>CM057449.1:1261763125-1263253750 GCA_016271365.2 Neoceratodus forsteri | reverse complement strand
GAATCTTCATCCTTTTGCTGCACTTTTTTAGTTAAATCTTTGGTCCCCATCAATTTGACTTGTGTGGCACTTTTACGCCTCCCTTATTACTTTTTGAGCTTTCCTTTTATCATCTAGTATAGATTCACTAATCTGATTAGTACCCATTTTAAAATTCTTATTATTTCTAGTCTTCATGCTGGAATAAAACTGCCATGTAAATGTAGCAAAAAATAATTATGAAAACCTTCAGTCATTAGAAAGTTCTCAAAATCATATAAGAAGATGCACATGATACCAAAAATACAAGAGAAGTTATACTAGGAGATCAAGTAGATCTTCTAATACATAATTATTGCACTTAACCCTTAGGCTGCTGGAAGATTTAGAACGATAGGTTTTAGGACAAGATATCTTGTCAGCGGCAGTCTAAGGGTTAATTGTACTTAATTAACCAGTCATAGAACCAATTATTGTACTTAATTATCCCCCAGAAAGTTCAGAATATATTTAAATATTTTATACTAAACCATGCAAAAAATCCTCTGTAACAATGAGTTCTTATAAAACAGTCCATATAAGAAAAACCTGAGCACCAAAACCTTTCAAGATCTTTAAGATACCATTCAAGTCATTCTTTAGCAACTTTTGTATGTGTTCCCAATGAGTCAATAGAGTTCAAGCAGAATTTTGTGGATAGCTGTCGGAGGCTTCAAAAGAATGCTTCAGAAACTCATTATTGGTGATTTTTATCCTTTTGTCCTTGGGCCTAACTGGCTGTTGTAACCGACCATCAATAGCCACAGAAATCCATCCTTAATCCATCTTGCAAGTCTCCAACAGATAGCAGCCCAGTCCAACTTTTAATTCCAGACACTAATATATAGTAAGGCATACAATACAAAAAGTGAAAATTCACCTTACCATAGTTTATATATAAACATATTAATTATAAAGTGGTACAGTTTATAGAAACCTGCAGTATCTCACTATCTAGAAATTAGTTAGCCCAAACCATTAGCTACCTACACTACCTACTTTATAATTATATATTTTTGTAATGGATTTGCCAGAATAATTCAAGTACAATTAAGTCCTATAGCTTATGGTCAGGTAAAACATAGTGAAGCATAATAAAATTAAGTCTGGTATATGGTCTAGACTCTAGGTAAAATGTAGACTATAAAATGAAACTAAGTTGCACAATGATGGCTTGCTTTAAATAAATTTCTACTTACTTTTGCAGAGTCGATAGTACTTTTGTAAAATTGTAGTCAGGCACTGCTGAACTATAAAAGCATAAAACAAGAAATTTGCGCTCTGTGTTTAAGCCGTCAAATTGCTCATACCAAGATGAACTAGGCACCATGACAGTTGCTGCGAGTTTTACTATCACTCAATTGGCCACTTGACTACTCAGAAGAAACACTCTGAACATTTAAATATTAGCAGATATTCAAATGCTGTGAGTTTTCTAATAGCATAGGGCTAAAAGCTACATACTAGGAGCTCTGCCTGCTCCCAATTGCTCCTTTTTCTTAACCGAACAGTTGCAATGGGATAACGAGATACTAAAAGCATGCACTTTTATGCATATTAGCCACGTGAACTAATTAGCCATTAGCAAGTCAAGGCTTCTGAGTTGAAAAATTAAAAAAAAAATACCCCCCCTTTTTTTTTACAACAAAAGAAGCAAATAATGCACTTATGCAGTAAATACACAAAGAAAACATACAAACAGTCCCACAGTAACCCTAAAATCTCTGAATTTTCAGACAAGTAATAGGTCACCAGTAATTAAATCTCTATTTTAAAGTGTAATCTGAGGCTCAAATAAACATAAAGAAAGGTTCCATATGGAGCAAAAGACAGTCATAACCAGCTTCTGTCTCTTTCTGCACACTGTACAAAGAGAAGAAAAAATCCCACAATAATGTGCAGTCACTTTCCGGCATTTTCTACCATCCTGACCAGCCTTCTGATCCCTCTGGGTCCTGCACTGCCTTGGATCACCTTGAAGCCCAGCCCCAAATCCAAACTGCAGCTCACGGTCTCTGACTCCAGGCCCCGAATTCCACCAACTCACAGGGCTTTCCTCCACCTAAAGGGAACAGAAAACACATCAGAAAGAAGATGGCATGACTGGGACACACAATAAGTTGGTCTGGAAAGGGAGCAAAGAACCAGGTAATGGTGGCATACCTTTTCTAAACTTATTTGAAGCATTTTGCTCCCCTGCTTCTCTGTGCAACCCTGCACAGAGAGCACATAGCTTTAATCCCATCTTCTTTCTACCCTCAGTGTAACAGCTGCAGACTCCAAATTGTGAATGGAAAACAGAGCAGGTAACCCATGCTTCAGAACATTTGCTCTGGGGTTGTTTTGTAGTTCTTTTCTTCTCTATTTTGGGCCTCCATGACCCAAACAAATAACATCCCCTTAAGGAGTGGCTAGTCCTCTCTCTGGGCTAAGACACAAATATGGCACACTGATGAGTCCAAATGAGGACAAAACACATGTATGTGCCTACTGTTCTTAGCCTTGCTGATTGCACTGTGAGGCCTTGCTGGCACCATGCAATTCTGCTTAAAGTTGAGCCAGTCCAAATTCTCTCATGGGATTTGCATATTTTCCCATGATGTGATACATTATTGGGATATGTGCAATTGTGTTTTCTTTAAAATTTGGCTGTACGGCCAATATCCTCTGGGAGAACCCATCCCTCAGAACATTTGCTCAGGGGTTCTTTCAGAGTTATACACTACACAATCTGTATAACAGCTTGCCAATTGCCTAACCTCTGCTGTGATACCAGGTTCCTGAGCTTGAAGTTAGTTTGTTGTTGTTGTTATTTTGTTGTACTGCATCCTTCCATGCAGAACATTTTTCACAAGGAAAGAAACCTTTTGGTAGATTTGTCAACCAATTTTCAATTGGAGGCTTCCTATAATGGCTGCTTGTGACCACATCACCAAGATTCTGACCCTGACAGAATGACACTTTAAGGTATTTGCCCACAACTTTTTGTTTCAATTTGTCAATTAACAACATTTCCATTTTTTTATTTCAATTTCCTTCACACTTGGTGCCAAAGCAGTGTATTCTGTAACAAAAGTAACAGGCTGTCTATCATTAACAAATTGGTCAGAAGTGTTTCTTTACTGGTATGTTTTTGCCCCTTTGTAGATTTTCTGCAGAACCCACTTTGAATACCCCCCGGATCTGATTAGCTCCATCAATTCCCTTGACTGGTCCTCAGACTGTTCCTCTGTGGAACAGTTACTCCTGATCTGTAGGAACTGTCCCACAAGGATACTGACAATTAAATCCGATGGTTGGGCACTTTCAGATTGCAGAAGGGCATTTTCAGCTTTTTTTTTCTGTGAAATGTCTCACGTTGCACCCTTTCCTCTTCATCAACATAAAACAGCAAATCCAGAAATTCAATCTGTTGCTTACTCATATTGGGCTCTATGCACTAAGGTGCAGCTTAGCGGTGCGTAGACAATCCTAAGTGATAATGTCATGCATGGGAGTTCAGCGGACCCTACGCTTATGCATGGAAGGAACGGCATTCCCACTGCACTGGATCCCTGGCCAGTCGCACAGCTACACATATGGTCAGTCTGGGGTGTACACACTCTGTGTCATTCATGAAGGCATGGAGTGCCAGGTGGGGGGTTGCAGAATACACAGGCAGAGACCCTGCTATGTCAAGCCAAGTACAAGTAAGCATAAGTGGGGTCATTGTTACCTCCATTGATGTACTTTGGACCTGGTAGTAGAAAATCCCTTTGAAAACAAAATAGTTATGATTCAGGGTGTGATCCACCATCGGGAGGAGAAAGTCAGATGGCACTGCCAGGACCCCTCCTTGATTTTTCACTAAAAAAATGTTAAGCTGACTCAATACCCAAATTGTGGAGGATGCTCCTATAGAGTGCAGTTACATAAATGATCAAAAATGCATACTCATGATTCCAAATTATGTCTGACATTTTATTCAGAGTATCCACTGAGTCTTAGAGATAAGCCAGTGTCTGCAAAACCAATTGTTTTAGAAAAATATCAGGATGATTATTTGGACACTGAGCCTATCCCTGAGACTGTTGGTCTACCTGTAGGATTACTGAGCGATTTATGCATTTTGAGAATATGTAAAAGTAGGTTGTATAGGATATTTAACTCTTAAAATTTGCTTCATTACATCTGATCCAACCACTCCACAATGCTTTGCTTACCAGAGTGTCCAGTTTTTCCTAAATGTTGCAGTTGGATCAACATACAACTTTTGATAACAATTTGTGTTTCCCAATCGCTGGAGTACCT
The DNA here is from genome assembly GCA_016271365.2 of Neoceratodus forsteri. Taxonomy (NCBI): domain Eukaryota; kingdom Metazoa; phylum Chordata; order Ceratodontiformes; family Ceratodontidae; genus Neoceratodus; species Neoceratodus forsteri. The sequence continues at coordinate 1,263,249,442 of CM057449.1, read as the reverse complement.
CTCCTTATAACTGTCCTTTGATATCACCACAACATTACCACTTCTTATCTGCTTGTTTTATAATATTATCAGCCATCTTTTGTAACTAGCTAATGGCTTCCTTTTCCTGCATGGTAATGTTGTGGTGATAGCCAATGGATGAAGTTTCTGAAAACATTTTTTCAATATCCTCACTCATAGCAGCTTTAAAGACAGTTAATGCAGGTATTTTACCAACTTGAGGTGTGAAGATGGACTTTCTTAAGCAGGATTTCCATTAATTTCCCCCCTACTGAAGTGAGACTGATTGGCCTATAGTTGTTTGCACCCCTGCTGCCACTCTTATGTAGTAGGACCAGGTCTGTTTTCTCCAGTCCTCTAGAACAACACCTGTTTTCAATAAGCTGTTGAATAACGTGATCAGAGGGCAGCTAACACCTTCCGTGATCCCATCCAGTACTATAGCTTTATCCACCTTCAGAGCTGCAATCTCTTTAGACTCTTTCCTTTGAAATGGACCTGTTTCCACCTTGTCCCCCTTTGTTACTGTTGCTCCCTAGTGGTTCATTCCTCTCCCTCCACTGTGAAGACTGAGCAGAAGTACCCTTTCAGGCTGGCAGTCTTTCTTGGTTCTCTTCTGCACAGTCCCTCTCAGCCACCCTCGTAAATCCCTCCCTTGCTTTCCTCTTTTCACTTATGCATCTCAAGAAGATATTATCCCTTTTAGTTACTGCATTGGCTATCCTTTCCTCTGTATGCCTTTGCACCCTTCACCACCATTCCTGCTTCATTCTGTTTACTTGGTTTACCTTCCTGCCTTCCTTCCTTCGTCTCCCTTTCCTTATAGTTCCTGAATGCCACACTTTTTCCTCATCACCTTGGCCACTGCCCCAGAGAATCATAATGGCCCCTTTTTCCTTCATGCAGTGGCTGATTGCCTTAATTATGCCCCTTGTTGTTCTCTACTGTGGCTGTACCTCTCCCTGGTAATCCCCTGATGAGGCAGTTTCTGAGGCAGTCTTCTGTTTCTTTAAAATCTGCCCTCCTAGAGTCCAGTAGTAGTAATAGTATTCATTTGTTGGTGGCACCATTCCCTGGAGGCTCAGGGTGCCATTATATAAAACAAGGCCTAGCTTTAGTCAGTTCTGTAATTTGGACATCCTAAAATAACATAAAATAGAATAATACAAGCCTAAATACGAACTACTGTAGATCATTAAAGGGGTGAAGATATTACAAATCCTCCCCAAATGCCTGCTGAAATAAATACAGTTTTGGATCCCTTTAAAGGCTCCACTAAGAGGGCCCCCTTAAAGCAGTGGGTAGGAGTTCCAAGGAACAGGCTTGCTACTTCAAATGCCTAGTCCCAAAACATCTTCAGTCTTGACCTCGGCACTGTGGTTTGTCTCTGCTTCAATCTTTATGCTAAACTACACTGTACAGCGATCATTGGTACCTTAGGGACTACTCACTGAAGTCTGCAATGCTATTTTTTTTAAGCACCAGGTCTGGCACTGCCCCATCCATAATGTTTTGTTTTTTTTTTACTAGCTTGTAAACCAAAATTCAATGGGCATCCGCAACCAGAATAGTGTTATGCTTGTGCAACTATAATAACTGTTTGAAACATAGAAATTGATGGCAGATAAGGGCCTTTAGGCCCATCCAGTCTGCCCATATGCCCTATACATGTATACATCCATTCACGCTAAATGATCAATGGCTTTTCATCACTCCCTTCTGGCCCAAGGTTCCCTGTTCTTGCCCAAGGCATGTTTAAACCCCTCCACTGTGCTTGCCCCTACCACCTCTTGTGGTGGACTATTCCAGGCATTCACCACCCTCTCTGTGTAGAAAAATTTCCTCATGTTACCTCTTAATAGTCCCCTCCAATTTCATATTGTGCCCCTCGCCTGGTATCTTTTCTCGTTGGAAAAGATCTCCCACCTGCACCTTTGTTTATGTCCTTGAGGTACTTATAGTTTCTATCATGTCACTTCTTTCTCTCTCTCCTCCAGTGAGTACATGTTGAGGTCTCTTAATCTATCCTCATATGTTTTGTGGTGCAACCATGCACCATCTTTGGCCTTCTCTGGACAGCTTCCACCTTGTCTATGTCCTTACACATGTGTGCTCTCCAGTACTGTATGCAGTACTCCAGGTGAGGCCTTATCAGTGTTTTATACAATGGCATCACCACTTCCTGCCTCCTACCAGTAATACCTCTTCCTATGCACCCCAGCATGCCACTGGCACACCCTGCAGCCTTTGCACACTGCTTTGATACCTTAAGGTCATCAGACATGATAACCCCATGGTCCTTCTCCTCTTTGTTGACAGTCAGCATCCCCCCTCATCCTGTAGCTCTCCCCAGGGTTCCCTCCACCCAGGTGCATTATCTTGCACTTTTTCACATTGAACCTCAGTTGCCACACCTCCGACCATCTTTCAAGCTTCTCCAGATCCCTCTTCATTTTCTGCACTCCTTCTGGAGTATCCACCCTGTTGCAGATCTTGATGTCTTCTACAAATAGACAGACCTTCCTTACAGCCCTCTGCAATGTCACTAATGAAGACATTGAACAGGATGGGTCCCAGTACTGATTCTTGTAGCACTCCACTGGTCACCCTCTCTCCCTGGATTGGATCCCATTTACCACCATCCTCTGCCTTCTGTCCATCAGCCACTTTCAACCCACTGTATCCCCTTTATGCCCCATGCCTAGACTACTCATCTTGTTAACTAGCCTCTGTGTGACAGTATCAAGGCTTTTCTGAAATCCAGGTAGGCAACATTTACAGCCCCTCCCTGATTCACTTCCCTAGTCACCCGATCAAAAAAAATCTATCAGATTCATTTGACAAGACCTTCCTGATGTGAATCCATGCAGCCTCAGATCCTGGGCACCAGTGGATTCCAGGTGTACTACTATCCTTTCAGCAGTGTCTCCATGATCTTCCCCAACACTGAGGTGAGGCTGACTGGCCTGTAGTTCCCCGCTTGTACCCTACTTCCACTTTTGTGCAGATGGCTTTATCCTCCTTCAGCTTTGTGAGTTCCTCCCAACTCTCTTCACTGTGAATGGACTGGCGTCCACTTCTCCCTCCAATTGCCTCTGCTCCTCAGCTGTGGTTCTTGACCCTCTTCCTCTTCAGTGAATACTGAACAGAAGTATTTGTTCTGTAATTCTGCCTTGTCTAGATCCCCTTCCTTGCACTCTCCTTCCTCCCCTTTGAGCCTCACAACCCGGCCCCCCATTTTTCTTCTATCGCTGATGTACCTATAAAATGTCTTGTCCCTTTTTTTTCACAGTCCATGCTAAACACTCCTCTGTCTGTGCCTTGGCTTTCCTAAGAGCCTTCTCTTCCCTTCCCTTCCTCTCTTAGACATTCAAGGTACACCTCCCTGTCCTCCTCCCTTTGGGTCCCCTTACACTTCCTGAAACTTGCTATTTTTGCCCTTACTTTGTCTCCCACCTCTTTAGAGAACCATAGTGGTTTCTTTCTTCTTTTCCCTTTGGCCACTAACCTAATGCACTGGTTGTTTACCTCCATAATGGCTCCTTTTAATCTCCCCCACTGTTCCTCCACCCCGTCCATTACCTCTACCTTCTCCAGGGCTGCTCTTAAACAGCTACCCATTTCACTGAAATCTGCCCTCCTGAAAATAATACTTTTGCCTTTGTATGGCTTAATTGAATCCCTGTCTCCATGTGGTGGTCACTGGATCCCAGCTGCCCTTCCACCTGGATTCTTTTGACTCTGTTCCCATTGGTTCATACCAGGTCTAAAATTGATTTTTCCCTGTTGGGCTCATGCACCAGCTGTCTGAGTCCAACCCCCTGCAGGGATTCCAGGATGGCCGTGCTTCTGGCTAAAGCAGCTGCCTGGTTGGTCCAATCCACATCTGGCATATTAAAATCTCTCATCAACAGGATTTCACTTTTAGCTGCCATGTCATGAATTTCTTCCACTAGTACCATGTCCACTTTCTCCATCTGTGCTGGAGGTCTGTAGATCACCCCTGTATATATTGCTGTGCAATTTCTTGGTTCAAGTGTAATCCACATTGCCTCAGCCTCCCCCACCTTCCTGTACTTCTGTAACCTTTATGCCTTCTCTGATGTATAGGGCCACCCCCCTTCCTTTTTACCTTCCCTGTCCCTTCTAAACAGTGTATAGACTGGTACATTGATGTCCCAGCTGTGATTAGCAGAATACCATGTCTGTTATTGCTGCTATGTCAAGGTCTGCATCCATCTTCAAGGCTTCCAGGTCTGGAACCTTATTTCCCAGACTGCGGGCATTTGTGAACATGACCTTCCATGTTTTACTCCCTGCCCTCCCTCTGTTCCTGTTTTCTCTACTTTGCCTCTTCCTCCCACCCCAGTATTCATGCTCATATGCTCTTGCCCTCCTTATCCCCCCTTATAAATGTTTCCCCTTGCCTGCTGCCCCTCACTGCTTGCTTCAGTTGTTCTTGTCCTCAACTTGTACTTTTGCATGTTCTCATGGAGGGGGGTGTTCCTAAGCCACCTGTCTGTCCTGGCTCTCTCCCCTTGGACAGTTTAAATGCTCTCTGCTGAAGCATTCCAATGTCTCACTAAGGACTGAGGTCCCCTTTCCGGACAGATGTGGGTCATCCTCCTGATATAAGCTTGCATCTGTCCAGGTTGGGTCCCAGTCCCTTATGAAGCCAAATCCTTCACTTCCACACCGATCCTTCAACCAGGAGTTGAAGGTTCAGATGTGGAGTGCCCTGGTCTCCCCCATGCCTTGGACAGGTAGCACCTCTGAGAATGAGACAGAATGTGCTACCTGTTTCAGGTCCCCTCCCAGCTTCCTGAAATTTCCTTCTGGACTCTGGCTAACTCTACCCTTCTCCTCACCAGATCATTGGTCCCCAGGTACACAATGACATCCAGTTCCTCCCTCCTGTCTATCACTCTATCACTCCTATGGATTCGCTTTCCATCCCTCCATGCAGCACTTCCTGGGAGGCACTTGACCTCCCATTCCCCCTGCTAGGTGGCCCTAATTTCACACCCCATACAATATAGTCTCCCACTAGAAGAAGCTTCCCTTCTCTGGGGTCCCTTGCCCCCTTCCCTGGGACTCCAGCTTGGAGGTTCAGACCATCCTCCTGGTCCCAGCTGTGGGTGCCTGTGTGGGGCATTCCCATTCCTCCAAAACAGCGTAGGAGTTATTAAGTTGGTTTGGTCAGGGGATGTGCCTCTATCCCCTCCCCACTCTCCCTGAACCTACTGTGGTCTATTCACCCGTCTTCCTGGGCAACCTTTGAGGTTGATGTGGAACTGGTGGTCTCTGGGTGGGGATGGATGCCACCTGTAATCTGGCCACCTCTGCACAAAGACAGGCAACCTCCTTCCTCAGCCCAGAGAGGTGCCTGCAGATAGGGCAGCATCCAGCCTCCAGAATGTCTCCCTGAAGACTGCTGCTTCATAGCCACTGCACTGCACCACTCCTGTCATTTTTCATGTGACATGGCCTGCAATATACTCTAGGTACGCCCTCCAGATAAACCCCTATGCTCCTGCTTGTCCTAGGTGTGGAACTTCCTGTGTGGTGTAAGAAGGTGTAATACTATAGGCCCACACCCTATTAAAGAGTACAAAACCTGGGGTGGGAGGGTTGAAGGGTGGGTGGGATTACCCCCTGGCTGTGTCCAGAAACAATTGGCCGAGGACCCCTTTATCCTATGCTTGCAGAGGACAAGCCCCAATGATAAAAAAAAACAACTACCCCCCAAAATCCATTGAAATATGGGACCTGCTCTTTAAGGTACAGTAACAGACTCAAACAAGTACAAACAGTTACAAGCTTACCAGCAACTAAATCCTTCACTCCGGCCCCTCCAGAAACTTAGCAGCAACATAAAGGTAAATCTACCCAAGCCAAACTAAGTTTGCTTCAGCCCTGCTGCTATGTGTCAGAATCCACTGGCATTTAAAACACAATTAGCTGGAAATTGATCCTAGCTGAGGGGAATGCACAGAAATTTCCAGAAGGTTTCTACCAATACCTGTTGAAATATGAATCTCAAACTCACAATGTAAATAAGACACACAAAAAATAAACTGTATTAAACAAACTCAGAAGCTACTGCACTTAAGGTAACAGACTCAAGCAAGTACAAACAGTTGCCAGCTTACCATCAACTAAATCCTTCACTCCTGCCCTCCAGAAACTTAGTAGCAACAGGCTGTTCACACTCTCTATTCCACAGGGAATTACTACCCTGTAGGGATACCTAAGGCAAGGAACTTGAGAGGTTCTATCTCTTGAGGTGCCATGGGAAAGATTCCTTTGGCTAAAGATACCTTAGGAAGGAACCCCCTCGAGAAGAGTGGTGTGCACTGGAGGGGGGGGAGGATGGTGGGGCAAAAGGAAAAAAGCTGCAGGAGGAGGCTGTGAGAAACTGCTTATATAGCTCAGGAAGGGGGCATGGCTGGTTGCTCACCCCACTGAACTACAGACATAGCTTTTAAATTTAATGGGCCTATGCAACCAGAATAGTGTTATACTTGTGCAACTCTGATAACTCTTTGGCTGTTCACACTTTCTCTATTCCACAGGGAATTACCACCCCAGAAGGGTACAGAAGGCAATGAACCCTCAAGAAGGTTCCACTCCAGAGGTGCCTTGGGAAAGAATACCTTGGCTAAAGGTACCTTAGGAGGGAGCCCCAAAAAGAGTATTGAGCAGCAAATGTTGACCATGAGGTTAAGAAGCAGATTCACAGCAATGAGACAGCTTGAAGAAACACAAATGAGATGCACGGGTTGTCAGGACTGCACTGAAAAAATGGATTGCACTGATGACATCAGGGGCTTCTGAAGGGAGGGAATGGCCAGTAGGGCCACCATCCATCTCCATCCAACAGCAGAAACCTACCTAAGGAAACTAGAGAATATATTAAAAACAACTAACTAAATATTATGACCTTTGGCACAGAAGAGAGGAAAACAACCCTTTGAAAAGGAGGAAACTGCTGGGGATCAAAGGCCTAGGTTGCCTTCTCTCCAGGATTGGGATACTTTTTTTAGTGATGGCTTGCTACTGCAATTTAGAGACCCAATTCAGGGGAGAGGAAAATATTCCAATTTGGAGGAAGGCTTTCGCTCTATCCCTTTATAGAAAATGCCATGAGGGGTTGCCAGCGAACTCTGCAGTAAAGGGAGAATTTCACTTAGCACCCTCACCCCAAGTGTGAGGAGGACAGCAACAACCACTGAAAGGCACTCAGCCTCAGTGAAAGAGGTCTAAGATGAAGCTGAGCATTTGAGAGGCAGAGAAGGGGAGGTCGTGGAGACCAGGTGAACCGTAGGTGGTTATAGGGAGAAAAGCTTTCAAAGGTGCTGCTGACTTGGTCTGCACAGCTAAAGGATCCCCTTTGGGCTTAAGGGCCCCACCCTTTGGCAGCTGAAATCTTAAATTCTGCATCATGAAGTGTGCCATATGACTGCATGCTAATGCTCCACCAAGAGTGAGGACATTTCCACTATGGACCAGATGAGAAGGACCCCACCCAGAGTTTCACATGCTCAAGATGCAGACTTTGTGGGTGCAGAATGAGATAGTTGGCTACAGGGTGAGTCCTGAGCCGTGAAATAAATGGACATGGTTGGCATACCTCCAATTTATGAATGAGTGCATAAATCAACTTTGAAGTGCTAGATAGGAAGAGGCTGAACAAAGCAAGCAGTTGTAGATTAGGTAGCAGGTTATTGATGAGGAGGCTGGATGAAGCCAGTGGATGTAGATTAGATAGCAGTTTAATGATGAGAAGGCTGGGCAAAGTCAGTAGCCTAGGTGAGGTAGGAGGCTGCAGTGCAAGCCAACAGTTGTAAGTTTAATACTAGTAGTAGCAAGTGAAAGACAAGCCAACCAATTTCATTAAAGAAGCCAAATTAGTGGTGACATACAGTAGTAGGTGTTTAAGCTAGAGGCTGTAATGCCAGTAACAGAAGCTATGTGGTTTAGCGTAATTGAATTGATGATGTTTAGCAGTTGATTGCTATGGTTATAGCATGAATAGTGAATTGATATGATTAGCATGAATATCATAAAACCCATTAAGGCAGAGTTAGGTTATTGCAGTGAGAAGCATTTGCAACACAGTAATGAAATGTATGAATATCTTGAAAGCCATGAAGTTTTTGAGGATATTGTATTTATGCATGGATAACTGAAAAGCCATGTGTAGGCAGGGAAGCGGGGCAAAATAATGCAGCTTACATAAAGTATGCTCCTGTTACCTGGAGCCATGATGCTCCGCCGTGATACCACAGTCCCTCACCATGGGAATATCAGGGAAGTCACAAGCTGAGCACCATGAGACCAAATATCAATTGTAGTGTTGGTAGGGTAGGAAACCCAAAAATAAAGCTAATTTAATGACTGAAGTTTCACTGTGGGTAGAAGTCAGAAATGACTGCTGTGGTTTTGGTAAAAGATGGTTCAGAAAAAGTATGAAATAGCAATAAATGAGCCTGAATAACACAATCATATGAATGAGGAGTAGGGCATGACACTGTTAGACCAGCCAGGGGAATAAAAGACATAGTACATGTTCATTCATCCCAGCTCAGTTGGGTGGTCAGCCATGGTGGAGAGTGGAGGGCTGTGCTGGTCAGTCACCGGGAGTCAGGGTGGGGGCAGCAGGTGGGGGGCACTACCAGATGGGGTGGGGTACACTAGGCCCCGGGATTTATTTAAAAATAAGTAATGTGACACTGGTGCCTGTGATCAGCAATGGTGGGTTGGGGAGGACCATTAGACACCAGTGATTTAAACAATTAATTTTACTGGGGCTGATGATTGGTGGGTGGGGTGTGGGAGCCACTAGACATCAGGGATTTATTTAAAAATAAGTAATGTGACACTGGGGTTGGCGATCAGTGACGGCAGGTTGGGAGACCACTAGACACCTGGGATTTAAACATTTAGTTAATTTTCTGGGGCAAACAGATTGGTGGGTAGGTGGGGGGTCCGCTAGACACCAGGAATTTATTTCACTAAATAAATAATGTGACACTGGGGCTGACAGATCAGCGGGTGGGGTGGGGGCAACTAGAAACCAGGGATTTATTTAACAAAATAAATAATGTGACACTGGGAGTGGTGATCAGCGATGGCAGGTTGAAGGGACCACTAAACACCAGGGATTTAAACAATTAATTAATTTTACTTGGAACACCTATTGGGGAGGGGTAGGGGTCCACTAGACACCAGGGATTTATTAGGCCAGCAATCAGTTGGGGGTCCCCTTAGATACCAGAGAAAGCAAAGTTTGGCTGCAAAAAGTGTGAAACATTGCCTGCAGTTCCACAGTTCGCATTGGATCCTTGTTCTGTGAATTGCACGAATTCCACTTCGCAAATTTCATGCCATTCACGAATTAATTCACGGAGCAAATTTTGTCCACTTCACCCATCACTAAGTGTGACAAAGCAGTGTGTAGTGCTAATGGAATGTTGTGGTGTATAGGGTAGGGTAACTCCAGCAGGATGTGTGTTTTAGGGTTAACACTGTATTGATCACTAGTGAGATCCTATTTGGAGTACTGTGTTCAGTTTTGGAGGTCATATCTCAGAAAGGACATAGACAGGGTCGAAGCAGTCCAGAGGAGGGCAACTGAAATGGTGCAGGGGTTGCACAAAAATCTCTATGAGGAGAGACTGAGGGAGCTCAACATGTACACCCTGTAAGAGAGGAGAGCTAGAGAGGACATGATAGAGACCTACACGTATCTCATGTAGTGAACAGGGTGTAGGAGGGGTGTCTATTTCAAATGATATAGAGCACCAGGACCAGGGCTCATGCGATGAAGCTGAGGTGGGGGGTTTAAGAGGGATGTGAGGAAGTTTGCTTCAGTGATAGGGTGGTAGACGTCTGGAATAGACTATCAGCTGAAGTGATGGAGGTGAAAAACAGTTGGGGCTTAAAGCATGCATGGGACAGATATAAACTGAGGGGTCTTCAAGCATGCATGGATAAATATAAAGGAATATTAGTGAATAGGCAGTGAGGGTTGCTGAAGATCAGTCGAGATCTATGGAGACAGATTAGATAAGGACCATCTGGGCAGACTATGTGGGACAAGCAGTCCATTTCTGCTGACAAATTCTGTGTTTCTATGCCTCACTAAATGTAAAATATCACCCTAAAGTATTTTTCATCAAGGAGCCAGTTGCATTTTATAGGTCTCTGCTTAAAACAGATGGATCTCTACATTTTTAAAATCATTGTACTTAATTGATTTTAATTTGTCAATATTTTGCACCTTTCTCACATTATTAACCTCTTTCCATCCAGTGATCTTGCCCCTGCTGAATGAAACTTTGCAAATGTTAACCCTGCATTACAAAAATGGAAGTTCATTACACACTAACAAATATTGCCCTATATCCATCCTTCCATGTGTAACAGAGCTGAGAAAGTCATCCATGAATTAATCTATCCCCATTGCAGTAGCACAAAAAAAATAATTTTCATCAACTTGGCTTCTGTCCTATTCATTCAAGCAACATTACCCTGCTTTATGACAGCTCTATGATGCCAGTTTGACAACTAACTCATCGACCGGCATCACAGAACCAGGCACCATGTCAACCACGATTTGTGGTAGGCAGGAGCCACGCACTTTGGGGTGTGTTTATTCTTTAGGGAGCTTTGCCCCGAACCTCATGCAGGGGGGCTTCCTGCCCCTGCACCTCCCCATAAATTTAGATTCTAACCCAAGTTGGAGTTGGTTTGGGAGGGTGCAGGAAAGAGAAAGTGTTGCCAGATCTCAGATGAACTTCTTTGCTATTACATGGCATTGTTGTCGTATATCGATGCATGTCGCTGTAGAAGTGTCGCTGTATGGGGGGCATACCATTTAGGACATATAGATCATATCCTCCAATTCTGGACAATGGTCTTTTCACAACTATAGCCTTTCCTGATGTACAAAAAATATCCTGTTAGAGTAAACCACTTAACCATATTTTTTAAAGTTGTATACAGTAATATCATCTAGGTAACATTACCATTTTATTGTGTTCTTCTTACCTGAAAATTAAAAACAGGTTTTGTTATAAGACTGTTCTCACAACAAAATAGGTTCCTAGAGTCTTCCATTGAAATCTTTGGATGCAGTTACCAAAAAATAGCAGAATGCTGCTGTTTGTTCCTAGGTGATCAGGGTGCCTATAGGCTCTCATCCCCAAAGTCTCATCTCACATTTGTGATGGTTTTACTTTTACTGCATGTTCTTGCCTATGGACCAGAAAGAGTACTTAATTACACTCCCCAGCCTGAAGAGTGGCAACAGGAGCCTATCCATGATGCTAAAAACAATCCTCAACTTCTTGTGTGGCAACAGGAAACTAGCAATGATTCCACTCTGTGCTACCAATGTCCTCAACCACTCAGACACTGAAGATAGCACAAGGAACCAACCTTAGGGTCATGGAGCCTTCCTAACCACCCTGAAGTAAAATGTGGCAGAGGAAGCCTATTCTTGTGGTTGCAGAATACCTCCAAAATCACTGAAGTGAAAGTATGGCACCAGAAGCCCATCCCCAGTACTGGCAAGCACTACCAACCCCTGAATTGAAAGTGTGGCACTAGAAACCATTCTTCGGTGCCACCAAACACCCCCAACCCCTCACTGAAGTTGGAATGCTGAACCAGGAGTCCTTTCCTGGTGCTTCCAGTCCCCCAACCACCTGAAGTAGAAGTGTGGAACTGAGAGCCCATCCTCAGTGTCCTCACCTCCTCCAATGGCTTTGAAGTGCAAAGGCAGCACCTGCAACCTATCGCTGGAGTTCTCAACCCCAACCCACCCAAAGGCAATGCAGCACCAGGTGCCCATCTCTGATCTCACCAAACAGCCCCAACACCAAAGTAAAAAGTATGTCACTGGGAACCTTTTCCTGGTGTAAACAGTATTCAGTGCATTCCACCCCACTCCCTAATGCTGCTCAAAGAAGCCTACAAATTATTTTAAAGGTTTTCTGTGTTCTCACTTTTTTTATTCAATAATTTTAAAAGGGATTCTTGGTTTCATAAATGGGGGGGGGGGCATCTTGTCTCTGGTGGTCAGGCTCTATCACAGTTCAGCTGATTTATGAGCCCAAGAACCCCTTTTAAAATCATGGAATGGGGGCACTGGATGTTTGTTTTTGATACTGGACACACACCAGTAGCACCAGAACAAAATTAAAAGAAAGTACAAGAAATGTGACTAAAACTCCATGAATGAGCAAGGGTTGACCTAATCCTAGTATCACCAAACAGCTTTCAACCCTCTCACTGAGGTGAAAGTGTCACTTTGGTAGCTCCTCCCCAGTGCTGCTGACCCCTTTCCCCATACGCACTCAAAGCTAATGTCTGGCACTGAAAGCCCATCTTCAGTGCCAAGACACGCCTTCATTTTACCATCCTTACCCCTCCAGGAAGTAAGTATCTCCTCTCAGCTCCTCATCTGGCTACCGTCTAATTAGAAATATTCACAAAGTCACTGTTCCATAATATTGTAGCAGTTTAAAAATATTTATGATCAGATGGCAGCCAGTCAAATAGGTGAGAGAATAGTTTTGCCGGTCACCATCTGGGACTGGTGGAGGATGGATTGGGGATGGGGGTGGTACTAGACAGCAGGAGTACCACTGGACACCATGGAGGGATGTGCATGAGGTATAGAAATGGAAGGAGTATTACTACACCAGGAGTACTTTGCAAGGAATAAAGAGAGGGTGGGTGCTGCTGAAAACCAGGAACTGCTTAGTATGTAACAGGATGAGGAAGAGGGTACCACTGGACTTCAAGGAGTATTTGGATGGGGTGGCATAAGGAAAGGGAGTGCAACTGAATAACAGGAACAGCTTATCATAGGACAGGGGCAGGAAAGGGGTGCCACTGAATACCAGGGAGTGATTCACATGGAAGGCGCCGAGGGATGGTGTACTACTGGGATCCAGAGAGATAGGAAGTACAAGTTTTGATGACATAAGTATGTCACTTATTGAATTAGAAATGTTCCTAAGGGAAAGATGTCAAGAGGGATTTTCTCCAAGGTCCTAATGGTTCTGGGACCTGTGAGAAATGACAGCGCTATCAATTAGACAAGCTAACTTTTTCTAAGATTCTGCTGAAGAAGAGGATTTGCAGTGAAGCTGCAGTATTCTGGAAGACATTCTGGAGAATGGGGTGCTGCTCCCTCTGTATGTACCTCTCTGGATTGAGAGAGGTGGCTGCTGGTCTCTGTGCTGAGTTAGCTAGGATTCGGTGGTTCTCTTTGCCCACACAGGGGCCACTGAGTCTACTGCCATTACCTCAGAGGTTGCCTATGATAAGTGGGCTGACTGGATTGTGGTGGGCTCAGGGATGGTGGAGGTGGCAGGTCAGGGACACATTTTTCAGCATTGTGCCACTCACAAAATTATTTCATCGCTCTGGTGGGATAGGACTGCAGAGAGGAGACACTCAAAGTAGTGGCAAGGAGGATGGGATTCTCTAAAGGGGAAGCCCAAGGTGAGCAGTAGAAGATCCAAGAAGAAGAGGAGGAGGAAGCAGCTTCTGGTAGGGGACGAAGTTGTCATGGGGTAGATTTGAGAACAGGGAAGGGTGGAAAGAGGGAGGTTAGGAGCCTACCTGTTGCCACAGCTCAGAGGGATGAAATGAAGGATCCTAAAGACTGCTACAGCAGCAGGACATGGGGGGAGCTGGATGTCATTGTCCACCTGGGAGCTAATGACCTAGCAGGGGAAGGTACTGTGATTGTGATGGGAGAGTTCAGGGAACTGGGAAGGGTTCTAAGGTAAGTGGGGCATATGGTGGCTTTCACCAAGTTGCTACTTGTCTATGGCTGTGAAGAAGATACCGCACCAAGAACTTCAACTTGTGATTGAAGAAGTAGTCTGAGAAGAGGGGGTCAGCTTCATTATGGACTAGGGACCAACCAGGAGGGATGTGGGTCTATAGAGAGGTGATGGCCTGCATCCATCTGAGAGGGGAACTGCAATCCTCGGTGGACAATGTAAATGTTACTTTGATGAACATTTAAACTTGCTGAGGGGCATGGCAGAAAGATAAAGGGAGGGACAAACTGCACTCCACCCCCACAGGCTGAAGCAGTAGGAAGGGAGGAACTGAAGGGAGGAAACTCCACCATGGAGCAGGTTAAAGGAAGCAGCAGAGTGGTAGAGAACAAGGGGGGGTGGGAAAAAAAGTTATAATAAGAGAGGGGAAAATGAGGTGATCACAGTGGGGAAAGAAAGGTTGCAGGCAGAGTGGGAGCAAGGTGTGGCGGGCCATGTATGCAAAAGCGAGAAATCTTGAAAATAAAACTCTAGACCTAGAGGCAATCATGGTGGAAGCAGACCTGGATCTTGTCATCATTACTGAGTCAAGGTGCACAGGAAGCCATGACTAGGACATGGCTGTACCAGGCTACCTTCAGTTCAGGAAAGACAGGGAGGGAAGAATGGGTGGAGGGATTGTACTGTATGTGAGGTGAGGATATCAAAGTAACAGAAATGCAAGAGATCCGGGGGGAAAGAGAGGGGTTGGAGGTGCTGTGGGTCACCCAGGGGACAGAAGATGGAGCCACTATTAGCAGCGGGGTGACATACAGACCTCCACCACATGGGAAAGAACTGGATAAGGCACTAGGGGTAACCATCAGCATGATGGCTGAAAAGGGGGAGGTGCTGCTGGTGGGAAACTTCAGTCTGTCAGAAGTAGATTGGAGACCATCAGCTGTGGCCTTGGCTAGAAGCAGGACCATCCTATACTCCTGCAGGGGGTGTTACTCAGGTAACAAGTCAGAGAGCCCATTCATGATGAGGCAATACTGGGCCTGGTTCTCACAGACAGGGACAGTATTGCAGATGTTGAGGTGGGATGCCACCTGGGGACCAGAAATCATCATACACAGGTTTAACATAAGAATGACAGTAGAGGCAAACCACACAAAGATGAGAGTCCTGGACTTCAGCAGGAAATTTTTAAAAAAATGGGTGAATGCCTCACAGACCACCTAGAGAGTGGAGGATTGTCTGGGTTGGGGTGGAGGAACAGTGGGCCAAATTAAGGGATGTCATAGTGGAGGCAACAAACCTCTCTGTGAAAGAAGTGAGAAAAATAGGAGGAAAAAGAGAACACTATGGTGTCACAAACCCACTCAGCAGGTCAGGCCCTCTACTCCCAAAGGGCCAACCTCCAGGCGCAGTCTTGTGAACAGTTAACAGAAACAGGGTAACCCTTCTGTCTGTTTTGTTGGTTTGAATCAACCTTTGGTCTCAAGTCTTGGAGGGATTCAAACTGTGAACCTCTTGCTAGTGTGCCCAATGCACAGGCTCAGATAATTCTGTCTCCGGGAGGCCAGATATCTTTGCCTACAGGCACCTAACCAGGTGTACAAAGATTAACCATTAAAAACTCTTATAAAAGACCTCAGATTAAACTCTACCTTTTTCCAGTTTGGTATCACCATTCAAGCTTATGTACAGTGTCAGTTTTAACCATATATACTTCACTTGTTAAAGAAAGAACTTCAAAGACAGACCAAGTAGGCTCTAAAAATAGAGTTTTACTAAAATAGATAAAAATATGTAAAACACAAAATACAGAACCATATATCACAAGAACCATACAATCTTTTAAAAGAACAAGGTTTTAACAGTGCAGTTCCTACTACAGTACTTAGATTTGTCCTCTCTCTCTCTCTCTCTCTCTCTCTCTAAATACCTGCTTAAAGTGCTCAAAGATGTCTTTCTCAGAGTGTAGCTAGAAGTGTGTCTCTAAAGTAAAACAGAATATTGTTTGAAAAACTGTCTTTGTCAGCCCCTTTGCATGAGGTCACCTAGCTCCTCCTCTGTTTATTAAAAATCAGACACCCAGGATGTTTTATCAAAGGTAAATTCTGTGATCTCAGCACAACTCATTTTCTCATATGACTTTCTTTGATCTTATGAGCAACTTCCCCTTTCCAGGACATCAAAGGACTGGTTACGTCTCTCTGCCAGATCTCACAGAGGTGCAACATGCTTTGTATCACCATGTGAATTTTAACTGTGTTTTCTCTGAACGTTATAAAAGTTTATTATGGCCTCTTCTAGCCTATAATTATCTCTTGGCCTTCCAGGTAACACCTATCAGCTAAAACCTGGGAGAGGGGTTTGTCATTCTACAGACTGTCAGCATCTCCCATGAGAGACAATCAATAACACATTTTTATATTACAAAAAGCATAGATTAATCAGAACCAGCTGTCCAAGTGTCACAATTCCTCCCCAGCTAGACCGAATTTAGGGGTTCTGTCCCCTGCATGGGATGAGCTTCCCAAATCTGTTCACTCCTCATAAACACGAGACAAATCATCTGAGTTCTGATTTTTGGCTCCAGCCCTATGTAATATTGTCATATCATACCTTTGCAAAGCAAGACTCCACCTTAGCAATCTACCATTCATCTTTTCCATCTGTGTCAGCCAAACCAGGGGTCTGTAGTCAGTCTGCACCACAAAATGCTGCCCATACAAGTATGGCTCCAACTTCTTTAGGGCCCACACTATGGGAAGACATTCTTTTTCCTCACTGGCATATGCCTGCTCCCTGGGAAGTAACTTCCTAATCAGGTATGCTATTGGGCGATCCTCCTTGGCTGGATGTCTGACTCAGTACTACCCCAATACCACACATCTGAGGCATCAGTCTGAACTATAAAGGGTTTGCTATAGTCAGGACTTGTCAAAACAGGAGCACTGCACAGTGCCTCCTTTAGTTTGGAAAAGGTTTCCTTACAGGCTGTGCCCCAGGTAATTTTTTTGGCATCCTTTTCTTTGTCAGATCAGATAGGGGAGCAGCCAGGGCACTGTAATTGGGTACAAATTTTCTATAGTATCCTGCTGTCCTGAGAAAACTCCTGACCTGCTTCTGTGTTTCTGGTCTGGGCCACACCTGAATTACCTCTATTTTTATTTGGTTAAGATGGAGCTGTCCCTAGCCTACCACATGCTCGAGATATGCCACCTCTCCCTTGGCCATCTGGCACTTCTCGGCTTTGACAGTGAACCCGGCCCTCTGTATCCTGCTCAGTACTTCCCTAAGGTGGGATAGGTGTTCCTCCCATCTGCTACTAAAGATGGCAATGTCATCCAGGTATGCCACGGCGTACTCCTCAGCACCATTTAACACCTGGTTCACCAACCTTTGGAAAGTGGCCAGGGCGCTCTTCATTCTGAAAGGCATTATTTTAAACTCAAATAAGCCTATCAGAGTGATGAAGGTCAACCTCTCCCTAGCTCTGTCTGTCAACTCTACCTGCCAATACCCCTTTTTCAGGTCAATGGTCATATGGTAGGTCGCCCATCCCAACTTGCCCAGGAGTTCATCCATCCAGGGCATCGGGTGGGCGTCAGACTTCATGACTGCATTCAGTCCATGATAGTCCACACAGAAACAAGTCGAGCCATCTGGCTTGGGCACAAGGACTATGGGTGAGGCACAGGGGCTGTGGGATCTCTGGATTACCCATAAATACAGCAACTCCTCCACTTCCCTCCTAATGTCTTTTTGGACAGCCTCTGACACCCGATATGCTGTTCGCCATATGGGCGTCTGTGTCCCTGCCTCCACATCGTGTGTCGCTAAGGGGTTAGTCCAGGGTTGCGCCTAAATAATGGGGAAAGTCTGCTAAAGACTCCCTTACTTTCTGGATCTGGTCCAGGATCAGCTGGGGAGACAATTTAACTGCCTCCACAGAGGACTCATGCTTACTTTCCTCCAGCAAATCCAGAAGGGGGTCTCCTTCATCCATCCCCTCCCCATGACTACATACTGCAAACACCATGTCAGCCCTATTTGCATATGGCTTCATCATGTTGACATGGTACATCCTTTCTGTCTGTCTTCTGTCAGGTAACTCTGTAATGTAGTTCATGTCATTTACCTTCCTAATCACTTTGTATGGTCCTGCCCACTCAGCCTGCAGCTTATCTTTCCAGAACGGAATAAGGATCATGACTTCCTGAGCCACCATGTACAAACGAGCTGTGGCTCTGCGGTCATACCACACTTTTTGTTTCTGTTGGGCAGCTGCCAGGTTGCTCTGGGCTGTCCCCATAAGCTCCTTCAGCCTTTTCCTAAACCTAAGGACATAATATACTATGGGAGTTTCCTGGGTGGTGTGCTTGCCTTCCCAGTCCTCCTGGATCAAGTCTAGGGGCCCATGTACCTGGCGTCCATATAAGAGTTCGAAGGGGAAAAATACTGTTGACTCTTGGGGCACCTCCCTGTATGCA
The DNA here is from genome assembly GCA_016271365.2 of Neoceratodus forsteri. NCBI lineage: Eukaryota > Metazoa > Chordata > Ceratodontiformes > Ceratodontidae > Neoceratodus > Neoceratodus forsteri. Next base: position 1,263,231,150 of record CM057449.1, on the reverse strand, counting down.
AACAACAGGTGGGGAAGGTATTTCTCCCATTCCCTCCCATACTGTTCAGCAAACACCTGGAGCATTGACTTTAGGGTACCATTGTATCTTTCCACAAGACCACTGGCTTGTGGACGATACGGTGTCGTGCATCTCTGCACCACCCCACACTTCTCCCATAAACATTTCATCAGGTCTGACATGAAGGAACCCCCTCGATCGGTGATAACCTCCTGTGGAAACCCAACACGGGAGAAAATCCCAAGTAAGGCATCTGCCACTTTGTCTGTCCTCAGTGAGGATAGGGCGACTGCCTCTGGGTACTGGGTGGCATAATCCACCACAGTCAGGATGAATCTCTTTCCTGAGGAGCTGGGGGTATTTAAAGGCCCCACAATATCCATTCCCACCCTCTGGAATGGCTCCTCCACTATGGGCAATGGAATCAGAACAGCTTGGGCTTTCTTGCCCGCCTTCCCTATTTCTTGGCACTGGTGACAAGACAGGCAATACTCCTTCACCTGCTGGGTGAAGTTAGGTCAATATAATTTCTGGGCTAACCGCTGCCATGTGCACACAATTCCCAGATGACCAGATAAGGGAATATCATGTGCAGTCTTGAGCAACTGCTCACAATACCCCTAGGGAATGACAAGCTGCCTGCCTAGCACCCTCCCTCTGTCTGCACAGCCTGAGTATACATAAGTCCATTTTCCCAATAAACCTTATGTCTGACATCACCTCTCTGTGCCCCATCAGAGTCTGTCCAAGCCCTCAGCTTCTCTAGACTAGGGTCACTTCTCTGAGCAGCTGAAAACCCCTCACACATTCCCAAGGCATGGGACAGGTCCCCTTCAGTCACCATACTAGGGTCCCTAGCACTAGCATCAGGGCACTCAGGATCACTGTCAATCCCAACCCTCTGACAATGGGTCACCCCTCCCTCTTCAGAGTAACCTTCTGTAGCTGTGTGTTTACTTGCTACTGGGGACATTTCTACCCCCTTTTCATTAGTCTCCCCATCTGGAGACACAGGCTGGGGAACCAGCCTCTCAGTGGCTTCCACAATGGTTTCTGTGGGGTTCAGGGAACTACAATTTTCCCTTGTCGCTTGGTTACTGGTAACTGCACATACCATTCCATGTTTGAGATTGTTGCCCAGGATCACATCCACTGCTAACGTTTTGGCTACTGCCACCTGTTGCACAGTTCCCCCTGTTTCACCCCAGTCTAGGAGAACACTGGTGAGGGACAATGTTTTCACCTCACCAGTAAAGTCCTGTACAGTGATGTATTTATTGGGTATAAGCTGACTAGGCTCTACTAGATCCCCTTTTACCAATGTCAGGGATGCCCCTGTGTCCCTTAACCCTTGTGTCTGTACACCATTCACCATGACTGGGTGCATGTGTTCCCTCATGTTCACAGGCATGCTTCCAGGGACACACAAACAACCCACTTCTTTTCTAATACCATTCTGCATATTATTGCTCATTCTTTTGGGACACTGTCTGGCAATGTGCCCAATTTCTTTACATAACCAATATTCACTTCTCTTTTCAGAGAAATCTTTTCTCTGAAACCTGGGGCTAACTGGTTTCGGTGGAGGCAGTGAGGGTTTTAGCTGCCCTGAAGGTGCGCTTTCCCTCTCTGCATTGCCATGCCCACATCATTCACTCTCAGAGCAGGTCTGCTCTTGGCATATCAGTCCGAGAATTCAGCAGCCGCTTGCACTGTTTTGGGATCTCGGTCCTCCAGCCATGTTTTTAGCTCTGCTGGGCATGCCCAATAAAACTATTCTAACAAAATCACATTTTCAATTTTATCAACAGAGTTTGCCTCAATTCCTTCCCACCAATGTTTTAAAAACTGACGTTGTTTCATGGCTAGCTTCTCGTAGCGCATGTCAGAGCTTCTCCTAAGCTTATGGAATTTAGCTCTGTATGATTCAGCAGTTAATTCAAATTTCTTTAACAGTGCAACTTTAAGTTTGCTGTAATCATCACTGTCCTCATTGTCCATTTGACCCAATGCATCCCAAGCTTTCCCGGTAAGTAGCAAGAATAGCTGGAAGCTCCAGGACTCTCTAGAAATTTTAGCCTGAATACTAACTTTTTCAAAAGAATTTAAAAAGGCATCCATATCCTCCCCCTCTTTTAATTTGGCTATCAATTTGGAGTTCAATTTGTAACCCAGTCCTGCAGTCACAGTTAAACCTAAGCTACTTACCTGCTCTGGTGCCACTGGTTGGAGTCATAGCTTCTCCCGTTCATGTTGCCTCTGGCACTCACTCTCCTTATGGTCTGCCTCTCAGTGTTCTCACTCTGTCTCTCAGTGTTCTCGCTCTGCCTCACGGCTTTCTCGCTCTGCCCCATGGTTCCTCTCCCTCTGGAACTCCAGCTCCATTCTGCGGAACTCAATTTGCAGCCTGAGTACTTCTGGATCCAGGATACTGGTGACCTTTTCCTGCTGCTGTGGCCCTTCACTGACGGTGGCCCTACTGTCATCCTCACCAGATCTGGACACTGCACTGGCCGCTAGCCCTGCCACACTCGAGGTTTGGTCCTTTTCAGTCATGGTCTGTGACTCGCTGCTCTTGGTATCGGCTACCATCAGGGCATCCATGATATTCTGCTTGCTGGCTTTCACCTTGAACAGGACTCTTCTGTGCCCTCACAACTGCTTTAAGTAGTCTACTGTGTGCCTACTGTAGTTGGAAGCCATCTTCTTCCCTAACTACGGCTACTCTGACTTGCACTTCAGAAAAAAAAATAAAACGGGTAGGAACTTGACTGTGATATAGTTATGTCTCCTTTTTTAAAAAATAAATAATTTTCTTTTTCTTTCTTTGCAAGTGAGCTGACGGTCTCAAGCTGACATATTGAACAATACAAGCTTGTAATTCTACGATTTTTCACACCACTGACAACCAATCTGTCACAAACCCACTCAGCAGGTCAGCTCTCTACTCCCAAAGGGCCAACTTCCAAGCTCAGTCTTGTGAACAGTTAACAGAAACAGGGTAACCCTCCTGTCTGTTTTGTGGGTTTGAATCAACCTTTGGTCTCAAGTCTTGGAGGGATTCAAACTGTGAACCTTTTGCTAGCGTACCCAATGCACAGGCTCAGATAATTCTGTCTTCGTTGGGCCAGATATCTTTGCCTACAGGCACCTAACCAGGTGTACAAAAATTAACCCTTAAAAACTCTTATAAAAGACCTCAGATTAAACTCTACCTTTTTCCAGTTTGGTATCACCATTCAAGCTTATGTATAGTGTCAGCTTTAACCATGTATAGTTCTACTGTTAAAGAAAGAAATTCAAAGACAGACCAAGTAAGCTGTAAAAATAGAGTTTTACTAAAATAGATAAAAATATGTAAAACATAAAATACAGAACCATATATCACAAGAACCATACAATCTTTTAAAAGAACATGGTTTTAACAGTGCAATTCTTACTTCAGTACTTAGATTTGTCTCTCTCTCTAAATACTTGCTTAAAGTGCTCAAAGATATGTCTTTCTCAGAGTGTAGCTAGAAGTGTGTCTCTGAAGGAAAACAGAATACTGTTTAAAAAACTGTCTTTGCCAACCCCTTTGCGTGAGGTCACCTAGCTCCTCCTCTGTTTATTAAAAATCATACACCCAGGATGTTTTATCAAAGGTAAATTCTGTGATCTCAGCACAACTCATTTTCTCATACGACTTTTTTTGATCTTATGAGCAACTTCCCCTTTCCAGGACACCAAAGGACTGATTATGTCTCTCTGCTAGATCTCACGGGGGTGCAACATGCTTTGTATCACCATGTGAATTTTAACTGTGTTTCCTCTGAACATTATAAAAGTTTATGATGGCCTCTTTTAGCCTATAATTATCTCTTGGCCTTCCAGGTAACACCTATTAGCTAAAACCTGGGAGGGGGAGTTTGTCATTCTACAGACTGTCAGCATCTCTCATGAGAGATAATCAATAACACATTTTTATACTACAAAAAGCATAGGTTAATCAGAACCAGCTGTCCAAGTGTCACAATATGGTTCTTGAAGAAGGTGACTGTGAAGGTAAAGACTAAAAGAGTAGCATTCTGGAGGTACTGTACAAGGAGACAGAGAGGGGAGTAAACAGGGAGGTGTACCAGGAAAACCAATGAGAAGCAGGGAAGGTGGTGAGGGGTGCAATGGCACAAACCAAGGAAAGGATAGCCAAAGGGGTAACTAAATGGGACAAGACCTTTTTTATAAGTGGAAAAGGGAAGACAATGTAAAGGACTGTGAATTTAAGAAAGGCAGGGGGAGACTGTGCAGAGAAGGATCATAAAAAATAGATATCCTGAACAAATACTTTCACTGGATCTAAGACGGGAGAGCAGCAGTAGAAATAGCAAAGTCCCCCACAGCAGCACCCACACCATGCAATGCACTACAGTGCCACGACACTTCACCACAGACCCCAACAGCGACAACTGACATGGTGAATGGGCAACAGCCCCAGGGGAAGTGGACCACCCATCCACAGTCAGCAGGGGTAGATGCCGGCCCCCTGTCCAGCTCCACAGGACCACCCTGGCACCTGGGCCAGCAGTGCAACCACTCCCCTGCTGCAGAAACTGCAGACCAGGAGGACAGCACACACGCACACGGAACACATTATGGAATGTTTGTGCTCAGCACATTCTAAGCAGTCCACACATGATAGCATCACACCCCCCACCATGCCATGACTCACACCACCAATGACACACCAACAGTGCATGCATTAGGTCCAGTCCACAACCAGAACAACACATCCACAAGGGCTTCAGACTTGCAGGCATATATTAAGGGTGCGGCCCAGTAGGTAGTCCCTCAGTGACCTCGTCTCATACTGTTTGATGATCTGCTGCAGCCGGTCACTGTAGTCCCTGGTCTTCCTTCATGAGGTGCCCACATCAGTGCCATGCAACATCTGTTGGTACTTCAGCTCTGTCAGGCACTGTTGTCCATGAAGTACCTCTATGACATGTGAGATGGTGGGGTGGGTGGCTCCCATGAGGGAGTTAAAGCTTCTGTGCCACCCTTCCAGGGTGTTGGTAGTCATGAGCAAGCCCTCATGGATGGAGGCACAGACGTGCCAGAAATCTAGGGGCTAGGTGGGCTAGTGCCATACCCCACTATGGACCGGTTGACCCAGCTAGCTATCTTTGAAGGAGTCAAGGTATGGCACAAGGGTGTCTTCATATGGTTCAAAAAACAGCCACAACCACAGCTCCTCATATGCACTAGTGATGTCTGCAGGTGGCATGAAAGCGAGCGTGGTGAGTATCCTAATGTGCAGTCCGAACTCATCATTGGTTACATAGAGTTGTGCCAGGTCACCATGTTGTTGCAGCTTCCTCCACAGGCACTGCATGAGATGAAAATAGCAGTTGCGTAGATGTGCCGTGGGGGAAGACGGTGTGGAGTGCCTAGAATGCAGTAGGCTCATAGTTGATAATCACCAACATTGATCTAAGGACTGGGCACAGCTCCATCAGCTTCCTCAGTATGGCTGTGTAACAACTCATGGTTCAGCTGCCCATCAGGACATATATAGCAGGCAACACAGTCTCCATCTCCATGCCATGGAGATTGTACAGTTGGAATAGGCATGGGCTTCTATGGAAGGTGCCATCAGCATACCATGCACCACAGTCGGTGAGGTAGTCAAGGTTCTGCTGGGTGCTAAACAGTAGGAACTGGCTTGTGGTATACCAGAATCATGCAGCAGAAAGGGCTCCCCTGCATCTCTGGTTGTACATTCAGGGGGGATCATCAGGCCGGCTAGTGATGTGGGCTCCACCGGTGACCTATGGGCACTCCACTAGGCCCTCTGTATTGTGCATTTCAAGGTTCCCACCAGGGGCAGCTGTCCACTGACCATATTGGGTCACCCACTTGCTGGCTGCTATCAGTTGTTGTCACAGCCTGCCACTTCACTTCCGCCTGCACCTGCCACACAGCTGCCTCTGCACCATCAGGCAAATGGTTGTGCCAGCCTGTGAGCGAAACATCATCATCCACATGGTCTATGGTTCAGGCCTGACCGTGACACTGTCTGGAATGATACTGGACACATTTCCAATATGTTGCCATCCTGCGAGGCCATTCACACTGTTAGAGGAATTCCCTGAAGGACAGGAGGTTGTTGCCACAGGCACTGTTAAACTGTAGCAGCATCACCCCGTCGATCTCCAGTGACCAGGTAAGCTGGGCCTCCCCAGTCCACTTTTATGATGGGGCGCTGTGTGCACCCACCCTCCCCCGGAACACCAGCCCATCACTGTGTTGCACCTGTCAGCATCCACAGGTTCACACAGGAGCACTTCACTGCCCATTTACCTCTGTGTCACTGTGTTGTCGGGCACTGTTGGGGTGCTCAGCCTTCCTACCTCCAGCACCCATCTCATCCTGCACAACAGCAATGGGCAGAATAGGTATTGTTGCTGTGCCCATTGTCGCTCTCTGGTACCTTGCCATGGCCGCCATGTTGGAATTACCACCATGTCACTCAGGAGGACTTTGCGGTGCTGATGTTGACCTGCAGGTCTCACTTTAGGGGTTTTGCTGTATGGATGGCATAGCCTTTTGCTCACCCTTCACAGCAGAGCGAGAGAAGACCGTATCACATTAAAGCAACAGGAACACTGGGTGAAGGGAGGCAGGAACAAGTCTATTCACTGATGACAGAGTCCTGAATGGACTTGCAAATCTGAAAATGGATGAGGCGATAGGGCTAGACAGGGTATACCCAAAGGTGTTAAAAAGCACCTTTCCTGTTCTTTTTAAAATTGCCCCAAGGACCATGAAGGACAATTACCTTCTCCCAATTCCTATGTTGCCAAAATCTACATTTTTAATTGCCCCTAGTTTGGAAGGGAAGGAATCATATTTTGGCTCTGTGGAGCTGAGCTGCTGATCCCTTCCACTTCCTGACAGTGAGAGCCACCCTGTTTTGTGATGTTGCTTTATGGAAAGGGCAGGAATGCGCTTCATAGACATGAATGGGGACATTTTTAAACTCCATTTTTCATATTTTAGATGGCTATTGCAAACAAATTAAGGCCACTGCTCAACTAACAAAGTTAGTTGATTAGCAGCCTCGATTTATTTGTGATGGCCAACTAAAATATGAAAAACATAGTTTAAAAAAATAGCCCCATTCATGTTTATGGAGTGCACCACCACACTCTCTATATAATGACATCATAAAACATCCTAGCATGGGGGTGACTCGCAGTATCAAGAAATGAAAGGGATCAGTGGCTCGGCTGCACAGAGCAAAAAATATGATCCCTTCCCTTCCAAATTAGGGGTAAATAAAAATTCATATTTTGGCACCATAGGAATGGGGGGTGGGTAAGGATTCTTGGTGTGAGCACCAGGAAAGGTGCTCTTTAAGGGAGCTCAGGGAGGTACTGGCTGTACCACAAATAGCCCTATTCAACAACTCACTGGAAACAGGAGTGGTTCCAGAAGACTGGAGGAGGACAGATGTAGTCTCACTTCATAAATGCGGCAACAGGGAGGTGGCTGCTAACTATAGGCTGGTCACTGTAATGTCAGTGATGAGGCAGTTAATGGAGACACATTTTTTTTAATTTGATATTTTATTAAAAGATAGGATGCCACTAATACAGATATGCACCACAGCAATACTTTCTCCATTAATTTCTCATATTATAGGTCCTTTCCACTGAAAGGAAAAGTGATTAATTCCATATGTTGAAAGCGCCTCATTGTGGATAATGTCTCTAACCACCAAGAAAATGCTGGAATGTTCGCCTTGTCCATCAAAGTCCAACCTAAATTGATTATTCATGTTAATACAATAATAAAAAGGCGTATTAAAATAGAAATTCTGTTTCCTTTTCCTGTGTGTGTACTAATTATCAACCTTTTATCGTTGGTAGTCTAAAATTAATATAACCTATGAACTGTAACCATTATACCATTCTATAATTTAACACATATAATGCAGTATTAATTCAAGTTATGTTTTTACATTAAACAATTCATTAAACTGTCCATCTAGATTGTTTCCTGTATAGCAAGAGATGCATTGGATCAGAAATCTGGTTCCCCAATTGTGAATACCCGTGCACTTGTAATTCCCTCCCCTCCCCTCCCATTATTATTTAGAGAACAGTTCTCATTATGCTTGGAGTAATTGTTCCAGGACTGGGCCCCTGCCCCCAAATATGGTCAAAAATGACAACCACCTTGAAATGAATTTGTTTACAGATAGCCTCAGCTTTGCTGTAATGGCCTCCATACTTTTAATTTGTTGAATGTTTTTATACCAATTTGAGACAAACAAGGCACTCTTCGATAACCAGTGCTGCGATATTACTTTTAGGGCTTCCCCAATTAAGATATAATAAAGGTGTCTTTTATTTGAGGAATTTTCCCCCACATGGTGAAGACCCAGTACCAAATGTTGAAACTCCAAGGGTTGCTCCAGCTACAGAACAGATCCAATGGCTCTCACCACTTCTCCCCAAAACCCTCTAATCCTAGAACACTCCCAAAATATATTGATACTGTGATCCCACTTCTCCACATTCCTTCCAACACTTGTCTTAAAAATGGGTGGCATAGTGTTTAGACAGAACTGGAGATTGGAAAAATCTGGTGAATACCTTCCAGTGGAACTCCTGCCAAAAGGGTGAGTTTGTGGTTTTATGTGTACCTCTTCAAATACCCTGCCACATCTCCTCTGGGATACTTCTTCCCAGCTCTGCCTGCCATCAATCCTCTATTCTATGTATAGCTAGCATTCCCATGTCCTTCTGCAGGAGCTTATATATTTGAGATATATAATGTTTGGTTTCTGAAAGTTGGTTTTTCTGCCATGTTAACCAGATGGGGATAGGTGGCTCCTGGGAAACTGCCTCAATTCTAGGGACTGTGTTTATATAATGTCAGCACTGAAGGTACAAAGAGAAGACAGTTTTTGGTAAGTTAAATTCTTGCTGAAGGTTTGTACAACTTTTAATGTGTCCCTCCTGCAGAAATGGATGCAAAACCTCAGGCCTTGCCTGCCCCATCATCCAAAAAGGCATCAGTCCTAAAGGCAGGCAAATCTGGCAAGTGGGTAGTGGTATGTATTTCTAAACTGGTAATGGTATTTCCCACCATTGGCAGGCTGACAACCAGGTAGCCATAGTATGTCTAGTCCATTAGTTTCCTAACCCCTTAAGTTTTGAGGAGTGAATTATCCGTCGAAGAATATTTAATGGTACCCTGGGACAATCCCCCTGTACTATGGTCATCCAATTGCCCCCCCCCCCACGTTGTAAGAATTTTTATTATGCGAGTTAGCTGAGCTGTTAAATAGTAGTTTTGAAAACTTGGAAGCCCCATACCTCCCTTGTCTTTAGCCTCCAGCAGAACATCCCATTGCACTCTTGACTTTCTGCCCACCCATATAAAAGTGGAAAGCTTCTTTCTCAGGTCCTTCCAGGCCCTCTTAGGAATTGAGATTGGTAGGGCTGAAAAGTAAAAAAAGGTAGCATGGTAAGACATTCATTTTCACTGCCTGTATTCTGTTAGAGAAGGACATAGGTAATGTCCTTCAACATTGTAGGTCAGCATATGTGTTTTGCCGTAGGGCCTCATAATTATATTGGTACACTTAGATAGATTAGTAGGAATTGACGTAGGCCACATCACCTCAGCCATCTTCATCGACCTGGCCAAGGCCTTCAACACCATCTCCCACGTCCTCCTCCTAGACAAACTCTCCCTTGCTTGGCTCTCTACTGAGGCTATAAGCTGGTTCCACTCCTACTTGGTAGGCAGGTTCCAATCTGTCAGGATTGGTAGCTCCACATCTACCCCACTTCCAGTCACTACTGGTGTCCCCCAGGGCTCAGCCCTTGGCCTGCTTCTTTTCTCCATCTTCCTAAACAACCTACCCACCACCTGCCCACATACATCTATCCACATGTATGTGGACAATACAGTTCTGTATACATCAAGACCTTCTACCACTGATGTGGCGACCAGACTGCAGCAGGACTTCAATGATGTCCAGCACTGGTTTTGTGCAAATCAGCTATTTCTTAATGCCAAGAAGACTGTCTCCATGGCCTTTGGCACAAGGCAGAAACTCTCTCGGCTCCCCACTACCCACTCCTTTCATACCCTGGAGATTTGCTCCTCCTTTAGATACCATTAGACTTAACCAATTTGTAATCTATGGCATCAACCATGCATAAATCTAGAACACTCCCTCCATTTTTTGTTAGGAAGGTAAATTCTCCTTTTCAATCACCTTTAGTTCTACCATTCAACAATCTCATACTGAATCTCTCACAAAATTGTTTAAGCTCTTACCTTTAGTAGATACAATTGTATCTCTAGAGTTCCTTACTAGAATATTCATCACATCATCAAGACACCACTCATGTGATTGCTCTTATAGCATGTTTCTCACATGTGCATTAAAGTCCCCTGCTTTATTGTCTTAATACCAATATATCTACCTTGGACTGACTCTCAACTGTTTCCAATTAACTTTAATACTAACTTATAATCTTGTATCTTTAGTTTTGGAGGTATATAGATGTTATAAAGTACCCATATTACTTCTTCATTTATTAAGACAAGATACATAAAATATTCAGAAATGACAGTAACCTCCACAATTTTACATTTAAATGATATGTCCACCAGAATCATTAAACCACCTTTTGAAGTCCAAACCTTTTTTGCCTTGTAGCTGGGACTGAAGAAAAGCTACCCAGTGTTGAAATTTCTCTTTTTTCCTTCCAAGTTTCTTGTAATAATAACATTGAAAATTTGTTCATCCAAACATGGCATTCTTTACCTATTAACTTATCTTTTAGACCTGCCACATTACAGCTGAGTAGCTTTATAAGATTTTTTGCATAGCATCCTTCCCTGGTCAATTTTACTCTTCCAGTAAACTTATAGTACTCTTTCTGCTAATAGTACTCAATGAAGTCACATCTTCAAATGTCTCACTCTCCTCTGTTTCTTCTTCTAACTCCAGTATATCTGAATTATTAATCCTACTTCCCAGTTGTCTCCTTCCTCTTTTATTAATTTCTTCTTCTTCTTCATTGTTTCCCATATTATGTATTATTTCAGTTGGTTTCATACATGCTGTTATCCTGGATTGTTTATAACCATTCCCATCCTTATTTTTTTCTTGAATCCTCATTTATTATCCTTTTATTGATAATAGTCTCCCGTTTCATATAAGTTTTCGAATTTTCTCTTACAGATTCATCAAGTAAAACCCCTATTTCTGCAAATCTTTTTTTTTTTATTTCACAATATTTTTTTATTTTATCCCCATCTTTAAGCACTACACAGATCTAGCCTTTCACAGGGCTAGCTCTGTATCTATAAGTCGATTTTAGGTCTTTCCAATTCACTTTATGTCCCATTGTACCATTAAGCATATTGCAAATTGCAAGCTGCAATGTGTAATTATTCTTATTTCTTGATTTTGGCACTCCTTTCATATATATTGTAGGTAATATGTCCCCTTTAGCTATTAAGTCATTCTTCTCTTCTATTGACTTTTAACTTTTTGCTTGTTTCCCCCTTAGTCCTTGTGTTAAATCTTACTTTTTTCTCTACCTTACAATACAGCCTCCATTTCCATATCCTTTACTGCTTTTCTATTATCAGTCTTCTTGTTGACACCTCTCTCTTCTTGCCTTTTTATTTTTCCCTTCACCTGGACTTTACCCCCCTCTTAAAGATTTAACCATTTCTATTTCCTTTTCTTTCTTTATTCCTTTTCCTTCCTTAATCTGCTTTTTCCTTTTATTTAGATCACTTGTTAAGAGATCTATTTCTTTCAGTTCTTTATCTGCAATTTCCTCTGTTACTGCCTTTATTGTTTACTCTTACTATCACTTCTAAATCCTTCTTTTCTTAACTCCCTAGATCTATCTTGGGCTTTTATTAGCTCAGCCTTCTTTTGGTTGAGCCAAAATCTTCAGTAACTTGTGTTTTACTTATTTTCCCACATTCACATTTACTTTGACTTTTTACATAAAAGACCATGAATACATGAAAAAGGGTAACCAATTCCAGGAGTTTAATATTACTGAAATCTTGTTCTCTCTTTAAATCCAAAAGAGTACTAAGTACTGTTTCATTCCATCCCCCACCTTCCTGCTTACTATCATTTTCTTGATTGGGACCCCCACCTTTTACATCATCAGTAATTTTATTATCTAATGAAGCGACTTTTTGGGATTCTTTTTCCCATAAAGGTGGGATTTTCTTTCCATTTTCTCTAATTAATGAAGCATTGATATTATAATCTCTAATGTATGATGTAAGAAAAGATTCATACTTTTCTAGGTATGTACCTCTTTCCATACTCTGATTTCCCATCCTGTCACTTGAACCTACTAGAACAATTGGTTTATTACTCAAATTTTCTTTCCCTGGATTTGGCCTCTCTTCACCATTCAAAAATACATAATTAACTACCAACTTAACATCATCTTCCATAATGTTTCCTTCCATGACCTCCTAATCAGAAACATATCATTCTGGTCCAGTAATACTTGTTTTATTCCCCCCTTGTTACTTCCACCTTTTCCACTTCTTCTTCCATGTCTTTAATATATTTCAGTAATGGGTGGGTACATGTACATATAACTTCATTTTGCGTTTTTACTGGAGATGACGTCATTTTAGGATCAAACTTCTTTTTATCTATGTTCTTATTCCCCCTTAACTCTATATGCTCTAAATGTTCTTTTTGTATATTTAGGAATTGTGTTATTTTCTTAGTGTCCCCTTCTTCTTTGTTTTTCTGCTTTATCTCTTTCTTTTTCCCTTCATCTTTCTTACTATGCCTTTTAATTTTTTTTAACACAATATACCTCTTATAGGTTAGCAGCAGCCTTTCTATCAACAATCAACCAACACTTATTTGTCAGCTTACTGCTTTAATATAAACTTACAATGAATCTAATACCCAACTTCCTTATCATGACTTTAGGACTATTAAGCCAATAGACTAGTGTTATTCCAATTAAACAACCACTTTATAGCCACTCCTTCATAAAGTCACTATTATGTAGAAAGGTATCTCATACTAATAAAATCCTTAGGCCAAATCCAAACTTCAATATTATTGTAGTGTTCTTGTATCCTGTGGAAATTACCACACACTTCATCCTAAAGCAAGTCACAGCCAGTTCTGTATAGATACACTTCTCCACTACCACAACAAGGAATCTTCCTAGGAGCTGACTTCTTAAATCTAGATTGTATTCTTACTAATAACTGGTGCAGTGTCTGCTCATATTTGTTGATTTCCAGGAATGTTTAGGCCAGGCAACAAATAGTCTTCTTTCTCCTTTTCCTCCACTTGCTGCACTTCTCTGCTCTGTTCTGTTCTGCTCCACTCTGTACAGGTTTGTCAATGCACCTCACTCCTTAACTCCTCAGCTCCTTAACTCACTTTCTCTGCCACTCATTCTTTACTCAGTCACTCTTCTCACTCTGCTCCCAGCTCCCCTGTTCAGCTCTGCATAATCCCACTGGCAAGCCAGATGGCCATCTGTTTTAAAATAAATTACTGCTTTTTGTTCCCCTACTTTCATGTCCTTCTCCACAGGTCTATGAAGTGCATAGCAGTCATCTGTCTCTGCACTACTCTCCACTCTCCAATCTCTCCACTCTCAATTGACTCATCAAAGTGCACTTCTCCTCCCCATGTGTCTGTAACATCCAATAATTGCATTTCCCCAACTCTGCTGGTCCTGTTTCCATCCATAAGACTAGCCATCATCTGCCATCTCACTTGAGGTCTTGTTTGATTATTACTCATCTCTGTCTCACTACACTATTCTATGTGTACTTGAGATGATTGTTCTTTCCTAGTATATGTATTTATAGTGTATGGTAGAATGTTGTATTCCCTAAAAATCTATCATTTACTAGTCTTGTTGTACCATCGATGTGATGTCACAATGTTGTTGTACCATCATAAGTATGTCACAAACAGTCACATCAATGGTACAACAAGATAGAATGTCTTTGCACCTGCACGGTTAGCAGAAAATCAGTCACGGCGGTGAGTGCTTACATGGAACTGAACAGCGCATGGCAGTGTTATACAAGTAAGATCAAATTTCTTTTTAAATGTCGCGTGTTACAAAGCAGTGCCTGTAGTTGTTTTTCCAAAAACAACAGAAAAATCTACTCTGAGAGAGCGTGGATGAGGATCAATTCCTTGCACTGGGAGGGGTTGCAGCGAAGTCTGAAAGCACAGCAGCAACCAGAAACTCACAAGAAGTGCTCAGCTTTTAAGTTACTGTTACCCATACACTATAAAAGATAATGGATGTGCAACAGTGAACAACAATGCTGTGCTCACTTTGAGAGGTTATCATGACTTCAGTTTTATCTTTATTTATTTGAAAGTCAGATATCTGTCCATATTTATCTAGGAGTTGTAAAAAGGGCAGAATAGAAACCTGGGGTCCTCAAAAAAGACCAAAGTGTCATCTGCGTAAAGTGAAACTTTTTGAATCCCACCATTAATTGGTATCCCCTTGATCTTTGCATGCTCTCTTATAGCATGAGCTAAGGGCTCAACACTAATGGCAAACAGGAGGGAGGATAAAGGGCATCCCTGCATGGTACCATGTTCAATTTTTACATATTCTGAAGTGGTGCTATTGACCCTGTCCCTGGCCCTGGGCACCTGATAACACAAAGACACCCATTTAAAAAAATGTCCTCCCAATCCCATATGGTCCATAACTGTAAGCAAACAGGTCCAGTTAATGTGGTCAAACACCTTCTCTGCATCAAGAAATATACCAAGTCTGGGATATTTAGTAATAGATTTATGACTTATTATATTTAGTAGTTTTTGAATATTATCAGTTAGGAGGTGGTGAGAGGTATAAACCCTGTTTGGTCCCTGTGAATCAGTAATTCTTTATAATTTTGCAATCAAGTGAATACAATTTTAGTAAGAATTTTTAAATCCTTATTAAGTAGAGAAATGGGACGGAAAGCTTCACAGGTTGTATTGTCCTTGCCAGGTTTAGGCAGAACTGTGATCAGTGAGTCATTCCATGAGTCTGGGAATTTCCCTTTTTCCAGACAGTTACTGAATAAGTCAGTTAGCAGTGGGACAATAACCTGATCAAGTGTTTTGTAAAATTCCATGCTTAACCCATCAGGTCCTGGTGTTTTGTCCATGGGAAGATTTTTAAAAGCTGTTCAAACCTCCACCTCAGAACTAGACCTATTAAACCATGCCTTTGCCTCCTCCAGTGGATTAGGGAGTGTAAGGTACTTTAGAAACTCCTGAGTTTGTGACTGAACCACCTCAGAGTCCTTATCCTCCATATACTGCCCTTCATAGAAAGATTTGAATTGTCCTGCTATATCCCTCGGTTTAGACCATTTGCCCTTTGGGTTCTTTTTATCAATCAGATAAGGGATAAAGCAGTCTGCTTGAGCTTTCCTAAGATGATACACTAACAATCTAGATGCCCTAGCCCCCCTACTTCATGGTACTTTTGACTAGTAAATTGGAGGATCCCCTCTGCTTTCTTATGTTCATAGACTTGTAAGGCAATTTAGGTCTGTTGGAGGGCTTTAAGAGTTTGCCTGTTAGTAGGAGATGTTTTATGTTGCTGTTCAGGTTGTAGCAATTTGTTTTTAGTTTATTATAAGTGATGTGGGATAGTTCTTTCTTTGGCGAAGCAAAATTAATTATTTCTCCCTTTAACACAGCTTTTAGTGGATCCTATTGATCAGTCTGAGAGCACTCCCCTGACCAATTCAAAGCAAAAAAGTCATTGATACTACTGGTGTGTTTGGTAACAAATGCTTTGTCATTTAACAAGGAGATGTTCATTCTCCACAGGGGTTTCCTATCCCGTGGGGGTATTGTCAATTGAATTTAAACTAGACCATGATCTGAGAGGGTGGTACTATGGATTTGGGATTTTATAATATAATGTAAATCAGTTTAATGGGTATAAAATAAGTCTGTACATGAGTATGACTGTTTAGAATTGGAAAAAAAAGAAAAGTCCCTCTCTCCCTGGTGCTGAGGTCTCCAAATGTCACTTAAGCCCATTTCCTCTGCCTGGTGGTTAAGGAACATGGTGGCTGTCCTACTAGTGGCCATATCCCCAGATGATCTATCCCTCGCAGGGTGTATCACTGTATTGAAGTCTCCCCCTAGGACAACCAGCCCCAAGGGTAATGCTGCCAGCTTAGATAAAATAGTGGAGAGATAGTGTTCTGGTTGCACATTTGAGGCCTACACATTGACAAAGTGAAATGTCTGTCCCTGTATAGTACCTGCAACTTGCACATATCTCCCCTGCATGCCCACTTCAGTGGATTCCACAGACAGTGGAGTCCCCCTTTTAATAAGGATGGCTGTACCTGCTTTTTCAGGTTTGGGGTGTGAGGCAGCGATCACCTGTCCCACCCATGATCTACAGAGTTTAGAGTGTTCTAACTCTGTTAGCTGGATCTCCTGCAGGTATGCCAAGTCGCACTTAGGATTTTTCAATTCCATCAATAATTTGGCTCATTTTATGGGGGAAATAGTTCCTTTTACATTGCAAGATACCAGTATAATATTCAATTGAGTCATATCTTAAGAGGGATAAAAAATGGATCAGTTAACTTCCTATTTCCAATTCTTGCTAATTTACCATGGTCTACTCTCTTTGCTTCACTGTGGACAGTTTGACTCAGTATCTTACTAACAGCAGTACAATAAAATACAAACAGTAACCATAACAAAACTTCAGCAGAGAGCCTGCGTATCAGTGACTTTCAAACCAACTGGGCAAAGCCCTCAACAAACTTTTCTATAGCTCTTGACTTTCTAGGGAAAAACACCCTCTGTGGCTGAAAAAGTTGCCACATGGGGTCACACAAAGGGCGAGGTGTTAAAACACCTAATGTCCCAGTAGAATTAGGAACTGTGAGCACATTTATCCTATGGTGCCCAACTGCTCATGTCACCACACAACAGTGGAAAACAACCAGAAAAATCATTGCCCTTCTATACTTTACCCCATTTAGTATATTATTATTTAAGCAATAAACCACGACAGGGTGTGGGTTATGCTGGGATTAACCCACGCCTGGTGTGGTTTGGTCACGAGGCACAGCTGAGTGACCAAATCCACACCAGGCGTGGGTTAAATCCCAGCATAACCCACACCCTGTTGTGGTTTACGTAATTATGCAAATGTCCACTTTTTTGGGAGGTGAGAAAAAAACTGAAAATGGGTTTTATTTTAAATAAATAATTATTATTATATTTTATTACTCCACCACAAAAAAATAGTTCCTTGTTGGTAGGGAGACTGCTGCCTATGCTCTCTCCCCACACTCACACACTCTGTGCCCTGTGCCCCAACTATCTGATTATGTTCCCCCTGAACTTGTTTCAAATGTTTAACTATTTTAGTTTATTAAGTTTCCTACTTCTGCTTTGCTCTACATTGCTCCAACTATAACAACTTATGTTAACATGAATGGCAATGGTGTGAGGTATGAATGACCTACTGCTGTGGTTTCAGTCATAAGTTAAAAAAAAAACTGCCATGATGGATTAGACTGTACAGATGAGCAACTGTCCAAAAAAATGTTTTATTTTAAATTTTTCCCCACTTCTTTGGGCCATTTTGCGATGTCATACAGACCCAGTACAGCACAAAGTTTTTGTTCATTTATTAATGAAAGACGAGGCAGGGCAGTGATGGGCCAGAGAGAGTGTAGTGCTCATGACAGTGAGGGAGTGCGGACGATGTGAAACTGAACTGCTATCCATCGCAGTTCAAAGAGAGAGAGCGCGACTTTCTCTCCCCATAGGCAGACAATGAAAAAAACTGACATGCAGAGGAAGGATTAAATGGTGACTGTGAGAAGCTGCAAAAGGGCCGCCCTGTGCTTCCAGGTTTACTGACATGTTAGCGGTTCCAGTTTAGAGTGCCTATTGTGGTCGGAAGAAATTGTTTTATGTCTTGTGATTTTTGCGATTTGGACATCAGGAATTTTTTTTTTTTTAACTTACGGAGGGCATTTATTGTTGATACTGAGGTGCGATTCATGGAGACGGAGAAGTGAGCTGATGAAAAGATGAGATGGGTGAGGCGGGTGCACTGTCTGACTTTTCAATGAGATACCGTTATTTATAAAAAGGGGGGGGTTGGGTAGGTGTACAGAGTTTGACTGTTGTGATCGATCTGATTGAAACTGCAGTGGTTGTTTGAATCTCCCACTTTGGCATCATGCTTTAGTGGGGGATCAATATGGCAGCTGAATTGTTTTATTTTTGGGGGTCGTATTTATCTTTTGGGAGATGTGGCTGACTGGCACCTTTTACCATGGGTTATGCCAGGATTTACCACAGGTAAAGGTGCCAGTTAGCCAGTCAGATTAAAGAAATCTAGGACCCCATTGTATAATGTTTTTATTATTCATTCTCCCTCCCCCATAGGGAGAATACAAAATAATAAATTCCCTCTCACTCCCTCCCCTCCCTGCCAGAAGGGTTGCCATGGAGCAGTACATTGATGTCACATTCACTGTAAATCATGGCCCTCGAATTTGAAGTAGTGATATATCCCTTTTGATTATACTCACCTTTATCATATCAGTATGGTAGGGTAGTTGTTACTCATGGCATCTGTCAGTGGGCTCCTGAAATCCCACCTCAATATCCATTACTGGTGGCACTAGTTGACCTTTCCCTGAAAACCTTCAATTAGCATGTAAGCCGGCAGCACATCTAATCAGGAGATGGGGGGAGCCCCGAACTCACTACCCTCAGGGAGTGACCTTAGTTGAACCTCTTCCTCAAAACATTTTTCATTTATACAAGCATTTGTTACTCCATAACCCCTTCCCTCCACTCCATTTTTGGTAATACACTACCTGAGGACAAACTAGTTCGCATTTACTATGTTTATTTGTCATTCCCCTAAATAAAATGATTTATTAACCATTATAATTTCACATAACATATAGGAATTCTTGCTCCTAAAGTTCAGTATGTTACCATGCTGTGTAGTCAGTTAGGAGTCTCTATCATATCATGTCCTCAGAAACCATTTCCTTACCCTGTCATATACAAGGAGGTTTTAGCTGGACTCAACCAGCTATAAATGAAGAAAAACAAAAGGCTGCTCAATCCATCCACAATCAGCGCTTAGCAGGTGAATGAAATGGACCATCTTATGTCTTCCCTTGTTTCCTTTTGTCTGCTCACTGCATAATTTGTAATACATCCATGGCCATAGTTTTTGGTATGGCCCCTGGTGTACCTCTTTTTTGCCCTCTGGATACCATGTGCCAAGCTTCACTAGAGAGTGTATGTTCCAGCTGCTCAATTTCTAAATCTGGCAGATCAATGTCCCATTCTTTTAATAGAGGCAAGGATTCTACCATGGTGTTAAATATTTTTGGGCCTGAGTCCAGATGTAGTTTTAATCTTGTAGGGAACAAAAGTTGTGCCTTCAAGTTCTTTTTCTCCTGCAGCTCTTTAATAATGCCCCTAACTTTTTGGCGTTCCATTTGTAGGGCCATTAAAAAATCCTGTTCAAAAATATGGGTGATTCCTGACATTTTAAGTCACAATGTCTCCATGGCTTTGAGCACATAGTCCTTGCTCTGAAACAACAACAGGCGCACAATCCATGAACAGGGATGGACTGATGGGCTTGTCAGCTTGGGTACCAGAAATCAATGAGCTTGGTCCATTGTTAAATTGTGGTCCACGGGGATAGAGAGAATGAACCTCAGCAAGTGCTGTATGAAGTCAATTGGAGTAGCATACTGCACCCTTCCTCTGTGCCCTCTGGAACTCCGTGAATACAGAAATTGTTCCTCCTAGCTCTGTTTTCAATGTCCTCCAAAGGACCCTGCACCTCTCTGTCCCTTTTCAGCAAGTGTAGAAGTATCCTTTCACTGGTGTCCTGTGCCTCTGAAATGTCTGTAATCTTTGTTGTATTCATCATTGCCTTCTTATCAAGGTTCCAAATGTCCTGTCTCAAATCGGCAATGGAAAATTCAATTTTTTGTACTGATGTTAGTATTTTTGTGCAAGGTTTTTTCAGCCTTGCATGAAAGCAGCATTTTGTCACTCTCCATGTCCAGTGAAGATTCAGATGGTGAATAGTCATGGCATGAGTGGGACACAAATCCCTTGACCTCCTCGTCCAAAGTAAGTTGCTTCATTTTAGCTTGTGATGTGGAAGATTGTGATCCTCTCCCTCTCAAAGTCTTTGCCGCCATCTCCAGCACCAGTTGCTCAGGTAAGGGAGCTTAATTAAGTGTTTCTGAGGGAGGATGATGAAGGATTGCTTAGGCAGGTTTCTGGGCTATGGGATTCAAGCTGCTTCCATTATGGTGGCATCACTGGAAGTTCCAGACACATTATTTTAACTTTGTTTATTCATCTTGCCAATAAGCAAATACAAATAAATGAAACATTTCATAGCTGAGAGGCATACGCATAACTACTAAACAAGATAATTATGGCAAGATACTGGACAACTACTTTTGTTATTTCATATGGGGAAACAGACATTGTAATACACTGTTAGAGTTCCAAAAAAGTGTAAATTTTTTAGTCCCTGCAAGAAGACACTGGATTCAAGAGAAAGACATATTTGTGCAGCATAGTATCTCTTTCATGAAGCCTGTCCTGTGGACCTCAGTATCCAGAATTACCTAAAGTGTGGGAAATAAAAACATCCATCCTGCAACTGTCTTTAAATCAAGCGCACAGCTGTATACAGACCATAAGTCCCAAATCATAACATGAGCTATAGCTGTAAACTTCAATTTATTAATGTTGTTACCAGTCATAACACTAAACATATTTTAGTGATAATATTAGAACACACTGATGTCAGAAGACCTACTGCAAAGAGATGCAGTATGCAGATGCAGTCAGTGACAACTTATAAATTTTTTGTACTTGGAATAATAAAAAAACTAAAATACCAATGTAATCCACTGTGTCTGTGTCCCCACTGGACTGTGCAGTAAGAACCTAAAACAGGTTTATGGTTTCAGCTTCCTCATTTTGCTGGATGGATTTTAATTGCCTTGTGCTCCTTCTGCTTATGGGGAACATTGACCATTTTTTTGGGGGGGAGGGGGCATTTCTGGGAACTGTCTTTCAGTTGCAGCCTGTGTGTGGGTTATTTCATGTGATGCTGTATCAGAACTTGAAACCTGATGAGTGCTTGGTCTTTCCTGTAGTTCCATTTGCCAATTGTCTAATAAATTTGTGCTTGTTAAAGCTGTTTCCTGCTCTTGTGCCGCATTCTCATTTTCAGGGATGTGAGACTGTGTGTCTGCCCTCAGTAAGACCATGTCTTGATTTCTTTCTTCCTGATGCTGTGCCTCCTGTATGAGTACATCTGGGTTAATTGAGTCTCTCCAATTATGGGAGGCCCATGGACAATCCTGAAAAAAAATGCCCATATTCTTCACATAGGTTGCATTTTGAATGATTAGCACATTGCATACTTATGTGTCCGAACTCCCCACAGATCTCACATCTTTACCTGTCGCATACATTTGATAAATGAGTTCTTGCGCCACATTTGTAGCAAGCCTTGCATTGACCTGAGTAGAAACAGACACCCCTGTCTCTACCCAGGTAAAAGCTATTTGGCTTATGTGAAATCCCATCTGGAGTTGTTCTATATCCATGATGGCCTGTGGAGCATTTAAAACTTACAATTCTGTTGCAGCCAATGGAGTACATCCCCCAACATGTACATTCTCATTCTTAAATATAACAGTTGCTGTCTTAATGAGTGGTTTGATTAGTGGTATAGACATAAATGGTGACCATAAGGGGGGAAAACTTGACTTGGTTGTAAAGTGTCCAGAATCTTTCCAAGCTATTAGGATGCCAAAAACTTATATCAAAGGTGTCTTCCCCTGATATGTGGAATAGAGCATATATTTCTGATGCTGAGAATTTCATGTTATCTCGTAACAATTTTCTGCCCACATAAATCCGGTCAGGTCTGGGATCTAGCCTTCCTTTGTACCATAATCGTACAGTGTTATGTCTTGGTAACGATTCAGTTCTATGGAATAAATCTGCATATCTGGGCCCTTGGGCTTGGGGGCTGTTCTTGGAATCTGATCTGGATGATTTTCATTTTCCTCTGGCTCATTTCAAACAGGGGAAGAAGTATTATTTCTATTATTTTCCTGTGATTCATTCTGTTGGTAATTTACCCCTTATGTCCAGTACCACTGTCCTGAGCATTTCCTGCATTTTCCTCTCTCCCTTCTAAGTCAATGTCTGGATGTTTCCCATTTAGTATATGACATTCCCTGTAAGTTTGTTTTCATGTTTTCTTTGTTTTGCTTCATCTGTGTTGGATACAATTTCTTGGCCTTGCTCCCCTAGTAACAGTTTCTTCTGTTTTTGGGCCTTGTTTTGTTCCCCCATCTGTATTTTGCCTGTTCAATGTTGCTAACCTCTGTTATATTTATACAGTTTGTGGTCATTGTTTTACTTGAATCAGTGCTCTCTGTATTAGTACTGCCCCCCTGTTGTAAAACCATTCTCTCCAGGAGTGTATTCTAAGTCAACTCCCACTCAGGGTCAGGGATCCACTTGCTGCCCATTCCTTTGTTCCACCTGGCCCCCCGTAGTGCAGATTCTGGTGACCATTCCTCTGGGTCTGTCCTTAATTCAGCCATCAGTTCAGTAATTCTAAATGCAGCTTTCAGGCATTCCCTGGCTAACGGCGGTGCTGTTTGATGTTCTTCAGTCAGCTGTTTGTCAGTTTCTGTCTCTTGCCCAATCCTGGTACTGACATCCTTTATTTGCTGCTCCTGAAGTTGTCCCATTGATTTCAAGGTGTTCTGTCTCTCTGGCTCCATTGCAGTTTTTTTAGTCTTTATTGGAGGGGTTGTGCTTTGCAGCCTTCGTTTTAGCACCACTTTCCTTTTTTTCATATGTCTCTTTGTCTTCTGCAAGCAGTTCAGACAACTGCTTGCAGTGCTTCTTGATATCCTTCTCCAGCTGCATTGATGCAGTTGCCACATCTTACTCTAAAGTTCCTTCCAAAGGATTCATTCCTTCTTCATCCTCCATCTCTTCACTTTCAGAATCAGTCTCCAAATCATCCTCAATCACATCCTCTGCCTGAGATAAAATCTCTTCATCATCCTTGCTACCACTGACTGGGTCGGAGGACAGGGCCCCAGCCTGCTGCAGTTCTCCATTCACTGCATCCTTTGGGTCCTTCATCTCAAATGTGGCCAACAGCGCCCCTTATAAGAGTAGGGAAATTTCCCTGGTGTCCTGGCAAAATTTCCCCCATTCACTAAAATACCACCAACAGCTTAATCTGGTTCTGTATGTCAGTTTGCATCTGTATCTTCCCCTCTCCCCTTGGGCGAGGCTGAAAATAAGCAGAATTGCCTAGTCCTCCTTTCCCAGTCAACAAAAACTAAATAAATAAATATAGGGAGGGGTGAAATGGGAACAAAACTGTGCAACAATAATACATGGAAACAACAACAATACCCCACACTGTCTCCCTACCTCCCACCTACAGGTGCACCTGGATTCCTCCCCAAATAGCCATTAGAAACAGTCAATAGGTTGCAGTGGGTACCTCACCTGAGTTGCTCCATAAGGCAGGGATGTGGTGGGGAATACACAGTCTTGTAACTGGGAACAAAATACTTTCATTGGGGCCCAATAACTTTTAAACACATTAAACTTTTAACTTCACTGCCTGGGCTCACCTTGAAACTTGGCACACCAGGATATAACCCCTTTTCCTGACTAACTAGCTAGCTAAATGCCGAAGAAGATCCTCGGAGCCACAGCTCAGAGGTACTTACAGTGTGTAGAGTCAATGAGGGTTTGCTGAAACTTGTTTTGAATGGTACCATGCTGGTATCAGGAATCGGTGGTGGTACACCACAGAAGCAGTTTGCAGGAAAACAGCAACTGGCTGAAGAAATGGAGAATACTGATCTTCATCTTTCAAATCTTTGCCTCAGAGGTAGAGCTGTGCAGAATATAAAATTCTGCCCTTTTGATGCCCGTGGATTGAACATTCCGATTCTGTAGAATTGGGCAGAATTTTCATGAAAATTCTGCAGAATATTGCAAATGTTTAAATTTCAGTTATTTCACTATAATGTTAAAAGTATGTGCCCTAATAACACCAAATGTGGAACATAAACAGAACTCCATGGCTTACAAGGGTGCAATACATTTCAGAGCTGTAGATTAAAAGGAGGCAGAGTTATGAGTGACCAAACACTTAAATCAAAATGTAATTTTCAGTTATTTTGAGATCATTTTCAACTTTCTCACCCAAATTTCTCCACAATATCAGAATTTAGAGAAACACCTACAATGCATATATCCACCATGTTTTAAGTCTCAAGCTTTAATGGGAGCTGAGTTATAGGTAACCAAATATTGTGCCAAAATTTGGATTTCTGTAATTTTAATATAATTTTGATGGTATTTATTGAAATGTTACAGAAATTAACAGGTATATAGGTTATCAATACGTTTGTGAATGCACATCATTTCAGATTTCTAGCCTTAATGGGACTGAGTTATAGCATGCCAAACATGTTGCCAAATTTTAAATTTCAGTTACCACTAATTTTAAAACTGCATATACAAATTTAACCAGAGTTGAAACATTTAAACTACTATTCCACATGGTCATTTCTGAAAATGTTCATTTTCAGCTTTAAATGGGATCAAATAAAAAATAGTCAAATTTTCACACATTTAAATATTTAATTTTACAAGAATGTAAACTACACATTTATAAACCCCTGAAACTTTAAAGCTAGATAATGCAATGCCATTAAATTTGATATGTTCTTAGACCTTACAAGGACACTATGTGTGCCAATTTTATTGATTGCTTGCTGCAAGAAATTGCAAAATAACGTGTACTGAAAGTCAAATCCCATGAGTCTTTGTGAAAATTGTAGAATTTCATGAAAAATTCCATAAAACTGGAATGTTCTAATTTCACTCAGCCTTATCTGGGGGATTCTTATTAGAGTATAGGGGTATAAGAGGCAGGTAGTACAGGGGCTCACCAGGTTTTGGAGTTAGATACACAATTTCACCCAGAAATGGACAGCTGAGCTGGATAGCACAACAGTGGTAGACCCGCAGGTTGAAGCAAGAAAGCACAGAATGTCAACAATTCCAACCTGAATGCAGGATATTTAAGGATCACATCCAGTAAATTTATGATCTGGGGAGCCCGGTGTACATGCAAGTCTGGGACTTAGAGGTACTCAAAAAGATGTAGTGTGGAAATGCAATGTCTTGGGCAGCAGGACGAAAGAATTCTGGCTATTTCAAAAGGGTAGGTTGATAGGAAAAGGAGTAGGTGACTCATGTTTTAAAGGAATTTGTCACTGTAAGGAACAAAGAGGATATCAATGGGATCAGTAGTTCTACTGAGTCAATCCAGAAATGCCAAATGAGAAGGGGGAGGGAATAGAGGAACAGCAGGACTGCAAAAAGCTCAGCCCAGCTTATCAAATGAAGTAGTGATATGTGCATTGCTAATGTTAAATTCCACACAAAAAAAATTTCTGGATGTTTCATCTACAATATATGCTATCATAAATGTGTGAGAAAATATTACTAATCATTTTTGTTCTTCTGCAAAATTAAAAACCAATTTATCCAGTGGTGTTAGACACCAGGATACACTGACTATGGATATGCACATCAAATGTTTACTCTATGCATGCAAGAGCAGAGAAGTTACAAACATCCACATTTTTGACAGCTTTCACAAAGTTTTGTAAATATTAACATAGTAAAGATGTGAATCCCTGTAACTTAAAAATTTCTTATCTAATTCTGTACATATTTAGATCATTCTAAAAGTATTGCAAAAAGGTTATCTGTACATATTTACACATGCCTAGCTCCAAAGGTGCTTGAGCTATATGCAGATGAAATGATTTCATGATATTTCCTGAAAACAATTAAATGACAGATTTTGAGCACATATAATTTTGAGACAATGCATCATACTGTCATGAAATCTAGCACATTGTTAGAACATCTATCATAAAGAAATCATTCCAAATGTAAGATCCCTGACCCAATAGATGGTTAAGATACTGTATATGCAGATAAAAATGTTCATCAAATTTCGCACAAACAATAAAATGACAAAATATGAGTACCTATAGTTTTGAAACTGTGTATTTAAATGTCATGACATTTGGTGCAATAGTGGCCACTGACCCGAAGTGTAAATATTCCAGATTTCAGAGCTCTAGCTTGAAAGGTGGCAGAGTTATAACCACATTACTAAATTAAAAAAATGCAGTGAAATTTCATGGAATTTTGCAAAATTTTGTCGAAATTCCTCAGATTCAGAATTTTCCCATTCTGCACAGCTCTACTCTGAGGACTTTGTATGTGGTGCTCACCTGACAGACCTCTCGATGTCATCCTCTCCGGTGATCTCTTCACTGGTCTAGAGGACTGGGGCAGGCTAGGTGTCCCCTAGACTGTTTTCTGCTTGGCAGCAGCCTCTGGAACCACACTAGCAGCTGGGCTTTGTCTCAGTCTCTAGCCTTGGCACCCACTCCTTCTCTGAACAGAAGCAATTATATAGCATTCAGATTCTTTTCCCTCTAGGGGGAAAACAACTTGCTCAGTCTTTCTCTTCTTGGCAGTGAAGTCTCTTTCTCTCAGCTACAAAATCATTTTCTCAGCTGGAAATGCACAATCTTTATCTTCAGGCTGCTAATAACCAGATGAAAACTCACTGTCACAGGTTCACGTTTTGCTTCAGGGAACTCTGTCAACAGTTCAGGTATTGTCCCTGTCTCTTCTGTACCTGTTTCCTCTGCTTGTCACAGGCACACTCCCCCTATTGACCAGCTTGATGGCCAGAAAGGCCATTGGGCAACTGAGCAGGCATTTGAGCTAGGAAGCCCACAGCAGTCTCTCTTGCCTGCTCCCTCTCTGGAATCTCTTAGGCATCTCCCTTTTTGGTTGGCTGCCAGTACCTTTTATAGCTTTTGCAGAGTCCCCTCTTGATTGGCTGCATTGTTCCTGGGCTCATTGGCTGCCCTCTGACACTGCCCCAAAAGCCCCCCTTAGTGTGAAAGTCATTTGGGAGCTGCCATATTTGTTTTCATACTGATGCCCTGGCAGCCTAGCCCATAACTTTAATTCTAAGCCCTTTCAGTGGGAAACAGGTCTATACACTGGCCCTGCTTTCCCTTATGGGGCAAGGATACCCTTTATTTGCTTGTGTGAGCCCCTTTTTTTATTACTGGGGCTCCCAAATCCAGTGCATCCTTTTTACACCCTTTCCCCCACTCTCATAAATGGAGCTGTGGCTCATTCCAGTAGCTGCCATATGGTGTCAGACTCAGTCACTGCTGAACCTGACCCAAAATGGCCATGGGAGAGAAAACGTTAAGGATTTTTGCCCGCACATGTGCCTACGGTGCATGGCAGCCATCTTTTTGTTTACTTTTCACTGGTCTGATTTGTGGCAGCTTCCTGGATCACTCAGCACCTCAAAATCATGCCTGGAGGTGTAAAGACAATTTTTGGACTTTGCTTACCTTCTTGCCATAGGACTGAGGAACGGGGTTATGACAGTCACAGCAATGAAGATTAAGTGGGCGCAAAGTCCAAATTCCCCCTGGGACCACTAAGTAAAACCTTCCAGTCCCTATTCAGAAGTTTGGAGGACTGGAGGCAGAAGGATGACTCAGTGGGGGCACAGTCCCATAATGTGAGCCCAACCTGGATTAAGGGTTTACACCAAACCATAAAAAGTGCCTTGCTGACATTGCCAGGGCCACTGTATCCATCAATGCATGTGGAGACTTATTCTCCATCCACCTGTACCCATCAAATTAGCAATTCTTTTGACTGCAATAGATCTGATGTAGCTCTTTCAAGATTGCCCAAGTTGCATAGCTGGAGCAGGACATTGAAATTCCACCCCAAGGCTTTTTGATGCATGAATTAATTTCCGTGCATTGATACACAGTGCTGATGTTATGGCTATGCCTACTGCTTAGTGTAATAGTTTAAATCCTTGGAACACCACATCACACAGTTAACATGGTTCTGGAGTATTTATACCCTAATGTCATTTTTGACCTTTTTATGTTGCTTACGCACGCATGTGCAAGAAACATGTTGTGGCAGCTTGCTGCAGAAGCAGGTTGTGGAAGTGCGGCACTGTTGTGACCAATGCCCGCACTGCCTTTTGAGGCTTGATCTGCTTTCCCCATTGCAGTGACACACTGTTGCTGAACTAGTTCAGCCAGCATGCCACCACCTTGACAGGTTTTTACCACTGTAATCAGAGGATGCCTTGTCATTTCAGCATCAGCCATTCTGCTGCAATGAGGGAACAATCCATTATTGCAGGGTGGTACCTTGTATGCCCCCGACCCAGTTTGCTGATGGGAAGCCCGGTCCCTGTCGGCATAATGTCCCCACCCCCAAGTTTCTTTTGTATGCTGAGGGGGTGCCCAATCCCCCTTGGCATCATGCTCCCCTCGGTCTTTCTTTACTGATGGGGCGCCCAATCCCCATCAGCTTCAGTCCCCTCTTCCCAGCTGAATTTTCAGACGGGGAAGCCACTCCCCGCTGGCATAATGTATTCCCCCCAATTTGTAGTCTGCTGAGGGGGGTGCCCAATCCCCCTCGGCTCTTGCTCTCCCCCCTACTTATGTGCCGACAGGGGTGTCCAATCCCCCATCCGCTACAGTCCCCCCAAGAAAAACACTCAGGTGGCATGCTGGGAGCCCACCATAGCATGGCAAATGTCCCTGAAAAGAAAAACAGTCCCTCAATGTTTTTTTTAACCCTGTAAACAAGAAAACTGTCCCTTGTTGAGTCCGTGGCCCTTCCCTCAACCTGCACCCACCCTCTGCACACCCTGCCTCCCCATACACACCCCTCACCCCATACTGAGCTCTGGAGCCCAGCACGATGATCTTCTGTGGACTGGGAACACATCTGCACTCTTCAAAGCAGACCGCAAACTGAAGAAATGCCAGTAAGCTGTATAATGGCATAAATAGGGTTTTTTCAACATTGGTGCATATCTCAGGAATTTTTGGGAATTTTGGCACCAGATTTTCAACATGGGGTTATTGGGACCCCTCCTCATGAAATCAACCACAATCATGGCATTATTCAGTCCCAGAAGGTGATTTCGCTGTCACTGTGCAGAATCACCTTTTGGGACCGATTAATGAAATGACAGTGCCAGTGTTCATAAGGTGGACTCTCAAAAAGCCTATGTTGCAAATTTGGTGGAAAAATTCCAAACCATGCCTGTTTTACAAGCGTGCATTGTGCAGTTGCTGCGCACACTCGTAACTTCGCGAATTGGCAATATTTTCACTCCAGATTTTCAACACTGGCATTCTTCCGTACCTCCTTATGAACAGTATAGCTGTCATTTTTCACATCCTGGCCAAAATGTGTTTTTGCA
Source organism: Neoceratodus forsteri (assembly GCA_016271365.2). Taxonomy (NCBI): domain Eukaryota; kingdom Metazoa; phylum Chordata; order Ceratodontiformes; family Ceratodontidae; genus Neoceratodus; species Neoceratodus forsteri. The sequence continues at coordinate 1,263,201,622 of CM057449.1, read as the reverse complement.
GTTCCGGAGCAGTATAGCATGGTCGCTGTGGGAAATCGGTGTTCGGGACACAGTAAGAAAATCTCAGTGACACTGTTTATGAGCAGAGGTCCTAAAATGACTATGTTGAAAATTTTGTGATGAAAGTCCATAAAATGACTGTTATGAGCGTGCGTTGCGCCGTTTTCACGCACCCTTGTAACTTCGCAAATTTGTAATATTTTCACACCAGATTTTCACCACTGGCACTTTTTCACACCTCCTTATGAACAGTACAGCTGTCATTTTTCACATCCTGGCCAAAACGTGTTCTCACACTTCTGGCACAGAATAGCACGGTCACTCTGGGAAATCAGTGTTTGGACAGATTAAGATCGAGCGAGTGAGAGAGGTGGAGTGAGTGAGCTCAACTGAGCTCTGTTGGGACTGCTGCGGATTTCTTTGTGGCCAGAAAAAGGCGCCAATGTAGGCAGGAGACCAGTACTAAAGGGCAGCCTGCAGTGCCGGGAGAAACAGAATGAGTGAGTGAGGGAGGGGGAGTGAGCAAGGTCAACGGAGCTCTGTCAGGACTGCTGCAGATTTCTTTGTGGACAGAAAGAGGCATCAATGCAGGCAGGTGCCCAGTACAAAATGGCAGCATGCAGCAGCAGGAGAAATAGAATAAGCGAGTGAGAAAGGGGGAGTGAGCGAGCTCAGCAGAGCTCTGTCAGGACTGCTGTAGATTTCTTTGTGGGCAGAAAAAGGTGCCAATGCAGGCTGGATCCCAGTACAAAATGGCAGCCTGCAGCACTGGGAGAAATGAAATGAGCGAGAGAGAGAGAGAGGGAGTGAGCAAGCTCAATGGAGCTCTGTCAGGACAGCTGTGAACTTCTTTGTGGGCAGAAATAGGCACCAACGCTGGCAGGAGCCCAGAACAAAAGGACAGCCTGCAGTGCCGGGAGAAACAGAATGAGTGAGTGAGAGAGGGGGAGTGATCTAGCTCAACAGAGCTGTGTCGGGATTGCTGCAGATTTCTTTGTGGGCAGAAAAAGGTGCCAATGCAGGCAGGAGCCCAGTACAAAAGGGCAGCCTGCAGTTCTGGGACAAACAGAATGAGAGAGTGAGAGAGGGAAAGGGGTAAGGGACGGGGGTACTCATCCTGGGGATTCTATACTGAAAGGGTGAGATGGGGTGGAAAGGAAAGGCACAGCTGTATTTGGGTTGAAGCTGTCACCAGGTTGACTGCAGGAGGAGGCAGGACAGGCACTGCTGAAGTGCGCAGTGAGGGGGAATGAAACCTCATTTACTGTTGCATGTGGGTACAAATGACTTGGCAGGGGACACCGTGGAAGTAGTGAGGGGGAGGTTTAAGTTGTTTGGCAGGCAGTGTGAGGGGTTGGGGAAGTCGATGACATTCTTGTAGGTACTGCTGGTACTATGTGCAAGCAAGGGGAGGAAGGGTAGGCTTGAGGAGTTCAACGAGTGGCTGAGGGATTGATGTCATGCCAAACATTATGGGTTAGTGACTAACTGGGGTAGGGTCTGGGGGGAATAGTGACTTGTACGTGGGGGACAGGGTACACTGGAGCAGGAAGGGGAGAGGAGTATTAAAGGCTGCATTACTGCCGGGCCCACTGGCACTGAGGGTTGAGGCACTGGATCCCACACCTTGCGCCACACTGGTGACCCGGGTTCAGATGTGAGTCCAGGCTGCCAGGGGTTAGCAGGGGAGGGATAGGATTGAGCTTCCAGAGGACTGCTCTCCTATCCAAGAGTGGGATCCAGGGACCAACCGCTCTGTAGTGGCCCCTGGTGATGACTGGAGATGCTACTACAGCGGTGTAGTAAAGGGGGCGGAGTGTGGTGGATGTTGGCACACTGTGCCTAAGCATCATTGCATGTCTATACTCTGCAAAGAGGAGAAAAGTGGAAAATGTGCTACGGTCAGGCAGCATGAGCTTCCGACCCCCACTGCCAGCCCCGAATGGTGCCTCCTCAAGCAGACCCTGCTCCAGTGGGTCGAGCTTGGAAGCTCCTCACCATCTCACCTCGGGGAGTAATCCGTGGAGGTGAGCAGGTCAGCCTGATGTCGGGGGCAGGGTTAGGGGGGTCAGTCGGGATGACCAAGCCAACCGTAGCCCCGGGAGAAAATATGTCCAAAAAAAAAGGCAGGATTAGAGGGGTGTATCTCTACTAAGGTGGATTTAAACTGGTGGGGGGTGGCCAAAAGGCTGAGGTTGGTAGAAAGGTCCAGACAGTTTAGCCTAATGAGCTCACCGCCGTAGATATAGGTAAAGGTGGAGGCGTAGTAACCCTGGAAGGGGGTGGGCAGAGTGGTCTGAGTGTAATACAGAAGGCACCACCACCCGGTAAGAATAAGGAGGAGAAAGGGTGTGGACTACCAGGAGGAGAGACACAGGCCAAGGAGGAGAAGAGTGAAGAGAAGGAGGGATATGGATGTCAAGTGGTCTGACTAAATGGATAGAGAACTGGTTACAGGGGAGAGTGCAGAGGGTGGTGGTGGTGGGCTAGCCCTAGACACCCCGAGCAGTGACAAGCGGGGTGCCAAAGGGCTCAGTGCTTGACCCTATTGCTATTTCCGCTCTTTATCTCCGATATAGCACATGGAGTGGGGAGCAGGGTTAGTCTGTTCGCACATTATACTAAATCAAAAGCAAATAGTTATAGTAGTAGATCCCACCCCCAGACATACATACACACTCCCCAAAAAGCTGCTTAAAAGCCTGCAATTCATTAAAATCAATTCCATTTTCTTACTTAGTTGGAGTTCAATGCCAACAAGTGTAAAATCATGTACCTAGGGCATAGGAACCCCAATGCTGAGTATAGGGTGGGGAGGTACTGATACTCACTAGACATGAAAGGGTCCTTGAGGTTATTATATCAGAGGACCTCAAGATGGCAGTACAGTGTGACAAGGCTATGGGCAGGGCAAATTGGTTTCTGGAGTGCATAAGGAGTGGCATCTCTAGTAGGAAGAGGAGGGATGTTGTGCTGCCATTGCATCACTCCCTGGTATACCCACAGCTGGAGTACTGTGTCCAATTTTAGAGTCCACACTTCAGAAAGGACATAATGTGGAGGTTTTCCAGAGGACGGCAACTAAGATGGTTCAGAATTTTCACAGGAATCCCTACAAGGAAAGGCTGAAGAATTTCAACATGTACACTCTAGAAGAGAGGAGGGTGAGAGGTGACATGATCAAGACCTACAAAGTACCTCACAGGGGTAAAAAGGATACAATTGGGGAGTTTTCTTCAAATGAGGATGAGCACCCAAACCAAGGGACATACAAAGAAGCTAGGGGCATTCAGGATAGATGTGAAGAAATATTTATTACTGAAAGGGTGGTAGATGCCTTGAACAGACTGCCAGGAGAAGTGGTGGAAGCTAAAATGGCAGGGGGCATGAATCATGCATGGGATAAACATAGGGATATATTAGAAAAAGGGGAAGGAGGGGGTCAACGGAGATCAATAAGGCTATGGAAGTGGAGTAGGTTCAAGTTCATTGCAGGAAAGATCCATTAAGCAAGCTCATTCACAAAGAGGTCCTGATGGACACAAGCAGAATAATATATACAGTAACATATACAGGCACAAGTTACAAGTAGGTAGAGAACTCTTAGGCAGACTGGGTGGGCTGAGCTTTCCTTTTCTGCTGACAAATTCTATGTTTCTATGGCATCATGCGTTCAATAAGGTGCAGCGTTTATTTAAAGTTTGGCCTACCATACATCCAGATGTAAGGTACAGTAAATTACTGAATTAGATGCAGCCCACAAACAGTACAATAAACAGAACCCCAGTGCTTTGAGAAGCCTTCCCTCTTCATAAGGCTGCTTAAAGAGCTGGGGTTCTAGTTGCAGTGCCCACACCAGTATGCTGATCTTAAAATCGATGCCGCATCTGAATGAGTACTGGATTCTTGCTTACTCCATTTCTTCCCCACTTTGAAAGCTGCTTGCCCTGAGTTAGTTTTGGGCTACCAGCACCTCGCCTGTGTTGGAAGATGACAAATAAGTGGCACTGAAAGACATCAGACTTTGCAGACTGTGAAGGCAGCTGCTCACCCACCAGCTTGGCATGAAGAAGGCTGCAGCTGTGGCCACTGATGACTGTTGGGGTGTGGGGATGGGGGACCAAAGGGGACAGATATAAGGAGATAAAATCATAATAAAAATTGTGAGACCTTCACCAGCTTTCCAAAATGCTTACTAGTAAAAGAACACTCTATGAAGTTTTTCAAATGGCAACACAATCTGGAGGAGCTCTTCTGTCTGCCGTCTGACACCGGGCATCAACCAGCATAAAATTGCCTAAAGAAGGCAGTGTGGTCATGTGGTTACTGAAATACTGGAGATTACAGATTTATAAGAACAAAAGAATATCACACAGATACTGGCACATGTGTCTATAGCAGCTGTCTCCTGCTTTTCAGCAGTTATACTTATACCCTTGAGGTACTTGAATGTTTCTATCATATCCCCTCTTTCTCTCCGCTCTTCCAGTGAGTACATATTGAGATTCCTTAATTTCACCTCATAAGCCTTGTGTTGCAAGCTTTGTACCATCTCATTCTCCCCTCTCTGGACCATCTCCAGCCTGTTAATATCCTTACGAAGGTACGACCTCCAGAACTGCACACAGTACCCCATGTGAAGCCTGACCATCGTTTTATATAATGGCATCACTACCTCCCTCATTATGCTACTGATACCCCTGCCTATGCACCCCAGCATGTCACTGGCCTTCCCAGCTACCTTACCACTTTGACATTTTCAGGTCATCTGAAATAAGAACCCCAGGTCCCTTTCCTTCTTTGTGACTGTCAGCAACTCTCTCCCCCCATCATTTGGCTTTGCTCAGGGTTTCTGTGTCCCAGGTGAATAATGTTGCACTTTTTTGAATTAAACTTCAGTTGCCAGTCCTCAACCTATTTTTCAAGCTTCCCCAGTCCCTCCTCATTTTCTCCACCCCCTCTGGGGTATCCACTGTGTTACAGATCTTGGTGTCATCTGCAAACAGGCAGACCTTTCCCTTCAGCCCTTCTGCAATGTCACTAATGAAGACATTGAACAGGACTGGCCCCGGGACCAATCCCTGCAGCACCCCACTTGTCACCCCCTCTTCCCAGACTGCACCCCATTTAGCACTACTCTCTGTCTTCTGTCTGTTAGCCAGTTTCTAACCCAGTTTACCACCCTTTCTCCCATGCCCAGCCTACTCAGCTAGTTTATCAGCCTCCTGTGTGGGATGGTGTCAAAGGCCTTGCTTAAATCAAAGTAAGCGTTGTCCACTGCCCCACCCTGATTTACTTCCTTTGTCACCCAGTCAAAGAGATCAACCAGATTTGTCTGACATGACCTCCCCACTGTGAAGCCATGTTGCCTATGGTCCTGGGCTCCGATGGCTTCTAGATGCCCCACTATCCTTTCTTTAAGCAATGTCTCCATGATCTTCCCCACTACTGAGGTGACGCTGACCAGCCTATAGTTTTCTGCCTCCTCCTTACTGCTGGATTTGTATAGAGGGACCACATGTGCCCTCCTCCAATTCTCTGGTACCACCCCTGTGTTGAATGACTCAGTGAACATGGCTGCCAGAGCTACTGCTGTCTACCTTACAGTTCTTTTAATATCCTTGGGTGTATGCCATCTGGTCCCATTGCTTTGTCCACTTTCAATTTAGTCACCTCCTGCAGGAGTCATCTTCCTGTCAATGGACAATTGTCCACCTCTTCATGCCTTTGCAACTGCTGTACTGCTGTGGCCCTTGCCCCTTCCCCCTCTTCTGTGAATACTGAACAGAAAGACACAGTGGATGTCTTGGGTGGGGTACATTACAGTTCTTAGGCATGGTACTTTCACTTCCAAATACCTAAACAGCACATATAAGCAAGCAACATTCAGCATTGACAAATGCTTGTTTTATATTGTGCTGCAACCTTAACTTTTAGTTAACATGTTTGTTTGTTTTTTTGCTATTGGTTTTCATATGTTTTAATAGTTATTTGATATTAGATGTACAAGTGTACTATTTGTGGCAAAAAGATAAATTCTGTTGCAACATTATTGCAAATGAAGACATGCAATAACAGTTACACTGTTTCTTGATAGCAGTTTAAAGGGAAAGTCCCCTCAGCCTGTTTTCTGTATACCTGTGCAGTTTGTAGGCATGAACAGTGATTCCCTCTCTTGAATCCCCCTAATTTCATCCTAATTTAAATATAAATGAGGTTGCTTCAGTCTGTTTTGCCCTGATGTGAACATCTGTTTGTCGCTATTGCAAAGGTCATGGCTCCACTTATGCAAGGCATCATGGGAGTTTATGATGCATACTTGCATAAACCAGCAGAAGTTATACTCTCATTCAGTTCTGTTATGTGTCTTGTGAAGTCCCAGTTGTCTCTAAAAGCATTTTTTTCTACCTCAGATACACTTTAAACTACAGAATACAGCAGGGCACTCCTATACCTTGAAATATTTCATGTCCAGCATAAGACAAGAACATAGGGACTGCAAAGAACAGCAACAGCACTTACTAATACAGTATAAGTACTGCTGGCTTTAGCATTAAAACATAATAAAAGTCCAGAATGGCTTATGTGAGTAAGGTCATGACCATTACAATGGAGTCGAGCAGGTTTTCACACCAAATTTAAGTACCTTCATTTACATTTAAATACCAATGAAATTAGGAGGATGCAATAGAGGCAATAATTGTTCATGCCTACAAACTACATAGGTAAACAGAATAAAAGGCTGGGTGGGACCTCCCCCTTTAAAGGCCCTGATTTGAAGGAAAAATATCAAATTTCATTTTAACAACTACCACAAATTGTATGGTGTCCTAATTCATGTGACAGCTGAGGTAAACATTATTAAATTACACAAGACTGCTGCTTTAAACATGAATTTAATGAGAAAACAGGAGAAAGCATGTAATTAACAGCCAGTGTTCACCCAAAAGGCATGTTTTAGATTTAGAAACCTTATTGTAATTTAGAAACCTCATTGTAAATTAAAGTTATCCCAAATTGAAGGTTTCTAGCTTTTGAAATGACTGAGATATGGATAGCTAAAAAGCCAAACGAAGTCCTTCATGTGACAAAAGGAGAAAACACTTTGTTGTATTCACTGCAGTACAGGTCAAAACATGTACACATTACATGCAATACCAAGACCAAACCTTTAATTGAAAGCCACCTCCCAGTGGTCTGATGTTCTAACTTTAAAACTTCATGTTCAATATGTAAGCAATAACCCACAACAGGGTATGGGGTTATAGAGATTTAATCCATAACTGGGATGCTGTGAGGGCACTTGGCCACCTCACGGTGCCCCAGGCATGGATTAAATCCCTATAACCCCATACCAAGGGGTGGGTTATTGTACTTATAACATGGGTTGCATGAAGTACACAAAGAATGCTCAGAAAGGGTGATTTTTAAGGATGGAAAAGAAAATGTTTATTGTATATCCTTCCATCTGAAAAAAATAATTTGACATGTAGGCTGAGGATAAACATTTTATCGTTAAGTTAGATGTTTCTGTAAAGTACAAAAGCACTGCAGGCACATTAGTGCTAATGCTCATGTGTAAACTAAGTGAAACACAACATAGGGAAAATACAACTGTGCTATGGCAAGCTTGCTGTGAATTGTACAACTTTGGGGAATATTTGTTATATTTTTAATCAACTGCAGAATAACTGTGTATAACACTTTTTCTACTGTAATCACTTGCTTCTGGGAGTATATGAGTAGGGTCTTGTTTATTTATATTGTAATGACCTAAATACTTTTCAGAACACAGGACAGCAAAGTAACACAGCTGTTTTCCAAAAGTAATGAATAAAACATGTTAGAACATTTGTTTTACTTGCTTTTTACCATGAATGAGAATACATTACTTCCATGAGTTGCAAGCACTGCAATATGGGTATGTAAATAATTTGGGTTATGCATAGCTCTGTCATTTCCTGAGAAATAAACTTCTGGGGCCTGATTCTCAAGCCCTGAGAGTGGCACAAGGTACCTGCACCAAACATAAATGTTGCAAGTGGCAGCTTGCATCAGATATTACCCCCATGGCCCGGTGGCACTGAGGGTTAAGGTGCTGGATGCCTTATCTCGCGCTACACCAGCGACCGTGTTCGGGAATGAGCAAGAGCCGAGCTACCGAGGGTCAACAGGGGAGGAGAAGGATTGCGCATCCATTGGACTACTCTCCTTCTCTGGGGTAGGGGGTCCATGACAGTCGGTGCTTGCTCACCCCCGGAAGAGGCTGGGGGACAGGGTGCAGCACTGTACATTGGGGAGGAGTTTGGTGCAGATGTCTGGAGGGAGCATGTGTGGACACGTGCATGCTCCCCTCCACCAGCATCATTGCACAGCTCCAGCTCTGGGGGAAAGAAATACAGAAAATTGGAGGAGTGTGCATCCCTGGGCAAGTGGCTTGGTCACCGTCCTCAAGTGCTGACTCTGGGGGGTGCCAGATCTGGATCCATTAGGGTAGGTGAGTTGGGGGCTCCCTGTCACCCCGCTGTGGGGGGTAAGCTGCAGGAGACATGGCGTGACCTTAGTGGAGTGTGGTAGCTCAGATGGTGGCTGGAGTTCGAGGGTGGCTGCCTAGAATATCAGAGCAGCCCAGGTATGACAGGGAGGTAAAAAGGAATAGCTATATATATAAGAAAATACAAAATCACACATGCCCCCACAATGCAAAGCATCATGGGCTGCATATGCAAATCACCACAGAATGTTATGCTGGTCCAACTTTAAGCAGAATTGCATGGTGCCGAAAGGCCTCTCACACAGTTTGCAAAGGGTGCTAACAGAAGCTGTGGGGGCATGTGTGATTTTGTATTTTCTTGAAACTTGGCTTCCCAGCCAAATGCCCTTTGGGGTAACCCTTGCCTCAGTGTTTACTACAGAGGTTCTTTGTCTTTCAGCTATATATATATATATATATATATATATATATATATATATATATATATATATACACACACACACACACACACATTACCCCCAGAGCTATTCTAAAAGGCATCTTTTAGAATAGCCCCAAACAGGGCTTGCACCACCCATGCACCCACAAATGGCCTGCAACATGGCACAAGGGGGCATGTGGCAGATGCAAGTTGCCACAGCCCCCTAATTGGGATTCTCATAACTCTCCCAGCAGGAGAATTTCTAAGTACCTTTAGACCAGCAAAGGCTGGCCTAAGGGTACTTAGATGAATCCCTTCTGGGAGAGATGACTGGTGTGCTGTACATAAGCAAAGTCCCTGGTATTGGTGTTCTACTGCCCCCATTGTCCTCTTGTGTCCTTTCATTTAACAACCCCCTCCCCATCCCGATGTCCTGTTAATACATGTAAGTGAACAACCTGCTCCCATCCCAATATCCCATTATTTCTTTTGAATCAACAACCCCCGACCCAATCCCCAATCCCCGATGCACCCACTGTATGGCTAGAGTCCATCTTCCTGGGTGATCTAGTGGCCCCCCACCCCACCCCACTAGTAATGCCCACCCCCCATCCTCCCATCCCAAACTGAGTCGGGTACCGCACAGCACCTCACGCCTGCCGTCGCCACGATTGAATCATCAGTGAGCTCCTACTGTAACAGTAGGAGCTCACTGACAGTTCAGTTGGCAGCCAGCAGCAGAGGTGAAAGAAACACTGTGCCAGTCACTGGGTCTGTATGGAATGGGGATGGTACTACCTGCTGGGTTGGGGGCGGGGGGCCACTAGATCATCAGGGGAAATGGACTGTAGCTGTACAGTGGTTGCATCAGGGATCAGGGAAGTGGTTGTTGATTCAAAAGGATAAACAGACATTGGGGATCAGGGAGGGGTTGGTGCATTGCAATATGTTAGGGGTTAGCAGGGATCTGGAAGTGGTTGGTGACAGTCACAGAGTTTCTGGTGACATTGGGTACTGGTGGAGGTCTGCTAGCCAACAGGGACTGTCAAGAGCAGCGCATAGCCACCCCCAGCTTGCAGCACATCATGAGTACCCACCTTCTGTTTGGTGCATAGCCAGAATTGCCACAAGCCACAGGACTTTGTCACCAGGGCCCTGCCCAATAGGGACTTGTGCAGGGTCCCTGGTGCACCAGGCTGTGATGCAGGCTGCCTTTGGGGGCAGCTTGTGTCAGTCTAGGGGCTCTTTGAGAACTGACCCCCTAAACAGTAGCTCATATGAAAAAGTGGTAAACAGTACTGTAGTTATCTGGGGAGATCTCTTTGTAATGAATAGACATATTCTTTGAACTCAACCAATCCTCCAGCACTTCTATAGCCCATGCTATACTGTTCGGCATGTTTTTCTCATCCTTGACCTTACAATGTTGTGATTTTGTATGTGTGGTGAATGGTGCTGGGTGAACTGTTCAATGGGAGATCTGAACTCCCAGATTGAACCCATAATCCAAGGACTAAGATAAATACAGACTTTACAACAGAAGTCTGGTTCTGGGGTCAGTGCAGTGCCATTTATTGTATTGTTGCCATTGGGATGCCGTTGGCATGCTCGCTCCACATACTGGCAGCCGGCAGCATCTAATCAGGCAACAGATAGTCACATGATACACTCATGGTATATAACTGTGCTGAGTGCACAACGTGGCCCAAGTGAGCTGGAGGATGGTTGGAGGAGCACCTTGCTCAATGTAGCAGAGCAGAGCCGCCAGAAGAAGTTGCCAAAAACAAAAAACCCACATAATATAAAAAAATATAAAATTTTGGAGGGGAGGAAAGAGAAACTATAGAGGAGAGAGAAAGGAGACTTACTGGGGAGAGGATGGGAGAGAAACTGATCATCAAGGGAGGGGGAGGACAGAGATGGGACTGGGGAAAGGAATCTGAAGGGACTGGGGAGATAGTGGTGGCCTGGGTGGCTGATGGAGCAGATAAAATGCAGGCAGTGTGGAAGTGTACACATGAGCAAGGGCAGGCTGGCAAAATCTTTGACTTGTGCCATGCCAGAAGATCCAGAGGAGAGAGAGAGAGAGAGGGAGAGACTACTGGTGGCCCAAGAGAAATTTTACAGCTACAGAAAATCCCAAATGAAAGTTTTTTTCTTTTCTTATTTATTTAATTTTGTTGACCAGGTAAACCCACTCAGACCTTGATAGTCCCTTTTTCAGGGGTGACTTGGGATTAATCACAGGTAAAAACAACCCATGATGGTACATTACAATAACATGTTGACATTTTGTAAGTTATACAGTGAACATTGATTGGAGTATAACAGATGTGGCAATGTTTATAATACAAATTCTAGAATAACAATATGGCAAGTTTCAGTCAGCAGCACATAACATAGGTCAATAAATAGTTGACATGCATGTTTACAGACAAAGCTGTGGTAGAGAAATACCTGTCCCAGAGGAGAATATCAGTTTCAGTTATATCAAGTGCATTGGTTAAGTTCTAGAAGATGAACCTTGAGTCCTTTTTTGAACCCCCCTAGGGAATTACACTAGCAGGAAGAGAGTTCCAGAGGGGTGAGATGCTGGCCAAGAATGACCTCTTTCCCTGGGAGGACCAGACTTTAGGTACAGAGAGGAGCTGATGGCTCAAGGATTGAAGGAGCCTGCTGTTTTGTTTGGCAGACAATGTTGTAGCCAGGCTTGGTGGAGCATTATCCAACTGTAGCTTGTAGGCTAAGTATAAGAATGGGTGCTCAAGGCAACCTATCAATGAATACCAGGACAGGGCTTGAAGCACCTGACAATGGAGCTCTCTTGGCTGAGAACCAAAGGTGAAACGGAACACCCTGCACTAAAGGATAATGAGTTTTTGCATTTCACCACCTTTTAGAGTGAGTAGCAGTGGTGATCCAAACAGGAGGGTAGATAGTAGGTTTCCTGTAGCAATCCTTGGCCAGGAGTCCTGTGTAAGGAAAGGGCTGAGATGGTACAGTATTCCAAGTTTCTGATTCAATGAATTTGTCAGTCGTTTGATATGCAACCTGAAAGTACAATTATGGACTAATGTTATGCCTAAGTACTTTATCATGATGGTTGCCTCAATCCTTGTGCCATTTGTGAGGCTTGGAGTTAGAATTCAGAATCTGTCTGTCCCCAAGCTAGTGGGGCTGAATAAAATAGCCTTCTTCTTGGTTTCAGACAGTGAGGCTATGTACATTAGCAAAAGCAGGCAGGCAAAATCTTTGACTTGTGTCATTACAGATCCAGAGGAGAGAGAAGGAGAGACTATTGGGGGCCCAAAATAAATTTTACAGTTACAGAAAATCCCAAATAAAAGTTTTTTTTTTCCTGGCTTCAGTGTGGCTGTGTGTACAGGGCAAGGTCAGGAGGCTGGCAAAATAAATATTTGACTTGTGCTGTCCAAAGGGAGAGAGAGAGAGAGAGAGAGAGAGAGAGACTGTGGGGGGGGGGTATGTGAAATATATTACAGTCCCAGAAATCCCAAATATTGTTTTCCCTGGATTTAGTGTGGCTGTGTGTACAGGGCAAGGACAGCAGGCTGGCAAAATAAATCTTTGACTGGTGCCTTCCAGAGGGGAGAGAGAGAGAGAGACTGACTGCAGGAGGGCACATGTGAAATGCAACAGTCCCAGAAATCCCAAATAATTTTCTTTTTACCTGGCTTCAGTGTGGCTGTCTGTACAGGGCAAGGGCAGCAGGCTGGCAAAATAAATATTTCACTTGTACCATCCAGGGGTGGAGAGAGAGAGAGAGAGAGAGAGACTGCAGGAGGGCACATGTGAAATGCAACAGTCCCAGAAATCCCAAATAATTTTCTTTACCTGGCTTCAGTGTGGCTGTCTGTACAGGGCAAAGAGACAGCATGGCTGGCAATAAATATTTCCTTGTACCATCCAGAAAGGAGAGAGGGAGAATGCAGGGGGACTCACAAAGACATTTAACAGTCCCAGAAATCCCAAATATTTTTTTCCTGTCTTCAGTGTGGCTGTGTGTACAGAACAAGGGCAGCAGGCTGGCAAAATAAATCCTTGACTTCTGCCATCCAGAGGGGAGAGAGAGGGGGGGCATGTAAAATGTAACAGTCCCAGAAATCTCCATTTTTTTCCCCTAGCTTTAGTGTGGCTGTGTTTACAGGGCAAGGGCAGCAGGCTGGCAAAATAAATCTTTGAATTTTGCTGTTCAGAGGGGAGAGAGAGAGAGAGAGAGACTGCAAGGGGGGCCATGAGAAATGTAACAGTCCCAGAAATCCCAAATACTTTTTTTCTCCTGGATTCAGTGTGGTTGTGTGTACTGGGCAAGTGCAGCAGGCTGGTAAAATCACATTTTGACTTATGGTATCAAGAGGGGAGATGTGGAGACTGAAAAGGGGCCCATGAGAAATTTAAAAGACCAAGTAATGCAAAATAAAAAAAAAAATACCTGGTTTCAATGTGGCTGTGCATACAAGGCAAGGAAAGCAGGCTGGCAAAATAAATCTTTGACTTGTGCCATCCAGAGGGGAGAGAGGGAGACTGCAGGGAGGTCAACAAGAAATATAACAGTCCCAGTAAACCCAAATACATTTTGTTTCTGGCTTCAGTGTGGCTGTGTGTTCAGGGCAAGGGTAGAAGGCTAGCAAATAAATCTTTGACTTGTGCCATCCAGAAAAGAGAGAGGAAGACTGCAGGGAGGCACACAACTTTAACAGTCCCAGAAATCCCAAATAAGTTTTTCCCTGGCTTCAATGTGTCTATGTGTACATGGCAAGGATACCAGAATGGCAAAATAAATCCTTTACTTGTGCCATCCAGAGGGGAGAGAGGGAGACTACAGGGGGCCCATTAGAAATTTAACAGTCCCAAAAATCTCAATTTTTTTTTACTGGCTACAGTGTGGCTACAGGGAAAGGGCAGCAGGCTGGCAATATAAATCTTTAACTTGTGCCAAAGAAAGGGGAGAGACAGTGTGTGTTCTGGGGGCCACGAGAAATGTAACAATCCCAGAAATCCCAAATAACTCCTGATGTCAGTGTGGCTGTGTGTACAGGGTAAGGGCAGCAGGCTGGCAAAATAAATATTTTATTTTTGCCATCCAGAGGGGAGAGAGGGAAACTGCAGGGGTGCCCACAAGAAATTTAACAGTCCCAGTAATCTCAAATAAAAATTATTTTCCTGGCTTCAGTGTGGCTGTGTGGACAGGGCAAAGGCAACAGACTGGCATAATAAATCTTTGACTTGTGCTGTCCAGAGGGGAGAAAGGGAGACTGCAGGTGAGCCCACGAGAAATGTAACAGTCCCAAAATTACCAAATATTTTTTTTACCTGGTTTCAGTGTGGCTGTGTGTTCAGCACAAGGGCAGCAGGCTGGCAAAATTAGTGTTTGACTTGTGTCATCCAGAGAGGAGAGATGGAGATTGAAGGGAGGCCAATGAGAAATTTAACAGTCCCAGTAATCCCAAATAATTGTTTTTTTCTGGCTTCTGTGTGGCTGTGTGTGCAGGGCAAGGGCAGAAGGCTGGCAAAATAAATCTTTGACTTGTGACATCCAGAAGGGTGAGAGGGAGAATGCAGGGGGCTCACAAGAACTTTAAAAGTGCCAGAAATCCCAAATAAAATGTTTTCCCTGGCTTTAGTGTGTCTGTATGTATAGGGCAAGGACAGCAGGCTGGCAAAATAAATTTGACTTGTACCATAGAGAGGAGAGAGAGAGAGAGAGAGAGAGAGACTGCGGGAGGGGGGGGCATGAGAAACATAACAGTCCCAGAAATGCCAAATAATTTTTTTCATGACTTTAGTGTGGCTGTGTATACAGGGCAAGGGCAGCAGGCTGGCAAAATACATTTTTGACTTTTGCCATCCTAAAGGCAGAGAGGTAGACTGCAGTGGGGCCCATGGGAATTTTAACTGTCCCAGTAATCCCAAATAAAAATTATTTTCCTGGCTTCAGTGTGGCTGTGTGTACAGGGCAAGGACAGAAGGCTGGCAAAATAAATCTTCCAGTTGTGCCATCCAGAGGGGAGAGAGGGAGAATGCACAGATGCCCACAAGAAATTTAACAGTCCCAATGATCCCAAATAATAGCTTTTTTTTTCCTGGCTTCAGTGTCACTGTGTGTACAGGGCTAGAGCAGCAGGCTAGCAAAATAAATCTTTGGCTTGTGCCATCCAGAAGGAAGAAAGGGAGACTGCAGAGTGGCCTATGAGAAATTTAACAGTCCTAGTAATCCCAAATAAAAATTATTTTCCTGGCTTCAGTGTGACTGTGTGTACAGGCCAATGGCAGAAGGCTGGCAATAGAAATCTTTGACTTGTGCAGTCCAGAAGGGAGAGAGGAAGACTGCAGGGGGCCCATAAGAAATTTAAAAGTCCCAGTAATCCCAAAGAAAAATGTTTTTCTTGACTTCAGTGTGGCTGTGTGTACAGGGTAAAGGCAACAAGTTAGCAAAATAAATATTTGACTTATGCCATCCCGGGGGGGAGAGAGGGAGAGAGAGAGTCTGCAGGGGGGCCCATGAGAAATGTTACAGTCCCAGAGATCCCAAATAAAATTGTTCTTTCCTGGCTTCAGTGTGGCTGTGTGTACAGGGAAAGGGCAGCAGGCTGTCAAAATAAATCTTTGGCTTGTGCTGTCCAGATAGGAGAGAAGGAGACTACAGGGGGGCTGATGAGAATTTTAACACTCCTAGTAATCCCAAATAAAAAAATGTTCCTGACTTCAGTGTGGCTGTGTGTACAGGCGAGGGCAGCAGGCTGGCAAAATTAATCTTGGACTTGTACCATCCAGAAGGAAGAGATGGAGACTGCTGGGGGGGCCATGAGAAATTTAACAGTCTCAGTAATCCCAAATATTCTGTGGAATTTCATTCCACCAGAATTTGAAAATTCTACACAGCAGTAACTAGTTCCCCTTTAGTATTACCCCAAGAACTGGCATTAATGCAAAATCCCATATTACAGATTGGGAATGTAAATGGGAACACTGAACAGGCGGCAAATAGTGAAGAAGCAGAAGGGCCTATATTGGCAACAAAAAGTACAGCATAGGATGTCACAAATAGTATAAAACAGAATGATGGTAATTTAACTACTAATGATGGAAATGATAACAAGGGATCTGAGCAAATGAGGCTGCAACAACATCCATATGCTTCATTATTTCATGAACCAGTTTATCCAGCAAGATCGGTGTGCCTCATTTCCCAACCTTTTGAGTGTCTGTATCCAACATGGCAGTGGCATACTGCTATGATGTATACACTGTCTGCCCAGCCAGGTGGTCTGTCAACTCTATGCTTTCCCTTGACACTACTGCATGCTAGACTCTGAAGTAGCCATCCATAGACCCATAGCTGCCATTATTGACTGGTTTAGGGGTCCACATCTCCTCTTAATGGATCACACCAGTCAATGCCATCCATGCAGTCCCACCCTTATACCACCTGGAATGTCATTTCACCCTAAAACAATGCTTTGGAGCATGTATTGTACAAAGCAAAACCTTTGTAAAATACATAATTTGAAAGGTTAAAACAGGTATTCTTGGTGTGCACAGATAATTCTATATAGAAAGAGAGGTAGTACAGCATCATGCCTGTATATTGCTTTCCCTTTGGCTGGTGAAAGGACACTGTTATTAAAAATCTGTTGTTGTTAGGGCAGAGCATGTTAAATCAATACTTATGTGCCTGGTATATATAAACAGATATGTCAAAGTTTTTTACATCACAAGCCCCCTGTGTTTGTTTAACTCTCTCCAAAGAAATCCTAGAACTGCCCCTGGCTCACTTCACAGTGTAAGAAAGCTTTCAGAAGTGCAGGTCTGGTTAATCACAGGGAGGGGGATGACAGTGTCTTTCTTTGCCTGACTCTGTACATTGTCCTGCAGGTCAGGGTGGGACTGTAGTGAGGTGCATGATGATGATGTTGGCTATTCTATGCAGAGCTAGAAATGCTTGATTGAACATTTGCTATTATGGTATCCTCTGGTTTGGTGGGGAGGGGTGAAGAAAGAGGAAGCAAGGGGCACATGGTAAAAAACAGAGGGGGTACACACTGCATGTGATTGGATTGCAATCTTTTCAGCTGGTGCAGAAAGCAATGTGGGAACAGGATAAATACACAATAATCAGAGTATTTCTTGGCTTGCATTTTTCCTGTATAACCAATCAAAATTTACCATTATGATTGTGGGCTAGTGCAACCATCTGTGGGCTACTGCAATTTTTAATCAACTTGACCGGCTGGCTAGTGCAAAAAAAGAGTCAGGGTTAACCCCTGGTTTAACGTCTCATCCAAAAGATGGATGAACCCATTAAAATATTAGGAATTTATTTTGACATAGCAACCCTTATATTTATTTTGACATAACAACCCTTATGGATAGTCTGAAATGGAATAAGAAAATAGAACAAGGCAAGTGTATGGTGCAAGCATGGAACAGGTGGAAAATGAATAGGTTTAAGAGAATATATTTAATAAAAACATATCTTCTGCCAAGGAAGAGAAATTACCATATTGAGCATTTTTGTCCAGGAAATGAGGGGCAGTCGCCTAAATCATATAAAGCGAAACATCCTATACATGCCAATTAAGAAAAAAGGTCTGAACATGGTGAACCTCATAGTGTGTTTTTTCTGTCAATATTTGCACTCTAATATCAAACCCATAGTACAAAATTCTGGGAAACTATGGGTTGAATCTTCTCTGTTTTTACACTCTAATTGGTTTACACTATGGGCTGCTGGTAATTTAAAAATAATTAGCACCTCAGCACAAGCTTATGGGTATCTCGGAGACATCTATGTTAAATTAAAAGCATGGAAACTCACATCACTGCAAGTGTTGACAAGTACAAAGCAAAATCTGTTCAAATTCTGGATTCTCACTTATCTGAAACTAAAGCCTTTTTTAAGTGTCCAACAGAATGTCTAAACTCTGTACAAGCACTTATTACTGAAAAACGTATACCAGCTAAAATTATGAATGTGAATTGGTTATGTGGTCGTGATAAGCTGAATACAACAGGAACTCAAAAACACAACACATAAAGGATCGTATGTGTTTCAGGGAGAAATGCATTCAAGAGATAGAATCTATGAAACATCTATTCTTTTCATGTCTGTACATAAAAGATTTTTGGAAATATGTAGCTCTTCAATGGGGGAAAATACACTGAAAAAGTAAGTTATATTGTACTGATATATTGTCATTATATTAGAATATGGGGAAAGTGGGGAACAAAGCACTCTGAATGTTATTTTTGCAACAATTAAATGATTCATTTGGAATGTTAGGTGCTTGTATACCCTGCAACAGAAAACCTCTACACACACTGAATTATTAGATAAAAAACTGGGTAACTGAAAAGTATATATTATGCAGAATCACAGCATTTAACCAAAAACAGACTATTACAATTGTGGAGGAATGTACTCTGGATAACAGACAATGATGTTCCAGTAACATAAAGGAGACCTAGTGTTCTGCATAAAATAAGAATGTATTTTTGAATGTACACTGTAAAGCGTAATGATAACGAAATAAGTCTGTGTATTTTCTTTGTTTATTGTTTATGAAGTTATGTAGTAAGATTTTCAATAAAAACAAATTACCCTACTCTTTTCGAGAGGTGCCATGGGATCTTTAACATCCACTTGAACTATCATCAGAGCAGGCAGATGGGAACTCGGTTTAACGTCTCATCCGAAAGACGGCACATCAGGAGTGCAGCACCCCCTTCATGCTGCACTACAGTGTCAGTATTGGGATTTAACCCAAGTACCTGGTGTGAGGATTGACCCTAAAGCTTTCTGATCTTCCGGCTTCAGAGGAGAGTGTGCTACCTGCTGAGCCAGTGACACTATTAAGGCTCTCATTAGCACTTCTAAAATAATATGCACTCATTTCAGTCACTCAAGCAAAGCCTGTCACTTGTTTGAAAAAATACAGCAGGAGCATAGTTTACCTTTGTACAGACTGATCTAAGACATTTCTACTCAATGGAATTTGACCTCCTAAAGGCCGCTGGAACAAAAAGAAGCTGCCAGGCAGTACACCTTGGAAAATAAAATTGGTGATGCAAATGTCTGTATTACTCCACCACAGTGGCAATGCTGGAGTTTTTCATTGTACTGCACCAGCCATTTGAGGAAATCACCAGGGAGGTTAGTGCAAACACAGCAACTCTCAGCCAGGCAATACTTTTAATAAAAATTGTAAAATTCAGACTGAATCTGATTGGGAAAAAGTTAGAGAAGCAAGACAGTTCCATGATCACGCTGGCTGCCAGTGGTTCTGCTGACACATGCAGGTTGCTCCCCAGAATACAACAAGATCTAAAAAGTCATATGATCAAAAAAGTTGAAGAAGATTACAAACTATGTAAAAAGCTTTATTCTGAGTACTACATTAAAGCAAAAATCTTGGACACAGAATACAAATTGAAGCAACTATTAAGGGATGATGATGACACTTGTTCTGAGATAAACAAACAAAAAATAATTGACAAGGTGTGTGCTGTCATGGAACAGAGCACAACAGCAGCAGCACATTCAGAATCTTCTTTATGACACAACACAGCATGAAGTGGCCTATCCTCTACTGTTACAGCATTTTCTCCCTCTTCCTCCTCAGCTACTGCAGCCAAATCTTCTTCTCCACCACCAGCCAAAAATAGCGCTATCCCAGAGTCACTTGGTTCAGCTCCTTGTCTCTGGAATCACTTAGAAGATGTAATTATAACATCTTCTTCATCTGCCTCTTGTAACACGGCCTCAGCACAGATTATTGTTGAAATATACCTGGCAGAGCCCAATATCACCTGGAACGCTGATCCTTTGAAATACTGGAAATCTAAACAAAATACATGGTGGTGGCCTACTTTAGTAAACGTTGCAATGAAGTACATGAATTGCCCTCCGACTTGCCTCTGTTCAGAATGATTGTTTAGTTCAGCTGGTAATGTCATTACTGACACACAATCCTGTTTGACACCAGAAAATGATGAGTGCCTCACGTTTCTCAAAGTCAACATTCCTCACTTTAATTCCAAATATGATACCTGAGTAAAAAACACACTGACTGCTCTGAGCCGGCCCTATCCACAAAACACTTTCAAGAATTTGTGCCTGTGGTAAAAATCTTTTGTGAATAGGGTCTATTACATGAGGTAGTAGTTAACTGCAACAAGTCAGGTCAGGACGGACTAGGCCAGGCCACTATTACTTGAATGATCACATGAGCAGCATAGAAAAAAATAACATCAGTGGGTTCAGAGTCCAAATACAGCAAGCAACTGCATTTCATGTCAGAAACGCCCCTGGTGGTATCTGGAACCACTGTCTGATCTGGAAGATGGGGTACTGCTGTCTACTACTACTACTACTACTACTATCACTTTTTGTCTTCACAAGTCACGACTATTACTTGTCACTTTTTGTCCTTACTCCAGTCCTTATTACCATTCCTACTGTACTTGTCACTTTTTTGTGCCCTAAGCAACTGATCCTGACTGTGCAGTTATACTTTTCATACAGTGGATGGCTTATGCTTGAAATCCAGACACTGAATACTCTTCATATTTTTCACATCCCCCATATTTGGCTGTCATTACTTCACAGAAAAAAATGCTACTGTACTAAATTCATATAATTTCTTTATTGTTTGTGTGTGTGTGATATGCTAGCCTGGTTATATCTCACTTACAGTAACTGGGCTGAGATTATTACTATATTTTATTGTTGATACTGAAATTACTTGGCAGTGGCTGGCAGCAACTGTGGAACTAGAAAGGATGTAATTGTGTTGTGTATCATCAGGTCTTCAAGTGGCAGTGGCAAACTTTTTTATGACTGCACTGCACTTCCGATGCAATGTGTGACTGGCTGCCTGCCTGGGTGGTGGTGATTACTATGTCTTTTGTTTTCTTCTTTAAGTATTCAGTGTGTTGATCAGATTCAGTAGAAGTAGTCGTAGTACTAGACAACATTACAACCTCTTGGACCAGGTAGTGTACCATATACCATAGTACACTGGGCATGTGAAGCAGTTGCATCATTCACATGGGTAGGGTGGGTGGGCTGTCTTAGTTCTGCTCATTTAATCATCCATATCCATTTCTTTGGTCTGTTTGGCTCTGACTGGAACATCTATCAAAATAATACCCACACGGCACCATTAACAAGAACAAATCTTAGCTGACTGGCAGTGCCTGCATTGCTTGGTGGTGCTATGATATAGGTATTTGCATCTGTCTGTCTGTCTGTCTCCATCTCTCTCTGTCTCTCCCAGCACACCTATGTCATGGTCCTGAGCAGGATATGCCACCATTACAGGCCAGCCATAAAGGGGCTAGTAGTGAGTGAGTGATTGCTTTTTTATTTAGCAGTTTTACATTAATGTTTATACAAATAATCCATTAAATTATTTCCTTTAGGCCTCTGTGTCAAATGTGACTAACTTCGGCCACTACTATGCATTTTTTATTTTGCATTTGTTCATATATTAGTCAATAAATCAGAACTAATCAGAACAAATCAGAACTTCACAGTGTTCTGATTCTTATTTAATAAGGGTCAGAACTTCATCGAGTTCTCCCAGCTCTAGTGGTGAATGTGCAGTACAGCATGTGTGGGTAGGGATATGCTTTTTGGGGAATAATCACAACACTTGGTTTGCTGGAAGTAGTGTAGGCCACCTTACTGTGGATTAAAAATTAAATTTAATCCCTGGTCACCTGACGGTGTTTGACCAATCAGCTGCTCATTTTCATGCAACCCATGTTATAATAACCAGCACGGCAGGGTTAAGACACCCTGATCTAAAAGAGAAACAAAGTATCAAGTTCCAAGTTTTAAACATGGGTAATATATGGACCACCATAAATCACTTGGTATCATACAGTGCCTCTTGTGGCAATAAGTGAAAATACATGTCAAAGCAGATAATGTATAACAACAGGACAAAACCTGTAATCAAATGTCATATCCCAAAGTTTCTGCTTTCTAACTTTAAAATAATGTATCCAACATTCACCTAAATTTCGGGGCTGAGTCCTTGATTTTGAAATAGGCAAAGTTAATATTGAAGTGTATAGCTTTAAACTTGGCCAAGATATACATACTGTAGATATATAGATACTGTGCATAGAATCTGATAGCAGAAGGAGACAAGGTTCATCTAGTCTGCGTTTTATAAGTACCTCACCCCACTAACTTATTGTTTAAGTGAGGGTATCTCTTCCCTTCTGCCATACCATCACACAATCCCCTATTAACTATTGTTCAGCATATTTGTCCCTTACCACTGTTCTAACCATGTTTAAACCTATTAGCGGATGCAACCCTTACCACTTCTGCTGGCAGACAGTTCCAAGGATCCATCACTCTCTCTGTAATGTAGAACTTCCACAAATTCTTCTTAAATGTATCCCTTCACACTATCCTCCATTCATGACCCCTACTCACTGCATCATTATTTCTTACAAATATAATTCCATTGTTTAACACAATGTTAGTGAGATAAAACAAAGAAGAAGAAAAAAAGGAGTGAACCTAAAAGCAACCTTAATATATTGCTGGTGAATGCTCACAGTTTAAGAAATAAAATGGATGAATTAAATCATATGAGGACCAACAGAAAGATAGATATTTGTGGAGTAAGTGAGACATGGTTTAAAAATGATGACTGGTGCACTGAAATATCGGGCTATACTAAATTTCATAAAAATCGCACAGGAAAAAATGGAGGTGGAATAGTATTATATATTGCAGAAGAATTTAAGGTGCATATGATACAGAAAATACAAGAAAATAATAATTCAAATAAAATTAGATGGGTAAAGGTACAGATGTCAAAAAAAAAAACTTTACAGTTAGATTAGGTTATCGTTCACCAAGCCTAGACTCTACCAAAACAAATAGTTTTTGAACAGAAATTGAAAATATGGAAATTAAAGGAGACTACATATTAATGGGCGATTTTAATTTCCCAGGTATAAACTGGGAAATGTTGGGGTATGCTGGAAATCTAGAGAAAAGTTTTGTCAGTATCACTATCCATGAAAACCTAATACAACTAGTTAAAGAGGGAACAAGAGGTAGCAGCATCCTGGATTAGTATTCACAAATATAATGGAGGGTGTAACTGAACCAAACATTTTACAGTCCATTGGAGATAGTGACCATAATACTGTATTTTTCAACATGCATTTAAACTATAAATATATACAAGGAAAAACAAAAATTCAGAATTTTAATAAAGCTGACTATAACAGTATGAGACAATTCTTATCTCAATGGAATTGGATGGAAGAATTACAAAATCTAGGACTTAAAAGGGTATGGGATATACTTCAGCAAAACCTAACATCATATATAGAATATTGGGTCCCAGAGAGGAAGAAGTATAACAACAACCGTAGAATTCCTTTATGGTGGAACAACAACATTAATAAAACCATAAGAAAGAAAAATAAATGATATACTAACATACTAAAATGCCAGCAGAATAGGCCTAATGGTATTTCGAGTCTGCTCAATTGGTCAGCCCCCACCCTGGGTGCTGACCTTCCTGCCCCCCTCGCCTTCTCTGGCTTCTCCCTTCCCAGTTCTGGATATTCTTGCTGCATTGGATTTTGCTTCCAGAACCCTTCCCCTGTACCTGTCCCAGCCCCTCTTGAACCCCTCCACCGTCTCTGCCTCCACCAGCCCCCTAGGCAGTGCATTCCATGGCTCCACCACCCTCTCAGTGAAGTAGCACCTCCTCCTTTCTCCCCTGAATCTTCCCCCCTCCAGCTTCCGCCCATGCCCTCTAGTGGCCCCCTCCTCCTTCCTTCGAAGCACCCTGACTGTTCCTCCCCTATTTACCCTCTTCATGTACTTGAAGACCTCTATCATGTCCCCCCGGTCCTTTCTCTCTTCCAATGTGTACATATTTAGCTCTTTGAGCCTCTCCTCATAGGTCCTGTCCCCCAAGCCCCAAATCATTTTGGTTGCCCTCCTCTGGACCCTCTCCAGGAGTTTAATGTCCCTCTTTAAGTGTGGCCTCCAAAACTACACGCAGTACTCAAGGTGTGGCCTCACCAAGCAGTTATACAGAGGGATCATCACTTCCATCCTTCTGGAGGTGATCCCCCTAGCGATGCATCCCAGCATCCTGTTGACCTTGGCTGCTGCCCTCCTACAAGTCTCTAAGTTGTTCATTTTTACATCCAACACCACCCCCAGGTCCCTCTCAGCCATCGAGACTTGTAGCACCCCCCCCAGGGTGTACACTTGGCCCGGGTTTCTGGCCCCCAGGTGGAGTACCTTGCATTCCCTGCATTGAACCTCAGCTTCCACTTTCTAGACCATCTTTCCAGAGCCTCCAGATCCCCTGTAGGGCCACCCTCCTCTCCTCCCCATCCACCACGCCCCCAGTTTGGAGTCATCATAAAAGACTCATCTCCTCTGATTCCTGTCCTTATGTCAGAGGCGAGGCGTTGAACAGGAGGGCCCAAGGACTGATCCCTGTGGGACCCCACTAATGACCCTCTTTGGGGATGAGACTATCCCACCAACTACGACCCTCTGGGTCCAGTCCTGGAGCCAATTACCTATCCATCTGATCATCTGGTTCCCCATCCCCATTTCTCCCAGCTTATCCAACAGGCCCATGTGAGGAACAGAGTCAAATGCCTTGCTGAAGTCTAGAAAGAGGATGTCCACTGGTCTACCAAGGTCCAAGGCACTCTCACCCAGTCATAGAACTCCACAAGGTTTGTCTGATACGATTTCCCTGAGACGAATCCATGCTGTCTATGGTCCAGGCACCCTGACTTTTCCAGTTCACCCCCTAGCCTCTCCTTGACAATGCCCTCCATCACCTTGCCCACCACCGATGTCAGGCTGACAGACCTGTAGTTCTCTGCCACCTCCCTTGATCCCCCCTTGTGGGTAGGCACTATATGCGCCACCTTCCAGTCCTGGGGCACCCACCCTGTCCTCAGAGAGATGGTGAAAAGCTCCGCCAGGGGTTTCCATGGACATATAAGTTCCTTCAGCACTCTGGGATGTAATTTATCCGCCCCGTGCTTTCTCTGTCTTAAGGGAGCTGAGGGCTTCCCTCACTCTCTCTGCTGTGATTTCCACTTCCAGTACCTCTTCTCCCTGCTTAGCCCTCCCCCCTCCTGCCAGTGATGCCTCCCCCTCTCCCCAGACCTGCCGATCGGTAAGGGTCCCCACTCCTCAGTATCTCTGTCTCCTCCCATGTATGATGCAGAACCCCCATTTTCCTTGGTGGAAACTGAGGTGAAGTACTCATTTAGTACCTCAGCCTGCTCCCCCGGGTCTTGTGCCCATCTCTCCCCTGATTTAATCCTGCTAATCTGCCCCTTCACCCTTCGTTTTTCCCCAATGTATCTAAAGAACCCCTTGTTCCCTCTCCGGCTTTCCCTGGCCAGGTTCTGCTCCTTCCTTGCCTTAGCCGCCCTCACCACCCTAGTGGCCCTTCTAGCAATCAGCTCATACTCCCCTCAATCCCTTTCACTCCTTGAGCACTTGAATTGCCTATAGGCTGCCTTCTTTCCCTGCACCACCTCCTGGACCTCCATGGTCCACCAGCAGGGTTTTTGGGCCCTACCGCATTTTTGTCTTACTCTTGCACAGGTGCTGGTAGCATCTTGCACCCCTCTCCTGATGATTTACCACCTACTATCAGCGTCCATGTCTGACCCAATCCCATCCAAATGCTCCCTAAGGATCCTTCCCATTTCCTTAAAATCCATTCCCCTGAAGTCAGTTACCTCCGTCTTTGTGCAGCTTTCTAGCCCTCCTAGGTCCAGGCAGAACCAGACCGTGGCATGGTCACTCCCACCAATGGGTCCCTTACCTCCAGGCCCCTAATCTGGTCACTGTTTGCCAGGACCACATCCAGTACCCGTGCCTCCCTGGTCAGTTCCCCCACCTGCTGAGTTAGGAATGCGTCTTGAAAGACATCCAACAACCTCTGTTCCCTGGTCACAGAAGATGTCATAGTCTCCCAGTCTGTTCCTGGCATGTTTAAGTCCCCCAACACCACCACCATTCCTCTGCCCAGTCTGCAGTGTCTCCCAACATCTGCCACCAGATTCTCTTCCAGCTCCTCCGCCAGGGCAGGGGGTCTATACACCACTCCTATTTTTACTCTCTTGCCCCCCCTTGTTATCAAGGTGACCCAAATTGCTTCCACGGTTCCCTCCACCTCCTCTACTCCCCCTATGCCAATGCAGTTTTTGACTATCATTGCTACCCCTCCTCCCCTTCCCTCCCCCCTGTCCTTCCTGAACATAGTGTAACCCTCCAGGTTCAGGTCCCAGTCGTGTCCTGCAGTGGCCCAGGTCTCAGTGACCGCTGCCACATCTACTGCCCTCAGTTAGCATCACCTGGAGCTCAGGCATTTTATTTCCCAAGCTCCTGGCATTTAGCAGTACTACCTTCCACCCTTTCCCTATACTTCCATTTCCCCTGCACGTGTTCCCATGGGGATTCTGTTTTCCCCTGGTCTGCACTTTACCAGTCAGCCTTTTCCCACAATCCTCCAGCTCCCCAGGGGGGTGGAGACAGAGCTCCTCCTTTATCTGCACCCCCTTGACAGCCTTTTCTCCCATCCCTCCCCTTCACAAGTTTAAACCCCACTTTTCACCAATGAACCTCTCTATTTTCAACTTAAGGATTCCCTTCCCCTCCAAATTGAGATGGAGTCTATCTCTAGCATACAGCTCCTTATCCTCCCAGGTCTCCCCCCAATCCCCCATCAACCCATACCCTCTGGCCTCACACCACTCCCTGAGCCACTGGTTTATCTCCCTAATCTTCCTTTTGTGCTCCCCACTAGCCCTTGGCACCGGCAGGATTTCTGAGAAGGAAACTGTGCTTCCTATGTCATGACAGACCCTGGCAAGCTCCCTGAATCTTGCCTGTATCTCTAGCTCACTATTTCCCTCAATGTCATTTGTACCCAGGTGGACCAGTATGTCTGGGAAACCCCCACAATCCTTTGCCAGCTGATATACCTCATGCTTAGCCCTGTGCACCATTAGTCCAGGGAAGCATTTTGTTCTAACTGGCCAGGCTTCTCCCTCCCTAACTCATTTGATACCCCTGATCATAGAATCCCCCAACAGGAGCACTCTGACCACTTCTTTTCCTCCATTTCCCCCCCTTCCATGTCCCTCATCCTTTCTACTGGCCCCTCCACCCAGCCGGCTCCTTGTTCCTCCCACTATCTGGGTGCCACATGCCACCCCCTCCATATTTACCCTGACCCCCTCCCCTCCAATCCTATGCCTCTCCTCCTCCTGAGGATCCTTCTGTACCTTACTAACTCCCCCCTCACTGCTCGCAACTGGTCCTTCTCCCCCATCTGCTAAACGAGCCTGGCTCATCCTCCCTTCCTTGCTGTCTCCATTTAGTCCCTCCTTGCTTGTTGTGCTCCCCTGGCCTAAACCCTCAGCTCCCTTTACTAAATCCTCCTTGTACTTCTGGTCCTTCTCCTTTACCTTTCCTCCCAACTGGTCCTTCTCATTGCACTTTCCTCCCTCTTCCCCTGCCCCTCCTGCTCTGATTCACTGCTCCCTCATTTTCCTGCATTCCAGGTTCCCCCCTGTTCTTCCTGCTATCTGGCCCCTGCCTCCTGCCCCCCACTCCCTTTCCATCTCTAACCACCCCTGTCATGGCTACATCACCCACCTCATCCTCGAGCAGAAGAAGAGAATTGAAGCGGTTACTGAGTGTAAGATCTGATCCACCTCCCCGCCTTGCTTCCTTCTGTCCAACCCTGGCCATATGTCTACTTTCCTGAGAATGTTGTCCCTCTGTCCCTCCTTTGTGAGGGTCCCCAGTTACCTGCCTGCTTCCTTGGTAGTGTCCTTTTGGACCCCTCTGCCAGGGTCCCTATGTGACCCCTGAGTATTCTCCTGCACTCCTTTTCCTATGCCACTGCCCCCAGTGCTTGGTGCAACCCTGTGGGAGATCCCCTTCCCCCTTCCCCAACCATACCTCCCCTTCCCCCAGCTGTCTCCTAATCCCGCAACCTCCTCCCTAAGCTTGTGCCAGCTGGAGCACACTGGGCAACCACCAAACTTCCAAGCCCAGTCCAGTATCATGGCTGCCCACACCCTGTGCACCCCACCACCTCCCAAAGATGCATTCCCTAATGCCATGTGGTTCCATCCCTTCCAAGTAGGTTTCCTTGGGTGAGCCACCAGGTTCCCCCAGTCCAAGATACACCCTACTGCCTAATCAGGTCACCCACTAATCCTAGATACAGTCCCACAGTACACGGTAACCCTGTTACTAGGTGCAGTACAACACAGTAAACTTATAAGGAAATGAACAACTCCTAAGCTCCTCTCTCCTGGCCTTTAAATCCAACCCCAGTGGCTAGAACTACATGAGCTGCACCTGCAGCCTTTCCTCCAATTGCAGGGCAGGTGTTCCCCTATAAATTAGCAGAACTCTCGGGAGGGAGGGTGGGGGAGGGTGGGTTTGGGCAGACACCCGACTCAAGAGAAAGTGTATCAGCCCTGTCTCCCCTCCAAGCCCAGCAGCCAAATACCCAGGCCCAAGCAAATCCCACCAAATAAGTTTTAAATCAGAAGAAATAGGCTTCCACCAGCGCAGCCTGTTACACAGTGAAACATCCAACAAATGAGCCCACTTACAGCCACCAAACCAGTTTTCAAACTTCCAACAGCCCCACAACAATACCCTGCTAGCCCTTAGAAGTAAGGAAGCAAAGAATAACCTTCTACCAAGTAAAATCCACAAGAACCCTGTAAAAACAACCAGCAGCAGCTACTGTCCTGGAACACAACTGATCCTGTCCTTCCAGTTCCTTCTGAGGAGACAAAGCCAACACCACAAACCTGATTCAGCTCTGCCTCCAGTCAATTAGCTGAGTGAGACCTGGCCAGACCATTAACACCTTCCCCACTATGCAGTAATCTTTGCAGCTACTGAAGTCAGCAACAATGAATCAAAATTCAACTCAAAGCCCCCAAAATATGTTTGCTGCCAAAGGAAACAGGTCTCCAATTCAATCAGCTTCACTAAAAACACAAAGAAAACACCTTCTACCAAGTAAAATCCACAAGAACCCTGTAAAAACAACAAGCAGAAGCTACTGTCCTGGAATACAACTGATCCTGTCCCCTTCCAGTTCCTTCTATAGTAAATGTGTATAAAAACAGCCCACAGAAAGAAACTGGAATAAATATAAAGAAAAGATAAAGAAAACTAAAAATCTAATTTAAAAAAGCAAAACAAAATCTAGAAGTTAATCTAGCATCATCAGTCAAAGATAAGAAAAAATGTTATAACTAAGTGGGCACTATGAGAGGACACAACACTGGAGCTGGACCCCTACAGACTGAAAAAGGGATAGTAAGTGACAAATCTGAAATGGCTTCAGTTTTAAATACTTATTTCCTCAGTGTCTTCAAGCAAAATTAAGTTATCTGTACTGACAGCTTACCAAACACTATGGAGTTTGAAATATTCACAATAAAAGAATTAATAAATGTAATCAGATCAACTAAAACAAATAGTTCAGCCAGACCTGATGGCATTCTGCCTAAATTAATTAAGGAACTAGAAGTACAACTTGCAGGCCCCTTTACTTTATTATTCAATGAATCCATAAAAGAAGGTAAAACTTCACCCAAATGGAACAAAGTTGTGGTAACTCTGAGTCGTAAAGGTGGTAACAAATCAGAATTTAAAAGCTACAGACACATTAGTTTAACATCAGTGACTGGCAGATTACTAGAATGACTAATACAGCAGCGCATGAATAATCCTCTGCATAAAAAAGGTCTTATTGACAGTGCACAGCATGGTTTCTTCCTGGGTAGATTCTGCCTCATGAATTTATTAAATTTGTTTGAACCCATGAGTGCAGCATTGGATAGTGGTATGCCTGTTGATATAATTTTCTTGGACTTTTCCAAGGCTTTTGACCATGTATCCCACAAAATAATAATTGAGCAGCTGATACAATTGCAGTTTGACTTATATATAATCAAGTGGATATGTGCATGGCTATCAAACAGACATCAGAGAATAGTTATTAGAGGCCATCTGTCATCATGGAGGAGTGTTACAAGTGGAGTGCCTATGGGCTCTGTCTTGGGACTGACTCTGTTTAATATCCTGGTCTCTACTATGCAGCCACCAAACAGAGTTTGACTTTGCAAATATGTCAATGACTGCAAAATCAGAGGAATTGTAAACAACCAACAGTCAGCTCATAATGTACAAAAAACTTGGAATACCTTGAAATGTGGGCATTGGATAACAAAATGGTTTTTAATAAAAGTAAATGAAAAGTTATATATCTAGGGCATAATAACCCATGTATAACCTGTAAATTGAATAATACTATTTTGCAAGAGACAACAAATGAAAAGGACCTGGGAGTCAATATTACCAATAATCTAACATTTGATTATCATACTGAAAAAGTAGTTAAGAGATACCATAGCATCGTGGGATGTATTTTTAGGAACATCAAAAGTAGAGAGCCAAATGTTATTATACAGCTGTACTTCAGCCTTGTTAGGACTCATATAGATTATTGTTCTCCCATATGTGCTCCATACACAAGGGGAGTGAAAACTATGATGGAAAAAGGTCCAAAGAAAAACTACAAAATGAATTAAGAACTTGCATAACTTGAGTTATGAAGAAAGATTACAGAACCTTGGTCTTTATTCAATGGAGTATAGAAGGCTAAGGGGTGATCTTTGTTTTACATACAAGGCCCTCCAAGATGACCTAACTCTGGAAATAATAGGTCTAACTAGACATACCACTCTCAGTATCACAGGATCCCATAAATTAAGGTTAAAAGGAGAAAGGTGTAAAACAACTAAGAGAAGTAATTATTTCACCCAATGTGTCATCACAACCTGGAACTCTACCGAAATATGTAGTTGAGAGTAACAACATAAATATTTTTTAAAATAGATTAGATGACTATATGGGCAATAAGGAATTTGTTTTCCACCATGAAGCATACATTGGTGGTGAGTTCACTAAGGGCCTATTGCTTGATGAACTTGTACTGTCCTATGAACCTATGAATCTATATTTATACCCCTAGGAAACTTACATGTTTTAGTCATATCTCCCCTCTCATGCCTTGTCTCTAGTGAATACATATTTAAGTCTTCTAAATGCTCCTCAAATGATTTACCCTGTTGCCCCAGTATTATCTTGTTAACCCTACCTTGCACAGATGCCAGTCTATCAATGTAAATCAGTTAAGCAGTGTCAGTGGCTCAGTAGGGTGACACATGCCTTTGAGGTCAGAAGACTGTAGAGTTGTGGGTTCCATCCCCACACCAGGAACTTGGGTTATACCCACTACTGATACTATAGAGCAGCATGAGGGGGGTGCTGCACCCATGAGGCACCATTTTTCAGATGAGCTGTTAAACCAGGGTCCCAACTGCATGCTTTGCTGGTTGTTCAGGTGGACGTTAAAGATTCAGTGACACTTCTTAAAACATACAAACACAAAAAGGCTTTGATAAAGGACCAAAAGTCTGAAACACATTAGGTGTGCAGCAGCATGGATTGGTTGCTTTTTTGATAGATATGAATAACTTACTTTGGGGGCAACTGTTCATTGTTTGGTAGAGGTGGTGTGTGCCCAACTTGCTTGTAATACTTCATAAAAATTGTAGGGGCATTTTTTTTATAAAACATATCAACAAAAAGACCATACAATCAAAACATCACAGTAAATCTACAGCTGTTCATATGTAAATGTTACAAAGAAAAATTATACCAACAGTAAATAAAAAAAAACAGTAAAACAAACCTTTCACCATCAGTCCCCTTATCCACTGCCCTCTGATCCTCATTCCAAACAAACAATATTGTTCCAGAGATTCTTACATTTGTCTCCCTATAACATTTGAAATTCATATTCCATAACAGCAGAAAATTCATTAATATACATTACAGTCTGTGGCCCTGCAAGGGTTAATACTGATAATGGAATTTCAATTTTTTTTTTCAAAACAAATTGACATCTCGCTTACCAAGTGCACCATTTTTAACCATGCAAACAGAAGCAACATAGTACTATAATTCCATTTCTTCCAAACAACCCCTGGCTCTTCTGACATTAAATTAGCAAAAGAAGTATCCTGTAATTCTGCAGACTATCATTTTTCTGCTAGACATGGTCAAAAGGGTTTAATATAAGAGCAAGTGAAATACAGATGTTCCATGATTTCTGTTTCCTGTTGACGGTCCTGTCTCAGACACTTTCTTTCTTCTATGCTCTTGTGCTTTGCATTCTACTTTATATTTAAAAGTCCATGGGCACAAAGCCACACCATACCGCACATTTTCTGTTGAATTCTATAATCAATCATTTACAGTAATTACAACTTCAGAAGTCATATCATGTTTAGGATTAAATATCGGGGAGATACAGTATAACAATACACTTTTACAATATGTACAGTATATACAGTAACATCCCTGGATTATCTTTAAACATCTGGCAGGTAAAACCTCAACATTTTAGCCTCTAAAAATACAAGATTATGCAAGGAGATTTAGACAAATTAGAGCCTCTGATATTATATAATGTCTGAAGTTCCCAGGTCTGTAGCAAAGATCTACAGACCTCCTGAAATAATTCTAAACTGGTAGATATTCTTCCTGATAACAGGAGATGAATATTAAAAGTAAAAAACACAATAGAGTTCATCATGTTCACTCCTCCCTCCTCCCTCCTTCTAATCCCCATATGTATGTCTCCTTTTAATCGGGTTTAGCCTGCTGCCCCACACAAGCTTGAAAACAAATCTATAGATTTCAGCTTCCATGCACGTGGGAGGTGGAAAAATACACCTAGTGTACAAAATCATTGGAATCAAAAACATTCTTATCATAAAAATGCATTTACCCTTTGTCATTGGCCATTGACACCATCTATTTACTTGTGTCACTGCATGTTTGACCCTCATATCTGAATTAAATGCAGCCTGTTCTAATTCTTCAAACCATAGGCCTTGTACTTCTATAGGGTCTGAATTAATAGCAATATCCCCCACCTTAGATGGCACTGAAATATCCTCTATATTTAGGACCATGCTATAATGCTTTCCTTATTGAACCTAGATCCAGATACCTGACTAAACTTATCAAAATGTACCAGAGCATTAATGCCAGTGTTCAAATCTCTTGCCAATAAGCAAACAACATCTGCATATGCAATTGATTGATATGTCAAATCCTCAATCACTCTGTTCACCAAAATATCCTTGAATCTTGTTGTATAAGCAGTACAGCTGGATCCAACACAAACAGATAAAGAACCAGGCTTATGGGACACCCTTGACAAACTCCAGACTTTAGCACAAATTCATGTCCTTTAAGCACATTTACAGCCATGAATATTGTACCATATGAATATGGAAGTTGTAACCAAGAAACAAAAAGGAGTGGCACCCCAGATTTCAATAAAGCAGCAAAGAGATAGTCATGACTAGGTCTATCTAAGGCCTTCTGCTGGTCAAGAGCCAGTAGAAGGTAACTGGCACCTCCAAATCCACCCTTCTCCAATAATACAAGATTTTCCTGAATTTTCCTACCTGAGACAGCACATGTATGTGTAGGAAGACCATTCTGCAGGAAGAAGTACTGTTGTCATTTCAGTTTATTGACTGTCTCAAAAAGAAAACAAAATCATTGCAAAAATGTGTTAATGCACCAGTTAGAGCTTAACTTAATCCCATAAACATAGGGAAGGACAAGACCACTCATGCAACCATAGACAGCCATCATCAGGTAAGACAAACAACATACAACTGTTTCCAGATTACACAAATGTAGTAGCACTGATGTAGTATATTCAAAAATATGCATACAGTACACTGCACTTTAAAAACACAATATTCCATCAGTGCTGCTTAGAAGTGTCACAGTGTAACAGCAGAAGAGGGTGTGTATGTTTTACAGTGTGTATGTGTATCTTTGGCTGCAGAAGCTGTGACCCCACAGGCAGTCTGCACTTCTACAGGCAAAAGTAGTGTTGTAATCTGAGTATCAAGGATTTATGCCTGTGTTTCTATAGTCAGAAGTGGATGATTATGTCTTGCACTATGCACAGGAATATGAGGCTGCAGAAGCACTGGCTCCACAGGGGCCAGCACCTCTACAGACAGAAGTTGTGTTGTGATTTGAGTATCATTGATTTGAATCTGCACCTCCAGAAGTGCAGACCTCACAGGGGCCTGTGCTTCTACAGCCAGAAGTGGGCCTGTATGTCTTACTGTGAGCATGTGTACTCATGGCTGCAGAAGCACTGTACCCTGATGATGGATGTCTTTTATGTCATCAGGAAACAATTGTATGTTGTTTATTTGACTTGACAATGGCTGCCTTTGGTTGTTTGTGTGGTCTTGTCTATTTGCTGCTTGGTAGGGGTGGGCAGTTAATGTTGGAAACCCTAACACCACATTTCCCTACTTTTGCAGTGTTAAGTTAAACCCTAACTGGTGCATTAACACAAATTTTTTAAGTGAATTTATTTAGTTATTTATTGATCTCATTTTTGTTAACCCAGTTAGTACACTACAACTTTTCAGATAAAACTCAAGTACGAGATGTACAATACAACTGGATAATATTAAAATACAATTAAAAACACTTGTATGCAGTACATTATATGACTTGCTGTTCAATATGATACCCAAATTATGCACAACTGCAAACAAACTGTTTCAGGAGATATATCTTTGATCCTGGTTTTAAAATTAGAATACATATGGGATGTTCTAGTTTCAAATGCAAGGTATTCCAAAATTAAGGTGCAAGGTAAGTAAGTGATCTTTGACCCATCCTGCCAGTGTACACATGCTCCCTATATGGATGTTTGTTACTTGAGCAAACAGAAATAGATGCAAAATATATCTTGCAAAGTAGTAGTTAAGTATTTTGGGGATTGCTTATGCATCAAATTATAGAAAAAATTCCTAAGCTCATATACACATTTTACTGGAAAAAAAATGTTTAAATCTGAATATAAAGTGTAGTGGTGGTAAATGCAGTTAGATGATTACAAATGTACAGATATTATTAGGTGGGAACAGAAGAACAACATTATGCATGTGTGTATGCTAAGCAGCTAATGAAGTGCTGCTTCTGCTTTCCCCATGTGGAAAATGCTACATAGAGAAGATAGCACGGTATAACAGGATTCACACCATGTAAAAAAGTGAATATATGCTGAAATAATAATTATGGCTTTTTCAGCATGACAGTATTGGCAGTGGCTTCCCTGGTATATTCCTCTAAGACTCACTCAGTTATAAACACAAATGTCTCTCAAACAGGATCTCTTGCAGTAAAGGGATAGGAGTGAATAGAAAACAACAAAAGTTACAGTGTAATCTCACATTTGTCATAGACAAAGGCACTGGCTAAAAACAGTACAAACTGATATATAGTAACTCTCTCCAAGGTATATCCCAGGAAGATTAAGAACTGGGTTGATTGCAGCAACAGAACAGCAGTGTAAAATCTGGCCAATATCTCATGCTCAACAGGTGCAAGGCAGCCCTGAGTTAAAATGCAAGCAAGTTCCTGTTTTGGGGATGATTCCAAATAAACAGTGCAAGCTAAGTCTGAATCCTGACAGAATATCCTCCTACCATGTGCTACAAAAGAAGTAAAAACTCTGGACTTCTGTAGTTTGCAGTAACTGAGTAGAAAAAAACAAAAGTAGAAAAAGCAAGCAGAAAGAAATGAATGTTAAAGCTGTTTTCTTTTTTTGCTGAGGGAAGGCTGCCTAACAAAAAAATGGCACAGCAACTGGAGCAGATCATACACAGTGTTTTTTAATTTTGCTGCCACCCCCTCACCCCCCACAGAGTAAAATGTCACAAGGTTAAACAGAAACCCTTTACAAAAGTGTTGCACTATTTGGCATGATTCATGGTTTGACACAAACTGCCTAATAACCTATAAAATATGAATAAAACTGACCACTGTTAGGTTGCTGTAAATAAGATAAAACAGATTTCAAGCATAGAGCAACTATTACTTAAGAAAACAGACTGTACATAATCAGTATTTTCATTCAGAAAGAGGAATAAAAGCCTAAGCAATGTGAATATAAGGCAAATCTTTTTCCTAAAAATTCCATGCAGTACACAAGACAGAAGTGCCATAAGAGCAATATAAGAACAAGACCATAGCTAATGCAATAGAGTGAACAGAGCAATGGAGAAAAAGATTAGCTACACTGTTAAAATCTTCAGAAAAAAAAAACAACAGAAGATAGTGAAAATATGTGCTCTTCTGCTTCTAAATTAGAAAAACAATGCACTATAGCCACTGCACAGAATAAAGAATGAACACAATCCCAGTTTAAATTTTAAAAAAGGGCAGTGTCTAAGAGACCAGCATGGCCCAATGCAAAATGAATAAAAAAAAAAGAGAGAAGAAAAATGGGATAAATGTTCTACTCAAAATCAAGCTGAAGAGAGAGCTGGCCTGAGAACAGATGCAGATGAGTCTGAAAGCATGAACGTTTTTTTTTTAAATAACAGTCTTTACTGAAAATTATTGTATGTCTTATACATAATGTAATACATTTACAGATATTACATAACCTTCCAACCATTATATTTATTATTGCCTAAATGCAGTAAATCAAAAAACAAATGACATATTGACAAAAAAGAAAAAAAGTATACTGCAAAAAAAGAAAAAAATGTAAAACAGAAAAGAAAAAAGAAAAAAATTTAAAAAATATATAACTAGATGTGTAAGGTATATTTATCTAGACCTCCATTGCATTGCCAGTCTACTTAAACAAACATTGTAATTCATTCAAATACTTCTTCATATTTCATACGTTAGCCCAATTAATACTAAAAATGGAAAATATGAGGAAAAAAGGTATATAAAGTTACCAAGGGCTCAATTTTCAAAGCACCCATAGATGGGTACAAGTTGCACCAAACCCCCACCTGCAATGAACTCCAAGTGTGCCAGAGACCATGCATTGGATTTTAGAACAACAGAGGTCCCTGCACCTAAGTCATCAGATTTGCCACAGGTGGAGTGCTGTGCCAAACAGATGGCTCCCTGGAGAGGTCTGATGGAGGGGCCATCATGCCCCCCGCGTGGTGCAGAGCCAGCATTGGTACAGCAGCACAGTGGATGGGGGGGCACCCTGCAACTGGTGTGGGACACTAACCAGGTTCCTGTGGGAGTGCCCTAAGGGGCACTGTGTGCACAGAAGGTAATGCCAGGGCAAACAGTGGCATTGAGCAGGTATGCCCACATCAGGCTCCCAGACCCACAGATGGGGAACTGTGTATTTTATTTTTATTTTATTTAAAAATGTTTATGAGTTACAGGATAAGTTCCATGAGAAACTAGTCTCATTTATGGAACATCCCACATCATAAAATATGAATTAACAAAAGACTTATAACAACTGGCTACATCAAGAACAGTTACACAAACAAGATTCAATGTTCCATAATGCCAATAATTACAAAGATGAAGAGTGCAACAATTCTGACATATGCAGTCAGGAAAAACAAGTGCAAATGGGTTGTTCCTGTAAGAGAAAATTCTTCAAATGTAGTTTAAAAATATTCAAAGAAAGAGAATTCTGTAATGGAGGGGAACGTTTGTTCCAGGAGAGAGGGGCTTCATATGAAAAACAGTCTCTTCCAAAATGAGTTTTAAATCTGAGCAGTTGAAAACCATGATTGGGGATGTCCCGAAGATTATGACTATGGGTAGAAACTGAAAGTCTAGCTGAAAATTAGGTGGGTGACTGATGATTTACAGCTTTATAAACCAGGGATAGCCAGTGGAGAGTGCGACGAGAAGAAGGGGATAACCAGTTCAGTTGCGTCAGTAGGGTACAATGATGTTCATTCCATTTAGCTTTCAAAATAAACCGCAGGATCTGATAATAAACAGTGTCTAATAAAGTGAGACTGGTAGCATTGGCATTCTGATAGACTGTGTCACCGTAGTCTAAAATGGGTAATATAGCCTGGGTAATGATTCATATATGATCCAGAAATGACAGACACTGACTGGCCTATCTTAGGTGGGCCAGGCATTGCAAAGTTTTAGAGATAGTAGCAACAATGTGAGATTTGAAAGCTAAAGAAGAATTAAAGGTAAGGCTGAGATATTTGAATTCGTGTATGAGTTGTAGTGGAGAATTATTTAAAGTGATAGAAAAAAGGGGGTACTTTATGTACAATGGACTGTGGCCCAAACAGCCTTTTTGGATCTTTTTGCTGTTTAGGAGTACAAGATTTGTGGAAAACTAATGAATCATCTTATCAAAATCGGCATGAAGAGTGTAAGTTAAAAAGGAAATATTTTTGTGACCAAAAAAAAGAACAGTGTCATCTGCATTAAGTCGAAATGAGCATGTGGTGACAACTGAAGGTAAATAGTCTACAAACAAAGTAATAAGAATAGGATTCAGAATAGACCCCTGTGGCACCACTGTGAATATAGGAAGAGAAGAAGAGAGACACCCTTCCCAGAGAACAGAATGAGATCTGTTGTGTAAATAGCAGGCAAACCCAGTAACTACGTTGGAAGAAAACCAGTGGGAATATAGACGTGCCAGGATCAGATAATGGTTAATAACATCAAAAGCTTTGGACAAGTCAATTAAAACTGTGCCAATGTAGTGGTTCTTGTCCAAAGGTCTGGAAATGGAATCATGGAAATCTATTAGTTCAGTTTGGGCAGAGTGAAGAGGCCTTAAACCAAACTAAGATACAGAAAGAACTTGATAAGTGCTTAAGTAATCCACAATCTGTCAATAAACAATCCTTTTAAGTAATTTGGAAATGATGGGGAGTAAAGAAATTGGATGATAGTTTTCGACTAAAGATTTATCTCCACTTTTATGAAGGGGGATAACTATAGCATTTCCAAGTGGAGAGGAAGTTTGAGTAACAAGAGACAGATTAACTATAGGAGTCAGTAGGAGAGTTATTATATCAGCACAGGATTTAAACAAAGAATTATCAAAGTTGTCATTGCCTTTGGCTGAGTCCTCTCTCAGAAAGATTAGAAAATCAAAGACCTCTTCTGGATTGATATGCAGGAAATAAAATGTGGGTCTGGATAAGGCAGTTAGTGAATTAGGACACAAATTTGCAGCTGATAACCCAGTTTTTTTCCAATCATAAGCCGGGGGCATCAGAAAAAAAAGTATTAAACACTCTGCAGATCCCCTCTTTGAGTGGACTGTGGTCCCACTGTGCGATAGATTAGAGGTACTTGAAACACAAGGGACCCTCCAAGTGGAGTCAACCAGGTACCAGCATTTTGGGGGGGTTGGTTCTTGAATAAGTTAAATGTGCTTTGTAGTAAAATGATTTAGATTTTCTGACTAGGGTGACACAATAATTGTGGAACTTTCAGAAAGATTGCCAAGCCTCCGGAGTGTCCAATTTCCTAGCTTTCAGGAAGAGTTTGTCTCGGGCCTTTAGTTGAGCGATGATATAGGGAATCACCCAGGGAACCTGGCAAAAGTTAACCCCTTTTTTTTCCTAGGTAGGAAACACTTTTCCTTTGTAATGGTCTTATACAGCTAAACAATAAAAGAATTATATATAGAAAGGAAGAAAAGTGATTTGTAAATGAGTTATACTGATTGTAAAAACATGTCCAAACATCTTCTGCATTTGTGGCTAAGACTAGATTTCCCCAGTTTATTTTGCATAACTTAGTACAGAAATCTACCAAATTAAAATTCTTGAAACTGCAAAACTTAATAGTATTGGGAATAAATTTAGGAGGGGAGAAATTAAATGTCCAATAAGTATGGGTGTGGTCAAGCCAGCCCAGTGGCGCTGAGGGTTGAGGCGCTGGACACCACATCTTGCACCACACCAGTGACCCAGGTTCAGGAATGAGCTCAGGCCGCCGGGTGTTGGCCAGGGGGGAGACAGCCTGGAGCATCTGATGACAGCTCGCCTTCTCTGGGAGAGGGGGGTCTTCCAACCCGGCAAGTGGTGACCCCTGGTGGAGGCCTGGGGGTGCGACAGCAAGCTGGAATCTCAGGGGCATGACTGGTCACAGGCACAGGTCAGTGACCAATCAGCTAGGGGGCTGCTCCTTTGAGGAAGAAGGGGGAGGGACATTGCAGACATCTGCACATGCCATGACATATGGGCCCACAACGTCCCACAAGGAACATTGGAAAAATACCCCATTGGAGCAAGGAAGACTGAATGCCGAGCTGTGTCCCGATGTGCCCCTTACCTGCCTGTAGCCTCAGGACCCTGATGAGACTTACAAAATTCAGGGGCTGCCCTCACCCCAACCCCACCCAGGGGATTTCCAAGGCCAGATGGAGGGACTAGAGACTGTAAGGTAGGCACTGGTAGGGGCAGGCTTAATGGGCAACTCCCGATGGTTCAGCTCTACTGGGGCAGTAGGCGTGAGAAAAAGAAATATTTAAAAAAAAGGATGGGTGTGGTCACTGAATAATTTACCTCGGCAATCCAATGCAGTGATTAGTAGGTCAGGAGAAACAACAATCAAATCTAAAAGGGTGAAAACATTTCTAGAGGAATTATACCACATTGACTCTGTAATTAATTGATTTAGGCCTAAAGAGGCGAGTTGAGATTTTAACCTAAGTCCCCTACTGGAGGACCAATTTGCATTAAAGTACCCCAGGAATATAGTGTGTTGAAATTCCCCAAGGGAATTAACTAAGGAATGTAAATTTGGCTGCTTTAAATTTAGGGGGATAGTAGTCAGGCTTATTGTGCACATTGTGCAGTAAGACTGACTAAGCAGTACCCCGCCTGTGAATCTGTGAGCC
This sequence comes from Neoceratodus forsteri, assembly GCA_016271365.2. NCBI lineage: Eukaryota > Metazoa > Chordata > Ceratodontiformes > Ceratodontidae > Neoceratodus > Neoceratodus forsteri. The sequence continues at coordinate 1,263,160,827 of CM057449.1, read as the reverse complement.
TGATGTGAGCACACTTGCCCAGTGCCATTTGCACTGGCACTGCCATCCATGCACTTAGCACCCCTTATGGCACCCCCAGAGTCCCTGGTCAGTGACCTCTACACAGGTCCAATATTAGCTGCAAGGGCTGTTAGACTAGGGATCCATGAAGCCGCATCGACAATTTCTTGTTGACACGATGTTACCCCAACACCACTACATCATTGCAATTACAGTTGGGATGGTGACAGTGTGTTATATCTTATTGTTTTGTGAGGGGGTTGTGGCCCCTGCACCCCCTTCCTTAGGATTCTCAACTCTGAGACTGAGCTGACTTGAGGTTGAGGTGCAGGACCTTGGGAAAGGGTGTTGGGGTCCCAGGCAGACTTTACAGTGATGTGGCGATGTTGTTGGTATCGACCATGTCACTGAAAAGTTGTCGCTATAGTGACGGTATACCTTAGACCAGCACTTGGCTAGTCTTACCAGAATTGCAGGTTGCAGTCACAGTTGGGCTTTCAAACTTTTCCTTTTTCTGTCCAAGCCAGGAATGAAACTGTCTAACTAGCATAAGGCTTATATTTGCTAAATGATATGACACCCTCAGTCCTCCTAACTACATCCTACTCTCCCGTACTCTTCCTAACCCCTAGCCTTCCCTGCCTGCAAATCTTCTACCCTGCCCTCCTAATTATCCATAATGTCCTAACTGGGCCTTGCACTGCTAGGTTGTACCTTATCATGATATATCTGTTGTGACCTATGTATGCACTTTGGCTAATTACAGTCAATTATACATGTCTATGTAATATCCATATGTCTGTGTAAATGTCTCAGGACCTCCTTATGAATGAGCTTGCTCAACTGAGTTTTTCTCCCACAATAAACTTGAACTTGAAACTCCCAAAGTATGGGATGCTGCAGCCCTGCCATGGCACTAGGCCCCTTCCACAATGGTGCACCAGTACGGCCATAACAAGGATGGTGCAAGCCTAGTTGATGCAGACGGCCCTCCCATGGCACACTGTCCCTTCCAAAATCAGGACTGGTGCAAGGTGCCTGTGCCATATGACCAGCCCCCCATGCTCCTTAGTGTCTGTTGAGGTGGTCCGGGCTGGGGGGCCGCCCTGTCTCCTGGTGCAAGTTGAGACCTGCGGCTGCGAAATGCCATGTGTGGGTTACCACCACATGCATGGCATATCTCACCTGTTGCAAGTGCTGGGACCCTGCCACTACTGGAATGCGGCATAGGGTACCTGGCATAGGGGCGACAGGCATAACTCACAACTCCATGCAAGTTATGCCAATCATCTTGGAATCGGCCCCCAGGATTCTAGGTTGTAATGGTATAACTTTACCACAAATTTTCTCCAGTTCTTGTACTGTTTTTTCCACAAAATTTGGTTCAATGGGCATTGCCAAATATTATATAATAGTGTTCCTTTTTGTTTGCACTCATGCCAGCACAAGTTATCTTTTTTATAAACCATTCTTTATAATCTATTTAGTGTATATTGTGTTCTTGTGGTTATTTTCAGTTGTAACAACTTATTTTTTGTGAATATATAGTTTTTGTTTGCTGTTTTCCAATACATGTTCCAATTTTTTACTCCATTCTTGATCATTTTAATTCATTTTGCCATTGTTATGGCTGTGGGCAGAGCCTATAGCCATTTTGCTATCTGTAGCTTGAAAATAGAGTATCGTGGAACAAATTTTTTGGACTTTTCAATGTATCCTTTCACATCTACAAATCACTATGACAACAAAAATAAAATAATCCCTTCTTTCTGTTTAGAATGTTGAATAACTCCAAGTTGCTTATCAGATGGCCATTAGGAAACTGAAACAGCTTGTTAAATATTGGTTGCCTATTAAACTGGAGATTTGTTTACCCCCTTCAAAATACAACAGTGTGCACATTTAAATACCTAGCATTTAAACATGTTTTGCTACTAACTTCAGTTGGGGATGAATATCTTTCAAGAAAGATTCATACCTCATAAATGTTACCCTTTCCCAGCAAATGTAAAGATTTACACTGTTTTTTAAACTCTCAAGACCTATCCGATAAAATGCCAGGTCTTCAGTGAACTACCAGACTAAATATAAAATGTATTTTTGACAGAGGGGCAGTGACCTGCTTCCCAAGCATAACAGATAAGAACTACTGAGATCTCTTATAGTAAGTGTGTGTGTGTATGTGTGTGTGTGTGTTTGGGAGAGGGGTGGAGAAACAGTCAAACTCCTGGCAAAGAAGACCACATCTAAGGAATTAACTGCTGACAAACCATGAGTGATACAGAAGCAAATTATTTGATACCTTTTATTAGACCAACATAGATGTAACAAAAAGAACTTATACCACTTACTGTATAAAATTCCTGATCAAACAACTGGAAACAGAATGTATTTACTGAGTTGCTGGATCAGGGCCTTGAAGAAAATAACACCAGTTACTTAACTCATTCAAGATTCCAACAGGTGAACAGAAAAAAGTCTATGAGAATTTGTCTGAAATCTAATAACTATAAGCTGCAAACATAAAAAAAACTAATATATATATATACATATATATGGAAATGTCTAATTTATTTGCAATAAATTTGTTTACAGGTATAACTAGTATCTTTTGAAAGACTGTCTGACTTGTGATTACTAATTTTGAGTATAGTTTATGAAATAATGAGCGTGATATTTGTTATTTCATATAGTCCCCATTATGCCTTATGCATAGCATGTAAATCCAAATCATTCCAAAGCCATCTTAATATATAATATTAATACTGAGCAGCAAATCAGAGCTCTTTTCCAAATAAAAGGCTGCTGATACAATAAATAAAGAACAAAGTCATAAATAAGGAACCAGTGGCTTATGGAAAAATCTACAGGGATTTATACAGGGATTTGATTCTACCACTCTGGGGAAAACACAGGGAAAATGAGGGTTTCTTACAGGGTAATGGCTATTTGGATCTGGGTGCACTAAATATTTCTTATCCTATATTTTGTATCCTGGATAGGGCAGGGGAGATGATACATCTCATTGCCACAGGGATGTTCATTTACACATTTTTGCACTGTATTTACTCAGGATGTCCCGGATTAGATGCAATATCTTGTTTTCAGTGGGGTCATGATTTTACCTTTTTTATAATGTATTTATTCAGGGTACCTAGTCCAGGGCCCCTGTATTCAAAGGAGATAAGCAACGCACACCCGGTGGAAAAGGGAGATGTGCCGCACAACTCCAACAATGCACAGCAGTGTGATATTCAAATGTACGGGATGTGCTAGCCACAAGGGAATGGGCCAGGGCACACACAAATTGTATGCCATTCAAGTCGAGGGGGCAATCCCATGCATATGTCTTGCTGCAGCATAATCAGTGGGAATATGCTCCTCTCAGTCCAGAGCACTGCAGCCCACAGTTATGCCAAGAATAACTGATCTAAACCGGTCAGCCACAAACAGGCAGGCTGCAGATGTGCACCCAAATGCACAGCAGTCTGGCAGCCCTGGTGGACTAGAGGTACCCCCTTTTCATTTCCAATCTAGCCAACTCCATCCCTGAAAAGCTCCATAGTGTAGGACCCCCCAAACCCGATAGCACCAAAGGAAACCATGGTCCATATCCATTATCTAGAGGACTCCCATCCACTGCCCCTGTACACAGACAACCTCACTCCCCCTATACCCAACCTGTTGCAAAGACTGGCACTGCCCTCCACACCCTGCCATGGCCAGCCATTGACTGCACTGAACCTGGGCTGGGGACCTGCCCTCTGGAATGATCCAGCTGGCTGTACTGTGCATTGGGGCACCACACCAGTTGCTGATCCACCAGTGTATGCAGCCGTGTGTACTCCCCTGGCAAACTGAAGAAGGAATTTACATACCTCCAATGCATGCCTTGCCAATGCTGTATCTTCCTGCTGTCATACACCACTGCAAGTCCACACTCTCCCCTGTTCCCCTGTGTAACATGCCACCCTCCAGACTGCAGAGGTATCCCAGGTGCTATGGGGTGCATTATCCTGTAATGCCATTTGCAGTGTATGCTTCAGGCTATGGATAGTTCATCTGCAGTTCCCCAATTGCACAAACAAATGAGAGGTCAGCTGTAACATGCCTGTTTTGGGACCTGTGTGAGTGGGTACAGCATTGGCCATCACCCACACTGAGCAGTGCAATGGCACCTGGATGATGGATCCGCATGTGAGTGCCTGAGATGTATGGCCACTGGGTGTTATCACCCACACACAGCTTGTACCTATGTATAACACATTCCAGCATCCTACTGTGAGTGTTCCACCACCAATCAATAGAGTGGTATAATCCCATTACAGAGCCATGCATTGCAATGGGATGGACTGGGGGCAGGAAGGGGGTGTCTGTACACCGTTGAGGGCGAGCGGGGTCCACTACACTATGGACATGGACTGTAGGTGTATTGAGGTGCAATTAGGGTTGGCATTGGGGTCCCTACAATGTGGAATTGATACAGACTGGACACCGATATGATTGGGGCTGGTGGAAGAGGTGAGGGGTGCCACTATACCACCAGAGACTTCAGGCCCTGTCCCACATGGGAGCAATTGGGTCAGGATTTGGGGGCATGAGCTGCTCTGGTGCATTCATCCCCATGCCAACATGCAAATGGGCTGGTAATGAGCATCCATAAGGCCCCTTTGCACCTTGCAGGCTCAATTAGTTAATTTGCATTCCTGGGCTGAATATTGCCCATGGGGGCTGTGGCGCATACTGGTATGTGCCACACATTTCTTCTGAAAGGTATTCAGTTGGGGTCACCCTGGATGCATCTGATTTGGCGGACACCTGCACTGCGACTCCCTTCCAGGGTAACATTTTCAACAGGTACATTGAAGCCCATCAGGATGAAGCACAGTGTCACAGGTTTACTGTATGACAAAAGGGATTAACTCTCTTTGAAATTGTAATGTTTGCTGCAGTGGCTCTACTGCAGAATACTGCAGCACTGCACTTCATCCTGGTGGGCTTCACTGTATGCATACCCTGTACCAGTGGTGCATTCTCTTTGAATATTGTATCAGTGCTGACCGGCACACCCTCTTTGTGCAACGCATTTTTCTGCTCATGCATCGATCCGGCACTTAAAATACCCCCTCGATGTAAAATATTGTTTTTAGTGCATTCTGATTTTACACAATGCAGCATAATATTGTGTAGATGTAGAGCCCCACTGAAAATAAGATGCAATTTCTTCTGTGAACTATCCAGGCTAAATATATAGCAATCAGCAGACATATTCTAGGAAAATGCATTGTAAAAATGTGTAAAAGGAAGACCACATTGAAACTGCCTCTCCACAGATCTGCATTGTGAAAATTCATTAGAAATAATTGGTAAAAACATCCCAAAAGCTCTCCACAGCCATACCGGCTATGACCAGAGCCTGTTCCATTTGCTGTTGTCTCTTTTTAGAGCAGTTCTAGTAGTAGCTTTTGTGATTGCTTTATAAAATGTTTTTAATCTTTTAGTTTTAAATTGTAATAATATTGCTTCCTTATTATTTTATTTTATCCCAATCCATGCATCTTGTTTTAATTTTTTGATACTTTTTGTCTTGAAATTATGATATAAAATGTTAGTGTATTATATTCCCACCATTTGCTTTTACTAAAATTTCTTCATATTTCATTAGCCCATCTTTTTTGAATAATTGGTACCATTTCCAAATATTTGCATTTCTAAGTTTTTCTTAATCAAAGTGCTTACATTTACATTTCCACCTTATACCATGGTTCAGGACCTATTTCCAGTCTTGTCCAAGGAATTTTATTTCAAGCTATGTTTAATAATAATTCAGTTGTTTGTATTGTTCTCCATTTTTTTTTTAAATGTCATATTTTCTGTAAATATGTGGAAAGTAAATTATGCTGGCATTACTGAAGTTCATGTTGCAGTTACTATTACAGTATTTATGTATTTTATTAAACTCTGTAATGTCTAAAGCGCATGACAAATTTATATTCAGTTTTTGAGCTAAATAATATCTATAAGGGTCTGGACAGCCTAGGCCACCTTCTTCTCTTGTTCAGCGTGCAGTCTTTGCTATTCTAGTATAGCCTCCATGCAATAGAAACTTTCTAAATAAGATTTTGAATTTTTTAAAGTATTCATCACACAAAAATCCTTGCATAGCTTGTTAAGTAAATGACAAAAGATGTAACACCATAATTTTAATAGTTTCAATTCTGCCCCATAGTGACAAAAATAAATGTTGCCAACTATCTAAGAGAGTTTCCATTTTGTTGTAAGTCATCTGGATATTTATTTTGGCAGTATTGTCATAGAAACATAGAAACATAGAAGTTGATGGCAGATAAGGACCACAAGGCCCATCCAGTCTGCCCATTTCTTTTTCTACCTTATAAATGTGCCATCGGCCTTTGCTCTGTCAGTGGCCTATCTATTCATACTCATTTGTATTGCTCCCTTATGCCTATCCCATGCCTGTTTGAAGCCCTGCACTGTATTCATAGCCACCACTTCTTGAGGTAGGCCATTCCATGCATCCACCACCCTTTCTGTGAAAAAGAATTTCTCCATTTCCTTAATCGGCCCCCTCTAATCTCATGCTGTGTCCTCTTGTCCTGCTATTTTCTTATATTTAAACATGTTAGACTCTTTCACCTTGTTAATGCCCTTAAGGTGTTTGAATGCCTCGATCTTATTACCTCTCTCCCTCCTTTGCTCAAGGGTATACATATTGAGCTCTGTTAATCTGTCCTCATATGTCTTCTGATGCAGTCCCTGCACCATTTTGGTTGCCCTTCTCTGGACTGCCTCAATTTGGTTAATGTTCTTGTGAAGGTGTGGCCTCCAATACTGCACGCAGTACTCCAGATGGAGCCTAACCAGTGTCTTGTAAAGAGGGATTATTACCTTGTGATACCCCTACTAATACACCCTAACACCCCCCTAGCCTTACCTATTGCTTTAGAGGTCTGATTGGATGATTTCAGGTCATCAGTGATGATGATGCCCAAGTCTCTTTCTTCCTTTGTGACTGCTAGCAACTCCCCTCCCAGCCTATAGGTGGCTTCAGGGTTTCTCTTCCCTATGTGCATGATCTTGCACTTCTTTGCATTAAATCCCAGTTGCCACTCTTCTGACCATTTTGCTAGTTTATCCAGAGTTCTTCTCATTCTGCCCACCCCATCTGGATCATCTACTCTGTTGCAGATCTTGGTGTCATCTGCAAACAGACAAGCCTTACCCTCTAGTCCATCTGCAAGGTCACCAATGAAGATGTTGAAGAGGACTGGCCCCAGGACTGATCCCTGAGGTACCCCACTTGTGACTTGCATCTCTTCTGACTGTATAGCATTTACCACCACTCTCTGTTTTCTGCCCGTCAACTGGTTTGCCACCCAGTTGACCAACTTCTGACCCACCCCAAGCCTACCCAGCTTATTTATCAATCTTCTGTGTGGAACAGTGTCAAAAGCTTTGCTGAAGTCAAGGTAGGCGACATCAACTGCTCCCCCTTGGTCCACCACTCTGGTTACCCAGTCAAAGAAATCTATGAAATTAGTTTGACAGGACCTTCCTTTTGTAAACCCATGCTGTCTTGGATCCTGTGCCCCTATGGATTCCAGATGTTGCACTATCCTTTCCTTAAGGAGTGCCTCCATAATCTTGCCCACTACTGAGGTAAGACTGACTGGTCTGTAGTTCCCTGCCTCCTCCCTGCTACCACTCTTGTGGAGCAGGATCACATGAGCCCTTCTCCAGTCTTCTGGGACTCTCCTGTGCTCAGAGACTCACTAAACAGCTCTGCTAATGGCTCTGCTAGTTCCACCTTTAGCTCCTTAAGTACCCTGGGATGTATGCCATCAGGTCCCATTGCCTTATCCACCCTGAGCTTATGGCTCTTGTAGGACCCTTTCTTTGTGAAGGGTAGTAGTGCTCACCTCTCTCCCCCTGTGTCCATGGTGCTGAGCTGTGGGCCCTGCCCTACCTTCTCTTCAGTAAATACTGAGCAAAAGTATCTATTTAGGATAGATGCTTTACAAGGTCCTCCTCCTCACATGCTCCTTTTTCTCCATTAAGCTTAGCAATACCTCCTCTGGACTTTCTCCTTTCTCTAATGTATCTATAGAAAGTCTTGTCACCTTCTTTTACTGTCCGTGCTAGTGTTTCCTCAGTTTGGGACTTTGCCTGCCTTACTACCTTCCTGCTTCCTTAGGGCAGTTTGGTATGCCTCCCTATCTTCATCCCGCTGTGTTCCCTTACATTTCCTGAAGGCCAGCCTTTTGGCTCTGACCTTTTCTGCTACTGTATTTGAGAACCAAAGTGGTTTCCTTCTTCTTTTGACTTCCTTTTCTGTCTAAGACAATGGTATGTTGCTTCAAATATGCATCCTTAATGCTTGCCCACTTTGCCTGTACCCCTCACCTGTGTTTCTTTTGCCAGGGCTAGCTTAACTCTGTTGGCCATCTTATCAAAGTCAGCTCCTCTGAAGTCCCATATTTTTGCCTTGGAATGGGATGATTTAGATGTAGTAGCCAAATTGAACCACAGCATGTGATGGTCACTGGCCCCCAGGTGACCTTCTACCTGGAGATCTGTGATCCCTTCCCTGTTAGTCAGTACTTGATCTAGGATAGCCCTGTCTCTTGTGGGTTGTTGTACCAGTTGTTTGAGGCCCTCCCCCTGCAGGGAATCCACTATGTGTCTAGTTCTGGCAGATGTTCCTGCTGGTATTGACCAAGCTGTATCCAGCATTTTGGTTTGTTAATATAATTCCCAAATATGATATATCTTCCTGAAGTTTTATTTCAGATATAATTTGTTTAGTTTGTTCTGTTACATTTGTAATGGGTAAGAGTATTGATTATTTTTTTAATTTAAAGTATACTGTGCTAATTGTCCAAAACATTTGAGCTCCCTCGTTAAATATTCATATGATTTCTTTGAATTACTCATCAACATAAGAACATAAGAAGAACATAAGAAAGCGTCAGTAGAAGGGGACTGTGTGGTCCATCTAGTCTGCCTGTGTATGCTACCCCCCACCTAGTCTCTTGACTTTTCTAGATATCTGCAGTGCCTATCCCATGCTAACTTGAAATCCCTTACTGTTTTTGATGCCACAACTTCTGTGGGTAAAATGTTCCAAGGCTTCACCACCCTTTCAGTGAAGAACATCTTGCAGTTTGTTTTGAAACTACCTCCCTTTAGACACATGCTGTGCCCCCTTGTTCATGTAGATTTGTTTTCTCTGAAGAGGTCTTGTGTCTGCACTGAGCTGATTCTGCAGACATATTTAAATGTCTCTATCATATCCCCTCTGCCCCTTCTCCTTTCCAGTGAGTACATGTTTAGGTAGTTCAGTCTTGAATCATAAGGTTCTTTGTGCAGTCCATGTATCATCTTGGTAGCTATCCTCTGCACTGTCTCTAGGCAATCCCCATCCCTCTTGAAGTTTGTCTCCAGAACTGGATGCAATATTCCAGATGTGGCCTTACCAAGGAATTGTACAGTGGCATCATCACTTCCCTTTTTCTACTCATGGTACCCCTACCTATGCATCCAAGGATGCCACTAGCTTTCTGAGCCACCTTTTTGCATTGCCTGCTTGTCTTTAAATCATCAGATATGAGTACTCCCAGATCTCGTTCAACCTTAGTTTCTACCAATTGTTCTCCATATAGGGTATATTTGTTGCTAGGGTTTTTTCTCCCCAGATGCATAACTACATTTCTTGATGTTGAATTTCAACTGGCATTGTTTTGACCATTCTTCCAGCTTTTGTAGATCAGAGACCATTCCTGAGACCCCCTCTGGTGTAGCTACCCTATTGCAGAGCTTGGTGTCATCTGCAGACAGGCACACCTTTCCCTGTAAACCTTTTGTAATGTCACTGATAAATATGTTAAATAAAATTGGCCCCAGCACTGATCCCAGGAGGGCTCCACTGATCACTTCACCTTCCCTCAACTGAATGCCATTAACCATCACCTTATGGGTTCTCTCCTGGAGCCAGTTTCTAATCCAGTTGACAATTTTAAGTCCCACTCCTGTGTGTTCTACTTTATTTATTAGTCTGCTATGTGGAACGGAGTCTAATGCCTTACTAAAGTCTAGATACAGTATGTCAACTGCTCCCCCCGGTCCACTATTCTGGTCACCCAATCAAAGAAATCAATCATGTTTTTCTGGCATGACCTCCCTGCTGTGAAGCCATGCTGTTTTGGATCCTAGCTGGCCAGTTGCTTCTAGATGCTGCACTATCCTTTTTTTCAGTAATGTCTCCATGATTTTCCCTACCATTAAAGTGAAGCTGACTGAACGGTAGTTTCCAGCATCCTCCTTCCTCCCACTTTTGTGCAGAGGTATCACTGTGGTTTTTTTCCAGTTGGCTGGTACTATACCACTCTCCAAGGACTTGTTGAAGAGGTCTGCTAATGGGGTGGCAAGTTCCTCTCTGAGCTCCTTCAGTATTATCAGATGCATACCATCAGGTCCCATCATTTTGTCAGTCTCTAAATGTTTTTATTCTGCTAGGACCCTTTCTGCTATGAAGGGATTTGCATTGGTTTCTTTGGTGTGGTGTCCTTCATTGTTGAGTACTGGCCCTTTTTCCTGTTTCTCCTTTGTGAAAAATGAGCAGAAGTATTCATTTAGCATCTCAGCCTTTTTTCTCTCCGATTCAACACTTAGCCCCTCTTTAGTCTTAAGCCGAATAATACTTCCCTTAGTTTTCCTTTCCTCTCTTATATACCTATAAAAGGTCTTGTCTCCATTTAACTCCCTTAGCTATTCTCTTTTCTACTAGAGTTTTCACTATCCTAATAGCTTTCCGTGTTTCTTTAAACTGGTACCTGTATTCTTTCCTGTCTCTGTCCTTCCCCATTCCTTTGTACTTCTTGAAAGCTCTTTTTCTTCTTTATACTGACCACTATCTCTCTAGAAAACCAAAGAGGGTTCATCCTCCTTTTAGCTTTATTTATCTGTCTCATGCATTCTGCAGTGGCCATATTGATTGCACCTTTTATGGCCTTCCAGCTTTCTTCAACACTTTCCCCTGCTACAGCTTTGAAATTGTTTGTAATGCATGTTTTCATTCTGGTAAAGTCAGCCTTCCTGAAGTCTAGGATCTTCAGTTTTGTGTGACTTGTTTCTTCCATTCTATTGACTGTGAGGCAGACCAACCTGTGATGACTTTCCCCAAGATCTACTCCCACATTGATGTCTATGATCCTGGTACTGTTTGAAAGTACAAGGTCCAGGATTGCATTTTCTCTGGTGGGTGACTGCACCAGCTGTGTCAGTCCTGCTTCTTTTAGTGTCCTGAGGAATTCCATTCTCCTGTCCATGGAAGCCACAAAGGAGGACAAATCTATGTCAGGTAGATTAAAGTCTCTGACAAGCAACAGGTTGCCTTTATCGGCCATCATCAGGATGGTTTCCAATATCTTTTTGTCTCTGTCTATCTGCTGAGATGGGGGTCTGTAGATTATCCCCGCTCAGATGTGAGACTTTACCCCAGGTCCAAGGGTGACCCATTGGGCTTCAGTCTTGGTGTGTGCCATCTGCACCTCTGAGGTCTTGATTTCTTCCCTCACATAGACGGCCACATCCCCTCCTTTCTTCACTTTGTGGTCCTTCCTGAAAAGAGTGTATCCAGGGATAGCAACATCCCAGAAATGGTTGTCATTGAACCACGTCTTTGTTACAGTGACTAGTCCAGGTTAGCCTCCACCATAAAGACTATGAGGTCTGGTATCTTATTTACCAGGCTACAGGCATTGAGACAGAGTGCCCACCAGCTTATATTTTGCCTGCTTGCAGTGTCTTTCCTTTTATTCTGCTGATTGTTTGTTTTGGTTTGGGCTGCACTTGTTTTGCCCTGGCTGGTACCTGTTTTTAAATTAGTAGGTGTTGGGGGAGGGGCAACTGGCACCTCTGGTGATCAAGATCATTAAATCATCAGCTTTAGCATTTAACTCAAATTCCTTGTTTTAATAGTGAATACTTTGTATATTTTGATTACCTCTTATGTGTTTTAATAATGATTCTTACACTATTATGAATAATATTGGGGACAAAGGGCAACCTTGTCTTATTCCATGTGTAATTTTTAATGTTGTAGTAAAACAGTTGTTTATTTTGAAACTAGCTGTTGGAAAAGAATAGAACTGGTTAATTATATTTAAATAAGTTTGTGGAGTCCTATATTTGCTAGACATAATATTGTAAAGTCCCATTTTATAAGGTCAAAGGGCTTTGTCACATCCAAAACTATTGTTACAGATTCTTTATTATAAGTTTTTGCTTGTTCAGTAATATTTGGGATGCAAGCAAGACCCAGAAATAAGGTATGTCCCTGTATAAACCCTAATTGGTCAGGCTCAATTAATTCTGGTATTTTCATTTCAACTCTGTTAACCAATAATTTAGTTATAATTTTGTAGTCGATATTCAATAGTGTAATTGGTCTGTAATTTTCAGTAAGACTTGTCTTTATTCAGTTTGGCCAGTAACACTTCTGAAGCTTGTAACATTGTTGAAGGTATTGGTTCATAATTAGCTATTCCATTAACCATTAATTTCATTTAAGGGACTAATAGTTCCTTGAAGGCAGCATACATTTCTGCAGTGTACGCATCATTCCCAGGTGACTTAATTTTTTTTATTAATAATAACCTCATATAATTCCATTTTATGAAATGCAGAGCTATCATAATTAATCTTTGTAAATGTGTATTCTTCTATAAATTCTTATGTTGCTCTTGTGTGGTTAAGTCTGGTGTCTGATAAATCTTTGCTTAATAGTCCATAAATATGTCTCCTATTTCTTCATCTGTAGTGTGGTAGATACCATGTTTGTCTTTTAAATTTGTTATTGTGTTTCTTTTTTAATGTTTTTTTTTAACATGTGTGCTAATGGTTTGCCCCATTTATCTGCATTATAATAAAAATTAGTTCTAAGAATGTTAATATCTTTTTCTATTTCACTATTTATTCTAGCCTGAAGATTTTTACTTGATGTACTCCTTTCTTTTATTAATTCTATACGTCCTTGTATAATTTTTTAATGCAATTCTATAATTTTCTATTCTAATTATGTGGTAATAGCTTTTTTATGTGGGTTATCTCATAAGAGACTATATGTGCATGGATATTTGCTTTGAAATCATCCCAAAACTATAACAGTTTGTATCCCTGTTATAGATATGGAACCAAAAATCTCTGAAAGCCTGTTTAAAGTTCTTTTCTGTTAACAATTCATTTGGAAATCTTCACTGATGTTGCTTAATTCTAGATTTATTTAGTACCCATTCTATAAATGATTTACCAAAAACTATGTTAAGACACCAGTTAGAGTGGCTTAATGCCAAAAAAGTCAGGAAACGGGGTGTTAGTCAACCCTAACTCCCTACCCCCATCCTACAGGCAGCAACAGGAAAACCATTATGGTTTCAACTCTCTTGCATCTTCACAAATCAGGCATGGGGTGTTCCTTGTGATTGTCACCCTAACTCACACCCCATTCCATCAGTAAATAAGCTGAGATGGGTACAGTATATGAGAATGGGGTGAGCGTTAGGGTTGGCATCCTCAAGGCACACCCCAAATCTGATTTGCAAAGATGCAAGAGAGGTGAAACCATAATGGTTTTCCTGTTGCTGTCTACAAGGTGAAAGTGGAGAGTTTGAGTTGGAAACCCTAATACCCCATTTCCTAACTTTTTTGGCATTGAGCCACCCTAACTGGTGCCATAACGTAGTTTTTTGCAAAGAATTTCCTTTCTTTTTGAGATAGTGGAATCCTATCCTCATTCATGCAGAACACTTTAGGACCTGTGAAATTATTTATTTATTTAGTTTTTGTTAACCAGGTAAGGCGTCATAGCCATAAATATGACTATTTTCAGACACTGTCCTGGAGGTTACAGACATTTTTTGGCAGTCAAACAATTTACAGACATTTATACAGAAGATGAGTAACAACATGAAAAAGAGAATCTACAAGACATTTCAGGTAATAGCAGTGATGATATGATGTTAGAAAACAGGTAGGAAAAAATGTACATAGTTCATACAATCATAGGTACTAGAAATTTAGAATACCATCCATGCCAAGTGCTACATATTACAGTAGTAAGATTCCAGAGAGAGAGATGATCATTCAGTGATAGGAGGTAGGTAATAAGGGCAGCCTAAGGAGGGTAAAAACAGGTGCATTTGGCACTCCTGACCAGGAGAGTGTGATGCATTTTTTAAAGGTAGCATGATTGGGGCAGAGCAAACATCAAGTGGGAGGGAGTTCCAGTACTTTGGGGCCAGGCATGAGAATGCTGAGGTACCTTTCAAAGTCTTACACATGGGAGTACTTAGTAGAGAGAGCTCAGAGGAGCAGAGTCCATAGGCGGGGGTTTGAGGCACTAGCATGGTTGCAAGAGTGTTATGAAAGCCAGTTCTAATGATATTATCTAGTAGCATACCAAGGGCAAGAAGACAATGGGCAGATGGAGAGGGCCAGCTTAGGTCTGAATATAGCAGGCAATAGTGTTTCAGCTGTGGGGAAGCTGAGATATAGTGACACATATTGTTATATGTTGTATCCCATTTACTAAATGTGGTCATAGAGGCATTTGTATAGGTGACAGTACCATACATGAGGGACAGGAGTAGAATGCCTCTGACAATAGTCAGTCTAGCAGAAGGAATGAGCATATGACTAGTTCTGTAGGCAATGCCTAGTTTAATATTGACTGATTTGCATATGGTCATGAGGTGTTGTTCAAAATTGAGTGATTCATCAAGTAGGATGCTTAAATACTTAAAAGAGGTTACCACCATATGAGAGGAGACATTTGCAAAGGAGACATTAAAGAGGCTTCAATTGGCATTAAGTTTGGCAGAGGATCCAAAGAGCATGCTCTGCATTTTACTTATGTTGAAGACAAGTCTATTGTTGTGGATCCAGTCTTGGATTTTTAGAAATGCAGAGGTTAGACAACTATTTATTTACTTTATATGTGCCAAGGAAGAGTAAAGTACAAGATCATCTGCATATAAAATAGCTGAGCACCAGGGGTAATTGGAGGTATGTTGTTAATAAAAATTGAGAAGAGAAGAGAAAGGAAGGAAGAGAAGAGAAGAGAAGAGAAGAGAAGAGAAGAGAAGAGAAGAGAAGAGAAGAGAAGAGAAGAGGAGGAGGAGGGAGGGAGGGAGGGAGGAGAGGAGAGGAGAGGAGAGGAGAAGGAAGGGAAGGAAGGAAGGGAAGGGAAGGGAAGAGAAGAGAGAGAGAGAGAGAAGAGAAGAGAAGAGAGGAGGAGAGGAGGGGAGGGAGGGAGGAGGAGGGAGGAGAGGAGAGGAGAAGAGAAGAGAAGAGAAGAGAAGAGAAGAGAAGAGGCCCCAAAAGGGAGCCTTGAGGAACACCAACACTTATATGTGCAGTCAGACACTGCAGAGTTAAATTTAACATGTTGGCTTCTGTTGCTTAAGTAACTGTGTAACCATTTTACAGCTTTTGCAGAGAAGCCAATGGAGCCAGGACAGGTAAGTAAGAGGGGGTGATCGACAAGATTGAACACCTTAGAGAGATCAATGAACACTCCATCTGTCATTTGACCTTGATCCATTGCAGTAAGGGCATCATTAGTGAATTGTAGCAGCTCTGTAGAGGTGCTGTGCCCTTTGCAGATGCCATGCTGAGTAGATGATAGGAGGTTGTATTTGGAAAGGAACTCAGAGACCTGCATAGCCACTAATTTCTCCAGGATGTTGTTAAATTCTGAAAGAATGGCAATGGGCCTATAATTGGAGATGTCCTTTTTGTCTCCTTTCTTAAAGACCGGGGTAACTTGTGCTACCTTTCAAACATCTGGTACATGATCATGGCAGAGTGATAAGGTGAAGATTTTAGCCAGTGGAGCTGCAATAAAAGGAGCAGCTACAGTAGCTTCAGAAGTTTAGGCTCCAGGCAGTCAGAGTCTACACTAGTGTTGTCAGAGATCTTGTTGAGTAGTTTTAGGACATTGGCATTCTTAATAACCTTAAAATAGAAAGGTGAATGTTTAGGCGCACTAGTTTCAGCAGAGCATGGAGGGATGTGGTTCACTGGGAGAGAGGTGGTATACATAGAGAGGTCAGTAAAGTATTTATTGAAGCAATTTGCAATGGTAAGAGGGTCATTGCAGTGCACATCACTTAGGATTATATAATTTGTGTGCTGTAACTGATGTGATCCCAGAAAGGATTTTACATGCACCCAGAATTTCCTAGGGTCCCCCAGAAGCTTCATGTAGGAGACCCTTGCAGTACGAGTTTTGGCATGCCTAATTTGTTTTTTGCACATGTTCCTCTGTACTTTGTAGGTGTCATAGTCTATTTGACTACCAGAAATGTTAAAATGGTTCCAGCTTTTATCATGCATCTGGAGGGAGGCAAGGAGTTCTTTATGCCACCATTTAGTCTGTGTGGTCCTAACACACCATGTACATTTTGGTGTATGTATGCCCTGAAGGGATAGGCATATAGATATACAATGATTCAGGGCAGTCTCAGTATTATGTGATTGAAAAATAGGGGCCCAGTTTACAGAAGAGATGGTGTGTAGAAAACTTGCCTGATTAAAATTAGCAAAATCCCTGAAAGTGATATAACATAGTGATAGGGCAGCAGCCCCAGTTGTTCCCCATATGCAAAATACAGGGCAGTGGTCGCTTAATGAGTCCAGAAGTAATCCTGAGGCAGTGATCTTGTTCAGATAGTTAGTGAGTATCCAGTCTATAAGTGTCCCAGCAGCAGACTGCACCAGTCTGGTAGGATCTTCATTCATGTGATGCATATTGTGGCCATGCAGCAAAGATTGTAAAGCATTTTTATATTTCCCCAACCAATTTAGATTGAGGTCACCAAGAATAATTAATTAATTTCGGCCAACAGCAGAGAGAGTGCTCAAGCAGTTCGGAGCAGCCTAATTGACCTCCTTTAGGGGGATTGTAGGCACATATTAGGTGAAGCTTTTTAACCCCAAGGAGAAGGCAGACATGCAGAGATTCACAAGCAGTGGCAGCTGAGTGTTTCACTAGGAACACATTCAGGTGATTTTTGAAACAGATTTCCACACAGCCCCCCTCTTGCCAGACATCCTGTCACCTCTAATCAGAGTATAGCTTGGCAGGAAGCAAGAAGAGTCTGGGTTGGCAGGCTTAAGCCACTTTTATGACAGATAAAAAATGTCAAGCTCATATATAGCTATCCAAGCCTCAAGTTCTGCAAAGTTGCAGAGAATGCTTCTAATGTTTAAATGTGCTATACAAAGGCCTTTTGCATTCAGCCAGTCCATATTCAAAGTAATAGAGGGGGACTGGGGCCTGGGTTTTGTTTTGATGTCTCAGACAATTATAAGGCTAGTAGCACTAGATACCAGATTTTCTGTGGGAAAAATGATGGAGCCAGGAGCATATTTAGCCAGAATCATTTAGGGGTAATGTTAAGAGCCATGTATGTATAGGAGAAATCTAGGGAGTAACAGAGGAGTATTTTCATGATGCTTCATGTATAATACGAGTAGGATAGAGTAGGTAAAATCCAACAGTACATAGACTGGTTTTGCACTGCCAAGTGAGCCCTGACTATCAAGTGAGTCCTGCCTAGCTGTGAGAAGCATTAGTAGAAAGAAAGCAAGGCTCAGTATTAACAGGGGCAGAGGTCTTCCTTTCATAGTTAAATAGAGCAATTTAAATGTGGAGTAGTTAAGTAGAGCTGTGTGGAAGACAACCACTTGAAACAGCTTGATGCGCGTACTGGCAGTAAATCACTCAAGTGTTAAAAATGCCTCTAGTGGGCAAGTTCTATAATGAGCAAATGGTAAAGAAGACTGTTTGTCATGTGACTAGAATTAGCTATATAAGTAAGTGTCTACCTTGGGTGGGTAGGGAGCCAGCACGGAACACGGACCACTGCTCAGTGGCTTTGAGTCCTCAGGAGAGAAGTGCTTGTCAGATCAGCACCCGGATACACAGGGGAAGGCTTCTGAGGATCGAGAAGAGTCACTGGTTCAAACCGCTGATGCAGTTTCTTACTGCCACAAGCCCAGAGGGGATGTAGTCATCTTATCTTATGCATGGACCACTGCTCAGTGGCTTTGAGCCCCCGGGAGAGAAACATTTGTCCTGGCCAGTGTTTGATGGCTTTTTTGGTTGTATTCCTATGGCTTTCTGGTGGTTCCTTCTGCTCGACCCTTGTCTGGGCAGGTGGCACTGGCTTCAGGTGGGGAAGCAGCAGGAAAGCAGCACCTAGATCTGTAGGGGAAGGCATCTGAGGACTGAGAAGAGTCCCTGGTTTGAACCATCAACATGGTTCCTTGCTGCCACAAGTGCAGAGGGCCTGTATACACTGTTCTCAGCAACTGGGAGACAGGGGAGGAGAAAAAAGTCAGAGCTGTGAGCAAGGGAGAAGTAGCCCCTTATAAGAGGAAGGAGTAAATATTAGGTGTTGCCTCTTTAACAGGAGAGACTGCTGTTGTTGCCCTCTAGTGGATTTGCAGTATAATTTGCCAAGGGGAAAGTAGACACTTAAAAAAAAAATGTTTGCTCCACAGAGGTTTACTCATGTTTTTATGCCCTCTGTCAATCACTGTCATTAATCACATACTGTTTACAGTACATGTTCATTCACAGCTCAGTCGGAGGCCAGCCATGGTGATGAGAAGAGCATTGTGCTGTAATGGTTGGGGATCAGGATGAGGGGAGCAGGATGCTGGTCCATTTCGTGACAGGGTGGGGGGTCCACTAGACCACAAGGGACATGTTAATGTGTATTTTGCAGGGTGGGGATCAGGGATAGACCACTAGACTACCAGGGACATTATAAAAACATAAATAACAGGATGGCAATCAGCATCGGGGAGAAGGGAGGGAGGGCTCATTAGACTATTGAGGCAATTTTATAAAATAAAGAATGGGACAGGGATTGGTGATCAGGGTGGAGGGAGGGATGACTAGACTACCAGGGCAATTTTATAAAATAAAGAACAAGACAGAGATTTGCAATTGGGGCACGAGGAAGAACCACTAGACTACCAGGGACATTTTAACACATAAATAATGGGATAGGGATCAGCGATCGGGGGGGGGGGGAGGACCACTAGACTGCCAAGGCATTTGTTTAAGTACTGCATGTGGGGAATGGCAGCTGGAGAACAAGGGAGAGGGAAGGACCACTGGACTACCAGGAATGTTATTTTATTATATTGGGATGCCGATCTTAGACCGGGGGAGGAGGAAAGGGATCACTTGACTACCAGGACAGTTTTTCTTTATACCAGAATGGTGATACAAGAAAAATATGAATGAAACAGTGTTTTTTTTTATTGAAAACCACCAATTAAACACAGAATTAACACAGACCCATACTAGAGGAAACAACATATTCTATTGTTAAATGATGATTGTAATAAATACCATACACAACACAGATAACAGATTACAAAAAGTTAAAGATTAAAAAAAATATATAGACCCTATTCCACTAGAAAACTATTTTATTCCAGCTTTAAAAACCATCCTGATTTATGGGATTTAAATGTTATAATTTTCCCTGTTCCTTATGGCAAAATAACAGGCAACCGAAATACTGACACTGAGCCACTTCACAGAATTGACTTCAATCCTCTGTGCATGTGACACTTTAACAGCAGCCTGTCTCCTTTTATTTTTAATCCTCATTCAACAACATTGGAACTGTTCTGCACATGTTGTACTTTATCTCAAAGACTGATTGTGGAGCTGACTCGGATACCAGAAAAACACAATTTTTCAAAAGTAAATATCTTAAAAACTACAAAACATCTAAGCACCAACCACCCCCAGGAAATCCTTCCCCACCAACCTACATAAGCATACAAAATTTCACATTTTAACAATCTATCACTTTCTATCTAGAGGAGAGCAAGCATTCAGAAGAAATCAACCATTAGAACTGATGGGAAAATGGTATTTTGTTTTCACACTTTAATATCTTTAAAAGTGCCAAGTGAATTTACATGAGACTTTCAGGGGTTGTAAATTCAACCACAGACAACAAATCCTAAAAGTTTCATGTAAATTTGTAAAAACATCTTTCTGCAAGCAGGAAACAAAAAAAATCGAGTTTAACATAAAATTCACCAGCCACCACAACTATAAAGGTGCAGTAGCACCCCTATAAAAGAAACTTAACATCCAAAACAACAAACATTTGTTATACAGTAATATTTTTGGTAAGCATTTTAAAATACTGCCTCCTAACTACCCATTCACATATTCATTATTCTTGACTACTACTAATGGGCAACTGTTCTTGAGTGTAAGTGTGAGCATGTGTGTGTAAGAAAATCCAAAACTGCTATTCAGCGTGTATATTTTTACATTAGTTGGACTCAGTTTTATCATCTGCCAGCTCCCTTTGACTGCTCAACATCTTTCTACCCCCACATTAATGCTGCATTTATGTGTGTTGCCTTTACTGTGTTGCTTGAAGATAAAAGCTTCAAGGTGCAAATACAAACATCCTTTTATGAGAATTTTTTGGAGGAAACTAAATGGGGATGCAAACTGTAAAACATACTTTATAGTGCATCATACTTATCTTTTACATGGGGTATCATAAAAAAAAATTACCAGAAGAATGTAATGTATGGCCCATATATAAAAAAAAAAATTAGAAAATTACAGTTTTGTTTTAAATTAGGCTAAACCTACTGTACCAGAACCAAAAAATTAAACTTAATGTCTGCCAGTGCCTATTGTTTTACATCCATCCCTCTGGAAAACTAAAGTTCATGCTTGATCTACAGTCCAAGTATCATTTTTAAGGAAATAAGATGTGACTATCCCTTGTGCAGTGGAACTTATTGTTGACCTTGGCAAAACAATTAATAATTATTAAAGGAGGGTAAGAACAGATGGTGCAAAATAAAGATCACTCTCAAGATTGAGGTTGCTTGCCCTATCAGCTGCAACAAAATCAAAGCCAACACCACTCAATAAAATTCTCAAACAAGTTACCATGTATTCTTAACGGCTATGATTACTACTAGCATGTAATAAAGGACTTGGACACAAATAAATACCTTATTCCATAAATGGATTCCAATTAAAACAGCTAGTAATACAGTGTGCAAGGATGTTTGGAACTTATTAATTCAAAATGCATTTAAAGGTGTCACTTATCCACACAAACCACTTATAGGTGTTCATGCTTATTAACAAGTTGGTTGAAGCTGGGTTGGACTTGAATCATTTATTATCTGGTAGTGCTACATAAGTAATTGAATGAACTGCAGCAGTGGTTAATGCATTAAGGGGAATTCTGATGATTGTACCTCTAGTTGCTGATGCAATTAAGGGCAATGAGTCTGACCCATAATTCCTAGCAGCCTCCTTTCTTCCCTCAATTGCTGTGAGCCAGCCAAGTCCTTTGCAACCCCCAGCTCTGCAATTTACCTTTTCATAGATCTCTCACTTTCTCCTGCATCCTCCAGGCACCAGTAGATAGTGTGGAGTCCGGAGAAGGAGCTGCATCAAGCACCAAGCAAATAGCCATCTGTGTGCTCATTCCATTGGTCCAAACACTGCAGATATTGCCCCATTTCTAGGGACATTGCTAGGAGTTAATGATGCTCTCAGCATCTTGGGAACAACCTGAGAACACTACTGCCACTGTTTTAGTTTTAGAGCTAAAATTATACCAATGACAGTCAGCTGGGGCTTGCTGTGTTGAAAGGAATAAAGCACAGCATTAATGGATCAGGACTAAAAGCCAAAGCCAAATGCATTTTGGCTTCTGAAAGAAATGATGCAGGAAAGCTAGTTTGATAAAAGTTTGCAAACCTTTGCACCTGCTTTAGCCACAACAACAACATGTTATCCAAGTAGCATGAAAATGTCATATTCTCAACCAAGTCATGTTAGCCCAAATATTGAGTGGAACACTACCGATTATTACTGTTGAATGCCAAAAGTTTTGTAAGTTCTGAGGACTTGTTCTGGACTGTGGCTGGCCTTTACTTGTGGAAATCTTGCAAGGCATGACATTCCACCCCAAAACATAATCCTAGACAAGTCTTACACTTACCGTACTTTCGACAGGACATAAGCTGTTCACTGTGTGGATCTTTTCCACTTTGCAATATAAGCATAAAGTGGCTAAAAAAGCTTCATACACTAGCTCTTTAAAGATGAAATGAACAAAATGTGATATTTTCTGTTTGTAAGGTGTTTTATTGCAATGTTTGGTGTCAAATGTTATTATGATGGTAAAAAATAAACATGATTTAAGCTCCTTTGTCTTTGTTTTCTTATTTTTTTACCACCCTGAGTTTGTTGGCAGTCACTAAACTGACTGCTGAGTGACGAACAGCGTGCAACATTGATGATGTGGCTGTCCGTCACACTCAGCCCTTCTGGAAGCAGCAGTCTAGATCGTCCTCAGCTAGTCTCCTTCCTAACGGCTCTGACAGCATATTTTATCAGCATTTACTTTTGGATGAATAAAGTAGTACGTGTAATACTGCTAATTGCAGTCTTTTTGTTTGTTTGTTTGTTTGTCACACATAGTTTCCTAATAAATGTGGCCACATTCAATGTTTTCATTTTGCAGCTTTACGGCCAGCATGCAGCACAGGGTACAACACTAACTATGAGAGTAAATTGCTATACATGTCAGTAAATAAAACAGGTTTGGGTTTCTTCTCCATACATGTAAATAACGATGTAAACTATTTAAACGTGATAGGAAACAATTTTTAAACCTCTAGATGCCCTCTAGTTGTTATTTAATTGGCTACCCACTATTCTGATATGTTCTGACCATTTTTGTTAAATTAATAATCCCGTTTCATTGCCTTTGTAACTACCTGAATCCCTCTCTTCTCAGCAGTTGCTGCTCTCTGTTTTCATACTGCCAGAACATTCTATGACATCAGAAACATCCATTCCAGGCCATTCAGGTGAATAGCATGGAATGGGAGTTTCTGATGTCTTAGAATGTCTGAGAAAAATGAAAATCTAGAGCAGCAGATGGTGAGGAGAGTGGAACTCAACGTAAATCTGAAGGTACCCCAAAGTTAGATTATTTATTTAGCAAAACAACATCAGCATGTACTTATGGTTGCAGCCTGAGTCAAACTAACAAATACTTGCCTGTTATGGCATCCACCTGGTTAGTGTATTGAAGCTGGAATGGGATTTCAATTTTATTTTGGTACAGTTTTCAAGGTATTTTTTAGTTTGACTCATGCTGCGACTGCAATTACCTGCTGTAATTACCAGTGCAGATGGTGCTATTAGTAACAAATCTCCAGCACTACAGCATCTGTGTCCAGTTTCTGTTCTGCAGATTTCAAAAACAAGAAATGGATTTTCCCCTTAAATATTAAACTTATTAGTCAGGCCCAAATAGAGGGTGAGAATAGAGCAGAGCTATCGGCAATCAGCTTTACTATATGCTCAAGCAGTGTTCTCTACTTGTTATCCTAACTGCCAAATCCCCAAAAGTAATAGAAACATAGATTTTGATGGCAGATAAGGACCACTTGGCCAACCCAGTCTGACCATTCCCCTACCTTTCGGATAAGCTGCAGATCCTAGTTAACCAACAACCTACTTCCTCCTACTCCCCACTAGAATTGCCTTATGTCTGTCCCATGCATTCCTGAATTCTTCTACTGTTTTTGACCCCACTATCTCCTCTGGAAAGCTGTCCCATGCATCCACCACCCTCTCTGTGAAAAAATAGTTCCTCATGTTGCCCCTGAGCTGTCCCCCCTCTATCTTCAAATTGTGCCTCCTTGTTCTTGCACATCTCTTTTTCTGAAAGATGTATTTCTTCAACAATCCACATTTTTACAAATGTCATCCACAAAATAGAACTGGCACAAGCAGCAGGCTTAACAAAAACATTACACTTTAATCAGAAACAAATTTTAAAAAAATCACATATACTAGTGTATTCTTCAACAAGACAGTGCAAATGCAATTTAAGTGCTAGTAGAGCCACCAGTGACTCAGCCAGTTTCACGTATTGCTTTTTCAAGAAAAAACTATAAGCAAAACTGATCAAGTCACCAGCGGCTTTGCTAGCACTCTCTGCCTAATAAAATTTCATTGCCTTGTTGAAGACTGCACTCGGAAGTGTGATTTTTTCTTTACTTTGTTTCTGAATACAGTGTAATGTTTTTGCTAAGGCCTGTTGCTCAGTGCTGGTTCTGTTTTGTGGATGACTGTTTGGCTGGTTCCAAGCATGGGCACTCTGAATGGCGCCATAGGAGTGTGCTACTATTTTTATAAATGTAAATAAATGATTTCACAAATAATTTGGGAGTTAATAGAGCTATGGAAAAACTCTTCTCACATCAGAATATGATAGCACTACTGGCAATCAGCTGTTCAGTTACAGACTGACAGGATTTTCAGCCGAGAAGTCTCTCTGTCAAAACCACTCACAATCGTTCTACCAGTTGACTACTACCATCTGTTTCACAACAGACATACAAGATAGACAAATAGTTTAGGTTTGTGAGACAGCAAGTTAGTAGTTGTAGTACTAATCAAGACTAACTGAAACTGTCAAAACTGTCAGACAGATTAGTTGTCACTCTTGTTGTGCCATTCACATCTAGTCAATTTCAGGGTGCAGCACAGATAGAGATAATGACCTAGCTTATTACCTGACTACAGATCAGACCTCCACACATTCAGAGACAGACAACAAATGGTAACAGTGAAAAACAGCCATTAGAAACACCTGATGAAATTGTTCTGTAAAAGAAATTGTGTGTGAGTAAAACACTTTGTTTGCTTCTGCAGTGGCTCAGATTCACAACTGGGAAAAGAAAACTGGCATTTAAAAGCACAAAATCACAAAACACTTCAGATGGGATATTCAGAAGGGTTGCGCATGGCGCAACACAGTTGTGCCATGCACAACCCACTGATGTGCCCCAGTGCGATATTCAAAAGGGGAATGTGCATGGCACAAATCCCGATGCACCGGAGCACATCAGTAATGTTTGCGGCGCAAGTGGGGGGGGCGTGCCCATGCATACACTGCACATTCTGACATTCAGCCTGGAATGTGCTGAGCAGGTGCAGGTGCAACCTGTACTTGCGCCGCACACAGTTGAGTGAAAAATAAAAGAAGCAACAGCAGGCCACCCACAGGTGAGCTGCCATGTTGCAGGGCACAACACGGCAGCTTCCAGTTGTGGGTGGCCACCAGAGCTCCGGTGGCACCTTCATGGTAGCGCCCCCCCATGCCCAATCACGGGCATTAGTAATGTATTAATGGTCCAATAACCCTGGTGGTCCAGTGGACTTCTCACAGCCCGATTGCAGGCAGAAGTATAATTAAATATGCCTCCTATATCCCTGGTGGTCCAGTGGACTGCTCACAGCCCGATCACGGGTGTCAGTTATAAAATATTAAAAACCAATCTATCCCTGGTGGTCCAGCGGTACCCCCCTCCCCAATCATCCACTGAGCTCCACCACCCCGCTACCACCCGGTCAGCAGCGGTGGTAGCTCCTCGCCCACATGCCACCCCACCACCCGCTGACTGACTCTGTACAGTAGGGCTGTATGCCCATTGGTCCACAGCGTGGACCAATGAGTGTGCAGCCCCTACCGTACTACACAGTCCAGAATTGTGAATAGATCCAGGAGGCAATTTAATTATACTTCTGCCCGCGATCAGGCTGCAAGCGGTCCACTGGACCACCAGGTATATAGTACGTTTTACATCTAGTATATATGCCAACGATTGGGCAGTGGAGTGCTTTGCTGCTTGTGCAGGGGGCGTCGGTCCCCAACGGCTGCAGCCTGGCAGGGCGCCAGGTGCAAGTCGCTGGGGATGGGTGCTCCTGCATGCAAATGGCACCATAATGACATGCAAATGGCCCCATTTGCACCTTGCATGCATTATGGCCTGATTTGCATGTGCACTTTTGAATATTGCAGGTGATGCGCCTAGCACAACGGCACTAGCACATCCCCCTGCCCTGTCTGGACACTTACACTGGTGCAGTGCCACTGCGCCATGCACATTGTGGGTGGCCAGAGTGCAATATTCAATGGTGCTGAGCCATGGCACAGCACCATTGAATATCACCCTGTCAACACCCTGGCACATCCCAGTTGCGCTGCGCCCAGGCTTGCGCCTCAGCCTGGCACAATCTGAATATCCCACCCTTCACCTTTAAGTCCTGCATATGAGATACTCTGACTGCAGCCTGACTCCTTTCACCTGCGATCTCCATTCAACAACATTGGAACTTTTCTTCACATACGGTATGTTATCTCCAAGCCCAATTTGTGAAGCTAACTCAGAAATGAGAAAAACATAATTTTTCAAATGTAAATATCAAAAAAAAAAAAAAAAGACTAAACTCCGAAACACCAAAGCCCCATAGGAAATCCTTCCCCACCAACCTACACAACCATACAAAATTTTACTATTTAAAGACTTACAGTTTTTGCCTTAGAAGAGAGCAAAAATTCAACAAATCAAACCCTATTGAAACCAATGGCAGAACTTTATTTTTTCACACTTTAATATCTCTAAAAATAATGAACAGATTTACATGAGACTTTTAGAGAGTGTGGATTCTGTCATGTACAACAAATTCCTAATGTTTCACATAAATCTGTAAAACCAACTTTCTGCAAGAAGCAAACAAAAAATCAAGTTTAACATAGAACTCACCAGCCACCCTAACTATAGTGGCACTATTGTGCCACTATAATATCATAGCAGGGTCAGATATAGATACAGGGAGCATAATACTTATTAATATATTTTGAAAAATAGAACTAGAAGACAAAATGTAATCTACTTTAGAATGAGAATTAATTGGTTTGAACCAATAACATTGTTCCTCTTTGAAACTATAACATATCAGAATCACTATTATAATCATACTGAACAAGTGATTTAGGTAACATGCCATAATCAGCTTAAGGTTTACATAATTTAACCTAAAGAAATCCGACTATGAAAACAAATTAAAAATAACTAAAGTAATTGTGTATGTAATTGTTTTGTGCCCCCCCAAAGTCAGGTACAGCTTGGTGAGTGAGAACCCTTAGGGCACAAGATAACAATTTGCTTCCCCTTCCCCCTTTTCCAGACTCCAAGCAATTATAAGGTAAGCTTCCTTACACATTAAATATGTTCTTTCCCCTTCTGCACCATTTATTACATAATACATTTCCATATTGAAAAAAATAGAAAAGGAAAGTCTACTTGTGGTAAATTTAATGCATCCAATCAGTTGTTGTTTTAAAATAAATCTGTGGAAGTCATAGTTTTAAATCTTTTGTGACTTCTTCCAGTGTCCCACAGATAAGAACTTGCCGAGTCAAGATTTTTTTTTTATTTTGCAGGGTACATCATGTACTCTTTTATGTTGTTTTTCCATAACAATATTCATAAAAAGTAAAATGTCTTCCTTGCCATTACCAACTCTTGCAGTAGGTCATTAAGAATTACTACTTTCTGATCCTTAAAGTCCAGTCTTATTTCCTTATACACATCTTTCATGAGCTTATCTTTGTCTTGGTATCTTATGAATATAACAATAATAGCTCTGGGTGGTTTATCTGGACCATGCCTCAGCTTCAGTGTTGTATGTGGTCTGTCAAGTTCAAAGGCATTTGGGTTATTAACAGTATCCCCTATGTAGGCAATGAAAATGTCTTTTAACATTTGTTTAATAGATTTTTCCTTGTCCCAAGCCTCTAGCAATTTTTGTAATTCTAATATTCCTTCTGTTGATTCTGCATCCATAACTTTATCTTTTAATTCCTTTATTGTGTCTTCGTGTTTGGTTATTTATTTTATTTTGTGATGTAGACTCATCCTCTAAAGATGGGATGTGTGCTTCAGTCTCAATTATTCTTTTGTTCAAATCTTTGACCATAATTTTAACCTCTTCTATTTGTTCAGTGAGATATTTTATCTGTGCCAGCAATACATTTAAGGGAGACAGCTATTCTTTCACTTCATTTACAGTATATTTTTAAACAATTTTGATGCCACTGTGGTCATTGAATCCTCATCATCTTTCACATTGGTTGTTTCTTTTTGTCCCTCTATATCTGTATTTAAAGCATCAGATATTCATTTTAAGGTAGCTGTATAATTTATAGCAGAGTTTTTACCACAGGGGAACTTGGGGCTATGGTGAAGCCATCCTGATTTTCCTTACTATTTTTTGTAGATTTATTAGTTGCATTTAGCAATGTTAATACTTCTTTTGAGCATATTGGTCCATCAGAATTTTCTTCCATTTCCTCTGCTTCTAAAATACTGGCATTTGCTTTTTGTGTCTCTCCATTTTCCTGAGGCATGTTTTCCTCTGATGAAACCTTTGTAATATTTTTGCTTTTTTCCTTTCCTTGCTCTTGTGAACAGGCTTGTGGTAGATTGTTTAAGGCAGAAGATTCAGTAGTATTTGCCTTATTGATATTCATTTTCTCCAAATTATCAGGAATCATTTCTTCCTTTATCTCCCCAACGTTTTCTCTAGGGGTCTGAAGTTTGTTCAACGGAGAGAAAGAAACCACAAATTCAGAAGGTCTTCCATCTCTCCTGAAGCTACACTCTGCTCCTCTATGAAAGCGCCACTCTGCTCCTGCATTCCCCTTGCTACTCGACTCCTTGTTACTTGGGAAAAAATAAAATTGACTCTCAGCAGACTCCCAGTTAATTATTTAGATACTTTTCTCCCCTTCTTGACAGCTTTTGGGTAAGGCCATACACCAGACATATGGCCTGTTATATATTGTATTACCTTTAATAGTTTTTTGTATGACCACACAAAAAACTCTTACTTTATCAAGCTATCCAATACTTGTGCCTCCCATGACAGACATCCACACCACAACTGGTGCTGTTGTCATCAGATCCCCCCCCCATCAAATAAAACACAGACAATCATATTTGTGTGGGTGCTCAGTTGGCAATTATTTTACTTATAATTCAGAGCATCCTTGATTATTTACAAATTCCAAAATGTCCCTGATTATTTACAAATTCAGATATCCACAAATCCAACCATTCATAACATTGCATTTCCATTATGTTTATTAAATATCAAATCTTCTCCCCCAAGGATGTACATCCTGGAGCCGATCTCCTCATATTATTTTGTATCAGGGTCCGAGTGTAAACTCTTCCCTTTTTTCTGATTCCAGGTCTTACAAGGCCCTATGTATCTGCTACTGCCCCTCCCCCACCTCCCCTCCCTTTTTCTTCCCATTCTCCCCCCATGCCATCCACCTTCAGCATGCCGTTCAATAGGCTGAGAAATAATAGCAGTCACACCCATCATTGCTCCCTTTTATATTTCCTACTTCCTTTTCAGGTTGGGAGAGTGAGACTCTGAGAAAACAGCAAAATTGTGAGCACCTCTCCTCGTGCTCACTCTCTCTTACCCCACTTGCTTGCCCCTCTCTCTCTCTTGGTGACTACCAATCAGCTTTTCCTTTTTCATGTGATGTCATCCTGACCCTCCCCCATTCTCCTCCCCTTTGATGTCAACTTCCCCTCCTCCCCCACACACACCCCTCCTTCTGTGCTCTTAATATTCTTTCTTAGGCCAGGTCAGCCTACCTGCCCCTCCCACCACCTGAGCATTAAGTTGATGGAAGTGGGGCTGCTGACAACAGAGCTTGCCCTAAAACAGGCAAGCTGCCTTAGTCCATACATACTTGTTCATGTTTAGTTTAAACTCCGGTCAGGTAAGAGAAAAAAAAAGACTCACTGCATTATTGGGATCCATGCAAAAATATTTTATGTATAGGATTTCTACTTTTGTATCCACTGTGAGATACACACACTTGCTACCACCAGACCAGTATGTGTTTTCCCATCTTTAAGGAGACTCTGGTTGGATAAATTAAGAGATTCAATCATTCAGTGAATTTGTAGGATGAAAACACATAATTTAAAACACTTGGGGCAGGATTCATGAACCAGTCGGGAGCTAAGTCCCACTCCGCAACCCCAGTGGTGGACTGAGAGTGCCTGCAGTGGCGGTGTGTGTGATTCACAGCCGCAGCAGTTGTGGAGGGTGTTACGGCTGCTCTCACTGGCCATAGCAGCTCTCAGCAGCTGCGGCAATCCTCCTAGCAACACCATCCACAAGCAGTTGTAAGTCATGGAGCTGGTCATAATCTGGCTTCACCTATGTGAATACCCACTGCTGCAGGATCCCTGCAGCTCTGCAAGTGGCCACCCTTTGGCGCTGATGTTTTGCCACAGCTGTGGGACTTTCACAGAGTTTGTGAATCCTGCCCTTGATCTTTACAAGGACCAAAATGGGGCTTTCCTGAAGAGGGCTTACTCCCTGCAACTCGTGCCATATCTGCTCCCTCCCAATGCCATCTTGTCTCCTCCCTTTCTCTGAAAGATAAATGTTAATGATTCTGCACAGAAGTGCAACAATCAAGAGGTCTCAAGCAGTGGAAAAAAAAACAGAGTGAAAACAAACAACATGTATGGCCACTGTGTACAAACCTGAAAACAAAAGATAGTTTTGAACCATTGGACTTAGATGGAAGTTCAGACACGGGGGCAATAAAGAATCTAAAACTAATGCTAAAACTTCACTTCCTGAAAATGGGCCTTACAACTAATGGCAAACACAAATGTGCTGCACGAAAGTGTAGAGAAGGTAAAATAAGTACCAGAGAGCATTAACACAATTAAAATCACAATTTCCAACATTGAAAGTAAAACATGAAAAGAAATACAGCATATGAATGAGCTGAAAAAAAAGACAACCAGATTTAGAGGACACAGTTAACCTTATTTACAGGAGGTTAAAATGATAACGGTACAACAAGATACAATAAAGAGTAAACAGTAAGATGAGGAAAACAGATTAGGAGGGAAGATGTTAGAATTGTTTAACGATTATCAAGCTGGGCAAAACTAGATCACTGCAGGATATACTGACAGAGATGTTTGCAGATTTACATAAAACAGACAAAAATCCATCTATTCTTGATAGAGCTCATTGGCTATGCCCCAAGAAAAGAAAACTGGAAATTACTTCACCACAACCTGCAATAGTAACATTTCAAAATTCTAGTTACAAGATAAGGGTACTGCAAGCTTTTCAAAAGTCTAAGTTACTTACAGTCAAGGAACAGTCAATACATCAAACAAGATATTCTGACAGAACTCTGGACTTTACAGTAGAAGTGCAATGGAAAATGTTTTTCCAGAAAGTAAGTTTCAGCTACAGTTAATACAAATATTGGCATACCTGTCAAATCTACTGTTCAAGATACCTTCTGTGCTGTGCACCATGCTTTTCCTTTTTTCATTTTCTCGATCCTGGTCTACAAAGGTATTTCTAAGCCAAATGTAGTGGCCACCTTTTTCTTGAGAAAACTCCAAATTAAAACAATTATAAAATACAAAGATTGTGGTGGAACCTGAAAGTGTTACTGACAAATAAGACTGGAAAGTGCCTAGCACCTTTTATACTGAAAAAAGTAGAGACAAATGTTTTGCCAGTTTTCTTGCACTGCTGCTTTAAGGAAGCAATACGGTTTGATTCATCATACTTTATGAAAAGAAGAACATAAGGCCTGTGTAATTAATCCAGCAAAACAAATGTTTATTAATAATGAAATCAACGTCTATGAAACCAGTGAGGAGGCCTGAAATGACCTAAAGATATGCCTGCCAACTTTATTTGCAACTTCTGGATAATGAGGATGAGTGAAAACAAGAAGAACTGCAAAAAAAAGTGAAAGACACTGACATTTTAAGATATATTGTTTGTCTGGCAGGGGGAAGGGGAGAGGAGGGGGAGTAAAGGATGGAGATATCAACAACTATTCATGTGAGACAGTACGTAAAATCATCATATAATGGGAGAAGCAGCAGGTACAACTGCAGATGTGCTAGGGTAAGTTAGGTGAGATGCCAGAATTTAGTAGTTTGGTATTGCAGAATGGGTATATTGGACATGGAGAAGGGTTATGTAGGATACAGAAAAGGGTTCAAGTGTGCACCAGCAGAAAAAGCATGGGGTAGTTGTGCAATTGTTCTCATGTGATATTATTGCTGACCTCCTATTTCTGTCTATTTTGTACTTTATCCTAAATGGTTTATAATAGGAGCCGCATGGAATGTTAATGGCATACATTCTGCCATAAAAAAGATACAGAATATTAAACAGACTTAAGAAACTTAATGTAGACATGGCTATGATATAAGAAACATTTCTGGATTCTATGGAAATACAACAACTCAAAAAAGGATGAGTAGGGCACATGTTTTTTACTTTACAAGGTATCTAGAAAAACCTCTGGAGTGCAATACTGATAAACAAAAAACTTATGGTTGATGACATAGACACTCAAATAGATTATCATGGTAGAATATTACTTTTAAAATTACAGATAGGACATGAGTACATTGTTATGCAATTGGTATATGCCCTTTTTAAGAGTTTGGAATAGTTCTTGCAGAAATAAGTAAAATGTTATGTAAATGGGATTGTGACAATATAATAATAGGAGAGGATTTTAAATGTCTTAATAATAATCTAGTAGACAAATCTTCACCTGCTAACAAATGGGACAAATACAAAGCAAGACTATAATAATTTCTTGATTTAAAATAATGTGTAAGACATATGGAGAGAATTACATAATAATGAGAAACTATTTTCCTTTTACTCACATAGATACAATATGCAATCAAGGACAACACTGCATCTTGACATCTAAATAACTGGCTGTAAAAAGTACTTTAACCCTTTCAGAAAGATATAGAAGCACTTACACTTTCCAGTCATATTGCGGTTACATTTAATATTTCAATTGATACACAAAATATACCATACGGGATGTGCAGATTAAATAACAATTTACTAAAAGTCATTACTATCATTCAAAAAAATAAACAGAATAATAAAACATTTTATAGTAGATAATCAAGTTATCTTTGACAGTATTACAGAGGTTTGAGATATGATGAAAGAACTTTATGAGGAGTAATTATTGCTGCAACCTCCTGGAAAAACAAACAGATTATTTATTTATTTAATTGTGGTAACTGGGTAGGCCCACTGAGTCCAGTAACAGTCCCTTTTTCAGGGGTGACCCGTAATTAATTACAGATACAATGAAGTATAACATTTGTAGAGGTACAGAGACAGTATTTTACAGAACCAGGAAGGAAATTTTATTTCAAGTGGAAAAGAATTTAACAGAACTAAAAAAAGCAGTTAGATCGGGGACACATAAAATTAAAAAGAATATAGTACATTAAAGAAATTGATAGACTGCACAGAAATAAATCAGGTTAAAAACAATTGTCTTGGGGTAATAAGAAATTGTAATTACCTGATGAGCAAGCAGGTAAGGTTTAAGGAAAGAAATTTAAAAGTGCCAAACAAAAA
This sequence comes from Neoceratodus forsteri, assembly GCA_016271365.2. NCBI lineage: Eukaryota > Metazoa > Chordata > Ceratodontiformes > Ceratodontidae > Neoceratodus > Neoceratodus forsteri. Next base: position 1,263,127,376 of record CM057449.1, on the reverse strand, counting down.
ACTGAATTAACTTCTGTACATGATAAAGAAGGGATATTACAAACCAGTCAGGAGAAGATAGCTGAGTCCTTTCTGGACTTTTACAAAAACGTGTTCAAATCTGAATGCAAACTGAATATGACAAAATTACAGTAATATGAACAATATGTACCAAATAACAAAATCTCTGAAGAGGATAAACATACATTTAAGGCACCTATGACACAGGAAGAAATCAAAGAAAGAATTACAGGAATTTCAAAAGGCAAGTGCCCAGGAACCAAAGGGTTTATTATTCAGTTGTATTTGTAAATGGGCCTGCATATTGTATCAATGTAGGAAATGCTTTTCAAAAAAGTCCAGAAAAAGAAAACACTTCCGAATTCATTCAATAGGGCATACATTTCTCTACTCCTAAAAAGTGGAAAGGATCACAAGTATGTAGAAAATTACATGCCTGTAGCCCTCTTGAATGTTGACTACAAAATGTATAAAAAAATCAAAAATAATAGAATGCCCACCACTACCACCACTTGTGGAGGCCTTGCTACAGAATGATCAAGGAGGGTTTATACCTTCTAAGGTGATTCGCACAGGTTTACACAAAATAAAATTCATTAGTAAACACCTGGAGGGAAATAAGACAAAATCATTATTGCTATCCTTGATGCACATAAAGTACATGATATGCTAGAATGAAAGTACCTGTTTTTCTGTCCTACAAAATACAGTATAGGACTTCTACAATGTGCTGTAGCACAAACAGAAGCTGTACATAACTTAGCAAAATCAAAAATTAAGGTAAATAATAATCTCACAGCAGAATTCAGACTATAAAGAGATGTGAGACAGAGCTGCCCCCTATCATCAACGCTATTTGTAATTGCTCTTGAAGGCCTTTTAAATGAAATAAGAAATCCCCCAAATATTACAGAAATTAAGATAGGTAACACCAAAACAAGAATAAATGCTTATGCAGATGGCATATTAATTCTAATGGAAGAACCCCATGAAAACTTGAAAGAACTTAAACTAATCATCCATGGGTTATCAAAGTGGCAGAATACATGGTTAACAAACTAAAATCTGAGATGATAACCTTTAATTTAAACCAAATATCCAACATTCAAAGATTTTCCAATACTTCTGTACAAAATGATGAAATGGAGAACTTTGGAGTAAAAATAGCAAACAGTGGGGAGAAACTATACTCACTGAATCATCAGCTCATGTTAATAAAGCTTACAGATAAACTACAGAGATGGGAAAAAAAATACCCCTTCCGTTATGGGGTAAAATACAAGATAAAATGTTAACAATACCTTACCTGTCATACACAATTCAAGCACTATTAGTCAATGTTCCTGATATCTGGTTTAAAAAAAAATCAATTCTTTATTCAAAGGCTTCATATGGAAAAATAAGCAATAAAGGGTATCTTGGGAAAAATGTAAATGAGTAAAGAACAAGGGGACTTCTCATGTCTAAACATCTAATCATACCATCTGGCTTACTTATCAAAACTTTAAATGCTTTGAATGCAGAGTGACAATTGTGGCTTAGAAGTAGAAAATGCAGTATTGTGGGAATTGCAAAAGGTTTCCCAATCTGGAGTTATGAAATATGGGAGTAATATTATAATTATCATTCAGGTCACACCTGGCAACAAGCCTTGGTGCAGTATGCCTTTCCCCGGTAACAAACATTTTAAATAAATAAAAGTATTGGTTCAGTGACAAAGAAATTCTTGAACAAAACAATGTGGGGTACAAATCTACCACCAACAAATTAAATATGGGGAAAACCAAACAATAGAACAGCAGTCAAAATTCTGCATAATAGACAATGGAAAGAGCATGGTTTAAAAAGATGGCATGAGTTAATAAGTAACAACAAACTGGCATACTGAAAAGCTTGTAAAATAAGTACATGCTGGAAGAACATCACTTTTTTATCTGTATCCAATTAATATATGTATAAAAAGATTTCAACCCTTTGGAAAGGGCACTGAACATAATATTACTTGAAAAAGAAATGAAAACAAGCATGGGCAGCAAGCTGAAACTCTTTTTCTGTGGATAACTCAGCATTTGCATTGATTCCCTGAAAAATATTTTAAAGATTAATTTAAATAATGGTGCAAAGAATTTCATACACATGCCACAGTGCAACAATGGCAACCAGCATTTTGATCAATAAACAAATAGTCATGAGATAAATATATACACTTTAGAATTATTAACCAGGCATATTGTATCATTATAGACTGTATAAAATGAACTTAAAACCAAACACAAACTGCTGGCGCTGTGAAGCAGCAAATACTGATACATTCCATTCTCTGGGGGACTGTGAATTAATTAAAAATTGTTGGAATCACACATTTGAGATACTTGAAACAAGTGTTTTAAGTAATAAGGTAGCCAAAGGAGCATGTATAAATATTTTGGAAATATATTAAAAGAAACATGTTTAATTAATGGAAGTGGAGTTTGCTCAAAGAAAACAGTATAGCAATGAGAAGATTGATTCTTTTTTTAATTCTGTTTATTGCTATGCTGCAGGCAGGGATACACCAAATATCGTTTCCCTATACCCCCCCAATGGCATCCCCCAACAGCTGCCCAGAATGGAGGCCCTGTAGCTTACCTCTTACAGTGGGACTGTTGCAGAAAAGATCAAGATCCACCATTAATTCACCCGGGTCTTAGGCTGTGGCATTATTCAACTGCAGAGAGGAGGCCTTCATGGTGCTCCTGCTGCATAGGGTATTTCTCGTATAATTCCCCCAGAGGTGTGAATGTGCAATGACATCGTGCGTGGGCATGCATGCTAAAATGTATGCCCCACAGATGTCTGCCACTGCCTCCCCCTCTGTTACATGGTCCTGACTTGGTGTACACTTAGTTACTGCTGGGTATCACTCAAATGCAGGGCTCTACCAACCCTCCTCCATGAAGGTGGAGAGCTGTCTAAGGGATGCTCATCCAACCTCCCCCTGGCCAGCCCTCTGATGCTCTGGGCTCTTTCCCAAATTATGGTCATCAGTGTCACAAGCAGTAGTTCAACCATTGCACTGGCAGGAAGCTTGAAAAGATTGATTCCTAAGTATTGGAAAAGTACAGAAAGTAATCAAACTTTTCCTTCACTTGAATGGAAACAGTTCTTTTTTAGTGCCCTTTATAAAAGGAACTTCTTCATCAATGATAATTGTTTTGGGGATAGATAGATAGATAGATAGATAGATAGATAGATAGATAGATAGATAGATAGATAGATAGATAGATAGATAGATATAATAAATAAAGAAAGAGAGAGGATTTATTAAAACAAATGAAGAGATGATTTTGTATTCAGTTAAGATTGATAATGACTATAACGACTAGATTCAGTCAAGAAGATATCTTAGCACAATATGTCAGAAGATATGTTATCTGTTATTCAAAATAAGACCAAGTTATTGAATTTATTATATTGGTTAGATGAAATAGGTTTATTTCATACTTAATAATATTTTATAACAAATATGTAAATGTATTTATCCAATGCCGATCTCTATTTGTAACACAAATGCTCTGTTAATTTATGTTTTGTACTCTTGAACGGAAAGAAAATAATTTTATATGCAAAAAGTGCAAACTATTAGTAAAAGGAATTTACAGATGTCTAATCAAACCAGGTATATTACCTAGATAGACCTCTCACCAACACCCTAGCACTTTGACTCTGCTGAGTCTTTCTCAGGGGAAGTCTCATATAGCATATGGCTGCGGCTTTGGTGAGAGGTCTCCATAGGTATTGTAAGGATAGGATTTGAATGTATTACATAACATATGTTTGACTCTGCACATGTATGCACCAGATCCTATATATATATGTGTGTGTCTAGGCGGGTAGTTCCCCGCACTTTGATACTGAGCTTGAATGAACAGCTGCATTAGTAAAGAGCATACAAAATCCATTTACCGTGTCCCAAGTATCATTACATGAAGTCAGAATGGAAAACCTTTTGCCTCACTCTGTCCTCCATCTGCAGGAGAACATGACCCAAAACTGGTGGAGATTCAAGCAGCAATTTGAAATACTCCTTGCTGTCAGTAAAGCTGTGGAAAAATCTCAGAGTTCAGGCTATGACTTTTGTTACATATTGCCAGCCCAGCAGTGCTTGATGTTTGTAATACTTTTGAATGGAGAAGGGAGGAAGAAGAGAGAAATTGCCCCAGATAATGGACCAATTTGAGAGGTACTGTAACCCTCCCCCCAAAAATGTGATGTACAAGAGACATTTGTTCAACACCAGAAATCAGAACCCTGGTGAGTCAATCAATGCATATGTAAGTGATTTAAGGCTAAAAGCTAAGTCATGCAAATTTGGAGATTTGAGTGATTCTCTCATTAGATACAGGGGCTGGATTCTCAAAGAGAGCCAAACATTCTGCAGTTGTGAAAAAATGGCTTGCTGCACTGCGGAAATTTAGTTGTGGTATATTCACAAAGAAAAGTTCTGCAGTTGTGGAAAATTGCAAAAAAGTTGAGTTACGGAATTCCACAGCTGCAGAAATGCATAATTGCATATCCCTAGCTGAGGAAAAGGCTCAGCAGTCAGAATAATAGGTGATCCATATTAATTGGAGCAGCAGACTTTGACAGTCTTGCCATAGATGCAGCAGAAAGTGCTCACAGCGAGAGCAGCAGCCAGTCCCACAACTGGATCACAGCTGCACCACCAGTACCAGCAGAGCTGTGCACCACAGCAGCATTCTGCAACTGTTGGCTGTGTTTCTCCCTGGGGTGTTTATGTTGCCTGCTTCTGTATCACTCACTTCTTGCTGTTACCAGCTGTGCCTCTACTGCCTGTGGGGCTTCTTGATGGGCTGCACTGGGTCATGTGGTTGTGGTTTTAATGCCTGTCAATGGAAATGTGTGCTATTTTTGTTGCAACAACTGACACTACTATACAGCCCACAAGTTTGAAGTTGTTGGTGCCTGAACTCCCACTATAATTGTATTTCAATTGTTAGTACACAGAGTTATGCCTCACTCTATGTGGTGCAGCATGTTGCAACATGTTTTCCACAACCGTGGAAAAACAGCGTCTGAGAATAGCCTTTAAAGGGATATGCCATACTTTTCAATGGCTTTTTTTTTCCACAGCTGCACTTTTTTCCACAGTCTGAAGTGTATTTTTCCCACTGCTATGGAAGTTTAGTGAATACCACTCAGCGCAATTACCCCTTTTTTTCCGCAACTGTGCAAATGTTGGGGACTTGCACATTTTTTGCACCTTCCGATGTGTTTTGAGAATCCAGCCCAGGATTGTTTATAGCATGCAAAGTAAGCAGGTGAGATGCAGACTGTCAAGGGAAGTGGATCTAATGCTAGCTAGAGCGACAGACATTTACAGAGCAGCTGAAATCAGTGAAACCCAGACTAAAGGTTTAAGTGAGATGACTCAAGAAGAATAATGTGTGTATTCAGCTTCTTCAAAAGAGGAGAGATCCAGAACTGGGGCATACAGAAATAGAGGGAGCCCACAAGCTCGAGTGAACAAGCCTCAATACGGGAAGTGTGGGCCCGAGCATTAGTCAAACAGATGTCCTCCGTATGGGCAAGTTTGCTGGCAGTGTAATAGAAAAAAACATTTTGCTAAAATGTGCCATACAGCTAAAGGCAATGAAATCCATGTAGTCAAAGAAGAATCTGGTAGTGGGAGTGAAAGTACTTTTAATGTTGAGGCATTGACTACCTGTAAGACTGAGACTGGTTGGAAAGTGGATCTGAAAATAAATGGCAAATTTGTGAATTTCAAGTTGGATACAGGAGTGCAGAGCAATGTTATGCCTCTGCAAATGTCCAAAACATTGTCTAGAGAACTTGTGCAAAAAATGAAGGCAAGATTGGTCTCCTATTCGGGACTTAAACTAAATGTGAGCAGTAAAGCTGTGAGCCACATCCTATATATATATATGCTTGTGTGTGTTTAAGCGGGCAGTTGCCCACGCATTGGCGCTGAACTTGGATGAACAGCTGCACTTGTAAAGAGCATACTAAATCCACTTACCATGACTGTGTCCCGAGTATTATTACCGGTACTATACCTGCTTGGATTAGGAACCTACAAATTGTTTTCACTCATAGTTTGCACTAAAGTTGTTACTGCTACCGACCCTTTAAAAACCTGTGAATTGCACATTTTGAACTGTACGAAAATGCAGCAACTGTAATTCCACAAGCTTTAAAGCAATACAATTGTGCACAGTCTGATATTATGATGTACGAGAGTGAAGAGTGAGTCCCCCACATTTGAGTCTTGCTTCTGAGTTGAGGAGCTGTCCACCCCGATGTGAGCACCCCATTCCAACACTGTAATGTAGCCTTCTTTTGTTTGGACTGGTTTCCTAATTCAACCTGTTGTTATTTTCATATAAGTCATTTTAAACCATCCAAGAGCAATATTTGATACACAAACAGCACAGAGTCTTTTAGCAGAAATCCATGGTCAAACGCAGCTACAGTCAGCATGCCACTATCCTTGGCTGTGTATATTGTACTTCATTCATGAAAATGATCAGTGATGTTAAGGTCCCAAGACCTGCTTTAAAACCATGCTGATCTGGTGAATGGTGAGCGTGCTTACTGATATTTTCAGAAATTGATTGTATTCCAATCTCTCTAGTACTTTCTGCAGAACTGATGGGATGTAAATAGATCTATCATTTTCCAGATGGTGTGCATTCCCATTCTTAAATACAGATAACACATTCGCAATAATCCAAATGTCAGAAACAAAACACTAGTTATTATAGAAAAATTAAATAAACTGGTTAAGGGAAATGAGATAACAGTAGCTGTTAATTTTAGTAGTATAGTGCAACCTGCTTATAACAGACATATCTGTGCAACCAGATTTTGTCCATTATAATGGGTGTCTGATATAACCTGAATACTTAATTTTACTGTAAACCCCCTTTCCCCTGCTGTCTACTATACTGACCCTACCAGTCCTGCATTATGTAGATCAGGGATTTCTCACTCTCTCTGCCAAGTAAATTAGCCCTCCTAACACAGCTGCAAACATGGAGTTAGTTACAGGAGTGAGTGAGTGAGTGAGTTAGTTAGTTAGTTAGAGTTCTTGTGCCTCAGGGATCTCTCTCTCTCTCTTTCGCTTGCTAGCTGGCATGACATGCTGAATCAGTATCAGGAGTAGAGTTGCAGTAAGTGAATCGGGGGTCCTGACCCTGTTGCAAAAACCCGCGGGGATGTCAGTCTCTCTCTCTCTCTCTCTAGCTGTCCTGACACACTGAATCAGGATTGGGCAGATTTTGCACTAATTTAACAATGTAAAAAAAAATGTTTGTTAGGGCACAGTGCATTTTCTGACTGTACAGCTCAGCAATCTTCCAGGGTGTAAATGTTAGAAAAGCAGTGCAGGGATGAAGCCATGCCAAAGACAGAGAGTGACTGAATGTGAAGGATCATGATTCTTGATCACCGAATGTCATGTTTATCTGATCTCTCTCTTGTTATGCCTGAGTTATGTACCACCAACTGATCCACATGTAACCGTAACCTTAGACACCTACAACTATTAGTGTCTTACACAGTCTTGTAATGTTTTATCTTATTTTATTACTTATGTTAGTGTTCTTTATTTATATTTGCTATGCTTATATCTATTTGTAATGCATTTACCTATATGCTATGTTTCTGCCATATATTCTGCTATACTCATAATCACTCATATTTTGTAGTTTTCCACTATTGTGACATGTTGTATGCTTTTCTGATGGCATTGCATGTGTTCTCAGACTCATTGTCTCCAGTGAGACTGATAACAGGTTGCAGACTATAAATTTCCATTGTTTAGAGAGTCAGAGATTCTTCCTTACATTGCAACTTCATTTCCAATGTAATTGCCCAAGGGAGCCACTTTATTTACATGCCTTATCCAATGCTGTATGTTTATCATATCTGTAACTGTACTCTTATCAGTCATATATAATTGTATGCACACTGTTTCCTCGGAGAGAAAGAGACTATCCTCGAGGAATGGTGGGAAATCAATTCCCTTGTGATTGCTTTGCTTCGCTTGTTATGGCATGAGTATGTAATAAATATTTTTATTACTTCTACTTGTTATTTCTTTGTCCAGCATACCATGCAAAGAACCTAAGGTGTGATCTTTTCATAGTGTAACACTCTGACGCACTTCATTTCACAAGTATTTCACACTTCTTCAGGTGCTAATAGCACACTTCAGTGCTGGTCAGGCATCTGGTATTGGAGGGTATTCTATGAAGATGGAATTTAGCAGTGGGTTTTTGTCCACACAAGGTGGGGATCTGTTATATCCTTATTGCAATATACCTACATTGGTTCCACTACATCATAGCCAGTTTTTTTGGTAGGGGATAATGTCATTGGGGTGTAAGAGTTTTGAAATGGAAAATAAGTCTGGAGTTTTCAAATAAAAATGGGACAAAACCTATTAATGGCTAATAGATTGCAGTGCTTTTGTGTCACATGTTATAGTACTCACCCATCTAGTTCAAAGTGCTTATGAAAAAAATGGTGTTGCATTTGCATATGCAATACTGTAATTTTAAACACATGTAACATCTACTTTTAAATTTAAATTTTTATAAAAAATACAATAACGCCACCTATGAGTAAACTTATTTCAAACACCAAACTTTCAGCTTTTAAATTATAACTTCTTTGAGAAATCACAAAGGGAAAGTTTGCTAAATGTGGAAGCTTTAATTTTTGTTAACTATTTGTAACTTTAAAAGTACTTGACAAGGTTTACAACCCTGACACAAAGTTGGTGCATGAGGTCAGTTTCCTAGCAATAAGGATGACAGAGATATGGGCTGTAGTAAATCCCTGTTATAGCTAGAAACACAAAGGCAAACCTAATGTTTACACCAATGATTTACCATACACAATATTAAACATGACAAAGCAACTTTTTAGGGCATCAGATCATTGGGAAAGTATGCTCTGCAACATTTGGAACTGATTGCCATGGCTTCCTACACTTAAATGTTAATACAGCACTATGCCTTACAAGGCTACTACAAAACTAAAATCTACCATATTTTAAATAAGTATGCAAATTAGACAGGCAATATCAACCTAAAAGAAAGACTTCACTATAAACTAGATGACAACAGCTAAACTGATCATTCTTTGTTTAAAAGACCTTAAAATGAGTCCTGGGCAATTCATTTCACAAAGGAGAGCATATATGAGATGCATCATTTCATTTTTATTGGGGACCTGCTTCTACATAATTTTACAGGCACAACTGACAAGACTGAGGTACAAGGAGGTCAACTGACTTGCTCAAGGTAATATAGTGAGCCAGTGACTGTGATGGGATCTGAATATGTGGTTTCCTATTTTGCAGTTCCATATTCAAACCACTGGATCACACTGCCTTCACAAATGTGTAACTATTAATAAAGTCTTTATGGGCAAATTAAAAAATAAATACAGTAGTTTATAAGGCACCAGACTGTGTCACCGTTATCCCAATTCAAACTATTGAAAACAAGCAAAGCCTCATGTCGCAACAATACATATACTTCTAGCTTTAGTTTACATGAATCAATTCTAGCTTCTAGCTTTGCCCCAGTTCACTCTAATAGTGATCATGATATCCCCACCCCTCCCTGCACTGTGTGTGATAGTGTGTTTCACACTGGCTAATTAAAAAATGGCAATGTACTGTACTGTGTGCCTGTTTCTTCCCTTTCAGCAACAAGAATATATTGGCATCTGTGGCAGCATTTGGTTAGTTTACACAGTAGATTATGGTCAGGTTTAGAAACTCATTTTTTTTCTGTCAGCAAGCAGAGCTACCAGCAAAGTAAATTAGGGTAGCCTACTATAACATCTGGCAGGCAAGGGAGGACATGAACTCCAACAGAACCCTCAAAATTCAAATCTCTACCACTTTCTAATATACTCTGTTAGACATGGGATAGTACAGCATCAACGATGTGTCTGCAACTAAGCAAAGTATTAAACTGGTTAATAAGCTAGAGTGAGCTTACAACTGTATACCACTGAAACATTGAAAATACTACAATGAAATCCATTACAGTGACAACTTCGAATGGATTCAAGATTGTACTGTAAAGGATTTTGTGCACACTGGCACTGGTTTCACTGGTGTTTTACCCCCCTCCAAGTCAACTCGGACTCGGAATTGATTATATTAAAATCAGTGGGTGCGGGGGGCAGATCCCCCCTCATGGTGGATGCAGACCCCTGCCCACCCCTCACAAATCTCTGTGAGTTACCAACAGGCAAAATTTCCCCTGTCAGTGTCAGAGAGTTCACTGAGCTGCACTTTGACAACTTTGTTGTCAATGAGGCTTGGTGGAACCGTTTACAACATCTAGTACTCAGTGCTCCATCTGACAACTGGTTACACAAGTTGCAACTGTGCTATGACACAAGACCTCAAGTTTCTTTAATTTTAGACACATGAATGTATAAGGAAGGAGCTCACAGTGTAGCCACACTCATGCAATACAGAACTTGCTGGCAGTCATAGTGCTACAGCTTGCAACACAAATGACCCAGGTTTGGGAGCCACCTCAGAACATTGGAAGTTTGGCTGGGGGAAGAAGCTCAAGCAGCCAGTGGGCTGCTCTCCTCCTCCAGTGAGGGAGGAGATGTGGTGCCCAGCATAAACCTGTCTTCTAGTGGTGACTGGGAGGAGCAGAATACCTAGGACTACTACTTGGAGGGCAGCTGAGTGGTTGCCATCTGCATACTGCATGTAGGTGTATATGCATTGATGTCATTAACGGCATCATCCGCTTGCTCCTCTGAGCAAAAAAATAAAATAAATCACCCTGATTGGCAGGATGATTCCCTGACCCCTTGCAGGCCCTGCACCTGTCACGTTGGTGGGGTTCCAAACTGGATCCTGTGAGAAAAGGTTGAGCAGGGATTCTGCCACCCACATTTCACCAGATCTTCTCCCTTAGGCAAAAGATAAGGGGTACAATCTCTAGACTTATCACCTTACACTCCAGGAGAATAGATGCACAGATTACTGTTCACATTTCAAAGTTCAGTACATTTATTATGGTGTTTCTTAAAATGTTCGGGAGTTAAGCAGAGCATAGTAACCTTGACATTTACTGTAAATGCACAATGAATTACCTAAATTACCTACATGCAGCAAAAACATAGGTAGGAGTGCTGAGGTAGTAGGCAGGTTTACTCAGGGTTCATGGGGGGAAGATAAACTCCCTCCTATTCCATGCTATAAACTCCCTCTCAGTCCATTCCAATACAATATTCACGTATGAGAGCCCTAGGGCCATTCTGCTGCATTGATACAATTTACTATCTAAAATCAAATAATTGTCTTTCGGGATGAATTCAAGGCCCAACATTAAAAAGTGTGGATCATGTTTTTCCTTTTAATTCAGATTACTGAGAAGCATTTGTTCAACTGCATGTCCTAGGTCATGAATGACTGAAGTGTAAATGCTTTCTGTGTCAGTCACAAGAAACAGAAAATTGTTATTGCATCTGAATTTCTTAGTTTTCCCAGAACATTCATTGTAGCTCTGACAGAGGCTGGAAGATGCTGTGCAGTAAGAGAGGTTCTTCAAAATTCAGCCTATGCCATAGGCAACTGGATGCCCTGGGGGAGCCTATTGTTTTTTATGTACTTTCGTGAGTACATAGAATGTTTTTTTTTCTGTTTTTTTTATTTAGTTATTTAACCAGGAGTAGCAAGCTAAGCTGAAAGCTTTTTTACAGGAGTGACCTGGGAGCACAGAGAAGTTAAATGACTTGCTCAGGGTCACACAGTATGCAAGTGGAAGCTATGGGATTCAAACCCAGGTCTGGTCTGCTGGATATCACCAGATTTGCAGCTGAGAGCCTTAAACCACTGTGCTATACTGCCTCCTGCCTGTCTGTTGTTGAGATAACTGCAAAGGGATGGAATACTTAAATATTCAAACTCACCATCACAAATCCATTTATTCCCAAGTGCTGTTTCAAGAAAATCATTAAGCATATTAAATGTTTCTGTAAGGCTTGTAATTAAGTCTAATGTAAAACGTATTACTAAGCTGACAGTCAACTTCTAGTAAGTATATATCATTTTAAGTGGCTAGTTTTCCATTAGCAGGTTATACAGACCTGCCACTAGAGGGATTCTTGGTCTTCTACATAAATCACTGTACTCATTCGTGGGCAATATGGCCTGCGTTATCATTCTACTTCTTTCCCGGTGCTGCTACAAGGGGTGGTTGTAGTTGAGGTTCCCCTAAGCTTCACTCAACAGGCTGACAACTTCCTTAGAACTGCCTGTGCGACAGCTCTGCAGCTGAAAACAGGAAGCCCTCAGTGTCTGCCATCCACCCTTCAGACTTTAGCCAGATAGACGCTGGGCACCCTATTATTACCTACGCTGCGCTGTCATACCGATAGATACCGATAGAATCCTCTGCAGAGAGCCAGCACACCTGGGCACCCTTGATTGGTGCTGCACTGCCATAGGGGCATTGTGATTGGTACGCCTGCTTTGCTCTGATTGGGGCACCTTCTCTATAGCCTGCTACAGTGTTCCCTTCTTAATTCTGACTTCTCAGCTCTCGCTCTGACCTGAAATTTTCTCCCACTCCTACCACCCCCCTCTCCTAGACCTCCTTTAAATACACTCATGATCCGCCTCCTATATCATATTACTGCTTCATTGGCCTAGTTTCGACTGCTGCCAACCTATGATTGGTATCTGAGTGTGGCCAATAAGACTGCCCTGTGTGAATATCTCTTGAGCCCCGCCTCTAACTAAACTGTTCCTGCTCTCCTTGCTCCCCTTTCTGCTGTATTTTCTCATCTAGGTTTTAAGTGAGTACCTAGGTGGGCAAATAACTTGCCTAGAAAATATTGCACTAATACAAATCACGAGACCACTCAGTCTGGGACCATGGCTCTCCTTATTGTGTTTTTATTACTCCTAAGGTGCAGAGTTTTCAGCAATACAGTGCAATTTGAATAACCTCAATGCAATTCAGTTCTCCAATGTACCTTATCAATACCTAATGTTATAACAGTCTACCGTGCAGACAGTATGTCATTCTCCTCTCCCCTTTTAGCCTATTCCCCCCGGTTAGCCTACACCCCCTTGCTACTGTCCTCACCTATGTCTACTCAAGCACTTACATTGATCACGATCAACTGTCATTACAGTGGTGCCGCCTCTTGCGCAGCACGATATGGGTTACTGCGAAGAAATAAAAAAGCAGTCTCCATTCTTATAAGCTCCTTAAAGAAAGTTATACTTCTGCTTCTTCTCTCCAGAAATATGGAGCTCAACTACCACCCCTACAATTTACCTCGCCTATCGATTTTGCTGAGGCCACAGGTCTCAAAATGATGATGGTCAACATTTAAGCCTGCCCAAAAACTTGTACAGCTGCAAGCCTGGGTTACACGTTAACCCTGACCTTATCATAATTACTGAGTCGTGGTTAAAAAAGACGAACACTGATCAACAAATATCACTGCAGGGCTACAATTTATTTAGAGCAGATAGAGAGTCTAGAGGCAGGGGTGTGGTTATCTATGCCAAATCTAAGTACTTGGTCACCAATATTAGTTGCAAATCTCTAGCCAAGGAATTTGAGTTAGTTTCACTGAGCCTTCATCTCCCCTCCTCGGAATGTATCGCTATCCTAGGTGGCTATAGACCCCCGTCTGGTGGTGATGAAGTCCTTAATCTTTTGAAATCCATGTTCGTAGATGCAAAAACTGAAACAATATTTCTAGGAGATCTAAATATGGACTGGCTGTCACCTAAATCACACGGCCTCAAATCCCTTTGTGACGAGCTAGGTCTTGGGCAATTAGTCAGTGAACCCACTAGGAACAACACTCTAAATACTGCCAACAGTTCAATTCTAGATGTGGTACTAACCACCCATCCACACAAAATATCTCATTCGACAGTGTTTCCCAACGACATGAGTGATCATGGAATTGTTGCTTGCATAAGATCTCAAATTAAGGCCCGGCCACAACCCATCTTTATAACAAAAAGATCCTTTTGCAAATTCAGTGCAGCAAACTTCCTATCTGACCTGAGCATGATCAGATGGCAAGATCTCTACCTAGCCAAAGATGTCAACAAGGCATCTTACATCCTTAATGACAAACTCACTACAATAATAAATAAGCATGCCCCTTTCACCAAGTAAGGTGCGGAACAATTCCAACCCCTGGTTCACCTCGGATCTCAAGGCAGCCCTTATAGCTCAAGATAAGCTCTGGGCTAAAGCTAGACATTCAAAGAATCTTTGGATTGGCAGGCCTTTAGAACAGCCAGGAATAACTGTGTGAAAAACTTGCTCTGCTAAAGCTAACTATTATATTTCTACTCTCGAACAAGCTAAAGGTATCCCTCGTAAAATATGGAAGACTATCAAAGCTATAGAAGGACGGCCCATGGCCCCCTCTGTCCCAACAAAGATAGTTGCAAGTGGCAAGATTGTGGAAAACAAGTCCCTAATCCTGGAGGAACTTAACTCCCACTTTGCCACAGCTGGATTAGCTTTTGACTCGTCACCTTATGCTGGTGCTGCGGTGAGCCAGCATACCCCTCCCCCTACATCTAGTCCTGCACCCAGCCCCTTCCAACTGCGCGAGATAACTTATAAAGAAGTAGAAGATTCTCTTCTTAACTTAGACACCAAAAAAAGTGCAGGGGACGATTGCTTGGAACCCTTTTTCCTAAGGTCAGGCTATGCCCATCTCACTGCCCCAATTCTCCACATCTTCAATCTTTCCATTACATCTGCTACTGTGCCATCCTGCTGGAAATCAGCACATATCCTCCCTCTATTTAAATCTGGTGACCCATGCGATGTAAACAACTATAGGCCTATCTCCATATTGCCTATCCTTTATAAAGTTCTCGAAAAACTGATCCATATTAAGTTAAAATCTCACTCGGAAACTTTCTCTCTCATTAACCCAGCTCAATCTGGCTTCCAGGCTAATCATAGCACAATCACTGCACTAGCAAAAGTAACCAATGATTGGATCTCTGCTATAGATGCTAAGAAGGTAACTGGTACAGTCTTTTTGGACCTCAGCAAAGCTTTTGATACTGTTCATCACAAACTATTAGTCAATTGCCTTGCAAAGTTGGGTGCCACTTACCATACCATACCACCCAGTGGTTCTCTAGCTACCTAACTGGAAGATTCCAAAAAGTAAAGGTGGAAGGCTTTTTTTCTGCTGCCTTGCCAGTTGCAAGAGGAGTCCCCCAAGGATCCATTTTAGGCCCTATCTTGTTTTTTTTGTACATTAATGACTTAGAAGCTAACATATCTACGTCCAATCTGCACTTTTTTGCAGATGATACTGTGTTGTATACTTCTGGCTCATCGTTATCTGAAGTCAAGGGAGTGCTTCAAGCGGACTTCACACAACATGAGCATAATCTAATAAAGGCAAAGCTTCTGCTCAATGCTAAGAAGACTAAAGCGATGATATTCTCCCGCAGTGCTGTCACAGACCCCCCCACCAATACCCTTGCCTAATACTTCATTGTCACCACGCTAAACGAGCCTCTGGAAGTTGTAACAAAATTTAAATATCTGGGTATCTGGATCAACAATAAATTATCTTTCAATGACCACGTCGAAGATGTCTCTAGAAGGTTAAAAGCAAGGTTAGGTTTCTTCTACAGAAATAGGCCCCTTTTCCCCCTTGAAACTCGAAACAAGCTTGTACAGGCCACTTTTCTCCCCTACTCGACATGGCGATGTAATCTATTCCTCCACCACTCTTGCAAATCTAAGTAAACTGGACATCCTTTATCACCGTGCATTACGGTTCATTATCAACTCCCCTTACCGTTCGCACCACTGTGACTTATATGCAGCTGTTGGTTGGACAACTCTTACTACTAGACGCCTGCTCCATGCTGGGCTATGGACTCTTAAACTGCTCCTGCAGAAATTGCTAAGCTATCTCTCTTCCCTTATTAGTATCTCACATAGTGCATACTCGTTAAGAAAATCTGACTTTATTATGCTTGACATACCAAGGACGCGGACTTCCTTTGGTAAACTTGCTATTGCATATGCCCTTCCCTCCATTTGGAACCAATTACAAACCGCACTGAAACTAACTTGCTCAGTTTCAATAAACTTCTACAAATCGCCAAGTTCAGCCAAAATAAAAAGACACCTGTAACTGTCATTAAGTCTCTTCCTTCCCCATGTGTGCCATATTTATCCACTGGTAAGGTATAATTGATTTGTCATATTAACTGCTTTCCCTTCCCCTTCTACTCCTGGCTTTATCTATGCTTACGCTCCACTGCTACGCTATCAAATCACTCCTCCCTCCCATATCAGTTGTAGTCTGTTGTTTGTTCTAGCTGCCAAAATATATGTATTACACACACCAGTTATCATGTTTCATTTATCAGTATGCAACCTGTAAGTCGCTTCCCTGTCTCACATCAGTGTTTACCACCTGCGGTCACCCTATGTGGTACCCTTGTATGTATATCCAGCCTGTATCATGTAACGTGCATTTCATGTATATACTGTTATTACCTATCTGTGTTTGTACTTTTAGTGTTTATGTCACAGGACCTCCTTGTGAATGAGCTTGCTCAATGGAGTTTTCCTGCAATAAACTTGAACTTGAACTTGAATAAACTTGAACTAGTGAGCAACACAATATTGGCCCCTTTGTCATATTCTTTTTACAATTATTTCAATCTAGTTTGTAATCTCTGTGATGGCTCTTCTTTCTTTTCTGTAATGTTGAGATAGTACTAAGGACATTTAGATTTTCATCCCACCTTCCCTAGCAGTGGGCCTTCCTTTTAACCGTTCTTACTCCCATCTCCCTCTGCCGCCCACACCCTTACTCCCCAATCCCCCTATACCTCCCCCCTCCTTAACTCTTCACCCTCCCAAGTCTTATCCAAAGCAAACCCACTGGACTACTTGTCCTAGAGGGTGACCAGGGTTGAATCATCCTAAACATGGACTTATTTTATATGTTTGTTCTGTGGGCTATATTTATCACATAATTGTGTTATCCCTCTCTGTATAGGCCTGTTTTAGTTCCTCGTATGTACAGTTTTTATTTCTTACCTTGTAACTGCCTTTGATTATTTTTATGTCCGGGACAACGTTGAAAAGGAGCTTGCTCAATGGTGTTATGCCTGGTTAAATAAAGTTTGATTGATTGATTGAATAGTTCATTGATTTCCAATTTCACTTTCCTTTCAAAGACATCAATGGCTGCACTTTTCTATTGGTGAGCCACGAAAGTAGACTGAAGTTTGAGCAGTTTTTTTTCTTTCAGCACTCACCCCAACAGTGGCACAGTACTTTGTCAAATGAAGCACCATGTGACTGGTGTGAAACATTACGTCAGTTTTTTGGGGGGTGTGTGAAATGTCCAATTCCAATGGTAGTTGCATGCAAGATACTAATGTCTCTATTAGCAATTTTTGCACAAGGAAATAAAATGATGTGGCATTTCGGAAAATGAGATATGTTCTGCATTGTTTCATTTCAGAACAGGTTATGTACTAGAACAAGGCACCACAGTCCCTAGAGCAAGCCCTCCTTAAAGACATTTTTTTTTCTTTTCATTATCATCAGTAAGTTATTTAATCTTATCTTGTTCATTCAAGATAATTGAAATAGTGTCATCAATTAAACAATTAGCCTGATCTTCAAGGATTGCTAAAGAGTCTCTGGCTTGAGTATATTCATTCAGGTTCACAACACCATTATTTCTTTGATAATTCTGGTTGACATTGATACTGAGGGGTGCTGAAAAGTGATAAATGAGACACATTTTTTGAAATATTTTGTAAAATTCCACTTCCAAATCAAATATGCTAATGGCAGGGGTAGGGACAAAGATCAGGCCCCATTTAGAACTTCTTCTTGAGCAGCAGTAAGAATGTGAATTATTAGATTTATTATTATGTTGCTTTTGTCGAGTTTTGTTCCTGCTGGGTACATTTCATTCTATTGTTTCTTGCTTGCTTGCTTCCTTCCTTCTACCTCCTTGTTTTTCCTTCTTTGTCTTTGAGTTTCTGTTCCTCTTTTGTTCATTTTGTGGCTGGCTATTGGTTTAATCATTCACAAAGCTCATTTGCTAATCATTGTCAGGGCTGTCATCATTGTTTCTTACATCTGCAGCACTTTGTGCCCCTTGCATTAGAGTGCTGACAATTCCTGTTTATTGACCTCCTCTGTGACCTCCAATGACATTGAATTCTTTTTGGAACTGTTGGTCAATTAAAGATCAATCAATAGTATAATCTGATTAGTATCTGGATAACTTATGTACCTTTCTTTCCTTTATTTCAGATTCATATTTAGTAAGTTTTGTCTCTAATTTGCTATTCGATTCATTGAAGAATTTATTAGCAGAGGATTGTGGTAACTCACTTTGAGTGTAATGCAGTTTTTGTTTGATCTCTTTATATTTTAAATCACCTTCTTTGATGGTACATGCTAGAAGTTTGTGGAATAGTCATCTGGTATTTCTACCCACTCATCGTTATTACAAAAATTCTCTAGTCCCATGGTATGCAATCTGAACGTCATTAAATCACCTGTGACCCACTAATGTTTTTTTTATTTTCAGTGAGGTTGTCCCTGTTGTACCATACATTTATTTCAGTGATTTTAATTTTCTTACGCTGACTAAACAACGTTTGTAGGTTTTTTGTGGGGCTAGCATTATTTGCCTCTGTTGATAGATTTTCTGATACCAGTTGTTAGAGTTGTACTACTGCTTGAAGCACTAATTAAGAAATATGGCATATCTGGTTCTTCATTTACTGCTTGATTATTGCTTTCATCTGTATTTCTGTCCTCCATTTTTTTATGAAGACAGGATATACCTGATAATGCATTAATATTTGCTTAAAGGGACTTGTCTTTCAGATGTCACCTACCTTGACTTCAGCAAAGCTTTCGACACTGTTCCACATAGAAGATTGATAAATAAGCTGGGTAGGCTCAGGGTGGGTCAGAAGTTGGTCATCTGGGTGGCAAACTGGTTGACGGGCAGAAAACAGAGAGTAGTGGTAAATGGTATACAGTCAGAAGAGATGCAAGTCACAAGTGGAGTACCTCAGGGATCATTCCTGGGGCCAGTCCTCTTCAATATCTTCATTAGTGACATTGCAGATGGACTAGAGGGTAAGGCTTGTCTGTTTGCAGATGACACCAAGATCTGGAACAGAGTAGATGATCCAGATGGGGTGGGCAGAATGAGAAGAGATCTGGATAAACTAGTAAAATGGCCAGAAGAGTGGCAACTGGGATTTAATGCAAAGAAGTGCAAGATCATGCACATAGGGAAGAGAAACCCTGAAGCCACCTATAGGCTGGGAGGGGAGTTGCTGGCAGTCACAAAGGAAGAAAGAGGCTTGGGCATCATCATCATCACCGATGACATGAAATCATCCAAGCAGACCTCTACAGCAGTAGGTAAGGCTAGGGGGATGTTAGAGTGTATTAGTAGGGGTATCACAAGTTGTAAGAGGGAGGTAATAATCCCTCTTTACAAGACACTGGTTAGGACCCATCTAGAGTACTGCATGCAGTACTGGAGGCCACACCTTCACAAGGACATTAACCAAATTGAGGCAGTCCAGAGAATGGCAACCAAAATGGTGCAGGGACTGCATCAGAAGACATATGAGGACAGATTAACGGAGCTCAATATGTATACCCTTGAGCAAAGGAGGGAGAGAGGTGATATGATCGAAACATTCAAACACCTTAAGGGCATTAATAAGGTGAAAGAGTCTAATGTTTACATATAAGAAAAATAGCAGGACGAGAGGACACAGCATGAGATTAGAGGGAGGCCAATTAAGGGGGAATGTGAGGAAATTCTTTTTCACAGAAAGAGTGGTGGATGCAAGGAATGGTCTACCTCAGGAAGTGGTGGCTATGAGTACAGTGCAGGGCTTCAAACAGGCATGGGATAGGCATAAGGGACCTATACAGATGAGTATGACTAGATAGGCCACTGACAGAGCAAAGGCTGATGGCACATTTATAAGGTAGAAAAAGAAATGGACAGACTGGATGGGCCTTGCAGTCCTTATCTGCTGTCAACCTCTATGTTTCTATGTATGTAACAAAGTTGCTGCTTACCAACCAGTGTGTTGATTTCCTTCAGTAGTAGTTGTTCAATAATTAAGCAATAAGGAATGACAGGGTGTGTGTTATCATGTAATAACGTGACTCCGGGGGTGGGTTGAAGCACAAGGTGAAGCCGAGTGCTTCCACCACCCCAGGAGTGACATTATTACATGATAACACACATCTCTGGAGTGCCTTATTGCAATTATACAATGGCTCGATGTTATACAAAATAAAAATATTTAAAAAAGTTTTAGTAGATTTTTAGTGTAGCAATATTGCTCTGTTTCTTAAAAGTAGCTCCAAACAATCATCCAAATGAACAATACGGTGATGTTATTGTGTAATAACATCACTGTCTCAGGCACACATTGACCAATCAGAGTCCAGGAAATTTTTTTGCCATTGCATAATATATTGATAAAGTTGCTTTGCAGAATAATAAAATGTTTGGAAATTTTGAGGTGGTGGTTGTATTTATTTATTTAAAAACATGTACTTATAGTGGTAGGTACAATTACATACAGTGGTAGTCACAGAAAAATTTTGCAGTACTGAGGTATACCTAGGTATACTGCGGCAGAATGAGGCAGGATCACATTACAGTCAATACTACCTTTTATATTTCCTCTGAGAAATGCTTTTGAGCCTGCACAAGAAACAAAATTCATTGTCTGTCAAAGAAATAGGCATTTTTTAATGCAACACCTTCTATATAAAATGGATTATTTTTGAAAAATGTAAACATTTCAGGGATCACGTGATGCCTTTGACCTGAGAGGACGCTCACCGGCTCAGCTCTCCTCCCTAACCTCCAAAAACTTCCTTTTGGGGCATCACAAGGGAGAAATTCTAATCCCTTTTCTTCCACAAACATCTACTGCTGCTAACAGTGATTGAAACCACATGCAGAAACTGGAATATTTGTTGGAGTAAAATTTGCTAATGGAGGCCGAAATGCACCAGGCTCTCTTGGCCCGGACCCTGTTCCAATCACCAGATAAACCCATCAAAGGGTCTAAATCACAGGCCGTGACCTCCAACAAAGCCACACCAGGCCCTACAAGCTCTACCCCTCTTTCAAAAGAAAAATTATTTGCCAAGATGGCCTCCATCAAAGAAACCTTCCAGGAATTTGCTTTAGATCTAAAGGGGATCCAAGCAGTGCTCAAAGACACTAATCAAAAAATCGGTGACATCTCAGCACGTACCTCCTCCCTTGAAAGTTGGCAGACAGGGTTGAGCCTGATATTACAGTCTTCTGCCAAAGAATTAATAAGCTCGAGTTTGAAATGGAGGATCTTGAGGGCCGGAATAGACACAATAATATAGTTATCTTCGGTTTACCCGAAGATGCCGAAGGATCCTCTCTGGTCCTCTTTGCACAGAAGTTATTAATGAAAATAGCTGGCCCATCACCACACTCTATGGCTTACCAAGTTGAACGGGCTCACCTATCATTAAAACCGAGACCCCCGTCCAGTGCCAAGTCCAGACCATTCATTCTTCACCTCCTCAGCTATCTGGATCAGCAGCATGTCCTAATTAAAACCAAGGAGCTGCAAGAGATATGTTGGGAGGATGCCTAGCTCTGTTTCTCACAAGACCTACCGGTAGCTACTCGACAAAAATGGGTGGAGTACCATGCCTCCATTACCAAGCTGATAGCAGCGAGGATCTGATTTAGGATAAACTACCCAGCTAAAGTGCTTGTTCAATACCAAGATAAATGGAAAGCTTTTGAAAGTGTGAAACAGGCTGCAGAAGAGCTTCCTGCTATGTTTCCCAACCTGTTTAATCACCGTTGATAAATGGGCTCACTGTTTGGGGTCTCCCTTATGACAGCAGTTGAAAACCCTATCTGTTTATTTGCCATGCTAAGGTTTTGGATCCTACTATACTCCCCTTACTTCGGCTCACCTTGCAGGACTGTGTGGGACTTCTCTCCTCGTGAACCCTTACTATGCCTCCTTTGGTTGCAGAAAGAGTTTTTCTGGTCCCTGATGTTGCTTCCACTCCTCCCCTTCTGTAGTTAGTTCTGCTTCCTTCTGTGGAAAAGTGTTCTTCTCCTGGTTCTGTTGTCTGCTAGCAGACTTAGGCCTCCGACCCCCGGTGTTGTTCTATCCCTCCCTGGTTCACTGCTCAGTCTCCTTTCCTCTAAACTGTGTGACTGAATTTCATCTTGAATGTGCTCACTGCCATATGGAACTGCCGCTCAATCATGTGCACCACCTCACAGGAGTAACACCAGATTGTGTAACATGGAGCTAGCTGTGCTGAAGATTGAGGGCACTAGCCCACTACTCTTGGACATGGGACTTTCCTTTTTTCATTAGTCCTCCTAGATTTTCCCCCTCACCTCCCCCCCCTTTTTGTTTTACTTCATTTTCCCTCATCTTCCACATTTTTTCTGTTCCTTTATACCATGATGTAAATCGGGTATGCAAGTGCCTGATATATGGTTTTAGTAACTAAGAGAGCATCAAGTTGAACCCTATTGGCTTATTACCTCAAGTATTACCTTTCCCCAGCCACAATTTCTCCCCCTCTTTTCTTCTTCTTATGTGTCTCTTCTTCTTTTTGTTCATAGGTGTCGAAAGGAATTGATGCTGTCAGAAGGAGGGCTTCTTTTTGTTCATAGGTGTCGAAAGGAATTGATGCTGTCAGAAGGAGGCTACCTGATGTGTCTAAGCACTTATGGTCTAGACCTTGTTTATTAGGTTTAGATTCACTTGAATCAAGATTAAGAAATAGTTTTCACTTGGTTACAAATTAGGGTTTGTGGTATCTGGTTCTTTCTTCTGAGAAAGTTAATGGTTACAATGTACTTGGTTGATTAAATCCTTTTTGGAGGGATGGGGGAAGGGCGGACTGGGGTTGGTCTATCCTGGGTGGAACAGTCATGTCATGCCAATGGGGAATACAGCCTCCACATTGTTTACCTTATAGGTGGCTATTGGTGGTTGCTGGTTTTGTGTTTGTGGGGCTTGGGGATTGTTCTTCTTTGATGATTTATTTTGGCAGGAGTGAATTTTGGAGTGGGTGGATGGGGATTGTCGGAACTTACAGGGGAGGGTACTGCCACAGGCTGTAGGACTTATGTTAGCACCTTTCTCTTTTCTGGGTCGTCTTTCATTGGGAACTTGAGTCTCACCATTCTACATTATAAATAATAATGTCCAGCTATCATTTTTGCACATGGAACATTAAAGGGGCACAGACTCCAGCTAAAAGAATGAAGGTACTATTACACCTTTGGCAGATACAAGCTGATGTGGGTTTTTTTTGCAGAAAACACACCTGCCACCACCCCCCAGGTGCTCTACTTTCATAGGCTCTGGGTTGACAAGTATTCGCTCAGGGCTTAACTCTCAGAAGAGGGGAGCTGCTATTTTAATTGTCCGCAGGATCCCCTTTCATTTGCTGCATGAAGTCTCTGACTCGGAAGGCCACTATACCATCTTAAGGGTTATTCTGGGTCGCTCTGAGGTCATCCTTGGTTCTATCTATGGACCTAACTCTGATGACCCAGGCCTCTTTACAAGCCTAATGACTAAACTTGCTCCCTGATCCTCCCTGCCAATTTTCCTTGGGGGAGACTGGAACCAAGTTCTCTCCAATAGTCTTGGCAGATCAAGCCAATCCAGGGTATCCTTGACTCCAGGACAAAAAGCCATGCAAGAATTGATGCATTCAGTTGGCCTAGCAGACCCCTGGAGGATCACTTATCCAAATAGGTAAGAATATTCTTTCCACTCTCCAGTTCATCAGTCATTTTCCCGCATTGACTACTTTTTAGTTAGTATAGAAAGATTTCCTGGGGTTACATCTGTTTTTTACTCATCCAAAGTTTTCTCTGACCACCATATTGCCCAACTATTTCTTGAGATCACACCTAATATCCAAAGAGACAGGCTCTGGGGGGTCAATAATCAACTTATTAAATCTGAGGACCAGATACTCCATTTACAATCTTTTATCTCCAAATTCATGCTGGATAACTCTCCATCTATGCCTAAAGTTGATATTTTATGGTGCTCCCTAAAATGTGCCCTAAGAGGGGAGTTAATACGCTTAGCCTCAAAACATAAAAAACAAAGGGAACAGACACTATCCTCCCTAATAGACCAACTAACAAATGCAGAGGCGAATCTGACAGCCTCATCTCCTGCAGAGGACTGGGAGAAGGTTGAGTCTCTTAGGGCTTAAGCAATACTCCCACCCCATCTGCCCATAGTTTCTGCTGTCTGTTGTTGCCCCCCCCCCCCACCAAGCACTTCTTCATTCCAATGCCCATCTAATGCACTTACCCCTGTTCTGTTCTGATAAAGCCCCATAGACTGCCATACCTGTCTCACCCCCTCCTGCCCTCTCCTCCCTCATCCTCATTCCTTTGTTGTATACACTTCCTAGTGTTTCATGTGGTATCCTTGTAATAACATGTTATGACTATCAGTGTTACTGATTGTTTTATACTGTAATTTTGAAGCCTGCATGAACCTTGGATTTCTGTACTTACTGATGTGGAACCTTTGTAAAAGAGCCTCGGCTCAAAGGTACTTTGTAGTCCTAGACTCAAATAAATAAAAAATTAATAAATAAACAATCAGCTATTGGTTGAACAAACAGAATTTCTTCTGCTTAGATCCTGGATAACCTATTTTGATCAAAGTGAAAGAGCAGGTAAGCTGTTAGCTCTTCGAATTAGATCCCAGTTCACTGATAGAATTATTACCTCTCTTCAGTCCCATGTAGGTGACATGCTTACCTCATCCAGGGATGTCTGTGAAGCATTTCAGGCTTTTTATAAAACCTTATACACCCCTACCAATTTCCTTTTTTCTACAGAAAAGGTTGAGTCCTTTCTTAGGGACATCATCCTCCCCACGCTGTCCGATGCACAATCCTGTAGTTTAAAAAAGCCCATCACTGTTGAAGAAATATTGGAAGGTATCAATTCATTTTCATTAGATAAATCCCCAGGTCTGGATGGCTTTTTGACTAACTTTTATAAGGCTCTTAAAAATACCATAGTGCCTATTCTTCTAGATATGTTCCACTATACCTATGAGCATGGCATTTCTAACACTTCCCTAACCCAAGCCATTATTGTGGTCCTCCCAAAAACTGGTAAAGACCCTTTGTTTGTTCATAATTACTGACCTATCTCCCTTATCAACGTGGACTTTAAAATATTGGCTAAGATCCTAGTTTTAAGGTTGGGCCATGTATGGGACTCCTTGGTTAGTCCAGAACAAGTGGGTTTTGTTCAAGGACGTCATTCTTCTGACCATCTTTGAAAACTTGCACATCTTTTTTCTGCATCCAGGGGCACTTCAACCCCTGCTGCCTTGGTGTCCTTGAATGCAGAAAAAACATCTGATAGGGTGGCCTGGGAATATCTATTTTCCATACTTCCTAAACATAGTATCCCTGAGGAGTTCATAACCTGGGTTAAGATACTATATTTCTGCCCCTCAGCTCAGGTGCAATGTAATAGGGTACTTTCCACACCTTTTCCCCTGCAACAGAGCACCCGGCAAGGCTGTCCCCTTTCGCCTTATTTATTTAACCTCTTCCTAAAACCCCTGATAGGGAAACTGAACTCTTCCCTGTTAGTCTCCAGTGTCCAAATAGGACACTCAGAATATAAGCTTTCCGCATATGCGGATGACATATTGTTACATATTTCTTCTCCCTCCCAATCCCTCTCTGCAGCCCTAACAATAATTTCTCAACTTAGTGTGATCTCCAATTACAAACTGAACCTTGAGAAGACTGAAGTCTTTCTACTTAATAATTATTTTCAGAGATCAGAAATTGGTAATATGGGCCTACAATGGTCTCCAGAAAAACTTAAGTATTTGGGCATTTTTCTCCATTCCTTTCCTAAGATCATGAAAATTCTTAATCTTAATAACATTGTAAACACCAAAGAAGATGATATTAAACATTGGTCTCTATTGCCTCTTTCTATGTCGGGTTGAATGAGTATAATTAAGATGAATATTCTGCCCTGCATACTTTATCCCTTGTAAATGTATAATTGGGTCTTGCCACACTCATGGTTTGTCCAGGTTCATAAGATACTTACTTCTTTTTTTGTGGGCCGGAAAAAAAGTAAGAAGAAGTTATAATAAACTTACTCATCAGAAGTTTGATGGGGGTTTACAAGCTCTTAACTTCTACCTATATTATTTGGCCAATCACCTAATTAGAATGAGATTTTGGCTGCTCCCACCAACCCATTCTTCTGATTCCTCTTATTCCCCTCCTGGTTAGAAACTGAAAAGTCCTTATGTGCTAAGTACGATTTGAACCCCAGAGATCTCCCTTTTCTTCCCCATAAGAAACTTCCCACTGGGTTAAAAGATTCTCCAATCGACTCCCTGTTATTCATACAATCTCAACTTATCACGCTTCTTAAGGTCTCCGGAGCTAAGGATGTAGCACAACTCCTCTTTAATATCCCAAATTTCCTCATATTCGGTAAACCCATTAAGCTCAACCGTTTCTGGCTTAATATGTGAATCGTAGAGTTGGAGGACCTGGTCACCAATCATAAACTAATACACTTCCAGGAGGCCTCCCTACTCTATCAATGGTCTTCCTTACAGGCATTTAAATACTTACAAATTTACTATGTGCTATCACATCACTTTGGCACCAGACCTTGGAATAAGACCTTGTCAGCCACCCTGGCCCCATACCTTCTTTTGCTCCCATCCTCTCAGTTGATAACCAATGCCTATAGGTTCTTACAAACTGCACTACTGGGGTTAAAAGGTCAAAGAAGTTATTGGTGGGACCAGGCCATGCCGAGTACTAACCCCCCCCCCCACCAGAAACTGGTCGAAAATTTGGAAACATACTTACAGATATCTTAAGTGGGATAGGTACAGATATACACCATTTCAGATAAACCACAATTTGTATTACACCCCAGTCAGCCTAGGAAGGATGTGACTGCTACCCTCTAACCTTTGTCCCAAGTGCACGCAGTTTCCCAAGGACTTACTGCATATATTATGGTGATGCAATAAGGTCTCTTCATTCTGGAACAGTGTCAAAACTCACTTAGACCCACTGTTGTCTCTTTCTGATACATTTACCCCTGAAATTTTCATTTTGGGAGACTATACCAACCTTCAGAGCTGTACGGAAAGAGCCTATATGACCTTAATTTCTGAATGCGCCAAAAAGGTACTGCTTAGGCACTGGACTGAGGACTGAGGTAACAATACCGACCTATACTGAGTGGTTCCGGGAAATTATGTTTGGCCTCCAGGCAGAACAGGTTATTGCTGGGAGGAATAATAGGAGGGTACAAACAATACCAACAGGTCTGGGACCCCTTCTTTAGTTTGTTGATAGCCCACTCTTCCTCAACTCCTCTATTATAGGTGTCTTTGAGCAGTACATCCCCTTATCTTTCTAGGAGATAGTTTGGTATATACCCAGAAACTACCTTATATTATTGCTTGTGGCAGGAGGAGGGCGGGTGTAGGGTTGAGGGGTTGGAATGGGTTAGAGGGAGGCAGGGGCAGGCATCAGTTCAAGCTTTTATCTAATAATTGCTGTACTTTACTGTTAACATACAGAATATTTACTCTATGTACCTACAGCAACTACTTGTATTCGGCTACGTGGATGCCTGCACAATACGTTATAAAGAAAACTTTCAATAAAGAATATTAAATAAAAAAAATGTAAACATTTATTAGCAAAACTCTTCTCTGTAAACTGTGCCATAGCGATGCCTGGCTAATGTAAGTAGGTGGAAAAAGTACCATGAAGCACGGCAGTTAGCAAATTAGAATTCTCTTTCCAGTCTTTCTACATTTACAACTTACAAGGCATGATACTGTCAGCCTACCATACAAGGCACATGTTGTTGATCTGTCTGTCAAGTTTTTCTTATAAAATACAAATTATTAAACCTGTTATGGTCTGAAGATTCGGGGGGGGGGGCACTGGAACAGACAGTATATTTAATGTTCTGCAAACAATCACTTTGATATGTATCATTATGCACTGGCTGCCACAAATGGAGGAAGCTGATTGGCCGAGAGGTCTTTGAAGCAGTGATGATACTGGACTACATACTCATGGCTTCAAAAAACCTCTGGCCCCCAGCCTCCTGATCCAGAATAAATCCATCCAACAGGGACGTTTTGACCCATAACAGCTGGCCCCAACAGAGTAGCTGAGCAGTTCCAGCCACACTTCTCTCAACTCGCTCAGCCTGCACTTACTAACCTTTTTTTATTCCCTCACCAGTGTCTCCCACTCAACATTTCCACATCCTTAATATTGCATCTTTTTGAGTGCTGCACATTTAACACCTTCTCTTGCTAACTCAACGTGCCGACTCCTAAACCGCTACATGGTCATTTGCAACAGAGGAAACCACCATGCAGTCACTCGCAACAGGACGCTACAAAAATACTGGAATGCAAACTACTTAAAACATTTAATAAAAATAAATCATCAAGTTACTTAGTGCACCATTATTACAGCATCTCAACAAAAATGGCAAGCAAGCCCACTGGCTTCAGGGTGGGGACTTACTGATTCCCACAGTAAAATGGGAAGTATCCACCTGCATTCTTCCAATTTAGAACACTCTTCTTAGCAGATTGGATTAAAAAAAATGCCATACACACATCTTCACCCAGTCCCAGTGTAAGAACCGGGACCAGGTCAAACACAGGCAGAACATACTTCACATCTGTGTAGTGCTGGCACTGAGGGAGACGGAGTTTACAGCTCCACTTCTCCACAAACTCTACTTAAAACAGCACCGCCTGCTGCCCAAAGCCCTCCAGGAACTATTTTCATAAAAGATACTCCTCCAACCTCCCAAAAAAGACATATTCAAAAGCTTTTAAAAGTGTTTTTTTTTTAACTGATAAAAGTTTTAAGTCAGTTCATAATAGCAATAATGCACTCCAAGGTGTGACATATCATGGGATATCATCACTTCTCGGGTGCATGAGGCAGTCGGCCTGCAGCCTCATGCCTTGCAATGCACCCAAGGCATGATGATATCCCATGATATACCACACCCTGTCATGCATTATCATTTATTTATCTGTCTGTCTATCTACCCTATATTACAGTCGCGTTAGTCAATGTTAAATTTTGATTTATGCACCTTAATAACTTTGCCTCTGTTTAACTGATTTACTTGAAATTTAGTAAGTACAGATGTGTGCCAGGATCTTAAGATCCTGAAAATATTGTGGCAATCAGTTCAGTGGGGGCAACATTATAGAGGTGCAACAAACATTCTGTGTGGTTCATAGCTCAGTGCTTGTGCTACGTACAGTAGAGCTGAATGATGTGGTTATGCTTGGATACATAGGACAGACCAGTAAGTAGGACAATGCCTGCATAGTATATGAGTTATATGAATGATTAGTGCTTAGATACTTCAGTATAGATATGAGTAAGTCAGTGATTGTAGTACGTATGAACTGGACTGTATATGCATAGTGCTTAGGTGCTTGAACTGACAAGTAACAACTTGTTAAGACTTGATGTTTTGGCCTTCCTCTGTATCCTACCTTAGGAAGGATGCTTAGTCTAGTAGGATAAGACCCCTAAAAGAAATAATGATTGCAGGTACGATTATCTCCTCCAACTCTGGAGAGTGTGGCCAGTAGCATGCAGGAGAGGAATAATCCCCTTAGCGGGAAACCTCTGAGAACCCATGGCTACTAACCTGCCCGTCCTTCTGGACATACTAAAGGAGAGTAATCCTAAATGAGCAATATATATATCAGCTAGTCTGAAACCCCAAAGGATGAGGAATCAAAGGTCGGAAAGAGCAAAAGGATTCCAGTAACAATGTTGAATGTCCAGCGAGAAGATGGTAGCAGATCCTGAGCAAAGTCCCAGACCGATGTCTATGTCCATGATAAATATCGATAGAAGGTCATCATGAATCCAGGTGAAGTTTCAGGCAAACATGAAGTGATGATCCGAGTTCCAATAGGCGAGGTGATGGAGCATAAGTCATTGAAGGTGAGGTGAGGACACTGGATGCAAGTCCGGAAGCTGAAGAAAGAAGAGCAAAGGAACCCCTGGTCCTGAGTGAGCAAAACAGGAAGTGGACAATAAGCTGGAAAGCCCTGAAATCCTCCAATCATCTGGTGAAGCAGTATGGTAAAGAACAGAACCTCCACACCCTGAGCTGGGCGAGGCAGGCGTAGAGTAAAAAAAATAAATAATCGAACCTCCAGACCCCGATGCTGGCGAGGCATGTGTAGAGCGAAAAAATTTGAACCTCCAGGCCTGATGCTGGGCAAGGCAGGTGTAGGGTAGAACTAGCTGAACCTCCAGGCCCCTATGCTGGGTGAGGCAGGCGTAGAGTAGGAATATGCAAACTTCCAGGCCCCGATACTGGGTGAGGCAGGTGTAGAGTAGAAGTCAAACCTCTAGACTCTGATGCTGGGTGAATATAGGGTAGAAAAGTCGAACCTCCAGGCCCTGATGCTGTGTGAGGCAGGTATAGAGTAGATAGTCAAACCTCCAGGCCCCAATGCTGGGCAAGGCAGGTGTAGTAGAAACAGTCGAACCTCTGGCCCTGGTGCTGGGCCAGGCAGGTGTAGTACTATAGTCGAACCTCCAGGCCCTGATGCTGGGCGAGACAGGTGCAGGGTTGAAACAGTCGAACCTCCAGGCCCCGATGCTGGGCGAGGCAGGTGTAGAGTAGAATGTCAAACCCCCAGGCCCCGATGTTGGGTGGGGCAGGTGCAGGCTTGGCCCCTGCATGGCCAGTAGAAAATTACTGGACCCCACGTAGGTCAGGCGGAAGGGATAAGAAATGGCCAAGCTAGCTCCTAAGAAGGCTAGCAGGACTGGGGAACACCACCATGGAGGGCCGCCCGGCACAGCATATATCCAAGAGGCTGGAGGAGGCCACCGAACTCCAATAATTGAGGGCAGCCAAACAGAAGGGTGGCACAGAGACAGGAGGAGCTGAGGAAATGGAGGAAATTAGGCCCACATAAGGTAATTCCAAATCTGGTTTCCATAGTCACTCAGCAGATAGTCCAGCCAATGTAGTCTATGTGCAGCCCCTGTATAATGACAAGGAACACAGTTCCTGTTGGTATGGCAGATAGATTTGTAGGAGTCCACAACAGCAAATAGTGGCGACTGGATAGAGATGCAGACTGTGATCGACTGACAAGGGAAGTGAATGTATCAGCAATATAGAAGTTTAAGGTACCTGTTTAGAATAAACAGTGAGGATTGTGCTAAAATGCAATGATCAATAGCACTGTGGAAGCGAGCTCAGCTTAAATGTGGGTGCAAGCTCCGTGGCCAAGGATGAGGAGGTGGCCGCTTGCAGGCACTGTGTAGGTCCAGGACCGAAAATGTCTGCTGGCAGTTCATTGTAGAATTCCTTGGGGGAATGACTCCAGCAGAATCTGGGAGCCTTGCAGTGGAGTTCCCTGTGCAAGGGATGGTAAGGTTCACAATGCAGTCTTTGCAATCCTCCCAAGTGGCCCAGAGCAGCAGTGACATAAGCTGCATGCAGCAAATCCAGAAAGAACCCCAAAAAGTAGTAGCAGGCAGCAGAAAAGCTGAAATGGAAGGCTGGAGCACAAGAAGTCCATCAAGACAGAGGGCAAACGAGGGAGCAAGGGAAGAAAACCAACCCAGCAGAATACAAAACTGCCACCTGCAGCACCAGTGGAAAGGTGGAGTGCATGGAAGAGGGTTCCGGTACGCAGGCTCTCATACCCAAGCAGGCAAGCAGCAGGTGAAATGCCGAGGAGCCGCAATGGCCATCCAGGCCAGAGGAAGGGGAGAGCAGGCAGCAACAAGAAATGGAAGGCAGGCCCAATGAGAGAAAACGAAGCGGCGGCCGAACAAAAGCAGTACACTGGAGGCCGGCAGAAAAAATGAGAGAGAGACAAGAAAGGTACGAAAAAACAGAGGGAGGGCCAGGGAGGACGAAGCAAAAACAGATGGAGAAGGCAAAGTAACGCAGGGTGGGCACAGAAAGAGAAGAGGGCCAGCCTCAGCATGCAGCACAGAGCGAGTGCAGTAAGTGCGACTCGCTCTAAGCAGAGCAGCGGAGCCTGATGAGTTATATAGGATGTGGGGGAGGAGCTCTTCCCCTACAGAACTATAGCCATGAGCCTTACAATTAAATTGGGCAAATATAAAACATTATTGCTCACCAATAAGTAAACAAGCATTTGGTAATGCCAAACATGTTTGATTGTGAGCTGTTACAAGTCAGAACAATAGTATCTGAAGGTTATGGCAGAACTGTCTTACTCCCCACTATCCATTGTCTTGTGGACTTTGGGCTCCACCAGCTTAATATTCAGAGTAGGCCATGAACAGCACATTGGGTTGAAAGGAGCGCTGTGTGGGACTTATTGTAGGGCCAGCTTGAGGGCAATATCCAGACAAACAGAACACTCAGACTAGAGGTGTGCAAAAGTTGTGCATTCTGCTTTCATGGAACTTCCTCAGAATTTCAGAAATTTCACAAAATTTTCCACACTTCCACCATTGGCGAGACTGGAATCTTCCAACCTGTTCCATGGATTTTTGCCCTGTTCCATGGACTTTTTGGCTGAACTGTGGAATAATACATTATACTACGGAATTTATTCCAGCTGTAGTTTAATGTATTATTTTGTAATATAGCCCCCCACCACCGATCGCAGACCCCTGTAAATTCCCTTGGCCCCAGGTGTCTAGTGGCCCTCCCACCCACCAATCGCTGGCCCCATGTAAAACAAATACCCGGTGTCTAGTCCCCCCTCACTGACCCATCGATCGCTGCCCCCAAGTAAAAAAAAAATGTGCTTGGTATCTAGTGGTTCCCCCCACCCAGTGATCGCTGGCCCCATAAAACAGAAAGTCCCATTCCCTGGTGTCTAGTGGTCCCTGCCACCTGCAATCACTGGCCACCTATAAAGAAAAATACCTGGTGTCTAGTGGTCCCCCACCCACCCACCCCACTCTCTGATTGCAGGCCTAATAAGGCCTACAGAGTTACTGATACTACCAGTGAGCAGGAGCTGTCAATAAATGAGCATGTGCTTGTACAAGCATGCGCTCATTCATTGACAGCTCAGTGGGCAGCTAGCCATGGAGGAGAGAGGAGAACTGTGCTGGTCACCCATTGGGGATCAGGATGGGAGGAGTGGGGTAGTGGGGGACTACCTGCCAAGGTGGGGGGGTCTGCTAGACACAAGGGAATGAGGGAAATATTTTACTACGGGGGATAGGGGATAGGGAGGGGGTCCACTGGACACCAGGGAGGGAAAATTATTAAATTGTTTTTTTACATTGGGCCAGCAATCAGCAGGTGGAGAGGACCACAGTACACAAGGGATTTTATTACTTGGGACTGTTGATCAGCAGTGGGTGGGGGGGTCCAGTAGACACCAGATATATTTTTTTACAAGGGACCAGTGATCAACGGGGGGGGGGGCAGAAAGCTATAGAGCTGACCACAGACAGTGATCAGTTCTGTGGAATTAGTTTCCTGCTGTTTAATACATTAACCCACTGTTGGTACATTTATTCCACCATTTTAAGGGGGAATTTCAATGAAAGTTTCCAAAATAATTTCTTAACTTTCGCAGAAGCGAAAATCCAAGTTTCGCAGAAATTCTGCTGGTGGAATTATTTTTCGCACACCTCTAACTCGGACTGCAGTGCACTGTCTGAATAAGGGGCTATGTCAGCACAGTGCATAGTGACTATGTGCGGCGCTAACACAGCCCCAGACTGAATGTGGCCCACAGGAGCCCACTGGAGATAGTATTGGGAAAGGGAATGTGCCGGGGATCCTGTGGGCCATATTCTGCCCTAACATATTAATGAAGTCATAGGTATGCAAGGTGCTATGGGGCAACTGCATGCCCATTATGGGCTCATTAAAGAGCTAGTGTACTGCCTAAAGCTAATATTAGTTTTTAAAAGTCAGCCATTACCTTTTATGTCTGAAATACTTTTTAATTTCCTTTTGGGTAATTAGAGGATTGTTTATTTGATGTTAGTAAGTGTGATGTGTGGAATAGCGCTCTGCCTGGAAGCTGACATATCTAGTTCTATTCCTCCCACTACATCAATAGCACTGTGACTTCACTGACTGTGACATCACAGATGACTGACTTGGCAGCTACTGAGTGGCTCTTCCTGAGCACCTATGATGTCACAATCAGTGAGATCACAATGCTTTGATGTAGTGGGGAGAATAGAGAAAGATATGCCGGCTGCCAGGCTAAGAGCTGTTCCAGACATCCACCACAATATTATCACATATAAAACTTTCTAATGAAACATAGAAACATAGACAATTATGGCAGAAAAAGTCCAGCGGCCCATCCAGTCTGCTCAAGTTTCCTATAATCCCTGGAACTTACTGTTCCTCCGGGGTTCTAACCCTTCACATCCTGGGCAGGATTCACAATGTTATTTTTTACAAGTTTCTCTCCACAACTGCTGTTGCAGACTTGATTCGCCTGCAGCTGCGTAGTGGCCAATTCACAGCCACAGCAGTTGCGGAGGGTGCTACGGTGGGTTCCAATGCCCGTAGCAGCCTCCCACAGCTGCGGTGCTGTCCATGGCAACAGCACCAGCAAGCTGCCATATTTCATGGAGCTGGTCATACTCCGGCTCCACCTTGGTGAATACCCGCAGCTGCGGGTGACCTGCAGCTTCGCAAGTGGATTCCCACTAGCGCCGAGGTCTTCCCGCAGCTGTGGGTCCTTCTGCTGTGTTCGTGAATCCTGCCCCCTCTCTCTAGAAACATAGAAACAGAGAAACAGACTTTGATGAAAAAAAAAAAAGGACCGCTTGGCCCACCTAGTCTGCCCATTTTCCTACCTACTGGGTAAGCTGCAGACCCTAGTTAACCAACAGCCTATTTCTTCCTACCCCCCACAAGAATTGCCTTAGTGTGTCCCATGCATACATGAATTTTCCAACAGTTTTAGACCCCACAACCTCCTCAGGAAGGCAGTTCCATGCGTCTCTGTGAAAAAATACTTCCTCTAATTACTCCTGAGCCATCCCCCCTCTATCTTCAAATTGTGTCCCCTTGTTCTTGCACATCTCTTTTTCTGAAAGATGCTACCCTCTTGGATTTTGTTGATTCCACTGAGGTACTTAAACTTTTCTATCATTTCCCCCCTCCCTGCTTTCCTTAAGGGTATACATATTAAGCTCCTTTAGTCTCTCCTCGTATAGCTTCTCTTGCAGACCCTGCACCATTTTAGTTGTCTTCCTCTGGACTGCCTCCATCCTGTCTATGTCCTTGCAGAGATGGGGTCTCCAGAACTGGATGCAGTACTCCAGATGGGGTTTCACCAACTGTCTGTACAGAGGGATAACAACTTCCTGTGTTCTGCTGGTGATGCCTCTCCCTATACATGCCAGTATCCCCCCAGCCCTCCCTACTGCCTTCTCACGTTGCTTGTCAGCCTTAAGATCATCTGATATGATAACCCCCAGGTTCCTTTCCATTTTTGTTGTTGTTACTACCCCCCCCCATTGTGTACTCTTCCCCTGGGATTTTGTTTCCCAGGTACATTATTTTGCACTTCTTTGCATTGAATCCAAGCTGCCATACTTCTGACCATTCCTCCAACCTTGCCAAGTCCCTTCTCATCATTTCCATGCCCCGTTGTGTATCAACCCTGTTGCAGATCTTTGTGTCATCTGCAAAGAGGCATAATTTTCCTTCCAGTCCCTCTGCAATGTCACTTATAAAGACATTAAAAAGGACTGGACCCAGTACTGAACCCTGCAGTACCCCACCAGTAACCTCCTTTCTTCACAGTGGACTCCGTTTACTATTACTTTCTGTGTCCTGTTGTCCAGCCAATGTTTTACCCAGGCTACCACCCTGGGACCCACTCCCAGGCTAGCTAATTTGTTTATTAATCGTTTGTGTGGGACTGTGTCAAATGCCTTGCTAAAGTTTAGATAGGCCATGTCCACAGCCACTCCCTGGTCTACTACTTTGGTCACCCAGTCAAAGAAATCTATTAGATTCATCTGACATGACCTTCCCACTGTGAATCCATGCTGCCTTGGGTCCTGTGCCCCACTGGCCTCTAGGTACTCAACAGTTCTTTCCTTCCAAAGTGCTTCCATCATTTTCCCTACCACAGAGGTCAACCTGACAGGTCTGTAGTTTCCTGCCTCTGTCTTGCTCCCACTTTTGTGAAGGGGAATCACATCCACCCTCCTCCAATCCTTAGGTACCATGCCATCCTCCCATGATTTGTTAAAAAGGATAGTCTGTGGTGTCACTAGTTCTCCCCTTAATTCATTTAGAATTCTGGAGTGAATCCTGTCAGGCCCCATTGCTTTGTCCACCTTCAGTTTTAGGAATTCTTTCAGAACCCTTTCTTTTTTGAAAGGACTGAGTTCGACTCCCCTATCCAGAGTGCTTCTGTAATTAGATTAGTTACCTCCCCTTCCTCCTCTTTTGTGAATATTGAGCAGAAGTATTTGTTCAGTATCCCTGCTTTTTCACTGTCCCTCTCTGTCCACCCACCATCCATTCTATTCAGCCTCATTTATCCCTCCCTTTGTCTTTCTACACTCCCTAATGTACCTATAAAAGGTTTTATCCCCCTTCTTAACCGAGTTGGCTATCTTTTCCTCAGTTTGGCCCTTTGCTATTCTGACTGTCTTCCCTGCTTCCTTCTACCTTAACTGGCACAGTTCTCTGTCCTGCTTCTTCTGTGACTCCTTATGCTTCCTAAATGCTATCTTTTTTCTACCTAACCTTCCCCACCACCTCTTTTGAGAACCTTAGTGGCTTTTTCTTTCATTTTAATTTGTTTATTTGCTTCACACAAATGCTTGTTGCCTCTGTGATGGCAGTTCTGATGTTTCCCCATTGTTGCTCTACCCCTCCTTCTTACCTGTTTGCCAGTGCTTTCTAAGGCACTCTCCCATTTTGACAAAGTCAGCCCTCCTGAAGTCCAGTACCCTCACTTTTGTATGGTTTGACTCTGCAGCTGAGTTATCATGAACCACACTGTTTAGTGGTCACTTGTTCCAGATGGCTACCTACTTCTAGATCTGAGATCCTCTCACTGTCTCCATTTGAGAGTATGAGGTCTAAGACTGCTCCCTCCTGAGTAAATTCCAACACTAGCTGACTGAGGCATTCCCCCTGTAGGGCATTGAGAATGGCCCTGCTCTTGGATGTGGCTGCAGCAAAGGTGCTCCAGTTAACATCTGCCATATTCAGGTCCCCTATCAACAATATCTCCCCTTCCTCTGCCATCCTAAGAATGCCTTCTATCATATCCTTGTCCATTCCCTCACCCTGAGATGGGGGTCTGTATACAACCCCTGTGCGGATTGTGGTGCCATTTCCAGTCTCTAAGGTGACCCACAGTGCCTCCTCTCCTCCCTGTTTACTCTTTTGTTCCATTGCTTTTATCCCTTCCCTTACATAGAGAACTACTCCTCCCCCTCTTCTACCCTCCCTGTCTCTCCTGTAGGTTATGTACCCTGGGATGTTAACATCCCAGTCATGGTTCTCTGTGTACCATGTTTCTGTGACTGCCACGATATCCAAGTATCCCTCTTCCATCAAGGCCACCAGTTCAGGGGGCTTGTTGCCCAGACTACGGGCATTGGTACTCATTATCCTCTATTTCTTGATTGCCTTACCCTTTTTGCCCCATCCCTGTCCTTACTGCCTGTATCGTTTTTTCCATTTACCCCTGCTCTTCTCCCTATCAATGTCTCTATCTTGGTGTTTACCTCACTAACTACCCTGATTTTTTTGGGGGGGGGGCTAGGATTTCCCCTGCTCCTTTCCAGTGCCTCCCTCCTTGGCTAGTTTAAATGCTTGCCAGTGAAGCACTTAAACCATTCACCTAGGATCCTGGTTCCCCTCCTGGACAGATGCAGCCCATCGCACCAGTAAAGGCCTGTATCACTCCAGGTGGACCCCCAGTCCTCAATGAAACCAAACCCCTGAGCTCTGCACCAGTTTTTCAACCACTGATTGAATACCATGGTGTGGAGCACCCTAGCCTCACCCATGCCATAGACATGCAGCACCTCCGAGAAGGTTTCCGTGTGTGCTACTTGTCTAAGGCCTCTCCCCAACTCCACAAACTCTTCTTACACTGCTCTGATCCCTCTCCCAGCTAGGTCATTTGTCCCTAGGTGGAAAATGACATCCAGCTCCCTCCACCATGCAGCTGCTCCCGTGACCCTGAGGATTCGCTCCCTGTCCCTCCAAGCCATGGCACCAGGCAGGCTCCTTACCTCCCTCTCCCCTTCCTCCCCCAGTTCTACCCTCCTGACAATGAAGTACCCACAAGGAACTGTTTCCTTCCCCTGTGGGGTCCCATGCTACCCTCCTGTGGGTCTCCTTTGTGGAAGTTCCCAGCATCCTCCTTGGTCTCCACTGCAGGTGCCTCCCTAGAGGAACCACACTCTGCCAGAACAGCATATGAATTGTGAAGAGGTACAACTGGAGGAATGTGCCTCTGTTCCACCACCCTCACCCTCCCAGAACCCACTGTGGTCCAACCACTCCTCTTTCTTGGCAACCTCTGAGGCAACGGCAGTGGCCCTGGTGGTCCCTGGGTGGGAAAGGAGGTCCCCCAGATCCTGGTCAACTCAGCCTAGAGATGAGCAACCTCCTCCCTTAGCCCAGAGAGGTGCCTGCAGATGGGATAACACTGCATTCTCCAGAATGTCTCCCAGAAGACCACTGCTCCACAGCCACTGCACTGCACCACTCCCATCATGTCTTATTTCTCGCTCCTTAACTGTTGTTTTGAATACTTACTCTTTCCTCTGTTTATTTATTTATTTATTTTTTTATTTTTCTCCCTACTTGCCTACTGCCTCCGTGCCCTTAAAGCTCCTGATCTTCCTGTTCTGAGACAGGAAGTTCCTATATTTCTCAGTAGTCTCCTTACTTGCTCAGAGTCAAACCTCCAGCAGCTGGGGGAGGGGGGGAGGACGGCAAGCTACTCTTTTCCTTCTAGGATGGTGGGTCTTTTGTGGCTCTGTGATCACTCCCTTCCTGCTCCCAAACAGGAAGTTCCTGTTGTCAGTCAAATCCTGTGCCTATAAAAGTAGAACTGGCTAAGGGTGGGGGCAGGGGTGGAGGGGAGAGAAGGAGGGCAATTTAGTCCCAGTAGAGGAGTATAGTTCTAACAGCACCTCCTTCCTCTTGCTGTTCTCTGCCAGAAGCTATCTAGGGCAGTTTTTAAATCCAAAACACCTGGCTTCCTTTTAGCTAAGCCACTCCCCCTAATTTACAGCTCCTTCTACACCTAGATAACTGCTCCTTGGTCTTGTCACCCACGGCAACCACTATTCCCTTCATTATGTCCCAGCCCTGCTTGAATCCCCTGACTGTTTTTGCACTCACAACCACAGCTGATAGACTGTTCAAAGGTTCCACCACCCTTTCCATAAAGTAGTACTTCCTCACATCTCTCCTGAACCTACCACCTGTTAATTTCTATTCATGTCAATGGGACTGCAAATTGGTATTCAGGCTAAATAGTTCCCCACAGTTTGTTTATTTATTTATTTCAGTTGCAGATTAATACCTTTGAGCCAGGATATCTCTTTTACAAAGGTTCCATGTTGGATGGATGCAAGACAAAAAATTACATAGATAGCTGAACAAACCAAGAAGGCAATTAGCTAAAAAGGTGATTAAGTAAAAAACAAGTAGGCAGTTACATTGACTATAATAGTTACATGAATTCAGGAGTGCATTAAGGACATTCTAAAACAAGATACACTAAAATACAGAGATTGGCATCTATGAAATCAGTCTGTTGCTAAGTGCAAGGTAGCAAGGATATAGCCAGAGAGGGTTTTGTCTCGAAGTAGGAATGTGGAGTGAGGGGAAGGGGACTGTAGCAAAGAGCAGGTGTTTGGAGTCAGTCACCAGGGGGCTTTGTCAGGAAGAGGGCAGGAGAGAGGGGAGAAGGGGAATAGGAAGGGAGAGAAAAGAAGGAGGGGGGGAAGGTCTCAAGAGGTGATGGTGATAGCCTGCATTTAGGAACTGCAATCACATTGGTTGCTTTGGGCTAGGAGGATTTGCAGGTCTCTTTTTAAAGAGGTCAATTTTCTTATGCTCCAGGGTGCGAGTGGGAAGTTCGTTTAACCATGTGGGCCCATGGTAGGAGAGTGACCATTGTGCAAGACAGGTTCTTTTGAAAGGGACATGGAACACATCCTTAGCCATTCTCCTAGTGACTTTTGAGGAGAGGCTGTGCTGGAACAAGGCAGCAGTAGATTCAGGGGTGAAATCTAGGAGAGCTTTTTTGCCAGTTAGGCAAGCCTGATACTTGGCCCTGAGGTGTAACGGGAGCCAGTCAGTAGTGGAGTAGAGAGTGCAAGTATGAGTAAGGTGTTTGGCCCCAAGGACCAGGCAGCAAGCCTTGTTGGTTAGTAGTTTTACTTGTTTCAGAGCTGTATCAGTGACAGCACTGTAAATGACTAGTCCATAGTCTATGATAGACAGGATAGAGCTACAAGTGACTAGGCTACAAGCCTTAGGGGTCATGGCTTGCCTTGGCCTATAAAGGATGCCGAGTTTAATATTAGCAGATTTGACAACATGGTCTATATGGTGTGCAAAGGAGAGGGTGTCTTCTAGGTGAATTCTGAGATATTTAAAGGTTGAAACCTGTTCAATGGCATCTCCTTTTTGGCTTAGAAAAGACAGGGGTTCAGCATTCCTTTTCATGTGTGGCATAGTGAGGTGCATAATTTTTTTTTTTTTATATAATTTAGTAGGAGTCAGTTTTGGGAGAACCAGATCTTAAGCATTGTAAAACTATGCTGTAGATTTTTTGAAATTTCTGATGTGTGATTACCAGGCACTGAGATTAACTTTGTTAATCCCTTTAAGGAACTTGAAGGTCTCTATTATATCTCCCCTATCCTTTCTGGTCTCCAGTGAGTACATATTTAGTGCCTTGAGGTGCTCCTCATAGGATCTGCCCTGCTGGCCGTGAATCATTTTTGTTACTCTGTGCTGGACTGTCTCCAGCCTGTCCATATTCTTTCTGAGGTGAGGACTCCAGAACTGGATGCAATACTCTAAGTGAGGCCTCACCAGGGATCTGTAGAGGGGAAGTATTTCCTCTTTTCTTCTGCTATCAATACCCCTCCTGATACACCCCAGCATCCTGTTAGCTTTGCTATAGGCCTTGTTGCACCAACTCGATTGTTTAAGTGAGTTGCTAATGATAACTCCCAGATCCTGTTCCACAGCTGTAGTGCTAAGTCTCTCTTGCTTCTCATCCAGTACTCTGTCTTAGGGTTCTTTTTCCCTACGTGCATTACCTTACACTTTCTAGCACTGGATTTTAACTGCCAGAACTTTGACCACCCCTCTAGCTTTTACAGGTCATTCTGCATTTCCCTTATTCCCTTAACACTATCCACCTTCCCACATAGTTTTGTGTCATCTGTGAAAAGACACAACCTGCTCTGGATTCCTTCTCCAGTGTCACTAATGAACATGTCGAAGAGGACCAGAACCAGGACCAATCCCTGTGGAACCCCGCTCATAACCTCCCTCTCCTCTGATTTAACCCCATTGACCACCACCCTCTGCTGCCTCCCATGTAGAACGTTACCTGCTCCCAGGTCTTCAATCTTCTTGAGGAATCGTTTGGGAGGTACCGAGTCAAAAGCATTGCAGAAGTTAAAGTAGAGCAGATCCACAGCCTGGCCCTTAAAAAAAAGGAAAAAGAAAATTACTTCAGAAATAAAAAAGTTACAATTGTATATTTCTTAAAATGTGTATAATTTTCCTCTCTGTCTGTTTTGGTTCCACTTGCTCTTTAACATCCCCCCCCACAAGCACATGTAGCCATCCCTAGGGAAATAAAGGGAAATAAGTTAGCATATTAGGAGAAAGTAATAGATAGAGGAGAGACATTGGTGACACTAAACAACTAGCACTGCTCCTGCACTATTACACATAACCTACAAGCCCTGCTTTGGCACTACAATCCCTGACTAAGCTAGAGCACCTCTGGCACTATTGCCCTAGGCCATTCAGCCCTCCTCGGAACCTATTAACTCTGAGTCTATCGTCATTGTAATGATGTTATTTCCTACTGCCTACCAGCCCTGCTCTGTCACAATTATCCCTGATTCTACAAGCCCTACATTGAAGTTATTTCCCCTTGTCTACTAGCTCTGCTCTGTCACCATAACCCTTGAGCCTACCAGCCCTGCTGGAAGTCATTCCCCATGACATTCTAGCTCTGCTCTGGCGCTATTAATCCTGAGCCTACCAGCCCAACTCTATCACTGATATCCCTGAGTCTACATAGTCCTGCTCTGGCACTAGTACCCTGTGTCTCCCAGCACTGCACTGGTGCTAATACCCCCTCAGCCAAACAGCCATGCTCCAACACCTTAACCCCTGAGACAACTACCCTTGTTCTGGCACTATTGCTTCAAATCCTACAACTCCTGTTCTGCTGCTATTCCATCCCTGTGCCTGCTGCTAACTGCCACTATTTATTTATTTTATTTACTGAATGTAACCTGTAATCCTATGTTTTCAAAAGAGGTTGATTGTCAAATACTGGTTCACATTCTGTTA
Organism: Neoceratodus forsteri; assembly: GCA_016271365.2. Lineage (NCBI taxonomy): Eukaryota > Metazoa > Chordata > Ceratodontiformes > Ceratodontidae > Neoceratodus > Neoceratodus forsteri. The sequence goes on along the minus strand of CM057449.1, from coordinate 1,263,084,584 downwards.
GTGTTCCAGTAATGCATCTGTGTTCCACTACAGAGCTCTGTGGCTAAAAAGGGGCATAACTGACACTGTACAGTTCTAAAATGGTGTGTACCAGTCTGTAAATGAGATACACACTGTCTTTACTAAAAGGCCAGTAAAGAGAGTTTTTTTTTTTTTTTTTTCACTATTTGTTTACCTGGGATAGGCCAGCACAGATGCAATGTCTTATTTTAAGTGGGTCCTGCTTCTACACATTTCTGCAGCTGCAAGGAGTGGAGCACTGAGAAGCAAAGTGAGTCATGCATAGTAATGCTGTGCATATGTGGCAGTAAGGGCTTGAAGCTGTGATCTCTTGATCCACAATAGTGCTCTAACCATGGGGGGGTGAGGTCAAGAGAGGACAGTGAAAGCCAGGTGAATTCATCACTCCCCCCCCAATGTATCTACATATGACAGGTCATCTGAAATGCAACATGACATTTCTGGTGATGTCTTGTGTCTACCTATTTCTAGAGTTGGGTTGGTTGGAGAAATGGGAGGTTAGGTAACTTGCTCAGGGTTACATGATGAGAATTTGGCTATAACTGTATTTGAACTGGTACAACTTCCTGGTTCCCAACAATGCTCTAACCACTAGAACACAATGCCTGTGGGTAGGGTGTGGAAACATGAAACGCCATGAAACGGCTACGACATTTTTTTTTCAATTTATTGTTTCAGGATAGCTTAGCTGACAGGAAACATCTTGTTTCCAGTGAGGTGCTGCTTGTCTTCATTTTTCTCAGTCACCTAACATAATAAATAAGTAGGAGATTGCTTACCTGGGTCCTGTGAATCCAGGGCCAGGGCTCTCAGGGCGAGATTTAGTCACACCTGTAAAAGAAAAATAGAGATGGGGTCACAAAGGATCCATAGTTCTTTCTGGATGACGGTTAACAGGTTACAAATCACCAATACTTACCTGACAGGCAGGTTCGGCATCCAGCCAGACTTGTAGAAATAAAGTGGAAAATGGATTAGTAAATAGCCAAGCAACTCCTCCTGCTTGATGGGGTTGATATTCCCAAAGGACACTGAAACATGGTTCCTACATTTTTTTTTCAGTTTCCTCATAACAGACAAGTACCGGAAAACCAGATAATGCTGGTGCTCAGGGATGAGGAGAGAGATCAAGAGCAGGAAGGTGGGAGATAAATCAGTGGCAGGGGAAAGAGATGGGGGCGGGAGTGATAGATTAAGTGCTGCAGAGTGCTTTACTTGAAGATCCAGCAATGCTGGTGTTTGGACTGACTGCTGCACACCAACAGGTGGAACCCAGGTTTGTTTTCTGCAGAGGGAGTGAGAAACTTGTGGTGCCAAAGACAGAACAATGTGGCTTTCTCTGTTGCATTCAAAGTACTCTGGCATTTCCTTAGATAATTCCAGAAGATGAGCAATGGTCAAATGAAAATGCAAATAAAGAGTCGAGTTAAGACTATTTTTCACTCCACCCTTATGCTTCTAAGCACCTCATTACACCACCTGCTAAATGGACCCTACAGTAGGAGTCAGTGTTATTAAGTGCAGTCAACATTTAAAATTTACCTTGAGGTGGTATCTCTTCTGGTAATGTTTCAGATATTGACTAGACAAAGTTTGGGCTAACAAAAACTTACAGACACTGAAAAATACAGATATTTTTTATTGAACCACCATGTCACAAGCTACCCTGGCACAGCACAAAGGCTTACCAGTTTTCAAAATGAAACTGTGCTCCTCAGCATTTACTTTTGCAAGCATGATGCAACATGCATTATAACTAACTATAGAATACTCGAGAAAAGCCTGAAATAATAAGTGAAAGGGTAGAAAACATGAACGTTAAACATAATGGCCCAGATATTCAAAAGGGTTGCACCATGCCCAACAGATGCCCAGGCAAGTCCGAAAATGCGCCATTGAGCGACATTCAGTGGGAGACAGCTGCACCCCCCAAATCACAAAGCACAAAAGCGCAATGGTAATGAATGCAAGTGCAACTGAAGGGGGAGGAACCATGAATAAATGGTGCAGTGCGATATGCAACAGCATGTGCCATGCCCAATAGGGGAGCAAGCGGAAGTTGCACGATAGTGGAAATGATCAAAAATAAAAAGGAACAAGAGTGAGGCACAAAAACGCTACAGGGAAGCCAGAGGTGGGAGCAAGGTGACAGCAACTAGGCAGAGGGTAGCAGTGAGCAGGACTGGGCAGGAGTAGGACAGAGCACACCTGGAAACTACCAGGAACAGGACAGGAGTTGGGAGCCTGTGCCACTGTGCAGGAGTCAAAGGGAAGTGCCACAGTGGGCTGAGGGCAGTGACAGTGGGCAGGACAGCCAAATCTTGGAGGTGTTCCCAGTGCAGTGGGAGTAGCATAAAGGACAGTGGGGGAATGGGACTACAGCTGCCGGGGGGACACAAGCCAGGGACATGGCCAGTGCCACCATTCAGATGGAGGCAGTAATGAGGTGTGAGAAGGCAGGCAGGGGCGCGGCTGTGAAGGCCTGCTGCGGTATGCCCCAATAGGCAGTACTGTTTCCCACCAGCTTCAGCACTACAGTGACCGCTTGAACCGGTGATCCTGAGGTGGCTCTGTGAGCTGTGTAGTGATGAGATGCAGGCACCCACATGATGGATCCATGTTCTGTCAGTGGAGACAAAGGTGACAGCTGTCATGTGCCTGCTCACCATGGGTACCTTCCAGAGACCAACAGGGGACACAACAGGCATAACCCAGTCGGCCGCATCACGCCTACTCACACAATTCCTCAGCGCACTGCCGCCACATGCTGCGGAGTACATCTGTTTCCCCAGAACACAGGCAGAGCACACAGCACACATACAAGAGTTCCACAGGGTATCACATATGCCTGGAGTGCTCGGGGCCATGGACTGCACCCATGTGGCCATCTGCACACCACCTGGCCCGGAAGGTGCTGCATATATTAATTGGAAGGGCTATGCAAGCATCAACTGCCAGGTGGTGTGCGATGCTAGGGGGTGCATAACCAATGTCTGTGCCATGCACCCTGGGGGAGCACATGACGCCTTCATCTGGCACCAGTCTGCACTGTGCCACAGTTTTGAGAGTGGGGACATCCACACTGTCTACTTAGTGGGTGAGTATGCAAATCACGCAGAAAGACATGGATCTTGGGAGGGACATAGTCAGAGGTGACATGGGTACTGGCCTAGATGGCCCATGGCAGGGCGACGCTGATCACCAAACTAATGTCCACCCTCTACACACAGGTGACAGTGGATATCCACTCCATCCCTGGCTGCTCACACCATACCGGCGGCCCATGACCCCATCGCAGCAAAGGTACAATGAGGCACATGCTACCACATGCAATGTCATAGAGCGGGTGTTTGGGATGCTGAAGGCACGTTTCTGTTGCCTGGACATGTCTGGTGGTGCCCTACAGTACAGCCCCTCAAAGGCCTGTGGGCTATTCCTGGCCTGTTGCATCCTGCACAACATGGTCAACGACTGTTGGATAGCTGTAGAGGTCGAAGAGGGGGACAGCGATGGGGACGATGAGGATGCCGGTGCAGATGGTGATGGGCAGCCCCCCCTTGGGTGAAGGAACCCCCGACTGATCCAGATGTCACAGCTGCACTGGGACACCATCACAGAGGAGCACTTCAACCAACCCAGGTAAGTCATGGGGCCATGTGCAACCACCAATGGCAAGTGCACAACCCACAAACACGCATGGACAAACCCAAGGGATGCATGTCGTAAAGGGAATTGGCTGAGCATGGAACTGCACACGCCATCAGGGATGGGCAAGGCCTAACACGGCACATGGTCACGCACACACACACACTCACACACACACCCCACAAGACATGCACAAAGGGTAGGAGGCATGCTGAACCCAACCGCCACTCCTAGCCACACACATGTCCACATACCACCACGCCCAGTGCCTGTCATTGTGCGTGTCTCAGACGCTGGGCACCATTGTACAGTGGCGGACAGCACAATGCAGGCATCATCATGCACATGCCACAGTGGCCAGCAGCCGGGATGGTGTGCACATGGAATGTGTGTGTGTGTGTGTGTGTGTGTGTGCAGGGCCGGGTACCCCCCCCATGCATTGCACGTAGAACAACACATTGCACACAGGCAGCGTCAGACAGTAGCCATGGTGGGAGACAGATCAGTCACGCGGCACAGTGCCATGGCTGCCACAGATATGTGGGCAGCCCAGCAGAGACCTGCCAGCTGTGACAGACTGACCATTGGACTCATGGGGTGGCACTGACGGCCCCCCAGGTGAGCCTCTGTGGGAACGCAACCATTCTTGAGCAGGGGTCTGCAGCTTACCGAACATGCCTGCACCAGATGTGCTAGGGATGCCCACAGCTGAACCTGGTGTCGACAAGGAGGATGTCGGACGATGTCGGGAATGGGGGGCGGACGTGGCACTGCGTGGTGTCTGCGATGCATGGGCAAATATCTGTGAGCCCATTGTGGCCATTACAGCTGTGAATGCCTGTGTCTGCCTGTCAATGGCGGTGGTCACATCCTCCCACAGCCGGTCCATCCCTGCCAGGAGCAGACTGGTGTCCCTCCTGTGCCACTCCTCTGCCTGGTGCAGGACCACACTGAATGCATCCACCACCGTCACAAGCTGCAACTGCTGATCCACTGATTCATGGAGTATGCGGGTGCGCTCATCTAAGAGGTCATCTGCCTGATCGGCATGCTGTCCCTCATGGTGTTCACGGCCATGCTGGGCAGCACCCCCTTGAGGTTGGGCACTGCACACCAGGGCCATGCCTGGGCATGTCCACATACGGTGCACTGATGCCACCCCCTGACACTGTCCCCCCATCACCATTGGCCGACTGCTGACACTGCCCCTCTGGCCGCCGCTCTCCAGGGCTCAATGGTGTCGCCACATTGGCCGCAACAGCTCCACTGTCCTGGACACACACCAGTGCTGCCCCCACTGGTGCAGACAGGCACAGGCTGGGACTGTGATGTCATGCAGGCCTCCACAGTGGCATCACCCACGGCTATGCCCGTGTTGTAACCTGCTGTGCGGCCATCCTGCAACCCACACGTATCACTGCCCATGATGTGAGCTCCATCATCTTCAGTAACACATCCGGCACCAGTCCGAGTCTCAGCATGCTGGCATCCATGGACGCTGTCATGCTGGGATACGGGCAGGGCCTCCTCCGCACCTGCTCCACCAACATCAGTCTGGAAAGCCAGGCAGTCCCACTGTCATTCTGACCCTCGGACACCTGTGGAGGTGGATGGGCCCTCCTCTGTGTCCTGGGTATCACCCTCAATGGATGAGCCCACCACCGCTGACCCATGTAGCCACTCAGGAGCTGTAAGGGAACACGGTATCATTAATGTATCTACCCTACCCTGTGACACTCCCCCCCACAGTGACAGATCAGGACCTACCATGCAGTGACAGGCTACCACCCATCTGGAAACCACCACCTGGAACACCCTCAATGGCACATCGCCGCATGCTGCAAGCAACCCACTCTTCCTGTGGCATCAGGCATTGCACAACTGGCTGTCCCCCACCAGTCGCAGCCCATGCTCCCCTGATGGCAGCCACCTTATCTTTAATCCTCCTCCTGTCCATGCCCACCTTCTTCTTGTACTCCTGCATTGACCGCTGGTGGCTGCCATGCTGGTTGATGGCACGCGCCACCTCACCCCATGCCGCAACACGGGTCTGTGGTATTCCCCGCTGTCCACTGAGCAGTGGTTCCTGGTCAAGGTAGGCCTCAAACAGGGCATCTGACTCTGCCTTGGTAAAGTTGGGCCTCCTCCGCCTCCCACATCTCTGTTCCTCCTCCTCCACCTCACGTTCAGTCATCATTGATCCTGTGGGAATGACAGGTGTTACCTCTGACTGTGCAGTCCCATGCATCTTCCACACACCACAGTCCACACTCCCAAACAGCATGCAACTCACCACAATAGACTGCAATACCAGCCTATAGCCTCTGCAGCCCCATGTCACATTTATATAGTGCAATGCATGCAAATTAGGTGATGCTCAATTTTAAGTGGATGCTAATGCAGTAGCTGCACCATTGAATCGCTGATGAGCTAATTTGCATATGCCGGCTGAATATTGTGCTATTGCACCTTGTGCAATTGTGTTGAATGTGCTCAAGCAAGGGCGCAGCTCTGTGACGTGCGCAGTAGACACCGAACAGCGCATGGCCAGGGTGCTGACACCTGCCACGCTGATGTGCTGTGCGCGGGAGGCAGTGCAAGGCACGGCCACCACCGTGCCAGTTGCGCTAGTGCGCTGTTCACATGTATGGAACTCTTGCACTGGGGTGCCATAGGCGCCGTGGAGCCACAGCGCGGTAGGCTGCTATAGAAAGTGCCACACAGGCGTCCTACCACGCTACACATGGTGAGTACCAATCACGCTGTAGCAGTCTGTGAGTGAGGGACCCCTGACCCTGTGCCGACCTTTGCCCCTAGGCACCATGTGTACGCATGAGTGCACCTGTATTGTTCTGTTTGGTGACAGCGAGATGGGGAATGGCAGTGCAGTACTGCGCAGCATCCACACGTGGTGGACATGCGCTACAGAGTGCCATTTTGATACTCAATGCTTTGAAGATGGCACGGAGGTAGGCACCAATCTGGATCCAGGTTGAACTGGCTAACCTCATGTCCCTGGTTGAGCCCCATGCTGCTGCACTCTTTGGGGAGGCACCCCTGGACAGGGCCAGGAGTGCTGTGTGGGAGGAGGTGGCAGTGGCCCTGGAGGAGGTGACAGGGATCCAGCGCACAGCAGAGCAGTGCAGGCACCGGTATGGGGACCTCCAGTGGAGGGACCCGGACAGGCTTGCCCACCTGCGGGCACGCGTCAGGAGGGGTGCGATTCCTCAGCCAGGTAGGTGCACCATCCATACACTGGTTACATCCATATGGGTATCGCAGTGGGCATGTGTCCAGCACACGGGGGGGTCTGTCCAGTGTGGGCCATGGTGGTGGTGGTGGTGGTGATATAGGGTTGGGGGCAGATGGGTTTGGCTGTGTGGGATTGCACACACCCGGGAGTGGGGGGCCTTTGCTACCAGATTGTACTGATGTTCCTCTCTCCATGTTTGCATCCTAGGCCCTGAGGAGCGCCGGCGTGCCAGGGAGGGGCAGCTGCAGCGTGAGGCACGGCAAGATGCAAGAGCACCCATACCAGCCCAGCACCAGGACCAGCCTGATGATGGTGAGTGTCTTACATCCAGGATCTTTTGTGCATGCTGTGTAGCAGGGCGGGTGATGGGGCATGGCCACCATCCATTGACACCACTGTCATGCACGCAACATGGTACAGTCAGCACTGTCTAGTGGCACTGCATGTTTGGGAGTGCATCAATGGTGGTTCATGCGTGCCACTGGTACATGGCTGTGCCACCGCCTTCGCACTGCAAGGCCATGTCACTGTACAGCCATGGTGGTGCTGTTTGGGACTTGGGCGGTGGGTGTATGCAGCGGTCTGCATGTCTGTGTGCACCTGGGTGGGCAGGTCTTGTGGACATGATCAGTGTGGGTGGTCGCACACCATCACAGGGGTGTGTCCCATGGCTGTTTGCCATGCACAATGGGTGGGCTGCAGGGGGATGTGCATTCATGCCTATTGACTCTGCTCCCTTGTCCTAGGTGGATGGAGGATGGTATCTATGGAGCGTGCACTGCAGGAGCTCTTGCAGGTGACCAGGGCCTCTCTGGCCATCCTTGAAAGGATGGAGCGACATGGTGTGAGGTGATGTCATGCCAGGAGGCATCACAGGAGTGGGGAGTGGGGCTCCCAATGAAGATGGACCCTGGTTACATCTTGGATAGCACCATGGAGCCACCCTCACACCCCTTCTTCCCTCTCCCATTTGTTCACCCCTGCCCCTTACCCACCTACACCCTGTTTGTGTCCCTCACCCCTTTCAAATGTATATATTTGTACATAGTTTTGTTACCACTTTTATAATATATTTGTTTAGTTATGCCTACTGTTGTGGTCTCTGATTTTCAGCGGGCTAATGGTGCTCAGCTGCAGTGGTGTGCATGTTGTCGAGGGTGGTGCTATAATGGGGGTGTGTGTGTGTGTGTCCATGGGGGAGGCAAGTGTGGTGTGGGCATAGCTCTCAGTCACTGTCTGTGGTTTGTGTGTTGTTCCCTGTGCAATGGATGATTGTATGCAGTGGTACATGGTGCATGCGTGTGTCCATGTTGCACCTGTCAGACCGTCCATGGCCTGTGCAGCTGTCACCCTTGCATGTCTGTGACCTGCACAGTCCGCTGGCATGTCAGTGGTGGCTGCCCATGATGGACTGCCACTGTACCCAGTGCAATGCCGTGTTGCCCCCTGTCACTGGTGTGGTGCACGTCTGCCTCGGGTGGCACTGTTGCATCCGCTGTTGTTGTCGCACCTCGATGCTGTCACCTGTGCCTGTTGCAGGGGATGTGCTCCACTGTCTATCACTTGTGCTCCAGCTGCATGCTGGCGGTGTACAGCATCATGTTGCCTGTACAGGGTTGCTGGCACACCTGTACCATGGAGAGGTTCCGGCCGTGTGTACACGGCTGCCGTGGTCACACGCCAGGGGCTTGGTTGACCAGCTACTGTGTCCCTGTGTTGGTGTGCCCTTGGGTATGGGTGGTTGTTTGTCTGTGCACTGTGTTGCATCCTGTGTGGCGCATGCTTCCATGCAACACTGTGGGTGTCTGCACTGGCTGTTGTGGCCAGTGCTGCGATGGGATATGTCCGTGGGAGGGTGGGCAGGGTGCTGTGACACTGGTGGTGGGTTCTGGGGAATGCCCTGTCACGTGTGTGGTACCTCATGTGCTGACACATGGTTGGCCTCACAGCTTTACCTGGGGGGGATGTGCGTGGTGGCACTGTGTCTGCAGCCATTGCTTCACTGTCTGCTGCTGCATCCCACTGTTGGGTGCTCGTGGTGGGGCTGCCTTGCATGGTTCTGTGGTGCCAAGGTTGTTTTGTCACAGTGGGGGTGGTGGCATGCTTGGGGTGTCCTGCACTGTTGGGCGCTACCCCTGGGCAGGGTGTCTGGGGATCATGGTGCAGGGTGTGCTCTGCATTGGTGGGATGGTGTGGCATGGGGTGGCTGGACATCCTTGTGTGCCAATCACAGCTTGCCAGGGGGTGTGCTGGGGCACTATGCCCCGGCTGTGGGATTGTTGCTGGTGTCCATGGGCTGGTGGTTCTTCCAGCTCTCCTCAGGTTGTGCGGTGCATGGGGTGTGGGTGGCAATATCTGTTCTGCTGTGCTCCTCTGCCCATATCTACCATGGGTGGTGGACCCCTGCATCTTGTCCTTGCACATCCCTGGTTGTGCTGATGCACTGCTACCCTGCTCCACTGCGCATCCCTGGTTGTGCTGTTGTGCATCAGACCTGCGCCACTGTGCATTTCTGGTATCGCCATGGTGCAGTTGGCGTGATATTCAGTTGTGTGGCACAGGCACATCTTGCCTGCGCAGTGTTTGAATATTGCGCGTATTGCACATGGGCGCACTGGATTTGTGCCTGCTCCTGCTGTTGCACACTTTTGTGGCACAGTTTGAATATCTGGGCCAATGGCTATAAACATTGTTTTCCATCATACATTGCATTATCCACTTGCTCTTTATGGTTGTTACTAAGAGCCAGCCAGTTTGTCCGGCACAGGTAAACCAACACCACTGCAGTCACTCATTGTTTCCAGAAAAAACAAACTTACATTGTTTTCTTTATATGTTACACACATGCACCACAGGAAAACTGAATCACAGTTTCTTACAACAGTAGATTGTGGGGTAATTTCCAGTAGCTTTTGTCCCATGCATTCAAACATATTTTTATTTATTTATTGTTTTAGTTTTTGTTAACCGGGTAAGTGCACTAGCCATAGCAATGACTATTTTCAGGCACGACCCAGGAGGATACAGCACAAACAGAGCAAATCACACAAAGCAAGACACATTTTACATAATTGAACAATATAGAATACAGAGCAAGTAATAAACATACAGTAGTAGACAATAGATTACAGAGCAAATAGTTATAGACAAGGTAGTTACAAGTAACAGTGTAAAAAATATGCTAGAACAGAGTAGACAAAGGCATTTTAGTAACCAGGGCTAATAACATATTGTCTGACTTGTGAAAAACAAGGTAAGGTGGTAGTAATATGGTAATTCATGAGGAATTATATAGGGTGGTGAGAGATGGAAAGGGAGATAGAGGTGCAAGAGAAGAGTATAAAATATAGGAATAGGCAGGTGAGAGGGATGTAAAAATAGAAAGTGCTATACTACTTGATGTGCTCAATAGAAGTGGCAGGAGGGGAGAGGCAAGGAAGGAGGAAGGGGCTAGGGAGGTTTGAGGCAAGCACATCTGTAGGTAGTGGCAAGATGGTTAAGTAACCCTTTCTTAAAGGAGGAGTGAGTTGAGGATTGGCTTAGTGCTAGCAGGAGGGAGTTCCAGAATTGGGAGGCATGACAGGCAAAAGCCATAGCACCTTTGGAGGAATTATGTCTGGGGATGAAGACAGGCATATTGTCAGCAGACCGCAAACCATAGTGAGGTGCCAGATTCAGGAAGAGACCCTCCAGGGGTTTGGGTATTTGTAATCGGACAATATTGTCAATGACAGAGCCATAAGCATAAAGCCTTGGCTCTGAAGGAGGAAGCCATCCCAGATCAGAATAAAGGAGACAATGGTGTTTCAGTCGAAGAGAGGAGGATGCGTATTGACAGATGTTGTTGTATGTGACATCCCATTTTCGGAGGCTAGATTTGGACACAGAGGTGTAGCTGGCAACACCATAAGTGAGCGAGGGAAGGAGTATACCATGGGCAATGGCAAACCTAGCAGAGGGGGTGAGCATATAGCTGGTTCAGTAGGCTATCCCAATTTTAGCAATGACAAGCTTGCAGGTCTGTTGGATGTGCAAATCGAAGTTTAGTGATGGATCTAGTGTGACACCCAGATATTTAAATGCATTCACCACCCCAAGAGTTGAACCGTTGGAGGAGGAGACTTTAAATTTAGTTTGGGAGAGTTTGAGTTTGGCATTAGAACCAAATATCATAGATTGCGTTTTGGACTCATTTATGACAAGTTTGTGTTGTGGTTTGAATTAATGGGAAACAAGCCACCTAAGATGATTCAAGAATCAAAATGATTACCAGCATTAGCACATACAATCCAAAACAAGCAGAGAACATAAGTGCATGAAATACCAAGAAAGGTTTCTGCAATCAGCTCATTTCCTTTTACAGTTGCTGTTTTTTCATGGACCCATTTTTGAAAAGGTTATTCATCATGTTGTGCCTACTGCCCACTGTATGACAAGAATCCATTGAAAATAGGACCTATACTCTGATAGTGTTGGTAACATTCAGATGCACAATCACTTGGGCACCAGTACAATTTTTGTAAAACATCACTAACACACATAGAGCCCAAAATCAATCTTTATGGTGCCAGTCAGAAATCAGGGTCATATTACCAATTCCCTGGGAGAGATTTCAACATTTTGCAGGACTTTGGTGATGTGATGTCAGCATGCCTTAGCAGATAGCACATTGGTCCCTTGGCCAGAAAGACATGGGTTCTAGTCTCACACTGGGATTAGGCTCATTCCATAAACACTAGTACCAGAGTGCAGTTCAAAGGGGACACTGTACTATCAGGGTTTGCCTTTTCCAGTGGATGTCCAGGTTGGATTTAACATTCCATGGCACTTCCCGAAAAGGGGGGGTCATTTCCTTGTTTTTAAGGGGTGGGGTTGTTAATTCTTTTTCCCTCCAGTTGCAGCTTGCAGGGTCTCGCTCAGGCATTCAGATCTGATCCTGCCCATCTGCAGTCCCCCATCCCGAGCATCCTCTCCCCCCTTCCACTGCAGCTTGTACCCCTGGTTTAACCCCTCTGGGGTGGGGCCAGCACTCCTCTTGGTGCTCTGAAGGTCTGGATTTGCTGCAGGTGAGGTCCAGGGTGGAGGAACTGGAAGGCTGGGTAGGTGAGATCCGGCGGTGGGCATGGGGGTCAGGTGTCATCACCTACCTCGCAGACTTGGGTGTTTTGTTGTTCTGGAGCACTTCCCTTCCCCTCCCAGTGCTGTGGATGTGCAATCATGTCTAGCGTTGGCATGGGTGTTCCCGCACACATTGGCAAGGACACCTGCCCATCACACTTTCCCCTGCCTATGCGAGCACTCCCTGAGTGCAGTAGCCCCTGCCTCTGCAAGGTGTTACTGATGCTGAGAGATGCACCCCACCCCTACTGCAGGAGAGGAGAGCAGTCATCAGACGGTTGATCGTCTCCTCCCGGCCAGCCCCCAGAGACCTGAGCTCACTCCCGAACCCAAGTCACTGGCGTGATGTAAGGTGTGGCGTCCAGCGCCTCAACCCTCAGCACCACTAGGCCAGCTGGGTCATTTTATTGGTGTTGAAGCCAAATTTCCACATTAATTAAATACCATCAACAGTTTAATATGGTTAAATTTCAGTTGGTTTGCATCTGTGTGCCCCTTGGATGAGGTTGAAAATAAGCAGTACTTTCCAGCCCTCTTTCCACTGTGAAGGTAAAAAAGGGAAACAAAAAGCTGACAGTATCCCTTTAAAAGCTGTGAAAAAGTCAAACTGGTTCCAAATGTGAAATACAAGAAACTCGAAACTTTAAAAGTGGTATCTTAACAGCTGACACAAGTTCATAGCTGCTTACAACATAGTGGTAATTGTTAATATGATGTGGTGAACAATAAATCAGCAGATGGACAGAGCTATCAAATCAAAGCAGCTGGCTTCAACATGAAATTATTCAGGGATTTACAAAGTTAACATGTGTAATATAGGCAATACAGCACAGCCATGCAGCCCACCTCCAGCTATGACTCAGATGGCCTGCCCAGGCCAGCACCAGAGTACACATCCTTCTAAATCATTGATGTAGAAGGAGGTGGTGCTCCATTTCTGGCCATAATCTGACTTCCTTGAACTAGTACACGTGGAATTCTATTTTTTTAAAGCAGTAGTGTACAACAGTATTGACACTGTAGCAAGCCTTGATAGACTGGTAATACTGTTTTGTGCTAATGCTTTTACTAAACAAAACAAGCCATACTTACAAAGCAAGCACAGTCACACATTTCTAGCATGCCGCACAGACATAAAGCCAACTCGACCCTAGGCCAGTCAGACAGAGTACTTTCATCAGTCAGCAGTCCATCCCTCCCTGAGGCTCAGCCACAAACTCCCTGTGCCCCTTTCCACCCCACCAAGACATAGTGTAGCTATGCTAGTCATTGCCCACTGCCTGCCATACTCCAGGGACCAGTACCCCATTTATTAAAGTTATAGCCTCCTGATCCATCCAAAGGGAACCTTTTTATTTAAAGGCAGTATAAGCAGTTCACAACAGTGGCAAGCAAGACAGTACTACAGTATGTCAGAATGATTATGACATAGCCATGATGCAGGCCGCACCCCATTCCCCACCATGGTAATGATGGTACAGGCTGAAAGCCTCTGGCCCAGTGCCCATTGCCATGGCCCCATCAAATCACCACCCCATCCATTAAAGTCACAGTTCCTCTTAATCTGACCTTGAGCAGCAGACTGTATACTATTTAAGAAATGGAATGCCATTGTGCATTCTACAGACCTTTGGCACAGAGGGAGGAGGTAGATAAGGATATGATAGAAGATATCCAAGGGATGGCTAACAAGGGTGAGGTATTGCTGGTAGGGGACTTCAATATGCCAGATATGGATTGGAGCCTCCCAGCTGCAGCAACAGGCAGAAGTATGAAAATCCTAGACTCTCTACAGGAGGCATTCCTCAGGCAACTAGTTAGGGAACCCACTTGGGGGGGGGACATGCTGGACCTGGTACTGACAAACTGGAACAGCGTCACTGATGTCACAGTGGAGAGCCACCTTGGGACAAGTGATCATCATATGGTGTGGTTCAACATAAGAACTGGGCCAGAAAAAAATCACATTAAAACGAGGGTCCTAGACTTCAGGAGGGCTGATTTCAATAAAATGGGAGCATGCCTCAGGGAAGCCCTAGCAGGGTTAGGGAAAATGGGAGAGGGGTAGAGGAAAAGTGGCCTCAAATAAGAAAGGCCAAAGGCAATGAACCTCTGTGTCAGGCAGGTTACAAAGAGCAAGAGAAAAATAGAGACCATTATGGTTCTCCAAAGAAGTAGCAGAGAAAGTAAAGACAAAGTTAGCATTCAAAAGGTACAAGACAACACAGAAGGGAAAAGGACAGGGAAAGGTACCAGGAGAAGCAAAGGGAGGCATTGAAAGCAGTTAGGAGCATCAATGCACGAAGGGAGGAGAACACTGCCAGGTCAGTAAAAGGGGAATAAAACACTCATTTGGTATATAAACAAAAAGAGGAAAAACAAGGCAGGGATAGTAAGAGTAAATGGGGAAGGAGAGAACTGCATGGAAGAGTACCAGAAGAAATCAGATATATTGAACAAGTACTTTTGTTCAATATTTACGAAAGGGGAAGGTGATGGGCCACTGACAGGAAAAAAGAGCATTAAAGGAAGGGAGGTGGACACTAGCCCTTTTATGGAGGAGAGAGTCCTCAAGGAACTAGCACAACTAAAGGTGGATAAGGTAATGGGGTCAGACTGGGTTCACCCCAGGATACTGAGGGAACTTAGGGAGGTGCTGACTGCACCTCTGATTGCCCTGTTCAACCTATCACTGGAAATGGGGGAAGTTCCAGGGTGGCTGGAGGAGAGCAGATGCAGTCCATCTTCACAAAAGTGGGAATAGGGAAGAGGTAGGAAACTATAGACCTGTAAGCCTAACCTCGGTGGCGGGCAAAGTTATGGAAACACTACTAAAGGAAAGGATTGTGGAATACCTTGTGACCACTGGATTGCAGGACTTGAGGCACCATGGGTTCACAGGAGGGAGATCTTGCCAAACAATCCTGATCGAGTTCTTCATCTGGGTGATCAGGGAAGTGGATAAGGGAGGGGCAGTGGATATGGCCTATCTGGATTTCAGTAAGGTCTTCAACACAGTTCCACACAGAAGACTGGTAAACAGCTGGGCAGCCTGGGAGTGGGTCCAAAAATAGTAAAATGGGTACAAAGTTGGCTGAGTAACAGGAGTCAAAGGGTAGTGGTAAATGGGGTTTACTCAGGAGAAAGCATGGTTACCAGCAGGGTGCCACATAGGTCAGTTCTGGGCCAGGTTCTCTTCAATGTCTTTGTTAACAACATCGCAGGAGGGCTAGAAGGGAAAGTATGCCTGTTTGTGTATGACACAAAAATCTGCAACACAATGGACACACCGGTGGGGGGGGGGGTGAAAAATATGAGGGAAGACCTGAAAAGGTTAGAAGAGTGGTCAAGGGTATGGTAACTAGGCTTCAATACCAAAAAGTACAAAATTATGCAGATGGGGCACAGGAACCCAAGGGCAACATACCAGCTGGGGGGGAGGAAGTGATGACAATTACAAAACAGGAAAAGGAGCTGGGGGTCATCATGACTGATGACCTGAAGGTAGAAAAGCGGTGTGATAAGGCAGTGGGTAAGGCTAGTAGAATGCTGGAGTGCATAGGAAGGGGTATCACCAGCAGAAAGAGGGAGGTAGTGTTACCTATGTATAGATCGATAGTGAGGCTCCACCTGGAGTACTGTGTCCAGTTCTGGAGGCCCCATCTCAGGAAGGACATAGATCAAGTGGAGGCAGTACAGAGGAGGACAACCAAAATGGTGCATGGCCTGCATCAGAAGAACTATGAGGAAAAACTCAAGGAATTAAATATGTACTCTCTAGAGGATAGAAGGGAAAGTGGGAACATGATAGAAACATTCAAATACCTCAAAGGTATTAATAAGGTACAGGAGTGTGGCATTTTTCATAGAAAGAGATGCTCAAGAACAAGAGGGTATAATATGAAGCTGGAACAGGGGAGGCTCAGAGGGGATGTGAGGAAGTACTTCTCCATGGAAGGGGTGGTGGATGTCTGGAACAGACTCCCAGCACAGATGGTGGGCTCCAGGATTCAAGTATGCAGGGAATAGACACAAAGGGACCTTAGTAACAGGGCTGGGGGGTAAGGCCAGAGATAAAGTCGGATCTGCAGTTACACAGTAGGTAGGGATTTTTAGGGCAGACTAGGTGGGCCAAGAGGTCCTTTTCTGCTAACTACTTCAACGTTTTTATGTGCACAGATCAGGATTTTCCTCGATCTGTATTGCAGATCCAAGAACCATTCCATGAGTCTCTGATTTGTGTTCCTACTTCACAAACTATCAAGGGAAGAAGAATGGCTTGAGAAAAATCATATCATACCTTCCAAGGCTCCCCTATATTCAGGGAGTCTCCCTCATTATGCACATTTTTTATAATCCCCCCCCCGCTTTGTATTCCATCATTTAAATTTCATAAACATTATCAAAATAAAACAATATAAACAAGTTTTCTTGCCTTTTAAAGGAACACTGTCAACCCTTTTTTCATCCTATTATTTTGAGTGGAAAACCTGCATTTTATGATTGTTTTCCTTCTCTAAAATTCACTGATGTTGCTTGTTGTTTTATCTGCTCCCTTTTTTGGTAGAACTGAAATGTATACTAATGGTATAAGTATGCCCAACCTCGTTTTGTTTCAAATCCCTGATCTACTCATATTGCATACTTCCTAAACATAAGAAACATCCCTGAACAGTATAGACACTCATGATGCAATAGTCTCTTCTCTTTCCACCACATCATGAGTGGCTAGACAGTGTTGGGGCTGTTTCCAAGTCCAGGAAACGTGCGGTGGGAGTTGATCAAAGACTGTAAACAAACATGTTTTTATGTGGTAACACTAGTATGGTGGTCAGTTCCTTTTTTACTTTTAACTAGGAAAAAATGAATCAGAATCAAACTACCAGCTACATCTGCAGTCTCTAAAGAATGTAACCAATCGCAACATATGTTTTTTAAACTAGAGACACTTTGAGGCCTAAAAGGGTTGACAGTGTCCCTTTAATGGATCTAGCACTGCTTTTCTTTCATTCTATATTGCCTTAGTCACAAAAATTGATGTCTTGTGGAAATCTCCCTGATTTTTAGGAGTTAATATTATTGTTAGGAAACCAGGCCATCATGCAGTACAGGCACAGAAGGATACACACAATGCTAAATTGATGATGTGAATTTAATTCGGCAGAATGACACAGGATGCCAAAAACACTCTGTTATTGCTGTCTAAAAATGGAGCTTTTTCAAGAGTGAAGCCTTTTGCTGCCAGTACTCCTTATAGATGTAGATCTGAAAGGGAGGCAGCACAAATCAGTCCCACAATTTGCAGTGTCATAAAAAATTAAAGGTGCAGTAGTGCAAAATAAAATACATCAGTCATAAAAATCCAGTGGCAACAAAAAGCAAAACTGGACTTCAACAGCTCATGGATTCCTAAAATATAGGATATCTCAGCTGTGTGATGCCAGTTCTGTAAAACACAAAGAGCTATATCAACGGTTAGTTTTAAACAAGCATTTTAACCCTTACAAGACTGCAGGAGTATAAATATATGTCCACAATCCACATACGCTCAAACATATTTTACGGAAATACTATTAGGTCAAATCTGTCATTAAGACCTGGGGCAAAGTAGCTTTGGTGTGAAAAATCCAATAGGCCTCTTCTGGAATGAAGCACATAAAGGTTGCCACCTCTAGGGCTAGTGGCAACTTTTTCAATCCCCATGAATTTCAGTTGGTGCTCCAACTGATTTCTTGAGGTGTGTACATGATATGCCATGACATACTCCATGTTAGCACTGGCCACTGCCCTCACACAGTCCCCCATTCTTCCTTCAGTTTTCTCATGGTTTTACCAATGTAAAACCTACTACGTGTCCAGTCAGCTTAATAAACAATGTACAGTTGGTGGCATTGCAATTAATAAAGTGATTAATTTGCACACGCTGGTTTGTTCTGGGATTTTGAATGAGTTGCCCACCTCTGATACTTATGGCTGCACACTGAGTTACCCTGTCTTCAAGATTCATAGGTCTCATGAATATCATGCTAATTGGGTCAGATACACAAGGCTCAAATATTGGCTCAGTGGCTAGTACACCCCCAGTTCTTTTTAATGATGGACTCAACTGCAGGGGCCTTAACACAGTACATTGCAACAAAATTAATTTTTGGCTTCTCCTTCACCCATCTTCTTTTAGGTTGTAAAAGGCTGGTTCTATCCATCTGTGCTTCCCTATCATAAGCCCTGTGTATGTCTGATTGGTCATAGCCACTTTCTGTGAACCACCATCTGAGCAGCATTTTCTTTGAAGGTGCTCTGGGTGGTACAGTTCCTTCTATTGCACACAAACTGACTGGTAGATATATTCCTTATGGTGTGACAGGGGTAACAAAGAGCTTGCCAACAGGATTGTATGCCTATCAATTGTTATGTAGTACAAATTGGTTCCTACCTCCCTCCATTGTTCTTGATAATAGAAACATCTAAGAATGAGAAACAAGAAAAACTGAGTGCAACCACAAACCTCAGATATCGATTTCTGCTCTCCAGATAATCTACAAATTGGTAAAGCTCTTCCAGCTTTCCCCACCACACCATATGGATGTTGTCAATAAAACTTCTCGATAATCCGATCCTAGTTTGAAATGGATTATTGGAGTCTGAATAGATGACATCCTTTTCCATCTGCCCCATGAAGAGATTTGTGAAATTGAGAGCAAAAGTATACCCATGACTGTACCACTGATCTGCAAAAAAATATTCTCCCAAAAAGATGAAGACATTATATTCCAAAACATACCTTGCCAATTCCAAGATGAATTTTGAAACACCCTTTTGTGTCCTCAGCCATGCCCATGTCCTCCAGTTTCCTCAGCAGTCTCCTGTGTGGCACCAAGTCAAAAGCCTTGCTGAAGTCAAAGTAGAGTAAATCTACAGAATGTCCCTTATCTACCACCATTGTTTTCCAGCAGGACTGGCCCTAGCTATCCTGAGCCCTGTGCGAACCTCCTTGGTGGGGCCCTATATCAGAAGTTGTGAAGCCCCTAAGAAACAGCCTCATCCCTGCCATGGCCTCCCTATAATTTCATTTTCAGCTAGTTTTGGTTGAGTTTTGCACTTTACTTGAATTAAACATAAAGGACCAAGAATAAAGAAGGTCAATGGGACAGCTGAAGCTTTTTGGGGGGCCCTCTGATCTTGTGTGCCTGTGCAAATGCACAGTTCACAGCATGCTAAGGCCGGCTCTGTTTTCCAGTCAAAGAAACTATTGGGTTGCTGCCTGCCACAAACCCATGCTGTTTACTATCCGGAAGACCTTTACTCTATAGGTACTGTAGTTCACAAAGTCTTCTTGACCAGTAACTCCATCAGCTTACCCACTACAAAAATAAGGTTGACAGGTCTTTAATTCCCTGGTTGCTCTTTGTCCCCCTTCCCCTTCTCGTGTGTAGTGGGACTATGTCCACTACTCTCCAGTCTTTCAGAACTGCTCCTACCTGAAGTGAGCTATTGAATAGCCTACCAGGAGTTCAACCAATTTTGTTACCAATGCCTTGAGAACCCTTGGGTGCATTCCATCCAGCCCTGTGGGCATATCTACCTTTAGGGTTCCTAGCCCCTTCTGGACATTTCTCTGGAAAAGACTGGCTCCTCATTTCAGAAATGCCCCTGACAGCTGCCTTGATGCCACTTTTGGGCAGGGACCCACTGCCTTACTTTGTGAAGACAGAAATTAAGTAATCATTAAGGACAGCTGGGTTTTGTTCATCTTCCTTTATAAGCCCTTCCTCTTCTTGTAGCCTAACAATACTTCAGGCTTGCTTCCTTTTTTCATTAATATATCTGAAGAATTGTTTTTCCCCCACCCTTGACCCCCTCTGCAATACACAGCTCTGTGTTTGCCTTTGCCTCTCTGACCATTGTTTTAGGATCCCTAACTCTCATTTGGTACTCTCCCCATTCCTTATCTCATTGCTTTTCCTTGTACTTGGTGAAAGCATTTTTCTTGGCCCTCACTGCTGTCCTGACCCTTTCAGAGAACCATAGTGGTCTCTTGTATCTATTTTGTTTTGCAGCTCTTCTTGCTTATGATTCTGTTGCCTTGAAAATGGTCTCCCATCTTTTATCTGCACCTCTGATGCTGTCTTCCATGGTCAGTTTGTTTCAGACTAGCTCCCTCATCCAGCTGAAGTCTGATGCTTTGAAATCTAGGGCTTCAGCTTTTCATAAGGGCATTCTGGTCCCTAGGGTCAGCTACACCAAATAGAGTTATGGTAGCTGGATCACAGTGGCTTCTCACCCTTACTCCACCCACCATCTCCATGTTGGTAAGCATCAAATTGAGACAGGCTGCCTGTCTAATAGGTTCTTTAATTAGCTGCACCAGCAGGCAGTCCTGCAATGTATCCAACAGGGCCTGAGTTCTGGTGCATCTGGCCGCTGAAATTTCCCAGTCATTATCTTGCAGGTTCAGATCACTCACCACTACCACTTTCCCCTTCTTCATTCTCCTTGCCAGCTCTGCTCCAAGCTTCCTGTTTTTCTCTTCCCCTTATCTGGTGGTCTATAGATTACCTCACTTGTATTTTCCTGCCTGAGGACACTGTGAGGTGATCCCACAATGACTTGGTTTCCCCTATGCTTTTCCTGATATGTCTGTCCCTCACAGCCTCTATGCCTTCCCTAACTTATAGGACTATGACCCCCCACCATGTCTTTTCACCATCTTGTCTAAACATTATGTAACCTGGGACTGGTAATCCCCACCATTATTCTCTGTTTCCCAAGTTTCTGTGATGACTACTAGGTTCACCTCAGTGTTTGCCACCAATGTCTGGAGCTTACTCATTTTATTACCCAGCCTGGTGTTAATGCAGACCCCCTTCCAACTTGCTCCACATCTCCTTTTGTTGTTTTGTGATCCTATTCCTGCATTCTTTCTCATTCTCCTTAATTTTGTGTTTTTCCTGTTGTTTACAGACCTTAACAGCCTTCCCCACTTAGCCTCTTCCCATATTTCTGTCTGAACATCAACCTTAGTTTTACCCACCTTACTGCTACTAGTCTCCTGTATAGACGAAGCACTAGCTAGGCTACCTTCCCCCACTCCCTTTACTGTGCTTCCCTTGGTCTCAGTTTTCTCTGTAGTCAGTTTAACTGTCTAACGTAGACAACAAACTTCTGCCCAGGGCACTGGTCCCCTCTCATCAGGTGAAGGCCATCACCTTTGATGACCCTCCTATCCCAGAAGCCCTCCAGTCCCCCATAAAGTGGTACTCTATCTTCACATATCATCCCTTTAATCACTCATCTAACTCATTGACCTCTTCACTCCTTGTTCTATGTTTTCCTTTCCCTATTCCACACAGAGAGGACTTTGGAAAAGGTCAGAGAGGCCGAATGTGCCTGCATTCTGTATATCAGTTCTACTTTACTTGCTCCACAGACTGGTTCGGCAGATTGTTAGTACCCAAATGTACCATCACCTCCAGCTCCCCATCCCTATCTACTATCTTTTCTATTCTAGCTAGGATGACGCATAGGAAGGCATCTGACCATCCCCCACCCCTATTACCCCTTCTACCACCCTCTCTACTCCCCTGATCGTATGATTCCCAACCATTAAGTCTCTCCTAGCTGCCTTCCTCCTACTCTCACCCCTAGGTGCCACCAGGGCATCATTATTACTTCTCCTGACTGACTCAGAGTCCCCACTCCACATGAAGTCAGGTACCTGAGTCTCCTCCAGGGGTGCAAAGCAATTTGCCATTAGGATGGTAGAGTCTGGTTGACCTCCATATGTCTGCATATGCCACATTTCCCACTCCCTCTCCACACCACTCTCCACCCCTTGGACCATTGGGCCTCTGGGGGTGGGGGTGGGCTCCAGTTGTGCTGGAACCACACAAGAAATATAGTTTCTCTCACTGCTACCAGCTGAACATAGAGCTCTGCAAAGGTCCTGCAAAAGGGGCAGTGACCATCCTGCAGAGCATTACCCTGGAGAAGAGCATCTAAGAGCACATACAGTCCCTGCAACTAACTTCCCATTGAACCTAATTTCTATAATGATCCTTTTGATAACCCTTAGACTTCTTATACTAACCAGTTCTCCCCTACTTCTCTAGTACCCTTACACTAGAACTAAATTGGTCTTCCCTGTGTATGGTCACCCACATAGGGAAGCAATTGTTACTGGTATACCTGATACACTTGCTAAATAGCACATGCTTACTTAACAGGATTCATTTAGACAGGGTGAGGCTATTGTACAACAGAAGCAAACCCAAAAAGCTCACTTAACACTGGCTAGCTATATAGATGTCACCTAGATAGGGTGAGCCTATGATACAACAGAAGCAAACCCAAAAAGCTCCCTTAATAACACTGGTCATCTATATAGATGTCATCTAGATTGGCTAAGGCTATGGTACAATACAAGCAAACCCAAAAAGCTAACTTAACAACACTGGCTATCTATATAGATGTCACCTAGATTGACTAAGGCTATGGTACAACAGAAGCAAACCCAAAAAGTTAACTTAACAACACTGGCTATCTATATAGATGTCACCTAGATTGGCTAAGGCTATGGTACAACAGAAGCAAACCCAAAAAGCTCACTTAACAACACTGGCTATCTATATAGATCTCACCTAGATTGGCTAAGGCTATGGTACAATACAAGCAAACCCAACAAGCACATTTAACAACACTGGCTAGCTATATAGATGTCACCTAGATTGGCTAAGGCTATGGTACAACAGAAGCAAACCCAAAAAGCTCACTTAACAACATTGGTTATCTATATAGATGTCACCTAGATTGGCTAAGGCTATGGTACAATACAAGCAAATCCAACAAGCACACTTAGCAATACATGTTAGTAGTACAGAGGTCACCCAGACAGGGTGAGGCTGTGGCTCAGTACAAGTGATCTTAAAAAGCTCCAGTCCCACTCTGTGCCACTCACATGCTGGGACTTGCTGGGAGCATGACTTTTATGCAGGAGTCCCTGCTTCCTGCTTTCCCCTCAGTGGCTGATTGTGATCACATGATGTCCTGGCTCAGAGGTCACCATAAAATGGTGCTCCTACAGTGTCTCTTTCTGTTAACAAAACCTACCAGGTTAGAATGAAAACTCCAAAATATCCCCCAATTTGCTTTGCTGTCAGGCTATGAAAAGTCCCTCCCCTAAAACTGAGCTTCAGTTGTTAACTGTTTCTGGGGGTAAGGGGGAGGAAAAGCTTGCTCAACCAACTCAAAAATGTTCCCTGATTTGCTCTGCAGACAGTCACAAATTGTGCTGCTGGTGGTTAAAACTCACTGTATTTTCAGGCTACAGAAAATTCCTCTCCTAAAACTGAGATTCAGCTGCTGTCTCCAGATGGAGCAAAAATTCAACCAACTTCAAAATATCCCATGATTTGCTCTACAGTCAGAAAGAAATAGTGATGCTGGTAGGTAAAACATGCTGCTCTTCCAAGCTACAACAAATCCCTACCCTAATGCTGACCTTCACATGCTGTTCCTGGGGAGAGGGGAAGCAAACGCTTGCTCAACCAACTCTTTTTTTTTTATTTTAATTAAGTGTACTTTATTTATTTCCAAAAGAATACAATACCAAAAGGGAAAAACTAATACAAACAATAAACTCAAATAACTCTCTAAAACAGCATACAATATAACAAAAACATACCCTCTATGCACCTCCCCCACTCCCACCCTCCCAGCTGGTCAAGCCTGACAGAATAAGCAGAGAAAATAGCAAAGACCAATACCTAAATAGTCACCCATGAAAAAAGGCCAAGTAAATATTCAAGTTTAGAGTATATACTATACCCCTTCATGACGCTAGTGACCAAACATATAAATATCTGCATTTAGTGAAAAAAGATGTTATCCTGTGCTAGGTGTTAGCAATATGTAATTCTAGGGTAAGGGCACTAAGGAGCTCTCTGTGCCACTCAGCCCATGATGGTAACTGGTCTCCTAATGAATGATGCTCAACCAACTCTGAAATATCTCCTGATTTGCTCTGCCATCAGGCATAAATAGTGCTGCCAGTAGTTAAAACTCACTGCTCAACTAGGCTGCAACAAATCCTCCCCTATAGCTAAGCTTCAGGTGTTAACTGTTTAGAGGGGAGGGGGAGCAAAAACTTGCTGAGTCAACTACAAAATGCCTCCTGATTTGCTCTGCAGCCAGGCTCAAACAATGCTGCTGGCAGCTAAAACTCACGGCTCTTCCAGTCTACAATGAACCCCTCCTCTTAAGCTGAGCTTAAAAAGCTGAGATAACTGTTTCTGGGGGGGGGGTCAGAGAAGCAAAAGATTGCTCAACAAACTCCAAAATGTCCCCAGATTTGCTCTGCAATAAGATAAAAATAATGCTGCTGGCAGCTAAAACTCACTTCTCCTCCTGGCTACACAACAAATCCCTCACATTTAGCTGAGATTCAGGTGCTTTATTGAGGGGGGAGAAAGCTTGCTCAATCATCTCCAACATAACATATGCAACTCCTTCAGAAGTACATAAAATTGCAACACTTTATGGATTTTGATAGCAACACAACAAATGATAATAAAAGGTCACATGTATTCTTATTCCAACAATTACATGTCACAATACTTAGGTAAAATATTTTTAATATGATTCCAGTAAATGTTTTAAAGGTCAATATCTGGTTGATTTGTGTGAGATTACTGCATCTTTAAAAAGATATAACCATAAATTCTTATTTAAATGATTCGATACTGGATGAATTCTAATAAATTAAGATTATTTTTTTGGCGATTGTCCCCAAAACTATTATTTGGTTTTGATAACAGGAGACACTGGAAGGTTTGATACCTTTTATTGGACCAACAAGTGTCTTGTACAAAGAAGAAATTATGCACAAGCTTTTGGGGCCTCACAGGTCCCTTCTTCAGGTGAATAACAAAACTGAGCAACATAAACAGTATTTATATCTACTGTGGAACAATTTATAAAAAAAAAATGAAAATAATTACTTGTAGGGTAGAATGGCAGGAAGTGTAGTTAGAAAGTGACAAAAGGGAAGCAGTAAAGGTCTATATAAGTTGTAAAGTAAAAAAAGAATTTGTGAGAAAAACTGGTGGGGAGGGGGCAATTAACAGAAACAGGTCAGCTGAAGATAAAGGTATGCTAGAAAGGGTAATAAAAGTGAACAGACAGGAACACAGATAAGAAAAATTTGAGATACAAGGAGTTGAAAGTAGGCAGAAAGGGTAGAATAGGTTCAAAATGTTTCAGAAATGCATGGAAGCTTTGAAGTTAGAAGAAACAAAGCAACAAAGACCCAGATAAACAGAGTGTGAGGTTAGTATATACAGTGAGGTGTGAGAAGTAATCGAGGGGTGGAGAGGGGGATGGGCAGGACTGAAGCTGTAAGAAAGGCAGGAAGGAAGTTAGGAACAGGTAATAAAAAAAACAGAGCAGGCAGGAAGTCAGAAACAATTATAATGTAAGAATTACAGTTTACCATAGTATGTCATGAATCCAATGTCCAAATTCAGTACATAAATATTAGATTTAAATTGTTTAATATATTTCAGTTCCCATGTCCTTCTGTCCCAAGTATTTTTGAAGTTGCCTATTAGTATTAGAGCAGATAAGTCAGAGAGAGAATGATCTGTTTATGAAAAATGGTTTTGATAAACATTCAAAATGACATTTGCAGAATCATTAAACAATAAAAGTTAGGCAGTGTATGGAAAATTGAGATTAAATATATATTTGTTAGTAATTTATACTGTAGGTATCTTGACACCATATCTGGAGCTATAGAAACATACATAAACAGTGATACAGTGTACCCTTATTATTACAACAATGCTAAAAATATGGGTTATACTAAGGATTTGTTAAGAGCCACCAGTCATAGTTGTCAATCTGCACAGCAATTACATACATGAGTAAAGCTTTAAATAACCAGCAATGGGATAAGGGGGATTGCACACGTCCCACTGGTACGTATTGTCATGCGTAGTATAAAAAAATATCCCCCTGCACTGTAAGTCACCTTAAAGGGGAAGTTTCACATCTTTTCACAGCAGTATTTTCCTTACTCTTTATGTGTAAGTGCTGTGTGCCTCCTCCATTTGCCAGCAGTCCTATTTCTGTCCATATCTGGTTTGTAAATAAAACATTACAACCCCCAGAAGTTATCATTGTGTTTCTCCTCCGTTTTTCCATCAGAGTTGCTGGAGGATGATGTCATCAGAGCAATAAAGATAGTGGTGTTGATCGAAATGCAGTTCCACCAGTAAACTGCAGCCATGACATTTGGTTCCCCCCTGAGTAATGGGGGGAACTCTTAAGTGTTGTGCCCATCTTGAAGTGTAATTCTATCAGTGATTCTGACAGCGTGAGTATGATGCAGCACTGATTTGGCATGTATAATATGTATAACTTGCATATTAATAAAGGAAGTGTCTATATTTGTTATGCTAATGGTTGTTTTATCAAAAAAAGTCTTACCCAATAAATTAGTCTGTGTGCAACAAGAGTTTTGAGTGTCATTACAAAAATTGTGTATTGTTTTGCATTTTTGTTAGCATTTGATGTTTTGATTTAAAACAGTAGTGAGAAATAATCTTGTAAATATGCCCCTTTCCCTTAGTATCTGAGCAGTCAGTGATCAGGTGGCTGCTGTGGCACTAAAGAGTTCAGCTAAAACAAGGAATAGGTCACCAAGGTAGCATCAACTTCAGTACATGGAGGCTGAGTGATCTAGTGGTTAAAGCATACGCACAAGAACCAGGAGACTCAGGTTCAAATCCTACCAGAGCCCATTACTCTGTAACTGTTCACAAGTTCCCTAACCTCTTTGGGAACTGTGGTAGCCCCTTGGGTCCATGCCTTTGAAAGTGCCCCCATTCCCATTATAAATCTTTTGCAGTGATGTGAGAGCTACAGCAGTTCACTTTGGAGGTACTGTACTGGGGACAAGCTTTGGCAAGCCCCACCCGCCTTGTAATGCCTGCATTTGAAGCAGGATGTCCCTCAAAAATCAAATGCAACACCTCAGCTGTCATAGGTAAAGAAATTAAATTAAAAGGAATATTGCTGCTGTCACTAGTGGAGGCAATGACTGTCAGCCTCAGGGAATCCTAGCATTACCATCCACTCTGACGAGATGGCATTATTTGACAGATGTGATGGCAAGATGAAGGACTGCTGTGTAAATAAATGGAAAAGGATGTTGAAAGTCTAAAACGAAACCAGAGTAGTCCTAGTTTTCCCAGGGCTCTCTTACCATAGGTTTCACACTCTGGAACTGCTGTGGTTACACAAGATGCCATAATCACGATGTGACATTATTTCTCAGTACTTCATTTCAGAGACTCAGCTGTCCAGTCCCCCAGGTTACCCCCACTCAACAAGGATCTCACAGACATAATTTCTGTAAATATGTATATTTGCAACATTTAGAATTATGTTCCTTTGATGTACTGTATTGCTGTATATGACTATTATTTTTGTAATGTTGTTAATTACTATTTAGTTTCTTTCTATTATGCTATCCTCCACACCCTTCCCCAGGACACATCTGGAAATTAACTGCATATGCGTCACTGCATACCCTGGAAAGAGCATACCATGGCTCTTTAACAATGCACAATTGTGAGTACAGTTATTCTGAAAACCTTGTGTCATGTTTGTGTGATTAGCTTCTGCTATATACGCACCTTGGATACATGACCACAATTGGCTCTGCCTCGTGCCTCAGCGCATACCCAGAAAAATGCATACCATGGCTTGTTCAGTATGTAAAAATGATACTGCACTTATTCTGCAAACTTGAGTCTCACTTTGTGTGACTGGCCTCTGATATATGCTAACCTGTGTTAATGAACACACTCAGATCTGTCTTGTGCCTTAGTGTATACCCAGATAACTGCATACCTTTGCTGGATCACTATGTACAATTGTGAGCGTAGGTATTCTGAACATCTTCTGTCACTTTATGTGATCGGCCTCTGATGTGTGCCCACCTTGGTTACATAAAGACACTTGGCTCTGCCTTGTGCCGCACTGCATACCCTGGTAACTAGATACCATGGCAGCACTGCAAGGTACAATTGTTACTGCAGTTATTCTGCAAACCTAGTGCCATTTTTCTGTGATCAGCCTCTGCTATATGCTCACCTAGGTTACCTGAACACACTTGGTTCTGCCTCCTGCTTTAGTGCATATGTAGGAAAGTGCATACCATGGTTCCATCACTTTGTATAAATGTGACTGCACTTATTTTGCAAACCTTGTGCTCAGTTCTCAAAAGTTGGTGGTGCACCAGGGACTCTGCACCCGATTCTCGGTTGGGTAGGGTCCCTGTGGTAAAGTCCCGCAGCTTGCAGCAACTATATCAGGATGCCAAACAGAGGTCGCATCTGGACAGGTTGCTGCAAGCTGTGGGAGGCCGAGTGGCAATGTTCCCAAGCATTCCCTGGTAGTCTAACAGACTGCCCCAGCCCAGATCCCCTCCGTTATTATGAATGAAGATCCCTGGTGATCTAGTGCCCCCCAAGCCCTGATCCTCTGTATTCAGTACACTCTCACTGATTGACAGAGAGCTGTCAATCAGTGAGTGCATACTGAATACAGTACAGCACTCACTGAGAGCTCAGTCGGTGGCTGGCTGTGGTGGTAAGCAGTGGGCTGTGCAAGTCACCAGCTCAGTTTGGGGATAGCAGCGGGGTAGTGGGATGCTGTCTGCCAGAGTGGGAGATCCACTAGGCCACCAATGATGTATTCATATTTCATAATGGGGAGTTGGGGCTTGTGGGGACACTATATCACCAGGGATCTTTATTCATAATAATGGGGGGTCGGGGCTTGGGGGGCACTAGATCACCAGGGATCTTTATTATAACATGGTATCAGGTCTTGGGGGGGTGCTGGATCACCAGGGATCTTTATTAATAATAATGGGGGATCAGAGCTGGAGGGGGAACTATGGCACATTGCCTCAGAATGCCCAACTCTCCCTGAGGACACATTTCTAAATACCCTTAGACCTACCATGGCTGGTCTAAAGGTACTTAGAAGTTTGCCCTCAGGGAGAGTTTTTAGAATCCTGATTTAGGAGATTTGTCAGCCTGCATTGGCTGCAAGTCCCTAGTGCCATGCCTCAACCCATTTTGTGGTGCACGGTTGGCACAAGCCCTGTCTGGTGCAGGCAGCTTGTGGTTCATGCATGCTGCCTTTGTGAATTGCTCAAAGTGTATCTTTTGGCGCAAGGGACACTTTGCACCATTCTTGTGGTGTGAGCCCAGTGTGCCGTGCCAGGAGCTTTTGAGAATTGGGCCCCTTGTCTTACTTTGTGCGATCGGCCACTGATATACTGTCACCTAGGTTACATGAGAACACTTGGCTCTGCCTCGTGCCTCAATGCATACCCAGGAAAGTGCATACCATAGCCCTATCACTATGTACAAATGTGACTGCACGTATTCTGTAAACCTTGTCTCACTTTGTGTGATTGAACTCTGACATATGCTACCCTGTGTTCATTTAGAACACTTGGCTGTACCTTGTGCCTTAATGTCTACCAAGGTATCTTTTCTCCATCACAGTGTACAACTGTGTCTGCAGTTCTTGTGAAAACCTTCTGTCACTTTCTGTGATTGACCTCTGATATATGCCCACCTAGGTTACATGAACTCACTTGGCTTTGCCTCATGCCTCACTGGATACATTGGTAAGTGCATAACATGGCTCCAGCATAGTGTACAATTGTGAGTGCAGTTATTCTGCAAACCTTGTGTCACTTTTGCGTGATTGGCCTATGCTACATGGTCACCTCGGTTACATGAAGACACTTGGCCCTGCCTCATGCCTCAGTGCATATCTGGGAAAGCGCATACCACGATTCCATCACTATGTTCAGATGTGACTGCTTTTATTTTACAAACCTTGTCTTACTTTCTGTGAATGGCCTCAGATATACTCTCACCTAAGTTGCATGAACACATTTGGCTCTACCTCATGCCTCAGTGCATACCCAGGAATGTGTCTACCATGGCTCTATCACTATGTACAAATGTGACTGCACTTATTCTGCAATCCTTGTCTCACTTTGTGTAATCAGCCTCTAATGCACGCTACCCTTTGTTAAATGAACACATTCGCCCGCTGCCTCATGCCTCAGTGTCTACCTCGAAGGGGAGGACTCAGAAAGTCAAAGCCGATGGCTTATACTCCACTTCCTTGCCGATTGCCAGGGGAGTCCCACAAGGCTCCATCCTAGGTCCTATCCTCTTCTCCTTGTACATTAATGATCTTGACTCTCATATTACCAAATCCAACCTACATTTCTTTACAGATGACACAGTGTTGTACACTTCTGGCTCCACGCTGTCTGAAGTAAAGGACGCACTGCAAGCTGACTTTGCCCAGCTGGAAACTAACCTCATTAATGCTAAGCTTCTTCTTAATACTAAGAAAACTAAGGCCATGATTTTTTCTCTCTTAGCAACTCATGTACCACCACCCCAGGTCTACCGAAGGACCTTATTACTACCTCGCTAGGTGAACCCTTGGAAGTTGTCCCCAAATTTAAATATCTTGGCATTTGGCTAGATAACAAACTCTCTTTCAATGATTACCTTGAGGACCTTTCCAGAAGACTAAAAGCTAGGTTAGGATTCTTCTTCAGAAACAAGTCCCTCTTTCCGACTGAAACTAGAATTAGGCTTGTGCAGGCCACATTTCTTCCCTTACTTTATTATGGGGACCTAATTTACAGCTCCTCTGCGATCTCAAACCTAAACAAGTTGGGCGTATTTTACCACCACACCCTGCAGTTCATTACCAATTCCCCCTACTGAACCCACCACTGTGACCTTTACGCAGCTGTTGGCTGGACATCACTTACCACTAGATGTCTGCTTCATGCTGGTATTTGGACCTTCAAGTTACTCCTGAAGAAAATGCCGAGCTACCTCACATCTCTCATCAGTATCTCCCACTGTGCTTATTCTCTCAGGAAATCTGACTTCATCTTCCTTGATGTGCCTAGGACTCGCACCACCTTTGGTAAAGGTGCTATTTCATATGCTGTTCCAACAATCTGGAACCGACTCCAATCCACCCTGAAACTATCTAGTGTGGTCTTGTTTAATTTCTTCAAAGAGTTAACTGCATCCAAATTAAAAAATAGTTGTAGATGCTTTTAAGCCTCTTCCCTGCACTTATTTCCTTATGAACATCCACCTTGACTCAACGCTCGACAGGACATGAAACCATGCAGTTATTCTCAAAACTTTCTCCTGTCCTTACCTTCTGTATCTATATCCTTTTCCCCCTACTCTCATTAGCCCTCACCCCCCCTCTTACCACTCATTAGCTACCCTTCCATCTTATTCTACTACTTCCTCCTGTTATTTTTAACCCCTCTCTCTTACTTAACTAATCTCTCCTATCTCGGTACAGTCCCCACATTTTCTACCAACCTCCATCTTATGCTAATAATTACCTTCGTGCACTGTCGTAATTGAGCACCTCGTAATATATGAACCTCACTATACCTCTTTTTGGTATGATGTACTTACATGAATTGATGTAGTTTATTCTTATGTGTATATTGTTTCACTTTTGCTGTTTATATGTCGCCTCTTTTATGCTCAGTCTCCTGTCTGTGTACATGATTTAGGACCACCTTGTGAATGAGCTTGCTCAATGGAGTTTTCCTCCAATAAACTTGAAATTGAACTTGAACAGATAGCTACATACCATTGCTGGATTACTATGTACAATTGTGAGTGCACTTATTCTGAAAACCTTCTGTCACTTTGTGTGATTGGCTTCTGATATACGCTCATCTGGGTTATGTGAACAGACTTTGCTCTGCCTTGTGTCCCACTGCATATCCCTATAACTCATACCATGGCTCCATCACCATGTACATTTGTGAGTGGAGTTATTCTGCAAACCTTGTGTCACTTGGAGTGATCAGCCTCTGTTATACACTCATCATGGTTACATGAACAAACTGGGCTCTGCGCTGTGCCTCATTGTCTACCCAGGTAACTGCATACCTTTGCTCGATCACTATGTACAATTTTGAGTGTAGTTATTCTGCAAATCTTGTGTCACTTTTGTGTAATCAACCTGATATACCCTCACCTTTGTTACATTAGCATAATTTGCTCTGCCTCGTGTCTCACTGCATGCCCTGGTAAGTGCATAAGCCCACCCCAACCACCCACCCACCCAGGGGCGGCTGTCAATTTAAGGATCCACCCCCGTGGCATCACATCCAGTGACATCACGTCCTGTTGCCATCCAGTGACATCACGTCCTGTTGCCCAGCCCAGAACCTATCTCCCCGCTTTCCCATTTGCAGGTTATACCTGCTGGCCACTAGAGGGACCTATGCTCCCTTGCTACTTCCTACTCCTACCTGTACAGTACTCCTTCCCTTGGATCTTGCTCACCACAATGTATTGGCCTTACCTCACGCTCTGCCTGTGCCTATCCCCACTAGCAGTGCACTTGCCCACTTACCCATCTGCTACTCCGCACTGTGCCCTGGCACCCCTCCCTCCCCTTGCTCCTGAACCTGCTCTCTTGCCCCTTGGGACCTCTGTGTGTCTTGGTCCTCCTTGCCTTCCCCCTAGCTTCCTCCTCGCCTCAGGCACATCTGGGTGTCTTCTTATTCTTGCCTTCCCTTCCTGTACCACCCTGCCCACCCCCTGCTCCCTTAACGTCCCCTCCCCCATGTCAATCGTAGGAAAACGTCTCACCATCACCCAGCCAGAGTGTTAGTCATGCTACTACTCCTGTCAGGGAACATTCATCCAAACCCTGGCCCGGTTCCCAGGAGCTCCCCGACTAGCACCACAGGCCTATGCATGGTCTCCATGAATATCTGTAGCCTCCTAAAAAAGTTTGACTCACTACAATGCCAGGTCACATCAATTATCCCTGATGTCATCGCTCTGATTGAGACTTGGCTGTCGAAATCCTCCCCTGACTCCCTGGTCTCCCTTCTTGGTTTCACCCTCTTCCGGTCCGACCATGTTGGGAGACGGGGCAGCGGCTGCGCTATTTATGTCAAGGAATCTCTCCCCTTACTAGCCCTGCCTACTCCAGTCCTTGACTCCAGGGCCCAGGCGCTTATGCTGAAACTAACCGCTGACCCTTTAAAGGGACCCCTTTATCTGACTACTGCATACGTGCCCCCGGACCAAACGCAGTCCATTGCCTCTCTTACAGAATACCTTTCCTCACTACCTCCTTCCGCTGATCAAATTCTGGTGGGTGACTTAAATGTCAACTGGCTCAGCCCCTCCTCCTCCTCTACCCGTGACTCCTTTTCTGAAATAGACCTAACAGAACTAGTTGCCCAACCTACCAGGACTAACCCCAAGAGAGGCTCCAGTACCCTGCTTGATGTGGTACTCACCAACCGCCCTAATCGGATCCCCAATGTACAAGTCCTCCCAGACTCCCTCAGCGATCACTCCCCCATTCTATTCCGCTGGTCATCTTAAGTCCCCAAACCCATTGCACAGTCCACATGCCGGCAGCGTCTAATACCTGGTGGTCTGACAAAACTTAAGGAATTTCTGTCCCAAATTGACTGGTCTCCTATACAGGCAACTCCTGACATTGACACAGCTCTCTCCTTCTTTACACGAACTTTTAATAATGCCTGTGATATCTTTGCCCCAATGTCGACCCCCATTCTAAAAGGCAGAATGCCCCTGGGTAACCCAGCTTTGATCCACCAACTCAAACATAGGGACAACCTATGGCACCGTGTCATTGAGACTGGCCTGCCCAGTGACAGCAGTAATATATGCTGCCACCAACAAGTGCACTGGCCATCAGAAAGGCCAAGTCTGAGCACTATCGGTCCTCACTCACAGCCTCATGGGGAACCCCAGAACCTTCTGGGATAACATTAAACAGTTAAATGGGAGTGCACACTCCCCCCCCCACCCACACAGATCAACATTAATGGCGTGATCTCTTCAGACCCAGCCCTCATAGCCAACCACCTCAACACCTCATTCACTGAACCTTAGCCCTATCCTCCCTACAAATTTTTTGACCTCTCCCCAGCCTGCCGTAAAATCTTTCTCACCCTATTTTCTCTTCCCCATGTTTCTGCCCAAGAACTTAGGGTCGCACCTTGTCACTGCCTCAAGAGTAATAGTAATGGGCAGTGACACCCTGGATCCATGTATCCTACGGCTGGTCTTAGACACAGTCCTTACCCCGATCACGTGCCTCATCAACCACTCTCTTGCCTGGGAAGGTTCCAACTGCCTGGAAAGTCGCCACTGTCACCCCTATCTTTAAAGGTGGTGATAGGACTGTGGCTGGAAACCATCGCCAATCTCCATTCTCTCTCTCTCTCTCTCCAAGGCCTTGGAAAAAGTGGTAGCCTCTCAAATCTCTGACTATCTCTCCACCTACAATGTCCTATGTGCTGAGCAGCATGGCTTCCGAGCGGGCCACAGTACCAACACAGCCCTCCTAGAGTTCTCCAACTTTCTCCTCCTCCTTAGACACTGGTTCTCTGGCTGGTGCGGTCTTCATTGACTCTCTAAAGCTTTCAACACTGTCTCCCACCCCTCCTTCTTGATGCCCTTAGTCTCTCTGGTTTTGCTGCTGGGCCTATCTCCTGGTGCACCAGTTATCTGTCTGACCACTCACAGTGTGTAAAATTAATGGGACCTACTCAGACATCTGTCCCATCTTTTCTAGGTTCCCAGGGCTCCATTCTGGGCTCCTTACTATTCTCCCTTTACCTTAACACCCTTTCACGCTCTTGCTCGGGGAACATTCTATTGTACGCTGATGATGCAGTCATCTTTGCTTCAAGTCGTAACCCTATTGCCCTCCAGGACTCACTGCAGAAGTCCTTCACTGAAGCCGAGGGCTGGTTCAAGGAACATAGATTGGTGATAAATCTTAAAAAAACAAAAACCATGTTCTTCACTCATTCTCAAAACAAGTCCTGCAACTTCAAACTCCTCATTCACTCTGGGTCCTCTTTCCCACTCGAACAAGTTTGCTCCTATTAAATACCTAGGGATCCATTTTGACCCCTCCCTCTCCTTCCATGGACACATCACTGCCCTAGCCACTGCCACTAATATCCGATTGGGCATCTTACATCGGTATAAACACTGCCTCCCCCCGGAGGCTCTTCGACTCGCAGTCACCTCCTCTATCCTGTCCCTAGTGGACTATGGACTGCCGGTGTATGGTGCTGCTGATCAGACCGCACTCCATAAAATTCACACTACTCTGAATAAGGCCTGCAGGTTAATTACTGGGGCACCTAGGCTAACTCACACCTGTCTACTGTACGCTAAAGTGCTGGTGCTTAATCTTGATGAGCACCTCAAATATCTGACCTGTACCCTTACAAAAAAGACCCTCCTTGGGCTATCCCCGCCAGGATTGACCACCACCATCCATCACTCTGTCCTACTAGTTCATACTCGGACCTCTGGGAAAACCTCTCTTGTTATCCCTAGAGCTAGGACCACTCACGGCCAAAGAGCCTTCAGCTTTAGGGCCCCCTCCTGGTTCAACACACTGCCCCCCTCCATCTCCGAGCTCCAACTATATCGTGGCTTCAAAGCCGCCTACATGGGAACCACCTTGTTAACACCCGAAGCTGTACTGCCACTAGTCAAAGCCGTACTCAATACTAATGACAAAGCTTACTACTAAGCTGCTAAGGACAACATAACTCTGGTATTGTTTGCATCAATCCTACCTGTACCAACTTGTTTGTATCTATGTCTTAAGTTACTGTTATACTGTTATACTGTGTATTTTCGTTTGTCTTACTGTGACAAGGTACCTTTGTAAATGAGCCTAAGGCTCAAAGGTTTTCCAAACTGCTGTCTAAATAAATAAATAATATGGCTCAATCTATGTGCAATAGTGTATACCCAGGTATGTGCATATCACATCACCACTAAACTATGCTAGTCTTGGATTATGCACTATGATGATGGCATCAATTGCAATGTGTAGTTAAACATATCATGTGTTTTGCACAATTGAAATATACTGATGGATCAGTAAAGAATAACACCCAGAGACACCAAAGATAAGTTTCAATGTTTGCAGTGCTCCGTATTTGCTTACCTCACTCTTTCCATGTCATATTCATTCCTTCTCTTGGTATTTCTAGTCAGCAATTGTGGTTTAAGGAGCATTTGAAATGTAACAAAAACACACTTTTTAAATGAAGTGATCTAGCTCTCACATATTCTAATTGCTGAAAAGAGGATGTTCATCATCTGTGCAAAGGAGGCATTCAGTCTACTGCTCCTCCACAACATGTTACAACTGTCTTACAGTGAGAGATGAGCAGTACAAAAGAAACCTTAGTTTTTCTTGTGAATGAAATCATTTCAGATGCATTATTTTTACAGAAAATGATCCTCCCAATCTTTGACTGTGGCGATGTAGTCTATTGTGCCGCTACCAAAACTACCCTAACCAGGTTGGATACCTTCTTCCACTCCTTCTACCATTTCACCCTCGACAGACCTCCTAGCACTCATTACTGCAGCCTCTACCAGGCTTTGCACCTCCCGTCCTTGCAGGACAGGAGATAATCCCACTGTGCCAGGCTCATGGCAAAATCTTGGATCCAGTCCCTACCCCATACTTATCCACTGTCCTGTCCCTATCACCCCCTCCTTTGCACTCTCTAAGGAACACGGATGCCTGCTCGTTGTCTGTCCCTCACATGACCACCTCTGCAGGCCAGGCAGCTTTCTCCTATCATGCTTAAACTGTGTAACTCTCTCCCCACAGCCATATGCCATGCTTCCTCTGTCCATCAACTCAACTCTGTCCTCCATGAGTATTTCTGCACCATCTGTGCATGCAACACCCCTCCCCATTTTCTATGACTTATTCCCATGGTCTGTTAATTCCTGGAGCCCAGGAGTCCACCACCGGTGACTAGATAATTCAGGTTGGGTAATTTTTGATCTGGCCACTCTCTCTATATGTTTGTACCCATGTAGCCCAACTGACAGGGTTGAAATTGTATGCACTGCACTGTTCTTCAATTATTTCCTGTTGTATATGTAATTTTCCTGTTTGAATCGATATGTGTACTGTTCCATGCTACACATTGCTGATAAATTTATTCTGTATTGTTCTCTCATATCCCTTCCCCCAGGATACATCTGAAATTGAGTGGCAGTCTGCTAAGTATACCTTCCTGGTAAAACTTTTAAATAAATAAATTATTTGCTATGCACGCATGAAGGTTACAAGTACTAAACACTGTGTGAGTGGCATGAAAGAGCTTTCTTAAACCGATGCAAACTTAAAATAAAATACCAATAGAAAGCATTGCAAACCTTATGCTTTCTTCTGAGCTGTTGATCCAGTGACATCAAAGAATGGAGGGGTTCTTTTAAAAGTGCCTCAGTTGCATGTAAATGGAAGCTTGCTTGAAACTTTACAAGCTTACTGTATGTCAGAGCCCCAGAATCTGCTGTAGATACCTGTTACAACAGTAAACAAGCATTTGTCAATGCCAAATGTTTGTTTGCTGGTATCAGCATTGGAAATGCAGGAGTTAGACAGATGCAGAATAGAAATGGCAGTGAAGTATTGAACTTCACACCAACCCAACCTCCATCCTGTAGAGATGGACAGGCATTGGGGTAAGTGTTTGGGTAGTCGCCCATGACGTTCATGCTGTCACTGCACCCTATTCTGCAGAGACCGACACATGTTGAGGTGGGTCTTGGGGTGTTTGGCCTTACAGTCACCCCATTCCATAAGGCCATATGCTGAAATGGGTGCAGCATAAGAGAATGGGGTGAACTCTTGGGCCAAAGATTCCAAGGTATACCTCAATGCCTGTCACTGGGTGGGGGTTGGGGGTGAGATGGCATGAGCAGTAAAGTCGGCAATCCAAAGGCACACCCCAATGCCCGTCAGTCTGCAAAGGGTGGGACATTATGGTTAGAAACCCTAACGCCCCTGGGCATTTGTTAGTATTTGCACTACAAATTTTCAACATGGATTTTTTTGTGATCCCACCTTATAAAAACATTTGGATCCTCTTCTCATGAAGAGCAGCAGTGTGATTTTGTCAATGTGTCCCAAACTTTGAGTTCCAACAGTGACCGTGCCATTCTGCACCACATGTACGAAAACACAGATCGGGCAGGATATGAAAAATGACAGCTGTACCATCCATACAGAGGTGTGAAGAGATGGCAATGTTGAAAATCTGTAGTGGGGAATAGTAAAAATGCTCGTACTGCCGAGCATACGTGAAAACTGCACAAAGCATGCATGTAACACAGTCATTTTATGGACTTTCATCACCAGATTTTCAACATAGGCATTTTAGGACCTCTGCTCATGAACTGTCACTGTGATTTTCTTACTGTGTCCCGAACACTGATTTCCCACAGCGAGCACACTATTCTGCGCTGGAAGTACAAAAACACATTTCAGCCAGGATGTGAAAAATGACAGCTGTACTGTTCATAAGGAGGTGTGGAAAAATGCCAATGCTGAAAATCTGGAGTGAAAATATAACAAATTTGCAAAGTTACGAGCGTACATGGAAACTGCACAATGCATGCTCATAACACACTCATTTTATGGACTTTCATCACAAAATTTTCAACATAGGCATTTTAGGACCTCTGCTCATGAACAGTGTCACTGTGATTTTCTGAATGTGTCCTCAACACTGATTTCCTACAGTGACCGCACTATTCTGCGCCGGAAGTGCGAAAACACATTTCGGCCAGGATGTGAAAAATAACAGCTATACTGTTCATAAGGAGGTGCAGAAAAATGGCAATGTTGAAAATCTGGAGTGAAAATATTGTAAATTCGTGAAGTTATGAGCATGCGTAGCAACTGCAGAATGCACACTTGTAAAACAGTCATTTTTTGGATTTTTCCCACCAAATTTGAAACATAGACTTTTCGAGAGCCCACCTCATGAACACTGGCACTGTCATTTTGTTAATTGGTCCTGAAAGGGGGCCCAATAACTCCATGTTGAAAATTTGGTGCCAAAATTCCCAAAAATGCCTGAGATATGCACCAAAGTTGAAAAAACCTATTCATGCCATTATACAGCTTACCGGCATTTCCTCAGTTCGCGGTCGGCTTTGAAGAGTGCAGACATGTTCCCAGTCCACTGAAGATGGTCACGCCAGGCTCCAGAGGTAAGTGTGGTGTGAGGGGGGGGAGGGGAGACAGTGCAGAGGGTAGGTGCGGGTTCGGGAAGGGAGCAGCACAGACAGTGAGGGACTGTTTTCTGCTTTACAAGGAAAAAAAACATTGGGGGATTTCTATTTTACAGGGGCATTTGGCATGCTGGGGTTGACACCCAGCATGCCACCTGAGTGTTTGTTTGGGGGGACTGTAGCTGACAGGGAATTGGGCACCCCCATCAGCACATGGGGGGCAAGAGACGTGGGGGATTGGGCACTCCCTCTGCACAAACCGAATGTTTGGGGGGGAACTTATGCCAATGGGGAGTGGGCTCCCCCATCGGCAAATTACACTGGGTGGGGAATGCGAAGCCGTGGAGTTGGGCCCTAATCGGCAAAAACAAATGTTTTGGGGCACATGATGCGAGGGATTAGGCACCTTGGCACAGGGGTAATATTGTTTGTGAACATGGCGGTGGCTTTCCGCCATGTTCACAAACACATAAATAGGCAATATTCCACCCAGCAATGATGGGTCACTCCCTCATTGCAGCGGAATGGCTGATGCTGCAATGACGAGGCAGCCCCTGATTGCTGCAGCAAAAATGTTTCAACTTGGTGGCACTTTGGAGACCAGTGTCATCAGCACACTGTGCCTCCATTGGTGCACCAGTGTCAAGCCCCCAAATGCAATGCCTCCATTGGCTGCCGCAGTGCCACGCCTCCACAACCGCTTCTCTCCTAAGCTGCCACATCATGCTTCTTGCACATGCGCACAAGCAAACAAAAATGACTGATCTCTTGTTGACATACAGTACTTGTAATTGATGAAATGTATGAAAAGTATGTCAGAAATATCCAAATCATAAATAAACAGGAGTCTTCTTTAACTATTAGAGTATTTAACGTAGCCATAATCACACTTTCACCTCCAGTCAGTAAAAGTTCAACTTAACAGGCAGACTGACAGAATCAGTCACACTGAACTGTTAGAAAACAACAGCTTCAGAAGCCAATATGTCATGAGATCCATTTAATAAAGTCTAAAAGGGGTTTCATTTGGGAAGAG
This sequence comes from Neoceratodus forsteri, assembly GCA_016271365.2. Taxonomy (NCBI): domain Eukaryota; kingdom Metazoa; phylum Chordata; order Ceratodontiformes; family Ceratodontidae; genus Neoceratodus; species Neoceratodus forsteri. The sequence goes on along the minus strand of CM057449.1, from coordinate 1,263,044,287 downwards.
GTGGGATCTTTGGCAGTGAGAAGGTTTCTTTGCCTTTGACCAGTGGGCACGGGATTCATTCTGGAAGGGGTGAGATCTTTGGAAGTGGGCAGATTTGTTTGTCTTCGATCAGCGGGCACAGGGATTCATTTGGGAGGGGGTTGGAAACCTTGGCAGTGGACAAACGTGTTTGTCTTTGATCAGTGAACATAGAAATTCATTCAGGAGGGGTGGGATCTTTGGCGGGAGGTGGACTTGATTGTCTTTGAAGATCAGGCATGTGGATTCTTTCAACAACGGGGGATCTTTGGAGCAGGTGATTTTGTCATTGACTAGTGGGCACGGGGATACATTTGGGAGGGATGAGATCTTTGGAAGCAAGTGTTTTGTTTGTCTTTGGTGGAGATGGGGATTTTTTTGGAAGGAGGTAGGATCTTTAGTAGGGGGCAGGCTTGTTTGTCTTTGACAGGCAGGCATATGAATTCATTCTGGAGGGGGTGGAATCTTTGGTAGTGGGTGAGCTAGATTGTCTTTGGTGGGCAGGAGGATTCATTTAGGACAGGGTGGAATCACTGGCAGTGGGTGGGTAGGTGGGATGTTTGGCAGTGGGCTGTAATGACATATGTTGCTTTGCTTCCTGATGGGCGGAATTATGAGAGGATGAAGCCACACTGTGATAGGTGTGGCTTCATGCCTTCATATGTAAGAACGTTATGCCCATTAGTGAGTATCAGCAGCTTCTGCTGCAGCCTTGCCAGGATTGGGTGTGCACATGCTACACCTCCTACAGGCTTAGATGTATTGGCTGCTTAGAGGACACACCTCCCTAACCACTATTCTGCCAGAAGCATTGCAAGTTTGATAGAATCTGTTCCATGGTGTGTGGTTTTCTGCTTTTTTTCTCTAACTTGCCCCTTTTTTGAATTGTTAACTAAACAAACAGCCTGGTTTCTGCTCATGCCCAGTTAAAAAAGTGAGCATTCTAAAAAAAAAGTGATTTTTTTATGAACACATTAATAAATGCATTAGTTTGTCAAAAAAAATGTGTGAATGTCTATGGGACATGGCTATACACAGCACCATGAGGTGATGCCTAATGCTGTGAACTGCATCCATTTCAGATGGAAATATGTTTATTCTATGGGGTGGGGCTATGCATCAGTACATAACCTCACCCCCACTCAACAGATCTGCATGAAATGTTTTTTTCAGTAGCTACTAGTGGCATCCCACTAAGTGGGTTGTATCTGTTCCGGACACTAAGGTGCCCAATCCCAGTGCTGACTAAATAATAATAAATAATTATGATACTGCTGGGCTCACCCCCAGTACCAGTTAATACCTTCCACATTTACTGTGTATAATCTGCCTGCCACCCAACCTGCCCAGCCACATGGGGTGCCCAATCCCCTGTGCTGGCTTAGACCCCCTCCAAAGCAACAGTGTATGAGACTGGGGTTCCCAACCCTGCTGTCACCAAACATCAAGCTAACACTGGGGTGCCCCAATCCCCAGTTTTGGTACTTGCAAAATAAAAACAATCTCCCCTTCTCCTCCCCCACCTACCCCACCCTGATACATATATCACAGTGGTGCAGTCGCACCCCTATGGTTAAGGTTGAGTGGGCACTTCAGTGTTAAACTGGAAAGTCTGCACTTTAATAACTTTGCAACTGTTCAGTGGAATGAAATTTGGTATGCACATTCCTGTGGGGTAGATTTCTTGAATTTGGCAAGTTAAGTTCTGGTTGGACGTGCGGTTTCCGAGTTACGGAGAGGTGAAAAAAACATGTTTTCACTCATTGACTTTGCTGGCATTTTTCTTTGAACTTGCCTACAGCCCAAATGTTTTGTTTTTTTGGTCTGAAATTTTTGGGGTAGAAAGGGACCACCTCACAGATGAGCCTTTTGCTAGACTGGTGAAAAATTATATGCTGTTTTTAAGTTACTACAATTTAAAAATTTGAAAAAATATTTCTGAGTATGCTCAGTAAGCACTACAATATAACTGTATGAAATGAAGTAGGAATCCTGGTTTGTGTGGAGAAATTCCTACTTTGTATGGCCGCCATCTTGTTTACAGCTTTGCCTGAAATTCAAATTTGGAAACCTCCCAAAATGATAGTCTGGGGAGGAACCAACACATGCAGCTTGGTTATTGTGACCTCCTAAGTGCATTCTGCACTTTACTGCTTGGAAAATGTCCTTAAAATGTTCTTAATTTATATTGAAATTCTTCATTCATATCTGCATAATATGAAGCAGGATCTTGCTTCGTATGATGAAATATGAAGTAAGACCCTACTTTGTATTATGAAAATCCCCAAAAAGAACTGTTAATGCCAACATCGGGGTACCCAATCTCCATGTTGGCACTAGACTCCCACACCCCAGTATGGGACATTGGGGAGCCCACTGCCAGTGTCCCCAACAGAAGAAAGCTATCCTACATATTTCCCAACAGTGGAGTGCCCAATACCCATGTCGGCAGTTGAGGCTCCCAAGATGGGACACCAGGGAGCCCACTCCCAGTGTCCCCAGTTATATTATCCCACTCCTACAGCCAGCAGTACTGAGTAACACTGGGGAGCCCACGAGGGTCACAAAATGTTTTTTAAATTCTTGTATACCTGCAACAAAAAAATCAGTCCCCCAGCATCTTTTTTTGTTTTAATCCTGTAAAAAAGAAAACATTCTCTCGTCATCTCCCCAGCCCCCTCCCCATCCACCACTCTCCCTCTGCGCATGCATCTCCCCTTACTCCCCCTTACCCAATATTTACTTTCAGAGGTCAGTGGCCGTGATCTTCTTCAGACCAGGACATAGGTGCACTCTTCAAAGCTGAACCACAAACTGAAGAATCTAGGTAAGTGCTGTATAATGGCTGTCTATGGTGTTTTGAACTTATGTTGATATCGCTGGCATTTTTGAACATTTTAGCTCCAAATTTTCAACATGGCCTTTTGGGACCCCATCTCATGAACACTGTTAATGTCATCTTGTTAATCAGACCCATAAGGTGATTTTGCAGTTGCTGTGTGGAATCACCTTTTGGGACCAATTAATGAAGTGACAGTTCCAGTGATCAGGAGGGGAGGTCCCAAAAAGCCCATGTTAAAAATATGGTGCAAAAATGTTGAAAAATACCTCCATTATGAGTGTGTGTTGCACAGTTTCTATGCACAATCATTATTTCACCAATTTTTAATATCTTCACTCCAGATTTTCAACATTGCCATTTTTTCACACCTCCTCATGAATAGTACCACTGTCATTTTTCACATCCTGCCCAAAATGTGTTTTCGCACCTGTGGTGCAGAATGGCATGGTCACTGTGCAAAATCAACTTTCAGGATGGATTAATGAAATGACAGTGGCAGTGTTCATGAGGTGGGGTCCCCAAAAGGCCATGTTGAAAATTTGCTGAAAACGTTCCTGAAAATGCCCAAGTTACATGCGTCCATTGAATTTATTCTACACACGCACATAACTTTGCTACTTTTCTTTTTTTTATATACTTTATATTTATTGGGCTGGATATTCAAACTGCGCTATTCTGCGGTGCAAGCCCTTGCGCTGCACAAAATAGTTGTGCAGGGGTGTGGCCGGGGCGATATTCAACTGCGCTATTGAGCAACTCCTTTGAATATCACCCCCCAGCCACAGCCACTGTGCATGGCACAGTGGAACTTGCGCCACCGCAAGTGGTCACAGTGGAACATTCAAGATGCGGTGGCGCAAGTACCATTGCGCCATGTGCAAATTTCCGATATTCAAAAGGTGACATGCAAATGGGGCCATAATTCATGCAAGGCACGGGGGGCATTTGCATCTATTTATGGCCCCATTTGCATGCCATTAGCATGCAGGTGCGCCGATCCCCAAGGACTTATGCCTGGTGCCCTTCCAGGCAGCAGCTGTCGGGGACTGACGCCCCCTACAGCCCGATCACGGGCATTAGTTAAAATATCCCCCCATCCCCCGACTGGCCCAATCGCGGGCATAAGTTAAAATATCCCCCCACCCCCCAACTGGCCCAATCTTGGGCAGAAAAGAGTTCAACCCCCAAGAACATATCTCTGGTGGTCCAGTGGACGCGTTGCCCGATCGCAGGCAGGAAAGAGTTCAAACCCCCAAGAACATATCCCTGGTGGTCCAGTGGACCTCGAAGCATGATCGTGGGCAGAAAAGAGTTCAAATCCCTTCCCCAAGGACCACCTACCCTGGTGATCTAGTGGCCCCACCCCACCCACCCCGGGCCCCACCACCCGCTCCCCCCATCAGTCAGCGGGCAGCAGCATCCACCCGCCTGCTGCCCTGCCGCCCGCCCGCCACCCACCAACTGACTGCCTGGTAGGGCTGCCGCCCGTTGGTTCAGAGCAAGAGCCAATGGGCGTGCAGCTCTCTCCCCAAAGGCAGTCCAGGTATGTGAATGAATTCACATATTTGGACTGCCTGTAGAGTATAGGCTGCACCCATTGGCTCTTGCTCTGAACCAATGGGTGTGCAGCCCTACCGGCAATCAGTCGGCGGGCGGCGGGTGGCAGGCGGTGGGATGCTGCCGCCCGCCAGCTGATGGGGGAGCGGGTGGTGGGGCTCCATGGGTGGTGGGGTGAATACTAGATCACCAGGGTAGGTGGTCCTTGGGGGTTTGAACTCTTTTCTGCCCGCGATCAGGCTTCGAGGTCCACTGGACCACCAGGATATGTTCTTGGGGGATTTGAACTCTTTCTGCCCACAATCAGGCTTCTCATGCTCCACTGGACCACCAGGGATATATGTTCTTGGGGTTGAACTCTTTTCTGCCTGCGATCGGGCTATGGGGGTGTTTTTTTTTTTTCACTTATGCCCGCCAAGACCAGTTGGGGAGGGGGTTTCTAAACTTATGCCCGCGATCGAGCCAGTTGGGGGTGGGGATTTTAACTTGTGCCCGCAATCGGGCCAGTCGGGGGTGGGGATTTTAACTTCCAGCCCGATCGGGCCAGTCGGGAAGGGGGTTACCATATGCCCGCAATTGGGCTGCAGGGGGAACAGGGAATGTTGAGGGCCACCACAGGTGACAGCTGCTGTGTTGCACCCTGCAATGCAGCAGCTCACCTGTGGTGGCCCTCATTTCTCCTTTTTTTTTGCTCAAAGTTGTGCAGGCGCAGGTTGGGGGTTATGCCTGCACAACTCTGCACAACCCACTGAATATCGGGTTGTGCAGTTTATGCACGGTTCCTCCCCCTCTGGCTCAGCATGCCTTCATTAGCATTGCACTGTTGCTCAGCTTGACTTGGGGGGCGCAACTGCCTCCTGCTGAATATGGCAGAATGGCGCAATTTCGGACTTGCGCAGGTGCAACCCTATTGCGCATGGCGCAACCGTTTTGAATATCCAGCCCATTATATTTTCATTTGCAAAATCACAGGACAGGTTTTACAGTGTATAAGTTAAGACAGCACATAATTACATCAGTCAGACACGTAGCAATACATTAGTCTAAGGTCTCAGGGCAACTTACATATTTTTCAAAGCAATTCATACAGTGAGCACTAAGACATTTACAGAAACTATCATCTGGGTCAATATATTTCTAAGGTACAAGAGTAGGATCTAAAGATGAAATGTATGCAATCCATTTCCTCCATTTAAGCTCAAATGCAGACCATTTATCTGTGCGTTTAGCTATTAATCTCTCTAATACATAAATTTCTCCTGTTATTCCCCACCAGCTCTGTATGTTTAGAGACATCTTCTTCCCCCAGTTTCTAGTAATTGCTTTTTTAGCTGCCAGCATATATGTGATTAACAGTGATCCTCTGGGTATTGGGAGACCCTCTGGCGGAATTGAGAGTAATACTAGCTCAGGGGTCAACACAGCTTCTGCAGCTACCAATTCTTTTAATGCCCCTAAAATATCTCTCCAGTAACCTACTAAGTGCGGGCATGCCCAAAAAATATGGAACTGATCCACACATATTTCTCCACAATCTCTCCTGCAATTGCTTGGTGTCCTTGATGAGAACTTGGCCAGTCTTGCCGGAGTATAGAAAAATCTATTTCTAGCTTTCCAGGCAAATTCTCACCAATAGGGGCTCCCAAAAGTCCCACTGAGAATTTAGTATACTTTTCCCAATCCTCCTTTGATACCTGGAGTGGAAGCTCTTTATTCCAGGCATTCAGAAGTCCCTGAGTTGAATTTTTTGATAATTCCCTCAAACCCCCATATATTAGTCCCACAAAGTGGGGCCACATCTGACCTCTCCCAGTGGTCATGGCTAAAGTAAGCAATGAAGGGGGGGATCTGGGAGCCTACTAAAGGCTGGTCCTTTACATACAATGCCCTCTCTTAAGCTTGTATAAATTGGAAAGTCTTTTTGTGGAAGATTGTAAGTTTCTTGAAGTTTAGTAAATGAGAGGACCCCTTGGCATCCACCAAGTGGAACATAAATTTAAAACCTTTTTGTCTCCATTGAACCAAAGTACCCTCCTGTTCTAAAGTAAGAGATTGGGTTCCGAAATTTAATAGATTAAGATAGGGACCTACTGGTTCTAGCTCTCTTAAATGGATGAGTCTCCTCCAAGTCTCCATAGTAGAATTTGTACTATAAATGTCTAGGTCTTTTATTTACTGGGACATATAAAAATTGTAAAAGTTCGCTCCCCTCCCTTACCCCATTAAGGGTGAATTCAAATTCTTCCAGGGTATGCCATACATTGGATTATTCCAGTTGAAAACTTGAGCTATCATAGTGGTGTATGCATACATCTGAAGATCAGGCAAATTTAAGCCTCCCTTATTTTTTGGTACCACTAATGTGGACCCCTTGATTCAAGGTTTTTTTCCCAGCCCAGACAAATCTCATCAAGGACTTATTCCAGGAGGGAAAGTACATTCCATCTGGCATCATTGGTATGGTCTGAAAAAGATATAGTAGCCTTGGAAGAATATTCATCCTAATAAGATCCACCTTAGAATATAATGATAAATGAAGTTGGGACCATTGATGTAGATCAGACTCTATTTTTTGTGTTAGAGGTTCATAGATTACCATAGTGAGATGCATTAACTGGTTTGGTAATTGTATGCCTAGATATTTTATCTTGATGCTGTTCCAGCACAGAGGCAAACTACCCTTCAATGTCTGTGAGGGGGAGAAATGAAAGGAGAGAACTTCAGTTTTAGAAGAATTTATTTTATATCCAGAGAATTGAGCAAATTGCTCAAGTACCTTCCATATTGCTGGAATAGAGGACTCTGGATTCAATACTGACATTAAAATGTCATCCGCCTATAAAGCAAACTTCCAAGATTGATTGCCCAGCTGAATGCCCTCAATTTTTTCTGATTTTCTAAGCATCATAGCCAAGCTCCCCGAGCTTTCTGAACAATTTTTCCCCCTTATGTTACTTCGATTATCGATGGAAGAAGAAAGAGCCTGAAATTAGCATGAACAAATAATTATGTCTATAACTTCTAGTCCACCATTAGAAGGCACTTGGGTTACTTAGTTACTGGCTGTTATTTATCTAGCAAATTGTATAAGGTAGTGTCTGTTCATCATGCAGTCGCCTATTCCAGGCTCAGAGCAGCTCACTAAAATAGAGAGCATGCTTCAGGCCCGAAAAACAGATGGCGCAGCACATAATTTTTCAAACTCTCTCCCTCCTGCTCACTCAGCCAAATGAGTTTCTCCATAAATTTAAAGTATTATCACTTTTTGCTTCCCTCCTGTAAACTGCTAGGGTAGTTTTGATTGTTCCCAGTTCTTGTTGTTTTCCCTGTTTTCTGTTAGAATTAGACTGCCAGCCAACTTGGCATTTTTCTGGATTGTTGCTACCCAAACTTCATTCGTGAAAGTGCAGGCCCATTTTTGTAAGTTCTTCTTTTGCTTCCTGAGCCATGGAGAACTCCTTCTTCTCGGTAGGCAGATGAACAATGAGCCGCACTGGATAAGGGGTTGTGAATTTGTGCCCTGCTGCTTTCAGTACTGGAAGTAACGGTAAATAGGCATGTTATAAGCAAGTACTTTTTGGTGCATAGTTATGATCAAGATATATGCGAGTTGGACCATAGTAAACCTTCTGGCATCGCCATGCTGTAAGCAGAATATATTCTTTTGTTGCATAGCTGTTAAAATGAAGAATTACTGACCTTGGAGGAATATTTGCAGAGGTAGGTTTAGGTGCCAATGCTCTATGCACTCTCTCTAGTTGGAGGTTGAAATCTTTTGGAAGTTCTAAGGCTGTATGTAGCAAAGCTTCAACAAATTCCTTAATGTTAGTTCCCTCAGAGTCCTCAGGTAGACAATAAATTCTAATGTTTTTACGGCATGCTCTGTTCTCAAAATCTTCTTGGCAATCAATTATTTGCTCTTTTTTTTTTAAACTTTTTTTTATTTTTATTTTTTTTTGTACAGACAAGACATACATACATACATACGCTGACCCGGAATACTCCAGGCTCCACAAACCCAAAACTGGTTGTGTAACCCATATACACATAAAACGATGCACATACACAGCAATGGGGTTGACCCTCCATTGCACTTTAGCACAGTCTGACCAATACTTAGTTTCACTTAATTCAGACCAGAAATGTCTAAATAAAGAGAAAAAAAAGAAAAAAGCAACCAAGGCAATTAGAGTCCTCCAACTGCATTATGTATTTCCCTATAATTGGAAACTATTAACCCTAATTAACTTGAAGGGTAAACCCCTGCTGTGTCCCCTGGAAAGTGAGAGATCTCCCATCAGAGCATAGACCATCTCCCACCAGTAATTCCATATATACCACCTGCGCTGGACATCAACTTATGGAATATTGCCTTTAGGCACTATATAGCTTTGACTTAAGCCATCTAAATCTAAAACACAATATTCTTTTTACTAATCCCAACCCGACAGACAGATCTATGTCTCAGTACTGCCAACCTGTAATAGATAGATGTTCTCCAAAATTGACCATATTTTATCAAACAAACCCTTCTTACCCTCTAAGCACATACATCTCCTAATTTTACCCAGGGCCCATATATGATCCCTCACCCAATGTTTGTAATTGTAACACTGATCATCTTTCCAATGTTTCAATATGAAAGATTTAACTATTGCCATCATCAATGATAGGTGATAGGTGATATTTGGATGTGGATCCTGTTAAATGTGACATATCACCTAAGATTCAAACTTCTGGCACTATAAACTCTGAGTAGTCTAACATGGGGTCCATTTGTTGCTTAATTTCCATCCAGAGTGACTGTATTTTACAACAATTCCACATAACATGTAGGGCGTCACCTGGCTCAACCCCACATCTAAAGCATAGATCTGTCTGTCTCAGCTGTCTATCACATAATTTCTTAGGGGTAAAATATATATTGGAGACAATAAAGTACTGCATAATTCTATACCTGGGTATAGGTGTATATTTGATACCTTTCCAAATAACATTCCAAGCTAACTGTTATGGGGCCATTGCACCATCCCAGCATAATATTTTTACTGGGGACTTCGGACTGAGATAGTCTAATAACACCTTATGTACTTTGGATAAAAAATTAGACAATAGATTTAATGCAGAACAATTTTGCCAGGTAAAAGGATTTGTTAATGACCCCCCCCCAGGTCTTTCTCAACCTTCTCCAACATTTTGACCAACTGTATTCTTTTAAAAAAGTGCAGAGACTCACATCTCACCGGAAGAACAACCCTATTGTCTTGCATAACATCCCTTAATGCAAGGCCCTCTAACTGTGCTGCCCAACGTCTAGTATTGACTTTACCCCCAATCAAAAAATTGGGATTTCCTAACACCGGCTGATCTAAAGACCATGCCTGTTCCTTTCTCTGAGAAGGTGAAAGAAACATCCACCAGGCCTTCGCAGTTTTTTCGATTGGAGTCCCAGTTGCTTTACCAAAGTATTTTCCCAGATTGGCAAAGAACAATGCCTCCTGCATTATGCCAAGTTCTTTTAACAACTGCCTCTCCATCTGAAGCCATATTGGAGTATATGATTCCTCCTCATCCCCTGAACCCCAGCAACTCATAATACCCAAGTGACTCACCACATAATACAGGTGTAAGTCAGGCAGTTTCATCCCCCTCCCCCGTCTTGTGGCAAATATAGCACCTTGTGTTTTTTCCTAGGGGGTTTGAATTCCATAGAAACTCATAGAGTGTTCTTCTAATTTTAATAAACCATATTTTTGGGATATTTTACAGGGCTAAATAGACCTGATACAATAATCTTGGCATCAGATTCATTTTAATTAGGCTCAATCTAGCCTCAAAATTTAGAGGAAGCTTATTCCATCTAAGCATATTCCCATTTATTACCGCCAGCACCTTATTCAGATTCATCGCAGCACCATCCTCCCAACAAGCAGTAATCCATATTCCCAAATATTTTAACTGGTCTCCAGCCCAGTGTATTTGCATTGGAGCAAAGTCAGCTCTACAGACGTGGGGCGTCAGAGGAAGAATCTGTGTCTTAGTCAAATTTAGTTTATAATTTGACACTTTAGAGAATTGGCTTATAAGTTCAACCGTTCTGCAGAAACTTACCCCAGGATTAGCAAAATGCAAAAGAATATCATCCGCATAAACTGTAAATTTTAATTCCCACCCCTCAATCGAGATCCCCTTAATGCTAACATCATTTTTAATAGCAATTAATAATGGTTCCAAATATATATTAAACAGTTTTGGCAATAGGGGGCATCCCTGCCTTGTTCCGTTACCCAACAAAAATTCTGAAGAAATATGCCCATTACACATTACCCTGGCCATGAGAGCTGAATATAAATTTCTGATTCCTCTAAGAAGGCCCTTAGGAAAACCCATCCTCGCCATGGTGGCAAACAGAAATGGATGAGAGACCCTATCAAAAGCCTTTTCGGTGTCCAGAGATGTCAAAGCTAAGGGTAGTTGGGAGTCCAGGGCACAACTAAGTATGTGATATCATTTTCTAAGAGCGTCATGTGCCCCCCTCCTTGGCGCAAAACCCACCTGCTCAGGACTTATTAAATTTGGTGCAATATTCAGGATTCTATTGGCTAGAATCCTTGTAAGAATCTTAATATCCTGATTCATAAAAGATATGGGTCTATAGCTACCAAGTAAATCTTTAGGTTTATCCGTTTAGGAACCAACATAATATAAGCCTGGTATAATGGTGGGTGGGGCACCCCATCCTGCATTATACTGTTAAATAAATCTTTTAACAGGGGAAGTATAGTATGCAAATGCACCAGGTAAAATTTAGCCATAAGGCCTTCTGGCCCCGGAGCTTTACCAGAGGGTAATGCCTGAATCGCCGCTATTATCTCCTCTTCTCTAATCAGTGCTGCTAATTGCTTAACCTGATCTACTTCCAGGACCGGTAAAGAAATACCATCTAGGAATGTGTTAATTTCCTTTTCCCCACCCACTTGCTGTAACTGATAAATTTCTTTATAGTAGGACGCAAAGGCATCTGCCATTTGTTGAGGGTCTGTAATGACCACCCCACCCTGTCGTATAACAGGGATTGTTCTACTAGCTTCCCACTCTTTGACTTTGGCTGCCAGCAAACGCCCTGGAACATCACCCTGCATCAAGTACTTGGCCTGAATTTTTTCAAGCCAAAATTCCACTTTACTATAAGTAATGTCAGCCATCTCCTGTTGTAAGCTTTGGAGTTCAGAGTCTATCTCCCCTGAAGTCCCCTCCTGAGGTGCCAGAGAGTCAATAGCCCCCAATGAGAATTCCTCCTTTGCTCTTCTCATACTATTTCACCTTACATCATAACCCCATGCTGTCCCTGAGTATAATACCTTACATGTAGGTCAAGCTAAACCCTTGTTTTGTAATGTAGGTAATTGATTCTGTATAATATCCTGTAAAGCATCTTCCAATTTACTCTGGATTGTAGTATCTGCAAAAAGGAAGTCATTTAACCTCCACCTACAAGGTCAAGAAGGAATATTCTCTGGTCAGCTGAACTGGGGAATGATCTGATAAAATCCTGCACTTAGTAGATATCTCCTTGACCTCCCTAAGTGCTTCCCTATTGACCAAGAAGAAATCTATTCTGGAGTGACTCTTATGTGCAGCAGAATAAAATGTCATATTATTACCTCCAGCTGCATGGGTCCTTATCGGATCTGTTAACGCAGCAACCTCCAATAATCTGGACATAGCCACCTGAGCCACTGATAATGGACTTTTGGATGATGGTATTTTATCCTCCCAATTATTTAGACAAAGATTCCAGTCCCCTGCCAAAATAAGAGGATGTGAGGTTAACAGAGCAATATCCATCTCCACCGGGACCAAAAACTGAGGGTTAGGAGGTGTAGGGCCATATATGGATGCAATTGATAACTCTTTACCCAATATAGTCCCTGAAAGATATATCCCCCTACAATCCTCTCTAACCATCACCTTTTCAATAATATATAGACAATTTTTCCCAATTAAAATCGCTACCCCACCTGATGCTGTTTCTTTACCTGCTCCATATACCTGGTTCACCCACCTCCTCTTTAACTGAGCCAACTGTTCTGACAACAAGTGAAACTCTTGTAATGCAGCCATATGTACCCCCATTTGTTCAATGTGTCTCATGATTACAATTCTTTTACATCTACCCCAAGACCTTTTACATTCCATGAGATGATTTTTCTACAAGATATTTCACACCAACATAGTAGATTCCCTTTCCAGCTATTATAACTATCTTTAGTTTAGCCTCTCTCTCCTGTGCAATAGTGTGCTCTCTCTCTTTCTAGATACCCCACCCCCACCCCAACCCCCGATCCCTAGATCGCCCTCCTAAAAGAATACGGTTCATTCATGAGCCCTTTGCAGTGTGCTCCCAAGCCCTACAAGCCCACCAGCATATCTCATACTACTCCATCCATCCTTAACCCCCTACAATCAATTAGCTATGCCAGCTTTCCCTTTACCCTTATGCATACAATTCCCCATAAGCATATCCTATCCGCTTATTTAATACCTAAATTAAACTTCTAACTCTTGCTAAGTTAACTTATACAATTGCCTATAATAGTCTCTCAGCCGACCACTTGCAACAAAAGATCATGATTTGCCCAACCAAAATATAACGAACTTCCTGTCCCTATAAGAATACAAGGCAGGCCAAAGAATGTACCCAACCCCTAAGGACTCCCATTATCTCCCTGCTTCGCTTATGTAATTCCTGCACAAGGCGATAGGGAAATTCTCATTCGCATACAGAGACTCCATTAACCCCCCCAACTGCCTATCAAAAGAAACTTTGAACATTCCCTATCCCCATCAGTAACTGCCACCAGGTATCCATCCTCCCCGTGCTCTCCAATGTCCAAATCAGGTTCAGTCTTCGAGGGGTAAGCCCCTCCCCCCTATATTCCAAACACTCGCCCTGTTCAAAATAGATTCGCAGCATATGCTACAAAGAAAACAGATGAAACCTCAATTCGCAATCTTCTTATTTCAGGTCCCCACTATGAGAGATCAACCAAAGCACTTCTTCCCTCTTTCACAGGGACTCAAGTCGTAGTTTGAAAGAGAACTGGTAACTTGAATCGGAGACCTTCCATTGCATCCCTAGCAGTCAAGTATCTTTTTTTCCCCTGTTTGAAGATGAACAGACAGGGTCGCAGGGTATTGCATCCTAAATTTGATGCCCGCAAGATACAGCTTCTTCTTTATATCAACGTATTCCTTTTGTTTCTCCCACACCGAGGGTGTCTGGTCTTGAAATAGCCAAAGGGAAGTGTCATTCCACTGCAAGGTTTTATTCTGTCGAGCAGTAGCCAACACATGTGATTTCTCTTTATAATTTAAAAACCTCATAATTAACACTCTGGGTCTCGCTCCCGGTGGGGGCATCTCTCTTAGAGCCCTATGTGCCCGCTCCAGATTATATGCTTCTCCATATGGTGTAGGACCCAACAGCTTAAGTAGTAGTTCTTGCATAAAAGTAACACAGTCTGACCCCTCGGCCTTCTCTGGTAACCCTGCAAGGATAAAATTATTTCTTCGACTTCTGGACTCCTGATCATCCATTCTGTCTTCTAACTTTTTAATCTGTTTGTGAGCTAAAATCAACTCCTGATCTATCGTGGAGACCTTCTGTTCTTGCAAGGAGACTCTCGCTTCCACATCCCCCATTCTGTGTGCCAACGACTGCAGCACCAGCTTCACTGTAGAAAAATCAGCAACCAGGCCTTGCAGTAACTGTTTTATTTCCATTAGATCATCCATGCTCTCAGTGTCTCCCCCTTCTTGTTCTCAATCTGTTTTGTCCATTTGCTCCTGGGGCTCTGGTGATTGCGATTTTAGCCTCTTAACTGCAGGTGCTCTCTCTGCAAGAGGTTCGGGAGCTTCACCCTCAATCTCGGTGCTTTAACAAGGCCTTGCACCACCGTCAGATTCACCACTTAGGCGGAGAGAAATTTCTGTATAACTCTCTCAATTTGCAATATTTTACAACCGAAAGTCACTCAGGAGCACTTCACCAATTAAAGCACTGGAAGCAATCAACTGCAGCAATTCAAATGGGGTTTTTATAGCTTTTTAACATAGTCAGGGCCTAGGAGCTACACTGCAGATGTCCTCTCACGCCAAGCTCATCACGTGACCCTCCATCAATTATTTGTTCTTACATCTCTTTCATCTGCTGTACCATTTGTTCCAGTTCGTCCATTCTATTCTCAGTTACCGTAGCAGCTCTCTCTTGTTCGTCTACTCTCTGCTCTAATTGTATCACATCTCTTCATAACTCACTGTACATTTCTTTGATTTCTGCATGAAAAGTGAGTATCTCTTGGTAAATTAGGTCAAGTTTTGCCTTCTTCGTTTTGGCTTTTGGTTGTTTCCGCTGTGATTTAACCAAGCTCCTTTTAAGATCTGCAGAGTCACGGTTATCTGATGCAACTGAGGCCTCCGATTCAGTTCCATCAGCTATCTCCTCCATTGTGCTGTGTTTGTTACTAAATTCAATCTCTCCAATTCTCTACACTTTCCTCTGATTTTGTGATGCAAAATCTATTTAAGAAATATTCAGAATTACAGCCGAAGTGTAGTTTTTTTAGCTCGGGGTAGATGCAGTTCTCTTTCTAGGCTGCCATTTCTCGGGGGGGGGGGGACTGGAAGTCCCACTTTGCTACTTTTCAAGCTTTTGATGCCAAATTTTCAACATAGCCATTTTTTCACACCACCTCATAAACAGTACAGCTGTCATTTTTCATATCCTGCAAATGGGATTTTGCACCTGTGATACAGAATGGTGTTGCAGTTGCACATAGTTACATTTTGCCTTGCATTTCACAATTTCTCTGTACTGGGGTATGGGTAATAAGATGGTTATGCTGACAATTTAGTCACTGTTGTTCAACACATGGAAGCGCAGGGCCCCACACCTACATACACAGTGCATCTACAGAGGGATTGGAGCACAGGGTCTGAAGGACACACTCCCACCATAAAATATGGATACTATTATAATATCTCAAAAAATGGTATCTCAAAAAAAGAAAGGAAATTCAGTGTTAGAGTTCCCAACCCTACCACCCCATTCCTCTCCCCAACTTCCACACACCAACAGGCACAGGGTTGTGCCTTGGGGTCATTGGCCCTAAGTCTCACCCCATTCCATGTGTAAACAAGCTTATATAGTACAGTATAGGAGAACGGGGTGAGAGCTAGGCCTGACAACCCCAAGGCACACCCAGATGCCTGTTGGTGTGTGGAGGGTGGGGGTGGTAGGGTTGCTAACCCTAACATCACATTTCCAGACTTTGTCACTGTGATAGAAACCCTAACTGATGCATTAACTGAGTTTTTTTGCAATGAATTTCCCTTCTTTTTTGAGAAAGTGTAATTTTACCCATATGTAGTTGTGGGAGCTCCCATTATGCTGCCAGCACTGCATAATGATATCCATTTGTGAGAGCGCAGGGTCTGTCCATAAGTGTAGAGACATTGTAATAAACCCTCATCTCTCTGTGGGAGTACAGGGCCCTTTGGGCCCTGTTCTCCCAGTACTGCATAAAGGAGGGCCCTGTGCTGCCATTATTGCATAATGGTATCCATATGTGGGAGCGCAGGACCCTCTGGGCCCTGCACTTCCATCTATGCATAAGTATAGAGACACAGTGCAGGCCTAGAGACATTCCAAGTAACCTTGTGCTTTAAATGTGGCAATATCTCAGTAAACATAGGAACCTTGGAAAAATTCCACTGCAGTTGTAATCATGACCTGGAAACTTGCACGCATACTAAGCTGCACTTAGCAAAAAATCCATATCGCGAACCATTTTTGAGATATAGGCACCGAAAGGCACCGTGGCTGCTATAATGTTATCCTATGGGAAATTTGTAAACTCTGGAATGTTATAACTTTGGAGCCAATGTAAATTTTATCACCAGACCAGCAAAGGGCACATCTGTGGTGTAAGCCCTTTCTACCCTGCAAATTTCTGGCCAAAAGGCTTAACCATTTTCTGCAGTGAAGTGGAAAAGAAACAACAGTTTTTTGAAAGTTCTTTCACAAATTTGCTACTGAAAAAGCTTGGGGAAGAAAAATGAACTGATGAAGAAGCATGACTATATCAACATGCAGTAATAGTACAACAGGGTTCTCCTTATTACGTGTGTTCTTCTAGTGGCCTGTAAGCATAAAGTGCTAATGGAAAAACAGGCACTTGAGATTTCTGCTTCATGATGGGGCATGCCAGATGTCAGGCATATCAACTAAACTGTTTAAAAGTTATTAAAGCACAAACTATTAAGTTTAACAAGTGAAGAAAAAATTTGACAACAAATGGTAATATACAGTACACATTTTGGGACTTCATTTCTCCAGATGCTCAAACCCAACTGCAAGAAAACTTACCACAGTACAAGACCATCTGTCTCTGAGGACACATGCCTCATTTCATGCAAATTACAAGAAAATCTATGAAGTTATTAAAGTACAAAAAGTACAAAGTGTGAAACAATCAAAGAAAGAATTTGACAAAACAATGGTGATCTACACATTTTGGGACTACATATCTCCAGACTTGCACTCCCAATTAAAATGAAACTTGGCATATCAAGAGACCATTAGTCTATGAGGGTATATGGCAAATTGCATGCAAATTGCAAGAACAGCTGTGAAGTTATTAAAGGACAAAGTGTGAAATAATCCTATTTTCACGAAAGTAAAAAGTGCTTTCACAAAAGTAATAAGTACTTTTACATGGGACATATATTATTCCCATAGGCTATAATGGGAAACAATGAAGTTTACTAACTTTTGAATGGATTAATAATTTTTCACCAAACCTCCAAAAGACACATCATTGACCCAGACCCCATATTCCCTGATGACCTCAGACCAGAAACCCAAACTGTTTGGGCTGTAACCACGAGATAAGACATTCAAGAACTCCTCAACCACACATATGACCAGAACAGAACTTGCCAGATCCAGAGATGTATCGTACCAGATGGTGCAAGCAAAATGTCATGCAAATTGGTAGAATGGTTGCAAAGTTACTAAAGTGCAAAATTTTGGCTTTAACATAGACGTGACCATGCAGCCCTAACTATACCTGCACTACTGTGCAGGTATAATACACACATATATATATATATATTATAGTGGCGTGGTCGCTCCATTATAGTTAGGGTTCAGCGGTCACTTACATACTAAAGTCAAAAGTTTGGGCATTAATAACTTTGGACCCGTTTGAACAGATTTGCTTGAAATTTGGTATGCATGGTGGGGCATGGTAGATCTCTTGATTTGGCAAATTGGGTTTTGGTCAGACTTACGGTCTTTGCATATGAAAACGCTAAAAAATGAAAAAGTATCTGTTTTTAGAAGCAGCTTTTGGGATTTTGGATGTGGCCCTGCACAACTGTTGTGTGGTGTGCTACTCTGTGAGATGGTTTGTTTGAAAGAGCTTTAGTAGCCGAACATGACGCTTTTTGTTTGGTGAAAAAATATTAAGGCATTCAAAAGTTATGCCACTTTTAAGTTCCCAATATGAGTCAATGGGAAAATTTATACGTCTGTTTTGCGAACAAAGAATGGGGTTCTGGCCATCTCGTCCCACCTGGCGATCAAAGAATATGCAGCCTTGCGGTTCAAGAATCTTTGTCCCCGAGAATTTTAAAAATTCTTTGATCGCAGGGTCCGCCATCTTGTTTTTGATTTTCCAATCGTAAAAACACAAATATCTCGGCTCAGGGGTCACTTCTGAAGTAAAACTTAGATGAGTTTTACTCAGAGGACTCAGCTCTATTGAGCCATGCCTTTGGTTTGATCAAAATCAGTCTAAAAACAGAGTTCTGAGCTTTTAAAATCTTATTTCATGGCTCGCTAATGAACTTTGATCGCAAGCCTGCAAATTCTTTGATCGCAAGATTCTTTGATCGCGATCATGCATCATGAGCGAGGGACGAGATGGCCAGATTTAAAAATGTTTTTTCTCAGCCCAGGGGTGCCCTAGAAACTTAAATGAGGGTGGGTTTTGCTTAGGGGGCTTCGTTCTGCCCCATCTGAATAAAAAAAATCATGTTTTACATATCCCTGGTAGTCTACCGGCCCCCCCATCATGATAAAATATATAACGAACTCTACTTGTAAATGTAATGTTCATTAATATTGTTTTTTATATATCCCTGGTAGTCTAGTGGCCCCCTTCCATCATAATAAAATAGATAAGGATTTCCAATTTCCTGGTAGTCTAGTGGCCTTCCACCCCTCCACCCAGTCTTGCTAGCCCACCCAGCACCCCCACCTTCCCAGCCGGTGACTGGCAGAGCCACCTCTCACCTCCATGGCCAACTGTCGACTGTGTGCATTACAATTGCTAATGCAAATAGGCGCTCAGAAATCATTTCAGAGTGCCTCTTTGCATTAGCACTTGTAATACATGCAGTCAGTGGCTGGCCGTGGAGCTGAGAGATGGGCTGTGCCAGTCACCGCTGGGAAAGGCTGGGGTGCTGGTGGGTGGCATGGCTGGGTCGGGGGTGGTGGGCCACTAGACTACCAGGAAATTGGAAATGTTTATCTATTTTATTATGATGGAGGGGGGCCACTAGACTACTAGGGATATGAACAATAATTATAATTTAATACAGATCAGGGGGGCCACTAGACTACCGGGGATCTTAAAAATCAATATTTATCAAATACACATTGGGGGGCCACTAGACTACCAGGAAATTGCAGATGGTTATATATTTTATTATGATGGGAGGGCCACTAGACTACCAGGGATATGAATTATAATTGTTATTTGATACATATCGGGGGGCCACTAGACTACCAGGGATATAAAAAAAAGTATTTATGACATAGACATTGGGGGGGCACTAGAGATTGTTATATATTGTATTATGATGGGGGGGCACTAGACTACCAGGGATATTTAAAACATGATTTTTTCATTCAGATGGGGCAGAACGAAGCCCCCCTGAGCAAACCCAGACTCATTTAACTTTGTAGAGCACCCCATGGCTGAGAAAATACATTTTAAAATCTGGCCATCTCGTCCCTCGCTCTTTGTTCGTGAGCAAGCAATTTCTTTGATTGCGACCCTGCACATTCTTTGACTGCAAGATTCTTTGATCGCGATTGTGCATCGCGAGTGAGGGACGAGATGGCCAGATTAAAAAATCTATTTTCTCAGCCCAGGGGTGTCCTAGGAAGACACATGTGGGTAGATTGTACTCAGGGGGCTTCGTTCTGACAAACCATGGCAGTGGTTTACCGCAATTCTTTGATTTTTTTTTAATTAGAAAAGTTTTTATTCTTTGGTCGTGACCCTGCAAATTCTTTGATTGCGAGATTCTTTGATTGTGATTATGCATCGCGAGCGAGGGACAAGATGGCCAGATAAAAATATAAATTTTCTCAGCTCAGGGGTGTCCTAGGAAGACAAATGAGGGTGGGTTTTACTCAGGGGGCTTCGTTCTGATGAACCATGGTGGTTTACCAAACTTCTTTGAATTTTTTTTAATTAGAACCGTTTTTATTCTTTGGTCATGACCCTGCAAATTCTTTGATCGCGAGCCTGCAAATTCTTTGATTGTGAGATTCTTTGATTGCTATCTTTGATTACGAGGGAGGGACAAAATGGTCAGATTTTTTATAATGGAATAGTTAGGGAAATTTTACCAGCCTTTAAGATTGAATATCTTGGCAACAGTTTAGTCTTTTTACTTGAAATTTGGAGGGTGTTTACAGCATGTCCTCTAGATGTGAATTATGGTGTTTACAAGTCAGAGAAACTTTTTTTTTCGGAGATATTGTGTGACACACTTTATGTTTTGCGGACAGTATTTTGGATTGTGCTGGTTGCTTGAAATTGATAGGGTGCCTAGTCTTAGTGTAATGGATGTAGTTTTCAGTTGTTGTGTTTGTTAAATGTCAACAGGTGTGGAACTGTGCCACTCTGATGAATTAACATTTCAAATTTTGACATGTTATATCTCGGACATGGCTTGGTCTTTTTACTTGAAATTTGGAGGGTGTTGACAACATGTCCTGTAGATGCCAATAGCAGTGTTTATGTGTCAGACAATATATTTTTTGCAGAGATATTGTGTGGCACAGTTTACATTTCCTGGACAACATTTTCTATTGCTCTACTAGATTAACATTTGTTTGGTGGCTGGCCTTGCTGCTGTCAATGTATTTTTTAGTCATTGGGTGTGTAATGTGGCCCGACACTTACAAGTTGGTGGGAGCGTGGGGCCCAAAGGGCCCTGTGCTCCCACCAACTTGCGCAACTTTCTACTTTTCCATTCTTTCTTAAAAAGTAAGAAATTCTATGCAAAAAACTTTGTTAATGCATCAGTTAGGGTTCTTCACAGTGAAAAAAAGTGAGGAAATTAGATTTAGCATTCCCACCCCCTGCGCCCCACCCCCAACAACAGGCATCGGGATGTGCATTGGGGTCGTCGGCCCTAACAGTCACCCCATTTTCCTACACTGCACCACCTCAGCTTGTTTACACATGGGATGGGGTGAGGTTGGGGGTTAGGCCAATAACCCAATGCACACCGATGTCTGTTGGTGGGCGGCTGGGGGTGAGGTGCAAGGGGTGGGAACCCTAAAATCAAATTTTCTACTTTTTCACTGTAGAAGAACCCTAACTGATGCATTAACAAAGTTTTTGCATAGACTATATCTATGTGTGTGTGTGTGTGTGTGTGTGTGTCATATATATATATATATATATATATATATATATATATATATATATATATATACACACACACACACACACACACAGTGGCATCCCTCAGGATGAAACCCAATTGTGCAGCATTTTGCAGCACTCTGCAGAATGCTGCAGCAGACCTACTGAATTAAGCAATGTAATTTCAATGGCAATTAGTCCCTTTTGTCTTGTAGGATATGTGACACTGCCAGGAAGAAGGGAATGTAGCAGTTTCCTACATGATGAAAGGGACTAATTGCCACTGAAATTACATTGCTTTATTCAATAGGTCTGCTGCAACATACTGCAGAGTTCTTTAAAAGTGGGTTTCATCTTGGGGACACCACTGTATGTGTGTGTGTGTGTGTATATATATATATATATATATATATATATATATACACATATACATATACATATATTAAAGAGAGGAAGCGAGAGAGGCAAAACATATAAACATAGAATTTGTTGACAAAAAAGGGCTGCTTGGCCCACCCATTCTGTCCAGATGTCCCCTGCCTAATCTGTCTCAGTAGATCCTAACTGGTATCTAGCAGCCTTCCCTCCTCCTGCCCTGTTTTCTAGTACACCCTATATCTATGCTTTGCATGCTTGAAGTTCCCCATTGTTTTTGCCTTCACCCTTTCTGCTGGCAGTCTGTTCCAGACATCTACCACCCTTTCAGGGAAGTTGTACTTCCTCACATCTCTCATAAGCTCTGTTCCCTCCAGCTTCACTGCATGACCTTCATCCTGGTGCTCTTTCTTCTTTTAAAGAAACTTCCCTTCTGAACTCTTTTCACCCCTGTGAATTACTTGTACAGTAGGGCTGTATCAATATCCCTTTCTCTCTCCTCTCTTCCAGTGTGTACTTGTTGAGATCCCTCAGTCTCTCCTTGTAAGGCTTCCACTGCAACCCCTGCACTATTTTAGTTGCTCTCCTGTGGACTGCCACTACTGTGTCTATGTCCTTTCTGAGATGCAGCCTCCAAAACTAGACACAATATCCCAGGTGGGGTCTCTCAAGTGAGTGATACAGTAGCAAGATCACCTGTCTCCTCCTGCTGGATATACCCCTTTCAATTGCAGTACAGTACATTGTATCCTACTCCCATTATCCTAAACCACTGCACTATGAACTGTGACAATATTTTTGCTACTTTATTTAATGTACATGTAGTACCCATGGTGTGTCTGAAAAAGCTGACTGGCAGAAGTGTACCTAGTTATGGAAGGAAGGAAGGAAGGAAGGAAGAAAGAAAAATCTGCACCCAGTATCTCTCTAGCAGTCTAGCCCTTCCCACTGCTCTGTCACACTGACCTCCTAGTCTGAGGCCATCAGTCATGATAACCCCTAGATCCCTTTCTTGCTTAGTGACTGCCAGTACTTTCCACAGTCCTACACTCAGCTTCTGGGTTCCTATGCCCAAGTTGCATGAATTTGCAATTGTTGGCATTCAACCCCAACTGCCATGCTTTTAACCACTCCTTAACTTTCCAAAGATATCTGCACATTTGCTCCACCCCACTCCTGAGTGTCCACTCCATTGCAGATTTTGGTGTGATCTATAGAAAGGCATACCTTCCCTTCCAGTTCTTTTACAATGTCTCTTTTGAAGAGATTGAAGCAGAGCCTATGGCACCTCACTGGTCACTTTCCCATCATTAGATTAAGTGCCATTAACCATCACCCTCTGTCACCTATCCAGTTTCCAGTTTCTAACCCAATTCACCTTTTTGGATCCCAGAGCTATGCTGCTCAGTTTCTTAATCCATCTTCTGTCCAGCACAATGTCAAAAGCCTTCCTCATGTTCAGATAGGCCACATCCAATCCACTCCCCTGATCTATTTCTCTGGTCAAATAGTCAAATAAATCAATCAGACTCGTCTTGCATGAAGTCCACCTGTGAATCCATGCTGCCTGTGGTCTTGCAGCCCATTGGTATGGTATGGTATGGAATGGAAAAACTTTTTTTTTATACAGGAATATGCCATTTTTGACTTTATCGGTCCACTTCACAAGACAGTCCTGTAATTATCTAAGTTACACATAAGAAAAAAATATGAACAATACATAGATACATAGATACATAGACAGTGTTGGCAGATAAGGGCCTATGGCCCACCTAGTCTGCCCATTTGAGCTTGTAAGTTCAGTTTGTTTTCCTAGAAGTCTGTTTCCCCTTACCCCTGCCCTCTAGAATTCCTTTATGTCTATCCCATGCATTCTTAAATCCCGTGATTGTTTCAGCCCCCACCACTTCCTCTGGCAGGGTGTTCACTTATCCACCACCCGTTCTGTGAAGAAATTCTTTCTCATGTTTCCTCTGAATCGTCCTCCTCCAACTTCATCCCATGCCCTCTAGTCCTGAAACATCTTTTTCGCTTAAAAATAGTGTTTTCCTGCACCCTGTTCCTCCCTGTAAGATACTTGTATGTCTCTATCATATCCCCTCTCTCCCTCCTCTCCTCCAGGGAGTACATGTTCAGTTCCTTCAACCTGTCTTCACAGGACTTGTGATGCAACCCATGCACCATCTTTGTTGCCCTCCTCTGAACCTTCTCTACCCTGTCTATGTCCTTACGTACAAACACAGTCAATGAAAGAAACATGCAAACATTATATCATGCTAACCAATAAAACTTTAAAGGCTGCAGGACCAAATATAAATATGTGGAGGGGATAAGGAGAGGAAAGCTAATTCTATTTCACACACCAACAAATGTAAATACAGTGGTCCTTTAACATTTTAGTAAAAGAGCTATGTATGGTTTCAGCCCATACAAAGGAAGGTAGCACATTCCAGTGTAGGGCTGCCAAGGATCTCAATGTATGATCCCCAAATCTGTTAATGCACCTATCCTGTTGAATTTTATTCTGGTGGACCGATCTAGGCAGATATTTCCTATTGTCCAAAATATTAGGAAATAATATCTTTGAAATGTTATGATCAGAATGGTTAGTCTTATACTCATGGATAAATGTTGGCCAACTTCTTACATATTCCATCTCATGAGGCAACCAGTCAAGTCTAGTCAAAAGTAATCAGTGATGTGTTCTAAAATCACAACAAAGAACATACTTAGCTACTCTGTACTGAAGTCTGTCAAGTTTGTTCAGCATTAATTTGTTTGCTGACCTATAAATAACTAGATTCAAGACACTCTAGCAGTCTTTCCTTTAGCAGGGTTTCCATTAATTTCCTCACCACTAAAGTGAGACTGACAGGCCTATACTGTAGTTGTTAGCATCCTCCCTGCTGCTGCTCATATGTAGAGGGACCGCATCAGCTCTTCTCCAGTCCTCCAGAACCGTGCCTGTTTCTAGCAAACTGCTGAGTAAGCCTGTCAGTGGGACAATTTTTACCTCCCTGAGTTCCTATAATATCCTTGGATGTTTCCCATCCAGGCCATTAGCTTTTTTCCCTTCAGAGCTACAAATCATTTCAGGACTCATTCTTCTGAAAATGGATCGGGGCCACCTCCCTGGCCCCTCCATTCTTCCTACTCCCAGGAGGTCCTCCCTTCCTCCACTGTGATGACAGAGCAGAAGTACCTATTCAGGATGACAGCTTTTTCTTGGTCCTCTTCTGTGTAGTCTCCCCCTTCCACTCTCCCAATCTCCACTTCCCGTCCCTTGCTTTTCTTTTCTTTTCTTTTCTTTTCTTTTCTTTTCTTTTCTTTTCTTTTCTCAGAGATAAATAAACAGATAGATAGATAGATAGATAGATAGATAGATAGATAGATAGATACAGATAGACAGACAGACAGTATATTGTACTAGCTTGTTTAGTAAATCATGGTGAAGGCCTTTGTTCCTGCTCTGCTCCTTGTCAATATGGGTCCAAGTAACTAGCATTGCCTCAAAGAGGCAGATTCCTTTTCCTCTGCATATTA
This sequence comes from Neoceratodus forsteri, assembly GCA_016271365.2. NCBI lineage: Eukaryota > Metazoa > Chordata > Ceratodontiformes > Ceratodontidae > Neoceratodus > Neoceratodus forsteri. The sequence goes on along the minus strand of CM057449.1, from coordinate 1,263,019,216 downwards.
ATTAGTTAAGGAATTACAGTACATAGGTGTGACCCTGGACAGGGTCCTTTTCTTCAAACCACATCTGGACTAACTAGAAAAAAACAGTCCACCATAGGAAGGGTTTATTATATAGAATATAACTTTGTTAGATATCTAAATCTAGGCAATTTTTGGCTAACAGCTCCCTATTTTCATTAATCAACTATAGTATGGGTTATCCTGATATACATCATTGATTGTGTGTTGTATGAGTCTGCTAGGTCTGGTCTTTTGAGGACAGATGAATGTTTAAGGCCTCTATTTTTATACATAAGGCAGTTTTGGAGCAGTTTTCGACTAACTTTGCTTTTTCCTTTTTTAGATAATTCCTGAAGAAGACCTATGGTCAAGATGTCAGTTCTATCTCTATTTTCTATTTTTAGTGTGCATTTAATATTACCTTTTTTATTTTGGATCAATTGCCCATTTTTGTACTGAAAATGGCCTCCTTTTATTAAGCAAGAGGCGTACTATGTGTTTCACATTCGTTTTTAGAAAACAGTTACAGGATGAAGAGCCCTCGATTTCCAGGCCACTTTTTTTTTAATTATGCACCAAAATCAATTAAGAACATCAAATCTATGGTGATTTGTAAGAACGTGTTGTACAATACGTTATTTATACTGTAACTCATTGCTTTTATGTCCATTGATTGTCTTATTTTATGTTTTGATATTTTTGTACTGTACCAAATGGTAACATATGAAAATGGACAATTGCTTGTTCATTATGTTTTACTTGTATAATCAATAAATGAAATAAAATTAAATTAAATTAAAATGAAAGAACCTTAGATGCTTCAGGAGAAACTTTGTAAAAACAACAATTTTAGACATATTTCAATTGATATTTCACTTAGTCTCTGTATTTATCTTCCCCTTTTGATATAACTAATGCACATTCTCATGAAAACATGGTCACTGTTCTCTAAATGTCATCTGCATAGACTTCTTTTTACACTTGGTATTGAAATCCTTTGTTTATGGCATTATAGTAGTTTCCACAGTGACACACTATGATGTCATACACAGAGTAGTGTGATATAAACAAGCAACAGAGATGAATAGATAGTGATCCTGTTTCACATCAACTTGCATGGTTACTGTGTAATGAAAAACTGAATGCCAAATACAGAAAATATATGAAATATAAGGTGAAATATGTCTAAAAATGATGGGAGTGTTTTCCAAAGATTCCCCAAGACACCAATGCCTCTTTAATCTTATTCTTTGAGACTAGTAGATAATTTTCATTTCATATAAATACAGTGCTTTAAGACCAGAGATACAACACACTATCTACAACATTAGTAGAGTATGAAAACACCCTAAAAATCAAGAACTCACCCCAGGCTGAGGAACTAGATGCTGGCTCAGATCCGTATACCAGTGAAACAATGAAATTCAGACAATGGAGACCATAACAGCGACAACTTTGAATGATTTCGATGTTCTCACTGTAATGATCCCCATTCTGAAATTTTGCCATTTCACCCCCATTTCAAACAAACTGCAACTTGGAGTTTATTATATAGAAATGGGGGCATTAAAAACACCGAATGTCTAACAGGTGAAATTTTGCCTCTCGACATTGTGGATTTCGACAAGCCGCATTTCAAGAACTTTGTTGTCGATACAGTTTGGCGGAACTGCTCAGATCAATATCAATGTAAAAATGCTTATTTTATTCACTGGCACATGCAGAAACATCCCGGAATACCTGATGCATTTCAGAAATATAACTCTCCTTTATCAAAGGTGCAAACATGAAGACAGCTGTTTTTAAAGGTTAAAAATTAAGTCAGCCATCTGAGGCACTCATACGTGGTGAGATTTACATACAAACTCTAAAAATATATAAAAACACACCAATATAAAAGTATACAATATAAAATGGTATGTGATACTATTAGTATTAATACATGTCAAGGTACATATTCAAAGCTGTAGAATAATAAATGAGCATAACAATTCAGAAATTAATGGCAACAGCACAACTGGTAATTAATTGTATTATAGCAGTATACAATTGGTGCACAGTGGTCTATTCATTTGGAACCTTGGTTGTCACATTAAGAAATGAATCATAATCTTGGTGCAGACCATAACTAAAAAAAAAGACAGGCAAATGTTGAAATGCAATGTCTGAATAAATACTAGTGCACTGCATTAGTTCTAATCATGGTACATTTATCACAATTCATTTCCTGATGGGGTAACCAAGGTTCAGAATGAATAGACCACTGTGGGCTAATCATATGCTCTCTCACCTCTGCTTGCAGCTGCTTCCACTGAGTATTCACTTGTGTCATCTCCGGTAGTCATCATATCTGAATGTATGTTTCAGTCATGGAATACCATGTTATCTGCACCATCCTACTGTCTGATGTGCTGTTAATAGTTTTAACTGTTTTTATTTGTATCAATTTAAATGACCCTACACAGTTTCTGTCTCCTCCTGTAAGTAGACGCCAATGCTGTATATCTTGTACGTAGATGGCATACAATTGTTCATTGACAATGTTCCTGTGAGCTGCTCTATGTCTGTTGTCCATCTCTTGATGTGAAACCTTTGCAAATGAGCATTTGTGCTGAATGGTGTACCTCCTAGCCTTAAATAAATGAATAAATAAATATGCTACTATAATGCAACTCTTTACTAGTAGTGCTATTGTCATTACATTTTTGAATGAATTATTATGCTCATTTATTATTCTGCAGCATTAAATCCACACCTTGCCAAGTATTGATACTAACAGTATGACATAGAATTTATATTGCATAAGGTACTTTCGTATCTATATGTTTTTATATGCTTTCAGAATTTATATGTATCACTTGTTTGCACTTACAACTTTTTAATTGTTTATTAATTGTACATCCTCCCACATATTAGTGTCTCAGGTGGATGACATTGTTTTTAACCTTTAAAAATAGATGTCCTGGTGCTTGAGGTATGCATTTGATAAAAGAGAGTAACATTTCTAATATGCGTCAGGCCTTCAGAGATGTTTCTGCATGTGGCACTGACTCTGATAATTTGGATATGTCAGATACTGCTACACACAATGTTTCCACAGCTATTGTGGGAGAAGATATGGATCATCATATCTTCAAGAGGAAGTCAACATTCAACCAACAGCCACATGCAGTGACTTAAACTTTTAAAGAACTACATGAACATGACTTACATAGAACGTTTGAAAATCTGCCAGACTTGAACTACAATAACCTAACCAGAGGGGTGAGGGTTCCACAAAGAAGATCTGAAACAAGATTCTACAGTGACTATCAAACCAGTTGACAAAGGTGGGAGTATTGTGGATTAGGGTTACCACCTGTCCAGTTTTAGACCAGATAGTCTGATTTTTAGAGTCTTTATCCAGTCATCTAGTTTTGCTTAGATGTAGTCTGGGTTTTGGGCAATTGTGAATGTTCACATACTCTAAAAATTGATTGTATCAAATCATTGACTATTTTGGGTATATGTCCAGGTGGCAAAGAAGTTCTGATGCCATGCAGATCTTTGTTAGTACAACCAATCAGTGTGGGAGGTGTGAGGTATGGACAATAAGACCATTGGCAGTAAATCAACCTAGTCCTCTCTGAATTTTAAGTATGGTCTTTTACTGCTGAGACAGGTGTTTTATACCTTTACATGCTTGCTTTGGTTCCTTTTATTCTGATATGTTTTAGACTTATTTTTGTTAAATTAATCATCTAATTTTTATTGCTTCTGTCATTACATTGGTTCCCTCTTGGGAGTCCTCAGCAGCTACTGATCTCATTTTTAACACTACCTGGAAATTCCATGATACTAGATACACCATTACATACCATTCAGATGAGTAACATGGAATGGAGTGTCTGACATTATGGAATGTCTTAGAAATATGAAAAGAAATAGCAGTGGTTGTTAAGGTAAAGGGGACAAAATGCAGACACCAGGGTACCACAAACATAATTATTCAAAAATTTATCAATGCATAACAGAGTACATGAGACATGAAAAGTAAAACTGGAGTGTGTTTAACAGAGGTTAGAACAACAAGCTGTGAGCAAGCTTGGTACTTCTAGCAGACCTGGGTTTGATTCTCACAGCCTCCACTTACATACTGTGTGACCCTTGAGCAAGTCATTAAACATCCCTGTACTCCCCAATCACCACTGTAAATGGGCCTTGTGCCCATTGGGCCTTACCTAGTTACCAAAACAATACAAATAAGAAAGGAAAAATAAATACATCAATAAAAAATATTAGTACAAAATGATTTCCTATCACTTAAGAAGTCTTCTTTGACTTTTTATTTATTTTTATTAATTTATTTAGGGATTTGGATCATACCTTTGAGCTCAGAGCTCTTTTACAAAGGTTCCACGTCAAACAGTGACAATGACAACAATAACAAACAGTTTATATACAATACTCCAATAGTAGGTAGCTAGTAAGTAATAAGTTTACAATGTCATTCATAGTACCAATGGTGATAGTACAGCATCAAGAGCATTCAACTAGGGTAAAGGACAGTGCTTGTATGTAGCGAAGGAGATAAAGAGGTGTGACACCTAGTGTGAGAGTCCGAGGAGGAGTCAAGGTGAGAGGGAGAGGAGATGGGGGGGAGTGGGTGGCCAAAAGAAGTGGCTTTGTCTAGGAGATTGGGAGGTAGTGGTAGTAGGTTGGTTTTAAGGTTGATCCAGTGGGGGAAAAGGCACAGGGGGAGAGAAAGACAGAGGGATAGGGCAAGGGGGAAGAGTGGGGGTAAAAGAAAGGGGAAGGAGAGTGTGGGTGAGTGGGCATTATGGGTGTTAGAGTCCTAGTGGCAGTCATAAACTGTCCTAGTAAGAAGGTATTGCCTTAGGCCATTTTTGAATTGTGAGATGCATTGGGAGTTTAGAATGTGAACTGGGATTTCATTGAGCCATTGGGGGGCCCTATAGCTGAAAGCATGCTGTCCCTGCACAGTTCGCAGGAAAGATGTTGATAGGGCCCCCTCATCCTGCCTCTGGTGGTATAGCTGGTAGCACTTGGTGTTAGGATGCTAGAAATGCATGGGGGAGGTTTACCCATTAGCCCCTTTTTTCCAAGGAGACATGTTTGGAATATAATCCTGTTCTTTAGTGGCAGCCAATTGGTCTGTTCGTATAAGGAGCAGGTGTGGGTATTTTGATCTGCAGCCATTGTGAGCCTACATGCCTTGTTGAGGGCAATGTGAATCCTTTTTAGTGCAGTGTCTGTTGCTGCACCCTAGACCACCAATCCATAGTCAATTGTAGAAAGGATGGAGCTGGAGAGTGAGAGACGGAGGGACTCTGGAGTGAAATACTTTTTATGCCTATAGAGTACACCCAGCTTGGTGTTCACTGCCTTTACCACTGTGTCGATGTGTTGAGTGAAGGTGAGGGAGTCATCAATGGTGACCCCCAGGTACTTGAAGGAGTGAACTTGTTCTAGTGGCTCACTGACTTTATTGGAGATGGTGAGGGAAGGGAGCTTCTTTTTGTGCTGTGGGCTGGCTGTGACCATCACCTTGGTATTTTTGTAGTTTAATAGAAGTTTATGGCTACAGAACCAGTCTTCCAGCTTGTAGAAGGATGCCTGCAGCTCGGAGTGGAGGGTGACTATTGATGAACTGCTGGTGAGAAGTACAGCATTGTCTACGTCAAGTATCAGTTTAATGTCACAGGCTTCAGGAAGATTATTTAGGAAGAGGCTGAATAGTAAGGGCCCCAGTATTGACCCCTATGGGACCCCTAAAGATACCTCATTGGAGCTAAATACTGTGTGCCCAATTTTTACACATTGGCTTCTGTGTGTTAGGTAGTCCTTGAACCAGCAGACAGCAGTGGTTGCAACCCCCAGGTTCTGTAGTTGAGTCAGGAGGAGAGAGTGATTGACAATGTTGAAGGCTTTGTTGAGGTCTATGAAGACTGACCCCACCAGTTTTCCTTTGTCTAGTGCCTTGTGCAAGTAGTCAGTGTAGTCCAGCAAGGCAGTGGAGGTACTATGATTCTGCCTGAAGCCATGTTGGTTGGGACATAATAGGCTGTATTTGTTGAGGTAATCTGTGAGTTGGGCGGCCACAATCTTTTCCAGGGCTTTAGATAAGGGAGAGAGGATGGATATTAGCCTATAATTGGTGGTGCATGTCATATCACCATTCTTGTGCACCGGCATCATGAGAGCCTTTTTCCAGATCCTGGGGAATTGTGCATGAGCCAGTGATTTGTTAAATAGTTTTGTAACTGGCATGATGATGACACCCAGTGTTAGGGATAGGAGTTTCATATCAACTCCATCACTCCCCATTCTGATCTTGCCTAGTATTTTTTTAAGTGTTTGTAAGCCTCCTTCACTGACACTTTTTTGAAGTAGAAGACAGGGGTTGAGCCCCCTTAAGGCGTGCAGTTGGTTTTTTCCCCAGCAGGGTGCAGGTATTCAGGGGGTAGCACTCCAGTAAGGTCAGTAAATGCTGTGTTGAGAGAATCCGTGATGTGCCGTGGGTCAGTAATTGTGGTGTTGTTGATGTTGAATGAGCGGGGGATCTTCTTCTCATTCTTCCCAAGAAGGTTTTTGATGTTCTCCCAAAAACTCTTCCCATTGCCCCAAGTTTTATTAAGCTGTTCCTTGTGGAATTTGGCCTTTGCTTGGTGGATAAGGTTGGTGCAGTGGTTTCTTGTAGCTCTATAGCATTGGAAGTTGTGTTTACTGTGAGAGGACCTGGCTTTTTCCCAGAGGTTGTCCTTTTCCTTCATCTGGGTGAGGAGAACCCCTGTGATCCATCCATTAACTTGACCCTAAATTTTTCTTTTTCTCAGTGGTGCAAAGATATCACAAATGTTGTTGAAGCCCACTATAAGGAAACTTAGGGCCCGGTCAATATTAGGTGCATGATGGATGGGGGACCAGTCATACTGGGAGAGGGCAGAGGAGAGGATCCCAAGCTTGCCCTTCCCCAAGACCCTACTATTAATTATGATAGGTGGGGGCTTGCTCAATTTGTTTGACCATGTGCAAGTGACTGGGGAGTGATCACTTAAGGTGTCAGGCAGGACCTTAAGCTCAGAGATCCAAAAAGGGGAACCCAAGAGGAGCCAATTGAGGAGGGTGTCTTTTCCTGTTTTGTGGTTCCGCCTTGTTTGGCTGTCTACGAGTTGGGTCCGGTTGGAAGTAGCAACCATGTCCTTGAAAGGCGTGGATTCCCTGCCCTCCCAGTTGATGTTAAAGTCACCTGTTATGAGACGCTCTGTGCCGTTAGGAAGGGTAGCAATTGTATCCAGTATTTTGGGGAGGCCATCCCTGGCTTTAGTGGGTGGAAGATAAACCGAGGCTAAGATTAGAGATTTGTCGTGCCATCTGACCTGTGCTTTTATTGCTAGTAGTTCATGATCATCCTTGACCCTGTTAACAGGGAGGACCAAGAAGCACAGGTAATCCCTGGCATAGATAAGGACTCCTCTGCCTCTCTTGCCATTCCTGTCTTTCCTGAATGCTTGATATCCAGGAAGCATCACTTCATTGTCTTTTATCTTATTTGACAGCCAGGTCTCTGTCAGACAGAGAATGTCTGGTACATGGTGGGACATCCACGTTTGGAGTAGGTCAAGCTTTGCTGTGAGGCTGCAGATGTTCAGTGCAGCTACTTTCAGGCCTTTACTCGTGTTTCCCCCTGCATTTGACACTGGTGGTGGGTCCAGATTGGCATGGACATTACCTGATAGAAGAAGAAGCAGAAATATTATTTTCCTGGCTGAGAGGTTTATGCTAATGGTGGAGCGTATCTTGCGCCTCCTGCTCTTGCAATGGGGGAGGTGAGCGTTCACCAGGGTGATCTTTACGGGCATGAAAATGGTAATGTTGTTGATAACTGTGGCAGGTGTCGGGGCCCCAGGCTAGCAGGCAGGATGCAGGTGGTGGAAAGCTGGAGCTCCCTCAACACAGTTGGCATTGGGGTGCCATAGAGTCCATTTTTGTCAAGAACAGGTTCTCGCAGGGGTGGTAGTGGTCCAGTTTGGCATCTTGGGCCTGTAGCACCCACAGCGAATAGAAGAACTAGAAGGATGGAGTAATCCATGGTAGAGCAGAGGTGACGGCACTTGGGTGATCTAACAAGCACACCAGGAGAAGACATTACAAATACCTTTAGAGAAGAAGTGATATATCAGTCATTTAAAGGGGTAGAGCCAGGACTGGAGTTTGGGGGCTTGGTTTAGTATCCATTTTTCATCTCATACAAAGGTGCCAATCATAGCTGGGGTCTTAAATACAGAGGACTATAAGGCTGAGGTCCCTAGACAACTGAATGATACAAAATTTTATAGAAAACTAAATAATGACCCCCACATGGGACTTTAAATGGGCTGTTGAGGACATCATTAGAAATGCCTAACAGAGTGGAAGATTGATAATAATACTTGTCATTTCTCACTACTGACAATCCCATACAACTAGCTATATATACCTTACCTAAGTTATACAAGTCTCTGACTTTTCCCTCCCTGGTCAAGCCATTATCACAATGCATAGATTTCCATATTAGGCCCTTTATATGCTTCCTTAGGTCTTATCTTAGGCCCTGTACACACTAGGGAGCTTTAAAATGGTTTACCTGCCTTAAACCATGTTAAGCTCCCAGAACAGGGTTTGCATCCACACTGTAAAACATTTAAAACTGTGTTACAACCATGTCCTAAAATCATGCTAAAAACCTACTAGATAGGTAATCTTTAGTAAGGTTTTAGCTAAACACGATTGCCTTAATCCGTGTTAACAGCAGTGTGTACGCAAACCATCTTCTCAGAACCAAAGCAACGCTCACAGTGAAGACCTGGTGCATGCATAAAAATGGGCAATTATGAATAAAACAGAAGCCAGCACTCAAAGGAGGTCAGTGAAAATATGTTGACTGTGCAATAAATTTATATTCATGGTACAAAAACACACATAGCGAAGAACCTTACTGTGCACAGAGAAAAAAACCTTATCTGCCAGGTCCAAACACACGTCTGAACAGTCCGACGCTTCGAGATAATAATATGTCTTCTTCAGGGGCATGACTCACAATCTAAAGTCACCATTTAAATACCCATTATACCATGTGTGTTTAATGAATATAAAATGGATATCAATCAGTTAATCATACTTGGTAACAAGAAAGTTAAATAAGCACAGTCTTTAATTTCCCTAGTGCCAGGCACTCATTCATCTAACAATTACTAGGATAATTTTCTCATTATTAGAAAGGACCTGGGTCAGACAAAATGAAATATGCAATAAGAAACCTCTTATAAGCCAGAGAATTTAAATCAAAAAATAATTAACATATTTTTTATACCTCTACAAACAATTCGATATTGTTTAAGAAGGATATGTACAGTATTAATTACCTTCTCATTTAGCGTCTCAAAATTAGAAAGCTTATACATATATACTTCTCCGTTGTGTAAATAAATTACTGATTGATTGATGAAATGTATAGGTAACTTCCAAAACACTAATAGTAATAGAACCTGTTAAATATAGGTGTACGTGAAAACATTTGTTATAATACATTTTAAATACTTAAACTATTTTAGAAAAAAAGTCATTTTCAAAGAGCTTTGATGGAGCTACTCATAAAAAATAAATGTTGGCTAATATTAAATAGAGATTCCAAACCAGTACCTCACAAAACAGCATGCATTAAGTTATTAAAGTCTCCATTGAATACATTTGTACTTACAACACAGGACAGAACTTATTAAACACATCATTCCATTCCACTTTTATTTTCTTATGATTTTATCAGGATTGTCTCCCATTCCATTCTAACAATAAAACCCCTGGGTTTTAATGTTTTTAGGCTAAAATATACATAGTCTCCTTTTTACTTAGGAGCAATTGTCTATTGCCTCCTCTTTGTCTGGCTGGAACATGATCAGTTCCCATGTATTTAATTTGATGTTCCTGTCTGTTTTGAAAATTGCTTAAATGTCTTGCAACTGGGTGTGATATGTGCCCATTTCTGATCGCCCTAAAATGCTCCTGAATTCTTTCCTTCAAGGGGTGTGTGGTCTGACCCACATGTGCTAGTCCACAGGAACACCAAACAGCATATATGACAAATTTAGTCACACAGGTAATAAAGTGATTAATGGGGATCTCTGGCATACCCACCTCTTTTGTATTTGAAAAACCTTCCCCTGTTGTGCTGATTTACAGGTAATACAGCACTTGCAAGGTAAAAAAAAAAACTTGTGGTTTTGTACCAAGCCAGCTCCTACATTTACTCTCAGCATTATATACACTCCTTACCAACAGATCTTTTAATGTTTTCCCCTACAGAAAGCTATACATGGTTTTGTCTCTTCCATGCATCTGAGGTCTATCCTGCACTTAAAACATCACAATGTTTTGTATAATGGTTCTCAGATCCATAGGGAGGGGGTCATAAGTGATCACAAATTAAGTTTTAATTAGACTAGGTTTTGTTTCTTTATATCTGAGTAAATCTTTCCTATTCAGTTTTTCCACTGTAATGAATGCATTCTGTAATATGCCCTCTGAACATCCCCAGGCTCTAAATCTACCAAATAGTTCTTCTTTGGCTGCCTGAGTGGAACTGTTTCTCTTTAATCAGACCACTTGTCCATAAAGTTAATTTGTCACAACATGTGCAGGATGTGAACTTTTGGCATGCAAAATGCTATTACCTGCCGTAGGTTTGCAGTAAGCGTTTGTCTGTACCCGCTTTTCACTGTCACACAACAGGGACAAAATACAAACATTCTATCACTTTCTCTTTGTATTGGGCTGTAAATCTAATGCCCACCTGATTATCATTATGATAGGATATAAAGCTATATAAATCATGCTCACTCCCATTCCACAAAAATAACAAATCATCAATAAAATGCATATATTGCACCATTGAACTGTGGAACAGATTTGCAACATATCAGCCCCTCCCCCAATATACCATAGATATGTTAGGACTCATGTCGCACATACATATAGTGTACATTCACTTCTAACTAGTTATCTTACCCTGGGGAGGGTGGAGGTTTTTCACATTTTTGAGCTCTGTACATATCTCTTTTACTTGGAGGTTCAGGACAAGTTGTATTCCTCTGGATAACATTTGAAGTGATTGATGTGAATGATGGTGCATTAGGACCCGTGTGTGTGTGTGTGTGTGTGTGTCTGTGTGTGTGTGTGTGTCTGTGTCTGTGTGTATGTGTATCTCTTTACAATTAGTTATCTTCCCCCAGGAGGGGGGATTTAATTCCTATGATTTCTTATTTAGATTCCTTAGACATTTTTAGTACATCAAGTTGAAATCTTCACATATCAGATTGCATGGTCTTAGTTTATTGGTGGCCCTTGACAGGTAGCTTTGTGTTTGCCTCTTATACTGCCAATTTCTATTATCATGTATAAACTCCTGTTACAACACTAACGGTCTTAAGGTTTATGGAGCATAATAACCAGTTTGAGAGTATAGTTGGGTAATGTTTCCAACTATTGCTCACATTAGGTAAACTTTATACCCTTTGTGTGCCATGTGTATTTATTTTTTGTAGTTCTAGTTTGTGTGGCTTATTTTTAACTTAAAATTATGATAAGCTGAGTGGGTTTTGTTTTTCATGAACTGCACTCATAATTGAGCTATACAGATCTATGCTCGAGATGTCCTCATCTCACTCTGAAGGTATCTCTAAGTCATTTTAATTTATGTGCAGTGCACTCCTCGCATGATGCTATGCTCTAAGCACATCTGACCTTCAGACCTTTTCAGCTGAAGCCGAACTGATATTTTTCAGCTTCTCTGATATGTCTTGTGTTATTTTTTTAAATGAGTATTTTAAATCAATGGAAATTTTTTCTATTTTTTTCTGCATCATCTGGGTGTTAAAAGTATGGGATTTTCTAAATAACTGTTATTAAGCTTCCGAGGAAGGCTTGGGTTGGTCCGAAACCTAAAGCACTATGTTCTTTTGGTTACATCTATGTTGGTCCAATAAAAGGTATCAAATCACTTGCTTCTGGATCTGTTCTTACAAGGACCAATACAGTAAAGACTAAATCTGTATGTATATAGTGAGGTAACATCAGCTGTTATACACAAAAAAGATTCCTGCCATTCAAAGTGTTCTAATTTTTGCAATACAGCTGTGGAATCTTTCACATAAGATTTAAGTTTAATAACTTCCTGCTGTAAATAGGAGTTTAAATACTTAGCTAGTGGTTCTATCAATGAACCATTGCCCAATATAATCTGATGTCCTGGCGGATTTTTAGAATCCTTGTGAAATTTGGGGATATGATAGAAGACTGGGGTGGTAGGGAACTCACAAAATAAGCATTCCCTTTCCTCCTCATTAATCCAGCATTCATCCACTGCTAAATCCAAGAAGGAAGCTATTTTTTCCTGATAGAAACCAGTGGAATTTTTTGTCAGGCGGGGGATAAGTGGAGGCATTGCTTAACTGGCTCTTTGCCGCCCCTTCATAATATTGTATGCTCAGAATGACTACATTTTCCCCCTTATCTGACGGTTTTATAACTATATTTGTCATTGATTGTAACTCTCCAAGTGCAGCCCATTTGGACGAGGACAAATTATCCCAGTAGTGTCTACTACTTTGTTTTCTAATGGCTGATTCTACATGATGTAAAACCAAGTCCTGGAAAACTTTTATTGCTTCACTCTCTGGACTAGGTGGGATAAATATCAACTGTTTTTAATGAGGGGACTGCAAGCTTGATCTTTGTCTCTAAATTGTCTCTCTGTATCATTTACCTGTGAGCTCTGTGAGAGCTCATTATTACTACCCGCTTCCAATAAACCAATTAGTTCACCTTCAGAGAGTACATCTAATAAAGGAGTGTCAGCAATGCTTCTATCATTCAGGCTACTATCCAAATTAATTGCAGATGCATTAAGAACACTGCTTAATGAACCATCGGAGCCACGCTTCTTAACACCACACATTCCTGAAGATCTAGAAAAAAACTTATTGAAGTTAATTTTTCTAAAGAATCTGAATAGATCACAATACACCTCAAATTGATTAATATGATTCACCGGAACAAATGATAGACTGTATTTCAACACTGACAACTGCGGCTCAGTAAACACTTGATCACTTAAATTAACAACTGTCAAGTTCAAAGAATCAGAGTCCAAATAATTGAATTCATTTACTCTGCTGTGCTTTCCTCATATGCCTTTTCGGGTGTTTTTCTCTTTTTTTAACTAGATCAAGAAGCACCCAGTTGTCCATTACTGATAGATTCTGCGCTTGAAAAATGAATACCTCGTGAAGTAGAAGCAGAACCAAATGAGGTAGAAGTAAAAGTCTCTGAATCTCTATTCTTATTTTTATTTTGACCACGTGATCTTCTCCTCCCTCGGGATTGAGACTTGGTATGATTATCCCATTTCTACACTTTATTTGTTGCATAGTCCCTTTCATCCCTTAACAGTTTGGTCTTTTTTTTCCCAATTAATTTGGTCTCCCATTTGTTTGCCTTATAAGTAAGTTTTGTATCTAGGTTCTTAATTAACTCAGTGTTCATACAAGTGGCCAATTGTTCATGAAGTTGAGCAATCGTTTTTAATACTTCATTCCTGTGATAGACGTCCTTGTCTATTTGAGTGCTGGCTTCTGTTTTATTCATGTATGCAGAACATGCTGTACCATGGGTTAAGGCAACCTGTCCTATGGGAAAAGTCATTTTTTTCCAGCCACAGGATAAAAAAATTAAATTACCTACCAGCATTGCTAGATAGTCCAAGAAACACTGATTCCACAGATGTACTTTGTTCGGTGATCCCTTTTGGTGCCCGTTCATGGGTACCCCATCATGCACTGTGGCACCAATTGGCACCCATAACATTTTGAGTTGGTGCTGGAGTCAAGCCTGGGAACCCACTCCAACAAACACGGTTGTTGGAATATAATGTGGATGCTCCAACAACTGTGCTAGGGACCAGTTTATAAAATGTTTTTAATAACGTTTTATAATCAGTCCCTAGTGTATACAGGCCAAAAGATACTGGCAGCATTCTATAAATCCTTGAGGATATGGAAGCAGACAGGGACTTGTATCTAATTACTGTGGCTATTGACACCTTGTACACTAACATACCTCAGGAAGGGGCTTTGGATGAACTCACATGTTATCTAAATGGACATGATGAAAATATTAATCCCTCTACTGAATTCTTGTTGAAACTCTCAGAATTGGTGCTAAAATGCAATGCTTCTACTTTTTTGAATAAGTTCTACCTTCAAACCAAAGGGATGGCTATGTGGCAACTTTGGCCCCCAGCCTTACTATCTATATGTCAGTTTATGGGAATCATGAGTGGTACAAGACAGCTCAGCTAACCCATTCTACAGTAACCATGCATTAATGTGTAATTTTATTTACTATATACTGTATTCACTGTAGGGAAGGGTACTTGGAGTTTGACCAGTTTGTTGAATATTTACATGCCTCTAACCCCAATCTAAGGTTCACTTATGCCACAGATAAATAGTCAATTTCCAAGATTTGAATATTTCTCTAGATGAAAGGGGTAATATCTGCACAGACATTTATTGCAAACCAGCAGACCATAACACCCCGTTGTTAGCCTCTGGCTGCCATCCTCACCATACCATGTGAAACACCAAAAGGGCAGTATTTTAGGAGTTTGCGATACTTACTCTAATTATGAGAAGGTGGCAGAGGAACTTAGAGTTAGATTTGACGGAAGAGGGTAATGGTCTGCAATTACAGAGGAAGCAGAACTTTTTCCAGATCTAGGCACAGAACAGAGCTAATACAGGGATCCCACATCTTGATTTCAGACTCCAACAGACATAATTTTGTGACTTACTGTTGGCCCATGTAGGAAATTTTTCTTTTCTTTTTTTTTAGCTTTCTGTTTATGTCCCCTGTACTCCATCCCCCTGCTGTACCTTAGGACAACCAGGAACATCCCAATCCCCTCCTACCTCACCAGCCACAGGCACCTACATCCATGTAAGCTTAGCTTCTGCCTCCCCCATGTGGAGGCAGTTTGGGGAGGACCTCTGAACTTCATATTGTGTCACGTGATGCTTTCATGCTAAGGGAGACAGGGGACCTAAATATACTGGAGCCATCATCATCACAGAGGTGCTAGGGTCACAGTCTTTTTCTCCCTATAACTTCCCCCAGGAAGGTCACATGCCATGATGTCAAGGCATGTCTGTGCCCAGTAAGTGTGTGTCTACATGCCGACATCCATGACATCCCACCCTCACCAGTTCTTCTACAGCTGTGCTGCCACCTGTGGTCACCCTGTTGGCAGTATCGCAGCAGAGCATGGAGCCACCCCTCCCTAGAGGAGGAGAGCATCCTCTGGGATGCTCAATCCTGCTCCCCCCGGTCAAGTGTGCTCCCAAACTTTGGTCACCGGTGTCACGAGCAGTAGCACTACCACTGCAATGATGGGCTAGCCCAATGTGGACCAATATGAAATTATTATCAAAAGAAATTGGTATGTACTACAGGGGAACCCAGGTCTTAATTGTATTAACAAAGAATCACTGAGTACGGCACATTGCATGGCACCCACTTGTGGAATGCTTTGGTACACAGTAGACAGAGTGTGCACCAATCTGAGACATGGTGATCTAGAGATCATAATGGATGTTATGCATGCAAACAATGTGCATATTGTCTTCTTGTCTCCCCAAGTGATACCTTTAACAATCTCCAAAATGGAAAACAATACACAGTAAGGCAACAAATTACATGTGACACTAGCGGGGTCATATATATTGCTACCTGTAAATGTGTGGCAATTTATGTGGGAAAAATGAAAAGACAGTTTTACGTGGGGTGGAAGAACATGAAAGAACTATTTGGAGAGGGGACAACACACATACCACTCCTAACCATATTAGTTCAGCGGGCATCAAGAGTGACTGTGGTTTCACCTACAGAGCAACGGATAAGGTAAACCCAAACCTCAGTTGGGAAGATTTTGATAACTTGTTACTTAAATGTGGGGCATTCTGGATATTTAGCCTGAGTGTCACTAGGTATCCTGGCATTAATGATCATTTTGATCTGGCCCTGTTTTTGAAGCAAAGATAATAAGCAAAGATAAGAAGTGACTATTTATAGGTATCACAGCTTTGTATTTCAACATCCAGTTTGGTACAATTGATTTATACTTCATGCTTTATTCTTCTGTTTTGGCATTACTGATTCACATCCTGCAAACAGCCTACAGTAGTGTTTAATCCAACTACAAAAAAGAATGTACAATGATTAAGAACTAATAGCCTGCAATAGCATTTATTGACCCTGTATTCTAGCATTTGTCTGTCTCTACTTCTATTTTAGTTATGATCTGCACCAGGATCACTATTTATTTCCTGATGTGGGTGACCAAGGTTCAGAATAAATAGACCACAGTGCACCAATTATATGCTGCTATAATACAATTAATAACTAGTAGTGCTATTGTCATTAGATTCTGAATTAATTATTATGCTCCTTTATTATTCTGCAGCATGGAATCCATACCTTGCTATGTATTGCTACTAATAGTGTGACATAGGATTTTACATTGTATACTTCTATATCTATGTGTTTTTATACATTTTCAGAGTTTGTATGTATCTCTTGTTTGCACTTACAACTTTTAAATTATTTATTAATTGTACATCCCATCACACACGTGTGTGTGTGTGTGTGTGTGTCTCAAGTGGATGACATCATTTTTAACCTTCAAAAACAGCTCTCTTATTGTTTGAGGTAAGCCTTTGATAAAGGAGACTTATATTTCCAAAACACGTACGGTATTCAGAGCTGTTCTGCATGTGGCAGTGAACAAAAAAGGCACATTTTTCTACTGCTATTGATCTGAGCCAGTGTCTGTTTTCTCAGCCATTGGTGAGTGCCTGGTTTTTAGTGTGTTTTCATAATTCAATTTATTGTCAGCACCCCAGTCCAGTAGCACAGTCTGTTTTGTTGTTTTCAGTATTAATACACTATATAACATCCATCAGAATTTTTAAACAATAGTCTCTGTGTACCACTAATACTAAAATATGGCATATTCTGAAGCATTTGTTTAATTTGTCATTCATCTGAGAGTCTGAGGTATATAAGTGAAAAAAGGAAGATGAGGGGTGGAATTGTAAGGTTAAGAAGGGAAGGGGGGACTGTGCAGAGGAGGAACAGAAAAAGGCAGACATCCTGAACAAATACTTTTGTTCGGTGTGCACAGAGAAAAAAATGGGGAGGGGCCTCAAAAATGTACAGTAACTGGAGCATTGGAGGGAGGGAGGGAGATGGACGCTAGTCCATATTTGGAAGAGGGAGACCTAAACTGACTCACAAATCTGAAAGAGGATCTTACACATCTGAAAGTGGACAAAACAATGGGGCCAGACAGGGTCCACCTGAGGGTACTGAGCGAGCTAAGGGAGGTACAGGCTGCACCTCTGACAGCCCTAATTAACAGCTCATTGGAAACAGGAGTGGTACCAGAAGACTAGATATGAGCAGATGTAATCACACTTCACAAAAGTGGTAGCAAGGGAGAGGCTGTCAATTGTAGGTCAGTCAGCCTGTTGTCTGTGGTGGGAAAGTTAATAAAATCACTGCTGAAAGAAAGGATTGCAGAATCTTTTGAATCTAATTAGTTACAAGACTCAAGCAGCATGGATTCATGAGAGGGGGGTCATGTGAAACTCATCTGATAGAGTTCTTTGACTGGGTGACCAAGGAACTAGATCAGGATGGAGCAGTGGACATGGCCTATCTAGATGTAAATAAGGCATTCAACACCTTTCCACATAGGAAACTAGCAAGCAAGCTGGGTAGTTTAGGAGTGAGTCCAAAGGTGGTAAACTGGGTAAGAAATGGGTTAAGGGATAGGCAGCAAAGGGTGGTGGTAAACAGAGTTCACTCAGAAGAAGGGAGGGTGATCAGCGGGGTGCCTCAGGGATCATTGTTGGGACTGGTCCTCTTTAATGCCTTCATAAGTGACATTGCAGAGGAGCTGTATGAAAATGTCTGCCTCTTTGCAGATGACACTAAACTCTGCAATTGGGTAGACACTCCGGGGGGAGGGGGATGAGCAATGACCTCAGAAAACTCAAGGAGTGGCTAAGGATTTGACAACTGAGTTTCAATACAAAAAAGTGCAAAATAATGCACTTTGGGCACAGAAACCCAGGGGTGGAGTACAAAATGGGGGTGATACTGATGACCACCAAGCAGGAAAGATACCTGGGGTGATCACATTGGATGACCTAAAGGTGGCCAGGCACTACAACAAGGCAGTTGTGAGGGTGAGTGGAATGCTAGGGTGCATAGGGAGGGGTATCACCAGCAGAAAGAAGGAGGTGGTGTTGCCTCTATATAGATCACTGTAAGACCCTCCTCCCAAGAGTACTGTGTTCGGTTCTGGAGACCACTTCTCAGAAAGGATGTAGAGTGGAAGTGATCCATAGGAGGGCAACTAAAATGGTGCAGAGTCTGCATCAGAAGCCCTATGAGGAGAGGTTAAAGGACCTACAGTAAATATGAACACCCTGAAAGAGAGGAGCGAGAGGGGGTATATGATAGAAACCTTTAAATACCTTACAGTGGTAAACAAGGTACAAGAGGGAAGTATTTTTTCAGAACAAAAAGTGCTCAAGGACTAGAGGGTATGATAAGAAGCTGGAGGGGGATACATTCAGGAGAGATGTAAGGAAGTACTTCTTCACAGAAGGAGTGGTGAATTCCTAAAAAAGTCTTCCAGCAGTGGTAGTGGGGGCAAAAACAGTGTCAGGGTTCAAGCATGCATGGGATAGGCATAAGGGAATCTTTGGTAAAGGGAAGAGGTGGGTGAATTGAGTACCCAGTCAATATGTTGCGGGGATTATAGAGTGGTAAAATCCACATGAAAAAAACAGCGTCAGAGAAAACAGCTACAGGAAGAGTATAGGTCAGATATAGTAGCACTATCTATGTGGCTGTTTTCAGTAGGGCTGACCACAATAACTTCTCCACTGTGTTCTGGGTCTCTGAGCTGCTGCCATGGCATACAGCTTAGGGCAACAAGCTCTGAATGGTATTGGAACATCCGGCTGACCAGGGTTCAATTCCCGGTCCCGCATCTTTTTTGTGTTTTAAAATCCACCCCCATCCCAACTCCCCCCCCCCGCCTCCCGAGTGGCATATCCTGTGGAGTTTTTATATTTAATCTGCTCCCTTTGAGTGGCATTCCCCTTGGAGTTCAATTATTGATTCCCCCCCCACCCCCTGGTTCTGTTATGAGTGCAGTTCTGTCTCCAGGTGTTCGCACTATCCCTGAGGTAGGTGTTTTCATTCGGCACTTCATTTGATTTTGTTATGTTGCTTTCACGGTTCTTGACCATGATATTGTGCAGTCGGCATTATGACCCAGTGAATGGATTGACGATCAAGTAGGATCTGTGGTGATACTACAGGCAGAGAAAAATGGGCAAACTAGGTGGGCCAAGCAGTCCTTACCTGCAGGCAAAATGTTGACTCTGTAGTTTTCTTTACTACAAAAACACCAGGAATCTTGCATTTTTATTTGGTGGTGAAATGTTGTAGTTCCACCAAAGTATGATTATTTTATAAAGGTGAACTTTTAAATTTAAAGAAAAAACAATGGCCACCACATTCGGCATAGAAATAGCATTGTGAACCTGGCTGGGGCTATCATTAAGAAAAGAAAAAAAATGGTGTGCAGCATAGGAGATACCTAGAAAGGTAGCTTTGACAAGTATGCCAATATTTTTATTAAATGCAGTGAAACTAGGTTTTTGGAAACACATTTTTCGTTGCACTGCAGCTTTAAGTTTGCTAATCTTAGTAAAATAATGTTATAAGGGTAACCATTTCTGGTTAAAATCCATGTTTTGTGCCCTTTCAAGATATGCAAAACCCTTTCTATTCCTTTTCTTAAACTTGGGCAAAATCTTCTGACTGTCATATAGGAATAACATGTCATAAAGGCCATAAGGTAGTTATGGCCCAGAAAGGCACTACGCTTTAACTCTTCTTATGAGTAAACACTGGAGAAATAGCCTAATATATATATAGTTGGTGCACAGAATCTTTCCAGAGCCCACATTTTGGGCAATTATGCCAAATTCACCATCGGAAATGCCTGACTTCATGTGCTGAGCATGAGCAGAATATGCAGTTGATATGAAAGAACCCTGTTCCAATTCGTATCAAATACTGTGCATGTATCTGTATACAGTGTAGTTTAATAGGAGTGTAATAGAGGTAATTAATATCGTATACAGTATAATTATGAGTGTCAGTTCTAAGTACAGAAATCTAAATCTGATCCCAGTCTAAAGCCTAATTGTAAATCAATAGCTCAAAGTGAATTCAAATGATCATGTTCACTGCTTAAGCTGAGAGTAGTTTGTGGCATTTTTTTTTTACTTTTAACTTGTTTTTATATTTTATATTTAATCCATCTGTGACAGAACTTGTATTAAAAATGTACAGGTAACTTATTTTACTGTCCAAGCTCTGTTCCACCTCAGACAGCATGATATTCAATCAAAGTGGTCTGCTTTAATTACAGAAGCAGGTGTGTCTGCAGTGAATAAGGGTTCCTACCGTATGCCCAGGCCTTGTACTGTGTGGACATGTGCATTAATTGGACAACAAGGGAACAGCCCAGGGATGAGCACACAACAGACTGTTGGCAGCTAAGACACACCTGGTACCAGAAGGTGAGATAAACCATGCTACAAACTGATGTCAAGTGGTGGGATCGGGATCAGGAAGTGTATTTTCCAGCTGTTTAGCAGAATGTTACAAGCTTAGGAGAGTCTGTACTATACAGTAAATGGTTTCCTAGCACAGAAAGGAATAGAGTGGTAGTAAAAAATCCCTGTCTGGTCACAGAGCAAGAACACAAGATAGTGCTTTGTATAATGTTTGTTTCTGTTTCTTTAGGTGGCAAGCACAGCTTGTAGTGCCTCTTGAAGTCACACATACTCCTGTGCAAATTGTAATGATTATTGTTTCACTTTGTATGCGTGAGCTGGCTGTGGTGCAGTCTGAGTAGTGACATGGTCTGCAGAAAGTAGTGACAATTGAGAGAGTCCCTATACAGCCCCCTCCACAATTGTATACCTATGATGCTTTGCACTGGGTTTTATGCATTACAAAACATATGTAGTGTACACCTTGGAGAGATTTACAAAAAACACAACAGTGACCCTTTTTCTTTTTTGGTTTTTGAATTCTACATACTACCCTACTGCAAACTTTGGGCTCGATTTTCAAAGGGTGGTGCAAGCTGTGCCACCGGCAGCTTGTGCCAATTGCCGTTGATCCAGGGAGACTGACGATGTGCCAGGGACCCTGCACCCGATTCACTATTGAGTAGGGTCCCAGCATCAAAGTCCTGCAGCTTGCAGCAACTGTGGCCAAGCACTGAAAAGATGGTTCACCTGAGAGGTTTTTCACATGCTGTGGGTGAGGTTGGGTGGCAGTCTTGGATGGTAGAAAGAATTGTGTAGGTGAAGCATTCCCTGATGGCTAGTGGTCCCCCCCTCCCCAACTCTGATCCCAAATATACAAATGTTCATACTGTCCTGGTGTCCAGTGGTCCCCCCATCCCGATCTCTTATATACAAATGTCCATACTGCCCTGGTGTCCAGTGGTCCCCCATCCCGATCTCTTATATACAAATGTCCATACTGCCCTGGTGTCCAGTGGTGCTCTCCTCCCCATCCCCAATCCCATATTTACAAATGTTCATATTGCCCTGGTATCCTGTGGTCCCCCCATCCCCAAGTGCCCCATCTGACAATATCCAATAGTCTGTGGTGTCTAGAGGACCCCCTACCCCCCACCCCATCAGGTAGTGCCCCACCACCCTGTTCCCCCATCCCATTCCAGAGCCAGCAACTGGCACAGCCCACCACTCTCCACCAGGGCCAACTGAGCTGTGAAGGAGCGTGTACTGTAACACCTGATTGTACAGCACGTGCTTCTTGACAGTTAAGTCAGTGACTGGCTGTGGTGGAGAGTGGATGGCTGTGCTGGTCACTGACTCCAGGATATGATGAGGTGAGTGGGGTGATGAGGCACTACCTGCCAGGGTAGGAGAGTTCCCTAGACACCAGGGACTGTTGGTTCTTGCTGGATGGGGCACTCAGGGATGAGGAGGGGGGGACCACTGGACATCAGTGCAGTATGGACATTTGTACATAAGTGATCAGGGATGGGGAGGGGGGACCTATGGACACCAGGGCAGTATGGATATTTATATATGGGATAGGGGAAAGGGAGGGGAGACCATGCAACATGTTCTGTACCATCCAGAGAGGACTCTGGGGTGGTGGAAGTTTTCTAAACCCTCCCAGGGACACACTTCTAATTCCCTCTGGTCCAGCCCTGACTTGTCTAACGATACTTAGAAATGTGCCCTCTGAGAGGGTTTACAGAATCACAATTTAGGGTATATGGCAGCTTGCATCTGCTGCAAGCACTCTAGCACCCTAACGCACTCAGCAGCTTGGCACAGACCTGGTGCAGGGTGCACTGGGTCTTGGTTTAGTGCAAGGGGCCTTTGAGAATCCCCAGATCTGCAAGTTTTGATACAAGGTGCCCCTTGCACCACTGCTGTGTAATATAGGCACCTTGCATCAAATTCTTGCTTTTGACAATCGGCCCCTTTGGGCTTGATTTTCAAAGAGCCCTTAGAGTGACTCAAGTTGTGTCGCACCAGGGCTGTGGCAAACTCTGGGTGTGCCAGGAACCCTGTGCCTGATTTTAGAAAAGTCAGGGTCCTGGTGCCAAACTCCCTAAGTTTGCTGCAAGTTGAGAGCTGCACCTAAGAAACGGAGTACCAGATCAGAATGCTGCAAGCCATGGACAGGCTTGTGGCAGCTGTGGGGGAGAAATGGCGACCCACCAGCTGAGCATTCTGTTGGCTGGTGAATCATCTGGGGCATTATATTTTCTTCTGTACTGCATTTGCTACTGACCCTGAATACAGATATTGTAGCGCTGTACATTGGATTTTTAAATTGTACCATTGTTCACTAGTTTGTCCACATTTGAAGTTCTCTGCACATCCATCATTTACTCTGACTTAGGTCTGCTGTGCTCTTATGAATCTTCAGAATCATATTCGGCCTCAGTTACTGTAGATATTTTCCAGAAGTAAGAGATTTGCAACTGTGCAAGCTATACTCTACAAAAAAGTGTCCACAAATGAATAGCGGTGCCTAGGAAAAATATTTACCGATACCAAAGTGAATGTTGACATCCCTACAAATCCCTCAAAGCATTCCTTTGGAGCCACATATACTGTGAAGGTAGCCATAAATCTTTTGTCCTGACTTAGAAGAGATGAGGGACTATATTACCTCCTTGCAGGTCCCCTCCATTGGCAGCATCATCCCACATTTATGCAGGGCTCATAGACCACCTCCTGGCTGGTCTAAGTGGAGCCCTTTGCTACGTCCACAGTAGGGCTTGCGAACTCACAGGAAAGGGGATGTTGTGGCCCTGCCATGGCACAAGCCCCCTTGTGACCAGTTGCACCCTGATTTGGGTCATAATGCTGATGCAGTGCCACTTTGGCACAATGGCTCCCATTTTCGATGCAGACCTCATTAGAAAATTGTGAATACCACATCTTTTGTTGCAAGGTGCCACTTATGACATTTATGTTTGACACAAGCACCCTGCGTCATTTCCTGAGCTTTAAAAATCAATCCCTTTGTGTTAATCTGTATTTTCATGCATATCATGCCAACTGTAATAGGTATCTAATAAATTACAAGGAGTACTGAATTTCACCATTTAGAAGTGACCCATTTAGAGCTGCGCCCAAATTATAGCATGGCCTGAAAAAAAGATTATTAATAGAAGCCACCATGTTTTGTAGCTGTGACTTATAGTCAGTTTTTAAATAGAGAAATCACTAGCTAGGCAACACTGGCCAACAAGTGCACCAAGGTCCAGTCATCCTCCACCACCTGAGTCAATACTGCTACCCCAGACAACTCTCCTCTATCAGTAGATCACTTTTTACCAGAGATTTGCCCCTTCAGAGAAGAATTAAGATCTCTGACCACTGATTTCAAGGGGATGACAGTAGCTCTAGAGAATCTGTCGAGGAGAACCAGGAATAATAATGCCAGAATCAGTTCGGTCGAGAAGAAAGTAGAGAAACTAGATCCAGAGGTTACAGCAACACGGCAAAAACTCTCCTGACTTGAGGCCAAGATAGAGGACCTCGAAGGCAGGAGCTGAAGAAATAATGAGGTGATTATCGGATTGCCTGAGAAAGAGAAGGGTCACGATCCGATATTATTCTCCCAGAAGCTGGTACTGAAATTGGCTGGTCCTTCTCCCTATGGCCCTAGTTACTCAGTTGAAAGGGCACATAGAGCTCTGTGCCCCATGCCTACTGGAGGAGCTGCACCACGTTTATTTTTAGAATTTTAAATTACCTTGAGAGGTAACACTTCCTTGTGAAGATTAGGGAGCTACAAGAGATTAAATGGGATGAGAACAAGATGCAGGTAGCTTAGGACTTACCAGTCACGGTGAGACAACAGAGGGTTTCCTTTCACTCTCTGGTGACCAAATTAATTGTGGCTGGGATTAAATTCAGAATGGGCTACCCAGCTCACTTCCAAGTGTTGCTTTTGGGAACCTGGCATACCTATGAAGACTCAAAGAAAGCTATAGAGGAGTTCCAAAAGGCTTTACCCGAGCTATTCAAAAATAGGTGAAATAATGAGCAAAGCTCTGCCCTTTCTAATGTATCTGGTACCTGTGATTAAAGACGTCTTATTTTGTGCTTCAAACAATGACAGTTGAGTCTCACGGTTGGTGACCCATGCAGAAGAACTGTGACAAGTTAGATAGAGATCTGGATTTCTGATTTACCCAGCCTTTGCCATGGCTCATGTGCGGACTTCACTTCCCTGTTACTTTGGGCCTGGACATTTTCTTCATTAGTTAAGCTTATACTTGTGCAATTTTCTCCCCCTCTTGTGACCGATTCTGGAATAGACAGGAGATTGTGATTCACCGCGAAGCGATGCGCATAATGTTTATCTTTTTCCAGAAGAGGCATGACAAGGAGCCCCAAGAAAACCTGTAACTGATCTGGCACAAACCTTCAGGACAGGTACTAGGGCATAAAGCGTTAATGGCCACATTTCTGGTTTAAATGGCCCTAACTCTGTGGGCTGCATAATGGCACACTGTTAGTTTTTTTTTTTGTTTTTTTTTTTATGGGGGGAGCAGGCACCCTGTTTTCAATATAGGCTATAATTTCTTAAAGTTTGGATCCTACTTTTTGGGCCCCGTACTATAATGATTTTGACAAACATGTGTTGCTAACTTAATTGTACCCAAAGGATATAAAAGTGTAACTTACTTGTCATCGGATCATATGGTGAAACTGAACTTTATCATTTGTTTCTCTGTGACATATGTTTCATTATAAGGATGAGGTCACCAACAAGTGGGTGTCGTACTTTTTAAATTGATATAATACAATTAGGGGTGCCTGTCCTGGTCTCACTTAATTTTTCAGGGTTCGACTGAGAGGAAGGGGTGCTTGGTGACAGAGCTTGTTATCATGGACCAATGGATGTTTATGTTGGAGAGAGGGGGAACATGTGGGGATACAAACTATCCCAGCTAGGACTGGGGAATACATGTTTTTCTTACGGGCTTTTGATTCATACTTGTGGTGGGGCGAGCTTGGGTGGGGGTTGAAAGGGGGCTTATTTGGGTTATAAAGGTTTTTTGGAGTAGAAGTAGTGGGGGGAGAGAGCATCAGAATGGTTGATGTGGAACTGTGTTGAAATATCTGTATTTAAAGTAGACATGCTTCAATCCTTCAACATGTCTGAAGCAGAGGATGGCTAATTGTACAAAGATAATCACATGGAATGTGAGAGGGGCACGAAATAAAACCAAATGCTATCAGATCCTCAAACACTTACAATATCTCAAAGCAGACATTTCTTTTCTGCAAGAGCCACATCTGCTGGAGAAAGAAATCCCCTTATTTAGGAGACAATATGTGGGTCAAGTCTACAATGCTGGAGAGAGTACCCAGAACAGAGAGGTAGCCATATTAATATCAAGAAGGGTTCCCTTTGTTTGTCAACAATGTATAAGAGATACAAAAGGTAGATACATACTTATAAGAGGGTCACTAGGTCAGGTTGAAGCACTTCTAGGATGCATGTATAGGCCTAATATGGACTCCCCATCCTTTTTTATGGTGCTCCTTGCTACATTGTCCCCCTTCCTATCCCTTCCAATCCTTTTGGGAGGAGATTGGAAAATCACATTTTCTGCAGACCTAGACAAGTCTGATAGACAGCAGGCAGGGTTATTACCAGCTCAAAGGGCCTTAAGGGACTTAATAGACAATTTAGGTCTCTGCGACCCCTGGAGAACGTTAAACTCAGACTGCAGAGAATATACATTTAGGTCTCCTGTACATGGCACCTCCTCCCGAATTGATTACTTCTTAATTAGTCAAGCCGTATTACTGGGCCTTTAAAATAGGACCTGGAGTGCTGTCTGATCACTCATCAGTAGGCTGCACTATTTCCTTCTCCCCAAACACTCAGATCGAAACAACATGGAAACTTAACAACCAACTGTTAAAAGATGAGTGGTTGGCAAATCATATATCGGACTGTACTGAACACTTTACAAAGGTTAACTTATGATCCATGTGTAAACTGGATATAGAATGGGGCACCCTAAAGTGTTATCTAAGGGGAGAGTACATTAGATTGGTGACTACTAGGAAGCGAAAAAGGAATCAAATTACTCTAGACTTGCTTTCCCAAAAAAGAGATACAGAAATTAATTTAACCCCGTAGACTTCAGAAGCTACCAGAAATGAGCTCATTAGGCTGAGTGATAAATACAGCAAAATACTGAGGGAAAAGTTAAGATTTCGCTATTTTAAAATCACGTGCGTGGTTTATTGATCAGGGAGAGAAAACTGGGAAGCTACCAGCTATGTGGGACAAAAAACAGGAAGCCTCCAGGACCATACATGTTATCAGATCCCCTTCGGATGACTCGTTAAAAACTGCCACAAAAGAGATAATGAGAGAGTTCGAACAGTACTTCTGTTCCCTCTATAGTCCAATGCCAGATCTTCCACCCCAGGTGATGATGGTAGCAGATAATTATCTCCAGCTTATCCCTCTTCTTACATTGAACCAAGCTCAAGAAGAGCTCCTGATCACCCCAATCACAGAAGCTGAGATTTTGGGGGGCTATCCGAGCCCTCCCACTAGATAAATGCCTGGGATCTGATGGGTCCTCACCCAATTTTTATAAAAGATTTGCTGGTCAATTAGCAAGATGGTTACAAAAAACTATTTTATCACATTCTAACCAATCAATCCCTGGATGCTTAGCTGTTCAAAGCCCTCATAGTGGTACTCCATAAACCAGGAAAGGAAGCTGAAAGGGTGACAAGCTACCATCCAATCTCATTATTAAATTATGACATTAAAATTCTTGCAAAAATTCTAGCAGATAGAATTGGGAGGGTGATATCAACCTTAGTAGGACTTGAACAATTGGGCTTTATGGCTGGGCGCTCTTCATCAGATCATTTTCACAAGCTGGATCATGTCTTCTCTGCGTCCAGGGACTCAGACACTCCCGGAGTGCTGGTGTCACTGGATGCAGAGAAGGCATTTGACCAGGTGGACTGGCAGTTCCTGTTCAGGGTTTTACATTGCTTTACATTCCCTGAGCAATTCATCAAATGGATCAGGGCCCTATATTCACATCCCAGCACCCACATTTATTGCAACAGGGCTTTTTCCTTGAGTTTTCCCTTGCAATTTGGTAGTAGCAAGGGTGCCTCTTGTCCCATCTGCTATTTAACCTTTATTTACAACCACTGTTGGTTAAACTTAAAGAAATTCCCTTGTACAAGGAATAAGGATAGGCACCAGGGAGCTTAAACTGTCAGCCTATGCTGATGATATCTTTCTACAACTCTCCAACTCTACAACTTCCATTCCAGCCACTCTAGAGACAATCTAAGAGTTCAACTCCCTATCAAAATTATAAACTCAATCTGGATGAGACAATGGTCCTCCCCTTGAACTCCAGGACCTTAAAGAGTGAAGTGGCTGGACTAGGACTATCTTGGTCTCTGAAAACACTTAAGAACCGGTGCCTTAACTTGGCTAGGAGTGCTACAAAGTTCAAACATCTTAATTTGGACCCCTTAAGGTAGGTTATTCAGCAGGATTTGTCCAGGTGCAAGACCTTACCTTTGTCTTGGTGGGGTAGAGTAAGTTTTGTGAAAATGAACATCCTTCCTCGTCTGTTCTATCCACTAAATATGTTAAGTTTATGGCTACCTCTCTCCTGGCATCGTAAAATACATAGTATAATTTCTGATTTTATACAGTTGGAGAAACCCTCAAGGAGGGCCTACCACAAGTTGGCCACCCCCAGATCAAAGGGAGGAATTCAACTCCCACATTTTGGGATATATTACTGGGTTAGACAAGCAAGCAAATACTTTAGGTGGGTTTCACCAACAGAGGAACATGAGACACTCCAGTATGTACCCACTTGGCTTCTAATCAAGTGGGAAATGATTTCTGCAACCAGTCTATCTCCGCTCGCAGTTATGCATGTCAATATTAAGGATTTACCCCCGACTTTGAAGAACACTGTGATTGGGACCTCAGTGAGGGTTCACGCACAGCTTTGTTCCTTCATGAAATACAAACATTGCGTGATACTTTTCAACCCCTTTTTGGCAACCCAAATCTCCAGATTGGGGGTAAGCCAATCTCCCCTTCATTGGGCCCCCCCCAGCCTCTGCCAGGGTGGAGGATCTAATCAAGGATGGGATGTTACTGTCATTGGGGATATAATACAAAAATATCTTCTTGATAGATCTCTCATAATGAAGGTCTACCAGCTCCATCATATGCTTTGTCAACAATTGAGGAAAGGCTTGAAAGGAGGAGATGCGGGTTGGACTCTGCATTCACTCTCACAGCTAGCTATTCTCCCGCATGCAGTATCTAAATTATATGTAGGTATTTATAAGATGGCCTTTCCTATAGGAGGGGGGTCCAAGTATTGGGCCTCTCAGTTTGCACACCATGAGTTTAACTGAGAGAAGTTCTGGAAGGACTGTTATACTTATATCAATCAGGATAGGCTACGTATAACGCAGTTTCTGCTGTTAAATAATATGTACCTTACACTGGCTAGACTCTTTAAAATGGGTAAATCTCAGACCTTACAGTGCATAAGATGTCAGCAGGCTGAGGGCTCCCCTCTTCATATTTTCTGGCAATGTAATAAGGTGGACCCATTGTGGAATCTCATTAGGTAGAGGGTAGGCCCGCTACTGGGGAATGAACAGCATTTTCAGGCTGAAATCTGCCTGGTGAGTCCGGGGTCTTATCATGGGAGCACAGATATCACCTTGCTATTATAGCAAAGTTGGTTAAAAAACTGATTCTGAGGCATTGACTTGACTCTGAGTCCATCACCTATAATGAGTGGCTGCAGGAGCTCCTCCTCAGTCTATGTAAGGAACGAATGATAGCCAGTCTGCACAATAGATTAGGCAAGTTTGACAAAATATGGGGTAAATTGCATGCAATTTATATGTTGTCTGTCACCTCTTAAGACAATGTAGTTACCTATGGTATGGTATATGGGTCTCCACTCTGATGCTGGGTGACGGTGGGGGTTATGAGATTAGTGGATGTGGTTTTGTTTGACTGTATGTAAGTTGTTTGATTTAATAAAGTGGATTTAATAAAAAAAAAATGTAAAATACTAGGCAGTACCTTCAAGGACCATCCAGTAGCCACATAGCCACGTGGCAATGCTTCAGTCACCCTGCCATTATGTCCTTCCCTGCTGCATTCTGTTGCGGATCTCCTGAGTATGCAATGCCACTACATGATGCCTCAATCACTCTCACGCCACAATGTCCTTTACCATGACTTGCACACTCAATGACTTGCCGACCCTACGATGCTGTGATATTCTAAAACTCAATCTCCAGGTTGGCAACTACAGTATAACTGAACAAGGAAAAATACAACATGCATCCATCACAGGCACACAGAGACACAAACTTTGTTTAGAAAGGTACAGAAATATTTATTTAAAGACTTACATGCTCAAAAAGATAGATAATGCATATCACCAAACAAGTTAAAAGCTCCCAGCAGTGGCCACAAAACCTCCTGGGAGGTTTTGTGGCCACTAATGGGAACTTTTAACTTGTCTGCTGATATACCCAGCACTGTTTATCTTTTTATATGCATGTAAGTTTTTAAATACATCTTTTTGTACTTTTCTAAACAAAGCATTTGTTTAAGTCTCTGCATGGCTATGAGGGATGCAAGTTCAAGATTTTTCCTTGTTCATTTTGCCAGTTGGTACCTGACCTCATGCACTGCAGTTTCTTGGGGCAATTCAGTTCCCCTTTGTTGCTTCCAGCTACAAATATACTCTGATGTATGTGAAGTTAAGCTGACTTGCTGATAAAGAGGAAAGGGTGATTGGGAAAGCTAAGCTGCTCTACTCAGACCACTCATGCAGCAGGTCTATTAATAGCACAGCATGTCTATCAGCAAACGAGGAGGAAAAAGGGGTGTCTTTGTGACTGACCCTACTTAATTCTTGCATGTAGGCTAAGACAAATGCTGACTCAGGTTAACCAGCAGGTAATGAAAACAGCCCACACAAAAGGAAATCTAGATTACCGGTATGCTCAATGAGCAGCTAAATAATAAAGCCGCCACTGATTAGCACCATATTTAGAAGCCAATGCCAAAAATAGTAAAATGCAATAAAATCCAAGGCTTTTAAATTGTGAAATACAATTTATGTAGTGTAAACTACTGTCTTGGTCCACGTGGTGACCAGTGATTATACAAACTGATTGCTCACTGCTGTCCCAATTGAAGATCAGCAAATGGACACTCAGTATAGTTCTACAATTCAGGAAATGCAATAGGGGAAAAATGAAAGAGCTGTGGAGATAGTATAAGTTATTGCAAATTAAGAAAGATGGCTTTGGCATCTCTTAGCAGCTTTGGTACGTTGATTAATGGTAGTGCATGGACTATAGAGCAGGAAAGAATTTATATTTATGTGAGACACTTCCAATTCAGCTTACCACACACACACACACACACCTGTCACACACACACAATGGCAGCCAGCTCCAGTACTCTTTTTTCCCCAATTGTTTAACCAGGTGAGACACACTAAGCTGAAAGCTTGTTTACAGGTGCAACCTGAGAGCACAGGGAATTTAAGGGACTTGCTCAGAGTCACACAGTATGCAAGTGGAGCTGTGGGATTCAAACCCAGGTCACCAGATTTTCAGCTCAGAGCCTTAAACCACTGCGCTATACTGCCTCCCTTGGTGGCTAATGGTGGTAGGGCACCTGCAGCAGCTAGTGAGTGGGAGGACACTGATGGTGACATACTCAGCAAGCTTGACATGCCTGAGCTTGGGCTTGCCCTCATGGAGGCATCCACAGGGGAGAAATTGGGAAAAAGTCAGGAGGTTGAGTAAGGGTCTGACTGCTCGCAAGCTCCGCACTGGTGATGTGGCCTGCCCCCAAGAACTAGATCCTGTCTACAGCAAATGAGAGGGGGACATGCTGACTGCACTATGGTGGGCAAGCCATGAATGCAAAATGGGGATGACAGTAAGCCCATGAGAAGCCAGGTAATAGGGCTGGGGGGATCATACCAGAGGTAGAGCCTCACCAGAGGGGAGAGAAAAAATGGGAAAGATTTCTTTGGCAGTGAGACAGGTCTGGCAGGGAAGCGATTTGAGCTCAAACTTGGTGCAGTGTATGTAATTACTGGAGGTCTAGCAGCAGCGAGTGCTACTAGACGGGAAGTGTGTTAGGGTTTGTAATGCAGTAGTCTAGTGGGAACTACAACCCTATCCTGGAATTGAAAACTTTATGGGACGTTGCTTTTTTAAAACTTTTAATCAAGCCAGTAGCTCACCTGTAGCCCTTCTAAGGGTCGGTGGAGTGTTGAAAATACAGTTTTGGGCATTATTAAGGTAGCACTCACTACAGAGTGCTGGTCACAAGATCCGGTGAGTCTTCCAGGTCACATCAAATTAATTAGCTGCACCGAGTGAACAGGGTGAGTTCAGGCGAGGTGAGCACGTGATCGACGTGCGCTGAGATGCGCGCAGAGACACACGCACTCAGTGCATGTCTGGTGAGGATGGCAAGACAAAAGGCACAAAAATAACCACTGGTGTGAGTATAACTCCCTATGTGAGTAGGGACTAACGGCCTGGGGTAGAAATACAGTGGAGGAAGCAATTAAGGACACAGAGCACATTTATGAACTACTAGAACAGCATAACTCAAAAGTCATATTTTCAGAGGTTCTGCCTGTACCAAGGGCCAGCCAAGTAAGAAATAACAGGATTAAAAACTACAATAACTGGTTGAGAAGATGGTGTCTGAGCAAGGGAATTCAAGTTATTAAATCATGGGAGGTTTGAAAATAGGCTTGATCCATACAGTAAAGATGGGTTACACCTTAATAGGAAAGGTACAAGAATACCCGGCAACATGTTTTTCTATGAATTAAACAGCAATACTAGGATTCCAAAAAACTGACAACTGACAAATAAGGGGCACAGGGTCAAAATAACCAATAAGGTAGCACATTATATCATCAAACCAAGGGCTTCACTGAAAAATAAAAATGGATTAGCAATACTCCTAACAAATACAAGAAGCCTCAATATTGTAAAAAAAGCTGAACTGGAACTCATTATGGCAGACAAGGATACAGACTTGACTGCGATAACAGAAACTTGGTGATCAGAATACTCCAATGGGAGTAGGAATATTCAAGGGTATAGAGTCTTCCACCATGACAGAGAAGGTAGAAGAGGAGGAGGAGTTGCTCTGTACATGAGGGAAGGCATACAGTACAAACAAATACATACTGAGAACAACTTGTCAACTAAATATGAAATAGTCTGGATAGAAATTATTAGAGAAAAAAAAAAAAATCTTATAGTTGGGGTCTGTTATAGGCCCCTAGGTATAGACATGCCATGCACAAGAAACTATTAGAACACATCAGTGAAATGATACAGGATAAAGAAATATTATTAATGGGGGATTTCAACATACCAGGAATAAACTGGAGCAATGGTAAAGTGTCCAATAATCACAAACAACTTTTTATGGAACTATGTGCTGACAATGGTCTGACCCAGATAGTCAATAATCCAACTAGAAATAGTGCAATCCTAGACCTAGTGGTAATTGACTGTGCTGACAACATCAACAATCTGACAATCCAGGACCCCCTTATTGACTGTGATCACAGCACTGTGCTGCTCAATTTTAACTCCAACCCTACAATCATTCATGGCCATACAATTAGAAAGAATTATAAAAGGGCTAACTCTGATATGATAATGGAAGAGCTATTTGAGTGGAAATGGGATGAAGATGGTCAAACAGTAAAGGTGTTATGGTTGAAAATCCAAAACAAATTATTAGCCCTTGAAGACCTGTGTGTACCCAATAAGGCAATATACAACAAAAAAAGCAACGTACCAATATGGTTTACAAAAAAGATTGGAAGCCTTCTAAAGAAATAAGGCAGGCAGTAGGGCAATGAAAAGGGACAACAGAAAGTACAATAGAACTAAGTACAAAAAGCATCTAAAGGATAGCAAAAGAATAGTAAGACTAGAAAAACACAGCCTAGAATTTAGGTTAGCACACATTTCAGATAACGGAAAGGCCTTCTACACTTATGTTAACTATAAGGCAGTGCGCTGAACATTAGGCCCCCATCAGTGTGGGAAACATAGAATGTTCAAATCCAGAAATATAGTCCACAGATTTTACTAATTACTTCTGTTCTGTATATGAGAAAGCCAAACAGAAGAGAGTAGATAAGGCAGACATGGGTAATATGGCACCAACACCAAACACTGACAATAAAATACAGATTGAAAAATCAGGGATTGTGGCCACTCTCAAGAATATTGACCCATCCAAATATGCTAGGCCAGACAAACTACCTCCCAGGTTTATAAAGAAGACTGAAGCTTGGCTGGTAGACCCTCCCTATAAACTGTTTAACCTGTCATTGGAAACAGGAGAGGTGACACATGACTGGAGGACAGCAACGGTTGTTCCAATACTTAAACAAGGAAGCAAAGTAGACGTGGGGAACTACTGATCCATTAGTCTAACATCAATAATAGGGAAATTGTTAGAGAGAGTGATAAAGGAGAATTTAGAAAGTGAGCTAGATAGAGTGACTCATAAAGACAAGTAACAGCATGGATTCAGGAAACACAGGTCATGCCTAGCCAATACCTTAGTCTTTTATGAAAAGGTTAGCCATTCACTGGATAGAAAAAATCCTGTACATGTGATATTTTTGGATTACAAGAAAGCCTTCGATAAAGTTCCACACAGCATCCTAGCACAACAAATGAAGCACCTCGGTATTAATAACTCCCTAATGCGGTGGGTTGACAGTTGGCTGGAAGGCAGAACACAAAGGGTTCATATTAGAGATTACGAGCCAGAAGAGGGAAGGGTGACAAGTGGGGTGCCCCAGTGATCGGTCCTGGGACCGGCCTTATTCTCAATGCTTATATCAGATATGAAGAATGGTGTAAAAAACTTCTGCTTAAAATTTGTAGATGACTCTAAACTTGGGGCTGAGGTAGGGGATGAGGTTCAGGTTGGATCTGTACAACAGAATCTGGATAAACTGCAAGAACGGGCAGCTCTAAATGGCATGCAGTTTAACGTTGATAAGTGTGTAGTAATGCACTTTGGCAAAACTAACAAGCAGACCAGTTATACCTTAAATGGTAACCTGTTAAGGGTAGCAGATATCAAGAAAGATCTTGAAATATTAGTTAGCAATGACTTGTCTTTCAGCTCACGTTGCAGTGCAACCATAAAAAAAGCCAACAGACTAATTGGATGCATAAAGAAAGCATTTGTACCTAGAAACAGGGCCTGCATAGTCCCACTGAATAGGGCATATGTCAGGCCTAACCTGGATTATTGTGCTCCGCTCTGGAGTCCTCACCTGAGGAGAGAAATAAATGGCTTGGAGAGGGTGCAGAGGAGGTTAACGAAAATGGTAGATGGTAGTGGAACAGAGTCCTAGGAATCTAGATTACACAAGCTTAGGCTATACCCATTGGAAATAAGGTGAATAAGAGGAGATCTCTTACAAATGTATAAAATCTCCAAGGATAATCAACTTGCCGAACGTTTGGGATTGTTGCCCACAAACAGGGTTGAAAGTTTAAGAAGCCACAAACATCAGCTGAAACTAACTTATTCTAGGGTGAATATGAGGAGGTACTTCTACATGCAGAGAATAATACCCATGTGGAATAGCCTTCCAAGGGAGGTGGTGGAGGCAGATACATTTCTGACCTTAAAAGGAAGACTTGATAATTACCTAGTAATGCACAAATGGAATAACATGGCCCACTAGTGCAGGAGACAGGCTCTATGGGCAAGAAGTTTTCTGTCTGTCTAATAAACCTGGTATTGAACCTAGTATCTCACAGCATCTTTGGTATTTTGATTAATGGATGGCATGCACTGTACAATAGTATAGAATTTATGTTTATATGAGACACTTCCAGTTCAGCTTACCCTTCCCTCCACACAACGATTTACATACACATTGTACTTTGCACTGGGGTTTAGGCTTTACAATGCATGCATTTGCCATGGAGAGATTAAAAAACATACTGAATATTATCTGTCTTCACGTATTGTTAACAGAAACAGATACACATAGAATTTGATGGCAGATAAGGACAGCTTGGCCCATCTAGTCTGCCCATTTCCTTACCTAATGTATCAGCTGCAGATCCTAGTTAACTAACAGCCTACTTCCTCCTACCCCCCCCAATAGAATTGCCTTATGTCTGTCCAATGCATTCCTGAATTCTCCCACTGTTTTTGACTCTATGACCTCCTCAGGAAGGTGGTTCCATGCATCTACAACCCTTTCTGTGAAGAACTACTTCCTTACATTACCTCTGAGCCGTCCCCCCTCTGTCTTCAAATTGTGCCCTCTTGTTCTTGCATATCTCTTTTTCTGAAAGATACTACCCTCTTGGACTTTGTTGATTCCTTTGAGGTATTTAAAAGTTTTTTATCATGTTCTCCCTCTCCCTCCTTTCCTCAAGGCTATACATCTTAAGCTCCTTTAGTCTTTCTTCATATGTCTTCTGGTGCAGACCCTGCACCATTTTGGTTGCCCTCCTCTGGACAGCCTCCACCCTGTCTATGTCTTTGTGGAGTTGGGGTCTTCAGAACTGTACACAGTACTCCAGATGTGGTCTTACTAACTGTCTCTACAGAGAGCCAACAACTTCCTGTTTTCTACTGGTGATGCCTCTCCCTATGCATCCCAGTATCCCCCCAGCCTTCCTTACTGCCTTCTCACATTTCTGGCTCACCATTAGGTCATCTGATATGACTACCCCCAGGTCCCTTTCCATTTTTATTTTTGTCAGTATCTCACCCAGCATTGTGTACTCTTGCCCTGGGTTTTTAATTCCCAGGTGCATTACTTTGCACTTCTTTGCGTTGAATCTAAGCTGCCATACATTTGACCATTCCTCCAACCTTACCAAGTCCCTTTTCATCCTTTCCACCCCACCTTGGGTATCAACCCTGTTGCAGATCTTTGTGGCATCTGCAAAGAGACATACTTTCCCTTCCAGTCCCTCTGCAATGTCACTTATAAAGACCTTAAAAAGGACCTGCCCCAGTATTGAACCCTGAGGTACCCCACTAGTAACCCTCCTTTCTTCACTGTGGACTCCATTTACTATTACCCACTGTGTCCTGTTGTCCAGCCAGTGTTTTACCCAGGCTACCACCCTGGGACCCACTCCTAGGCTGGCTAATTTGTTTATTAATTGTTTGTGCGGGACTGTGTCAAATGCCTTGTTAAAGTCTAGGTAGGCCATGTCCATATCCCCTCCCTGGTCTACTACTTATTCACTCAGTCAAAGAAATCAATTAGATTTGTCTGACATGACCTTCCCACTGTGAATCCATGCTGCCTTGGGTCCTGTGCCCCACTGGCCTCTTGGTACTCAACAATTCTTTCCTTCAGAAGTGATTCCATCATTTCCCCTACCACTGAGGTCAAACTGACAGGTCTGTAGTTTCCTGCCTCTGTCTTGCCTCTGCACTTTGTGAAGGGAATCACAGCCACCCTCCTCCAGTCCTCAGATACCACCCCATCCTCCCATGATTTATTAAAAAGGGTAGTCAGTGGTGTTACTAGTTCTTCCCTTATTTCTTTTAGAATTCTGGGGTGAATTCCATCAGGCCCCATTGCTTTATCCACCTTCAGTTTTAAGAGTTCCTTCAGAACCCTTTCTTCTGTGAAAGGACTAATATCAACCCCCCTATCCAGAGTGCTTCTATTGACTGGATTAGGTATCTCCCCCTGCTTTTCCATTGTGAATACTGAGCAGAAATATTTGTTTGGTGTCCCTGCTTTTTCACTGTCACTCTCTGCCCAACCACCTTCCTCGCTATTCAGCCTCAGTATCCCTGCCTTAGTCTTTCTTTGCTGCCTAATGTACCTATAAAAGGTTTTATCCCCCTTCTTAACTGAGTTGGCTATAGAAACATAGAATTTGATGGCAGATAAGGACCGCTTGGCCCACCTAGTCTGCCCATTTTCCTACCTAACAGATAAGCTGCAGATCCTAGTTAACCAACAGCTTACTTTCTCCTACCCCCCACTAGGACTGCCTTATGTCTGTCCCATGCATTATTGAATTCCCCTACTGTTCTTGACTCCACGACCTCCTCAGGGAGGCTGTTCCATGAATTCACAACCCTCTCTGTGAAAAAATACTTCCTCACATTACCTCTGAGCCATCCCCCCTCTATCTTTAAATTGTGCCCCCTTGTTCTTGCACATCTCTTTTTCTGAAAGATTCCACCCTCTTGGACTTTGTTGATTCCCTTGAGGTACTTGAAAGTTTCTATCATGTCCCCTCTCTCCCTCCTTTCCTCAAGGGAATACATATTAAGCTCCTTTAGTCTTTCTTCATATGTCTTCTGGTGCAGACCCTACACCATTTTGGTTGCCCTCCTCTGGACAGCCTCCACTCTGTCTATGTCTTTGCGGAGATGGGGTCTCCAGAACTGTACACAGTACTCCAGATGGGGTCTCACCAACTGTCTGTACAGAGGGATAACAACTTCCTGTTTTCTACTATTGATGCCTCTCCCTATGCATCCCAGTATCCCCCCAGCCTTCCTTACTGCCTTCTCACATTGCTTGTTCACCTTTAGGTCATCTGATATAATTACCCCCAGATCCCTTTCCATTTTTACTGTTGTCAGTATCTCACCCCCCATTGTGTACTCTTCCCCTGGGTTTTTGTTTCCCAGGTGCATTACCTTGCACTTCTTTGCATTGAATCTGAGCTGCCATACATTTGACCATTCCAACAAACCTTGCCAAGTCCCTTCTCATCCTTTCCACTCCATCTGGTGTATCAACCCTGTTGAAGATCTTTGTGTCATCTGCAAAGAGACATACTTTTCCTTCCAGTTTCTCTGCAATGTCACTTATAAAGACATTAAAAAGG
Source organism: Neoceratodus forsteri (assembly GCA_016271365.2). Lineage (NCBI taxonomy): Eukaryota > Metazoa > Chordata > Ceratodontiformes > Ceratodontidae > Neoceratodus > Neoceratodus forsteri. The sequence continues at coordinate 1,262,980,484 of CM057449.1, read as the reverse complement.
ACCGGTCCCAGTACTGAACCCTGTGGTACCCCGCCAGTAACCCTCCTTTCTTCACTGTGGACTCAATTTACTACTACCCTTTGCATTCTGTTGTCTAGCCAATTTTATATCTAGGCTACCACCATGGGACCCACTCCAAGGCTGGCTAACTTGTGTATTAATCTTTGTGTGGGACTGTGTCAAATGCCTTGCTAAAATCTAGGTAAGCCATGTCCACAGCCCCTCCCTGGTCTACTACTTTGGTCACCCAGTCAAAGAAATCTATTAGATTAATCTGACACGACCTTCCCATCATGAATCCATGCTGCCTTGGGTCCTGTGCCCCACTGGCCTCTAGGTACTCAACAGTTCTTTCCTTCAGAAGTGATTCCATCATTTTCCCTACCACTGAGGTCAAACTAACTGGTCTGTAGTTTCCTGCCTCTGTCCTGCTCTCACTTTTGTGAAGAGGAATCACATCTGCCCTTCTCCAATCCTCAGGTACTACCCCATCCCCCATGATTTGTTAAAGAGAGTAGTCAGCGGTGTCATTAGTTCTACCCTTAGTTCTTTTAGAATTCTTGGGTGAATCCCATCAGGCCCCATTGATTTGTCCACCTTCAATTTTATTAGTTCTTTCAGAACCCTTTCTTCTGTAAATGGACTGGTATCAACCCCCGTCTTCAGAGTGTTTCTCTTGTTTGGTTTAGGTACCTCCCCCTCCTCTTCCTTTGTGAATACCGAACAGAAATATTCATTCAGTATCCCTGCTTTTTCATTGTCACCCTCCACCCACATTCCCTCCCCTTTATTAAGCCTCAGTAACTCTTCTTTGGTCTTTCTTCACTCCCTAATCTACCTATAAAAGGTCTTATCACCCTTCTTAACAGAGTTGGTTATCTTTCCCTTGGTTTGAGCCTTTGCTATTCTGACTGCCTTCCCCCCTTCCTTCTGCTTTAACTGGTACAGTTCTCTGTCCTGCTCCTTCTGTGTTTCCTTATACTTCCTGAATGCTATCTTTTTCTCCCTTACCTTCCCCGCCACTTCTTTTGAGAACCATAGTGTTTTTTTCTTTCAGTTTGATTTTTTTATTTGGCTTGTTGACTCTGTGATGACAGTTTTGATGTTTTCCTATTGTTGCTCCACCCCACCTTCTTGCCTGTTTGCTATTGCTTTTCTGAGGCACTCTCCCATTTTGACAAAATCAGCCCTCCTGAAGTCCAGTACCTTCACTTTTGTATGGCTTGACTCTACAGCTAAGTTTATCATGAACCACACTGTTTGGTGGTCACTTGTTCCCAGATGGCTACCCACTTCAAGATCGGAGATCCTCTCTCCGTCTCCATTTGAGAGTACTAGGTCTAAGATTGCTCCCCCGAGTGGGTTCCAAAACTAGCTGTCTGGAGCATGCCCCCTGTAGGGCATTGAGAATGGCCCTGCTCTTGGATGTGGCTGCAGCAAAAGTGCTCCAGTTAACAGCTGGCATATTCAAGTCCCCCATCAGCATTAGCTCCCCTTTCTCTGCCATCCCAAGGATGCCTTCTATCATTTTCTTGTCCATTTCCAACCCCTGAGAAGGGGGTCTGTGTACAACCCCTGTGCAAATTGTGGTGCCATTTCCAGTCCCCAGGGTGACACACAGTGCCTCCTCTCCTCCCTGTTTACCCTTTAGTTCTGTTGCTTTGATCCCTTCCCTTACATAGAGAGCTGCTCCTCCTCCTCCTCCTCTTCTTCTCTCTCTGTCCCTCCTGTAGATTGTGTACCCTGGTATAATGACATCCCAGTCATGGTTCTCTGTGTACCATGTTTCTGTGACTGCCACGATATCCAGGCATCCCTCTTCCATCAAGGCCACCATTTTGGGGAGCTTTTTACATAGACTATCAGCATTGGTACTCATTACCCTCCATTTTTTCATGGCTCTATTTCTTTTTTGCCTCACCCCTGTCCTTACTGCCTTTATCTTTTTCTCCATTTACCCCTGCCCTTCTCCATATCAACTGCTCTATCTTGATGCTTACCTCACTAACTGCCCTGATTTTTGGGGGGGGGGGGCTAGGATTTCCCTTCTCCTTTTCAGTGTCTCCCCACTTAGCTAGTTTAGATGCTTGCCAATGAAGCATTTAAATCTATCACCTAGGATCCTAATTCCCCTCCTGGATAGATGCAGACCATCACGCCTGTATAGGCCTACATCCCTCCAGGTGGAGCCCCAGTCCCCAATGAAGCCAAATCATGAGGTCTGCACCAGTTTTTCAATCAGTCATTGAATCCCATGGTGTAGAGTACCCTAGCCTCATCCATGCCATAGATAGGTAGCACTTCCGAAAAAGTTACCGTGTGTGCTACTTGTCCAAGGCCCCTCCCGACTCCACAAACTCCTGTTGCATTGCTCTGATCCCATTCTCAACCAGGTCATTTGTCTCTAGGTGGATAATGACATCCAGCTCACTCCCCTTTACAGCTACTCCCACAATCCTGAGGATTCATTTCCTGTCCCTCCAAGCCATGGTGCCAGGCAGGCACCTTACCTCCCTTTCCCCTCCCTCCCCCAGTTCTATCCCCTAACAATTGAGTCCTCCACCAGGAGTTGTTTCTTCCCCTGTGGTGTCCTGTGCCACCCTCCTGTGGGTCTCCATTGTGGAGGCTCCCAGCATCGTCCTTGGTCTCCACTGCAGGTGCCTCCATAGAGGAACCATGCTCCACCGGAGTGGTGAATGAATTGTGGAGAGGCACAACTGGAGGGATGCACCTCTGTTCCACCACCCTCACCCTCCCTGAGCCCACTGTGGTCCAACCACTCCTCTTTCTTGGCAACCTCTAAAGTAGTGGTGGTGGCCTGGGTGGTCCCTGGGTGGGGGAGCAGGTTTCCCAAATCCTTGGCACATCAGTATGGAGATGAACAACCTCCTCCCCCAGACCAGAAAGGTGCATGCAAATAGGGCAGCAATGCAGTCTCCAGAATGTCTCCCAGAAGACTGCTGCTCCACAGCCAGTGCATTGCACCACTCCCCACATGTCTGTGTCTTTTCTTGTTACAGATGCTTTTCTTTCCTTTTTTTTTGTTCTTGTTTTAGTGTGTGCAAGCCTGTGAGTGTCTGTATCCCCTATTCTGTGTGCTGTGCCTTTAAGGATATGAACAGGTGTATGTTGTTAGCAGTTTTGGGGAAGTGATGTCAGAACCCCTGCTATAAAGGAAATTATGCATCCTAGACACCACCCTTTGGGCAAATTGCCTATATATTTGCCTATATATTAGGTTGCATTTCATATATACAGTATCTCAAGCCAACTGTAATGATTATCTAATGTATTGGTCTGTTAGCTTTATACCAGTAGTATGTGAAGTATAAAAATATTGTTCTGTTCCTCTGTGACTGGCAATGATAATATAAGCTGATCATGAAAAATGACATCCAGTATGCCACACAATCCAGAAGATGGAATGGAGAAACATTTGAAAGAAAATGTTGAAGAGATTGGATAAATTAAGGCAAAGTGAGAAGGATAGCTTAGCACCTCTCAGCAGCACTGGTACTTTAATCAAATAATTGTAGTGTGTGACCTGTAGACTAGTATAAGATTTACATTTACATAGTGTTTTCAATACACTTTGTCATGCCCCCTAACGAAGCTCAGGAGGAGCAAAGCACTGGGGCAATGATTCGGCAGCAGATCTGGAGACTTTGTTATTGACTTTTGCTTGACAATTTATCTGCCGTTTTGCACAGTGAGAAACTGCACTTCACTGGCACTTTAAATTTAGCACTGCAACTGCATCTACAGATGGTGCAATGTTTTACTGTAAGTGCCTGTAGTGGCATGGTTGCAGTATGATGAACCTTTAACAAATACAAAGGCACCAAAGGGCACAAATACAAAGGAAGAATAGCCTAAAGGTTAGAGTAATGAGCTGTGAATGAGCTTTGTATATCCTGCAAACCTGGATATGATTCCCATAACCTCCACTTGCATACTGTGTGACTCTGAGCAAGTCACTTAACCTCTCCAGTGCTTATGGGTCACCTCTGAAAATGGGCACTTGTGCCTAGTTGGCCTTACCCAGATACCAAAGTATAAAAATAAAACAACTTGTAGCTATATATGTGTGTGTGAAGTGCCTTTTTACAGAATTACTGTGCTAATCTTTAGTTGAAACGTGAAGCTACTAAAAGTTCCTGAGTTGTAGGAGAGTGCAGGGTTAAACTTTTTTATAAAACAATGTACAAGTAACTTATGTACACAAGACAGCCTGTGGGGTCCTACTTCTGCTTGGGACAGCTTGATGCAGCACAGTACTATTGGTACTCTGATTATTTTCTATTGTGGCTAACATAGTGAGTATGCACTATGCTAATAGCATATAAAAAGTTTAGCTTGACACAGCTACAGCTACAGGAATTGTTCTGATGTGAGGGCTGTCCCATAAGGAGGCACAATTTGAAGATAGAGGGGGGACAGCTCAGAGGTAATGTGAGGAAATATTTCTTCACAGAGATGGTTGTGGATACATGGAACAGCCTTCCTGAGGAGGTTGTAGAGTCAAAAACAGTGGGGGAATTCAAGAATGCATGGGACAGACATACGACAACTCTAGTGGGGGGGGTAAGAGGAAGTAGGCTGTTGGTTAACTAGGAACTGCAGCTTATCAGTTAGGTAGTGAAATGGGCAGACTAGGTGGGCCAAGCGGTCCTTATCTGCCATCAAATTCTATGTTTCTATGTAAGGAACACAGGATGTCACAACTTACAGAATCCCATGAGAAAAGTAACCAGCAGTATAATGAGCATTCAGGGGAAGATGATCAAAGTTGTGAGGTCATGGTCATGCACAGAAATGATGATCAGAGGATTTCCGGTGACATCATCTGAGGGGAAGCAGGACTGAAGCTGCAGATCCAGCTCTATATTGGCAAAATTGCTCTTAAAGGCTGACATCTTCAACTAAACCTGAATAACATAGCAGATAGGGGCACTCCAAATCAATGGGAAGAAAGTAAAAGCCTGTTACCCCCTGGTGCCAGATTCCAATGGATTAATCGCTTCAGCCTTGCCACCTCCAGACTTGACCTCTGACTTGGCGGCGGCATCCGAGTCTTCTCCTGCTCAACCTTCCAGTGCAGCAATTTTAGCAGAATTAAAAGACTTCAGGGCACACACAGAAATGATGACCAGATATCTCAGACCAGAGTAAGAAACTGTACATATGCCAGAGACCAAAACAGGTGTGACTGAGCAAACAAATCATACAGAGAGAGAGAGAGAGAGAATGAGACTGGAGGTCCACCTGATAAAGGGAAAGCTGTAGGCAGAGCTGCAAAATGCAAAAGTGAAGGCAGATTTGCAAAAAGGCAAAGGTGGAGACAATGTGGTACGGAGCAAAGATGTAGGAAGAGGAGTGAGAAAAAGATCACCAACACCAGGGGCAAGAGTAACAGCAAGTAGGGCATGTGAAAGACCACCAGCACGAGCTCCAGATGTGAATAGAACAAAAGCAACAGTATATGGAACAAGAGACAGAGAGAGAGAGAGAGAGAGAGAGATGGTGAAGATGAGAGAAACATGAACATGAAAATTAAATGGGGAAACTACAACAGAAGATGCTACCAACTAATGTAAGCACTAGCATTGGAGGTCCTCCCCAAGAAGTCAAGGTTAATTTGAAAATGCTTCCTCATTACTGGCAGATAATGATCTCAGTCTTTTGAATGTTTCATATCCTCTTTTTCATTGTACCATAATCAGTAATACACCCCAGAATGAGTCATATCATGGGATATCATCACTTCTTGTGTGCATAAATCACTTGGCTTGTGACCTCATAACTTACAGCGCGTCCAGATTATGACACTATCCCATGACATAACATGTTGTTGTCTATTGTTGCTTAAGTAATTTTTAGTATTATAAGTAGTTACAGCTGAGGGCATGGTGATAATAGTATCAGAATATTTTTAATTATAGTGGAACCTGTTACTGAGCACCACTGTACAGTAGAACCTGGGGCTCATAATTTAGGTTGAACATACTATGTACACAGTATGGTGCAACAATGGACAGCACAACTGAAGTAAAGAATCTAGGGGTAATTGTGGGCAGCAAACAGATGCCAGACAGGCAGTGTGCTGCTGCAATCAGGAACGCCAATGAAATGCTAGGATGCATCAGGAGTGAAGTAAGAAGAAGATCAAGGGAGGTGATCTTCCCCTTTACAAGGGCTTTGTTTGACCAGATCTAGACTTGGAATACTATGTCCAGTTCTGGTCACCAGACTGCAGAAAGAGGACATTGATGAGCTTAAGATGATTAGGCAGAGGGCTACCAAGCTTATAAGTGACTTAGGAAGCAAGAGTTACAAGGGAAAATTGGACATACTAAATTTTTCTGCCTATAAGAGAAGGCTGAGAGAGGACAAAATAGTGTTCCAAATACCAAAATACTAAAAGGGACAGACAGGGTAGACCATACACAGATCTTTGAGCTGCTGAGTCCAAGTAGAACTAGAGGCCATGTCTTCATATAGGGGAAAGGAAATAATGGGAAACATTAGAAAGAATTGCTTCACACAGAGTGTAGCTAACATGCAGAATAGCTTACCCAGTCTGGTTGTGGAAACTAGCACTGTTCAGGTTTTCAAACCAGAACTAGACAGATTCCTGGGGGAGGATGCCATTGAGTGTTGCACAGCATGAGTAGGGGTAACATTCCATGGTCACTGCCATGCAGCTGAGTGGTTAGACAAGAGGGACCCTAATACTGTGTTGCTATGTAACCCTTACTATCTTCCCAAGAGTATGGACATTAAATCTACAGAGCTACTAATTCCACAACACTGCACAAAGAAATTGCAATTTGCAACAGCATTCACAGATTTACATTAGGTTGTGACAGTGGCTTTCAACTGATTGGCTGCTACAGGCCCCCCTCTGCAGGCCTCAAACTCCTATCCCACCTAGGATCTATACTTAATCTAGGCCCTGAAGACACCATCATTTTAGGTGATCTGAATTTAAATTGGCTAGCCAATGCATCTGTACCCCTAGTAACCTTCTGTGACACTCATGGATTCACTCAATTAATCAAAGAACCAACAAGGATTAACCCAAAGAATACTCTCAACAGCACACTCCTGGACATCATGTTGATAAATAAGCCTCATCTGTATTCTCATGCTGGAGTGCTATTCAGTGACATACGTGATCACTGTCCCATAGCTGGCATAAGATCAACAATCAAGCTACCCAACCCTGCAAAATTTCTCCCAAGAAGGTCAAAAAAGAACTTTAATATTTCAGGATATCTCCATGATCTGTGCCACACCACACGTTGGCAAGAATTCTATCTCGCAGCTTCAACAGAGACAGCTCTTCAGATCTTAAGTGATACTATCACAAGTGCCCTCAATATACATGCACCTCACCAGTGTCAGAACCAAACTCAAATCTTGTCGCTGGTTCTCTGCTGACCTTAACCAAGATTCTTGCCAGAGATAAACTCTGGAAAAGGGCAAGAAAACAAAGGATCCAAATGACTGGCTTCAATTCAGAAAAGCCAGAAACTCCTGCACAAAACAAGTAAGAAATGCCAAGGCTGCTCTCTACACAGCTGAATTGGATGCCTCCTATCACAACCCTTCCAGGTTCTGGGGTACCATAAAGGGGATCCTAGGTCAAACTTCCACCCCTGTCTTACCACCCAAAGTGCACCTAAATAGTATTGAAATCACTGACAAGCAAGAAATCTTAAATGCCTTCAACGATCATTTCACTACAGCTGGCCTAGCTTTCAACTCCTCACCTGCAAACCTAATGAGATCATCACTAAACATACAATCTACTGAGGGACAAAAGGTTGCTTCCACATTCTCCTTCAAATCAATACTCTTAAAAGAAGTAGAAGACCTTCTATTCCAACTAGATACAACTAAAAGTGCAGGTGCAGACTCCCTGGATCCCTACTTTCTAAAAGTAGTACTGCACGCCTTAGCTGCCCCCCTCACCCACCTCTTCAATCTGTCCCTAGCCACTGGTTCTATCCCCTCAATATGGAAGACAGCTCAAGTGTTTCCACTACTTAAGGCAGGTGATCCCATGGACCTCAACAACTATAGGCCAATTTCCATCTTACCAGTACTGTCCAAGATGCTTGAAAAGTTAGTAAACTCTCAGTTAAGTGCCTACCTTGATACAACAATCTCCTTAACCCAGCTCAATCTGGGTTTAGATCTATGCACAGCACCATCTCTGCCTTAGCAAAAGTTACAAATGACTGGCAGACTGCCTTAGACAAAAGAATAACACCTGTGCTGTGTTTCTGATCTAAGCAAAGCCTTTGACACTGTGGACCATGAACTACTAATCTCCTCTCTGAACTCCATAGGCCTTGACTCCTCTCTTAAAATGGTTCAGATGCTATCTCTCTGGAAGATTACAACTGGTAAAAATGAAGGTGACCTATCTACTTTTAAACCACTCCTAAGAGGTGTACCGCAAGGCTCCATCCTGGGCCCCATCCTCTTTGCCATTTACATCAACAATATTGACTCCAATCTCTCACAATCTAATATTCACCTTTTTGCAGATGATACTACACTATATGTCAGTAATCCTTCACCATCAAAAGCCTGTGAGCTTTTACAGTCTGAGTTCTCCCTCCTACAGCATAACTTATTAGAAAAGAAATTACTACTAAATGCCAATAAAACGAAAGCTATGTTCTTTGCCACCAGGAACTGCTCTTCCACTGTCCCATCACTCACCCTCCCACAATTATCTACCATCCTTGGTGAAAACCTGGAATATGTGGACAAATTCAAATATCTTGGAGTCTGGATTGACAATAAACTTGATTACACTAGCCACATTGAAGAGCTACTGAAAAAGCTTAGACAAAGACTTGGCCTATTTTATAGGATCAAACACTACCTGACCAGAGATTCCAAACAAAGGCTAATCCTGGCATCATTCCTATCCTCATTGACTATGCTGACTTTCTATGGCCACTGCTCCCTCTCCCATTTAAATAAATTAGACACCTTGTATCATACAGCTATTAGATTCATTACAGATCTTCCCTCCAGCACCCATCATTGCTCTCTACAATGCAGTCAGTTGGACATCCCTGCAACACAGAAGAAACAAAAATGCTGCTGTCTGGATCTACAAAGCTCTGACAAACAAACTCCTTCCTACATCTCAGACTGTTTCAACGGATCACATCCAGGCCTTACACCCTAAGGATCAATAAACTCATCATGCTGAAGATTCCTATCCACCTGCACCGGTATGGAAGGGCTGAATCAGCTATTCCCTAGCACTTATCTGGAATTCTCTTCAAAAGACCTCGAAATTGGATACCCTCATTCCTTTAACATCCTTCAAAAAACTGTACATTAGTCTATTCCCAGAATCATGCAACTGCTTCCATAAGGCCTAGTCCTCCCACACACCCTCCTTCCCCAACCCCCCTTTTTTATGCTACCCCCTATTTCTCTATCGTTCTTCTAGCTTGTTCTCCAACCAACTTCATACAAAAATGCCCACCCAAGTCCAACTATCCGAGCTTTATCCCTACTATACTGTTTGTTTCTTTCCTTTTAATATGATTTAGGTTTACTGTCATTTTGCCTTGTATATATGTAAATATTTGTATATCTGTCTCATTCATAAATCATTGTATCTGTGTTTATTCAGTACCATGTTTTTTGTGTAAAACTTGTAACCTTATATTGTTATGACCACTCAGGTCCACCTTGTAAATGAGCTATGCTCAATGATGTTCGCCTGAATAAATAAAGATTTTGATTGATTGATTGATTGAGTGGTACTCACTACTGCGCCTTATAAAACTTCTTATGTTTTCTTGCTCCAGATAAGATGAGAGAACTTAAAGGGTCAGCTCTAACATTCAAATGCATTTGGGATCTTTAGTCTTTATACCTCAATAATCTGCCAGTGACACATACCCAATCTTATCTGCTGAGGTCTCCAATTAATAACCCCCTCCATGTGCTGAGAACATGCAAGGCACTTGACAAGAAGGCCTTCTCTACTTGAGCTCAAACTATATGGAATGTCCTTCCTGAATATATCAAGGAAATCAACACAATGACGTGTTTTAAACGGGTCATGTTCTACTATCTCCTAGGACCTTGTGTTGGCTAGATTGTTTGCATACTATCAATTTTCACTATAATCTCTTAACCTGCACTACAGAGCCTACCAATCCCTTGTTCCTGATCAAGTAACAGGAACAAATTAGTTTCTCTTAAAAGTGTAGTTTCTTTTGTTTGCTTTAAATATGTATAGGAATTCAACAGTATAGCTCTACTTAAATTTTTTTTTACCTGCTATTACTGTTTCATTAGCGTTCCCCACTAGCACTCCTTCCCTGTTCTGTTTGAGATATGTAAATATAATTCTTACTGAACTCTGTATCTAATTAGGTTTGTACTATTACGCCTGTAACAATTATATAATTGCTCTGCTGCTGTAACTGGTCCCCCCAGGACCTTCTTGAAACGTACAGTGGGTGTTCCAACTAAATGAGGACATTGTATTATGCAAACATTCAAAATAAAATGAACAAATAGAAAGGGCTTGAAACATTTTTGAATCAGGCTTAGATTGTGACATCTAGCCGAATTATCAGAAACACTCAGTCTGTTCAATATAGAGTTTTCTAGCCCACAGACATCTGCTACCCTTACGTATATCTCTGTATCTCCTGTGACACTGATGCAAAATAAAACATTGTTGTGAAGAAATATACTTTGAACATGTAAGTGCTGTTTGCTGTGTTTAATGACACCAAGATGAGAGAAATAGTTACATAGTAACAACAGATAAATGAAATGCAGAAGGATCTGGACAGACTCAAGGAGTGAGCGGAGACATGACAGAATAAGCTTGCTTGATATTCACTGTTGAGAAATGCAAAGTGCTAAATTTAAAATAGAAGAGTGTGTAGGCAAAATAGTACTAAAATGGTGAAGGGATTATTGAAACCATGAAGGAATGCAACCTGGAAGTACTGAGCAGCAGCAAATTTAAAGGGAAGCAACAGTTTATTTTTAGTTGCAATTTGTTAACCCACCACACTGAGCTAAAGCTGGTTTACAGGTGTGAGGTAAGGGAGGGGATAGTAACGGGGAAAATACAGCAAATCAAAAAATAATGCATACGTAATTCACAATAAAAACAGAGTATAAATAACCTATACATTATGTACAGAAAATGATATATAAAACACAGCAGTATGTAATGGTTAACTTTGTGTAAGCAGGCAAGTGAGGTGCTAGCAAGGTGCAGGACAGAAGAGTAAAGAACATGCAAAGAGGGGTAAAATTAGGATCTGGCATAGGGGCTCAGAGGGATGGAAAACAATGGGAACAGTGGCATAGAAGACTATTAAACGAACTGGGGAATATAGGAGTGAGCAGGAGAGTAGTGTGCTGGGTGGGTGATTGGCTGGGCGGCAGGACACAGAGGGTGGTGGTAAATGGCTGTCACTCCACAGAGGGAAAAGTGGTCAGTGGGGTACCACAGGGATCAGTGCTGAGACCGGTCCCATTCAATGTCTTCATTAGTGACATTGCATAGGACCTAGAAGGCAGAATTTCCCTGTTCTCTGACAACATGAAGCTCTGTAACAGAGTAGACATGCCAGAGGGTGTAAACAGAATGAGAAGGGACCTGCAGAAGCTTGAAGAATGGTCAAGGGTTTGGCAGTTGAAATTCAACACAAAGAAGTGCAAGATAATGCATATGTGGCACAAAAACCCTGGAATAACATATCAGTTGGGGGGTGAGGATATAGTATGCACCAAGCAGGAAAGGGACCTTGGGCTTATCATCTCTGATGACCTCAAGGTAGGGAAACAGTGCGACAAGGCAGAAGGTAAAGCAAATAGGATGCTGGGATGCATAGGCGGGGCATCACCAGCAGGAAAAGGAGGTCATAATTCCACTATACAAGATACTAGTGAGGCCCCACCTGGAGTACAGTGTACGGTTCTGGAGACCATACCTACATAAGGACATAGAAAGGGTAGAGAAGGTTCAGAGGAGGGCAACAAAGATGGTACAGGGATTGTATCACAAGTCCTATGAGAACAGGCTGAAGGACTTGAATATGTACTCCCTGGAGGAGACAGAGAGAGGGGATATGATAGAGACATACAAATACCTTACAGGGAGGAACAGGGTACAAGAATACACTATTTTCCAGTGAAAAAGATGTCCTAGGACTAGAAGGCATGGGATGAAGATAGAGAGAGGGTGATTCAGAGGAAGCGTGAGGAAGAATTTCTTCACAGAAATGGTGGTGGACAAGTGGAACACCCTGCCAGAGGAAATGGTGGGGGCTGAAACAATCACAGGATTTAAGAATGCATGGGATAGACATAAGGGAATTCTGGAGGTCAGGGGTAAGGGGCAACGGACTTCTAGAAAAATGTAAAGGGAACTTACAAGCTCAAATGGGCAGACTGGGTGGGTCATAGGCCCTTATCTGCTGACAGTGTCTATGTATCTATGTATCTAGGAGTGTAAAGGCATAGGAAGCCAACAGAGGTCAATAGCTTTAACAGGTGTGGGTGGAAAAGTCATAGATGAGGGTTTGGAAGGAGCAAATAGAAGAAGAAAGGTGGGAACCAGAAGAAAGGTTATTTCAGAGGAGGAAAAGGCAGATTTCCCAGCAGAGATTTTACAGTGGGGATAGAGAAAGAAGGGTGTCAGAGGAGCAGAGAAAGCAAGAGGCAGGGAGGGAGGGAGGGAGATGGATGGAGGGAGGTGAGGTATAGTAGCAGGGAAGGGAGCGGTACCAGAAATTGGACAGCAAGAAGGCACTGTAGGAGGTGTGCTGGAACTTAAGGGGGGAGGGGACAGAGTGGAGGAAGATGTCAGAGTAGAGGTAGCAGTGGGTGATGCAGGGTAGAGAACTTAAGTTAAATTAACAGAAGGAATGGAAGAGGGGGTCCAATCTGACCAAGGATGTTTTAGAAGTGACATTGTATGCTCCATCCTTGTAGTCAAAAGTCAGAAGGATTATCTCAAGGATAATCTCACGGCAGACCAGGAGCTTTTTTTTGTGGACAGCATTGATATCAGAGGGGGGGGACTGAGGCTCCAATTCAGTCACACACAAACCTAGATATATTAAGTTGGGAACCTCTTCAAAGGGGGGTCTATCTACAGCAGTAAAGACAGGTAGTGAAGGGAGCCTGAAAAGTTGTTACTTACTACCAAAGGTCATGGAGACCTTATGTTGGCATTGAGCAACAGCTGTTTTTAGTGGAACCAGTGCTGGATGTTGTCAAAGTTATTCTGCAGCATGGTTTCCAGCTCGGGGGTAGATTCCCTGGTCACAAAAAATGCAGTAGTTATTTATTTGTTTGTTTATTTATTTATTTTAATTCTCGGAGACAGCCATTGAGCTCAGAGCTCATTTATGAAGGTTCCATATTAAGGTGAACAATGCAATGGCAGACAAGCATATTGGGTATACGGCAGCAAGTGTGAATTTACAGAGCACGTAACATCAGTATTCAAACCAAGTACAGGTAACGCTATACAATAAGATAAAAATATGACACACAGACAAACTATAAAAAATAAGGGAGAGTATGGAGAGCCATAGGACAGCACCCAGAGATGTGAGATCTTCACAATTGTATCTGTAAAGTGAGGATAGGAGGCCAGAAAGTGAGAGATAGGAACAGGTTGTTGGGGGGGGTCCATAGGGAGGGCACAGGGTTAAAGGTGTGCAGTTGAGGTTGGGAAAGCAGTGGGGAAGAGGAAGTAGAAAGAGGAGGCTGGTGGCAGGGAGATGAGGGGGATATAACAGGTTAAATTAGAGGTCCCTGGGATAAGGACAGGGTGAGGTCAACTTCGCTAAAGCAGAGGGGAAAAAGCAGTCTCGAGGGTGAAGAATTTGAGGTCGCTACCAGTCACTGCTGCTGGAGGTAGCTAGGTAGTGCTGCAATTCTTTTTTAAAAGAGCTGATGTTGGAGTTGGCTAGTTCAGCAGGGAGTTCGTTAATACAATGTGGGACGCTGTAAGCAAAAGAGTGCTGAGTGAGAGAGATTCTCCTGAACGGTGCAGATAGTGAGCATCGTGCAGTGCCCCTGGTGCAGTGCTGGGTTTGCAAGAATTGCAGTAGGTTGTGGATGGCAGGTGGGGCAAGACCAAGAAGCACTTTCTTTCCCATGAGGCATACTTGGTACTTTACTCGCCTAAGTAGGTTTAGCCACTGTATTTTGGCATACAGTTTGAACATGTGGGTGAGCCTGTCGGCACCCAGGATGAGTCGGCAGGCTTTGTTCAGTGCTGTTCTGACATGCTTTAGGACCATGTTGGTGGCAGCACTATATAAACTCAGCCCATAGTCAATAACTGACAGGACTGAGCTGGTGACGGTGATGCGCAGGGCAGTTAGGGTTAGGTGGCTCCTGTGCTTGTACAGGACTCCAAGTTTGACATTGACAGCCCTGACTACACTGTCAATATGTGAGGAAAAGGAGAGGGAGTCATGGATATGTACTCTAAGGTACTTGAATGCCCTTACTTGTTTGAGGGCTTCTTTCTTTTATTGACTATGTTGAGACCGAGGTTTTTCTTTTTGGAGTGTGGGCCGGTGAACAGCATTATTTTAGTATTTTGACAGTTGAGCAGCAATTTGTGCATGGTAAACCAGTCTTCTAACTGGTGGAAACTGTTTTGCAGGTCCTGGGAGAGAAGACCTAGTTGTGGGCTGTGATTAATGATTATGGCATCATCCTCATAGAGGATAATTTTGGATGTGCAAGCTTCAGAGAGGGTATTGAGAAATAGACTGAACATCAAGGGTACCAGGATGGACCCTTGGGGAACCCCTAGTGAGACCATCCTGGAGCTGGACAGCACAGAGCCTATCTTCACACACTGTGTTCTGTCTGAGAGGTAGTTAGAAGACCAATTGATGGAGGTAAGGGACAGACTGAGTGCTAGTAACTTTTCTAGCAGTAGGTGGTGGTTTACTGTATCAAAAGCTTTTGTGAGGTCAATGAAAATTTACCCCACTAGGTGGCTGCTGTCAGCTGCATTGTGTAGGAGGCTTGAGAACTCAATTAAGGCAGTGTTAGTACTATGGCATTTGCAGAACCCATGTTGTTGGGGGCATTGCAGGTTTATTTATGTAGATACTCATTCAATTGGTCTGCTAATATTCTCTGTAGGGCCTTTGACAATGGTGATAGGATGGAGATGGGCTAGAAATTGGAAGTATTTGTGTGGTCCCCACTCTTGTGTACTGTTGTGACAAGAGCCACTTTCTAGAGCTTCATGAAGTTACCAAATGTGCAGGACTTATTAAAGATTTTGATAATTGGGGCATCAAGTGTGAGCTCAACCATTTTCATATCTATCTTGTCACTGTCCAAGCGCGTTTTCCCCAATACCCTTTTGACATATTTCTTGGCCTCAGAAAAAGTTATGCATTTGAGAGAGACTGCGGTACATTGTTCACTTTCTTTGTTGATGGGTAGGGTCTAGGAGCTGAGGGGTCTTGTGGTGATAGATAATCGGTAGGCAGGATGGAGTTGAGGTCCGTGAATGTCACGTTAAAGGCTTCAGCAATGGAAAGGCAGTGCTTAGTGAGAGTGCTGTTGACATTTAGAAGTGAAGGGGGGGGGGTTTGGTCCTTCCCAATCAAGTCTTTAATGTTACCCCAGAAACCCTTACTGTTATCCCAGTTCCTTTCTAATTGGCTTTTGTAGAAATTAGCCTTAGCCAGCCTGACTGCTTTTGTACATTTATTTCTGGCTGCCCGTTAATTTTGAAAATCATGCAGTGCCCCTGTAGCCTTCACCTTATGCCAAAGGTTGTCTCGCTGTTTCATTTACTCAGTCAAGGCCCCGGTGACCCACCCATTTACTATGAGTATGTTTAAAAAAGAACTGGATAATTATACAAGTGATAAGAAATGGTCATACCACCACTAGACTCTAGTGGTGAGTTCCACTAAAGGCTAATGCCTACTTGAACTCATAAAAAACTATGAACCTATTTAGTGCACCCCTCACTTTTCTGTTTCTTATTGGTGCAAAGGTATCGCAAGTGGCATTAAATCTGGAGATGAAGAAATCTAGGGTTAGGTCAATGTCCTTGATATTATCAAGGGGTGACCAGTCGATCAGGGTGAGGTAAGTTTTGAAGGAGTTTAGGAGGCCTCTACAGAGTACTCTGCCAGTGATGATGGTGGTGGCAGCCTTTGCCCCTTTGTTGGACCTATTGCAGAGAATAGGTGAGTGACCACGCAGGGTATCAGGGAGAACTGTGATGTTGGACAGCTTTGAAGGGGAATTAGACAGGACCCAATCTATTTGGGAGCTGGTACCAGTTTTGTAGTTGATTCTTATTGGCTCTCTAACCAGTTGGGAGAGGTACACACTGGCAACCAGATCTTGTTGCACGGTGAATTCAGGGGAGAGCCAGTTTATGTTGAAGTCACCCACCATTAGTAATTCATTGTTCCACTTCAGGGTCTTAGTGATGTCAATTACTTTATCCAAGCCAGATGTTGCTTTTCCTGGTGACAGACAAACTGTGACAATTGTAATGTACTTGCATTTGGCAACACCAAGAAAAAGTTTTACGGCCAGCAGCTCAAAGTTGGTGGTTCTTGTTGACAAGGGGAGCACTAGGCCTTGGAGTGAACTCTTTATATAAACAAGACACCCCTTCCCCTTTTGTTGGTTCTGTCTTGCCTGTAGGTGGTATAGTCTTCTAGCATGATAGATGAGTTCATTATTTTGGAAGGAGAGCTAGGTTTCCATGAGGCAGATGACATCGGGCCTATGCTGGGTGACCCAAGCCTGGAAGACAGTGAACTTAGACAGGAGGCTGCATATGTTCAGAAATGCAATCTTAATATGCTCCTGTTTCCCATTGCTTCTACCCCCAGCGGGCACTGGCCCTGGGTTAGGATGGATGTTCCCAGAAAGCAGCAGGAGGATTAGGACCAACCTTTTTGAGAAGATACTATTGGTGTAGAATAGTACGTTTTTCCTGAGTTGTACAGCAATAGGGTGCCTTGGTAGGGAGGGTAACGTTATGGTTACCAACAGCGTAATGCTATAATCTGCATATAGTACATCTGGATGTTCATGAAAACAAAGAGTGAGGTGAGGTCATTGAGAGAGGTGGAGAAGAGCATGGGGCCCAGAACAGAGCTCTGCTGAACACTTAAGGTAAGGGTAAGGGAAGACAGCATCACCTGTGAAGCAGCAGAAATGTTTAGCAGCAGCTAGCAGAGCAAACAAAATTATTGCATGCTGTAAGAGAAACTCCATTAACAGGTCAACAGATATTAATAGAGAAAGAGAAAACAGAGAACTGCAGTAGAAGGACGGGTGGAATGATATAATAAAGTGCTCTGTGCTTTGAACATGGCAGCTGCTGTGAACGGCTACTCGAGTTTTTAATTTGTTTTAAACTGTTTCATCCTTCGTTTTAGTTTCATTTGTTTTATTTATTTAATATTTTGGTTCACTTAGTTTTGTTTATTTGTGTTTATTTGCACTTCCATTTAATTTGTTCTGTTTTGTCCTAGTCAGGGTGAAGTGAAACGTCAGATTGAAGCTGTCGGCACTGTTTTGGATCGCAGCTTTCTGGATCACGTTTTCATGTGCCTGGACATCTCTGTGGCTCACTGCATTTAGGGTACAATGTGGCAGACTGCACCATTCTCTTTTGGATTATGTGTCCGACCATCTCCGGACTGGATTTGATGTTATTTGGCTGCTGGGGGTGGCAATGCCCTAGCTTTTTGGACTGGAACATCTATGTGAAGTGTCTGGGTGTCATGGCTGTTTGGCTGCCACATGCAGTGTCTGTTTCCTTGGGCCCATTCTACTGTGGCTGACTGAAATGAGGGTTGAGGAGAATTGAGAAGGAAGTGCCTGTGTGGTTTATCCAACTTGCCGATGATTACAGCTGGTGTTAGCTTTAAAAGCTAGTTGGGAGTCATGAGTACTCTGTAATTCAATCCCTTGACTGGTATCTGCTTGGGAAGGGGGTGAGGGGGCTGATTGCAGTCCGGCGTCTCCCTAGATCCTGTCACTGGTCTCTGGCCAGAGGACTGGGGTCTGATGGCATAGGGGCTTGGACTGCCTTGCAGTCTGTGGATGGCAGGGTGCTCTTGGCTGATTTCTGGGGGGGCTCTGTGAGCTGTACCAGCTCCCCCCCAGGAAGGATTTCTTTGAAAGTTAATACCTACAGAGGAACTTTTGGGCTGTGTCGGAGAGTCATGTTCTCCTGTTGTTTCATATTGATGTGAAGGTCCCACCACCCCACCACCCACCTTGCTCTTTGCAGACTGAGCAGCCATGAGACTTTTTGAAGATTCGAAGACTGGAATTTTCATGCCCTAGCTTTTCGTTTGTCTTTCTGCTTTCTTTCCACTAAGTAGAAGGTCATGAGAGGTCCTTCCAGAACACTGTTCATCATTTTCAAGTATGACTGGTGACTCCGGACATTTTGTTACTGGCTGACTGGGTGTGAGAGGCCGAGAACAGCTACTACATTTTTTAGTTCATTTTTTGTTCCTTTGTTTTATTTGATGAATTATATTGTTATATTTTGTTTTGGTTCTTTTAGTGTAGGCTTTTGTAATTTGTTTGGGGTTATTGGGTAATAATTTGTGAGTTTGTTTTCTTTTGCTAGTGCTGACTGTTTATTTGGCATCTGCTGTGAGGCAGGGTGTGTCTGATGGATGCTACTCCCCTTCTGAACTCCGGGACCTCCTCCCATTTAACTGCCCCCCCATCTGCGGCAGTTTATGTCTGCTGCAGAGCTTTTGGTATAGTGGGGAGGTGGAGAATGGGTGAGGCCTGGGGTGGGGGGGTGAGCCGAGCAGCCTGATTGGGGTAGTGGAGTCTGGATGACTCCCTGGGGCAAAATGGAGCACTAAATGAGGTCATCCTTGTTTAGTGCCCATACCCAAGGGTTCCACATTTATTGGGCAGCTATCTCAAACTACTCTGGCTTCTCACCCGACCCGCACGGTGTTGTGCAATGCCAGATCTATCAAAAACAAATCAGCCATTATGGCTGATTTTGTTGTGTCATATGATCTGGCTTGCATCACTGAGACCTGGCTGGATGAAAATGCTGGTCACATTCTGGAGTCAGCGATTCCAGCCGATTTGTCGGTGATACACCATGCAAGGTCGGGTCCCAGGGCGGAGGGGTAGCAATTTATTTTAAATCAAAATTGGGCCTTGTTGATGTGCCAGTTGAGGATACCAGATCCTTTGAGTGTACCATAGCCGCAGGTGTGAGGTGCAAAATTATTCTCATCTACCGTCCACCTGGAGGAGAGAATCAATTTTTGCAGGAAGTCGCGGACTTCATCGTCGACGTGGTGTTGGAGGCCCCCAGATTGATCGTACTGGGGGACTTCAATGCCTGGGTCGATGATGAATTCTTGCAGTTTGGACAAGACTTCCTCTGACTCATGAGTTCAATGGGTTTCACACAGGTAGTTACCTCTGCGATTCATAGGCACTGTCACTCCCTCGGCCTGGTTTTCCTCCTTGGGTTGGAAACCTCCAACTTGGTGGTGGAACCAGTTGGATGGTCAGACCACCACATCATAAAGTTCAATTTCATGGCTCCCACTGTGGGCCTGTCCCTGTGGAGATGGTCTGATACCACCCTTTTCGGGGTGTGACCCCTGAAGGCCTTTGGCGGTGCTGGACCTATCGGGAATGCCGGATGCAAGCGAGGGTCTGGAGAACCTATTTCAGCCTATTATCAAGCAGTGGTAGGTGCTCTGGATACCCTTTCTCCTTTCCACATTTGCCCAATCACTCTCCGCCCTCGGGCCCCTTGATTTGATGGGCCCTTGAGGGAGTTGAAGCGAGTGGGTCGAAGGTTAGAGCATGCTTGGGGTAAATCCAGCCTGGATGCCAACAAACTTAGATTGATGGAGCATTATAGGGACTATCAGTCAAAAATCTCTCATAAGAAGGCAGAGTTCATGTCCAGGGAGATTGCTGCAGCACAGAACTGACCAGCTCAGCTGTTTCAAATGGTAGACAGACTGTGCAATCCAGCCTTTCTATGAGTCCAGAAATCTCTTTCGCAAATTGAGTGGAATGAGTTTGCTCGCTTCTTTGCTGATAAGATTGTTGACATCAGGTCTGAGATTTACCTATCATGCCCTCTGCGGGCTACTGGTGGTTGGAGCAGAGTTGTGACTCCTCTGTTTTATTGGGTTGAGTTTGATCTGCCAGAGATCGTGGATATCATGTGGTGTCTCTGGAGTATGCGACCAACTAGCTGTAATTTAGATCTGGGCCCCACTCGCCTTTTAATGGGGTGTGTGGATGTGATTAGTATGGTTCTGGCAGAGTTAATCTGGTGCTCACTAGAGTTGGGGGAGTTTCCCAGCTCACTGAAGGAGGCTGTGGTCACCCCCCTTCTCAATAAACCATCTCTTGACCAGATTCCCCTGCAAACTACAGACCACTCTCTAACCTCTCCTTTATAGGGAAGGTTATTGAGAAAGTTGTTGCACTTCAGCTGGAGAACCGTCTAACCATCCATGCTATCTATGATCCTCTCCAGTTTGATTTTCATAAGAGACATAGTACTGAGACCACTCTGATTCGGGTACTCAATGATCTCCTATTGGGCAGAGACCAGAAGCGTTGTTCCATCTTGGTCCTTCTGGATCTCTCTTCAGCTTTTGACACGATGGACCATGGAGTGCTGCTTGAGTACCTGCGGTACATCCGCAGCCTGTTGGGTACAGTCCTCAGATGGTTCCATTCTTTTCTGTCTAGCAGGCCGCAGCGAGTAGTTTTAGGAATTTATTCGCTGGACTCTTTCTCCCTGCCATGTGGGGTCCCGCAGGGTTCAGTGCAATCTCCCATGTTGTTCTCGGTGTACATACTACCATTAGGAGACATTGTGAGATGGTATAAGCTGAGTTTTCACGCTATGCTGATGATACTGAGCTGTACCTGTCTTTTGTGTCTAACCAGGATAGTGCACTCCCAGTATTTTCCAACTGTCTCTTAGAAATCCAAGACTGGATGAACTCCAGCTGGCTAAAGCTAAACCCTACTATGACAGAGGTGTTAGTGGTGGAGCCAGGACACTGGATAGAGGGGTCATCTGCTGGACGGCCTGCTGGGCTGTGGCTTGGGGGCTCCCAGCTGCTGACCTCCCACACAAAAGATTAATAATCAAATTATCCAGCCTGGGAGTGGATCCCAGGGTGGTAGCCTGGGTAAAACACTGGCTGGACAACAGGACACAGTGGGTAATAGTTAATGGAGTCCACAGTGAAGAAAGGAGGGTTACTAGTGGAGTACCGCAGGGTTCAGTACTGGGGCAGGTCCTTTTTAATGTCTTGATAAGTGACATTGCAGAGGGACTGGAAGGGAAAGTATGTCTCTTTGCAGATGACACAAAGATCTGCAACAGGGTTGATACCCAAGGTGGGGTGGAAAGGATGAAAAGGGACTTGGCAAGGTTGGAGGAATGGTCAAATGTATGGCAGCTTAGATTCAACACAAAGAAGTGCAAAGTAGTGCACCTGGGAAACAAAAACCCAGGGGAAGTGTACACAATGAGGGGTGAGATACTGACAGCAACAAAAATGGAAAGGGACCTGGGGTTAGTCATATCAGATGACCTAAAGGTGGGCAAGCAATGTGAGAAGGCAGAAAGAAGGGCTGGGGGGGGGATGCTGGGATGCATAGGGAGAGGCATCACCAGTAGAAAACAGGACGTTGTTGTCCCCTCTGTAAAGACAGTTGGTAAAACCTCATCTGGAGTACTGTGTACAGTTCTGGAGACCCCATCTCTGCAAAGACATAGACAGAGTGGAGGCTGTCCAGAGGAGGGCAACCAAAATGGTGCAGGGTCTGCACCAGAAGACATATGAAGAACGACTAAAGGAGCTTAAGATGTATAGCCTCAAGGAAAGGAGGGAGAGGTGGGACATGATAGAAACTTTCAAATACCTCAAGGGAATCAACAAAGTCCAAGAAAGTAGCATTTTTCAGAAAAAGAGATGTGCAAGAACAAGGGGTACAATTTGAAAATGGGGGGGGGGGGACTGCTCAGAGGTAATGTGAGGATGTATTTCTTCACATAGAGGGTTGTGGATGCATGGAACCACCGTCCTGAGGGGACTGTAGAGTTAAAAACAGTGGGGAAATTCAAGAATGCATGGGACAGACATAAAGCAATTCTAGTGGAGGGTAGGAGGAAGTAGGCTGTTGGTTAACTAGGATCTGCAGCTTATCCATTAGGTAGGGAAATGGGCAGACTAGGTGGGCTAAGCGGTCCTTATCTGCCATCAAATTCTATGTTTCTATGACCTCTGAATGTCTGTGGAATCTGGGGGTGGTTTTTGATGATGGGCTGACACTTCATGCTCAGGTGTCAGCCATTGTCAAATCCTTATTTTACCATCTGAGGAACATCGCCCGGGTTAAGTATCTTGTTTTGTCCAGCGATCTTCCAACCTTGGTCCATGCTTTCATGACTTTGTACCTTGACTACTGTAACTCCCTTTACCTAGGGATTCCTGGGGTTTATATCCACTGCTTGCAGCTGGTGCAGAATGCTGCCACCAGGATACTGTCTGGATCTTCATGATCCAGCCATATTTCTCCTGTGCTGTGCACCCTGCACTGGCTGCCTGATCAGTGGCGGATCACCTTTAAAGTTGGTTTACTGACTTTTAAAGCCCTACATGGTTTGGGTCTGAGTTACCTGCAAGAGCGTCTTCATCCCTACTGCCCCTTCCGACTACTCTGCTCAGCCAATGAGGGATTGCTAGAGATTCCCAGGGTGCGTTTGAAGACTTCTGGGGCACAGGCTTTTGATTTTGCTGCCCCTACCTTGTGGAATTCTCTATCACATCGGATACGAGAGTGCCAGACAGTGGAGAGCCTTAAAACTGCCATCAAAACACACCTGTTCCTGCTGGCCTTTCCTGATTTTTGATATATCTCTGATATGTGCCTGGATTCGTATATTTATTGATAGTTGATATTAGTGTTAGAATGTTTTAAATGTTTTAAGATTTTAAGATTGTGCAGCGCTTTGATATTTATGAATTGTGCTTGATAAATAAAGCATAATTATTATTATTATTAATATGCCCTTATGTAGATCCTTGGTCAGGCCCCATCCTAAAAATACAGTATGCAGTTCAGGTGCTCACTTCTGAAAAGGATGAGGGAGTACATAGAATTACCAAGGTGGCTGAAGTTACCAGACGTTACAGTCATGGGCCCAGAAGTACTGCAGGCTGGGCTCAAACTCTGTAAGTGGTCAATTACTTTTTCCTTTTTAAGCAAATTTCATTCACATTGAGGGGCTTTACCCCCACACATCTCATTCATTTATTAAAATATCAGTTAAATGGATACTGTCAACCCCCTTAGGCCTCAAAGTGTTGCTAGTTCAAACAAGTTCTAGCCAGAGCTGATATGGCTGTGGCGAGCTTGAAAAAGCTCCAAGTAATAAGCACCATGAGCACTGCTGAATGCCATCCCAGATACACCATGCAAGAAAACCTACAGCATTGATAAATGCTTGTTTTTTTTGTTATCTTTGCACGGCTTCCAGCAGTCTAACTGAGATGAAGACATAGGGCCCGATTTTAGAAGCTTGGCGCAAGTCACCACCAAACGCGACTTGGACCAAACACAGCTGTGACATTGACCCTGCACCCTATTCTAGAAGGGGCAGGGTCTCCACTTCTAAGTCCTGCGACTTGCTACATACAGTCAGGTATGCCGAACAGAGGGCATACCTGGCGAGGATGTCGCAAGCCACAACTGCAAGTTGCAAGTGCCCCCTCCCCATTACCTATTCACTGCCAGAGCCCCACAGAGTTAGAGATCCCATGCCCACTGTCATGCCACCACGGTGTCCCCACCCCATCCATCGCACCATGGCCAGTATACTGTACAGTATGTACAGTAGACACATACGTTCGTCGTCCCTTATAGTTATACCTGGTAATCTAATGGCCCCCCACCCAGCAGTGCCACTCCACCCAGCACCCCCAACCCATCCCCAGTCAGCGACTGGCACAACCCTCCTCTCACCACCATGGCCAGCCACCGACTGAGATCCTTCTGAGCACTTACTGTACAGACGTGCTTAGAAAAGTACCCCTTCCTCATTTATCATTCCACTGAAAATCACCTTCTCCGGGACCCCCCCTTACCCTATCCCCTTGTAACTAATGATGTCTCCTCATGGCTGAACACTCTCCCCCCCCGACGATGCCACCTTTTGGCTGACCCGCCTTCTCTTTCCTTGAATCAGACTTGTGTAATTAAGTACTAAACTGATGTGTAAAACCTCAGACTTGTTCTATTACTGGTTGTGTATATGATTCAATGTTCCTTTTACTCTTAACTCTGTATTTTATACTGTTATGTCTGTTTTTAACAATTGACGTGGAACCTTTGAAAACGAGTCCTTGACTCAAAAGTATTAATCCCAAACGGAAATAAAATAAAATATCATAGTATCATAGTATTCACAAAGCAATAAATTAGACTTTTGTCCTTATTTAGCTTGCCAGGAATAAAAAGAGAAAAAAAAACATTTAATAATCTCTAACCTTAAATTTACTGTATATATCCAGTCTTGTTTTAAATATTTCTAAAGTGGGGCTTTCAACTATCTCTTGAGGGAGGGAGGGAGTTCCAGTGAGGGACCACTCATTGACTGAACCAGTATTTTCTGTTTAGTAACTTCCACCTCTGTTGTCTTAACTGCTTACAATGAGATTTAGTATTGTATGTTTTTTCACACAGTTCTAGTCCTAGGTCTAATCTACGGTTTCTGTCTTGAAATGATCTATAAACAAAAGTCATATCACTCCTCCATCTTCTATATGCAAGAGAATATAGATTTAGTTCCTCCAGTCTATCTCCATATAGTTTATTTCTCAACCCCACCACTGATCTTTATTTATTATTATTTAGCTTTTGTTGACCGGGTAAGTGCACTAGACAAATCCTGCCTATTTTCAGGCTCGACCCGGGGAAGGGGGATACAGATGAATGCCAACTGACCTTGAACCAGATTAAGCTGTTGGTGGTATTTTTAGTGAATAAGGGAAATTTGGCCAGGACACCGGGGGAAATTCCCCTACTCTTTTCGATAAGTGCCATGGGATCTTTAACATCCACCTGAACTACCACCAATCCAGGCAGATGGGACCTCGGTTTAATGTCTCATCTGAAAGACAGCACCTCAGAAATGCAGCACCCCTCTCATGCTGCATTACAGTGTCAGTACTGGGATATTAACCCAAGTGCCAGATGTGGGAAGTGAACCCACAGCCCTCTGATCTCCCGGCCTCAGAGGCAAGTGTGCTACCTACTGAGCCACTTGTCACCCTTCTCTGCACTCTCTCCAGTCTATTTGTCTCCCCTCTTGTATGAGGGTTTCAAACTTGAGAACAATATTCCAACTGGGTTCTCACCATTGATCCATACAGGGGAATCAAGACCTCCCTACTTCTGCTAGATGTATGCCTCAGAATACAGTTTAAGGCTCTGTTTGCATTTTTTAATGGTTTGGTCACATTGCGCGGTGATGCCCCAGGAGCACTTGTGTTAGATAAGGGCTACTCTTATCATGTTCATGGCTACTGTTGCAAAATAGAATCTATGCACACATATTTGTTTTTTAAATCTGAGTTGAATACATTTTGCTGTAGAATGTATGTCCATTTCCCTGTTGCAGCAAGGTTAAACTGGTTTCAATGAGATACATTATGTAAATTGACAGTAAATGCACACAGAGAGAATAACAGAACAGAATTTAAAGGATACTCAAACCCCACTTTTGTGCCTGAAATGCCAGTTAAAATGGATCCCAGAGTGAAGCAGAATAGACAGTGTCCAATTACAGAATGTGCCTCCTTAGCATGGAATCAGTTTAACCTTCTGCAACAGGCAAATGGACACACATTGATAACATTGTTTTAGTACTGACATTTGGAGCTGCATAGCAGAGCATTCATTTATCAAACAGGGCTCATATACTTATAAAGGGATACTTATTTTGGACCAGTAATAGAAAACAAACAAAAAAAAAAACAATAAAAAAAAACTATTCCAAGTCATTATACCCTCTGTATAACTGGTTTTGTAGTTCTAATTTATTTTTGAACTATATAACTTAGATGCGTGGGAGTGTTGACAGCAGTAGACAGTAGACATTCCTACATGATGACTTCCATCTTCAAGGCTGGGATTTTGGGGGGCAGGTCTACTTCTTATGTTGCTCTGTCTCCCTCATAACACATGTGCCTAATTAGCCATGGCTACTGGGTCAGTATTCAGTCAAAGTAAGGAGATAATGAGTTAACCCCTAGGCTGCTTAAAGAACTGGAATGAATCTATTTGACTTGGGCTGGACAGATGCTCATTCTGCAGCCCTGCAAGGGTTAAATGACAGCAGCTTCAAAAGGTTTTTTTTTATTTGTTCATATCCTGAGAAGTTGGAAGGCACAGTAGCACCCCTCCTGCCTTTAAGGCAAAGCAGCCAATAGCAAAAATCAGAGGGGGAGCTCACTATTTTGCTGTTGATGGAAGGATACACTGAAAACTACTAAAAGATGTATTCCATGGAAACACCTTTTATCAAGTGAAAGCAGGATGGCTATCAGCTCTGCCCACAGTCATAAAAACACATGTTGTTGTTGTTCCCATTCTGTAGAGACTGTTGATGTAATTGTTAGTTTGATTTTGATTCCTTTTTCTCTTTTATTAAGTGAAAAACAGATTAACCACCATGCTAATGTTACCATGCAAAAACCTGTTTGTTTACATTCTTTGTTCAGCTCCAACTGTATTTTTCCTGACTTTGGGAATATACCAACTCAGTCTACCCACTCATGATGCAAGGGGAGGAGAAGAGACTATTGCATCTTGAGTGACTGCACAGTTTTCGGGTGTTTCTAATGTTGAGGAAGTATGCAATCAGAGTAGATCAAGGATCTGAATCAAAACAAGGTTAGGTATAACAATACCATTAGCATGCATTTCAGTTCTACTAAGAAAGGAGGCAGGTAAAACAACCAGCAACATCACTGATTCTTAAAGAAGATAAGCAATCTTAAAATGTGGGTTTTTTAACTAGAAATAATATAATGCAAAAAAGGTTGATAGTGTCCCTGTAGATATACAGAGGGAACATAAACAAAATTATGTTTAAAAAACAAAAGTAAGTTCTCAAAACGAGAGTCTATTAGTGATGTCATACATTGCGGCTTCTCTGCCCTGAGTTTTTGCCTGGTGATAGAAATTAAGAATGTACTTAGCAAGCATCTATATCGACTGAAGAAATTGTTTGTGTGGTAAACTTTGTTTTCAGGGCAATTAAATAGACACTTCTGTCTCTGTAAATATAACAATACTGCCTGTTATGCACTGTCATGTGTGAAATAGATGTGCATGAAAATGTGTAAGATTGTAGATGTTCTGTAGAAGATGTGCCTGTAGTGGAGTTTTATAGGTCTGTTATTTCATAGCTAAATTACTACTATTTTATGTGATACAGTAAGCACATTTTGTAACCATGATCTAAACAGGGCAATGTTGTAAAATAGGACTTACAATCCTAAAGTTGACTCCTTTCAAAAAATAAAGATTTTTCTCTGTCTTTATGTTTAAGTTCAGACTCTGCAATGTGGTTATGCTCTCCCTGTCATTTAAACATCAGATTTATTTCACCACTAAATTTAAGGGAAACATCCATGTCACTATGCCCACACCCTGATTATCATTTTCACTCCATGTTACAAAAAGTCATGTACCTGCTTGTTATGTAATCCTGTTTCAACTGGTTGATTCTGCCATCCCTCCCACTGCCATTTTGAATATAGAGCCTCTAGCGGATCATCCCACAATCAACCGTGACTGATGTCAGAGCCAGGGAGCAGCCACGGGAGTGTCTATAATGTAAGCCTATGGATAGAGTTATTAACAGCTCTGGTTTGCCACTTAGAGGTCTCAGTGCTATACCAACTGCCAATCTATATTTGGTCTCAGTATAGCACCAAGCCCTCTAAGTGGCAAACCAGAGCTGTTAATCATGAGCTGTCAATCAATGAGCGTGTGCTGTATACAGTATGTGCTCCTTGACAGTTCAGTTGGCAGCCAGCCATGGTGGTGAATGGAAGGCTGTGCTGGTCACTGGCTCAGGGAAGGGATGGGGAGCAGGGTGGTGGGGGACTACCTACCAGGGTGAGGGGAGGTCCACAAGACACCAGGGAATGATGTGTATTTATTGAGCATTCCCTAGATCAGTGTTAGGGATGGGGGTCCACTAGATACTGGGGACATCAATATATATTTATGAGCAGATTGGAGAGAGGGGACCACTGGCCACCAATAAGGATGGGTTTGGGGGCAGCTGTAATTGCAGAATGGGACCAGGGCTTTGTTTTTGGGGGATGGATGTCTCAAACTGGGGATGGAGATAGGATGGGGGGAGATTCCACTAGACACCAGAGAAACTGTTGTACAGGTCAGGTGAGGGATCGGCATGGGAGGGACCCCTAGACACCAGGGACAAGCATATCTGTTTCATGGGTGAGGGATTGTGTGGGGGGAAGGACCACTAGCCACTAGGGAAACTGTACTGTGACAGCGGGCAAGGGATCTGGTGGGGGGAGGGACCACAGGACAGTAGGGAAACCTTTTATTTTTATGATTGGGCTGGTGGTCAGTGGGGGGTAACACTAGCACCAGGGATAAAGTTCATTTTAACTTCAGACTGGTGATCAATGATCGGTGGGGGGTGAACCACATCACCAGGGTATTACAACATTTTATAACTATTGGACCAGCAATTGGTGATCATGGGAAGGACCACTAGCACCAGGATATTACATTATTTTCTTAACTATCAGGTCAGTGAGCAGAGATCATGGGGGGGGAATCACTGGATGCCAAGGGCACAGGGCTATCTTTGGGCAGGGGCTGAAAGGGTGCATTAAACTCCAGTGCAGCATATGTAAATGGGTCCATAATGGGCATGTAAATGGCGACCTACCACCTTGCATACCCAATGGTCTCATTTACATAGCTGCTATTGTGAATTGGGAATATCACACCTGCACTATATATTGCGGGGCCATACAGTGCTCTTGTCTGCATGTTGGGGTGGTACTACTGGGATAGCACTGGTAGTACTGGGGTTACCACTGCCTCGAACTAGCCCTATTCACAGTCGGATAGCACAGTGTGCTATCCGACTGTGAATAACAATTTTGGATGCCTGGACAAATGCAAAGCGCAATGCAAAAGTTTGTATTGCACTATGCACATTTTTTAATCTAGCCCCAGATACATTGACTGAAGAATGGTCACTCAAGGAATCAGATCAAACTGATACATTGTTAAGATGTCCTAAGTTAGCATCTTATAATTGATTCTTGTTGCCTCAGAAACCAATTGGAATAGATTAAGTTCATTAACCTTATCATGGAATTGTTTACAATTTTGAGAGGCCCAGTCAATGTTGAAATCACCGAACATTATTTTTCAATATTCCTATTTATCACTTTAATGTAATTTGGAAAGTGGGAAAATCCAATTTTACTATTTTGGGGGGGCAAATAAACATTAGAGACACTTACATTTTGGTGTCCATCAATTAACAGATACAAAGAAAGGGGTTCACAGCTAGATTCAGTGGAAGTAATCTGAAGCTTGGCTGTATTAAAGGAATCTATAATGTAACCCTACCCCCTTTTGACTAGTCTGTCTGACCTAAAGAACTGAAATCCTGGAATCCTGGAATATGCACATCACTATCTGTGACGTGTGGGCTCCACCAAGTTTGTACTTCAGATATAACATCCAGTTTGTGATATTGGGTCCAGATATCTTATACAGTAGATCCAACTAAGGTAAAATACTTCTGATGTTTAAATGTGCCATATTTAATCCCTTACTACCAGAAGGCTGATTTGTCTGGATCCCAGCATCACAAGGACCAGGGTTGGGATGAATAGTTCCTAAAACAAATAACAAATAGTATATTAAAGGTTTGTGTTCAAAGTTGGCCCAAGAGTACTTAAATCATGTATTTTTAAGACTGATTTGAGTTTTTTACATAAGGAAGAATAAATAGCCCTTGGAATGAAAAGGCAAACTGAAGGTTAAGCAATATATGTTTAAAATTGAAACCCTGGTAATTCAGTAGGAAATATTAGGTGTATGCAAACAGGTCACGGTAACAGACTCCATGGACTCCTTGTGCTTAGCCCATGAAATATTATTCAAAAAATGCAAACCCAGAGAACAATAAGTTTTTTTTTTCTATTCAGAGATTAATCCCTTCTATTTTCCAAGGTCAGTTTTTTTTTTTATTATTATTTTTCTGTAAGTCAAGTTTTTACTTTTTGCTATATTCATCTTTAATTTATTATCACCACAGTATTTTTCAAGACAATTTATATTTCAGACCAACAGTGATTAATGACAGCAATGTCAGATTATCAGCATACATTAATGCTGGAATTGGAATTCCCCCTTACATGTGGAGAATACCCTCTAGCATCAGCAATAAGAAGAGGGAGGTGATTTATGAATAAATTAAATTATAAGGGAGCTGATGGGCAGTCTATTTTCACACCCACGTTTGAAGAAACATTTTCCGACACATTTCTCTTCAAGTCATATCAAACAGCTGACCAATTAAGAATTGTGTTATCTGTGTTTAGTGCAGTTACTGTAGTTGTTTTCCACAGGAGAAGTCTGGGAATTCCATCAGAGGCTCCTTTGAAATCAACAAAAGCTGACTATAGTGGAATGTGTTTCTTTACATAATATTTCTCAACTAGGTCTTATAGAAGGCATTGATCAACAGTACAGCACGATTTTCTGAAACCCGCTTGGAATGGATTAGGAATAATTTATCTTTCCACCCACACTAAGGAGGCAACAAGGGTGCTCAGCATACTGTCCTGGAACAGGGGTTTGGCGTGGCGTGCAAGAGGAATGAGAAAAAAACAGCCTTATCCGAGAGTTT
This sequence comes from Neoceratodus forsteri, assembly GCA_016271365.2. Classification (NCBI taxonomy): domain Eukaryota; kingdom Metazoa; phylum Chordata; order Ceratodontiformes; family Ceratodontidae; genus Neoceratodus; species Neoceratodus forsteri. The sequence goes on along the minus strand of CM057449.1, from coordinate 1,262,949,430 downwards.
TTTTAATATTTGCAAAAATACTGCAAAGGCAGAGTGCTTACTGTGCAGGAATTGTATATCCTATTGAATCCAAGCTTGGATTACACAACTACTGCCATGATGAATCATGCACAGTTTAAGAATGCAGAGATGTTTATAAGACCAAACAGTGTGTCACGAAGCAAGAGAGAACTCGAGTAGATGCCAGCAGCAAGACATAACAGCCAACCCTAGAGGACTGCATTGCTAAATGAAGGTTTTGGACATTTATACCCTGAGGTCACAAAATTACATTATGCCATTGCAGAAATGATGGCCATGGACATGCAACCATTCTCTGCTGTGGATGATGTAAGGCTTCATTTGACTTCTGAAAATACTGGAGCCACAGCCCCATCAAGTAGTGTCCCATTTGAGAGACTGTTTAGTACTAGTGGGGACATATATGCTGAACATACTGTAGATGCGGGCTTCTACTTGAGAATACTGAAAAAGACTTATTTTTCTAAAATGTAACTTAAATGCAATTTACCCATCATAACCCACAAGTACCAATTGCTGCTGGAGTATATTTGCAAGTTTGCACAATTTTGCTACTTAATTCTTAACTGCAAACTACTAGTCATGTGCAATATGTACTGTATATGCTATTAAATATCTGAATCACTGTTTGATATGCTGCTTGATTTATGCTGCTAGATATTTTCCCCAGTTTCCCAAGTTTATATGCTGCTATAATAATGCAGATTTGAACAAAAAGCAATAACTACCTCATGTTCACTCAATACTTGATTTGAAAATAATAAAAATAAAGTAACACATTGAAATATAATGAAAAAATAAAAAAATTCAGACGTCATATCTTATGCATGTTCATTCACTATTTGTATTCATATTTGTTATAAAATGGGTAAATCCTGTTTCCAGATTAGCTGAGGCAGGCTGGCACCCATACATTTACTTTAGCATATTGCTCAGGTACAAAAAAGAACTGGTGCCAGCCTGCCAACATATCAAACAAATCTATGGGGAGATGTTTGGAATCTTTTCTATGGATGTTAAACTTTTCGTTCAACTGCCATATTGTCTTACTTTTTAGTGACACTCATGGTCATCACCTTCCCACTCCTCAAAGCAGCTCCCAGAATGATTTCTTTATTAGCTGCTAACGAAAACCTTAATTTAAAACAAAACGTGTTATTTCCCCTTGCTCCAAAACTCACCGGGTGGCTGCTCTGCCTCTGGTCCTCACACACTGTCCCTCCTGGTCCTCAAAGCAGGCAGTGAAGATTGGGATACAGTAAGGAAGAATGACCAGAAATCACAACAAGGGACATTATAAAGATGACAATGTGCACAGTCACTCCCAGTCCTCAGAGCAGGCAGCAAGGACCAAGCATCAACAAGAAAAAATGGCCCAAAACCACAACGAGGTACAACCCAAAATGAAATTAAACCCAGTGCTCAGAGCAAGCAGCAAGGATCAGGAATTACCAGTTCAAAAAAAATGAGAAAGAGCAGGTAATCACTCCTGATCCCCAGAGCAGGCAGTGAGGATCAGGAAATAACAGAAAATGTTGGGAAGCTGCAACGGGGACAAACTTGATTACTATAGGTAAAGATTTTTCTTAAAACATGTAAGTCACTCTTTTTCCTCAGAGCAGGAGGCAGGGGAAGGGAAAACAATAGGACACCCAATCATAGCCCCCCCCCCCAGTGACTGCTAGAGAGGGAACTATGTCGTCTTTAAAATCAAACCTTTTCTCTTTTGTTTTGTTTTTTAAAATGCTCATACTCTTTGTTCATTTAAATTACATATTACCTATTTTAAAAGTACAGTAAGATACTCCAGGGTGGGCCTTTTTCTGAGATAGCTACTATATCAAGGCATTGGGCCTCACTACACCCCTGGGTGGGCAGTTATCTCAGCAAAAGGCCCACTCCATCACGTCATATTGCCTGGTTATTCAACAAATAGTGTAAGCAAGTATTCAGTATTCAGCCGAATAGTAAAAATCATTATTTGTTACATCTCTAGTTGTTTTACAAACATGATCATTTTCAGCAGACATGCCTAATAATTTTTGCAATCATTGTTAAACCTTGTTTTCAGTTCAGCTCATGGTTTCCTACTATTTAAAAGTGGCAGAATGATATTATAGATTTCCCTCACTCCTGAGTAGAAGACATTTGCTGAAGATGTCAACACACAATTCTCCACTATTTTAGCTACTTCTGAGATTTGAAGACATTTATTAATTTATTTCTCAATTTGTCCATTAAAAAAAGCTCTCCTACCATTCCTAATTTCAATATCAGGTACACTGTCAGAATTTTTCAAAGCATTATCTCATGATATTGTGAATGTAATTCTAGTTGCACCATAAAATGATCACACTGTGGTATTTCCAAAACTCTCATATCCATAGAATAGCCAAATTGCCAGTACAAAGCTATATAATAATATATAATACTAGCAGCCCTTGCTAAAAAATAGGTATATCATACCAGTACCGGTTATCTCCTATCACTCCATTTAAGATGCTCAACCCTGACTTTTCTAGGAAACTTGTAAATCTTCTGCCATTTCTATTTACAATTTTGTCTTTTGATACTCTTGTTTAAGATTATGTCTTCCCAAGACTCTGTAAATAACCTCACGTTACCTATACATCAGTTGAAATCTCCCAATAATATTATTCCTGCTTCTGAAATTTAGCAGCTGACTTGTCTTTATTAAAATATTTGGAATTACTTAGTGGGATGTAACAGTGCCCCAAAAGATGAACTTCATGAGTTCAATCTATCGGTATTATCATGAAACTGGAGTGAATCTTGTCTACTTCAGCTATTAATTCTTTTTTATTTTTTTCATTTTGAAAAGGATTTTCAGTCCCCCTGTTGGTCTCCTTAATGTATGGTTGCTTATTGCTTTACTTGAAAAGCAATTGAAGCCCTCAAGCAAATATCATCAACTGCCCAGGTTTCTTGAAATGGCACATTATATTGTTTTATAACATTTTTAGTCATCATCTACTACATTTCAGTGAACCACCACTATATCCATTTTAGGATCCTATTTAAATTCAGTGACTCTATAATCCCTTTGTGCAGGTGCTACTGAGGAAGAAACATTCTGGTTATCCATTATTTGTCATTCTTGGATATTAGAATTCAGGGGTTCAGATCTGTTATCTAATGGAATGTTTGTGCCACCCTGGACCCAGATTTCAGTTATAGATGGTAATTTTTGATTAAGATTTGTATTGTGTTTATTTTTATCCATTGTGTTTATATCAAAAACAAGTTTGTGAACTACATGGTTCTTAGGATCCTCTATTAAAATGTTTGGCAAAACTAACATGTCACAAATTAAAATTCCTAATCTGTCTTGAATGTCTCTGTTAATATGTGTTCCACAAGAATACGGTTTCTCACTGCTGTTGTAATTTGATCATGATTACTGTATTTTCTTCCCTCCATACCCATTGTATGGCTTTGCACTTAAGTTTAACATCAATTATTCTACACCTATGAGACAGCATACTGTTTGCATAAAACGTACCTGATTTTCATTTGGGTTTGCTTCTAAGCCATGAATAATTAAAAGAGGATGTAACTGTACTTTGTTATCTTATGCTTATTCCCAAATGTTATTTAGTGCAATGTGTTCAAGCTTATTGGTAGATGTTTGTTTACCAAGTGCTAGATTGTCCTTTGTCTCCCTCAGATATGACCAGATAGAGCTAGGGGACTCTAGTTCCACCCCAAATTATTATGTCTGACAGCCTTTCTTCAAATCCATGTTTCCAAAGCATTTAGCATGATATAAAATGGGATGTCTGGCCTAGAGTTGTTCCTCATACAATTAGTTAAATTATTTCCTCTATTCTTCTGTTTGTAACAATAGATTTGCAAGTTCACGTAGCTCTCTGTAATTCTCATTAAAATGTTTATGTATTCCTATGATTTTTTAGGACAGCTTCATTACCAGAAAGTCAAATATAATCAATATTTCTCACTGGCTTTTCCCTTACAGTGGTTGAAAATTTGGTCGACCAGCTTCACTGCTCAATCAGGTCTGAATCAGATACTTCCTGATCGCCACTAATAGATTTTTCAAGTAGAAGTACTGGAGTATCCTGATTCCCTTTTCTCCTCTGTATTCTCCTTTTCACTCTTTATATAAACTTTTGAATCACTTTTTATATTTTAATTATTTTATGAGATTTAATCTTGAAAGATTTCACATTTTTATGACACATCTTACTGGTGAATCAAAGCCTTTTATGTTTTGTTTATTTTTCTCAATTATTTTGTCTGGCTTGTCCAAGATGTAAGGTTCCTCTTTATTTACTATGAGTTCTTTCTTGTTTCTTATTCTTGTATCATCATTCTGTCTTTTTTTCTTACCCTTGTTTTGTTTCCCATTTTTTGGTTTTAATAATTTCCCCATTCTGGAACATTGGGCATTTGATGTAGAGAATTTAAAACTGGAGAGGCATTTCCATCAGCTTTTGTTTTATTTAATGTATTAGGTACCATAAAGTCAAACTCAGAACCCATTTTGTGTTTAACAATTTCCTTGAAGGTGTTTCTGACTAAAGCTTTAAGTTGGGCTAGAGTAGATTTTATAACCTTGACTTCATCTCTCAGAATCTATAACTGTTCTAAAAATAAATTATTGACCATATGTGGATCCTCCAGGGACTTAGTAAGTCTGGGCACAAAATGAACAGGAAAATTGTTTACCAATTCTAAGAATGAATTCATAACCTATGTAATATCACCATTATTTACCAATCTTTGTATCTCCCTATAATTATAGTGCTCTTCCAGTCTTAGTGATCTTTCAAGGGACACTTGAGAATTATCAATTCTAGTAATTGACTTTGGAAAGGGTTCTTATTCAAATTCCATTGCAGAAGGTGGGGAATGCCCACCTCAAACTGGGGATGTCTTTCTATTCTATTATCATTATTTTTTTGTTTTGAGATGACTTATTTTATTAGAATGATAAGGATAAATGGTACCAAGCAGTGATCTATTTCACATTGTAACTGTTTTTTGCACTACAAACTATTACTGAGTAATTACTCCCTTCTTATGATTTTTTCAGGTGCCAGCAACATAGCTGCTAGAACCTGTTGTGGCCATGCATAATCTTTTGTATGTTTAGTCAATTTTAAGGTTACATTCAATGTGAGTGATTCAGCTGCATGATGTTATTGATTATGTTAGTTATAGATCTTTTAGTTCTAGGCATAGGGGTTCAGACCTACATAAGCCTGGGTTTGATCCCCAGTATTTCACATTGTTTTCTTTCTCACTACAATTGTTGTTGCATGAAAGACATTGTTAGAGCTCATTACTGATGTACTGAAGGGGTTTCAGTAGACCTTAAAAACAGTCTTTCAGATAGCTGACATTAGTGCTACAACATGTTGTACTGTAGTTAATCAAATTAGTTCTGGCTGAGGCTTGCCTGAGGTGGAATATAGTTTGAGTCACCTGTTTCACAGGTTATGACATAACCTCTTGACTGCAGGAACTGCAATTCACTTTCCTGTAGCTCAAGTGGCATACTGAGTATGTGTTTGTTTAGTGGGCAAAGGATCTGTGGTTCAAATCCTGGTAGGGATTGAGACATCTTATGCAAGATGGAAACTCACTTGAGTGGCTATTTATCATGCTGTGGAGTTGGAATAGTAAATTATACAAGAAGTAAATGTATCTAAGAACAGCAATTTGTGAAGGTAAATCACCTATTCACCCACTAGGATTATAGCCCTAATTGCCTGTTTTGCAGGTTTTAACATAACCTCTACACAGTAGGAAAATCAACACCCTTACCTGCAGCTCAGTGGCACACTGAATGTGTGTTTGCATGGCAGGCAAATGGTCAATGGTTTAAATTCAGGTAGACATAGTCTTAATCCTGGAAAAGCCTTAAAAATGTTGTTCAACTTTTTATAAGATGGAAATATACTTGAGTAGTGACACATGGTGGTGTGGAGTTAGGATAGTAAATTATATGAGAAGTAAATTTAGCTAAGAATAACAATCTATAAAGGAAAATTGTCTGCTAGGACTAGATCCCGAGTTGCTTGTTTTCCAGATTGTAACATAACCTCTACATCATAGGAAATGCAACTCACTTACCTTCAGCTCTGTGGCACATTATATGTGTGTTGCTTAGCAGGCAAAGGATCAGCAGTCTAAACATAGAATCTGATGGCAGATAAGGACCGCTTGGCCCACCTAGTCTGCCAATTTCCCTACCTAACAGATAAGCTGCAGATCCTAGTTAACCAACAGCCTACTTCCTCCTACCCCCCCACTAGAATTGCCTTATGTCTGTCCTATGCATTCTTGAATTCCCCCACTGTTTTTGACTCTATGACCTCCTCAGAAAAGCCGTTCCATGCATCTACAACCCTCTCTGTGAAGAAATACTTCCTCATATTACCTCTGAGCCGTCCCCTCTATCTTCAAATTGTGCCCCCTTGTTCTCGCACATCTCTTTTTCTGAAAGATGCTACCCTCTTGGACTTTGTTGATTCCCTTGAGGTATTTGAAAGTTTCTATCATGTTCCCCCTCTCCCTCCTTTCCTTGAGGTTATACATCTTAAGCTTCTTCAGTCTTTCTTCATATGTCTTCTGGGCCTGCACCATTTTGGTTTCCCTCCTCTGGACAGCTTCCACCCTGTCTATGTCTTTGCAGAGATGGGGTCTCCAGAACTGTACACAGTACTCCAGATGTGGTCTTACCAACTGTCTGTACAGAGGGCCAACAACTTCCTGTTTTCTACTGGTGATGCCTCTCCCTATGCATTCCAGTATCCCACCAGCCCTTCTTACTGCCTTCTCACATTGCTGGCCCACCTTTAGGTCATCTGATATGACTACCCCCAGGTCCCATTCCATTTTTGTAAATTCTGGTAGAAACAGTTTAAATCCTTGCAGGGACTTCAACACTTTTGTCAACTCTTTTTGTGAAAAAGAAACTCAGTTGAGTAGTGATTCATGGTGATGTGGTGTGGAATAGTAAATTATATGAGAAGTAACTTTAGCTAAGAGCAACAATTTGTGATAGTAAATTTCCTGCTGGGATTAGATGCCTGTTTTGCAAGTGTGACATAACCTGTATATCACAGGAACTGCAACTCACTTACCTGCAGTTCAGCAGCATGCTGAATGTGTGTTGGCTTAGTATGCAAAGGATCAGTGGCTCAAATCTGAGGAAGGACTCAAGTATTTTTTTTTTTTGTAAGATGAAACTCACTTGAGTAGTGATTCATAGTGCTGTGGAGCTGGAATAGTAAATTATATGAGAAGTAAATTTAGCTAAGAACAATTCATTAAGGTAAATTGCCTGCTGTGATTAGCTTCTCAGTCACCTGTTTTGCAGGATGTGACATAACATCTACATCGTCAAATAAGACAACCAACATCAGTGAATTTTAGGGAAGGTAAGCAATCATAAAATGTGGGTTTTTAACTGGAAATAATATGGTGCAGAAAAGGTTGACAGTGTCCTTTTAAAATTATATCTAAATCACTAAGAAATTCTGATTCAGTCAACACTGTTCGGTATAAATGTTACTAAACTAGGATAGCTAGTAATTTATAAGGGTTCATAAAGCTTATAGCATTCAATTTGAAATTTAAAACTCACTTTTCCCCTTAGCATCCTTCATAGCACTAATCAGAAGTGCATTACAAGCAGTGGCATATGTCGGCATTCCCCTGACTGATGCTTTCCAGTATATATATACTGTGCTTCTTTTAAATGAGAATGCAAGTGAAGTTTGGCTGCCTTTTCAAAAGTACTATAGAACTAGAAATAATTGCAGAACATTTATATCATGCTTCACTTCCTGCGCTCCTGATCATGCCCACACACATTTGTGGGCTAAACGCTTAAAAATCATCTGATTGCACCTATGGTGTCTGCGACCAGTTGATTTGTAATTTTCACCACTTCTCTAACTAACGTGACTGAACCGCAACAGTACTGTACTGCTTCTAAAAATGTTTTGGTGCAGTGGTTGAAATCACTGAGCACAAAGGCAGCAAAGAAAAGGGATTTCACTGCACTGCAAACCGCAGACCTAGATGTTGAAATTCTGCCTGTGACAGCCAGCATTTCAACATTAATGGCAGAATCTGTAGCCAATGAATTGTCTGTTGCCTCACCACCAACCAAAATAAGTCATTCTCAGTACACAGTATACCCCCCAGAAGTTTGCTCTAAAACTGGAATCTTGAAAAAGCATCAAGGGTGACGTGAAACGTAGATATTTTTTGTGTGAGGGGTGCTACATTATTTAATAAAACTCTTGTTTTTAAAGTTGGAAATACATAGATACATAGACAGTGTTGGCAGATAAGGGCCTATGGCCCACCCAGTCTGCCCATTTGAGCTTGTAAATTCAGTTTATGTTTTCCTAGAAGTCTGTTGCCCCTTACCCCTGACCTCCAGAATTCCTTTATGTCTATCCCATGCATTCTTAAATCCCGTGATTTTCTCAGCCTCACCACTTCTCCTGGCAGGGTGTTCCACTTGTCCACCACCCATTCTGTGAAGAAATTCTTCCTCATGTTTCCTCTGAATTGTCCTCCCTCCAACTTCATCCCATGCCTCTAGTCTTGGAACATCTTTTCGCTTAAAATAGTGTATTCCTGCACCCTGTTCCTCCCTGTGAGATACTTGTATGTCTCTATCATATCCCTTCTCTCCCTCCTCTCCTCCAGGGAGTACATGTTCAGTTCCTCCAACCTGTCTTCATAGGACTTGTGATGCAATCCATGCACCATCTTTGTTGCCTTCCTCTGAACCTTCTCTACCCTGTCTATGTCCTTACGTAGGTATGGTCTCCAGAACTGTACACTGTACTCCAGGTGGGGCCTTACTAGTGTCTTGTATAGCGGAATTATGACCTACCTTTTCCTGCTGGTGATGCCCCTGCCTATACATCCCAGCATCCTATTTGCTTTTCCTGCTGCCTTGTCACACTGTTTCCCTGCCTTGAGGTCATCAGAGATGATAACCTCAAGATCCCTTTCCTGTTTGGTGCATGCTATATCCTCATCCCCCAACTGAAATATTGTGCCAGGGTTTTTGTGCCCCATATGCATTATCTTGCACTTCTTTGCATTGAATTTCAACTGCCAAACCCTGACCATTCTTCAAGTTTCTGCAGGTCCTTCTCATTCTGTCTACACCCTCTGGTATGTCTACTCTGTTACAGAGCTTTGTGTCATCAGCGAACAGTGAAATTCTGCCTTCTAGGTCCTGTGCAATGTCACTGATGAAGATGTTGAATAGGACCAGTCCCAGCACTGATCCCTGTGGTACCCACTGGTCACTCTTCCCTCTGTGGAGTGACAGCCATTTACCACCACCCTCTGTGTCCTGCCACCCAGCCAGTTACCTACCCACCACACTACTGTCCTGCCCACACCCATATTCCCAGTTTGTGTAATAGTCTCTATGTGGCACAGTGTCAAAGGCCTTGCTGAAGTCCAGATAGGCCATGTCCACTGCCCTCCCTGATCCACCTCTCTAGTCACCCAGTCAAAAATTCAACGAGGTTGGTCTGACATGACCTCCCCTGGTGAAACCATGCTGCCTTGGGTCCTGTAGTCCATTGACAACCAGATGTTCCACCAATCTCTCCTTCAGTAGTGCTTCCATGATCTTTCCCACTACCGAGGTGAGGCTGACTGGTCTGTAGTTCCCTGCCTCCTCTTTGTTCCTGCTTTTGTATAAGAGGACTACATCTGCAGTCCTCCAGTCTTTGGGTACCTCACCTGTCTCCAGTGATCAGCTAAACAGGATAGCCAGAGGTTCAGCCACCACTTCTCTTAGTTCTTTAAGGACCCTGGGGTGCACCCCATCTGGCCCCATTGCTTTATCAACTCTTATTACTTCCAGTTCCTTCAGGACTCTTTCTTGTGTAAAGGGACTTGTGTCCATTTCTGCATCATTCTCACCCCTTGTACTCCCTTCAGACCCATTACCCTCCTCTTCCTCAGTAAAGACTGAGCAGAAATACCTGTTCAATATGTAAGCTTTACTGTTGTCATCCTCCATGCGGCCCCCATCCTCCCCCTTCAGTCTCACTATCCCTCCCTTTGTCTTTCTTTTTTCACTTATGTACCTGTAAAAGGTTTTGTCCCCTCTACCCACTGATTTTGCAATGTGTTCTTCTGTCTGAGTTTGGCTTCCCTTACTGACCTCCCTGCCTCCCTTTGCTTCTCCTGGTACTTCTCCCTATCCCCTTCTGCCTGTGTCTTTTTGTATTGCCTGAATGCAATCTTTTGGCTTTCACTTTAGTTGCTAGCTCTTTGGAAAACCATAATGGTCTCCTCTTCCTTTTCCTTTGCTAACCTGCTTAATGCATAATTCTGTTGTTCTTGTAATCCCATTTAAATACTGCCCACTGTTCCTCAACCCCTGATTCCTGTTCCATTCCTTAATGCCTCTTTCAAGTATCTCCCATTTTCCCAAAGTCTGCCCCCTAAAATCCAGGATATGTGTTTTGTGTAGTTTGGTTCTGCTCTTTTGTGATTTCAGACCACAATGACTGGTGGTCACTGTTCCCAGGTGCTACCCCACTGTTACCCCCATCATACTGTCCCTGTTTGTGGAGCACAAGGTCCAGTATTGCCTTCTGCCGAGTTGGTTCCATGACCAGTTGTTTGAGGAAGGCACCTGAAGGAGTCCAGGATAAATCTGTTCTAGTTGATGCTGCTGCTGGGATGCTCCAGTCCACGCCTGGAATATTGAAGTCTCCAACCAGTACTACCTCACTCTTGTCTGCCATCCTTTGGATGGCTAGCATCAGCTTCCTATCTGTTTCTTCCTCCTGGGCTGGTGGTCTATAGACCACACCTGTGCGGATGGCTGTTCCATTTTCCTTTCCAGCTTAACCCATAGTATCTCTCCCCATTTTGTTCCTCCTGGATCTCTGTGGCCCTTATGTCATTTTTCACATACAGTGCCACTCCTCCTCCTTTCTGCCTGCTCTGTCTCTTCTGAATATGTTGTAGCCAGGTATGGCCATCTCCCAGTCATGGTTATCATTACACCAGGTTTCAGTGATGGCCACAATGTCCAGGTCTGACTGCACCATGACAGCCTCCAGATCTTCCATCTTGTTGCTAAGGCTCCTGGCATTTGCATACATGGCTTTCCATGATTTGACCTCCCTAGACTGTTTCACTGTTCTACTCCAGCCCCTTCCTTGGTTGTCCTTTATCTCTTGTTCTCCTTGCTGTCTGCCCTTCTGCTGAATTTTGCCCCTTTTCTGCCTATCCACCTCTTGGCCACTAATCTCCATCTTTTGCACACTGCTTTGCAGAGATAGCCACTCCTCTGGTTCACTGGTTCCACTGCTAGCTGTGGGGGGTGAGCAAGTAGGTACCCTCCTTGCTGGCCTGCCACCCCCCTTGGCTAGTTTAAATGCTTGTCAATGTAGCATTTAAACTTATCGTTGAGTGCTTGGATTTCCCTCCAGGATGATATAAAGTGATATAAGTCTTCCTTCTTTTTTATCTGGATTTGGGTGAGCCGAGGGTGTTGCTGCTTTCTACTTTATTCACTTTTGTACCTTGGCTCCCCTTAATTCGACCTGTAGCCATGTATTTCTTTTTTGAAATGTGCATATAAAATGCATGCCTAAGTCCAGTCCACCCACAGGCCGACAGCAGCATAGCAGCCATGGATGGCACTGCATTCCTGATGACAGCAGTTATGAGGGGAGTGAGGAGATGGAAGGAACAACAGCATGGATGTTGAAGGGCCCGTAGACGGTATGCCCAGCAATGAAGGTATCGTGTCTGTGTCACATTCGACCAGCTGAGTGACTTGGAGATTGTGGGCTGGTACAGACTCAACAGGGCGCTGCTGAGACAGCTCTGTGAGCTGCTCCATGATGACCTGCAGGCACCAACACACAGGAGTCACACCACAATGGTGGAGACAAAGGTAACAGCAGCAATGTGCCTGATCACCATGGGCACCTTCCAGACACCGGTGGGTGACGCCACTGGCATCACACAGTCCACCACAGTCTATCTCCTCACCCAATTCCTCACAGCTCTGTTGCCACATGCTTCAGAGTACATCAAATTCCCACGCACACAGGCAGAGCAGACAGAAACCATGCAGCACATCCACAGGGTGGCACACATGCCTGGCATACTAGGAGCCATAGACTGCACCCATGTGGCAATATGCCCACCACCTGGCCCCGAGGCTGTGGCATACATCGACAGAAAGGGCTGCCACTCCATAAACTGCCAGATGGTGTGCAATGCCATAGGGTGCATAACCAACAAAGTGTGCCATGCACCCTGGAAGTGCACATGGTGCCAATATTTGGCACCAGTTGGCCCTGTCCTGCTTGTTTGGGAGTGGAGGATACCAAGTGGCCACCTAGTGGGTGAGAAGGGCTGGACAATGGGCCCACACAGCACACAGTGGCACACAATACAGCATGCAGAACCGCTGGGTGGTATATTGACAGGGGTCACCATGCCCAACAGGCATGCAGTGCCATAGCCCACATGTGCCCACTGTACTATGAACCACATGTGGCAGGGAGGTGCTGGGCTCTGGGGGTGCATGGCCGGGGACACACACAGCATGCACACATGCATCCAGGCATGCAGTGGCAAAGGTCCTGGGCCCCACACAGGTGCTGTGATGGTACAGAGAATCATGGCTGGACAGGACAGTGGTAGTGTGCCTGGTGGGGCATGGCATGTGTACAGCAGGGCATGGCTGTGGGAGGCCATGGCATGCCAAGCATATGATCTGCATGCAACACACATGCAGTGCACCCACTGACATGATGTCATGTGCATGGCTGGTGTGGCATGAGGTGGGACAGCCAGGGTGGGGGCCACACAGATCAATGGCAGACATGCATTAGTGTAGGGTTGTAGCACACCTGTGAATGCATGATGTATACTTAATGGTGTTTCTCTTCCACAGGTGACTGTGCATACCCCCTACTGCCATGGCTGCTCACCCCCATACACCAGCCCTCATCTGGGGTAGAGAACAGGTACAATGAGTCACATGCCATGACACGCAATATCATCAAGCATGTGTTTAACATCCTTAAAATGTGATTCAGATGCCTGGACAGGTCTGGCGGTGCCCTACAGTACAGCCCAGAGAAGGCCTGTGGCACATTCCTGGCCTGTTGTATGCTACACAACATGGCCATGGACCATGGAATCCATGTCCAGACTGAGGTGGATGACAGCTCCTAGAATGAGGGGCCACAGGATGGGGGTGGGGGTGGGCCAGACCGTCATGACCATAGGGACTCACAGCCGGCCACCAGGGCATGGTAGCACAGGGACATGATTGTGGAGGAGTACTTCAGAGACCACAGGTGTGTAAGAGTGGGACCATGGAGGGTTGTGCAACATTGTGTAGAAAGATTGGCAGATGCGACATGGCTAATAGGTCCACAGTAGTGAAGGAACATGCCCATGCTGATGTGGCCACAGCGATACTGTCATGTCCGGGGCTACATGGGGCACTGCGATGTATTGCATGGATCAGTGAACAATGTCCGCACACATGCACAGTGGACACACAAGGCTGCACTCATCACACCCATGCCAGACAACACAGTAGCAGTGCCCCAGCACAAGCCCAGAATACCACACAGACAGCACAGACATGCAAGCCACAGGCTCATGTGTGTGCCCCCATAAGTGGACCTGGCCACAGAAAGCAGGGTTTGTGAGTGACCAATGCCTGGATGGTGACTGTGCCATGACAACTGCACACAGGTGGCAGCACTGTGTCCTACCACAGCTGCCATGGACACGTGGGTGGCCACAGCCATGATGGGTGACCCCCTCTGAGCTGTCAACCACCTCGGCAGGAGACTCAACTGTGCTAGCATTGGTAGACCCTCAAGACTGTGACTGTGTGCTCATGGGTGTCTCATTCTCGAAGTCCAGATGGGACCCAGGGGGGTTGGGAATACCTGAGACAAAAAATGTTATCAGAAGCAATGGGGCCACACGGCACCATGAGGCAGGAGTGCAGGTGTTACTACACTGGGTGTGGTGGGCTCTCCTGAATCCAGAGGGTGCCAGGACGGCAAAGCCCACCTCAATGGCCTGTGCTATCCTCTCAAAGCCTATGGTCATATCCTCCTGCATTTGGCGAATCTCATCAAGCACGTCCACCCGGAGTTGGCGTATCTCACCAACCGACCAGGAGCACCCCAGAGATGCATGGTCATCCATGATGCCTACCTGCACATGCAGGCCCTGACACACCTCCCTGAGCACACCCTGATGCTCCACAGAGCCTTCAGTAGAAGAGTGTGCTAGTCAAGCCTGTCAGCAAGGGATCTGTCCTGTGGGGGATGCTGACAGATGGGTGGTGTACTGGCCTGCAGTGCAACATCTACAGCCTGTGGATGCTGCACGACTGGCCTCTGTTCAGGTGGGGACTGTGTGTGGGCAGGCACAGTGGGACCTTGTACAGGCACGTCATGTGCAAGGACAGCAAGTTTGCTGCCACACAGCACCCTGCTGTACCAGGGGGTCAGTCCCAGTCCCCACACCATACCCTGGACCTGGCCACCCACAACTGCTGCAGATGCGGTAGTCAGTGGTACAACCTGTCTGGGGACATGTGTGGGTGGAGGGTGCTCCACCCTGTCCGTTGCTATCCATGTGGCCACATGCACTGTGGTAGTGGCACTGCTGTGTGTCATCACCACAAGCTGTGTGGCATCATCCTCATCATCATCTTCTGTGGCAGATGCCAGCACCATGAGGTCATCAGGCAACTCTAAGTCAGGCAGGGCATTCAGACCCACAAAATTCAGGATGTACTGGAACATGTGTGTCCTGCCTGCACCTGCCACAGTCCTGGCTGATGATGATGGCCTGGGTTCCTCTTCCACTTGCTCCTCCGGACCCTTCGCCTGCAGGACATGCTCTGCAGCACCCCTGAGGTGTGATGGCACTATAAGGCAGACATGTTTGCATGGTCAGGCTAGCATGTCCATGGATATCCACTGACTGGTGTACATGGGGCCATGCACCATGAAGCACAGGTGTGCAGGCACTGCCACACATGGCATGTACCAGCACTGTGACCTGTGTCACCCACACCACTGTGTGTTGCATGCATTGCATGCTGCCAGGCTAGGCACACATGGTTCTGTGACATGGACAGACATTGGGCCATGGCTGTGCACATGCCCCCTCCCCCACAGGGGCACTGCAGCCTGCATATGGGCACACCAGCAACAGTAACTGGCCACTGCAGTGCATTGCAGCTGCACATGTGGTGGATGTACATGGACATGGCACATGTACACAGGTGGCCAGATACCACCACTGGCCATCCCATCCCAGCAGGCTGATATCCCCGGTGACACCTCCTGACATGGCAGCACACATGGACTGCAAGGGGGATACTGCATGCACATGGGGGGAATGTACAATGGAGGATGCACTGCACAGTGGCATGGTGACACAGTGTGCATCCATGTGTGGCATGCCCTGCACACCCAGGATCACAGCACAAAGCCATACAGACATTGTGACACATGCATACTCACAATGCTGTTCAGGCCCTCTGCCAATCTGGAACCCACCTCCAGGGACACCTTCCACAGATGCACGGACAGGGTGGATGCAGCAGCATGGGCTGTCAGCACAGTGCATGGCCACCCTGTGGCATGCAGGATGCCCATGGTGCCAGGCTCCCTGGTCTGGTCTTCTCCTGTTCATCCACTTCATGCACTCCTGGGGAGTGCAGTTGTACTCCCCATGGGCATTTACAGCCTGTACCACCACATCCCATCACTGTGTCCTCTCCTGCCGTGTGCCTGTCTTCCCTGACAGGAGGTCCTCCATCTGGACATAGGCCTCAACTAGGGCCTTCAGCTCATCATCTGTGAAGTTTGGATGTCCCCTC
The DNA here is from genome assembly GCA_016271365.2 of Neoceratodus forsteri. Lineage (NCBI taxonomy): Eukaryota > Metazoa > Chordata > Ceratodontiformes > Ceratodontidae > Neoceratodus > Neoceratodus forsteri. Next base: position 1,262,933,475 of record CM057449.1, on the reverse strand, counting down.
CGTCTCACCTCCTCCTCCTCCTCCTCTGTCATACTAGTGCCTGTGGGGTGGACGTGTGACAAGTGTCAGCACAGTACACAGTCCTAATGCACTGCTCCCAGGCATGGTGTCTGCCTGGCCAGACACCTATCAACAGTGTAGCTGTGAAAAACAGCCTCCAAGATGCACTAGATGCTGGTCACCAGTGGTGTGTGGTAGTGCAGAGCAGCTCATTTATGGCTTAGCACATGCAAATGAGGGTCTGTGCAGCCTATAATGAGATGCTAGTGTGGGGACTTGCGCTGTGATTGGCAATGGGGCAATTTGCATATCCTGGCTGACTATAGCAGATTTGCACCTAGTCTATCTCAATTTGTTCCGTGCATGTATTTGTGTTGCATACTTCTGCATAGCACATCTCTATGCATGCACTGTTCACTGGCACATATCCACCATGTGTGGCAGTGTAACTAGCCATTCCCTGGCAATGCATTGCGCATCACAGAACTGCCATCTACATACATGCTCGATGCTGTGCGGCATGCACACCATGCATAGTGGGGCATGTGCCGTGTCATTGCATGGTGCATGTCCATGCCATTGTGCGATGCTGTTGGCTGCATGTGTGGCAAGTTGGGACCTTCACAAGATGGCCACCAGTCCAGTCGTGCATGCGCAATGCACGATGACATGTTCCTGTCCCCCAGTCCAGCATTGCGATACTGTACATGGGCTGTGTTGTGCAATAGTCTGTGTACCACACATGGACATTGTGCATCTGTGTGCTGTGCAGGCCATCGCATGCATGCCTATCATGCATCTGCCATGAGCAGACCATATGGCACACAGTGCTGCATGCTGCAACACAGGCTGTCAATTAGCACACTGATAACACCATGGCACAAGCAGGGACAGATGGGCCACAGGCACTCAATTGGAGTGACACAGAGCTGGCCAACCTTGGGGCATTGGTGCAGCCAGTTGAGGCCCAGCTTTTTGGGGATGAGGTCTTGCAGGATCCAAGGGCCCAAGTCTGGGCTAGAGTTGCTGACAGGCTTGTGAGGACAGAGGCACCTCATACTGGTGAACAGTGCAGGCACCGCTTCGGGTCCCGTCAGAGGAGGGATCCTGAGAGGCTGCGGGAGCTGCAGGAGGGGGTCCACAGGGATGATGTGCCATACCCAGGTATGTACACAGTTTGGACAGTCTGCCATCACCTGCATGTTGTTCCTGTAGTTGTGGAGTGGTGTTTATTTATTCTGTGTTTGCTGCAGGGTTCGGAGGTATGGGGTGTGGTGGGGTTGTATGTAGTGTTGCTGGGAGGGCTGGAGGTGGTGACAGCATGCTGCTCATGTTTCTCTTCCATTCTGTTCCCCTTGTAGGCTGGAAAGAGTGCCAGTGGGCAGTGGACATGGGCCACAAGTGAGGTAGAGCCTGGAGACCATGGGCAGCAAATGCTGGGCTGCGAAGAGTGCCATCACAGCCTGTGGAAGGTAGGTGTGCCTTTTTGTTGTTGTTCTGTGCTGTTTGGGGTGGGGGTGGGGGTGGTGTGGGTTTCCTGTGTCAATCACAGCCCCATTGTATGCCCCAGGTGTGCCATTTGGCACACTGTGGCCATTGTTCTGTCACCATGTGGCAGTCCCACTGTGCACCATGCCATGTGTGTCCAACATGTTGTATGTGTCCCATCAGGAGTGTGGGTGCCTGGCATGGAACACATGTTGTTCCACTAGGCCTCCAGACATGGCACACATGGCTATTGGCCCTATACAGTGTGGGTAGACATGGCATCATGTCCCCTGGCAACGTCCATTGCATACACATGCTGCCATCACATCACAGTGTCCCACATTCAGGTCACTGTGTGGCACTGTTGTTCAGCATTCCACTGGTCCATCATGTGCATAGTGTGTTGTTGGGACCATGCATGTGTCCCATCAATGTCCAGCATCACTCCCGGGGGGGGCATGGCCTGTGTATGTAGTGGCACTGAGTGCATGTCCTCTGTTTCCTTACACAGGTTAGCCTGCTGTGGGTGTTGCTCATGGTCAGGGCAGAATTGGAGGCATCAGGCAGGACCAGGGCTACAATGCACCAGGGACACTAATTGTAATGCATCGGAGGCAGGGGGTGATCTACAGGAGGCTAGGGGCCATCCTGAGACCAATCAGGGAACAGACGGTGGTGCTCCATGGGTTGAGCCAGCTGAACCACCCCCCTGACGGGGACCAGTAGGAGTCATGGGACTGTGTGGCCATTGGACTGGCTTGGATTGGCCCTTTGGATTTGCACCTCTACATTCCTCCCCTCCACTGTTTCAACGCCTGTAGTTTGCTGCCTCACCTGCATTCCCTTTTCCCTGTCCATCCCTACTAAACCCCAGTTTTGGAGTTTGTGTTTTGGTTTTGCTTTTCTTCCTACTTGTGTTCACTTTTGTTTTTTTTGTTACATTAAAGACTTTTGTACTGCATTCTCCCTGTGCCTGTGGTCAATTCTGTGCTGTGGATGGTGTCTGATGTTCTGTTGCTTTTTCTGCCCATATCCTCTTGGCCTGCATGGCTTGTCTGTTTGTGACCTGTTGCACACGCCCACCCTGTCCACCCACACAGGCCCACACCCTGCTTGTCATGGGCATCCCTGTGGTGTATCTGTGCTGTATCCCACTGTTGCCCACAGTGGCATGTTCACTGTTGCTCTCTACCAGTGCTATGCATTCTACGGGGTTTGCACTGTGTGCCATGCTGCACTGCTGTGCTGTTTGCCACAATGTGTGCCCCTAGACATATGCACCCTGTGTGGCCTAAATACATCTGGCACATTTGGCTCATTGCACTGTTATCTCATGTGCCTGTAGTGGCCGTGCTGTACATTGGCACCACCAGTGTTCTGTCTTTTTGTCCATGCCCTTGTCTGTACCATGCCATCAGCATCTGCCAGACACATTGCCTGTGTGTGTGTGTGTGTGTGTGTGTGTGTGTGTGTGTGTGTATGTTGCCCCGTCCTGTGCCCCTGGTGTGCTGCACAGTGCCCATCCTGCAGCTGTGCAATGCCACTCTGTTCACCATGGCCATGGCTGCTAGGGCCCCCTGTCTCTGCACTTGCACAATGCTCATGGCCCACCTTGGGCACAGACATGTTGCTCCAGTCTCAGGCAGGCCTGCTTCACTTGCTATATTCAGTCCTGCCCTTCTGCACAGCACACGTGTGGTTGCGCTATATATATACGGGATATGATAGAGACATACAAGTATCTTACAGGGAGGAACAGGGTGCAGGAAGACACTATTTTTAAGCAAAAAAGATATTTCCAGGACTAGAGGGCATGGGATGAAGTTGCTGTACATTGGCACCACCAGTGTTCTGTCTTTTTGTCCATGCCCTTGTCTGTACCATGCCATCAGCATCTGCCAGACACATTGCCTGTGTGTGTGTGTGTGTGTGTGTGTGTGTGTGTGTGTTGCCCAGTCCTGTGCCCCTGGTGTGCTGCACAGTGCCCATCCTGCAGCTGTGCAGTGCCACTCTGTTCACCATGTGCAAGAACAAGAGGGCACAATTTGAAGATGGGGGGGGCAGCTCAGAGGTAATTTAAGGAAGTATTTTTTCACAGAGAGGGTTGTGGATGCATGGAACAGCCTTCCGGAGGAGGTTGTGGAGTCAAAATCAGTGGTGGAATTCAAGCATGCATGGGACAGTCATAAGGCCATTCTAGGGGTTGGGGGTAGGAAGAAGTAGGCTGCTGGTTAACTAGGATCTGCAGCTTATCCACTAGGTAGGGAAATGGGCAGACTGGGTGGGCCAAGCGGTCCTTATCTGCCATCAAATTCTATGTTTCTATGATTCAGAGGAAACGTGAGGAAGAATTTCTTCACAGAACGGGTGGTGGACACAGCATGACACACAGTGTGAATATCCATGGTATATTCAGCTGCAGTTGCACTGGTGCATCCTATGGTGCATCAGCTGAATATAGCACTGATTTGGGGTGGTGCATTTGGGGTGCGCTGCGCAGGGACTTGCACTTTGTACCTGGGGACTTTTGAATATCTAGGCCCTGATTTTTTTCAGGAAAACTTTCTAGCTCTACAGTAAGTTTTCCATTCTCCAGCTTCCTAATGATAATAATTGAGCTAATTTACAAATCAAAAATTATGCCAGAAGGAGAAACTGAAACACAGGCCTTGCTCCTAACTCCAATGGCTCAAAATGTTGGCTGTTTTGTGAGGGAGGGGCTTATATGACACTGATGGAAGGGCAGATAAATGTCCTATGTCCTCAGAATATGCAGAGGCGGATTGGTCTATTTAATTTTTTTGAACAGACAGTCTTAAAAAGCTTAACCTAAAATATAAATCAAGTAAAAGAAATGTCCAGTGAAACTTTTAAAAAAAGGAAATGTTAACCAAGCAGCTAGCAAAATTAAAAGTTTCCCATGTCATGTCCCAGAACTAGAGTTCATATTTGGCTTGAGGTAAAGCGAAATGCACTTTACTCACATCCATTGTATTCTCTAGCATTTGCTTCCCAAACAACAAGGTGCCCTTAACTATGGAAATAATAGGGACCATCACTAAATATTCAGCTGAACAGTATCTATTGCAATACTTGTTGCAGTTTAGCAGTCTCCAGTAAAAAAATCATTCATAGATACATAGATACATAGACAGTGTCGGCAGATAAGGGCCTATGGCCCACCCAGTCTGCCCATTTGAGCTTGTAATTTTACTTTATGTTTTCCTAGAAGTCTTTTGCCCCTTACCCCTGACCTCCAGAATTCCTTTATGTCTATCCCATGCATTCTTAATTCCCGTGATTGTTTCAGCCCCCAACACTTCCTCTGGCAGGGTGTTCCACTTGTCCACCACCCGTTCTGTGAAGAAATTCTTCCTCACGTTTCCTCTGATTCATCCTCCCTGCAACTTCATCCCATGCCCTCTAGTTCTGGAACATTTTTATCTCTTAAAAATAGGGTCTTCCTGCACCCTGTTCTTCCCTGTAAGATACTTGTATGTCTCTATTGTATCCCCTCTCTCCTGCCTCTCCTCCAGGGAATACATATTCAAGTCCTTCAACCTGTCCTCATAGCACTTGTGATACAATCCCTGTACCATCTTTGTTGCCCTCCTCTGAACCTTCTCTACCCTTTCTATGTCATTACGTAGGTATGGTCTCCAGAACCGTACACTGTACTCCAGGTGGGGCCTCACTAGTATCTTGTATAGTGGAATAATGACCTCTCTTTTTTCCTGCTGGTGATGCCCCTGCTTTTGCATCCCAGCATCATATTTGCTTTACCTGCTGCCTTGTCACACTGTTTCCCCACCTTGAGGTCATCCGAGATGATAACCCCAAGATCCCTTTCCTGCTTGGTGCATGCTATATCCTCACCCCTGAACCGATATATTGTGCCAGGGTTTTTGTGCTCCATATGCATTATCTTGCACTTCTTTGCATTGAATTTCAACTGCCAAACCCCTGACCATTCTTCAAGTTTCTGCAGGTCCCTTCTCATTCTGTCTACACCCTCTGGTGTGTCTACTCTGTTACAGAGTTTTGTGTCATCAGCAAACTGGGAAATTCTGCCTTCTAGGTCCTGCGCAATGCAATGTCACTGATGAAGATGTTGAATAGGGCCGGTCCCAGCACTGATCCCTGTGGTACACTACTGGTCACTCTTCCCTCTGTGGAGTGACAGCCATTTACCACCACCCTCTGTGTCCTGCCGCCCAGCCAGTTACCTACCCACCACACTACTGTCCTGCCCACACCCATATTCCCCAGTTTGTGTAATAGTCTTCTATGTGGCACAGTGTCAAAGGCCTTGCTGAAGTCCAGATAGGCCATGTCCACTGCCTTCCCTTGATCCACCTCCCTAGTCACCCAGTCAAAAAATTAAATGAGGTTGGTCTGACATGACTTCCCCCTGGTGAAACCATGCTGCCTTGGGTCCTGTAGTCCATTGACAACCAGATGTTCCACCAATCTCTCCTTCAGTAGTGCTTCCATGATCTTCTCCACTACCGAGGAGAGGCTGACTGGTCTGTAGTTCCCCGCTTCCTCTTTGTTCCCACTTTTGTATAAGGGGACTACATCTGCTGTCCTTCAGTCTTTGGGTACCTCCCCTGTTTCCAGTGATTGGCTAAACAGGATTGCCAGAGGTTCAGCCACCACTTCTCTTAGTTCTTTAAGGACCCAGGGGTGCACCCCATCTGGCCCCATTGCTTTATCAACCCTTATTACTTCCAGTTCCTTCAGGACCCTTTCTCATGTAAAGGGACTTGTGTCCATTTCTGTACCATTCCCACCTCTTGTGCTCCCTTCAGACCCATTACCCTCCTCTTCCTCAGTAAAGACTGAGCAGAAATACCTGTTCAATATGTCAGCTTTACTGTTGTCATCCTCCACGCAGCCCCCATCCTCCCCTTTCAGTCTCACTGTCCCTCCCTGTGCCTTTCTTTTTTCACTTATGTACCTATAAAAGGTTTTGTCCCCTCTACCCACTGATTTTGCAATGTGCTCTTCTGTCTGAGCTTTGGCTTCCCTTACTGACCTCCCTGCCTCCCTTTGCTTCTCCTGGTACTTCTCCCTATCCCCTTCTGCCTGTGTCTTTTTGTATTGCCTGAATGTAATCTTTTTGGCTTTCACTTTCTCCACTGCCTCCTTGGAAAACCATAATGGCCTCCTCTTCCTTTTCCCCTTGCTAACCTGCTTAATGCATAATTCTGTTGTTCTTGTAATCCCCATTTTAGATACTGCCCACTGTTCCTCAACCCCTGATTCTTACCCCATTCCCCTTAAAGCCTCTTTCAAGCATCTCCCCATTTTCCCAAAGTCTGTCCCCCTAAAATCCAGGATATGTGTTTTTGTGTGGTTTGGTTCTGCTCCTTCTGTGATTTCAAACCACAATGACTGGTTGTCACTGTTCCCCAGGTGCATCCCCACTGTTACCCCATCACACTGTCCCTGTTTGTGAGCACAAGGTCCAGTATTGTCTTCTGCCAAGTTGGTTCCATGACCAGTTGCTTGGAAGGCACTCTGAAGGGAGTCCAGGATAAATCTGCTCCTAGTTGATGCTGCTGCTGGGATGCTCCAGTCCATGTCTGGAATATTGAGGTCTCTAACCAGCACTACTTCACCCTTGTCTGCCATCCTTTGGATGGCTAGCATCAGCTCCCTATCTGTTTCTTCCTTCTGGGCTGGTGATCTATAGACCACACCTATGTGGATGGCTGGCCCCATTTTCCTTTCCAGCTTAACCCACAGTATTTCTCCCCAATTTTGTTCCTTCTGGATCTCTGTGGCCCTTATGTCATTTTTCACATACAGTGCTACTCCTCCTCCTCCCTTCCTACCTACCCTGTCTCTTCTGAATATGTTGTAGCCAGGTATGGCCATCTCCCAGTCATGGTTATCATTACACTAGGTTTCTGTGATGGCCACAAAGTCCAGGTCTGACTGCACCATGACAGGCTCCAGATTCTCCATCGTGTTACTAAGGCTCCTAGCATTGGCACACATGGCTTTCCATGATTTGCCCTCCCTAGACTGCTTAGCTGTTCTACTCCAGCCCCTTCCCTGGTTGTCCTTTATCCCTGGTTCTCCTTGCTGTCTGCCCTTTTGTTGAATTTTGCCCCTTTTTTGCCGATCCACCTCTTGGGCACTTATCTTCATCATTTGCACACTGCTTTGTAGAGATATCCACTCCTCCGGTTCACTGGTTCCACTGCTAGCTGTGGGGGTGGGCAATTAGGTACCCTCCTTGCTGGCCTGCCACCCCCCTTGGCTAGTTTAAATGCTTGTCAATGTAGCATTTAAACTTATCATTGAGTGTTTGGATTCCCCTCTAGGATGGATGCAGGCCGTCAGGCTTGAACAAGCCTCCATCCCTCCAGGTGGGTCCTTAGTCACCAATGAATCCAAACCTTCCTCACAAGCACCAGTTCTTCAACCATGAGTTAAAGTTCCTGGTGCATGCACCTATGCTCTACCATGCCTCTACGTGAGGTAATACTTCGAGAAGGTGACAGAAGTAGCTACTTGCTTGAGACCCTTCCCAATTTCCTAAACTCTTCCTGAACTTCCTTTGGCTCTCCATTTGCCAGGTCATTAGTACCTAGGTGGATAATGACATCCAGCTCACCCTCCCGTCTTGCCTTCCCAGTGAACCCCAGGATCTTCCTTCCATCCCTCCACACCATGGCACCTGGTAGGCACCTCACCTCCCTGTCCTCCTCCTCCTGTGTTCCTAGCTGGATCCCTCTTATGATGGAATCACCCACCAGAATTTGCTTCCTCCTCCTCTGGGGTCCACTGCCCTCCCCACTGAAGTCACCTCCTTGGCTAACCTCCACATCCTTTCCTTCCACTTCTCTGGGTACCTCTATTTGGTTGTCCCCATTTGCCAGCATGGTATATGAGTTCTTGAGTGGAATAGGATCTGGGATGTGCCTCTGTCTGACTGCCCTAACCCTCCCTGAGCCCAATGTCATCCAAATGCTCCTCATTCTCGGCATTCTTTGCGGCAGTGGCGTTGGACTGGGTGGTCTCTGGATAGGGGTGATGGTACTCCTGACCCAGTTTACTTCTGCTCTGAGTCTGGCTACCTCATCCTGCAGTCCAGAGAGATGCATGCAGATAGGGCAGCACCTCAGCATCCAGAAGGTCTGCATGAATATGGCTGCCCAGCAGCCACTGCATTGCACCACTGCCCACATTATACTACACTTTTACTGCTATTCCAGTACTTGTCTGTTACTGAAGCTCTCCTAGTTCCCTTTTTATTAATTTACTGTCCTAAAAATCCTGCCACTGTTCCTCGGACACTTTTCTTTAAAATAGAAAAAAGAAATAAAAAAATGAGTCAAATCACTTGTCGTGCTGAGGGCGGGCTTCTTCACCCTTATGCCCCTCCTACTCCACAACCCCTACTATATCCTGTGCTTAGCTCCTGTCAATCAGATTTAACAGGGTATATAATTAAGAGTTGGGGCGGGGGGGTGAAAATTTGCAGCTATTAAGGACAGCAAAGATATACACCACCACTACAAGCATAACAAACTAGGTTTTACATTTTCAACAGCCCAAAAACAATTCTAAGTAAAGACAGCAAAGAAATTACAGTGTCATTAAAAGCCCACAACCTAAGTTTAAAACAAAAATAGCAAAGTACAATTACTGCGAAGCACTGAAATGAATGACATTTACTGTCTGTTTCAATTTCACTTCTTACTGCTTTCAACATTTTTCCTAAAATTTCTTGCTTTACACGCTTTTCCTCCACTAAGACCCTAACTTTTCATCTACCCTCCTCAATAAACTCTTAAGTTATTCCACTACACTTTCTGCACCATCCTTCATAGTCTCCACTTCTCTGTTCCTGTTTTATTTTTTGCAGCTTCCCATGCATCTGGCTCCCATGACTCCTGCGTTACAGTTCTTGATTTTCCTTTCTCTCCTCTCCCCAGTTGACTCCCTAACCCTAATGCTCACCCTATTCCATGACAAAATTAGGTGAGCTGTGATCTGTTTTCCTCAGGCAGGGCCTACAGGTTGTTGGCAACATGTGGGGTAACACAGTTCTGTATGTTTGAAGACTACTATATATCACAAGGGGGTGAGAGTTAGGGTTGAGGACCTCAAGGAAGCCCTCACCCCAATTCATCAAGAGTCAGGACAGTGAAAACCATAATATTGTTTCCTTTTCCTGCTTGGGTGGTGGGGAGTTAGGGTTGAAAACCCTAGTACCACATTTCCCTACTTCTGCCACTTTAATCTGAACCCTAACTGGCACATTAACATAGTTTCCTGCAAAGAATCTGTCAATATGCTGACCCTGCTGCTGTGAGTCTCATCACCTGCTACTGCTTCTTCTGCTGTTGCTGCTGCTGTGCCCAGTGCCTGCACCCCCTATCCATAATGTTCTGTGGGAATCCTGCCCCAGCCAAGGGAAAACCATGATGTGAGTAAAGATACTCCATCTGTCAAACCAAACGTTGGAGCTTATTTGCCATCCACTGCTCCCAGGTGAGACTGTGCTGTTGCTGATGCTGTTGTATCTGCTATCTGTTCTGTTCTAAGGGAACCTGTCCCGTCCAAGGGAAACCATGATGACAGTAAAGACCCACCACCTGCCAAGGCAGAAGAAGTCAGAACGTATTTGCCATCCGCTGCTCCCAAGTGTGACTGTACTGCTGCTGTTGTGTTGTGCCCAGTATCTGCTGCTGCTGATTGGAGTTGGTAAAGGAAACCTACCTGGTACATCCCAGTGAGCCTACCTGATACCATCATGCATATAAGTATATTTATTAAATGGCATTGGGAATTCTTCCAAATGCTTGGCTAAACATGTGACATGCCCATGCACTGAAATGCTTTAATATACAGCAAGAAAGATTTTATTTTCTACTGAAAACAAATTGTTATAGGCTGTTCCATGTTATCAGTGCAATAATACATGACAGGGTGTGTATTAAAACGGTGATGCTATGATACATGCATTAAAATTCTTTCTAACAATTTTGACACATTTTTGAATGTTATTTATAAGTGGAATAATGCAATCCAGGTTTGGCGCAATGTAGCTATAAGTTCACTTCTTTGGTAGTAGAATGATCTTCAGTGTGGTTATTCCAATATTGCAGCACACCTGATATTGCAGTAGTCCATACTTAATGCATACCCTGTCATATTGTATTGTTTACATTGTGTGTCTTGCACAATTCAATGACTGTTACTAATACCCTCTTATTTCCACTTCTTTCCTTACAGGTCAAGATTCAGTTCCCACTGCAGTGCCCACTGTTCTGCAACAGTGATATCTCCTCCTCAGTGTCACGCCTGGGGATCAGGTGATCCTTTCCTCATGGTAAGTATATGTAGGGATTGCTGCATTCGTGGGGGGGGGGAGACAGTTCTTAAGTTGTTATCTCTGCAACAGGTTTAAATGAAAACATTAGTAGTAGGAGTTGTTCGAAGACTCACTAGTATTTGTGAGAGTATGAGAGGATAATTGGTCAGTGCTGCAGGGTGGTTACAGTGTTAAAAGGCAAATATTAACACAGTTAGCATGCTTGTAAACTGCTTTTTATTCACAGGTGCAGTATTTATTGTCTCTACTGTCCTGTTTTTTCTCTTTTTAGTGTCATAACCGTGAGCAATTCATTGATGACCAGTCCAGATGTTCCATGAGGTGCCGACACAAATATTCAATGAAGCACATTATCCTCATCCTCTCCTCCAGCCCTCACATCCCCTGCCACACATTGAAAGACACCAGAGTGATCAGAATTGGTCCACATTGTATGGCAAATATGAGAATTTTTTTCCTGAACGTAATGCCAACACCAGAGCAATCAGAATCAGCATATCTGGTATGCCAAATGAAAACTTTTTTAAAGCATAATGCCACCACCAGATTAAATATAAGAAGCACGCCTGGCATGTTGAGCAGGAGAACATTTTCTTTGGGGCTGCCACCACCAATATAATTACTAGAAGCATGTCTGGCATGATGAGCAGGGGAAATTTTTCTTTTGAACACAATGCCACCACCAGATTAATTATGAGAAGCACACTTGGCATGACGAGCAGGGGAAATCTTTCTTTCTGGCATAATACCACCACCAGATTAATTACAAGAAGCACACCTGACATGGTGAGCAGAAGAAATTTTTCCTTCAGATACAATACCACCACCAGGTTAAATATAAGAAGCTTGTCTGCCATGGTGAGCAGGAGTAATTTTCCTTTTGGGCATAATGCCACCATGAGATTAATTACATGAAGCATGCCTGGCATAGTGAGCAGAAGAATTTTTTCTTTCGGACATGAAGCCCAAGCCACACCAGATTAATTACACAACAGGTGGAGGTGGGGGCAGCGGTTTCCCTTGACCTTCAGGGAAACAGATGCAGGACCACTGGTCAACAATGCCAGCATCCAGTCCAGCCTGCCCTCCAGCTGGACCATTCTCATGTTTGCCATTCACTAATTAAGGGCATATTGGCCAGCCTGCAGACTCCTGACCTCCTCCAACATTCTATTAAGAGGTCTGGCCTCAGCCATTCTGCCACAGACCTGGGCTGGGGGCTGGCTCTCGCCATCACCCACATTGTGATGGTGACACTGCCCACTGGACTGCCTCCTTCCCTCACCACAACTGCTTGGGCCCATCGGGGGCCACTGTTGCCACTCCTGGCAGTGTCTCCTCCCTTACCATTATCAGCCTGATGCCTCTTCCATATCTTCTGGTGCTGAATACTGAGATGGGTTCACTGGCCCCCATGCCCAAGTGGCTGCCCCTCTCCTCGGCACACCCAGACCCCACAGATCTTACATCTGACCACACTGGGTTCTGCTATGTTAATGAAGTCCCACAACACCACACACATAGAGAGGTGGTTGTGGCCCGATGCAGTACTTGGCATTGAATGGGCAGGCAAAGTACTGGTGGTAGTTGTGGTGCTGCTACTGCTGGTGGTGGTTCCAGTGCTATTAGTGTGGAGGGGTCGGGGGATGGAGGTGGCAGTGCTGCTAGTGGTGGTTCCAGTGCTGCAGGTGGTGGTGGTACTGGTGTGCAGATGGTGCTGGTAGAGGGAGTCGTGCTGGTGGTGGCAGCAGTGGTGGGGGTAGTACTGGTAGTGGTGGTGCTGGCCGCACTGCTCGTGATGGTGAAGATGGACCCATTGCATGTCTCTACAGGGTCTGGAAGGGGAGCTGAGTAGTAGAACTCAGACCAGGTGCATGCTGCATCACCCCAATGATGCAGACTGCCACTGCCACCACTCCCCTCCATCTCTTCTGGCCCTGGCCTACTGCTCATACTGTGTGTGTGTGGGGGGATAAAATAAGGGAGAAGAGGACAGACAAAAATAAAAAATAAAAGCACAGCAAGATTTTTTTTTTTAAGATCAGTACAGAGAAAATCTTTCTTCTTTTAGTTAGTTTGTTTATCCTCCTGGTCCCCAGACGGCAGTATCTCTGGCCAGATCCCTCAGCCCCGTCCCCTGCTTGCAGCTCATCCTCCAGCTGCCCTACAGTTGTGCTCCCCATGGCGGGGTGGCAGGGATCCCTCAACCCGCCTCACTTATGGAGTCGGTGCTGGAGGAGTGTTGCTGCTAGTCACGGGGGCGTTGCCTGCAGGGATCGGCCGCCATGGGGCATGTCAGGACCCTTTTTCCTCAGATGTTCTTTCTCCCCTAAGGTGAGGACATGCAATGATGCCACAAGGAGTGAACACGCATGCTCCTGTATACATTCCTCTGAGCGTCTGCCTCACCTTCCCCTGCTGTAGCCTTGGCACACCAGCCCCCAGCCTCCGCTAGGCACCAGTAGTGCACCGAATGCTGGTGTCCCCTCTCCCCAGAGAAGGAGAGCAGTCCAGAGGATAGTCACTCTTTCTCCGCCCTGCCGACCCCCAGTGGCCCGAGCTCATTCCCGAACAAGGGTAGTCAGCGTGATGTAAGGTAAGACGTCCAGCGCCTCAGCCCTCAGTGCCACTGGGCTGGCTACGTACAGGGAAAATCAAGTAATTAATGAATAAGAGATAGAAAGATTAGCCAAAGATAAGACAGTAAGAGAAATGCTGCATAGAACTGCACAGACTACTGCAAATAATTGGATTCAACAGAAAGCACTACAGACAGAAAGGTGCTAAAATAAGAGAAAAGTTGAAGAAAGAAAGAAATATAGTTGTTTAAAGTACAAATATTTGATCATAAACTCCTACAAAATTCCTACTGTAGCTAATCTCTCCACTGTCTTTCACAACTGCAACTTGGAGAGGCTGAATGGGCTGAGATACTGCTTTGGCAGCATGTGACTTCATTAGCATAGAGGCCACTACAGGAAGTCACATGGCCTGAACATGAGTTGTTTACCACTTTGCACAGAGCAAGCAAATGCCACCTGGAAAGTTCGTACTTTAGGCTCAGACTTTGTCCTTGTGCAAAGTTAGTTGTAGTTTTAAGAAAAACTTCACAGAACAGCTACGACGGCAAAGTTGGCAACAGGCTGCACCTCTAGTCTAAAATATGGATAACCTGCTGTGGGCATATCTAAAATGTGGATAACCTAATGTGGGCACATCTAAAATATGGATAGCCTACTGTGGGTGTGTCTAAAATGTGGTTGTAGTAGTTTGTAAGGTATTAAATGACAGTTTCCCTCTGTTCTGATTGGCCTACGATAGATACCTTTTGTACAATAAATTGTAATCTATCTACATGGAAAAAGTGACAAGTGAAGTTCTGCAAAGTTCTGTGCGGGGCTTAATATATTCCCAGGTGATGTGGAAGTGGGCTCCAGCTGTTTGTTTACCACAGTATGTTCACTGCTGTCACAAAAATAAGAAAGGTAAACACTGTACATTGCAGAACGAGGTTAAAGAAATACAGAAGGACTTGGACATGCGTGGTAAATGGGCAGAATAATGGTAGATGACATTCAGTACTCAAAATGTAAAATGACATATCTATGTCAGAAAAATATGAAAACAAAGTACTACCTGAACAATACATAAATTACTGAAACTCAGCAAGAAAAGGACCATAGGCAAGGCCACTGATTTACGGTGATTAAAACAATGAAATTCCGTTTTCAAGACTTCAGATTCCGGAATTGTACTGGTGATTGTTACTCTAATTTCTGTATTTTACCGGGATTCTGCTATCATTCTTTTTGTATGTGCATAAATAATCAGAATTAAAGAAGGTTTAATATACAGAGCATTAAATAAAGCAAACTGAAAATAGTACAAGAGGGAATTAAAAGAAAAACACAAGTTTTGTATATTTACTGATCTGATATAAAATGGCATAGTCCATGAAATCTTTGTTTTTACTGGTCTTCAGGCAACCCTAATTCCAGAATTTTACCGGATTTTCCAGTAAAAACCAAAAAATAGTGGCCTTGACCATAGGGTCATGATTAGTAATAGGTTTAAAGATCAAATGCAATACTTTAAAAATATATTATGTGCTTATCATGAGGACAACTAGGTCTCATTTTGTTACAAATAAAGTTGCAATTACTCATGTATAAATGCTATTTTGTTTGCCTGTCTTATTTGATGGTTTTACAAAACTGTTTGATACTTTTTCAAACCAACCAGTGGAATCTTGAGTGAGTGCTGATGTCATTCAAGTAACAATGCCCTCATTGTCCTCTAAGGTCTGTCAGCTTAGCACACATAGCACACCACTGTGTAAAATGGCGATCATTATTTGCTACCAGTTTTCTGATGGGGAGCTTTTATTAATGGACTTATACCAGCAAAACAAAATGGTAAATATCTGGCAACTTCCCTATGTTGACCACTAATCTTTTAAGCACCGTATCAAGCCCCGTCCGCCCCCCCAAAAAAAACTCATACTCTTAAGATGTAAATGTTGGTTTCCTGTATTCCCTTTCCAGTTCTGAATGCAGCCAACACAACTCCCTCCTTATTTATTCTTTTCAGATTCACTCCCTTTGCTGAGGTTCCACAGAACTCACAAAAAATGTACTACACACTGGGGTGATCTACAGACCTCCTGCACAGGGGAAGGAGATGGACAGGATTCTAGTGGAAGCAATCCATAAGATGGTAACTAAGGGGGAGGTGCTGATGGTAACTAAGGGGGAGGTGCTGCTGGTGGGAGACTTCAATCTGCCAGATGTGGATTGGAACTTACTAACCACAGCTTCAGCTAGAAGCAGGGATATCTTGGGCTCCCTGCAGGTGGCATTCCTCAAGCAATTAGTAAGACAGCCCACTCATGACGGAGCAATATTGGACCTAGTAGTCACTAACGGGGACAGAGTTGCAGAAGTCACAGTGGATGACCACATGGGGACCAGTTATGACTGAATGGTGTGGTTCAATATAAGAACAGTGGCAGAGTCAAATCACATGACTGACATGAAGATGAGTGTCCTGGACTTCAGGAGGGCTGACTTTGCAAAGATGTTTGAATGCCTCATTGATGCCTTGGTGTGGAGGGGGGGGGGCTTGAGTGGAGTAGAGGAACTGTGGGTGAAACTAAAAAGAACTATAGTGAAGTCAACAAACCTCTATGTTAGGCAAGTGAACAAAAAGCAAAAGGAAACAAAATCTGGTCAGATCCACCACGGCTCCATAATGAAGTTAGGGAAGTTGTGTGGAATTGTTAAGGAGGCATGGAGAAACAACACAATGATTTGTAAGTAGTAAGATTTGTTTTAGTTTCTGTTCTAAGGAAGGCATACACATTATTAGGAAACTATATGGAGGTGTACATTTTAATGGAAGGAAAAGTAAGCAATATAGGTTTACAAAAGCACCCCAGAGCAAATGCCACTGAGGTATGTGCTATCCCAGAGGATATTGGCCATACAGCCAAATTTTAAAGAACACACAATTGCACATACCCCAATAATGAAAAGCTTCATGGGAAACATATGCAACTCTCCATGATGGTACAGAAGGTGGCAGTACATGAAAAAGAAATGTCTGGCATATGTTCATCCTTGGGATTATTTACACTGTTTTTTTTTTTTTAGAGAAACGGGGGTTTTGTCCATGAGGTGAAGTAAGTTATATTTAAGCAATGTGTTGATGTCAGGCAGTCAGGTGTAATGATGGACTGTTAGCAAAGAAAATATGATAGCAACTTTCAGAATGGGTCACTGTTGATAAAGTTAAGGTTGTTATGCTTGTGATAATGGGAATATTAGGAAAGTATGAGGTCTATGCAGGAGTGGAGTACAAATATGTAGAGTTTCTTAAGTATGTTCTCAGAGTGCAGGCAAATGTGATGTGCAGGTTTGTTTTACAAATAGGTAAAACTAGCGATACATGCAATTGATAGAAAGATAGATAATTACATAGACAGACAGGCAGATGGATAGATAGGGAGACACAGACAGATAGGCAGAATAGGAATGGCAGTGAAGTATTGAAGTGACACCAATCCCACCCCCACCCTGCAGAGATGGACAGGCATTGGGGTGTGCCTTTGGATTGTCACCCATAATGCTCATGCCATTTCACCTCACCCTGCCCTGTAGATACAGACAAGTGTTGAGGTGTGCGTTGGGGTGTTTGAGCTTTACACTCACACCATTCCATAAGGAAATACACTGAAATGGGTGCAGTATAGGAGAATGGAGTGAACTTCGGGACTGAAGAGTTGAAGGCACACCTCGGTAACTGTCACTGACTGCAGAGTAGGGATGGGGGTGGAATGACATGAGCATTACTGTTGACAATCCCAAGTCACACCCCTGATGCTTCTCAGTCCCTATAGGGCAAGGTGTTACGGTCAGAAACCCTAATGCCCAGGGCATTTCTTGGTATTTTCACTCCACATTTTCAACATGGGCTTTTTGTGACCCCACTGCATGAGCAGTGACACTATCAGTTCATTAGCTGAAAGGTGATTTTGAACAGTGACTGTGCCATTTAGTGCCACAGGTGCAAAAACACATTTTGAACAGGATGCAAAAAATGACAGCTGTACTGTTCATGAGGAGGTGTAAAAACAAATGGTAATGTGGAAAATCTGAGTGAAAATTTAAAAACATTGATGAAGTCATGAGCTTGGGTAGAAACTGCATAACACACACCCATAATGCAATTATTTAGCGGGATTTGTTACACCAGATTTTCAAAATAGGCATTTTGGGACCTCCACCCATGAACAGTGGCATTGTGATTTTCTTAATCTGACCCAAACATTGACTTCACACAGCGACTGCACCCATTGTGCGCCAGATCTGCAAAACCACATTTTGGGCAGGATGTGAAAAATTACAGCTGTACTGTTCATTAGGAGGTGTGCAAAAATGCAATGTTGAAAATCTGGAGTACAAACATTAAAAATTCTCAGAGTTATAAGTGTGTGTGGAAACTGCGCAATGCACGCTCATAACATAGTCATTTTGTGGAATTTTGTCACCAGATTTTCAACATAGGCATTTTGGGACCTCCGCATATGAACAGTGTCACTGTGATTTTCTTAATCTATCCCAAACATTGATTTCCCACAACGACCATGCCATTGTGTGCCAGATGTACGAAAACACATTTCGGGCAGGATGTGAAAAATGACAGCTGTACTATTCATAAGGAGGTGTGAAAAAATGGCAACATTAAAAATCTGGAGTGAAAATACTAACAATTCTTGAAGTTATGAGCAAGGGTGGAAAGTGCACAATGCACACTCATTACAGCTGTTTTTTTGGATTTTTTTCACCAAATTTGCAACATAGGCTTTTTGGGAGCCCTCCTCATGAACAGTGACACTGTTGTTTTGTTAATCGGTCCCAAAAGGTGATTCCACACAGTAATCCCAAAATCACCTTTTGGAACCAAATAATAACATGACAGTGACTGAATTCATGAGGTGAGGTCCCAAAAATCCCATGTTGAAAATTTGGTGCTGAACGTCATAAAACTGGCTGAGATATCCACCTAAGTTGAAAAAAAAATATTTACTGTATGCCATTATATAGCTTACCAGCATTTGTTTAGTTTGTGGTCAGCTTTGAATAGTGCAGACACGTTCTTGCTCCACCGAAGATCATTGTGCCAGGCTCTGGAGGTAAGTATGGGGTGAGGGTGGGTGGGGAGGTGGGTGCACAGAGGGTGGTTGCAGGTTGGGGAGGGGGCACTGCAGACAATGAGGGACCATTTTCTTGTTCACAGGTTAAACAAAATAAAAAAGCTATTGCGGAAAGGTTTTCTTTGTTACAGGGACATCTGGCACACTGGGGGTGGGCTCCCAGCATGCCACCTAGGTGTTTTGTTGGGGGGGACAGAAGCCAACAGGGATTGGGCACCCTGTCAGCAAAGAAGAAAGGGTCATTGTTTGGGGGGGTATGATGCTGACTGGGATTGGGCTCCCCCTCGGCAGACAAATTATTGGACAGGGGGACCATTACGCTGATGGGGATTGGGCTCCCCCATCAGAAACATAGAAACAAAGACTTCGATGGCAGATAAGGACCGCTTGGTCCACCTAGTCTGCCCATTTCCCTACCTACTGGATCAGCTGCAGATCCTAGCTAACCAACAGCCTATTTCTCCTTCCCCCCACAAGAATTGCCTTATGTCTGTCCTATGCATTCTTGAATTCTCCCACAGTTTTAGACCCCACAACTTTCTCAGGAAGGCAGTTCCATGCATCCACCACCCTCTCTGTGAAAAAATACTTCCTCACATTGCCCCTGAGCCATCCCCCCTCTATCTTCAAATTGTGTCCTCTTGTTCTTGCACATCTCCTTTTCTGAAAGATGCTACCCTCTTGGACTTTGTTGATTCCACTGAGGTACTTAAAATTTTCTATCATGTCCCCCTCTCCCTCCTTTCCTCAAGGGTATACATATTAAGCTCCTTTAGTCTCGCCTCATATGGCTTCTTTTGCAGACCCTGCACCATTTTAGTTGCCCTCCTCTGGACTACCTCCATCCTGTCTATGTCCTTGCGGAGATGGGGTCTCCAGAACTGGGGAGGGAGCATGCCTACAGAAGGGGGGATTGGGCACCCCCAATGCCAGCTTTCTGGGGACTAGAGGCAGACAGTGACAGCCACCAGCATGTTTATTGAAATGTTACACCAGACAAGGCATGCCCTGCAATGAGGGGGTGCTCCCTCATTGCAGTGGCAAAATTCTTTCTAGTTGGTGGCACACTTTTGCACTGCTGTCATAGACAGCATGCTCATTTATTGTTGCCATGGAGACAAGCCCCACAAAGCAATGGGGGCATTGGCTACAACATGACAGCACATCCACAAACTGCTACTCCTGCAAGCTGTCACATATTTCTTGCACATGCGCACAGGCAAACATAAAAAGTATGCCTAAAATGCAACATGGCATGATCAGTCTCTGCAGTCCTGTAATGGCCAGAGGTTGGCAGCTGTACTGAGAACTTTTTTTTTGGTCTGCTGCCAATTGTGTAAAATTAATAACACTGTAGGAACCTGTGTGTGTGTGTGTGTGTGTGTGTGTGTGTGTGTGTGCACGCACGTGTGTCTGTCAGGGAAGGAAGGACTCTGCAGGCAGCTGAGCCTTTCCAGTGCACAAACCGTTGGTCAAATATGATTCAGAAAATATGATAGTTGCTTGTAACCTGCTAATTATCGGTACCTTCTCTGTAACCACATACATCTGTACTGATTATCTGCACTCTCTCTGTAACCACTTGTATTTGTTGTTACTTACCCTGTAATGTTATTCTGGTTCGCCCCTGAAAAAGGAACTTTCGGGGCTCAGTGGGCCTACCCGGTCATCAAAATTTAATAAACAATAAATAAATTTCACTGTTACAGTATATGATAACACAATAGCAAACACAAGGGAAAAAACAGCAGTACAGTAAGCAACCCAATACTCTATTCTGAGAATTATAATCATTTCTCTATGTCCATGTTTTATGCTTATATTGTCTGTTGCCTGCTTTCAATGCTTAGCAGTCATTGTGGCCATTGACACAAGGAGATCACTGATCTGTGCAAAAAGTCATACACCTTAGGTTGTACCTTGACTTTAAACCTCAGGGTACTGTGTTTTTGTCATAGGGTACCACCCCCCCGCACACTAAGTGCAGGTCTGGTTACTCATTAGTGTTGAGACATGCTTCACCCACACTGAAGTTTATTAATAATGTTTGTACTTTGTTTGTAGATTTAATTTCTGGGACCTATGCTGTGTTTAGATATGCTTCACTCACACAACAGAGTAATAATAATGTGAATGTTGACCTTTCCATAAGCCTGTGATCTGATCATATACACAAATGCAAATATATGTGGAGGCTTAATGTCACAGATCAACCCTAGCTCAGGGTACTTAAATAAAGATCTACAATAATGTTTCATATTTTCTCCATTTAATGGTCAAAGCAAACATTACATGCTCCACTGGGCTAGGGAAAGATCATTGTGGAGAGCATTTCCCTGGTCCAGTTGGGCATGTAATGTTTGCTGTGACCATCACATGGAGAAAATATCTGGTAAACATTAGCATGGACCTTCATTTATTAAGTAGCCTTTGAAACTGTTGTACCTTGACTTTAAACCTCCCGGTACTGTTTTTTTTGTTACAGGGTACCCCCCCACCCCGTGTGCAGGTCTGTTTACTCATTAGTGTTCAGATATGCTTCACTCACACTGAAGCTTAATAATAATGTTCATACTGTATTTGTAGATTTAATTTCTGTGACCTACACAGTGTTCAGATATGCTTCACTCATACAACAGAGTAATAAATTATTTTATACAAAGCTTCTTTTCCTACAGACTCCATCCTCTTCCTCTGCCCATGGCATTATAACACTCTATATATTAAACTCCAAAACACAAAACCTGTTCATATGCTAAAATCCCCAAGTCTTCAGTCACTTCACACAATAATGGTAAATGTCAGGTGCCAGGATCTATAGGAAAACTGCCAGACTTTCTGTCTGAGATGCAAATTACTTTAAATTCCTTTCCCAGTAATTCACATTGGGTGAATCTTACATGCCAGTGTCAAATCTATGTTCCATGCAAAGGATATCAACTTAAGCAAGGCCTTTGTTTTTAGTGCCTATGCAGTGTTACTTATCACATCACATCCAACATTTGCCTCTGAGGTTGCTGGAGATAAGCAATCTTAAATCACTGCTAAGAAACCAAACCCATATAGTCTGGATCTATGGACTGAAAGTGACTGGCTAATAGTTAACTGGCTGCTGTTTTACTGCTACTGATATATCATAACCAAACTATTTCCTTGTTACATGAATCAACTCAAAATAAGTGACTCTTCTATGTATTTCCTACCAACTTCTTCACAAATTGGAGTATTTCAATGATGTCCTTTATAGGACTAACATTTCCATTTCTATGCCAACTTCTGTATTTTTTTTTTCCTTTTATACAATGCACCCACTGTTATGTGTACTACCTTTTATGTACCGTCATTTTTTAATGTACTATAACCTGCATTGATTACTGATCCAAGATACCAAACTTACAGAGCAGCAAAATTAAATCCAATCTCATGTAATTATTACACATTGGTGATAATTACATTTTTATTCATGTACTACTCAGACATTAATTTCATTATCTAGGTACTTGCAAATGTATTTATAATATTTAAAAACTTTCACAGGACACCTTTACAACCTCAAGGGCTATATTCATACTTTAGTATTTATTTTCATGTAACAGGCGCCATGCCACGATTCTTTGGGTTTCTGTGTGTGTGTGTAGGAAGGACTCTGCTGCAGGCAGCTGAGCATTTCCAGTTTACAAACATTTGACTGTGCTGGTTAATTTCACTGTTGCAGTATATGTTAGCACAACAGCAAACACAGGGGAAAATAAACAGCAGTATAGTAAGCAACACAATACTTTAGCCTGAAAATTATAATAATTTCTCCATGTCCATGTTTTATGCTTATGTTGTGCGTTACTAACATACTAAAATGCCAGCAGAATAGGCCTAATGGTCTTTTGTGTCTGCTCATTTGATCAGCCCCCACTCTCGGAGCTGACCTTGCTGTCCCCCTCGCCCTCTCTGGCTTCTCTCTTCCCAGTCCCAGATATTCTCGCTGCACTGGTTTTTGCTTCCATAACCCTTCCCCTGTACCTGTCCCACCCCCTCTTGAACCTCTCCACTGTTTCTACCTCCACCAGCCCCCTGGGTAGCGCATTCCATGGCTCCACCACCC
Organism: Neoceratodus forsteri; assembly: GCA_016271365.2. Taxonomy (NCBI): domain Eukaryota; kingdom Metazoa; phylum Chordata; order Ceratodontiformes; family Ceratodontidae; genus Neoceratodus; species Neoceratodus forsteri. The sequence goes on along the minus strand of CM057449.1, from coordinate 1,262,910,819 downwards.
TCTCAGTGAAGTAGCACCTCCTCCTTTCTCCCCTGAATCTCCCCCCTCCAGCTTCCACCCATGCCCTCTAGTTGCCCCCTCCTTCCTTCAGAGCACCCTGACTGCTCCTCCCCTATTTATCCCCTTCATGTACCTGAAGACCTCTATCATGTCCCCCCGGTCCCTTCTCTCTTCCAATGTGTACATATTTAGCTATTTGAGCCTCTCCCCATAGGGTGCCCTCCTCTGGACCCTCTCCAGGAGTTCAATGTCCCTCTTTAAATGTGGCCTCCAAAACTGAATGCAGTACTTGAGGTGCGGCCTCACCAAGCAGTTATACAGTGGGATAATCACTTCCCTCTTTCTGGAGGTGAGCCCCCTAGCGATGCATCCAAGCATCCTGTTGGCCTTTGCCACTGCCCTCCTACAAGTCTGAGTTGTTCATCTTGACATCCACCACCACCCCCAGGTCCCTCTCTGCCATTGAGACTTGTAGCATTTTCCCCCCAGGGTGTACACTTGGCTCGGGTTCTGGCTCCTAGGTGCAGTACCTTGCATTTCCCTGCATTGAACCTCAGCTTCTGCTTTCCAGACTACCTTTCCAGAGCTTCCAGGTCCCGCTGTAGGGCCACTTTCCCCTCCTCCCCATCCACCACCGTCCCCAGTTTTGAGTCATCTGCAAAAAGACTCATCTCACTTCTGATACCCTTCCTTATGTCAGAGATGTAGGCATTGAACAGGAGGGGCCCAAGGACTGATCCCTGAGGGACTCCACTAATGACCCTCCCTGAGGATGAGACTATCTCGCCAACCGTTCTGGAGCCAATTGCCAATCCATCTGATCATCTGGTTCCCCACCCCCATTTCTCCGATTATCCAACAGGACCCCATGAGGAACAGAGTCAAACACCTTGCTGAAGTCAAGAAAGAGGAAGTCCACTGGTCTACTCAGGTCCAAGGCACTCGTCACCCAGTCATAGAACTCCACAAGGTTTGTCTGACATAATTTCCCCGGGATGAATCTATGCTGTCTATTGTCCAGGCACCCCAACTTTTCCAGGTCCCCCCCAGTCTCTCCTTGACAATGCCCTCCATCACCTTGCCCACCACCGATGTCAGGCTGATGGGTCTTTAGTTCCCTGCCACCTCCCTTGATTCCCCCCTTGTGGATAGGCACTATATGTGCCACCTTCCAGTCCTGGGGCACCCATCCTGTCCTCAGAGAGAGGCTGAAGAGCTCCACCAGGGGTTTCACCAGGACATCTGCCAGTTCCTTCAGCACTTTTGGATGTAATTTATCCAGCCCTGGTGCTTTCTTCTTCTTCTTAAGGGACCTGAGGGCTTCCTTCACTCTCTCTGCCATGATATCCACCTCCGCTATCTCGTACTCCTGCTTTGCCTTCCCCCTAGCTGCCAGTGATGACCCCTCCCTAGACCCGCCGATTGGTAAGGGTCCCCCCTCCTCAGTTTCACTGTCTCCTCCCATATATAATGCAGCCCCCCATTTTCCTTGGTGAAAACTGAGGCAAAATACTCATTTAGTACCTCAGCCGGCTCCCCCGGGTCTTGTGCCCATCCGTCCCCTGTTTTAATCATGCTAATCTGCCCCTTCACCCTTCGTTTTTACCCAATGTATCTAAAGAACCCCTTGTTCCTCTCCTAATTTCCCTGGCCAGGTTCTGCTCCTTCCTTGCCTTAGCTTCCCTCACCACCCTAGTGGCCCTTCTGGCCATCAGCTTGTACTCCCCTTGGTCCCTTTCACTTCTTGAGCACTTGAATTGCCTATAGGTCACCTTCTTTCCCCCTCACCACCTCCTGAACCTCCCTGGTCCACCAGCAGGGTTTTCGGTCCCTACCACATTTTCGTCTTACTCTTGTGCAGGTGCTGGTAGCATCCAGCACCCCCATCCTGATGATTTCCCACCTACTGTCTGCGTCCATGTCTGGCCCAATCCCATCCAAGTGCTCCTTAAAGATCCTTCCCATTTCCTTGAAATCGGCCCCCCTGAAGTCAGTTACCTCCATCTTTGTGCAGCCTTCTACCCCTCCTAGGTTCAAGCAGAACCAGACCATGGCAAGGTCGCTCCCCGCCAATGGGTCCCTTACCTCCAGGCCCCCAATCTGGTCACTGTCTGCCAGGACCCCATCCAGTATCCACTCCTCCCTGGTCAGTTCCCCCACCTGCTGAGTTAGGAACGCATCCTGAAAGACATCCAACAACCTCTGTTCCCTGGCCACCAAGGATGTTATAGTTTCTCAGTCTGTTCCTGGAATGTTTAAGTCCCCCAACACCACCACCCTTCCCCTTCCCAATCTGCAGTGTCTCCCAACATGTGCCACCAGTCTCTCCTCCAGCTCCTCCGCCAGCACAGGGGGTCCATACACCACTCTTATTTTTACTCTCTTGCCCCCCCTGTTATCAAGGTGACCCAAATCACCTCAACAGTTCCCTCCGCCTCCTCCACTCCTCCTATGGCAATGCAGTTTTTGACTATTATTGCTACCCCTCCTCTCCTTCCTTCCCCCCGTCCATCCTGAACATGGTGCAACCCTGCAGGTTCAGGTCCCAGTCATGCCCTGCAGTGGCCCAGGTCTCAGTGACCACTGCCACATCCACCTCTCCCTCAGTTAGCATCACCTGGAGCTCAGGCATTTTATTGCCCAAGCTCCTGGCATTTAGCAGGACTACCTTCCATCCTTTCCCTATACTTCCATTTCCCCTGCTCATGTTCCTGTGGGGATTCTGTCTTCCCCTGGTCCGCACCTTACCAGTTGGCCTTTTTCCTGCATTTCCCCAGCTCCCCAGGGAGTGGAGACAGAGTCCCTCCTTTATCGGCCCCCCTTGACAGCCTTTTCTCCCATCCCTCCCCCTTCACAAGTTTAAACCCCACCTTTCACCAATGAACCCCTCTATTTTCAACTTAAGGATTTCCTTCTCCCTCCAAATTGAGATGGAGCCTGTCTCTAGCATACAGCCCCTTATCCTCCCAGGTCTCTCCCCAATCCCCCATCTACCCATACCCTCTGGCCCCACACCACTCCCTGAGCCACTGGTTTATCACCCTAATCTTTCTCTTGTGTTCCCCACTAGCCCTTGGTACCGGCAGGATTTCTGAGAAGGAAATTGTGCATCCTATATCATGACAGATCCTAGCAAGCTCCCTGAACCTTGCTTGTATCTCTAGCTCACTAGTTCCTATAATGTCATTGGTACCCAGGTGGACCAGTATGTCCGGGGAACCTCCACAATCCTTTGCCAGCTGATATACCTCATGCTTGGCCCTGTGCACCGTTAGTCCAGGGAAGTATTTTGTTCTAACTGGGCAAGCTTCTCCCTTCCTATCCCATTTGATCCCCCTGATCATGCAATCACCCAACAGGAGCACTCTGGATGCCCCTTTTCCTCCATTTTCCCCCTTCCATGTCCCTCATCCTTTCTTCTGGCCCTTCCCCCCAGCCGACTCCTTGCTCATCCCCCTATCTGGGTGCCACCTGCCATCCCCTCCTTATTTACCCTGGCCACCCCCTCCCCTCTGATCCTATGTCTCTCATCCTCCTTAGTATCCTTCTGTACCTTGCTACCCTCACCGTTCCTGCTCGTGACTGGTCCTTCCCCCCCATTTGGTAAACTAGCCTGGCTTGTCCTCCCTTCCTTCCCATCTCTGTTCAGCCCCTCCTTGCTTGTCGTGCTCCCCTGGCCTAAACCCTCAGCTCCCTTTACTGTATCCTCCTTGTACTTCTGGTCCTTCTCCTTGCCCTTTCCTCCCAACTGGTCCTTTTCCTTGTGCTTTCCTCCCTCTACACTCTCATCCTCCTGCTCTGATCCCCTGTTCCCCCCATTTTCTTGCATTCTAAGTTCCCCCATACTCCTCCTGCTATCCAGCCCCCGCCTCCTGCCCCTACTCCCTTTCCATCTCTAACCGCCCCTGTCATGGCTACATCACCCCCCTCATCCTCAAGCTGAAGAAGAGAATTGAAGCGGTTACTGAGCTTAAGGTCTGATCCACCTCCCCCCATTGCTTCCTTCTGTCCAGCCCTAGCCATCTGCCTACTTCCCTGAGAATGTCCTCCCTTTGTCCCCCATCTGTGAGGGTCCCCAGTTACGTGCCTGCTTCCTTCGTAGTATCCTCCTTTTAGGCCTCATCTTCCAGGGTCCCTATGTGACCCCAGAGTACTCTCCTACACTCCTTTCCCTATGCCCCCACCCCTAGTGCTTGGTGCAACCCCATGGGAGAGCCCCTGCCCTATTCTCCAACCATAACTACCCCTTCCCCCAGCTGTCTCCTAATCCCCTCAACCTCTTCCCTAAGCTGTGCCAGCTGGTAGCACACTGGGCAACCACCAAACTTCCAAGCCCAGTCCAGTATCATGGCTGCCCCACACACTGTGCACCCCACCACCCTCCCAAAGATGCTGGCCCTAATGAATGTGGTCCCATCCCCCTCCAAGTAGGTTTCCTTGGGTGAGCCACCAGATTCCCCACTAGTTCAAGACTTTTAAACTTGCAACACTTGAGTGGCTGAACTTTTCCGCACCTGACTATTAGTCTTCAGAGTTTGCTCACAGGGGAAGTTTAAAACTCCCTAAACTCCTCCCTCCCAGCCTTTAAGCTCAACCCCCAGTGGCTCTTCTGTATTTAAGAAAGTTCTTAAGGAGTTAGGCCAATTTTAAAACACAACTTACAAACAATAACAACTTATAGAAACTTATGACAAAGTTAGTTTTCCAGAACCTCACCACATTTTCTAACTTCAACTGCTACTTCTGCCCCAGCAAGAAGACTTAAAATGCCTCAGTGAGAATTTTAAACAGAGATTAACTGAAATGCAAACAACCTTGATTGGCTGGCTGTGTTACTGGCCAAAGACCCTCCCCCATAAGAACAGTCTCCAGCTAGCACAGAAAGATTTAAGGATTTGTGTCCCTCTGTTACAGAAAGTTCTTAAGGAGTTAGGCCAATTTTAAAACACAACTTACAAACAATAACAACTTACAGAAACTTATGACAAAGTTAGCTTTCCAGAACCTCATCATATTTTCAAACTTCAACTGCTACCTGTGCCCCAGCAAGAAGACTTAAAATGCCTGCCTGTTGCCTGCTTTCAATGCTTAGCAGTAAGTGTGGCCATTGACCCAAGGAGGTCACTGATCTGTGCAAAAGGTTGTACACCTTAGGTTGTACCTTGACTTTAAACCTCAAGGTACTGTTTTTTTTTTGTCACAGGATAACCCCCCCTCCCACTGAGTGCAGATCTGTTTACTCATTAGTGTTCAGATATGCTTCACTCACACTGAAGTTTAATAATAATGTTCATAGTTTGTTTGTAGATTTAATTTTTGTGACCTACACAGTGTTCAGATATGCTTCACTCACACAACAGAGTAATATTTAATTGGGGTCATACTGCCAATTGCATTCTAGATTTCCTTTCTGTGACATAACCAGTGTTCAGATATGTGGAGGCTTAAAGTCACAGATCAACCCTAGCTCAGGTTACTTAATAAATAAAGATCCACGATAATGTTTAATGTTTTCTCCATTTAATGGTCAGAACAAACACTACATGCCCCACTAGGCCAGGGAAATATCATTGTGGAGAGCATTTCCCTGGCCCAGTTGGGCATGTAATGTTTGCTGTGACCATTACATGGAGAAAATATCTGGTAAACATTAGTGTGGACCTTCATTTATTAAGTATCCTTTGCTACGATTGTACCCTTTCTTTTAAACCTCCAGGTACTGTTTTTTTTTGTCTTAGGGCCCCCACTGAGTGCAACTATGTTTACTCATTAGTGGTCAGATATGCTTCACTCACACTGAAGTTTAATAATAATGTTTGCAGTTTGTTTGTAGATTTTATTTCTGTGACCTGCACAGTGTTCAGATATGCTTTGCTCACTCAACAGAGTAATAATAATGTGCATAGTTGTTTTTAGACAAATCTAATCATTTTGCATCTGTGTTCTGCTCTGTGTGTGTGTGTGTGTGTGTACTTTTGATTCAATTGCTTGTGTCTTGCATGGAAGAAAGTGCTTGTAGAAACATCTAATCATTTTGCAGCTATGTTCTGCTGTGTGTGTGTGTGTGTGTGTATATATGGACTTTTGATTCAATTGCTTGTGTCTTGTGTGGAAGACAGTGCTTGTACACAAATCTAATCATTTTGCAGCTATGTTCTGCTGTGTGTGCATGCGTGTGAGTTTGTCTTGTGTAGAAGGCAGTGAGTGACTGCTTGTAAACAAATCTAATCATTTTGCAGCTGAGGTCATCCACTGGCTAAGTAGGCTTTGTGATTGTTAGTTTTTATGTGATCCAGTCCTTACTTAGTATTTGGTTACTGTATTGATGTCTCCTATGGAGGGACTCAAAATGTGCAGGAGAGTTTTTTGTTAGCAAATTCAGAGAAATCACAGAGGCACCAGACTTGGACATTGGGTGGAGTTTTCCTTTAACTTCTCTCAAGCCAGAGGCAAGCCAAATAAAATACTATGGGGGAGGCTTCAATTTGCCAAAAAAGGCTATTTAAAGAGATTCTTGCTAATGGCATAATCTTCCCATCAGTGTTAGTGCTAGACATACTGCAGCTAGCTTGGCTTGAGGAAGGGTAAACATGGTCAGGACCCCTTAGCAACTGAGATGCATATGCAGCAAATAAGTCAATATGGACTAACTTACCCTAATACTGTTGCGTATCACAGTCTGCATAATACACAAGGCTTACAGTGATGAATCTTCATATGGTTTGGCTGGTTTGGGGTCTGCTGGTTATAATTCAGGGATGAATAGCTAGGGAAATATTTTTCAATGACTACCAAATGTGGTACAGTGGCAGATGTTTTGCAAAGGTATAGCAGAAAGTATGTATATCAGGTATTGTTGCCAAAGAATTGGATCACATTTTCATAGAGACACATTACATTTAGGGTAACTGATTATCCCTTTGTGAATCACTGTTGGTCTCTGCACTGAAATCACTGTTAGGTATGTAGCTGACTTAAATGTTATTGATTCAAGAATTTACCTTGATCCTGTATTTATTAATTAAAATATATATATATATATATATATATATATATATATATATATATTGAGGGGGTGCCTGGTTATGGATTATCCCAATATTTAATTTCAGCATTTTAGTGGAAACTTTGCACTCTGATTTTCTTATTCTGAATTTTTTGCAGTATGTTGTGTGTATTTATATTAATTATGTTGGCATTCCTGCTAATGTACAGGGGCAGTGGACTGAGTTGTGATTGAGTTTGAGTAATGAACATAAATATTTATTACACTGCCTTGCTACCTCCACTGGATTTTTTACTATATCTCCTTGATTATTACTATATTTACATTTTTTTGTTTAGGCTGTTGATGTAACTGCACAATTGCTTGCTTTTGCTTTTGTCTGCATTTGTTGCATTTGAGTTCCATTTTCTTTTTTTGAAATTGTTACTTTTGCATTTATGTTTCTTTAAAAATGTTTCCTATTCTGACCATGTGGTTATGTCATGGCTTTTGTTTACAGATATTTTATTGCATGTTTAGCTTTTTTGTTGTTTGTTGTTGTTGTTGAGTCACTTTCTTCACATTCTCATTTAACCATCCTGCTTGTCATCAGTTGTTGTTATATTCCTTGATCCTTTTAATGTAAACTATTGCAAATGATAGACAATATGTTGCCCTAAGCTAGTAAGATCAACCAGCATGGTTATCAAACAGTGAATTGACACCTCTGTATGAGTGGGGAAGAGAATACCAGCAAAACAAGTTTCTCAGTTTGCAAATGATTGTAAATTAAGCACTGAAACTTAACAAAGAAAGATCACTATGCGGAGGGTTCAGCTTGCAAAAAAAAGGCAGTACTGGGGACAGCTCAATTAAAGGAAAACTACATGATAAATGTGTGTGTGTGTGTGTGTGTGTTGATTCAATTGCTTGTGTCTTGCTTAGAAGACAGTGCTTGTAGACAAATCTGATCATTGAGTAACAATACCATTATAGTCTAACCAATACCTCAGTTGTTCTCTCCCTATATTCCCTAAGTAAAGTGAAAAAGATTTAATTTACTTTTTCTTTTCATACTCCTGGTTTGCAAGATGGCATCATACTGACATTTTTTTTACTGCAACTGGTGTCTTGTATTTCTGCTTATACAGTGTGTGTGTGTGTGTGTGTGTGTGTGTGTGTGTGTGTGTGTGTGTGTGTGTGTTGGAACAGGGAACTGTATATCATTACAAACAGGGCTTGATGTTTTTGCAAATACATTTGTTTTGCATCAGTTTTTTGAGTTCCACAAAAAAATTATCCTTTATGTAATAATGCCTTTCTAGTTAAATCAATTGTTGTCTCCCTGTATTTCCTAACTGAAGTGATACGGGTATACTTTTTTCCTTTTGATTTCATGCTGGCATTTGCAATGGCCCCTGCAAATTAATGATACTGCTTGTGTCAATAATTATACTATTACTGTTATTTGAGAAAACCATCACCCTTGATAGATTTTATTCATTTATTTCAGCATTTTTGTCCCCCCCCACATTCATGTGGCATAAAGCACAGTGCTAACTGTACACACCGACTGTCCTGTACTACACCTTGTTTCAGTAGTTGACCACACTACAATATATGACAAGATGCTAAAAAATATTCGTTTTGACACTGGATGCCTAACTGAAGTGAAAACATATTTTTTATTTCTTTTTATAGTTACAGTTTTGGCCAGCTGCATTGAAAATGCAGAGCAATTTGGTTCTTTCTCTTTTTAAACTTTGAATACAGCATTTTTCTGTATTGTAAAGACACTGTTTTAGGATAAGAAGTTCAGATAATATGGATATTCATAAGTGACAAAGTAAGGTGTTAATTAAGTACATCATTATTGAAAGGGGAACATTAAGCTGGTTACAGTGAACACCAGACTTAGTTTTATATAACATTATGATGCAGGCAGGTGCAGTACAGGAAGAAGCCTTCATCCTGTTAAGCCTGCTGAAGTTTATAAGCAAATACAGTATTACCAAAATATTCCAGGATTCACAAGATCTACTTTCTGCTGTTGCCTTAAGGTATCTTCTCGGTCAAAAACCTTGATGTTCCCACTGAGGCTGTTCTTGCAACCTAAGAAAGGTAGAAATAATGAGGTATCTCCTCCCTATTCCTGGATACAAGTTCCCTTCACCCTTGGAACACCTGCTTGCCCCTAGTGGGTGGCACCGGCTTGACCTCCTCCCCCAAACCTGTCCATCTACTGGTCATGCCCCTAGACAAAGTCTTGCCTCCTTTGATGCCTTGCAGGGAGAGAACATAAGCCAGAGGAAAAATAGCTCTCTCTAAATCCCATACACACACAGGCAGTGTAGCAATGAGGCTTCAGTGGAGGACACTATTTTTAACACTCTACCATGTTGTTTGGAAGGTAATTATGCAAGTAGTTATTTTCTCAAAGCATTGCATCTGCAGGTTATGCCCACTGCAGCCATAAAAGAGAATGCTATGGTTCTCAAAGGATGTAGTGGGGAAGGTAAGGCCAAAAAAGTTAGCATTCAAGAGGTGCAAGGAGACTCAGAGGGAGGAGGACAGAGAAATGTATCAGGTGAAGCAGAGGGAGGCAGGGAAAAGCAATCAGGTCCACAAAGGCCTAAATGGAGGAGAAAATAGCCCAGGCAGTAAAGAAAGGGAACAAGGCATTTTTCAGGTATGTAAGTGAAAGGAGAAAGACCAAGGGAGGGATTGTAAGACTAAGGACCTTTTCAGCCCATCTAGTCTACCCATCCCTCCCCTTTCATATACCCCCTTCCTGCCTGCACCTGCACTCCCTCTATACTCAGCCTCATATGCCTGTCCCATGCCTTCTTACATTCCTCCACCATTCTAGCCCCCACCACTCCATTTCTACCACTCTCTCTGTGAAGAAGCACCCCCTCACATTGCCCCTGTATCTATTTCCTTGCAATCTGAGGCTGTGCCCTCTAGTTCTGTCTCCTTCCCTCTTCCCTCTTTAGCAGACCTCCTTCTCCTACCTTATTTAGTCCCTTTAGATATTTAAAGGTTTCAGTTATGTCCCCCCATCCTTGTTTCCAGCATGTACAGATTCAGCTCCTTACACCTTTGCTCATTGTCTTCCTCTGCGTACCCTACACCATCTTTGTTGCCCTTCTCTGAACCCTATCCAATGCATCTATATCCTTGTGGAGGTGTGGTCTCAAGAACTGAAACATGTACTCTGGCTGCAGCCTCACCATAGCTTTGTAGAGGGGCAATATTACCTCCCTCCTTCTGCTGGTAATGCCCCTGCCTATGCATGCCAACATTCCATTTGCTCTTCCTGCTGCACTGCTACATTGGAACCCTACCTTAAGGTTTGAGGAGACTATGATACCCAGATCCCTTTCCTGTTCTGATTTTTTGATTTCCTCTCCCCTCCCCCCAGTGTGTAGCCTGCTTGTGTGTTTGTACTCCCTAGGTGCATCACAGTGCACTTTTTGGCATTAAATTTCAGCTGCCACTTCCCAGACCACTACTTGAGCATCTTAAGGTCCTTCCTCATGTCCTCCACTCCCTTCAAGGTGTCCACCTTGTTGCAGATTTTTGTGTCATAGGCAAATAGGCACACCCTTCCTCTCAAACCCTCTGCAATATTACTGATGTAGATGTTGAAGAGGAGCAGACCCAAAACTAACCCCTGTGGCACCCCACTCCTTACCCTTGCCATCTCGGAGTGCACCCCATTTTGTACCACCATCTGAGTTCTCTCTGCTAGCCATGCCTCCACCCAGCTTGCTAGTTTCCATCCCAATCCCATGCTTTCCATCTTGCTCACCAACATCTAGCAGGGAACGGTGTCAAAGACCCTGCTGAAGTTCAGCTATCTACGTCCACCTCTGCTCCCTGGTCCATTACCTGAGTCACCCAATCAAAGAGCTCAATTAGGTGGGTCTGGCATGATTTCCCCTTGGTGAAGCCATGATGTCTGCTGTCCTGCAAGCCACTCTCCTCCAGGTAATCCACCGCCCTCTCCTTGATTAATGCCTCCATTACCTTCCCCACCACAGACGTAAGGCTGAATGGGCGGTAGTTCTACTTCAGCTCCCTGCTACCTCCCTTGTGCAAGGGCACCACATCTGCCCATCTCCAGTCCTCCGGTACCCTCCCTGTATCCAGGGACAGGTTGAAGAGCCTTGTCAAGAGTGTGGCCAGTTCCTCCTTCAATTCCTCGATCACTCTGGGGTGTAACCCATCAGACCCCATTGCCTTGTCCTCCCTTAGTCTATCTAGCTCTGCCCTGACCCTATCCATAGTGAACAGGCTCTGATCCACCCGTTTTCCCTCCCTCCCCCTTAGACTTTAGCACCAGACCCCTGCCTTTCTCCTCCTTTATGAATACTGAGCTAAAGTACTTATTTAATGCCTCTGCCTTTATGTAGTCCTGCTCCAAGCTTATCCCTCACCACCTCAGTTTAGAAATCCCTTGCCCTACCCTTCTCCACTCCCTCACATATCTGAAAAACGCTTTATCCCCTCTCTTGGCCTTTTTGGCTATTTTCTCCTCAGTGGCTGCTTTTGCCCTTCTGATCTCCCTCCCTGCCAAACTCCTCTCCTCCCTGTACTTCTCTCTATCTTCCTCTCTGAGCATCCTCTTAAATTTTCTGAAAGTTCTCCTGCTTTCGCTGACTGCTCCGCCACCTCCCTAGTGAACCAAAGTGATCTCCTCCGCCTCTTGCTCTTCCAGACCTTTTTTATGCACATTTCTGCTGCTTCCTGAACCCCTCCCCTGATAGCTTCCCATAAATTCTCCACTGTCTATTCACCACACCTTCCATTTTTTTCCCTATCTTTCTCATCTTATCAAAGTCTGTGTGTCTGAAGTCCATGACTGTCATACTGGTTTTACTTGTCTCCTTCCCTGCCCTGACCCTGAACCATACCATAGCATCTAATAAGCTCAACCAGGGGCAGAATGTACATTGCAAACAACTTTGTCTACAGGATCAAACCTCGAGGAACTCCACATGGCAGGAGCTTCCAACAGGAGGAGAAATTTCCCATCACTACCCCTTGTGTCCTGCCCTAGAAATAGGACTAAAACCAGTTCATGACAGTACTGGCAAGTCCAAAATACTCTCTAAGATGATCCAGAAGCACAACATGCCCATGGTATCAAATACTGAGGACAGATCTGGGAGAATGAGAATTGACCAGTCTCCTCTATTCCTTGCCCTGAGGAGGTCATTTTGCACCCTGACCAATGCCATCTCAGTGCTATTCCTAGCCCTAAATCCAGACTGGAATGGCTCATAGATGTCAAAGGCCACAAGGTGTGCCTCAAGCTGCACAGCCACCACTTTCTGAACAACTCTTCACAGGAATGGGAGGTTGGAGATAGGTCGATAATTCACCAATACATCAGGGTCGAGTGATGGTTTCTTCAGAAGGGGCTTCACCAGCATCTCCTTCAGGGCATTAGGAAAGAATCCCTCTGAGAGCAAACACCGGTCTATCTCAGTGAACACTAGACCAATGGAGTCAGTGCATCCCACTAGGAGATGAGTCGGGCCTGGGTCCTGTTCACAAAAGGTGGGTCACAGCTTTGAGATTACCTCAAAGACCTCAGCCACCCCCATGGACCAAAACTCCTCCCAGACAATAGGACTGCCTCTGTTTCTGCAAGGCCTTCCACTGCAGGACTGATCTTGTCCCACTTGGGAGATCCAGGACCGAATAGAGGACACTCTGTTAGAGAAGAACTGAGCAAACTCTTTGCAAAAAGCAACTGAAAATTCTCTTTTCAACTGTAGACAGGCAGGGTGAAGTAGTTTGTCCATAGTCCAAAAAAGCTGATTTGGTCTGTTCCTCCCTGCGGCAATCTCCCTGGACAGGAACTCTGTCTTCTTAGAGTCAATTGCCCTTTGATAGTCACCACAGTGAACTTTCAAAGCCAGTTTATTCTCCTTGGACCGGGTATTCCATCAGCAATGCTCCAACATCCAACCTTTGGTCTTCATCTTCTTGAGAGCACCATCAAACCCCAGCAGTCTCAAGTGAGAAGACCTGGGTCATATATGGACTTGTGCATTGGCATTAAACACCTTGGAGACAGCTCTGTCATAGGCTGTCACCACCTTGCCTGCGCCAACCACACATGCAGAACTCAAACCAGAAAAGTCTACCACCATCAAAAGTCCCTCTGGGGACAATCCCATTGATGGGCAGTGGTGGACTATCTCAACAGGGTAGGGACTATCAGGGGGGACCCCAAACAAGAACTCCACTGTGCAATGATTGGACCAAATTCCCCAGTCAGTGACCTCAAGCCCACTGAGAATGCCAAGTCCACGGTATGGCAGTGGTGGTGAGTCACAGAAGCAACTGCTTGTGCTAGGCCCCATGATGTCATTACCTGGAGGAAGTCATGTCCAACATGCGAGTACTCGTCATCAACCCAGGCGACCATATGGGTAACTCCAACACCCTGTCAGTGATGAAGTCTGTGACCTCCTGCAGGAAATCTCCCTCAGGCCCAGGGGAATGTTAAACAAGGAGAATCCTGCAACTTGCACCTGGATCCTCATGTACAGCCACACATTAAAATGATGAGGTACAACCCACTGGATGCATGGAGAAGTTCAAGCTGGATCTAAAATAGATGGCCACACCACCACCCCTTTGTTCCCTCCTCAGGCAGTGTACTACAGAGTACCCGTCTGGGACTGATGCCTCCAGAATTGGACCTGTGTCATCCCCCAGCCAGGTCTCCATGATGCAAGTCAGATCAGCTGAGGAAATCAAGTGTGCTATAATTGCAGTCTTATTCCTCTTTGATCTAGCATTGCATAACACTGCCTGAAGGGGACTGGTGGAGACTGTAAGTCCACCGGCTACCTGCCCACTCAGTCCAGTGAGAACCCTGGGGATGGGCACTAAACACATCTGGCCTCTCTCCTGGCTCCCCTTTGCCCAAGGATACCTCCTGTTCCTGACCACCCTAATGCTGCTCACCCCTGCTAAACCTATAGTACTCCACCAGCAGCCCTCTCACCCCCTACCAATATCCACCTCCTGAGAAATAAAGAGGAATCTAAGTAAGCTGGAGCAATGGTCAAGAGTGTGGCAACTAAAACTCAATGCTAAGAAGTGCAAAATCATGCACTTGGGGCACAGAAACCCATGGACAGTGTACATGATGGGGGTAGTGGTACTGATGACTCCCAAAAGGAAAGGGACCTGGGGGCAATCATATTTGATTACCTAAATGTGTCCAAGCAGTGTGACGAGGCAGTGGGGAGAGTCAGTTGGATGCTGGGATGCATAGGGAACTGTATCACCAGCAGAAAGAAGGATGTGGTGATATCGCAGTACATATCATTGGTGAGACCGCATGTAGAGTACTGTGTCCAGTTCTGGAGGCCACATCTCCGGAAGGACATAGACAGAGTGGAGGCAGTCTAGAGGTGCAGGGTCTGCACTAAAAGCCCTATTGGACCTCAATATGTACACCCTAGAGGAAAGGAGGGAGGGAGAGAGGGAGGATATGATAAAGACTTTCAAATACCTCAAGGGTATAAATAAGGTACAGGAGGAAAGCATTTTTTGGGGAAAAAGATGTTCAAGAACAAGAGGTCATGCTATGAAACTGGGGGGCAGATTCAGGGGAAATGTGAGAAAGTACTTCTTCACTGAAAGGGTGCTGGATATGTGGAACAACTCCCATCAGAGGTGGGGGGGGCAAAAACAGTAACAGAATTCAGAAATGCATGGGATAGGCATAATAGAACATTAGTAGTTAGGAAAGGGGTGCTATAGCTGGAGATCAAGTAGAGTCTGTGGTATTGCAGTAGGTAGGGAAAATGGGCAGACTGGGCTAGCTAAGCGGTCCTGATCTGCCATCAATTTCTATGTTTCTGTGTTTACTATCCCAGTACCTCTCCCCAAATGTATAATCCCACAAAAATGTACACCTCTACTCTGCCCTTCCCTGAAATTATTCCACAACATGCCCACACACTTCTCCTAAGTTTCTAACTCTACTTTGCACCACTCTTATAGCCTATAACCCTTCTCCCACATGCCTTCTGAAATGCATATTTACCAGTCCACCCTTTTGAAAATAAGTACCTCTGCACCTCTTAAAAAAATCTGCATTCCTCCCTAAATGTGCCCCCTCACCCTTTATATGTGTACTCCTACCCTGCACCCATCCTAGTATTTGCATACTAACCCCTCACACCACTTCCACAATTTGTACTCCCACCCTACCCCAAGAACATTTGTACCACATCCCCACTCACCCAAGATGTGTGTCTGTCTGTGCATATCCCATATTGATACCATATATACTTTTCCAAAAATCTATACCCCTACGACATGACTCCTGAGACTTGTACCTGGCCTACACAGGTTCCCCAAACCTGCAACCTTCCACAAGTTTGTTCCACCTTCTCACTCAGCACAAAATCTGCACCTCCTACACTACTCCCTTCCCAAAATGTGTGCCTTGCCACTGAATTCTTCTAATGTTTTACCCCATGCCACATATTGAAAAATATTTAACACATCTCTACTCTCCCAGTGATTTCTACCCCTTCTCCTGTACCCTATCCAAAATCAATTTCACAATCCAAACATTTTCCCACACATTACCCAAATGCCCTGCATACATGACAAAATGTGCAAGATTGCCAAAAATCTGCATCCCTTCTCTTGTAGCCTTCACACAGTTTACACACTTACCACTATACCTTTCCACAAATTTACCCTTTGCCCCCACACTACTCCAAAAATATGTACTGAACCTTTCCCACACTACTCTCTAAGTCTGCACACAGTGAACGAGACTATCGATAAAGTCAATAAAATCTCCTGGTCTATAAAAAACAATATCCAATCAAGAAACATTAGTTATGTTGCCACTCTTTCATTCATATGTTTTATCACATGTGGACTATTGTTGCCAGCTCTGGTCCCCCTACAAAGTTCACAACATTATGCTACTCAAAAACATAAAGAGGAAATTTACAAAACAAATATATGGCTGGCGCAACTTGAACTACACTGCCAGACTAAAATCCCTCAACCTCATGTCACTGGAGATAAGAATGAGTAGAGGGAATTTACTTTTTATGTGAGACTTTATGGAAGGGGAACACTGTTTAACCAGGAGTAGCACATTAAGCCGAAGCTTGTTTACAGATGCAACCTGGGAGCACAAGGAAGTTAAGCAACTTGCTCAGGATCACACAGTATGCACCTAGGCAGCTGTGGGATTCAAACCCAGGTCTTCAAATCTGCAACTCAGAGCCTTAACCCACTGCGCTATACTGCCTGTGAATGAATGACCCCTTTCTATTAAATGAGTTACTGTGGATTTTAATTTCAAGCCAGAAAACATTGAAACTAGGGAGCATCCCTTGCAAATGTGTGCTTTTAGATCTAATACAAATAGGTGGAAGCATTTTTTTACACAGATAATTGTAAATCTTATGAATTCACTACCCATTGATATTATTGCCAGTAGTGTTAGCATTATGAGTTCAGTGATGGGGCTATCATAGGCAGACTGCCTTTTGCTCCTGATAGGCACAAGAAATATTAGAATTAGAGAAGGGGGCAAATATTTTGGGGAAGCCTATTGTCCTTGGTTACCATATATGTAGTATGCTTGGGCAGACTGGGTGGGCCTGGAGGTCTTTGTCTGCTATCAATATCCATGTATCTATTTATCTATGTAGTAACAAAGCAGTGTTTAAGCATAAACTTGACATCTGGCTACTGGATAGTGGAAGGTGTTAGCTTTATGGATTCAGTGATGGGGACTGTTATGGGTAGACTGCCTTTTGCTTCTGAGCACACCTCAGTATGCACCTCAGTCCTTTTTACAGCTTAAGAGATGTGAGATGGTAGGGAAACTGAATTTTGGAGGGATGACAATTTAAGCAGGGGTGCAAATACAAATCTTAGGTGGGATGCAAGTAGAAACTTTTGGAGGGATGCAGGTATACAAGTGCAAATGTTGGGAGGGATGCAGTGGTACAAGTACAACCTTAAGGAGGTTACAGGGGTACATGTACCAATTTTTGAAAGGGTATAGGTATACAAGTACACATTTGGAAGGGATGCTGGGGTACATGTACACATTTTTGGAGTGGTGTAGAGGTACAAGTACAAATTTTGGGATGTGTACAGGTGTACAAGTACAAATCTGGTAGGGTTGCAGTGGTGTAAATAAAAATTTCAATGAGGGATACAGGGGTGCAAGTTCAGATTTTTCAAGGTGTGTTACAAATTTTGGAAGCCGTGCAAGTACATATTTTGGGATTGTTGCAATGGTGCAAGTATTATACAAATTTTGGAAGTTATGCAGTGATAAAAGTACGAAACATTGGGAGGGGGCAGGGGTACATGTAACAATTTGGAGAGGATTGTAGTGGTACAAATACAACTTTTGGGAGGGGTCTAAAGTAAAATTACAATTTTGGGGAGGTCTGTAGAGGTGCAAGTACAAATTTTGAGATGGGTGAAGAGTGCAAGCACAAATTTGGGTGGGGGGCAGGAATACAAATTAATATTTTGGAAGGAGTGTAGGGGCACAAAAACAAAGTTTGGGAGGGATACAAGTACAAATTTTCAGACAAGTGCAGGGGTACAAATAGAAATGTTGGGAGCAGTACAAATGCATATTTTGGGAGCGGTGAAAGTACTAATTTGGAAGGATTGCAGGGGTACAAGTTTAATTTTGAGGTGGTCTAGGGGTACAAGCACAAACTTTAGCAGGGATACAGGGGTACAAGTACAAATGTGTAAGGGGTGCAGGAGTGCAAGTACAAATTTGGGGGTTGGGTGTAGGGTTACCAGCACAAAGTTTGGGAGAGGTGCGGGAGTACAGGTACAAATTAGTGAGGGGTCCAAGGGTACAATTTTGGGATGGATGAAGAGGTACAGACACAAATTTTGGGACGGATGAAGCGGTACAAACACAACTTTTGGGAAGGATATAAGTACACATTTTTGGAGGGGTACAGAGGTGCAAGTATATATTTGGGAGTGGTGCAGGGGAACAAATACAAATTTGGGGAGGGATGCTTGGGAAGTGTACAGAGGTACTTGATCACATTTTGGGAGAGGTGTTTAATTACAAGTACAAATTTGGGAGGATTGCAGCAGGGGTATTAGTATACATTTTGGGAGAGATTTAGCGGCACAATTGCACATTTTGAGAGGTGTACAAGGGTGCATGTACAAATTTTGGGAGGGATGTAGATGTAGAAGTACAAATATTGGGAAGTGTACAGGGGTACAAGCTCAAATTTTGGAAGGAGTGTGGAGTAACACATACAAATTTTGGGAGGGGTATGGAGGTGCAAGTACAAATTTGGGAGAGGTACAGGGGTACAAGTACAAATTTTGGGAGGGATGCATAGGAGGTGTACAGAGGTACATGAACAAGTTTTGGGAGGGGTGCAGGGGTACAAGTACACATTTTGGGAGTTGTACAGGGGTACAGTACAAATTTGGGGAGGGTGTAGATGTAGAAGTATAACTACTAGTTGGTGTGCAAGGGTACAAGCACACTTTTTGGAAGGGGTGTAAGGGTACAAGTACAAATGTCAGGAGGATGTAGGGGTACATATACAGTTTTTGGAAGGCATGTGTGGGTACAAGTACAAATTTTGGGAGGAATGCAAGTATGAATTTGGAAGGATTGCAGGGGTGCAAGGGAAGCAGGGGTACATGTACAAAGAGATCAAGTCTAAAAAGGTTAGAGAAGCCTACAGAGAGAAACTCAAGGAAGCCAAGAAAGCTATTAGGGTGGCAAAGGCCCATACCAAAGAAAAACTGGCTCAAGAAGTGAAAAAAGGGGACAAAACATTTCATACATTCGAGAATAAACAAAGAGCAAAGGAGGAATAACACGGCTGGCAACCAAGGAAAGACACCTGGTGAAAAATGACAAAGACAAAGCAGAAGTTCTCAATGAATTCTTCTGCTCAGTCTTCACACAGGAAGACATTGGTAATGATCCAGAACCAGTCAGGACACTTCCCCATACCAGGGGAGCTGACAGATCCCCCTTTACAAAAGAAAGGGTTCTTCAGAAGTTGTCTAAAATAAGGGTGGACAAGGCCATGGGCCCTGATGGCATGCACCCAAGAGTTCTAAAAGAACTTGGGGATGAACTTGCTGCCCCACTTGCTGAACTATTTAATAGTTCACTGGAACAGGAGATAATACCACAGGACTGGAAAAGGGCTGTGCCATTGTACAAGAGTGGTAGCAGGGAGGTAGCAGGAAACTACAGCCCAGTAAGTCTGACCTCAGTGGTGAGTAAAATAATGGAGACATTGCTTAAGGAAAGGGTAATGAACTACCTGAAAGCAAGTAGGCAACATGACTCAAAGCAGCATACTGTAGCTTCACATCAGGACACTCATGCCAAACAAATTTGATAGAATTATTCGACTGGATTACACGAGAAGTATACCAGGGGGCATCAGTGGACGTGCTGTATCTGGACTTTAGTAAAGCCTTTGATACAGTCCCACAAAGAAGGCTAGACAACAAACTGGAGCTAGCTGGCAACGGTCACAAAGTAGTTAATGGATCACAAGCTGGCTATAAGGCAGGACACAGAGGGTTATGGTAAATGGCACCTTGTCCCAAGAGGAGAATGTGTCAAGTGGCGTGCTGCAGGGGTCAGTACTAGGCCCCATCCTTTTCAATATATTCATCAGTGACATTGCTGAAGAACTAAAAGGGAAAGTCTGCCTCTTTGCAGATGATACAAAGTTCTACAACAGGGTGAGAACACAGGAAGGGATTGCAGAAATGGAGGCAGATCTCAGGATGCTAGAGGAATGGTCCAAGAACTGGCAGGATTCAATGCCAAAAAATGTAAAGTCATGCACTTGGGTAGAAGGAACCCATGCATGAAGTATGTACTGGAGGGGCAGTTACTAGAAGAAACAAAGCCAGAATGGGATCTTGGTGTCATGATCTCAAACAATTTAAAGGTAGGGAAGTCATGGAAAAAGTGGCACTAAAGGCAAGCAGCACACTCAGATGTATTGGTAGGGGTATTACCAATAGGAAGTGTGATGTAATCCTCCCTCTGTACAGGTCCCTGGTGAGACCTCACTTGGAGTGCTGTGTGCAGTTCTGGAGACCTCATCTAAAAAAGGACATAGACCATCTGGAAACCATGGAGAGATGTGCCACCAAAATGGTGCAGGGTCTGCACCACAAAACGTACTGCATGAAACTAGGCTTAGTCAGCTAAATTTATTCTCCATTGAGCAGAGGAGGAACAGAGGAGACATGATTGAGACATTTCAATTTGTTAAAGGGATCAGCACAGTACAAACCAAAAACCTCTTCTGGGAAACAGGGCTGCACGTACTAGAAGACACAACATACGCCTGGTGGGAGGTAAATTCAAAACAAATGTTAGGAAGTACTTTTTCATGGAGAGAGTGGTGGACCCTTGGAACAGCCTGCCACCAGAGGTAGTGGCAGCCAAGATGGTCAGGGAATTTAAAAAGGCATGTGATAGACAGTATAGTCACCTTAGCAAGACACATCGATAGTGGGGGGTAGGAAACCCAGGCAGACTAGATGAACCACACGGTCTCCTTCTAATGGCAAATTCTTATGTTCTTCTTAAGTACAAATTTGTGAGGGGTTCAGGTGTACTGTACAAACACAAATTTTGGAAGGGGTGTAGGGGTACAAGTACAAATTTTGGGAAGGGTATGGAGGTGCAAGTACAAATTTTGGGAGGGATGCGTGAGATGTGTACAGAGGTAGATGAACACATTTTGGGAAGGGTGTAGAGATACAAGTACAAAGTTGGGAGGAGTGCAGCAATGTTAATAGTACACATTTTGGGAGTGGTGTAGTGGTACAAGTACACATTTTGGGAGGTGTACAGGGGTACATGTACAGATTTTGAGAGGTGTGTAGATGTAGAAGTACAAATATTGGGAGTTGTACAGGAGTGGAAGTACACATTTTGGGAGGAGTGCAAGTACAAATTTTGGGAGGTGTGCAGGGGTACAAGTAACATTTGTTTGAGGTATAAAGGGGTATAAGTATACATTTTGGGGATATGTGGGAGATACAAGTGCAAATTTTGGGAGGGGTAGGGATATAGGTACAACTCTTGGGAGGTGAGCAGGGGTACAAGTATAAATTTTGAGAAGGGTGCAGGAGTACGAGTACAAATTTTTGGAAGTGTGCTGGGGTACAAGTACACATTTTGGGAGGGGTGCAGGGGTGAAAGTACAAATTTGGGGAAGGATGCAGAGGTAAAATAAAAATTTTTTGAGGGGGTAGGGATGCAAGTACAAATTTTGTGAGGGTTATCTGGGTATAAGTTAAAATTTTAGGAGGTGGCAGGGATGTTACCATATCAGGATACACAGTCTTCAGGAGAGACAGGGAGGGCAACAAGTGGGGAGGGATGGCTATCAATATCACGGAGAGGATCAAAGCAACAGAGTTAAAGGGAAGACAGGAAGGGGAGGAGGCACTCTGGATCATGTTAGAGACAGGAAATGGCACTACCACCATCCACACAGGAGTTGTCTACATATCTCCAGAGCAGGGGGAAGAAATAGACAGGGTATTAGTAGAAACCATCCACAAAATGACACAAAAATGGGAGGTGTTGCTGGTGGGGGGACCTAAACATGCCAGATGTTAACTGGAGCACTTATGCTGCAGACGTTACCAGGAGCAGAAACATCCTAGATGCCCTTCAGGAGGCATACCTCAGACAGCTAGTGGTGGAGCCCACCCAGGAGGGAGCAATATTAGACCTGGTTCTCACAAATGGTGACAGGATAACAGACCTATCAGTGGGCAGCCATCTAGGGTCCAGTGATCACCATATAGTGTGGTTTGAGGTGAAGACAGAGGTTGTCAAGCCACACAAAAGTAAGGGTCATACATTTCAAGAGGGCCGACTTTGCAAAAATGAGGGAAAACCTCAAGAAAATTCCAGCAAAGGGAGAGGAAGGGAAGTTGAGGAACAGTGAGAAAAAAATAAAGGAGCCATAGCAGAGGCAACAAGTCTCTGTGTAAAGCTAGTAAACAAAACCAAAAGAAAGAAAAAAAAAACACTATGGTTTTCAAAAGAAGTGGCAGAGAAGGTTGGGGAAAAAAATAGGCATTCAGAAAGTACAAGAAAACACAGGAGGGAGATAAGGAACTGTATCAGGCAATACAGAAGGACGCGAGGAAAGCAGTCAGGAGCGCAAAGATGCTAACTGAAGAAAGAATAGCCCAATCAGTAAAAGAACGTGACAAAACCTACAGGTATATTAGAGAAAGGAAAAAGACCAAGGGAGGGATTGTGAGACTTAATAAATGGGGAGGGGGGTGGAGGGGGACCTAGAAAAAGCAGAAATGTTAAATGAATACTTCTGCTCAGTATTTACAAAAGAAGAGGATGGGGAGGGACCAAAAATAGGGGCTAGAAATGCACATGAAGCCATTGAAGCCCAAACTGGACTCTGTACTCCAGATGAGGTCTCACTAATGATCTGTGTAGTGGCATCACCACCTCCTTTTTTTTGCTTGTGATTTCTCTAGCTATGCACCCCAATATCACACTTGCTCTTCTAACTGCCTTCACAAACTGTCTGGCCACCTTTAGGTCCTCAGGTATTATTATTCCAAGATATCTCTCCTGTTTGGTGGCTAACAGTACCCCCCCCCCCCGTGAGTACTCCTTTTTTGGGTTCCCATGACTTAAATGCATAATTTTGCACTTCTTTACATTGAATCTCAACTGCTGTACATTTGACCAATCCTTCAACTTGCCCAAGTCCCTTATTCTTTCCACCAGCCCCGGTGTGCCTATCCCATTGCAGATCTTTGTGTTTTCTGCCAAGAGGCACACCTTCCCCTCCAGTCCCTCTGCAATGTTGCTTATGAAGACATTAAAGAGGATTGGGCCTAGCATCGATCCTTGAGGCACCCCTCTGGTCACCTCCCTTTCTATGGACTGAATTCCATTAACTACCACCCTTTGTGTCCTACCGCTCAGCCAATTTCAAACCTAGTTAACAACCCCAGCTCTGACTCCCAGGCTGCTTAATTTGTTTATTAGCCTTTTATGCGGGATGGTATCCAAGGTCTTGCTAAAATCCAGGAAGGCCACATCTACTGTCCCTCCCTGATCAAACTCCCTTGTCATCCAGTCGAAGAAATGTCAGGTTTGTTCAGCAAGACCTGCCTGCCATGAAACCATGCTGTCTCGGATCCTGCTGTCTGCTAGATTGAAGGTATATCACAATCCTTTCCTTGGGTAATGGTTCTATCAGTTTTCTTACCACTGAGGTTAGTCTGACTGTCCTATAGTTATCAGCCTCCTCCTTGTTCCTGCTCTTATGGAGAGGGACAACATTCACCTTCTTCCAGTCCGCTGGAACCATACGTGTTTCTAATGATTTGTTGAACAAGACTGTCAGTGGTCCTGCTAGCTCCTTTCTTAGTTTGTTTAGAATTCTGGGATGTATTCCATCCGGTCCCATTGCTTTATCTATTTTCAGTTTTTCTAATTCCTTTATCCCTCTACTGTGAACTGACTATATCTACATTCCTCCCCTTGGTACTTCTTATACACAGCTGTGGATCTGCTACAGAAAGGAGGTGCCCAGCCATGCTTCGCGATCTATGGTTAGTGTGTGAAAACATACTCAACTTGTAAATACCTGTATGTGGTAACATGTTTGCAAGAAAATTTTGCCCATTGGTTCTTTTGTGAACCATATTCTTTCATGCTGAAGCTGACGTTCAGGGATGCGTCATGGGTGGAAGTGGAAAGCTGGGGCATCAGGTGGTATTTTGTTGAGATACAGCTCTAGTGATCATATGGGGTACAATGGGTCTCCGGGCAGCTCAGGCATGTAGTGATTCACTAGGCCTTCTTCATTTGGATCACCATGGGTTTTGGTGTCTTCATTGTAAGTCATCTGGGCATTTCTGAAGCCATTTTCATCTGTTACAATTTCAAAACTTGTTGGCGTCAAGGCTCGGATACCCTCTCTACCATGATGGGTAACGAAAGCTGCACATCTAGCCAGACGTTTTGGACAAGCCCTGCCATGGTGCTTGTATTCAGTGCTGGACTGTTTTTTATCGTATTTAGAATGCCAGGTGGGATGCAAGGATAGTGAAAGACTTTGTATCTGCCTTGCCTGTGCAGTATTCTTAGAATACCCAGAAAAACATTATTCAAGGAGTCAAAGTCTGGGTTTTGCATTAAGCTGAATCCTTGGCTTATGGGCGGGTAGTGTAAATTCTGATTGATTCCGGCTCTCAGTGAGACATATGTGGATATGGCAATTTCATCTGCACTGTTTCTGACAGTCCCATATAACTGCCTCAGTACATTATTCAGTTCATTTTTCCCCCAGTTTCAAAGTTTAAATCTTTTTATTTTTCTCTGAGCCAGTCACAGAATTTATTTACTGCCCAGTTTGTTTGCTGTATAGTGTTAACTTAATTGCAGCTGACTTCAAGGTTTGACAGCTCCGTTTCAGAAGCTGTCAAGTGATGGTTAACAAAACTGCCATCATTCACTCCTGTGGTAATACTTTCACTCACTTGGCTAGTTACTGGTGTCACTTTTCTGGTTATTTCTGGTGCCTCTGCTGTATTTCTCTCGGTTTCGGTCTGGTACTCATTCACCATGTCAGCAAACAACTCAACATTTGTCAACATTTTCCTGTCACAGTGGTGCCCACTAATGGCTGCCAATTTAGAATGTTTGTTTCTGTCAGAGGTAGTGATTGTGGTGAGGTCACTGTAGCACCAGCTGTTGTGCTGGGATAACGGCCCTGGTCATCTAGGACAGTGACCAATCAGGATTCAGTATTTTTACTAGCCATTTCATAATAGATATTTAATAACTTATGGTATATTTAATACTGTTTACAGTGACAACTGATTCTGCTATTTCATAATATGATGTACTTGTACATATACTAAGTTGCCAGGACCTTGAAGACAATTATGTTATTCTTGCCTAAATGACATCATCACCTACTCAAGATTCCACCTGCTGGTCTGAAAAAGTTGGAGGGACTTTCTGTGAAGCCATCAAATTAGAGAAGCAATAAAATTGCATTTATACATAAGAAATTGCAGTTCCTGCAGTTTATTTGTAATATATAAGGCCTAGTTGTCCTTATATCAGGAAAAAGGGCTAGTTTTTCAAACATATTTGCATTTGATCTTTAAATGAAGCAACAATATGGGGCAGCAGACAGCAAAGCAAATAAAATCACTGTGTGCTTGAGGAGAAACATCATAAGCAGATCAAGAAATATTATAATGCCCCTGTACAGAATTCAGGTCAGACCCAATAACAAGCATAGTGTATATGTCTGGTCCCCATATCTGAGAAAAAATAGTGACAGGATTGAGAAGGTGCAGAGAAGAATGACCAAGTTACATTAGAAAATGGACCAGCAATTTCCTGGTCTTTGATTGGCTGATATCCCTCTCTAACCAGGCATAAATGTGGCAACAGAGACATGGAGATATCAATTCTCTGTGCCAGTTGTGTGTTTACTTGAGCATAATATTGTGCCACCCAGATGTCTGAAACTGGCTCGCTGTCATTTTTGTATTGCTTACCAAGAGTGATAATGGCCACCTACTGCTGGCATCATGACTTCACAGACCAGTAACAACAAAAAACAAGTCTAGCCAGAGCCGATACAGCTGTGATGAGCTGTCAAACGACCAAAGTTACACGTGTGTGTAGAAAATGTTGAACGCCATGTGTAACTTGCCCATTTTTTGGAGTTGTTGCACCAAATTTTCAGCATGGCTTTTTTGGGATCCCACCTCATGAAGAGTACCACTGTCATTTCATTCATGTGTCCCGAAAGATGATTTTGCAGAGTGACCGTGCCATTCTTGAGACTTAAGAGTCTTCTTAAAGAACTGTGTAGATATATTTTATAGCTGTATTTTATTATAGTATTTATTTTAATGATGTTTACGTCTGTTTTTATGTACTGTTAAAGGTGCCCCGAGCATTGGAAGGGTGCTTAATATAAATAAAGTTATGATGGTGATGATTCTGTGCCACAGGTTCAAAAACACGTTTTGGGCAGGATGTGAAAAATGACAGCTGTACTGTTAATAAGGAGGTGTGCAAAAATGGCAATGTTGAAAATCTGGTGTGAAAATATTAAAAATTGGCGAAGTTAGGAGTGTGCATAGAAACTGCACAATGCATGCTCATAACGCAGTCATTTTGGGGAATTTTTTCACCAGATTTGCAACATGGGCTTTTTGGGACCCTATCTCATGAACAGTGGCACTGTCATTTCATTAGTCGGTCCCAAAAGGTGATTCTGTACAATGACCATGAAATCATCTTTCGGGACCAAGTAACGAAATAACAGTGGCAGTGTTCATGAGGTGGGTTCCCAAGAACCCCATGTTGAAAATTTGGGGCCATAATTCCAAAAAATATCTGATTTATCAACATAAGTTGAAACCCCATTGACTGCAATTATAGCACACTTACCATTGATTCTTCAGTTTGCAGTCCGGCTTTGAAGAGTGCAGACATGTTCCAGTCCAGAGAAGATAACAGTGCCAACCTCCGGAGGATAGTATGGGGTGAGGGATGCGGGGAGGTGGGTGCTCAGTTGGAGGGTGGTGATGGGGAAGGGGGACTGGGATGACGACGAGGGATTGTTTTCTTTTTTACAGGTAAAAAAACACATCAGGGATGGTTTTCTTTATTTATAGAAAAAAAGCATACATTTGGGCACATTGGGGTGGGCTCTCAGTGTGCCACATGAGGGGGGTACATGATGCTGACACGGGGATTGGGCACCTCGATGTCAGTGCTTGGAACATAAATTTAGGCACACTAGGATGGGCTTCCACTGTGCCACATGAGTTAGGGGGTACATAATGCCAACATGGGGATTGGGCACCCCAATGTCAGCGTGGGGATGGGGAATGGAAGGAGTGGGGAGGACAGCAGCAGTGGGAGGGAGCAGGATTTTTTTTTTTGCTGCCAGTGTTGGGAGGGAGTGAGGAGGACAAGAGCAGTGGGAGGGTGTGGAAGGAGTGCCATCCAAAAGATGCCGGCGGCAACGTAACTGTGCATGCGTAGCACTCGCGCATGTGTAGTTGCGCTGAATGGCATTCTGCCATTCACAAGATGGTGATGCCATCAGAACTGCACATGCACATGCACATGTTCAGCTCTTGCCACGGAATGCAGAGGTAACAGCCGAAATAGTGCGGCTCTTAGTCTGTAGCGGCCAATCACGGCAGAGTGTTTCATGCTTCGTTGGACTTTCGGAAGGATACTTCAAAAAGTTCGATGAAAGGTGCCACAATCAGCCGTTTTAAGGTAAGACATGCCAAAACAGCAGTAGGCTCTGCCCACAGCTGTAAAAATGCTGCTGGTACAGCCCAGTGGTGCAGAGGGTAGAGGCGACCAACATTTTAACTCTGCCATGCTGGTGACCCGAGTTCAGGAGTGAGCTTGGGGCACCCAGGGTCAGGCAGGGGGAGAGATGGGAGAAGATCAAGTAGCTGCCAAGCAGCTCTCCTCTCTTCTCCTGGCTGGACTGAGGAGGTAAGACTTTTCCAGCCCTTGGCTGCCACCAAGTGGAGGCTTGATAGAAGTGTTGGGCAGATGGGGGGCAGATGCTAGACCAGGTGGGTGGATCAGGGCTGTTCGGGCCAGGCATGCATGCATGCCTCCACATGCATAAGTTATCTTGTTGCCGAGGCTCCAGGAAATAAGTGGATAAAACCAGGAGGAAACCCCCCTACCAACAGGATGAAGACCAACCCCTCACAGGCCCCACACTGGTGGCCAGGCACCTGCTACAGTCTTGGGGCAGAGGACGATGGTGGTAAGGTAAGCCCCAGAGGAGCCGGGTGATGAGGCTAGGGGGGCGGTTGGAAGGGAGTAGCCGAGGCAAGAAGAGGATAAACACAGGATGGAAAAAAAATACTGCCATAATCCATTCCACTTTCATACCACCGTCACTGGAGTGAAGTGGAGTACAGATTATGTAGTTTTGAGGCAATGTACAGCTGAAGGGGCAGAATTGACAATGGGAGTGAAATCTATTCTGCTGACCATATGGCTTTCCCATCATGTTCCCCTGGCACAGCAAACAAACAGCTTGAAATGGCATCTGTATTTAAATTTTAAACAGTAACCTGTAATGGCTGCATGTTCAATCCTCATTGCTGGTCCTAATGCTTGCAGTGCTAGCTGTACATTTCCTTTTAGCGCTGGCAATCTCCCTGTGATTTCCACTCCATTATCACCACCCTGCCTGATCCCAGTACTGATGTTCTAGACCTTACTCTCATTTATGAAGGTGACGGAGGTGGAAGGAGTGGAAAGAACTCTAAAGAAAGAGGATTCATAAAAGCAACTTCTTTTCCTCAGTTTCACAAATGGTGGTGGTGGGGGGGATTTAAAGACTGGTATCTTTAAGATAATTGTTAAACAGAAAAACAGTTGTGAAACACTGCAGTGCTTCTACTGGCAGATATACCAGTAGAAGGACTACTTTACCAAAAGCAATACTTCAAACTGATTTTATTCTTTTTTTTTTTTACTTTATTATTTTATTTTTTAAATCCTACTTAAAAATGTCGCATGTAGCTCATTTCCTAAGCACAATAATACCTCCAGGGTGGGTGGCATTGGGCCATACCAGACCTTCCAGGGGCTGTAAAACCCTCCACATGTGACTTTGGGCATCGTTATGCCACTGGGCAGTCTGGTATAGCCCTATGCTGCCCACCCTGGAGGGTATTTTTGCTTACATAGATGAGGGCTTGGAAAGCACTGGATATGAGGACTGACTGGCAAAACTGGGATGGTTCTCATTGGAAAAGAGAAGACTTAGGGATGGCATGATTACAGTATTCAAATATCTAAATGGACAGCACCATCACACCAAATCTAACCCTTCTGGATGTTCAAAGAGGATAAGGAAACACTCAATGTCTTTGAATGGAGGAAGATTCAAGGAAAATATCAGGAAAGAAATTCTCAGAAATTGTGGTGAACACAGGGAATAGATTTTGAGGGAAAATTGTTCAGACAACAATGTTTCTACCTTCAAGCTAAAACTAGATAAGTACTGTACCTAGTGAAAGGTGTGAAAGGATATCTTCACTGAGTGGGTGGGGGGAAAAACTCTATGAACCAGTGGTCTTCTTTCTTTCCTGGGTTCAGATGTTCATAGGTCATTCCCACTGAGCTTGTAGGAGATAGGGACTCAGTGGACTGGTTGTCTTTCTTCTCTAAAGCTGTATGTATTTATACTGGATAATAAATTCAATTTATTAAACTGATTTTGATTACTGTCTCTGAATGTGCACTGGATTTTATTCATACTTCGAGGACAATTTGTAATGTTAGACAGTTGATGAAAATCTATAGAATTCTTTCAAAATCTGAATTTTTGAAAAACTATTTTACAGTCTAAGACTTATCTGGGTTTTGCTTGTACTGTATGTGGTGTTTTTAGACAGGGGAGCTACAGAACATCATTCACAATACAACACATCCTACTGTATTTCTGGGAGACGAGAGATGGCAGAAGATACTTGTTTTATAATGCTGCTTAAATACTTTGCTCTCGAGGTTTATAGAGCATCACACACCTCAGGTGTGCAGCAAAAATCCATAACACACAGTTGCCTATGCATTATTCTTTGATTATTTTTATCAAACTGTGTCAGTGCTAGTGTTTCATGATGTTTGGGGCTGAGTGAAAGTCGGGCACCAGCAGTTAATAAGTAAGTAAGTAAGTAAAACTTTATTTTTTTAAGCACTTTTCAAAACCAAAGCGCTGTACAAAGGAATTAAAACTAACAATTAAAAAACTACAAACAATTAAATAAACATTTATAAAATCATTCACCATAAGCTTTAAGATGGCAATGGCTGCTGCCTCCAGAAAACTCACCCTGGACTTCATGACAAATCTGCTCAAGACCTTGATAGCAAATCAGATTGACCTAAAAAATCCTTCTCACAGCCACAAGAGAGGATATCAGATCTCTCATGAACCATGTGAATGCAGCAAAACTGCATGTTGCTAATGTATAGGGTGCCACAGACCAAATCTTATGGAGGCTGGATGAACATAAAGAAAAAATCCAACAACTGTGAAATCGAGCTGAGGACCAGGAGAGCAGGGGTTGAGGTACAATCTCTGCTTCTTAGGGGTCAAAAAACACTGAAGGCTCCAATATGCAACAGTTTTTACAGGCCTTTTTCCCACAACTACTTTCCCCAGCATGGCAAAGCCCCCTTGATGTCAAGAGAGCCCACAGGACCAGTGGCGCCCTTCCAAACCCTGGAATGTTCCCTGACCCATCATTCCACATTTTCTAAGGTACTCACTAAAGTAAGACTGCTCCACTTGGCCAAAGATAAAGGATTCTTGTCCTCAAGTGGGTTGCATAGTTCTCTCTACTAGAATGTCTCTCCTAAGGTGTTGGTGTATTAGCAAGTCTATACTACCCTCAGAAACATCTTGCAATGGGCTATTTGCTACCATTATAAGAAACTTACTAGATTCAGAATCTAAAGAAATGGTTGGGAGCACAGTTTTACCTTTTGGAGGAAACCAGGACTTTCATTTCCCACCATTGGCCAATGCTGGTCCCCCACACTACAAGTCTCAGGAGATCCCACATAGACCAAAACAAACCATACACAGCAAGAAATGGGCCCATGCAGCAGCACAGCATAAATGGGGTTTGCACAGAAGTTACATGCTTTTAGCTGTCAGGTTAGCAGCTTCGTGCGTGAGCTCAGTCAGCTCCTCTTAAACAGTTCTATTTTTTCCCTACCCTGTGGGTTATTTTTGGTTGCAACTTTCCAGTTTGGACAGTTATAGCTGAGTGGTCAGTTACGTTGTATTATGCTGGTTCCTCTGAAATGGATACTCAGTCGCAGGAAGCTGTTGAACAACTACAAGAGTTGCAGGCCTTGTCTTTGGAGCCCAAGCAACCATGCCAAAGTGACTCACCTCCTACTCCTCCTGCATCTGAAATAACAGTTTGTGACAAAGAAATGTTTTATGAAGTTAAACACTATCCAAATGGCTGTTCTCACTCTTATGGATAACTTTGAAGAAGTAAAGTCAGCTCTGTCCGAATTAACAAGGAGGGTTGCTGATTCCAAAGCCCGTATTAGCTCCACTGAGGACCATCTTAATTGTTTAGAGCCAGAGACAGTCTCCCTCAGGCAAATGGTAGCTAAACTGAAGGAGAAACTTGAGGACCTTGAGGGCCACAATATACGAAATAACTTGGTCCTCCTGGGGCTTCCAGAGTCTGCCAAGGACTCTAATGCTATTGAATTTTTGTTGCGTCTTATGATAAATATTGCTGGTCCTTTCCCTGATGGCCCAGCATTTGTCATAGAATTGGCTCACAGGGCATTGTGACCTTAGCCAGCAGTGGGGAAAAGCCCTGACATCTCATCTTTCATCTCCTGAATTATCTGGACAGAGTGCATTTGTTAAAGGCAGCCCATAACTCTCAGGAGCTCCATTGGAAAGGTCACTGGTTAAGATTGCTGGCTAGACAGAGGAGAACAGAATATCGACCCATTCGATCTAAACTTTGGGCTGCTCAGATCAGATACCATCTACTTTATCCTGCTGGGTTGGAGGTTGCTACATCGACCGGTCAGAACAGATTTGACACTGCTGCCCAGGCTGCTAAGGAACTGACACTTCTTTACCTTGCCTTATTCAATCATTCTCAGCAGCCCACGAAAGCTACCTGACTGTTCTGTTTGGTACCTCTTGGTTTTAGACTGAATGTATAGTTGGCAGCTTGTTTTGGAACTAGGGTTCCCTTCTGTCTTTTAAGGGGGGCGAATCTCTCTTTTGGTTTCCATTTGTACCCCTATCTTTTGATGTAAATATGTTTTTGGAGCGTTTTACTCCCTATTATACCAAGAATTGTTATTACTGCTTGTATGTTCTTACCTTGATGTATATGCTTATCTGATCATACTGTATTCTTTTATTTGTTTCACCCTGTTCAATGCCTGTATTTCACTATGGCGTAATTGTTCTCATTCTGCTTGTAAACCAACTCTTGCAAATCTCCCAGGTCACACCTGAAAATAGGCATTCCTCGTCTAGCATGCTTACCCAGTAAACAAAAGCTAATAAATAAATAAATAAATATTAAATTTCACTATACACATTGATTACATGGCCACTAAACTCAACCCAAAGCTTGGTATACTATACCATAACAAAGACTCTCTCCCTCTCCCCATATGTAGAGAACTTCTAACAAAAAGGATTATGCCAGTCTTTACCTTGGCATTTGTTACTGCACCGCACCCTCTACATCACTCTCTCAACTTGATTCCCTCTACTATGCCGTCTGTCATTTTGCCTCTAACTCTCCATACAGATCCCATCACTGTTCTCTTCTATCCTCTCTGAACCTGCCTTCGCTCACACACAGGTGTCTCACCCACTCTATATCCTTCATTTCCATATTCTGGTTCAGTCTTTTCCCCACATACATCTCTTCCCTCCTTTCCCGTGCCCCAGCCTCAACATACTCCCTACGCTCTAGGGACTGACGCTCTTTCTCACTTCTTATTCCATCCTCAAACATGGGCAAATCTACTTTCCACTATTGTCTCCCCTCTCTGTGGAACACTCAGTCTCCTCTCTCATGCGGCTCTTCCTCTCACTCCTCTGTCTAATCATTGCTCCTTCTCCTTCCTTTCACTGCTTGCTCCCTTAAAACCTCTTAGCACTTGAAATGTTTGTCCCCTGTTGTAAAAGTACTGATTTTGAGTTACTCCATACCATTTACAGTTGTCTCATTGCATTTGAAATGTCTGTACCTTGTTGTAACTACTCTGATCTTTGATATTCTATTCCATTGTACAGTTGTCTGTCTGTGTAACCTGGTTTGCTGTATTGTATTAACTGAAATATTTTATTATGCTTACTATTGTGTAATTTTGCACTGAACGCCTTGTGCTATATATTGTGATTCCCATGCTCCCTGTCCTCCGAGTCACACCTGGAGATGAGCCTTGGCTCAGTGTGCCTTTCCCGGTCACCAAATGTCTAAATAAATAAAATTAGATTAGAATTAATTTTGTTGTCTTATACTGTTGTTACTCTCATGTTGGTCAGTACTTCACTCGATTTTGGGGTTTGTGATAATTAAGCAATAAGGCATGACAGGGTGTGTGTGTTATTGTGTAATAACGTCACTCCTGGGGTGGGTCGAAGCATGAGGTGAGGCCGAGTGCTTCCACCAGCAGGGTAGCGTTAATGTCTTCTACTCCTGGAGTACCTTATTGCTATTATACAATGGCTTGTTTTAAAATATTATTAAAAGTTAAAAATAAGTGTTGTAATATTTCTGTTTTTTTCTATGAGAGGCTTATTTTTTGAAATAAAAGAAAAAGTAGTCCAGTAGGTGGTGCTGCTGCTAATATTGTAGGTGTTTTGTGTATGGTCTCCTTCCCCACCACTCGTCATTTCATGGTGGTAACTTTTACTGAAGTGCCACATTTATTTAGTGTGTTCGTGCTGCTTATTCTGAGAGCAGTTAAAAATGTGTCTTTAGCCTGTAAGAAAGACGTGGATTGTAAAAAAAGACGAGAGCAAAGCCGATCGGTAACTTCCAGTTTCCCGGTCCACTTGGTAACTGGACTTCGGTCGGAATCTGTAAGTTACAAGTCTTTGTTTGTTTTTATTTAAGGAAACTGCTTCAATATGTAGGTTTGACAAACTGCTGAGGGGGTTAAATGCAACTGCCACTGTTTGGGTTTTCTGAATGAAAACGGCCAACTGCGCGTGTGGTTTGAAACAGCGGGGCAGCTACAGTGAACTCCGGGAGTCAGCTGAAAGGTGGATACTCACTGTTTATTTTCAATATTGTGACTTTTGGTTCAGTTGTACTGAAGGAGTGAGGTAGCGAGACAGGGAATGTGTGTTTGTGTAGGGGGGTGGAGCTGTGATGCTTCAGGGTACTGTCTGTTTTCCGGTAGCTTGCATGGGGAGGGAGGGGGAATTTGTGTTAGTGTTCTCCGGTCACTTGTGTGCCTGGACTTCATACAGTGATGTTATTGTTCAATAACATCACTGTCCAAGGCACACACTGACCAATCAGGGAACCAGAAATTTCCTTGCCATTGTATAATTTTTGTTTATCCACTCTCAGGATGATGCTATGGCTTTTCCCATGCCTTGATATCATCAAGCGCAGTCAGTTTGGAGTTTTGCAGCTGCCCCTTCCAAATGCTGTTAATTAACCATCGAATTAATATTTGCCTCTACCCCTTCCTGAACGTGTCTTGAGGGTCAGAACCTTATTAGTATGTTTGTTAACTTGTTATAGCTTTATTGTCCTCTGTTGTCTTTCTAGCTGTTGTTCTTGCTGTGACAGCCCCAGAAGGTGTTTGCAAGTTCTGTGACCCCCGATCACTATGTGGCTTTTTTCAAGTCCTTTTTAATTTTTTTGTGAGTTACTTTCTTAGTATTTCTTTGCTACTTTCTGAGGTGGGGGGGGAGTTAACTGTGGTCAGAGGTTCACAGTTGCTAGCTTTTTTGCCCATTTTTTGATTTCAGGTTATGGGGGGGTTCTTTTGCTCATTAATATTGTGGACGAGGTGGAGGGAGATTGAAGGAGTGGTGTCTCTTTTTTATTCTCTTTTACTTTTCTTGTAAGTGGATTCAGCTGATTTTCTTATTCTTTTATTGGGTCACATACATTTTTTTCTCTCCATCTTTGTGATTGCAGCATGTGTGCTTTAGCATTTCAGTTTTAGCATCTGGTCTCTGCAGTGCTTTACTTCGATTTACAGTCTACCGCCTTTTTGTGGAGGATACCCTGGAATATATTTTTTAATGTCTGACTGCTTTGCAGCCCTTGTCTCTTTCATGGGTGCCCCCCCCCCTTTCCTTTTACCTTTTTTGGGTTGGTTACTATTTTTTTGTGTGTGCATTGCATCATATTATCTTACTGGGAAAGGGGTTCTCTCATTTTGTATGCTTTCATTCTTGGTATCCCTATTACTTTGGTTATTGTCCTTGCTGTACCCCCCCCCCCTTTTTTCAGTGCATTCTTGATTTTTCTTTCCTTTTACTTTCCTTTTGAGAGGTTCTGTTTTTCTTCTTGTTTCCCTTTCTTTGTTGTTTAGTTTGGTCTTGCTGGCTTTTATTTTTCTGCCCTACTCCATTTGTTCATCTGTGCTGGACCCTTATTCCAGGCTGCTCCTTCTAAGCTCTCCCCCCCAAGCCATTGTATATCATTGTCTGTAGTGTTTTGTTAAATGTCTGTGTTAAGCTGACTTTGTACTGTTTAGGTTAGCTTTGGTGGGTAATTTGTGGGAAAGGGATTTCTCTTTTTTTTCTATGATGCTAAGAGGGCCACCGAGAGGTCTTTGCCCCTCTGGCAGGCAGGCACGGACTTGAAGGGAAGGGGGCGCTCTTTGTGCCCGGAAGAGCTCTTTTTCACTATTGTACTTTTATATTTGTTGTTATTGTTTCTGCAATGGGGTGCTTTTATTGTTAGGAGGAGGGAGGTGGGATGGGTGGGCATGAAGTATTGTTTTGCTACCTGTTTTTGTGGATATTTTACTTTTTACTTAGCATGTCTGATCCATGGACGTTTGTAACATGGAATATTAAGGGTGGGCAGTCTAAAACTAAATAGCATATTATTTTTTAGTGCTTAAAAAAAAGACATGTTAATTTTGCCTTTCTTCAAGAGACACACCTTCCTACACAGCAGGTTCATCATTTCAGGAGGGAATGGGTTGGGCAGGCTTATTATCCAGGGAACAGTTCATGTCAAGGGGTAGTTATTACATATAGGATAAAGTATGGGGAGAAGTGTGTTATGAGAATTTAACACACACCCGAGTTGTTGGATGGCACATAAACCCCAAGGGCGAAGCCCAAGGGGTTTATGAATGCCATCCAACAACGAGAGTGTGTGTTAAATTCGAGTTTTACACACTTCTCCTCATATTTTATTTTATATAATTGAAGGGATTCTGTTTTCTGAAAAAAAGTCGCTGTGCTTACCTTGCAGATAAAAGGTTTTATTCGTGTGAGGAGAACAGAATTGTGGTTAAACGTTTCACATAAACATTAAGATAACATTAAATTTCATTAAACAATAAAAGGAATTGGCCACAAGTCTGGTGATTCTTCGTTTCATTTCCTGGTTGAATGGTATTCTCGTTTGACCTGCGGAAAGGTTAGGGTTGAAAGGGAGAGAGTTAGGGATCATCGTTTAAGTGTTAACTGGATAAGTTTCGTCCGCTGTTTGGAATCGGCTTAACATTTTTTTTTTTTAAACTTATCGGTGATGTGAGGCTGCCACTGGCTATCTGGGATGGAGGTAAGTCTTTTTTTTTTCAGTGGCAGTTGAAGTTAGAGGGACAGTTTGAACGTGCTATCTTTAGTTTCCTCGAGCGCTTTGTTGTGGAACGGAGCGTGTGAATGCCGTAACACCTACTCAGGTGTTACGGCATTTAACACATGGTTTTCGCAATACAAGAAAACGGAGACCATTAATTATACTTATAGAAAAGAGGGTCCTTAAAATGTGTCTGGCAGGGCAAACTTATATGCCTAGCCTGCATTAAGAAAAAATCTCAGGAGAGCCAGCGTAATCAGCTTTTGCATAAAATTTAAACCATGGAAAAGCATTCCTCTCCATTGTCCCCAGAATCAGAGAGACTTTGTCTCTCCCAATTTAAGGCACAATATTCTGCTGTTTTACTTGAAAAAGCAGAGGGCAATTGTTAAAATGAGAGCTTCTCACTGGATTAGCTCTCAGCAAGACTCATCTTGATCTGCCCTTATTACTGACCCCCACAAAATTGTAGATATTTTTAAAACTCTTCACTATGTACTGAGCCCTGTTGTCCTAGAATCATAATGGGGTGCTTTCGACTTTTCTGGCTGACGTTACTCTTCCTCAGCTGTTGGAAGCCCAACAGGAGTTATTATTGGCACCTATCATGGAGGAGGAGGTTAAAGTAGCTATTTCCTCTTTAGGGTTTGACAAAGCCCCTGGTCAGGATGGTTTTCCTGTCAATTTTTATAAAACCTTTGTTGATAACCTAACTCCCTTCTAGCCAACTTGTTTAATTACTTACATAGCCACAGCCTTCCAGATTGTTCTCTTTTGGAGGCTAGAATTGTTTTGTTACCCATGCCTGGGAAGGACAATACCCAGTCGGACAGTTATCAAAATCTGGGCTAAAGTCTTGGCTGCTCGTGTGGGCAAAGTCTAGACTAGGCTAATTGGGCTGGAACAGATTGGGTTTGTGGTGGGTAGGCTTATCAGTGATCATTTTAGAAAGCTCTATCATTTAATTTCTGCATCCAGAGGAGCAGGTTCCCAGGTGGTTCTTGTCTGTCTGGATGTGGAAAAAGCCTTTGATAGAGTTTTGTGGTCCTATCTTTTTTCAATTTTACCCATTCATGGTATTCCAGCTTCCAATATTAGTTGATTACTTACTTTATACTCCCCTATGGCAAATATTTTTGTAATGGTGTACTTTCTGATCCTTCCCTCTTACCTGTGGAACTCATCAGGGTTGTCTCCTCTTGCCCATTTTGCTTAACTTATATAGTGAGTCTTTGGCTCACAAAATCATTTCTTCTCCTAACATTTCTGGTATCCTGGTGGGAGGGTGGGAATGGAAATGATCTGTGTTTGCAGACAAATTCTGTTACATGTCTCTGACCCTTTGGTTTCTCTTTCCCTGCGGTTCTCCACACAATTCAAAATTTCTGCATCTTTTTGGTTTACAAGATAAATTTACACAAAACGGTAGTCTACCCACTTCCCCCACCTCTCTAAACAAGAATTTCTTGATTTAGGCCTCCAGTGGACTACTTATTTCTTCAAGTATTTAGGTAATCAAATTACCAAAGATTTTCACTTATTGAAGACTCTTAAGATTGACACCCCCCCCCCCGCCACCACCACCACCACCAACGGATTGATCAGAATCTTTGACATTGGAAATCTTTATCTTTAACGTTGTGGAGAAGGACCAACATTATTAAAATGAGTATATTACCAATGTTAATCTATCCCCTTGGAATATTGAATATACCCCTTCCTAAATCCTGGTTTCAGAAATTGCACACATTCCTGTCTACATTTTTATGCCTGGATAATCCTCTCAGGACAGCATATTGTAAGTTAGTTAGCCCCAAAAACCTGAATGGTTTATCCCTACTGCCATTTCAACAATATTATTTTGCCCTGCATGCAGCAAAATACTTTCAATGGGCCTTTTCAGTGGAGAAGCATGTTGTAGACAAATATATCCCTTCTTGGTTATATATTGAAACTGTGCTTTATGCCCAATATAAGCTTTGTCTTCCCTCTTTACTTTACATACCTTCTTCTAAATTACTGGGAGACCTCCGGGGCATATCTATTGACTGATTCATCCAAGCCCATCACCAACTTTGTCAATGCCTCAATTTGTCCCATATTGTAGATATTTCCCAACCTCTATTTGGTAATCCCAACCTTGTATTACAGATAAATCCTTAACTTTTCATCCTTGGCAGGGATCTCAGTTAAAAGCCTAGCTAACCGTTTGTCTGATGATAACTTTGTGTCCTTGGATACCTTTCAGAACAAATATGGTTGGTCTCCTACTTTAGTTTTCAAACACCATCAATTAAAAAAATGTATCCTACACATTTTAGGCCACCCTTCCTGGACTAAGGAAGCTGGGATGTTTTTTGACACCTTTTCAACCCTGCTTCAATAGCCACATCCTGTTTCCCACCTTTATAAAGGTGTTAATCAGCCTCTTTGGGACAAGGTTCCTTCTGTTGCATTTTACTGGGGAAACACCGTATGTTTTGAATAACCTGATCCCTACTGGTCTAATATCTGGTCAGAAGTTCATAAGTACTTAAAACAAGATCATTTGCATCTCTTATAGTTTAATATTCTCCATAACCTATATCTCTGTCCTATGCATTTACATAGGATGGGGAAAACTGCCACCTCAGCCTGTGTAATTATGCAGAGGGTGCTCTCTACCATCTTATTTGGCAGTGTCCCAAAGTATACTGTACATCTTTTGGGATTCCATTCAAAACAGTTTACACTCCCTGTTAGGTTTGAATGAGCATTTTACTCCTGAAATATGTGTTTTAGGCAATTATGGGCCACCATTATGGGGACCTAGGAAGGCATATATGGCATTGATTTCTGCAGTGGCCAAGTTACTAATCCTTCACCACTGGAAAGATGCATTCCCCCCACTAGACTAGAATGGGTCCAGGAAATAGTTATTTGCCTTGAATGTTGAAAGATCTATTGCTTGCTTGTTTCATATTTTACCCAGATATAAATTGCGCTGGGAAAATGATCATGTCTTGTTATTCATGATTCAGTAGTATTATTTGGACCATTTGTGCCAGGTTTTCTTTTCTTTCTTTTTTTCAGATTTTGTGTTTGAAACATTTGGACTACCTGCTATGTTGATGCCTTCTTTCATTTTTCTTATTTTTGTGCACCATAGGTATGCTGCTCTTTTTATTTCATATCCACATAGTGTGGTTCTTATTTCAACTTGCGTGTCCACCTGGGGTTGGGAGGGAGGTCTTCTCTTTTGGGGAGGAGAGGGTATTAATAAGTATGTGTTCTTTTTAACTTTGTTACTGTTAGGGGCTTCTTTTTGTAGTTATTGTCATGTGGTATTGTTCATTGTTCAGTGTTTTCTTTTTCTTTATATTATTATGTTATTGTTAATGTTGGTTGTTTGTTAATTGTTGTATTGTTCCTGGTTCTTGTTAAAACTTAATAAAGTTTACTGAATTGCAAAAATATTAATAAATGGGGTTTGTACTTCTGGTTCACCCAGGGCTCCTCTGGATGGATAGACTGCTGATAACCATTTCTGGGGAACAATGGCATGCCCAGAGCTGAAGAACAAAGAAGTAAGCATCACCACATGAAATCTGGATTTGGAGCCAAAGCAGGGGAAACAGATGACCCTCAGACTGTTCCACTCCCTCAACTCGCCCTCTGTTAAGGTGCATCTGGCTCCCACTGATGTCTCACCTACCAAACTAACACCAGATCCCAATAAAACACAGCCTCTTGTGCAGTATACTGCCCTGCAGAGAACACTTCTGCTTCATTTCTCTCTTTGGCTGCCTTGGTAGGCAAGAATATAGATATGGAAACAAGAGTGAAGAATGGCCTCTCCTTGTTGCCGACACAACTAACAGAAAAAAACCTGGGGACTCACAGAAACATAGACGTTGATGGCAGATAAGGACCGCTTGGCCCACCTAGTCTGCACATTTCCCTACCTACAGGATAAGCTGCAGATCCTAGCTAACCAACAGCCTATTTCTTCTTACCCCCCACAAGAATTGCCTTATGTCTGTCCCATGTATTCTTGAATTCTCCCACAGTTTTAGACCCCACGACCTCCTCAGGAAGGCTGTTCATGTGTCCTCCACCCTCTCTGTGAAAAAATACTTCCTCACATTGCCCCTGAACTGCCCCCCCATCTTTAAATTGTGTCCCCTTGTTCTTGCACATCTCTTTCTCTGAAAGATGCTACCCTCTTGGACTTTGTTGATTCCACTGAGGTACTTAAATGTTTCTATCATGTGCCCCCCTCCCTCCTTTCCTCAAGGGTATACATATTAAGCTCCTTTAGTCTCTCCTCAAATGACTTCTCTTGCAGACCCTGCACCATTTTAGCTGCCCTCCTCTAGACTGCCTCTATCCTGTCTATGTCCTTGCGAAGTTGGGGTCTCCAGAACTGGATGCAGTACTCCAGATGGGGTCTCACCAACTGTCTGTACAGAGGGATAAAAACTTCTTGTCTTCTGCTGGTGATGTCTCTCCCTATACATCCCAGTATACCCCCAGCACTCCCTACAGCCTTCTCACATTGCTTGCTAACCTTAAGGTGATCTAATAAGATTTCCCCCAGGTCCTTTTCCATTTTTGTTGCTGTTACTACTCCCCCATTGTGTAATCTTCCCCTGGGTTTTTGTTTCCCAGGTGCATTATTTTGCACTTCTTTGCATTGAATCCAAGCTGCCATACTTCTGACCATTCCTCCAATCTTGCCAAGTCACTTCTCATCCTTTCCACGCCTCCTTGTGGATCAACCCTGTTGCAGATCTTTGTGTCATTTGCAAAGAGGCATACTTTTCCTTCCAGTCCCTCTGCAATGTCACTTATAAAGACATTAAAAAGGACTGGACCCAGTACTGAACCCTGTGGTATCCCACTAGTAACCCCTCTTTCTTCAGAGTGCACTCCATTTACAATTACTTTCTGTGTCCTGTTATCTAGGCAATGTTTTACCCAGACTACCACCCTGGGACCCACTCCCAGGCTGGTTAATTTGACAATTAATCTTTTGTGTGAGACTGTGTCAAATGCCTTGCTAAAGTCTAGGTAGGCCATGTCCACAGCCCCTCACTGGTCTACTACTTTGGTCACACAGTCAAAGAAATCAATTAGATTGGTCTAACATGACCTTCTCACTGTGAAACCATGCTGCCTTGGGTTCTATGCCCCACTAGCCTCTAGGCACTCAACAATTCTTTCCTTCAGAAGTGATTCCATCACTTTCCCTATCATAGAGGTCAAACTGACAGGTCTGTAGTTTCCTGCCTCTGTCTTGCTCCCACTTTTGTGAAGGGGAATCACATCCGCCTTCCTCCAGTCCTCAGGTACCACACCATCCTCCCATGATTTGTTAAAAAGGGTAGTGAGTGGTTTTATTAGTTCTCCCCTTAATTCTTTTAGAATTCTGGGGTGAATTCCATCAGTCCCCATTACTTTGTCCACTTTCAGTTTTAGGAATTCTTTCAGAACCCTTTCTTCTGTGAAAGGACTGGGATCGACCCCCCTATCAAGAGTGCTTCTGTTAATTGGCTTAGGCACCTCCCCGCCTCCTCTTTTGTGAATACTGAGCAGAAATATTTGTTCAGTATCCCTGCTTTTTCACTGTCCCTCTCTGCCCACCCACCGTCCATTCTGTTCAGCCTCATTAGCCCTCCCTTTGTCTTTCTACGCTCTCTGATGTACCTATAAAAGGTTTTATCCCCCTTCTTAACTGAGTTAGCTATTTTTTCCTTAGTTTGGGCCTTTGCTATTCTGACTTCCCTCCCTGCTTCTTTCTGCCTTAACTGGTACATCTCTCTGTCCTGCTCCTTCTGTGTTTCCTTATACTTCCTGAATGCTATCTTTTTCTCCCTGACTTTCCCCGCCACCTCTTTTGAGAACCATAGTGGCTTTTTCTTTCATTTTGATTTGTTTATTTGCTTCACACAAACGCTAGTTGCTTCTGTGATGGCAGTTTTGATGTTTTCCCATTGTTGCTCCACCCCTCCTTTTAACCTGTTTGCTAGTGCTTTTCTAAGGCATGCTCCCATCTTGCCAAAGTCAGCCCTCCTGAATTCCAGTACCCTCACTTTTGTATGACTTGACACTCTGTGTCGCTTTCTAGTCTGGACTCCATGAGATATACATATGTGCATAAAGCAAGCTTGTTCTTAGGTTTCATTTTCTATTGTACCTGCTACAGTCAAGCCCACTTAATTGCATACCACTTAAAAGAAAAACCCGGATAAACAAATAGAAATTCTATTCCCTGATTCTTTTCCTATGTTTCCCTTTATATAATGCTTGTGTAAAAGAATTGATACCTCCCCTATAAATGCATAATTTAATGTGTGCTTTTATTGCTTCCAAGTGACCGCAGCCATTATTTCTTCTTCCCCTCCACCCCCAATTCTAATCAGCTGGCTATTATCTGCTGATTATGTTTCTCTGTCATCTACTCACCATGCATCTTAACATGCTATCCCCCACCAATTATTTGCTAATTAAGTCAGAAGCTGTCAGTGAGTTTGCATCTGATCATTGCAGCCAATTGCTAGCGGTAGTGACTGGGGCAATGTTAGTGATATGTGCCTATGTTGCTGTTTTACTTTGTTTAATAGCTTTATTTTTTTTTATACTGACCATAAAAGTAACTGACAGGCGATATTTGTTTGTTAGCAAGTGAGTGGCACTGGGAGTAAATGGCAGTGCAGCTGGTGAGAGCACAGTGAGCGGTAGCCGCAGTGAGACAACCTTCTGGAGAAAATATGGAAGAATGGAGAGGAGAGAAGAGGTACATATTCTGACAAGCTGGAATGGTTTGTGGAATTGAGAGGAACTGAAAATGTAGTGGAGCAGCTAAGTGAGAGCAGGAAGGCTTGCAAGGCCATAGTCAGGTGGGTTGGTGAGAGAAGGAGAAGTGAAAGTAAAAGTAAAGCGCACAGGTTGCAGTCCACATTCATTAGGAAAAAGACAGGTTTTTTTTTAATGAACTGTTTTAATTTAATTTACTTCTGGCTCCAGATTGTGTGGGGATTACTGATTTACAGAGGTGTGCATGCTGTGATTGAGTGAGTGAGTGAGTGAGTGAGTGAGTAGAAATGGAACCAGCTTGGCTCTGTATCACCAGAAGCAGCGAACAGCATTACAGTGCACAAGATCACTTAGATGAATAACCTGCTTAAATGCATAATCAGCTGATGTCCCAAGCCTATGCATTTAAGCAGGTTTAAACTGCCAGGAAAATACATTTTATAAAAAGATCGCAATGTTTTGTTGAGAGAGAGGGAGAGAAAAAGAGAGAGAGAGAGCGCTTGGGATTTTAAAGAGACAGTCGCAGAAGGATTTTTTGTTTGTGCTGCCTGTATGAAGAGCTATCCTATACAACTTTAATTTTTGTGTTTCACTGTTATTGATAATAATAAAATGCTACCTGTGAATTTTGTGACTTCTCCTGGTCTGCCTATGTTTCATGAATTATGCCTCTATGATAGTGTGGGTCCCCCAAAATCTCCCTGCTGTAATACACTTTTACAGTTCAGCAGGGTCACTAGCAAAAGATAACTTTGCTATTCTGGCTACCCCCCAAATCATGAGGTTCTGTTTGTATTGGCTCCCTCCTCTCCACTGTCTTACATTACCCATCAGCAAGGATGACACCACATCCTGGAGGTCCTCTTGCAAATGCCAGAGTCTGGATGACTCCACTTCAGTCCAGTACAGCTGCTTTCCCCATTCCTTGATTTTGGAATGAGCAGGAGCATCAGGACCTCCTTCCTTTTTGGACAGATCTTCCCCTGTGCACCCTATTCATGGTCAACAAATATGTTACAAGAATGATCCTGGCCAGGTGCCCCTTCTTCTGTCTCTAAATGAAAGGGAGGTACAGTACACTGACAGAACAATATGTATCACAAGTCCCACCTTCCCCCTGTGACTGCCCTTGACTCTTTCTCTCACTGACATGGATGTTAATCCCACCTTAACTGTTGTCATTAGCAATTACAATATTCAAACATAATGGCTATTCAGATATATCTGGGCTGTGGGCACAGTGCAGCTACAGGGCTGGTAAAATATCTTGGTACAGTGCTGTGCTGTTTACAATCAGAAGCATGTGGTAGCATCACCTGAATACATCTAAAGTATGAATCTAGAATGTACATTCAACAGGTCACCTCAACAGAAGGAAGTTCTAAAAATGATAAGTGGAGCCATCTAGTGGAGC
Organism: Neoceratodus forsteri; assembly: GCA_016271365.2. Classification (NCBI taxonomy): domain Eukaryota; kingdom Metazoa; phylum Chordata; order Ceratodontiformes; family Ceratodontidae; genus Neoceratodus; species Neoceratodus forsteri. The sequence goes on along the minus strand of CM057449.1, from coordinate 1,262,866,186 downwards.
CATCTTTAATGACTTCAGCATCATTAATTACAAATTTACTATAAAGCTGTTTTAAAAATATGTAAGAAAATTAAAAATACACTAAGGATGAATCACTACCCATCAGCAAGGATGACACCTCATCCTGGAGGTCCTGGAGGTCCAGATATACAGTGACATCAAAAAGAAAGTATACAGATAATTATACAGTTATATAATAATGGAGCATCTGATAAAAGGAGAACAGATGGGGAGTGAGATAGACTGTGAAATCAGGATAAGCAGTACTATTGATACTACAATTTGAGATATACAGTAACATGGTAACTGACCACAGGTGGCTGTGTAGCTAGGATGATTCCATCCTATCCATGTGTCTGTCTGCATGTCTGTCACGCTATCTATCTATCTACAGTATCTATCTATCTATCTATCTATCTATCTATCTATCTATCTATCTATCTATCTATATCTATTTTTTCTATCTTTCCTTCTGTAAGATTTAAGATAAGTTTAAAGTAGCTAGTTTTGCAACAGATTGGTCACTTTTAGATTCAATTTGTGATATAAACATTGTTTGTAAACTTTTTTAACATTTTCAATGGTATTTGTGACTTGCTGGCTCTTTTAACAACTATTTGTGTTGGGGTTATAGAAGAGAGTGGATTTCTCATGACATATTAAACTGTCTGAGGAGTGCAACAGGAAATGGGCCAACTATAGAAAAACTTTAGACCCTTCATTATTAGCAAGCTAGAAACTGTTGCAAAAACCTTATTTGTAAAGCAAAGATGGAACATCATAAGGCAAAACAGTTGAATACTTTCCATGATCCTCACAATTTCTGGTGCTTAGGGATCTCACTGGTCATGAGAAGGAGGATGAGCCTGCTTCAATTTCCTTCAGCGCTGAGATTATAAGTGACTCTATTGTTGTGGTGGAAAAGTTTAATAAATTGTTTAACTACCTGTTTTCTTATAGAACAGAGGCAGAAATCGTGTCTCTTAGGTTAATGTTAATGGTGTTCTGAACTGACTTTCCCTTCCAAAATTGTTCTTTAAGATACTCACATTCCAGGATTTTATATCCTGTACATATGTTACCATTCGGTTTGAGTAAGAAGGACTTGAAAAGTCTGGACAAGTGGTGTTTGGAGTTTATTAGGATAGGGAGGTAGAAGACCACAGGTGGGGCTGGCACACTTGTGGTGTCCCACTGTGAAAGAGGGTTTAGGATTCCCAGATTTTTCATTTTACTCCTGCGCTGCCCAACTGCAGGTACTGCTGGAGTCGGTCAGAGGGTGGAGGGGGTGGCTTGGGTTGTACTGAACTGCATGGTGGCTACTTCCTCAGTCACAGACCACTTGAACCAAGAGAACATGAGCATTTTTTAGGTATACAGTGTGCCACTGGTGGGCTATATGTTAAAAGCGTGAGACAGAGTGAAGAAATATGTAAAGGCACCTGAGGCAAAGATGATTCTGGCCCCAATAGAGGAACATCCAACATTTTTGCCAGGGTTGGAAGACCCAGGCTTTTTACAGTGGGAGGAGGGCAGTGTTACTTGTCTGAGATATATCTACCAGGGTGGAGGGTTTAAAGACTTTGACATGAAACATGATATAGACTCAATTTGGAATTCTGTACAATCATAGATTCAGATACATTACTTACAGGTCAGGGAACAGGCATGTTAGATGGACACATTGTCTTCTGAATCCTCCCAATTTTATGACAGAACTGTGCATACTTCAGAGCAGTGTGAACCCTAAAGGGGGCTGTAGCTAGAGCCTACAGGACAATGTGAAATCATGCGCAGGATCTTTCAGATAAGGTTAGGTGGCAGTGCGATGGGGACCTGGACCTCCACATTTCAGAAATGGTCTGAACTACTATATGTAACTCACATATGGGTCTTCTAGTCTGCAATAAATTTAAATAAGCACAGTACAAATTCCTTCATAGGCTCTGTATGCCACCTCAAGAGGTTAGTAAGTTTCATGAGGGGATCTCCACCAATGTATGGATACTGTAAGGGGGCCATGGACACCCACTTCCACTTTTTCTGAACTTGTCCACAGCTGCAGGGTTTCTGGACAGAGATTGCTCAAGAAATCACAACTATGCAGGGGATCAGGGTTAGGGATGACTTCACTTCCATCTTACTTGGAATGGAAGCTCAGGATGGGGAGGACTGTGACATATCCAAGGGTGGTGTGTATCATACTCCTTTTGGCACACAAATGTATTTTGATCATGTGAATCTTCCACGCTCCACCTACTAAGATCATAGGGCAGGAACTTTGGAAGAGAGTTCTCCCCCTGGAGCAGCCCACATATGAATTAAGAGGTTTGGGTGACAGATTTGAGGGACCGTGGGGTCCATTCTTGAATATGCTCCCCCTCCATTGGCTACCACTTTGATCAGGCTAACTGGTTAGGCAGCAGACTCCCTTGGAGTGAGCTCCAAGTGGGGTGTGAGGTGCCCACTTGGGTTTGGCAAGGAAAATTTTCCACCTCTGGTGCTAATGATTCTAAACCTTCTATATAAAATCTTGTCTAGTGAATAGATAAGTACATCATTTCTTCTGTATTTGAGCTACTGACAAGTGAATTTTATTGTACATGTGTGTCTAGTATATGTTTTATAGTTTTCATGTTTGTTCTGTCTGTTTCATTTAAATATTGTGAATTTTTTTTTTTAGCTTTTTGGTCCCTGACACCTCCTCCCACCAACTGGTGATGGGGACTCATATGTACCTTTATGGATTTTCTCCTCTAGCCCCTCCTGAGGCCCCAGCACAAGGCCGTGCGAGCATGTGGAGGCACACTTTGTACTCCATGGTGCCAGCTCAGCCCCTTCCACCTCCTGATACTTTGCCGCCCCATTTCCACTGACAATACCCAGGGACCTCCACCCAGTGGTAGTGGAACTATAAGGGGGTACCAAACCACCCTCATCACCTCATGCCAGCACCCCAATGGCCCAAGGTTATTCCCAAACCCAGGTCACCAGCATAGCATGAGGTAAGACATCCAGCACCGCAACCCTCTGCACCACCGGGCCAGCTAAATATTGTGAATTTTTAACTGGACGTAGAATATTTAATTTATTGTTGTAAGTTTTTCTGGTATGGTTGGTATTGTTTGTCTAGAACCACAGCTCTAAACAAAGAATACCATATTCTGGTATGGAATACTGAGATTGCTGCAGAGCATGGAAGGTGAACATGAAATGTTTCTTTTAATATATTAGCTGACCATATGGAACGTTTGTATGAACTTATTGAAAATCAATTAAAAGAATTTTAAAAAAGATACACACACCCAGTTTGGTTCTGAGTTATTTGGACAAACTGAATCTGTGATCATCTAATGGTATCAACGGTTTGGATATTAAGATCATCAAAATGGCAAAAGATAGTATTGTCTTTCCTCTTACTAAATTGTTGAACTTATTGTACCAAGTTGTATATCTTGCAAACTGTGGAAACAGGCCACAATACATCACATACATAAATCTGGACTCAAGCAGATAGTTTCTAACTATAGGGCCATTTCCTTGTTAGCTCCAATGTAAAACCTTTGTGAGCATATAGTAATGGATGAATGGTTGAATTGTAGTCAAAATATTGTTTGTTGACTCATGTACAGCATGGTTTTCATGCTTTATACAACACAGAGACTGCTTGGTGAGGCTCACAAACTATGTTCATCAGGCCACAGATTCTGGAAATCTAGTGATCTCTGTGTTCATGGACATCACCAAGACATTCAATCTAGTTGACCATGGTCTAGTGTTACAGTCACTGTTAGTTGTAATTTCTCCAGTGATGCTGTTAAGTGGTTTGGGGACTATATTTCTGGCCGTGAATACAAAACCATTAATCAGAACCATCATTTCAGTTTTCTTAAAGTTAGCTGTGGTGTTCCCCAGGGCTTAATTTCAGGACCTCTTCTGTTTTCCATCTTCTTAAATGACTTGCCTTAAGTTTGTCTACCTTCAGAAATGCTTTTATATGCAAATGATGCAGTCATTTTTGGGAGAGGGAGGGATGTTGGGGCCCTAAACGACATCCTCAAGAAAGAGTTCATTAAGTTACAGTCCTGGTTTTGCGCTTGAGGGATGGTCCTCAACATCAAGAAAACTAAAGCTGTGTTTTTAGTAGAACACAAAAAAATATTGAATAGTGATTTTTCACTGGGAGCCTTTGATGGTCAGACTGTTGAAACAGTTAACTAATTTAGGTACCTAGGAGTCACTTTGGACAGTGTTCTGTCTTATGAATCACATTGTGAACATTATGATAAAAACTATACACCAACATTTGGGCTCCTTACATAGGGTCTGGAACAACATTTTGCCCAAAACTCATGTTCTTTTGGGAAAGAGCTTACTGTTACTGATCTTGGACTATATAGTGTTAATTTATTGAGTTGTGGGAAATGGGGCATTAACCAGGGTGAAAGTAGCTTTTAATTCAATATGTCATTTTTTTTTCAAATTGAATACATTTTATTAAAAGGTTTTCACAAAATACATGTACAGGCATCCAGTTGAGACTGATACAGGAAATCTCCAATACAATGCATATGTAACTAAGAAGCAAGCATTACAGTATTGATAGGTGTTCACTGAAAAAAACACATGAACTGAATAATGAACAGATGCCTGTACCCCCCACCCAGCCCACCTTCCCGCCACAGCCACTATTAAACTAAGGCTGGAGTAATACAAGGCAGATCTTGATTGTACCTTCTATCTGGGAGGTTCATAAGATGGTCTTTTTAGAAGGGCCAGATTTAGAGTGAACCTACAAGAGGGTAAAAAGTGGTTCCCAAATACATCTATATCTCTTGAGATTATTGGTAATTCCCAGTATGATACACCCAGCTTGAAGGGCAAACATGATCTCCTGGTATCATTCAATATAACTAGGTACAGACTGGTCTAACCAGTGTCTAAGGATTATTTTTTTGGCACAAGCAGAGCTCAAGGCCATATGCACTTTCTGTATACTACCACTAAGGGATGAGTAATCCCCTAGAAAGCAAATCTCAGGAATTAATTTGTCTGACAGATTTAATAGGACATCCAGATGAGACTGGACATGGTTCCAGAATGGAGAGACTTTTTCACAGGCCCATAGCATGTGCAATAAGTCACCTGAAGCATGTTGGCATTTTGAACACTGGTCTGAATCCCGAACCCCCATCAGATAAAGCTTGACAGGAGTGTAATATAAATTGTGCTTAATCTGGAATTGCATGTACCTATATTGGTCCTATTTTATGTATCTATACAGGTATTTCCAGATATTTGACCACAGTCTATGGGACATGTGCGGAGGTAGGATTTGATCCCACCAATAACATCTTTGGCCTTCCAACTTTGACACTGTAGTTTGTAAGAACTTATATGCATGTGTTATCAGATGAAAAGATGGGAGGGAACCAGTGAATGAGGAGAGCATGAGTGAAAGTGTACTGGACCATGGGCCCATGCCAAAATGTTTCATCAGTATATGAGAGACCTGCAGATATTTAAAGATCTTAGTAGAGGGCCATTTGAAATGAAAGCTAGCATCTCGAAATGATCTCAATTTACTGTTGAAGACCAAGTCAGCTACCCTCACACCTCCCATGTTAGGCCAAACAGGTTGGGTTTAAGGACTTTACCCAAAATTAGCAGGTTGGGGTTATGGAAGAGGGGTTGATCTATGTCTCTGTACCCATCAGTTTTGAGAAAAGTATTTAGTTGATGTTGTGTTTGAAGCATGGAGCCTATTGGAGAGTCTTTTAGTTTCTGGGGGAGATTTTTCTTATTTGCAAATGGTAGCACTTTAGGAGCTATATTGTGAGAAGAACAAAGGGAGTGTTCAATCTTAACCCATGGGGGCAGTAGAGAGAGGCAAGAATATCACTATCACAAAGTAACCAGAATTTAAGCCTTGTCAGGTGTATAGCCAGGTAATATAAATAAAAGTTTGGTGCTTTTAGGCCCCCATCAATTTTAGAATGGGTAAATTTGGCATAACTGCACCTAGGTTTTTTCCCAACCTATAAAAAGGCACTAAGAATACTATGTAGTTGTGAAAACCAGGACAGCAGAAGGGCCCAGTTACACATTTGTAGGGGGTATAACACACGAGGCAGAATATTCATTTTAATAATACTCAAACAGCCCCATAGGGACAAAGGAAGATGAGCCCAATGCGCAGTATTCTCCTTTATAGTAGTGAGAATGGCATCAAGGTTCAGTTTCTTCATGGTTTTAGGTGAGGGGTGTAGGGTAATCCCTAAGTATTTTAATTTATCAGTTCGCCATTGGAGGCCAAGATTTTTTTACCTCAGCTCTCAAGGTGTTTTTATTAAGTGGAAAAATATCTGTTTTGTCTAGGTTTAATTTATAATTTGAAATGTCCCCAAATTGAGATATTATGTGAAAGGCCACTGGAAGGGATTGTGCAGGAGAGGATACTCTAGAACTGATTTTAATCGCGCTCCGTTTATTTTCGCTATATTCGCTGTGTTGACTTTATAGCGAAAATAAGCGGAAAGCGATTAAATTTAGAAACTGTTAACATCAGTAATGAGGAGGAAGTGGATCAACTGCAAGATTTTAAAACAGTGTTTAATTCAGTAAGTAACTTAAAGTCCATTTATTTAATATATTCAAAGAACTCGTAAAAAAAAAAAAAATTAAAGTTTCTTCGTCCCAGCGGCACCAGCATCTTTGTTGCGTATGGCAGAGTTTGTCTATGCTAGAGGCTCTCAAACTTTATCCTGATCCTGCTCCCTTTGCTGTGTCTGCAATACGTAAGAAAGCAGACCAGCCTTAGAATGCAACTTAAATTAAAAATTAAAGATGCTGATAACAATTTATTAGTAATAAGAAACAAATTTACTGTGTTCAGGCAGTTGGTATGTGCGTCCAGTATCCCTGCTTATCTGAATCCACTAATAATGACATTGGGTTTTACTTCGAGTGATTCAATGCTTGCCTGCAACCACCTTGCGTGATGTTCTTTTAGTACCAACAGTCTAAGATCGATGTTTAGTTCTGCATTGCCAACCCCTGAAACCAATTTGTCAGAAATTAGTGCCGCATACCAAGAATTGAAGTGACCTTTCATCAGGTCCTTGAAAACTTTGTTTACTGAGACATCCAGCAGTTGTAGGGAATCAGTACAAGATGTTGGGATGCACACAGGTATAACACCGACCTCTTCCAGCTTCTGTAGAATGGGCGTGGTGTAGTGAGCTCTATACAAGTCAAAAATTATAATGGCTTTTTGTTCCTTTGGCAGGTCAAGTTGTGCTTTCACAGTATCACAGTAAATGGCAATAACCCCTTCAATGTACCAGACGGTTGTTTCCTCATTTGCCCAGTGATTCACTGATTGCGTGATGTCCCATTCGGCTGGAAATTTGTGCTGTGGATGGCATGCTGTTGTCTTCCCCTGGAATGCTGTCCTTAGAATGATTTACTGATTCACTGACTGACTAAATACTAGATCAGTTAATTGCCTGCATGCTTTGTTGTCAGGAATGCTCTAATTCAATCAGCCGCGATTAAGTTTACAGCATGGATTCATCTCGGGGAAATCGTGTCAGACAAACCTTGTGGAGTTCTATGACTGGGTGAAGAGTGCCTTGGACCTTGGTAGACCAGTGGACGTCCTCTTTCTAGACTTCAGCAAGGCATTTGACTATGTTCCTCACATGGGCCTGTTGGATAAGCTGGGAGAAATGGGGTTGGGGAACCAGATGATCAGATGGATAGGCAATTGGCTCCAGGACTGGACCCAAGGGTCGAGTTGGCGGGATAGTCCTCATCCCCAAAGAGGTTCATTAGTGGGGTCCCACAGGATCAGTCCTTGGGCCCCTCCTGTTCAACGCCTACGTCTCTGACATAAGGACAGGAATCAGGAGTGAGATGAGTCTCTTTGTGGATGACTCAAAACTGGGGGCTGTGGTGGATGGGGAGGAGGGGAGGGTGGCCATACAGGGGGACCTGGAGGCTCTGGAAAGATGGTTTATAAAGTGGAAGCTGAGGTTCAATGCAGGGAAATGTAAGGTACTCCACCTGGGGGCCAGAAACCCTGGCCAAGTGTACACCCTGGGGGGGGAATGCTACAAGTCTTGATGGCTGAGAGGGACCTGGGGGTGGTGGTGGATGTCAAAATGAACAACTCGGAGACTTGTAGGAGGGCAGCAGCCAAGGTCAACAGGATGCTGGGATGCATCGCTAGGGAGATCACCTCCAGAAGGAGGGAAGTGATGCTCCCTCTGTATAACTGCTTGGTGAGGCCACACCTTGAGTACTGCGTGCAGTTTTGGAGGCCACACTTAAAGAGCAACATTAAACTCCTGGAGAGGGTCCAGAGGAGGGCAACCAAAATGATTTGGGGCTTGGGGGACAGGACCTATGAGGAGAGGCTCGAAGAGCTAAATATGTACACATTGGAAGAGAGAAGGGACCGGGGAGACATGATAGAGGTCTTCAAGTACATGAAGAGGGTAAATAGGGAGGAACAGTCAGGGTGCTTCGAAGGAAGGAGGAGGGAGCCACTAGAGGGCAAGGGTGGAAGCTGGAGGTGGGAAGATTCAGGGAGAAAGGAGGAGGTGCTACTTCACTGAGAGGGTGGTGGAGCCATGGAATGCACTGCCTAGGGGGCTGGTGGAGGCAGAGACGGAGGAAGGGTTCAAGAGGGGCTGGGACAGGTACAGGGGAAGGGTTCTGGAAGCAAAATCCAATGCAGCAAGAATATCCAGAACTGGGAAGGGAGAAGGCGGGGGGGGGAAGCAAGGTCAGCACCCAGGGTGGAGGCTGACCAATAGAGTAGACTGGAAAGACCATTAGGCCTATTCTGCTGGCATTTTAGTATGTTAGTATGTTAGTAAGTCAGTGCACATCTATTTCACGAATACTGGCACCCACTAATATAATCAGTTCTACAATATATGTAATAAAATATCATCTGCATATGCAGAAAGTTTATATTCTGCATTACCTACAGTGATGCCTTTGATGAGGGGAAATGCATTTAGTTTCTGAATGAGAGGTTCCCGGAAGAGATTAAACAAATATGGTGAGAGGGGGCAACCCTAGCATGTACCCTGGTGGAGAGTGAAAGAAGCAGAGAGATCAATATGTCATTTTATCACTGGACTTCCTTTTAACACTCATCACTGCTTGTTGTAGCAGGCCACACAGTTACCTCCATTGGATGATCATATGATCATATCTCTGGACTATGTAGATTCCTTCAAATATCCGGGGGTGTGGATTGACTCCAATCTTTCCTTCAAAGTCCATATTGAGGAACTCTCCAAAACAGCTTAAACGGAGGCTTGGGATTTTCTTCAGAATCAAGGCATCTATTAACACAGGAGGAGAGAACCAGGTTGGTACAAACAACATTCTTGCATCTCATCGATTATGTAGACCTTCTGTACAGGCACTGCTCTAGTGTGGCCCTTTCCAAACTAGACACTCTGTACCACCAGGCACTCAGGTTCATAACCGGTGCCCCCTACTCAACACACCACTGTACCCTCTACAACATTGTAGGTTGGGGCTCATTTAGTCTTAGACAACAAAAGAACACCATGCTCTGGATCTATAAGGTCATCTCTAACAAGCTGCCTCAATATATTAAGGATTGCCTACCTTCTTGCATTCCTGGCAGCTATCTGCTTTGAAGGCAGACTCGTATCACCCTTTACATACCCAGAGTTAGGACGTGCTTTGGTCAGGCAGCGATTAGTCACACCTTACCAGTCCTCTGGACTACTACTCAAAATTTACTGCAGCTCGTTTCTCCTGTACCATTAGCTGCCTTCAAAGATCTTATCCAATGATCATTTATGGAGTCCTGCAGGTGCTTCCAGCACTGAATCTCTGACTCTCCCTCCTACTTGTCTGTCATCTACCCCTAATAATGGCGCTTTTTTCACCCCCATAACCTTCCCCGTACCCTTAGACCTACCGCGCTGACTAATGCTGCTATGTCAATCCTGAAGGTATTATAATTGCCCCCTCCCACCCCTCCTAACCTCTCCTGCCTCCACTATCCTTGGTGCATCCCATGCCCTCAGTGCCCTTGCTTTATAGTCTTCTCCTAGGCCATGTAATGCTTTGCTAGTCTAGACCTCATCCAATATAATATTGAACTCTACTGTCTATCAGAGACCTGCCTTGCACAGAACCGCACATAGCGGTATGCTGACTGCCTTTGGTACCATGCCTGTAAATTATGCTGCCTTGGTCTGTTCTCAGTGCAAGCCCTATGTAGCTATTTGTAAATTATTGTACAACACCGTGCCAAGCCATGCCTTTCTCACTTGTAATGACTGTACATAGGCTGCTAATGTTGCTACACCTACTCCAAATTGTTGTAGTGTGAGTTGTTGTTGTTGTTTAAACTACCAGGTCCATCTTGTAAATGAGCCCTGCTCAATGGTGTTCCACCTGGCTAAATAAAGATATTGATTGATTGATATGAAAATAAAAATAATGTTTTTTTTCCACAATTTCATTGTTGGTAAGGACCCGTGCTCAGTAGTGGAACTATTTCCAACACAGCATAGAAATCACTGTACTAGATCTCAAGAATCAATTTTGTTCAAAATTCTTTATCCTAGAACATGTGTTGTGCAAAGAGTTTTTGATTTTGGTTGGACCAAGCACTTATAACCACTTACCAGAATTATTTAAGGCTAATGGATTAGTACCCATTTTTAAGAAACAGTTGTCAAGTCTTTTAGATGATCAGTTTTTTGTTGCTGTAAATAATCTTATTGTAATTATGCCTTTTATATTCTGTACTGTATCTTTGTAATTGCTGGTCGCACTTGAAAAAGGGCAAATTACTCAATGTGCTTTTCCAGGGTAAATAATAAAAATGAATGAATGAATGCATTTGGATAGTCACTTTTTCTATTGTAAAAGCAGTGGCATCCAAAATCTGTAACACCATCACTGTGACATCCAAAAGTGATAATACTATCATTCTGATGTGACTTGATAGAATTATAGATGAAATGTTATTTATATTACCTGTGTGCAATTAGACCAAGAGACTGAAATTTATGCAACATTAGGAAAATAAAAGTACTATAAACAAGAACTGTTTGATATAAAGCTGTTCAATAACAACCTGATAAAACCAGGTGGGTCCAGACTCATTCCTGAAATTCTGACTCCTGAACTTGATAGCTGTCAGGGAAAAAGCATATTTTCCCTTAGAAAAACAGAACAGCTTCAAATACAAGCCTAGCATAGTCGGGAAGTATCTGTAGGAGTAAATGCTGCTTTCTAAGTAAACAGTTACAGTGTCCTGTCTCAGTACATCAAGGCACCACTGCATTTTTTAAGAGGCATTAACCAGTTTAACAATGAAGCAAAAATACCTCAAAAACGGGAAAGGGAGCATCATGGATTTCAAACCAAGAGAAAACGTGGTGCCAGTTTAAGAGATATACAACAACCTGTGCCCTAGGAATGTGTGTACACCTCAAATCTTGACAGAGACCAAACAGATACATAGACGGTTGAGGACAGATAATAACTTAATCCACTCAATCAACCCTGCTTTACTTATAAAGGTTTATTCGATCAGTTCAAAGATTCCAGAGCTCCCTTAGAATTTTTTGCTTGTTTCTAATCATCCCCTGTAGCTATCTAACTGGGCTTTTAACCCAGAGATTGTATTGCAATTGACTATGCCCTTGGATAGCATGTTTCATTTATTCGCAACCCTTTCTGTAAAGAAATAGTTCCTTATGTTTTTCTTGAAATTACCCCCCCACCACCACCACCAATTTGAGGATGTGCCCCTGGTGGTAGTCTGCCCTTTTATCTTATAGAAATCCATGTGTTCTACCTTGTTATGCCCTTGCATGTATCTGTAAGTTTATATCGTGTCCCCCCTCCCTCCATTCATCAGATAACAACATATTAAAACTCTCCAGCCTCTCCAAACAGGTCTTTCTCTGTTGACAATGAATCATATTTGTTACCTTTGTTGGATATTTTCCAGTGACTCCCTATCCTTTTCCAGATGTAGAACTCCATATTCCGAAGTCCCAGGCTGCATTGTGCAAGTGCCTGCACCGCGCAACTGAGATGTACCAGCACAAAATAATGGTACATTGAGAAAATGCACCAAAAGATGCGATCACCCATATGCAACTGAATATCCCGAACATGCACGATCATGCAGTAGGAGATACATGGTGTGGCAGGTGCCCTGAAACCTGGGTGAGGCACAGGAAAATGTGCAATGGGTGGCCACATGTGCAGTGCACAAAATTGCAGTATTCAGCCGGGATATGTAAATGGCCTCACTGCACATTCCGAGCCCATTTCCCACATGTGCAGCTCATTACTGGAATGTTATCAGACCATTTACATACCCAAGGCATATGCAGTTCCAGCTTTGCAGGGCTGCTCCACCACTCCACAAAGGTGAACAGGAGGTATTACAGCCTAGCAAGCAGGTGTGATGAAATGTTTATGTGTGGATGGGTGGGCTGCATTGGCCTGAGTACAGTGCTATTACCCATAGATATGTACAGGGTCAGACTGCGGTACAGGGGGCCCACCTGGTCAAGCAACAGGGGAGGGCACAGGGTGGCACACTCTGATTGGTATGCCATAGGAACATGATACACTAGCTACATTTGCAGATTATAATCACCTGCAGTGCCCCACACCCCCCCACATGAAAGCAACATGGCGATACATGCAAGGATTGTCACTGTTCAGAAAGTGACTAGGTATCTGAGTGTGTGGGTCCCACCTGGACCACTCCAGGTAACCCAGTGGGCCAGTCTGACACTGGCCATGTACGTGCCCATGGTGGCCACATGTCCAACATTGGAGAGGTCGAGTGTCCATGAAGCATGCCAATGCCACCCTCAGGCTGCAGATTGTGACACATCTGTCCCACACTGCCCACTGTTGAGCTATGTCCACCACAGGAACACCACACAGACCCTCTGCAGTGCCCCTGTGGTGGTGTCATACTGCATGGCAGGCATCAGTGACATGTCTGTGGCTCTCAGTTGTGTGGGCCTGGCATGGACGCATTGTGTGCACCTATGGTGTACCACTGTGGGTGTGTCCCACAGGTTGGTCCCTGGCCCATGCCATGTTGCCACTAGTACCACAGGACTACCAGGGCAAGGTTGCCCCAGATGTCACCATGGGTGCATGCCACCACTGGGTGGCACCCTGCAGGCCACATGGGTGCAGGCCATGGCCCCTGGTATGTGTGCTGGATTGTGGCTGTCTGCTCCACTGGTGTGCTAGGTGGGCACCTGGCAGCACTGGCATGTGGCTGCTGGGTGTCTATGTCCTCAGTGCGGTGTGGGGGGTGGCTCTCTGGGAAGTGCTGGTAGTGTCCTGGCACCTGTGTCTTTGGGTACTTCCATCCTGGCACGACTGCTGTGTGTAGGTGCCTGGGGCATGTCCTGGTGCACCTCCAAGGGCTGTCTCAGGATGGTCTGCCTGCAATTCTGTGGCCTGCCTGAGGGTGGCTGGCTGATTTAGGTCATCCTTTTGTTGACCTAACTTATTGGGGTCACGCTTTCACACATTTTCTGAGATGTGCCACAGATCTCCAGTTTGGGCCACACATCTTTGAATATGTGGGCCCTAGGTTCTAAAACTTTACACAGTATTCCAGATGCAGTCTAACCATCAATCTGTATAATTTAAAAATGACTTCCTTGTTTTGACTAATGAAGCTCCATCTAATACACCCCGATATCTCAGTTGCCATTTCATACACCATATTGCTTACCAAAATATGCCTTGCATAGGCCACTGCAAATGTTTGCTCCTGATGCCCCTTTGCATCTTACCCCAAATGTTAATTTCAAGCCTCATATCTCACTTTGGTAAAGGACAATTTTCAGTGGTGAGTCCAAAATCCAAACAATATGAAACTCCTAAAAATCTGTCAGTCTCCCCCTGAAAAAGGAATTATGAACCACTGTACTAGAAAGGCTGCAGTTCAAAAGTGAATTGAGTCCATCATTGACCCCACAGTTGTATCCCAGATTTTTGGTTACAAAAATATTTATTCAAGTAATAACTACAGCATGGTATCTATAAAAGCAATGGCTTTTCTGTTCCATCTATTCAGAAGAACAAAGTGAACCAAGTCACTCCTGTTCCTTGAATGTAGCCTAGCCCTCCTCCACTACCACAACATCATCTTCTATCTTTAAAAAAGTACTGCAAATGGACCTTTTGAAATAGCAGTGGTGCCCACAACAGAACAACAAAGCATAAAGCTGCTGAATGCTGCTAATGTTCCTGCATCCTTACCCATGAGCAGACCAACAATATACAAATTATAAACGTGTCAACTGTCCAGCAGACTGCTCTTCCTATTCAAGATAAACTGTACCTTTTCTTGGGGTGTCCCAGTGAAAAATTAAAACTCCACTCCAGAGTCGCTGGAAAAGAAAGTAAGCTGCATTATCAACTCAGATGTTAACTGACACTACATGAAAATGTTACTTGTTGAATATTTTTCTTTCAAAGTTGGCATTTGATGTTCATTCAGAGTTCATTCTTCTGTTTGCTCTGACTTCATTCAGATTACATTGTTGTACTCCTAATATTTATCTACTTCCATGATTATTTGTCCAAAGCTCATTAAACGTTTATTACAATTTGTGTACTATGACTTCTACAAAGTTTGTACATACATTTGTATTCTTTACCTAAAAAATGGGCTCATTAAAAACAATAATTATAAACCACTCACTCCCCCCCCCACACACACTCACATACATAATTGTGGGGGCTTTCCTGCACTCCTATGCGTGAGCTGACACCATCCCATGATCTATTCCTGTAGATCTTTTTCTTGCCTCTAATCACCTCCTGTAGCTATCTAATTGGGTTTTAACCCTAAGATTGTACTAAAATTGACTATGGCCTTGGACAGATTGTTCCATTTACTGTATCTTAACCCTTTCTGTAAAGAAATACTTCATGTATTTTTTGAAATACCCCCACCCCCAGTTTGTGGTTGGCAAATCTTCATACTACATCTATTAGCGTTTTTGACTGTCTCTCAGCCCAACTGTGCTGCAGCTGAAGTGGACTAGGACATCAGGACAAGGTGCAGCAGTGCCCAACAATGCCTGATAATGTAACCAGAAGCAGCAAGGATTCTCTGATTCTCTCTATACAGCTGGGATGCTTAATGTCTTTCACATTCGCCATGGACAGCCAAAGGAAGACCAGAAAAACGGTGAAGATAATCCACAACTTTCATTTGACCAGTAGGGTATTTAGAAGCATGGTTAAGGCCACAAACAACTCAGCTGTTGAGTAGTTGGCCTTGGGTGACCTCATGTTTGCCTTCTGACCCCAGAGAATTTGGAAACAGGTCGCAGCAGTTGCCTGGGAAATCAGTCAACCCAGATTCAGCCAGCAAGGTCCTGAAGCCAAAAGTGGACTTCTAGAAAGGAAGTTCAAGGAAAAGTCCACAAATTAGGAGCCAATCAGACAGCCAATAAAAGCAGGGAGGAAATGATGGACTAAACTGGCTATGAAACCACCTTCAGGATGTAGACATAACATTTCATCATATTTGCCTGAAGAAAAGAGCAAAGTTCCCATCCAGCATTCCATGGGGAGAATGCCTGTTACCTATTCAACCAGAGAGTCAGTCGAGTTGGCTACCTACTGATCCAGTAGGATAAAGTAGCGGCCAGTCAGGGATGAGTAAACACTAGACTTTTGTGCTTATTGTAGAGAGTACATCTGCTTTCCTGAATGATTGACTGTTCCAGAATAAGAGAGGTCTTCTAGAAGGCCTGTCTGGTTGCATCCAACACTGAAATACAAGTATGCACCCAGCAGTGAAGACTTGAGACTGACAACCACCATGCCAGCAGTTTGAATTCTAAGGATCAACATTCTAGCCAGAACATCAGTTTCACAAAAAGGACACCAGAACTGTGAGTACTGTTCAGGGCTTGTCATTGCAATATGTAGCTGTGCATTAGAAGCAGGTCCAGCTGAAGACTTTGGATGTATTTACCTGTGATTCGGTTTGTGTGGAGTTCCTACTTAGTGGATTTCAAATAACAAATGCTCAAAACAAGTGTCACATAAATACTTTAAACTTCTGGGCACAAAAGGAAAGCCACCAATACTGCATCTCTCATGGACTAGGAGTAAGGGCTAGTCTGGTGCACCAGTCATGTGAGTGTACTGTATTTGTTTGCCAGGGTATCACCAATCCAATATTACTACTGTTTGCATTTATTGTTTCTTCCCCTGTTTCCCCTCCCCTAATAAACCAGCACTACTGGAGCTTGCTCCATGGAGTCTTCATTATTGCATTTCATGCATGATTTACATTCTTCAGTGTCCTGTGTATTGCATATCACTGTTACATACAAACATACGAAGAAGCCAACAGAAGAAAGCCATTTAGTCTATCAAATCTGCTCATGTTGCAGGGTCGACAGCTTGAGCTACTGTCCCTGCCCCTTCTTCCCACTCCTCCCATTCTACCTACCCATGACCTTTACCTTCCCCCTATACCTGTCCCAGCCTCTATCAAAGCTGCCCACTGTCTTCAATGAGATTATCTCTTCTGGCAGTGCATTCCCAGTGTCCACCACCCTCTCTGTGAAGAACTGTTTCCTGACCTACCTCCTAAATCTCCCACCCTCCAGCTTAAGACTGTGCCCCCTCATGTTATGGTTGCCACTCTGCTAAAAGAGACTCTCCTTATCAAGCTTATTTATCCCTTTCAAGTACATGAAGGTCCAAATCGTGTCCCCTCTCTGTCTCCTGTCTTTCAGGGAGTACATGTTCAGTGCCCTCAACCTCTCCCTGTATACCTTACCCTGCTGACCAGCTATCATCTTTGTAGCCCTCCTCTGTACTTTCTCCAGCCAGTTAATGTCCTTTTTGAGGTGTGGGCATCAGTACTGAACTCCATACTCTAGATTCGGCCTTATCAGTGACCTGTACAAGGGTAGTATAACCTCTTCTCTCCTACTACTGATCCCCCTAGATATGCATCCCAGCATCTTGTTTGCCTTTGCTGCTGCATTCATGTACTGCATGGAGTGCTTCAGGTCACTAGTGATTATCACTCCCAGGTCCTTCTCCTCCCCTGATGCAGATACTCGGACTCCACCCAAGTACTACTTTGTCCTAGGATTCTTGGCTCCAATATGCATAACTTTGCATTTCTTGGCATTGAAATCAAGCTGCCAGATCCTGGACCACCTCGCTAACTTTTCCAGATCTTCCTGTAGGTCCTGTATCCTTTCAACTGTGTCCACTCTCCCACAGAGCTTGGTGTCATCCATGAATAGGCACATTTTGTCCTTAATGCCATGTCCAATGTCATCAATGAAGACATTGAACAACACCAGCCCCAGCACTGAGCCCTGCAGGACCCCACTGGTTTTGTCTACTACTTGGCCCCTGTCTACGGTCTTAGTGAGACAGTCAAAGAAGTCAATCAGATTTGTTTGACACAACCTCCCCCCCCAATAAACTCATGTTGCCTCGCATCCTGGAGACCATGTTCTTCTAGATATTCCACCAACCTTTCCCTTAGTATGGTCTCCATGAGCTTGCCCACAATGGAGGTCAGACTGGCAGGTCTGTAATTCCCTGGGTCATCCTTGGGACCACTTTTATGGAGCAGCACTACATGTGCTGTTCTCCAGTCCTGCAGTACTATGCCTATCTCTGGTGAACTACTAAATAGGTTTGCCAGTGGCCCTGCCAGCTCCTCAGCCACTGTTGCTTCAGTATATTTAAAAATTATTTATTTCCTGGGGGTGGGGGGGGGGCTGGCAACAGTGTTGTAACTTGTGTGCAGGAGGACCTGAGATCTTTAAGTGTGGGGAGTAGGAGTATCATAACAAACAGGGAATCATCATTAACTTGGGTATAATTCCATCCTGAGGTTCTGGTCTAAGGACAAGGACTAAGGTCTTCGACTTCAGGAGGGCTAACCTTGGGAAAATGGCTGTATACCTAAGAAACGCCTTGGCAGGAGTGCAGGAACTACAACAGATGGAGGCGATGTGGAGAAAAATCAGGGCAGGAATCGAAATGGTATCAAGCCTATGTGTGAGGCAAGTTAGGAAGGGAAGGAGAAGACAGAGACCACTGTGACATAAAAAGGAGGTGGCAAAAAAGGTCATGGCAAAGACTAGGGCCTTCCGACAGTATAAGGCAAAACAGTCAGAGGAGACTAGGGAAAATGGCCAGAGACAGCAGAGGGAGGTGGGGAAGGCTGTTAGGAAGGTCAAATCAAATTTGGAGGAGAGGCTATCCAGTACAGCAAGAGGGAGTGACAAGTTATTTCTCAGATATATTGGGGAAAGAAGGAATGTCAGGTGGGGGGTTGTCAGACTAGCGGGGGAAGGAGGTGTTCTAGTGGAGGAGGACAGCCAGAAGGCTAAAATCTTGAAAGATTACTTTAGCACAGTATGTACAGTCAAGGAGGAGGTGGATGGGCCCAAAATACATGGGGGAGGATCATCTAGCCCTGGGGTGGACACTAGTCCCTTCACTGAGAAAAGTCTACAGAGAACTGGCTGGACTCAGGATGGATAGGGCCTTAGGGCCTGATGCAGTGCACCCTAGGCTGCTGTGGGAGCTGAGGGAGGTTCTGGCCACTCCACTGGCTGCCTTGTACAATAGATCATTGATACAGGGAAGGTACTGAGGGATTGTAGAATGGTGGACTTGATTTTGATACATAAGGGGTGAAGAAGAGAAGATCCAGGAAATTACAAGCTGGTAAGTCTTACTTCGGTGGCTGGCAAGATCATGGAGGCACTCATTGAAGAAAGGACTGGGGGATTACCTAGAAGCCAGTGGGCTTCAAAATCAGAGATAACAATGATTCACCAGAGGTAGGTCCTGTCAGACCAACCTCATCGAATTCTTTAGTGAAGTAACTGGGGTGGTGGATTGTGGGGGGTGAGGGATGTGGCCTACCTGGATTTCAGGAAGGCTATTGACACCATCCCACATGGAAGGCTGCTACTGATGCTGAGGGGACTAGGAGCAGAGACTAAGATAGAAACATGGGTGGAAAACTGACATAGGGATAGGAGTCAGAGAGTGACGAGTGGGGTTTCTCAGGGGTCAGTATTGGGACCAGTACTTTTTAACATCTATATCAGCAATATTACAGAAGGTCTGGGAAGTAAAATATGCCTGTGTACTGATGATGCAAAAGCTCAGTAACAGGATAGACATTCGGGGGAGGTAGATAGGATGAGGGCTGACTTGGGGAAGTTGGAGGAGTGGTCCAGGAGATGGTAACTGAGTTTCAACACTAAGAAATGCAAAATCATGCACCTGGGGAATAGAACCCCAAGTGTAGAATACAGTTTTGGAGTGGGAGGTGCTGGAAGCCACAGAGGAGGAGAGGGACCTCGGAATAATTATTACTGATGACCTCAAGGTGGCAAGGCAGTGTGGGAAAGTGGTGGGGAAAGCAAATCAAATGCGTAGATATATAGGAAGGAGAATCACCAGCAGGAGGAGAGAGGAGCTTCTCCCCCTGTATGTAGCAATGGTACAACCACACCTCAATATGGAGTGCAGTACTGATGACCCTATCTCCAAAAGGACAGGGACAGATTGGAGGTGGTGCAGAGGAGGACTACCAGGATGATGCTGATAATGCAGGGATTGTCCTATGAGCAGAAACTTGGGGAATTGAACCTGTACTCCTTGGAGGACAGGAGGAGAAGGGGGGATATGACTGAGACATTTAAATACTTGAAAGGGATTAATAAGGTATAAGTGGAGAGTCTGTTTCAGCTAAGTGGAGCTTCTAACACTGAGGACATAGTATGAAGTTGTTAGGTGGCAGAATCTAGGGAAATGGGAGGAAGTTCTTCTTCACTGACAGGGTGAAGAATGACTGGAACAACCTGCCAGAAGAGGTGGTGGTGGTGGATAGGACCAAGCAGTTTAAACATGTTTGGGATAAACATATGGGTATGCTGGCAATGGGAGGGACAGGTTTGGGAGCTCCCTAATAGATGGATTCAGCTTGGGGGGTTTCATGGACAGACTAGATAGGCCAAGCGGTTCTTATCTGCTGACTACTTCTATGAATCTATGGTGATAGCAAGAAAGCCCTCAAGCTTCACTCTCATGGTTATGATGTCAACAGAAACTCTACATGGAAGTATAGCCTTGTAACTGATGGTTCCCTATTGTATCTATTATTTTATTTCTCTATCTGCCTTTCTTTGTAATAAATGCCAGTAGGTCTCTGCCCCCTATTTCTGTCACCTAGTTTATTGGGCAATCCCGTGGTTGACTCCAAGATGTATGATCTTTATTCACTACGTTTATAGTAATACTATTAATTTCTAACAAGTGGAGTGCCATAAATTATAAGCGTTCTTACAAAGCTGAACATTTAAGTTTACCTACCAAATTGGGCATGCACTGTTCAAAAATGTTTGTAATAACTCATTACAGAGGGATACATTTTTGCAGGTAGATTGTGGTTACAGTGGCAAGGAAATAATCCAGTGCAGTTATTCTTGGATGAGATCCCAGTAACTACTTCTGTTGAAATAAATCTCTTTATATTTCCAAAAGGGTGGTAAAGGTATAACTGCACCACTCTTTAAATGTCAGTGTCCATTTATATCCAAACTCTACTCCACACCAAAAATGCTATGTCAGAGAATTTTGTCAACCCACATAATTTACAGCATCTATATAATTAGTTAGATACAGGATTGATTTGCTGACCCTCCCCAATCTACACAAACTGACAAATAGCAGTAGAAACACTTGTGATGGTTAAACTGTCTAGCATCATTATTTAGCCCAATTCATTTTATCTGTAGAGAGCCTTTCCAAGAAGGCACCAAGCACTGTACTTAAACACATAAAAAAATATGGTACAGATCACAATACAAATAGAGTAATAGATGGTTAACCGGATAACAATGCAGTGTTCCCATCAAGAGGAATCTTATGACATTTACACTGTCATGGTTCATGATGTTATAAGGTTCCCTAAGATGTAAACACGGACTTTTTGTTGTTCACTGTGCTGAGGCTCAACCATACAACATTGTTACATACTCTCACATATTATATGGAAATATGTTACTGTGAAGAAGGCAAGGCTTTTTTGTTACTTTGTAGATTTGAGTTCAGCTTTTGATAGTATAAGTAGATACTTATTATGGAGGAAACCGGAAGATCTGGGGATGGACTTAATTTTGTTGGATACTCTGGTAAGGTCACACTCTGACACTTGGACCAGGGTACAATACAACCAATTTGGAGGTATGACTTTATCAATCAAGACAAATTATAGGGTTAGACAGGGGTGTTTGTTGGATATATATATATATATATATATATATATATATATATTATAGGGGCACAGTCGCGCCACTATCTTTAGTGTTATGAAGCCACTTCTATTTTAAAGTCAACATTTTGTGTGTTAATAACTTTGGACCCATTCAATGGATTTGCATGAAATTTGGTATGCACGGCGTGGCATGGTATATCTCTTGATTTGTCAAATTTTGTTTCAGTCAGACTTATGGTCTTTGCACACGAAAACACTGAAAAATGCAAAATTATCCAGTTTTGGAGGCAGTTTTTGGGATATTCTCTGTGGTGCTGTGAGACTGTTGTGTGGCATGCCACTCTACGACATGGCTCACTTGAAAGAGCTTGACTGCCAAACATGCCACTTTTTGTTTGGTGAAAAAATATTGAGGAATTCAAAAGTTATAGCACTTTAAAATTCCCATTATAAGTCAATGGGAAAATTTACATGGTTATTTTGCAAACAAAGAATCGGGTTTTGGCAATCTGGTCACTCCTCATGATCAAAGAATTTGCAGGCTCACAGTCAAAGATTCTTTGATCTCGAGGGAGGGACTAGATGACCAGATTTGGAGGGACCAGATAGCCCAATTTTAACAACTTTTAAAATGTAATATCTCAGAAATGGTTTAGTCTTTTAACTTGAAATTTGGAGGGTGCTGACGGGATGTCCTGAAGATGTGAATTATGGTGCTTAGGTGTCAGAAAATACATTTGTTGTAGAGATATGGTGTGGTGCAGTTTACATCCCAGTAAAGTTCTAACAGCAGCTCCTTCCTCTTGCTGTTCTCTGCCAAAAGCTATCTAGGTCAGTTTTTAAATGCAAACACCTGGTGTCCTTCTGCCTAAGCCACTCCCCCTAATTCACAGTTTCTTCTTCACCTAGCTAACTGCACAGATAACAATTCCTTCACACAACTCAAACACACTGACTCTTTTTTTGTTTTCTTTGATTGTTTTTACCCTAACTTGAAGTTCCCAGTAGTAGAGTTCTAGTTCTTTAGTCCAGTAGAGTAGTAAAGTTCTAACAGCAGCTCCTTCCCCTTGCTGTTCTCTGCCAAAAGCTATCTAGGTCAGTTTTTAAATGCAGACACCTGGCTTCCTTCTACCAAAGCCACTCTCCCTAATTCATAGTTTCTTTCTTCACCTAGTTAAATTCACAGATAACAATTCCTTCACCAAATTCAGACAAACACACTGACTCTTTTTTCTTTTTTGTTTTGCTCCTCCTAATTCACAGTTTCTTTCATCACCTTGCTAACTTCACAGATAACAATTCCTTCACCCAACTCAGACAAACACACTGACTCTTTTTTAAGAGATGTACATTGACACAATTTAGAATGGAATTGTGGAGAGCAAATTATATATACTTTAAACAAAAAAGACCAGATATTTTTTCTCCATTCTGTAAATGTATATGTAATATATTGTGAGGATACTCTAAAACATATTCTACTCATGTGCCCCCTTTATTCAAAGGGAGCAAGATTGGTTAAGCAGCCTGATGAAGGACCTCAACTCCCCCCTGACCAAATGGTTCACTATTTAAGTAACTCATATGATAAGAATGTTATGGATAAGGCATGTGGCTTTCTGTCTTTAGTTCACTTATAGCTACGAGGTAGTAGCATTTAGAATTTGGGATGATACTACATGCAACACTGCACTGCAAAGAAATAGTAGGTTTTATTTATGAATTATTATCTGTATAATAGGGATGTACTTGGGATCAAAAATGTTTAGATTATACAGTTTTATAATGATGATCTAAGAACAGTCTTAATTATTCATGGAATGGAATGTGTTTTTTGTACTATTTTAAAATATTGTATATATTGTTATATGTTTGTAAAGGCTTACAGCCAATCAATAAACTAAGCACTGAGCCCTACTGGGCCATTGGACTGCCACCGCCTCATCCACTTTGAGTGGACCTGCGACGCCGCTCCTTCAGTGAAACCTTCTCTGGGCTGAGAGAAGTGGTCCCCACCTGATACCCAGGTCAGGCCATGCACCTCCCAAAAAGCTGTTGCCAAGAAAGATGCCTGCTCTTGCCCAAACCACTCAGGTGGATCTGGGCCACAGACGCCACCAACCAAGCATCACAGGAGGGACTACAAGCTTGAACCTCACCAAGGGTTTGGTTGCAAATGCTGTAGTTCCCCAGACTCTTAGTGCACCAAGCCCTACCAGTCTGTTGGACTGCTGCTGCCTCGTCCACTTTGAGTGGACCTGGGACACCGTTCCTTCAGTGAAACCTTCCCTGGGCTAAGAGACACAGTCCCTGCCTGATACCCAGGTTGAACTGCACTCCTCCCAAAAAAGCCACTGCCAAGAAAGATGCCTGCCCTTGCCTGAACCACACTGGTGGATCTGTGCCAGAGACATTGCCAACCAGCCAACCAAGCATCACAGGAGGGACTGCAAACCTTGAGCCTTACCGCTGATTTGATTGCAAATGCTGTAGCTCCCCAGGTACGTTAAGTGCCAGGCCACCACTGCTAGCAAACAAAGAACTGTTTGAATTTTTGGCACCTTACTGCTGATTGGCCAGGACTTCCAGTGCCATCTCCAGATTGGCTGGTTCTAGGCACCGCTGTATGCGGCCTGATATGGTTCCCTGACTGATTCTATTTCTCTTTTCTTAAACTGCTGTTTCAGAATTTTAAAGTTAAATTAGATTTCAGAGTGTTAAGGATTTTACAGTGCTACTTGTTAGGGTGCCTACTAGCCTTAAACCATGTACTTCTAGCTCCGTGCCTGAAACTGCCTATGTTCTCTCTAAAACTTGCCCTCAAAGTATTACAGTTTTAAGTGAATTACAGCTCTTTCCACTAGAAGTTTTAAGTGAATAACAGCTGTTTCCATTAGTGTTTAAAATGAATTACAGCTTATTCCATTAGAGCTTTAAGTGAATCACAGCTCCTTCCAGGACTTAGTCTGCTAATTGTACTTAAGTTTTACAGTTTAAGACTCAGAATTTTGATCTCTCCTTCCCTTTATCTAACTATTCTAAGCTAAGCTCTGCTAATTTACCTAAGTTTAAGTCTGAGAAACCTGATCTTTACTACTCTTCCTGATTATTCTAAACTATGCCTTTCTCCCATAGTTAATGCCCTAAGTTATTGTTCCCACTGAAACACTCCTCTTGCCTGCCTGTACTTAATTTCCCTTCATCTCTCCCCAGACTTTAAGAGCACCAAGCCCTACCAGGGCATTGGACTGCCACCGCCTCATCCGCTTTGAACAGACCTGGGACACCGCTTCTTCAGTAAGAGCTTCCCTGAGCTGAGCGACCCGGTCCGCACCAGATACCCAGGTCAGGCCGTGCTCCTCCCAAAAAGTCACTGCCAAGAAAGATGCCTGCTCTTGCCCAAACCATGCCAGTGGATCTGGGCCAGAGATGACACCAATCAAGCATCACAGGAGGGACTGCAACCTTGAGTCTCACCACAGGTTCAGTTCTTTTTCTCTTTCCACTGGCATTGTGTGCTGGCTCCCCACCCTCCCTCCACCTCACCCACCCTGGGTGGGCATTTCTTTATATAGGTGCCATAGGATCAGGTGACTAAGTGTCAAATTCTCCATTGGTCCATTATAAGATCCAACTGCTAGGGGCTCCTGTTACTCCCGATTAAGCAGTCTGATGCCTAGCTAACCTAGTCAGCCACTTAAACATGCCTATGCTACAGGTGCCTGTCATAAACCCTACTGCAAGACACAAGCAGGCCCACCACCACCCTTACAGTCAATGAACTTGAATCATGGCATGTCAAAAGGTGCTGGTGATTTTAGTGCAACTCCTTCTGATGATCCTCTTCTCTGCTATCAAAGTACCTGCTACCAGTGGCACTGCGGGTGGTTCTTCGTATATGCTGCCCTCTGATGACTTCCATTTTTCCAACATGCTCATCTTCTCCTATTCATGACTCAGCTCCACCCCCTCCTAATAAATAGAGGCTTTATCTATCTAGCTTTGTGTGATTCTAAAAAATCCCTCCTTTATCAATTCACCCTCTCCTCATTTGTCCACCAGAAACTATGGTATATCTCGCTACTAGCCCTACTACTCTCTGGTGATATTGAGACTAATCCAAGCCCCACAAATCACCTCTCCCACACTAACACATTGCTAAGCACTAAAAAGGGTCTCCTTATTGCCCACCACAACATCAGAAGTCTTGAGCACAACTTTGCAGTACTTGATGCGTGGGAGACCCTCTATAAACCTGACATACTCTGTCTGTCAGAAACTTGGCTTAAGGCCTCTATCCTGGACTCTTTTTGTAACCTTACCTCTTACAGCCTCCTTAGAAGGGATAGACCATCCACCAAAAGATGGAGTGGGGTAGCCATATATTTCAAAGAACACCTAAACCTTACTGCCATGAACATGACCTCCCAGACTCATTGTGAGTCCCTACACACACTCCTTACACTTGGGGTGAAAAAGTTACACATTGTCTGTGCTTACAAATCCCCTAATAGTGGCCAGCCTGGCCTTGATGAGCTACTAAACCAAACTGCCACATTATCTTGAAAAAACGAAGTACTCATTTTTGGGGACATAAATCAGAACTGGCTGGGGAAATGCCAAGCCACCTCTCTAGCCAAGATTCAGGGTCACAACTTTCATCAGCTAATCTCTGAATCCACCAGAATTGCCCCTCACTCCAACTCTAGCATTCTCATTGACTAGGTGTTCTCAAACAGTACAGAACACATCTTGGCCACTGGCACACTCGCTGATGCCATCACAGACCACTTGCCTATTTTTTGTATATGGATCATGGGCACTGCCCCTCCACCTATACCTCACTTTATTATGTTTTGCAGTTTTGCAAAATTTGATCTGCAAAACTTTCTGCATGACTTATCTAACATTGACTGGACCACACTATACAAGGCACCTAATGTGCAAGCTGCCCTTGACTTTTTCCTTACTAAAGTCAAGGAACTACAGGATAGACAATCCCCACTTATAACACGGCGAGTAAAAGGCAAACAAACCATGTGGTTAAAAAATTATCTAATCACCAAAATAAAGGAAAGGGACAGAAGCTGGAGTTATTTTAAGTCCTCCGGTCTCCAAACTGACTACCACACTGACAGAATACAGCGCAATGCTTGCAAAAAGGCTATAAGGAGTGCTAAAAGCTCCTACTATAAAAATCTGTTAGTCAGTGCCTTAGAGGACACAAAAAAGTTTTGGTCTCATATAAAAACTTTCCTGGGCTCTAACCACTCTTCAACCCCCACTGATATGACCCTCAATGGAATAAACTGCAATAATCCTCTGACCATCACTAACGTCCTCAACAACCAGTTCTCCGACCTAACCAATTACACTTCCTCCTTCTCAGCATCACAATACACTGGAGCTCCTGCTGCTTCTAGCTGTGATGCCACGGCCCCCTCTTTTCACTTTAAGGCCCTGTTGTGATTGGATGTTTTGAAACTTCTCAGCTGTATCTCTGACTGCACAGCCACTGGCTCAGATAGCATCGAACACAGGCTTCTGAAGATAGCTGCACCACTCATAGCTGCTACACTTGCTAAAAGTTTCACCCTCTCCTTGTGTCAAAGCCATGTTCTGGACATCTGGAAGATAGCCAGAGTGACTCCAGTCTTTAAAAAAGGTAACCCCAAAGACCACTCAAATTATAGGCCTATTGCTATCTTGTCAGTTCTTAGTAAAATCCTAGAGAAACTAGTTGCGACTCAAACTATTCAATTCCTCCTCAACAATGATCTCCTTACTACTGCCCAGCATGGTTCTGCAAAGGCCACAGCACCTCCACTGCCCTGCTTAAATTCACCACAGACACACTCTCTGCTATGGATTTGGGCCTTCTCACTGGAACTGTTTTTATAGATATGACAAAGGCCTTTGACCTTGTAAACTACTCCATTCTCCTTGACACCCTGTGCTCAATTCAATTTGCACCAAATATAGTAACCAGGTTCAGCAGTTATCTATCGGATAGAATACAAGTCATAAAGTTCAACTCACATCTCTCTGACCAGGCAACAGTGAGCACTGGCATATCCCAAGGCTCCATTCTATGACCACTCCTATTCTCAGTATTTGTTAATAACATCTCCACAAATCTTACCTCCACCTTCTCCCTCCTCTATGCTGATGATATAGTCCTCTATGCTAATTCTAAAAATGTATCTGATGTTAACCTACGACTCTCCTCCGACTTTCAGAAAACTCAAGTGTGGCTCTCAAATCATAAGCTCATCCTAAACAAGACCAAATCACAAACAATGATATTTGGGACTAACTCAAAACTTAAACTATGTCAGACCAATTTTAGAGTCTCCAGATTGGATGGCTTGCCTACTGACATAGTGAACTCCTTTAATAACCTAGGTGTAATGCTAGACCAATCCCCCTAACTTCGAGCTCCACATACAGAGCACATGCAAATCTGTAAATTACAAGCTTAGTATGGCCTACCGAACTAGTCATATGCTTATCCCCCACAGTGAGGTTGGTCATTGCCTGTGGTATATTCCCTCGTACCCTGACCTACAGAGTTGCAACATTTGCAGCCATACCTAAGTCTACCCTCCACCGCTGTGTTGTCACCTACAACAATATATGTCGCTACGCCTCCTTCTGTAGCTGACTAACACACCATTGCCTCCTTTACGCTGATCTGAACTTGCTATCACCCCACGCCACCAAACTATACCCTCTTGGCTCCCTTGTTGATAACATCATAAGGTCTCAAAATCCCCTAAACCTTGGTAGACTTACTGATTCAGCTTACCCCCACCTACATCCCACGCTTAGCTGATAAATCTTTCATAGGTGTTCCTAAGTGCAACACATCCAAAGATGCCACTGCTTTGCCCACCAAGCTCCTCAACTTTGGAACACCCTCCCTCTCACTATTCACCAAGCTCCCTCTCATACAGCCTTTAAAAAGTGCTGCACAGCTACCATATCTCCTTGAGTCTATGCTCATGCTTTAAACCCCAGTAGTCCAGTCATATCTGCCATGTGTCACTTCATCCTACTATCTCCCTGACTGCTTCCTCTCCCTTTTCTTGTTTGTCACCTCTCTTCTTCATCTACCTGTACCTGGCTAACACCCCCTGCCTACTCTCTTATTCCCATCAGTCCCCCTGTGACCCTATGCTGTCTTTCTCTGCCCTGCTCCACCCCTCCAAACCTTATATTCTACTCTTCATCTCCTTAAGATATAACTCCACTTCCTTCTCTTTCAAATGGACTTATGACAATTCCCCATTGTAAGCCATGTCCCTCATGTGCTTTACTGGCAATGATTCGATCTCAGTCTACCCCCACCATTTTGTATGCTCCCTTACTAATCCACCCCCAGCCAAATAGTTATTCCCCACCTCTCTACTTTGTTCTTTGCCTCCTCACTGGATATCCTGATTCATGTTTTAAAACTGGACTAGCTCTTGCTGCACTTGCCTGTTATTGTCCATTTTATAGCTAGCCCTGATTTGTTTTAATTGTACTTGCAATTGTTGTATTTGCCTGTTAATGTCTATCTGGTGTTACTTGAAATCTTGCAGCTATTGTACCTAGCTGATTATTTCACTGTCTTGTATTCTTGCTGTAAAACATTGCTGTATTGTTTCACTACCTTGTAACCTCCTGGGTCATGCCTGAAAATAGTCATTTCTATGGCTAGTGCACCCTACTCAGTAAACAAAAACTAAATAAAATAATAAAATAAATTGATTGATGGTACTGTGCTGAAATGCAGTAGCTGAAGACAAAGGGGTGAAGGTTGAAGAATCTATGGAGACGTTCCAGATCTGTGGAGAACAGATTGACATTGAGAATTCACTACGCTGAATTAGTTAAATCAATTACTGTGCAGTCCTGTATCATATGTGCAGGTGTTACTCGTTGTGACAAATTGAGTGTAATATATATGGATCTTGTGTTTTGCTTTTAACTGTGATATTGTTTACCTGAGGGAGCCCTGGTTACCAAGCAGTAACCAGGAAGACAGACTGTAGTCATGGCTGGAGATCTGTGAACTACAAGTCTGGACAACTTCATTTATTTTAACTTTTAAAATGTTCTCCCACTAACCCCGGTGAAGTCTCAAACAAGGGGTTCTCTTAAAAGGTTTTTTGTTTTGAGATATACATTAGTTTTAATTTAATTCTACACTCTCACCAAGTGTGACCTCTAGTGTGGACTTCTGGGCCACATAGCTACACTTAAGGCACCCTGCTGCAAGCGGGGTAAGCCAAGTTGGGCATGCATCACGTGCCGCTGGGGACACTGGTGACCTGGGAGGAAATATACTGACACACTAATACCAGACAATAGAATGAAAGGTACTCTGAGCTCTGTGATCATCTTATCTGGCAAGTAGACTTTATCTGCCATTACAATGTCCCAAGCTAGGGGAAAATGAGGTAAAAGCAAAGGAAAAATATGCTCACAGCGTAATATGTTTACAGACAAATGACCCCAGTCAGGGCTTTGTCTGTGACAAATGTATTTTGATTAGTACTCTGCAGGGGGAAATTAGTCAACTGCTTCAAAGATTGGAAACCCAGAAAGAAATAAAATTACTTGAGAAATTCATAGATGAGGTGGTATTTGAAGCCAGTGCCAGTGCAAATGATATTATTGGTGGTACTCTAAAGACCAGTGTACCAGAAGAACTGTTTACCCTTAATGAAAAAGATAAGGAAACATGGGTTCATATCCCACTCACAGATAAGGAACCTAAGAACTCTAATCATGACACAACACCCCTATTATTGTAAAATCAATTTGAAGGCCTTACCCAGGATATAGATGACCTAGCAGAGATCTTAACCACACAGCAAGATGAAGCCCTTACAGTACCTAATGGCCCATTACTTATTTATTTATATTTTGTTAACCGGGTAAGCCCACTGAGACCAGCGGTCCCTTTTTCAGGAGCGACCCGGAATTAATTACAGAAAAAGACATTTAGAAGTAGTTATTTACAGTAGTTACATTTGTTACACAGTTATACATTAGTGACATTATACTGAGGTAGCAGTCAGGTTCACATTCAGGCTCACGCATTATTTGCAGTAGTTACATTAGTTACACAAATGTACATTAGCAGCAGTATATAGGGGTGGTAATCAGTTTCACAATCAGGCCCGTATTAGTAATGCATGACAATCGAGTTTCCCCCCAAGTTGTGGGGAAAGTAGACAACACCAGAAAATTGACATCAGTAGTTTTGGAGATACATCCAAGGAGAAGGGAGGTTCAAAGCAGTGCAGCGGCTTTGAACCTCCACCTGAACAGGAACATAATGGTAATTGGGGACTCCATTTTAAGGGGGTTTGATACTGTAGTATGCAGTGGGCGTAAAGCCCACACTACAGTCAGTACACTCCAAGGGGTACGTGTTAATGACACCACAAAATTATTGGATGGGCAATTAGAAAATGCCATCAGCCCTATTGTACTGTTGCACATGGGTACTAATGACCTATCCTCATGTAACATGAATGATATCCAAGTAGATTACATCAACATTGTTAAATGGATCAAGGAAAAAATTGGGGAGATTATATTATCTGGGGTGTTACCTACTGTAGGGAGACAATCCTACAAAAACAAGATTATCCAAATATTGAATACTTGGTTGTGGCAGCTATGTCTCAAAGAAGATATAGGGTTTATGGACAATTCCACCACTTTTACTAATAAAGCTTGCTTTAAAGGGGATGGCCTACATTTAAATCAGATTGGTACCAAGATTATGGGGAAGAAAATAAATGAAGTCCTGCACTTTCATTTGAACTGGAAAATGGGATGGGGGGGGACTAGAGCAAGTACCAGTTGCACCAATCCAAACATAAATGTGCCTAACCTTACTAACTATGGATGGAAGGGAGTACTAATCAAAGCCAGAAGTTTGGTTAAGAAGTTTGAGGAATTTAAATTATTACTAGCCGTTCAAGATATTCAATTGGCCTTAGTCACTGAGATCTGGTGGAATGTGAATGACCCGTGGGCAAAAACTATACAGGGGTACAACGTGTCTTCAAAAAGTAGGGAACATAGGAAGGGTGGAGGTGTGGCTATTTATATTCATGAATCAATTAAATGTGAGTAGATTCTGGGAGATGGTGATTTAGAATTATTGTGAGTCAAGTTATCTCCACAGTTTGGTGCCTCAATCAAACTGGGTTTAATACATAGGTCTCCCTCAGTATCTCTGGATAACGATGTAAAACTGGTAAACCACATCAGGAACTTGGACCCATCTGGCAAAATTCTATTACTTGGAGATTTTAGCTTTCCAAACATAGACTGGATAACACTGACAGGAACTAATAAATTGGACTACTCCTATCTAGATACGTTTGAACAACTTGGGCTCGAACAAAAAGTCCCTTATGCCACTAGAAGTGACAACACATTAGATATCATTTTAACTAACATGGGAAGTTCTGTATCTAATGTTAGCATTAGAGCACCATGGGGTAACAGTGACCACCAGAGTGTATTCTTCCATATTCAACGGAATTACAAGCAAACTGCGATGGATGTCACAGAAAAACTGAATTTTAACAAAGCTGACTTTAACACAATAAAGAGCAACCTATCCAATTGGGACTGGCCTAAGGAATTTTCTGGCCTTTCAGTAGAAGTAAAGTGGGACCTACTGCTGTCCAAATTGAAAAATCAGGATAGAATCAACATTCCTAGCATTCAAAAATGTGGAAAAAAAAAAGAATAATACCTGGTTGGATGAAACCCTCAACAAAAAGTTTAATTAACAAAAAAAAAATGTTCAAATAAATTAAACGCTGCAAACTTCAAGCAAACCCTGTTTATCGAGACCTAGTTAGAAAGGTTAAAGCTGAGATTAAAAAAGCAAAAACCCAGCATGAAATGAAGTTGGCTACCAGGGTTAAAGACAATAAGAAAGCTTTTCTCTCCTACATTAACAGACTAAAAGGTAGCACTAATATGATAGGTCCCTTTTTAAATGAATCAGGGCAACCAGCTAGCAATAAAGAAATCTCAGATATCCAGAATAAATACTTCTGCACAGTGTTTAATGACAACAGCTCCAGCACATCCAGAGATGCTATGATGTCTCATCCAGGGCAGTTAATTGTAGAACCAAAAGACGTACGTGGCAGATTAAAGAAACTAGACATTAACAAATCACCAGGGCCAGATAAAGTATACCCCGAATTTTACAAGAGCTTGCAGACTTTTTATACTTACCCCCGACCCAAATATTTCAGCATTCACTGGATTCAGGTGAAATACCACAGGGGTGGAAAGTGGTTACTATGGTACCTATTTTAAAAAAAGGACCTCAAAATATTCCAGAAAACTTTAGACCCATTAGTCCCTAATGGGGAAGCTACTTGAGAGTATCATAAAAGATCATATACAACATTCTTTGGACCACCTCAGGCTGATCAACCTACTACTACATGGATTTACTAAATATAGGTCCTGCCAGACCAATTTATTAACATTCTACGAGAATGTTAGTAGGGAACTGGATAGGGGAAACTCTGTTGACATCATATTTTTGCACTTTGCAAAGGCCTTCGATAAGCTCCCACATTCTGAACTAATCAAAACATTGGAGGATCTCAAGTTGAAGGCTAATATCCTAAATTGGATCATTAAATGGCTTGAGGGAAGAAAGCAGAAAGTAACAGTAAATGGGACATTTTCCAATTGGGCTCGGGTCACAAGTGGGGTGCTGCAAGGGTCTGTTTTGGGCCCCTGTCTTTTCAATATTTACATTACTTCACTTACATTGGATATACCTAATATATGGCTGCTGAAATTTGCCGATGACTGCCGTATGGGAACAGTTATTAATAGCAATGCGAATACAATTGCCCTTCAACAAACCTTGGACAACATATCAAACTGGACCAACCGCAGAGAACTAGCCCTGAACACTAACAAGTGTAAAGTTATGCACCTGGATGCACATAACAAGCAACATAAGCATAAACTTGGAAATGAAACCTTACTAGTAACCCACCAAGAAAAAGGTCTAGGGATAAAAATCAGCCCTGATCTGAAATTTAGACCATATTGTAGAAACCAAGTCAAGAAGGCAAACCAGAATTTGAACTGCATCCTCAGGCACATATCCTGTTGGGACAAAGAGGTGATACTCCCATTGTATGTTGCATTGGTTAGACCCCACCTGGAATATTGCACACAGGTGTGGTCCCTCTATATAAAGGAAGATATCCAAAGGATCAAGTGAGTACAGCGTAGAGCCACTAGATCTATAACTGGGTTGAGGGAAAAGCCATATGAAGAGAGACTGAGATCACTCAATCTGTATACGCTCCAATACAGGAGATTCAGAGGTGACATGTGTATGCTATACAGAGCAATGAGTGACCTCAACCTTAGAGAAGAACTGAGTTTTGTCTTGAGGGATAGCAGAGTCAGTGAAAGAAGACATTCCAAGCAATAGTTCTTGGCAAGATGGAACGTACTACGTAGAAAAAATTGGTTTAGCCAAAGGGTGGTCACAACATGGAATCATCTCTCACTGGAAGTAGTGGATAGCCCAAATATGAAATCATTTGAAATAAGACTGGATCAAGTATATGGGGATGGGGAAAACTACAATTTTAAGTAAACCCTTAATAGCAAGCATCAAGGACGTAAGTCCATACACGCTTGTAACAACTTATGAAACCTATGAATATCAATGGGCAAGTGATCTGAAAAAGACAGAATTCCTGTTATGGTTGATTACTGCAGGGAAGAATCACCCAACGCAGCTCTTTTGCACTGTGGACAGGTTGTTAAATCCTCCCTGTCAGCAGTCTATCTGCAGAAAAGTGTGAGGAGTTCTGGTGCTTTTTTACTAACAACATGCCATCCATTACGTATAGTATTTCTTCTAGTGGCCTGGCTTGGGCCAGTAGTAGTTTTACCCTTAGTGACATAGTTTTCCCTGTCTGGAACAAGTTTTGACCTGTTTCTGAGGCTGAGGTGCTGCAGGTGGTGTTAAGTATGCATCCCACAAACTGTATGTTGGACCCAGGTCCAAAGTAACTGATTCTTAGCTGTGCTGAGTTCCTAGGTCCAGTATTCGCAGAGATCATGAATGGGTCCATGAGGGATGGTATCTTTCCATCAGTCCTGAAAATGGCTGTGGTCAGGCACCTTATAAAAAATACTTCCATGGACCCTGATGTTCTAGCCTGTCTCTAACCTGTTTCTAGGGTAGGTTATTGAGAAGGCGGTTGCTGAGCAACTGACAGATCACCTGGAGTTTCTTTCTTTCTATCTATGAACTACTCCGGTCAGAATTTTGGCCATGGCACAGCACTTAGACAGCTCTAATCAGAGTGACCCATGATCTCCTCCTAGTGAGGGACTGTGGGCTACATTCAATCTTGGTGCTCTTGGATCTTTCATTGGCATTTGACACAGTGGATCATGGGGTGTTGTGGGATTGCCTGAGGAACTATGTAGGCCTCACCAGTGCAGTCTTGTGCTGGTCTGAGTCCTGCTTAACCAGGAGAATGCAGCAGGTGGCATGTGGGAATTTTACTTTGGAGACATCTGTGTTGTCCTATGGAGTTTTTCAAGGCTTGATACTCACCCCCCATTCTGTTCTCTGTGTACGTGCTGTCATTAAGGGAGATCACTAGATGGTACAATGTGGGATTTCATTGCTATGCAGATGATACACTGTTGTACCTGTCTTGTGTACCTGAAGATACATCTGTGGCTTTGGTGCTGAGCCATTGTCTGGCTGAGATTAACAGCTGGATGGCCTTGAACTGGTTATGTCTCAACCCAGGCAAGACAGAGTCATGGTGATTGAACCTGGTTGCCAGGGCTTGTCTGCTACGGAGGGTACAGGTCCTCTTGAATTGGGTGGCCATTCCCTCATGGCAGCTGGTATGGGTAAGGACCTTAGGGTTATTTTAAATGACATATTAACATTTGAACATTGGGTGTCTTCTGTTGTCTTTCTTTTTAAAGCTTTTTTTTTTCCACCAATCAGTGCAGGCAGGCTTTTCAGCCCTGTCACTGTCTCCTCTCACCTGGCACCTGTCTCCCCTGGTCTCCAAGCCATAGATCCCCCATGGATCACCCCTCATGGTGGGGCTGGGAAGGGGAGGGCCATCCTCACCCCACCCAGAAACACTCATACAGATTGTGGTCCAGAAACCAGATAATAGCACTAGGATGGAGATAAGTGGGCAGGGCTTCATATCGGCTGCACCAACCAATTTTCTATTTTCTCCTGTATTCTCTCCCCAGCCATGATGTCATGTAAGCACATGCATGTGGAGGCACACATACGTTATGGAACCATGGCCCATCCCTACGGGCTGAGCTAACAAGCCTCCCAACCCCAAGAGAGGAGAGTTGTCCTTAAGATGCTCAATCATCTCCCCCTCCCTGCCAATCACCTGTGACCCCTCATCGGCATAGTATGAGGTAAGGTGCTAGGTGCCTCAGCCCTCTATGCCACTGGTCCAGCAGGTGTCTTCTGCTGTGTGATTTGGCTTTTACATCTGTGGAACATCACCAGGATCAAGCAGTATTTAGCACAGGAGGGTCTAGGGACAATCATCCATGCTTTTGTCATCTCTAGGCTGGACTACTGCAGCACTCTTTACCTAGGGCTATTAGAAAGTGTGATGTGTCAGCTGCAGCTGGTGCAGAATGCTGCAGCCCAGATGATTGTAGGTTCCTCATGGAATGGCCACATTATGCCTATTTTACATGCTCTGCACTGGCTGCCTTTGCATTCACAGATTGTAAAATTTACTTGTTAACATACAAGGCTCTACATGGTCTGGGTCCAGACTACTTAAAAACCTCCTGATTCCGTACCACCCAGTCCACCCTCTCTGCTCCATTGATGCTGGTCTGTTGGTCATCCCCCCTGCCAGACTTAAATCCTCAGGTGACAGAGCTTTTGGAGTGGCTGCTCCTATGCTTTGGAATTCATTACCTTTCTGTAAATTTGCTTGGCTAGCACAGTGGAGGCCTTTAAAACTTCACTGAATACTTTTTGTTTAAGTCTACACAGTATAATTTATTTTTACTTCCTTTGATTTTAGCTGCTGGTTATAGTTTGAATGTGATTTGTCATGACTGTGGTCTAACTCTGTGAAGCTCTTAGAGCCCATGCTGGATAGGGCACTATATAAATAAACTTTGCCTTGCAGTACTAAAGTTGGGCAAAGTTGTGTAATTGTTATTTTGCAGTATATAGTGTGGTGCAGGTCCATTTGTTACAGAGTAACAGATAACAGCAAATGGCAGTTTAAACAACCTTGTTAGAGTTTCATCCTGGGGGAGAAGCTGAGAAGCATGAAGGTGAAGAACCATGGCCACCACTTGCACCCCCCCCCCGGGGAAGCCTGAGAAGGGGACCCTGGGAGAAGGCTGGCTATGACATCACAGTTGTGGAGGACTGAAGCCCCCTGCTGCTGCAAAATGGAGCATAATAGTGTGCAAAAAAAATGACAGTGCTGTATATAAAACAATGTTATTTTTTCACACATGCTGTTGTCTGGGGCATTACTGTAACTTTACAAAGTGCTAGCATAAATGAGAGAAGGAGGAGAAGAAGAGGGGTGGGGTCAAAGTGTATCAAGATCCTTAACCAAACCTGTAATATTGTTCAGTACCTCTAAATTCTCCCACATTTCAAGGGAAAATACTCATTTTACACCTTAAAATTGTTCTGTCTGACATTGAAAAGGTGCTGCCTACACAGAGATGGTTCTGTAAACTTAGATTTTATAGCAGAATTTCAGAATATGATTAGATTCTACAGTAAATCAAACCTAAGCTATAAAACAATTAGGTCACATGTTGCCACACAGGCCTTAGCTTTTATAATATCTCCATGTCAGATAATGTGACTCACATTATGAGGGTGAGTGTCCCACATTGTCCTACATTTTGAATGCCAGTGTCCCACATTGCAGTGACAAAAGCTTAAGAGCTACAGTAGTTTATAAAATGGCAGGGTAAAATCATGTAATCTGGCTCTTATTTATGTGTAAAATACAGTTCATACATGGTTAAAAAAAGGACTGCTCAGCAGTGAAGAGTCTGGAACCCAGATCAATGGGCATTTGGAACACAGGCATTTAGGTTAGCCCCCTACTGCCAGAACTGATCTTCCATCACAAACATGGCTGCTACCTTTACACTGTGAAAAAACCTCAGCTGGGCCCTAAAAATAAAACTAACTAAAGTAAAAAATAAAACAAATTAATTAAATGTTGTTTCCCTGATCATCACACTCTTCTTACATACATAAACAAATTAGAAACAATAAATATTGTTTATAGTTTTCACTACAACTGTTTCTTTGCTGACATTGAAAAATTCCCCTTCTATCTTTACCTGCTCATCAGGGAACTCTTCTTCTTGCCCTAGCAGTAAGATAATTGAGCCTCTGGCTGCAACATACTGTATAGGATAGTGTATGGCTCCCGATGCACAACAAGGCTATTCTCCAACTGAGTAGTTACTATGCCGACTGTTGACCTCAAGAGGGCAGCTCGAGAGGTCACACAGCTGGCATAGTAACCACGAAGTAGGAGATTAGCCTTGTTGTGCATCGGAAGACATACACTTTTCTATATAGTGTATGGATGAAAAACTTGCACTTTGAGGACAAGAAAACACTGGTAATAAATTATAGTTTTAACATAACTGCAGCATTTATAATATATTTGTTTTTGTAAAGGTCACAAACTTTTCAATTCACTGTCAGACTGGGAACTTGAGGTTGATATGGAGCAGGCATCCATCATTTTAGCAGGGCAACCTTCAATTGTGTGCTGAATGCGTGTGGGAGGGCTTTTCAAAAAAAAGACACGGTGGCCAAATTCCTCGCTTAGTGAGAAGCAATGACCGTGAGGAGACTCTCATATTTGTATATCTGGTTGATCCTGCCTTTTAATTAAATGTTGAACTATCTGGTTGACCCTGCAGTCTGTGAGTGTTGGGTGATCGTGTTGCCACCGCCACCACCACAGTTATCTGGTTGAGCCTGCCATTTCTGCTGCAGTCGGTGTTGTGTGACATCTGTAGTGCAGCAGAACGAAAAATCATTCTGCTGCACTATGGACGTCACTACTGCAGCAGAACAGCATTTTACAATTAACTGATTTTGGTGGAGAACAACATTCCACCATACACTATAAAGGCCTTTTTTGTCTGTGTGTACAGTGTGTTAGGAGAGAAACATTCTGCCAGTGGAACTGAGCAGAATTTTGAATTCATGTATTGCATGGTAATCATTCAATGATAAGCATACCATATCTCGAATATGGAGAAAAACAGAGGGAAAAAAAAACAGGAAGAAGAAAGTAGGCAATAATACAGTGACATTATCAATGACATCACTTGCAGTAGGTGGAAGAACTATTTTATCACAAATGTACACAAGTAAATCTATTGTTTCTACATATAAACATGCTTTCCCAACAGTAAAAGTTAAAAAGGAGCTAATTTTATAAGCATTAATATTAGGATGTGTAAAACATATTTTACACACACCCCATCGCGGCCTTTATTGCTTATACGCGAAACATCTATGATGCAAGGTGCATGCACACTACCATTAAAAAATGTCAAAGAATGGTGAGAGAACACTCCTGGTAACAAACATCTGTCAATGCCAGATCCTTGCTATTGGTATTAGTGTTGTACTGGGTCAATGTGCAGATCCTGGGCCATGCCAGAAGAGTAAGGGTTGGACCCGGGCCGGGGCAGGTGGCAGGCATGGTGGGGCAACAATTAACAAACTGAAGGGAATTTAAAAGAATAAAAAATACTGTTTTCACCATTCTCTGCTTGAAGTGGGGGCTGGGCTCTCAGTGTAGAGGCTGCTGTGCAGCAGTGCTGCTGTAGTCTGGTGTACGAACGTGGGTGACTTCAGAAAGGAATGTGGCTTCTGTTCCCACCAGTCTGGTGTGAGAACATCATAAAACTGAACTTCAGGCTGTCGTAGAGCTATGCTGTATGCAAGGAATAACTGGAGCACCCAGGGACATATTTTTCTAACCTCTCCCCTTTTTTATCTTAGTAGTCTGCTGCAGCAGTGCCATTTTCCTATCCTATTTGTTTCCCATTTTGCTTTGGTAGATTGGCTACCTACAGTACCTAAGTAGTCTCCCCCTCACTATTCTTTCTCTTACATTTTTTTTCTTTTCTGACCACATGTGGTGCTAAAGTGCCTGCTGTGCTGAATAAAATGCTTGACGTGCATATGAATAAGAAAAACAGGTTAAAGAGCAGCTGTCACCTTCAGGTAAACTTTAGCAAAACATAATCTTTAGACATAATCAAGCTTATATTTCACATTAGTTCTGCATTTCTCCTCCCCATTATTTATAGCTGAGATAATTTGCATGAAAACAGGATTTTTGCTCCTGAAGAGCTCATCTATTCCTGCTGCTTTCTTCCTACCTGAAATAATAATGTATCCCTTGTGACATCACAGGTACTCCCATGACAACAGATTGTGATGTCACAAGAGAGGATTATGACCTGAGCAGGGAGTAAGCTATAGAGACAGATATACTCTGAAGGAGCGCTTAAGGGCTAAAGATAATGTATTCATGCAAATATCCCCAATAAGAATTGATGGGGAGGAGAAATATATAGAATATAAATGGAATGCAGGCAGAATTGTACCTAATTATTTTGTTTTTTAAAGTTTTCTTTGAGGTGTCATTAGCTTTTCAAGAAAGTGTTTATGGTGCTTTAGCAGTCATAAAGTACCAAGCATGTTTGCTGGCTGTTGATATAAATAAAGTGCAAAGGGCACTTTATATGTTTAAAATCCTGATTCTAAAAAGCCTGCAGTGCTTGAATTCAGAACAGAAGCAGTCTACAGTCACTGGAAGAAGGCTGGAACTTAATGAAAAGAATGTGCATGGTAAAAGATGAGCCATTGTATGACCCAGACATTAACTTTCCCCTGCTCTGACAGAGAGAAACATAAGAACAGCTGTGCTTGCTAAAGCTGATTTATGAATGTGTCTGTTGGCAGATGTTTTGAAGTCCACGCACTTCATGCCTGAACAGTGTCACTGTCTAGCTTGCAGATTATTGGTCATGCCCCTTGTAAACTCTCTTGCATTGGATCACTGTGACACACCTCTCAAAATGCTCTACTATAGCAAAATGCTTTGCCTGTGGCAAGCATAACAAGCATTTGTCAATGCCGAACGTTTGCTTGCTGGCATTGGCAGTGGTAGTGTAGAAGGTAGAGAGCTGCGTAATAGGAATGGCAGTGAAGTATTGAACTGAAGCCAACCCCACCACCACCCTACAGAGAGTGAGAGGCATTGGGGTGTGCCTTTGGGTTGTCAGGCATAAAGGCCACGCCATTTCAGTACACCCCACCCTGCAGACACTGGCAAGTGTCACAGTGTTCCTTGGGGTCTTTGGCCCTTATGCGCACCCCATTCCATTAGGAAATACAGTGAGAAGGGTGTGATATATGAGAATGGGGTGAACTTTGGGGCCGAAGAGTCCAAGGCATACCTCAATGCCTCTCACTGGCTGCAGGGTGTGGAATGGTATGAGCATTACAGGAAAGAATCTCAAGTCACACCCCTGATGCCTGTCATTCTCTACAGGGTTGGGCGTTATGGTTGGAAACCCTAATACCTCAGGCCTTCATTGGTATTTTCACTCTAAATGTTCAACATGGTTTTTTTGTGACCCCACCTCATGAACAGGGGGAATATCAGTTTCTTAGCTGAAAGCTGCTTATGCACAGCGACTAAGGCATTTAGCACCACAGGTGCAAAAACATTCCGAACAGGATGTAAAAAATGACAGCTGTACTGTTCATGGGGAGGTGTAAAAAATGGCAATGTTGCAAATCTGCAGTAAAAATATTTAAAAAAATGGTGAAGTCACGAGTGTACATAGAAACTGTGCAACGCACACCTGTAATATAATTAGGTTGGGATTTTTACAGCAGATTGTCAACTCAAGCATTTTGAGCCTCCGATCATGAACAGTGTCACTGTGATTTTCTTTATCTGTCCCGAACAATGATTTCCACAGCAACCACAAATCTCTGCGCTGAAAGTGTGAAAACACACTTCTGCCATGTTGTGAAAAATGACAGCTGTACTGTAAATAAGGCAGTGTGAAAAATGCCACTGGTGAAAATCTGACTTAAAATATTACAAAGTCATAAACTTACGAGGGTGCGAAACTGTGCAATGCTCACTGTACACAGTCATTTTATGGACTTTTGTCACCAAATTTTCAACATAGCCATTTTAAGACCTCTGCTCATGAACAGTGTAACTGTGATTTTCTTAATCTGTCCCAAACATTGCTTTAGCACCACCAGCACATTGTGCGCTACATGTGCGAAAACACATTTTGGGTGGCATATGAAAAATGGCAGCTGTACTGTTCATAAGGAAGTGTAATAAAATGGCAATGTTGAAAATCTGGAGTGAAAATATTAAATTTGCAAACTTATGAGCATGCATAGGAACTGCGCAACGCACGCTCATAAAACAGTCATTTTAAGGAATTTTTTCACCAAATTTTCAACATAGCCATTTTAAGACCTCTGCTCATGAACAGTGTCACTGTGATTTTCTTAATGTGTCCATACATTGATTTACGCTTGCTCGACTACGCCATTATGTCTACATGGTAGGAAACACATTTTGGGCAAGATGTGAAAATGACAGCTATACTGCTCATAAGGAGTGTGGTAAAATGGCAATGTTGAAAATCTGGAGTGAAAATATTGAAAATTCATGAACTTACGAGCGCATGAACTACCAACGCACGTCAGAAAATAGTCATTTTGGAATTTTCACCAAATTTTCAACATAGCCATTTTAAGACCTCTGCTCATGAACAGTATCACTGTGGTTTTCTTAATTTGTCCCATACATTGGTTTCACACACACGACTGTGCCATTGTGCGCTATATGGTTGGAAACACGCTTTGGGTGAGATGTGAAAATGACAGCTGTACTACTCATAAGAAGGTGTGGTAAAATTGCAATGTTGAAAATCTGGAGTGAAAATATTGAAAATTCACAACTTACGAGTGTGCATAGGAACTGCACAACACACGCTCATAAAACAGTTGTTTTTTGGAATTTTTCCACCGAATTTTCAAAATACACTTCTTGAAAGCCCACCTTATGAACACTGGCAGTGTCGTTTCAGTAATCGGTCCAGAAAGGTGATTTCACACAGTGACCACGCAGTGACTGAAAAAACACCCTTTGGGCCTGAATACCACCATGACAGTGATATCATTCATGAGAAGGGGTCCCAAAAACCCCATGTTGAAAATTTGGTGCAAAAATTCCAAAAAATGCCTGAGATATTCAACAAAGTTGAAAAAACCCTATCTAGCCCATTATACAGCTTACCGGCATTTCCTCAGTCCGCAGTCGGCTTTGAAGAGTGCAGACGTGTTCCCGGTCCAGCGAAGATCATCACGCCGAGGTCCGGAGGTAAGTATGGGGTGAGGGGGGTGTGGGGAGGCAGGGTGCGACAGTGGGTGGGTGCAGGTTGTGGGGGAGGCCAGGAGACTACGTGGGACCGCTTTTTCTTTAGGTTAAAAAAAGGACCACGAGACATTTGCCACGCCAGTGGGCTCCCAGCGTGGCACCCAGTACTGGGGTGGAGGACAGTGGAGCCAATGGGGTTAGGCACCCCCATCGGCTATACAGTGTGTGCGTGCTGGGTGGTGCAAGCCTGCGTGTGAGCGTCTGTGTGTGTGTGTAGGGGGAGCTGCGCATGAGCATTCGATATCTTATCGCTGCTCACTGAAGTGTAGCTCCCGGTTTCAACTGTATGCCACTGCATTTTGGAGCTTGTCATAGACAGCTCCAGCATGCATTGACTTACAGGGGCCATGCCTGCCAACACACTGACTGAATTGGAAGAGGGGGTGACACACCTCCAAAATCTTGGATGATGGCACTATGTTTCTTGCACATGCGTGCAAGCAAACATAAAAATGGAGTAGGAATTAACTATCAACATCAGAGTGGCACAAGTTGCCCCAACTCACCCTAGCTTTTGAAGATAGCATCCATAAAGATGGGAAGTGCCCCAAGGTTTTTCTACCTCCTCTCTCACATCCCAATTTCACCACCTAAGTTGTGTCACAGCCCACTGACAAACTGATTGGGGAACTTCTGTGGAAAGGGTCCAAACCCAGGTACAACCACAACAAACTCTGGACACACTGGTCCCAGGGGGGCTGGAACCTTACCTGGCTGGAAGGATACAAATGGGCCTTTCAGACTGCCCAAACTATTCAGTGGCTCAGAGCTCACCTGGTAGACAGCCCACAGTGGGTAGTGATGGAGCGGAACTCGATGGGTCTCCTAGATGCCTCCTCTCTCATATTCCCCCCATTGGGTCACCAGACTCTGGTGGACAGAAAGCACTGTTGCCCACTATTGTAGCCTCGAGAAAAATCTGGCACTCCACCCTCATCAGACTGGGGATGGACCCAAGCCCAACCATCCTCTCCTCTTTGTGGCACAATCCCCACATTACCATAGACAACAACAGGGCAGCATGGCCACACTGGTGTGGAAGAGGCATACAAAGGGTGGTTGATCTCTTGGAACTCCCAGACTTGACAGTGGTCTCCTTCCAAGCACTATGTGGAAGATGGGAACTCCCACTGGTGAACTTCTGGAGGTACTTGCAGATGCAGGCAGCTCTCCATCCTTTGTTGGCCCATGCCAGACAGACCTCTCTGGAGCCAGCCCTCCAGGTCTGGCTTGACTGGCCAAAGGGACTGGTTGGGTGCATCCACACGCAGTTGAGGGGCACTCTCCCCTCACAATCTGGGGATTCAAAAGCCAAATGGGAAAAGATGATGAAGTGCACTATCCCCGATACCCAATGGGAGCAGGCCTGGTGAGACATTCACAAATGGTACAAGGATTCATGCACCAGGTTAATCCAAAATAAGATTTCCCATTCCTGGTACAAAACCCCAGCTGTCCTCCAGAAAGCCAAGATCCTCCCACTGGATGAATGTTGGCACTGCCTCAACCGGGGGTGACTTGCAGCACATTCTGTGGGCCTGCCCTAAGATCCAGCA
This sequence comes from Neoceratodus forsteri, assembly GCA_016271365.2. Taxonomy (NCBI): domain Eukaryota; kingdom Metazoa; phylum Chordata; order Ceratodontiformes; family Ceratodontidae; genus Neoceratodus; species Neoceratodus forsteri. Next base: position 1,262,821,685 of record CM057449.1, on the reverse strand, counting down.
CCTGTGGCAGCAGGTCTGCCCGACAGCTTCCAAAGCAATACAGAAAACCATTTTTCAACTCCCCTCCTTCTTTATCTTAGGGTTAAAACAGGATCTCCTACCTCTCAACCTCCAGGAATACAGATGGCGTGCACCCCTGACCATTCAAACTAAGAGAGCTTTAGTCTGTAAGTGGTGCTGTACCTCCCCTCCAACCAGCAGTGAGGTATTAGCCTCCCACTTGAACTTAGCAGCCCCAGATAAGATTTCCCATCTAAAGAACTACCAAATGGCTAAGTTCCAGAAGTGTTGAGGGCTCTACATCCAATATGGGGGACTTCTGGGACAAGAAGCTCTTCAAGCATGATGATCTGCATCTCACCAGAGAAGGAGCGAGAGTGCTAAGGCAGAAGTTGGAGGTCTTCATGGAGGGTTTAAACTGAGAGGTCTCCAGCACAGAGAAAAAGTCCTAAATGAGGATGCAGCGGAAAGATACAAAGGTAAGGTAATCAGCAAATGGAAGGGAACCCCCAACATATGACTAAAGGAAACAGGCATCGTCATGAGCAAGGAGTGGCCATAGGTAAAAAAGGAGGAACCTCATGTAAAGTACAGGAAAAGCAGACACAGTATAGGGTGATGGTTCTGGAGTTATAGCAGAGGGGGAAGGCCGTGATTGGAATGCTATGTGCACCAATGCCTGCAGTCTGGGTAACAAAATCCTGGAACGTGTGGCATTAATGGCCTCTGAGGATCTGGATATCATGGCAGTCACACAAACATGGTGCAATAGCAAAATTGCCTGGGTGCTTGCCACTCCAGGGTACACTCTGAACATATGGGACAAGGAAGGCAAGAGGGGGGAGGGGGAGCATTGTACATCAGGGAAGGGATAAAAGTGACAGTCCCACAAGACAAGGGGAGAAAGGCAGAGGCACCATGGGTAACCCTGGAGGTGGGAAGGGAAATGGTACTTAGAATGGGAGTGATATACAGACCCCCAAGGGCAGATGGAGGATGTAGACAGAGAACTGTTGGAGACTATAGAGAACATGGCAACAAAGGGTGAATTGCTGCTGATGGGTGACTTCAACTTGCCAGATGTGGACTGAAGCATCCTGGCAGCAGCCTCAGCCAGGAGTAAGGGATTTCTGCAATCCCTACAAGGAGCAGGTCTCACACAGCTAGTGAGGGAGCCTACAATGGAAAATGCAATTCTGGATCTTGTCCTAAACAATGGGGACAGGATAAAGGAAGTCACACTGGGGGAGAGCCTAGGGACTAGTGACGATTGAGCTGTGGGGTTCACCATAAGGACATCACAGGAGGCTAGCCACACAAGGACTAGAATCCTGGATTTCAGAAGGACAAACTTTGATAAGATGAAGAACGAATTCAGGAAGTCTATCCAGGGATATGATGACATAAGGGGAGTAGTGGAACAGTGAGATAAGATAAGGTAAGATAAGTAAAGATAAGGGAAGCCCTGCACCGGGGAGCAAACCATTGTGTCAGGCCCTGCAGCAAGAGCAAAAGAAAGAGGAAACCACTGTGGTTCTCGAGGGTAGTAACAGAGCTAGTAAGAAGAAAAAAAAGTGGCATTTCTGAGGTAAAAGGCAACACAAAGCAAGGAGGACAGGCAAGAATACTTGGAAAAATGAAGGGAAGCAAACAAGGCAGTAAGGGCAGCAAAGGCAGAAACCAAGGAAGAGCTAGCTAAATCATTGAAGGAAGGAGGGAAGGCATTCTTTAGGTATATTAGTGAGAGGAGGATGACAGGGGGAGGGATTGTGAGACTTAAGGAAGAGGGAGGCAGGGTAGTGGAGAAAGGCATTGACAAGGCAACCATCCTCAACAAATACTTCTGCTCCGTATTCATGGAAGATGTCAATGGGGGATGGTCCCCCATTAATGAAGAATGGCAAACAGGGAGAAGGGGTAGACATTAGACCTTTTTAAGAGGACAGAGTAAAAAGAGCACTAGAATAGCTTAGGGTGGATAAATCTATGTGGCCTGGTGGGATACATCTGAGGATCCTAAAGGAGATCCATGAGGAACTGGCTAAACCTCTGGCTAAGCTGTTCAGTGGATCACTGGAAACAGGTGTGGTTCTGGACGAGTGGAGGAGGGCACAAGTGGTACCCCTGCACAAAAGTGGTAGCAAGGAGGAGGCAGGAAACTACCACCCAGCCAGTTTGACATCAATAGTAGGTAAAATGATGGAAACCCTGCTTAAAGAAAGGCTGGTGGACTACCTAGAGACAAGGGGGCTGCTGTACCCAAGGCAACATGGATTCATGGCAGGGAGGTCATGCCAGACCAACTTGATTGATTTCTTCAAGTGGATGACAAAGGAAATAGACCAGGGCACAGCAGTAGATGTGGTCTATCTGGACTTCAGGAAGGCCTTCGACACAGCCCCACACAGGAGACTAATCCACAAGCTGGCAAATCTGGGGTTGGGGACAGAGGTGGTCACATGGGTTAGAAACTGGTTGAGTAACAGAACATAAAGAATGGTGGTAAATTGGGTTATCTCACAGGAGGGATGGGTAACTGGGGACCAGTGCTCTTCAATGTCTTCATAAGTGATATTGCAGAGGGTCTAGAAGGGAGGGTTAGCCTGTTTGTGGATGATACAAGGCTATGTAACAGGGTAGATACACGAGGAAGTATAGAAAAAATGAGGAGGGATCTGAAGAGGCTAGAAATCTGCTCCAAGGAATGGCAGTTGGGTTTCAATACAAAAAAGTGCAAGATTATGCACCTAGGGAAAGGGAATCCTAGGGCTGACTATGAACTAGATGGGGTAACACTGGAGGCCACCACAGAGGAAAGGAATCTAGGGGTAGTCATAGAAGACAACCTCAAAGTGGCTAAACAGTGTGACAAAGCAGTCAGAAAGGCTAACAGAATGCTAGGGTACATAGGGAGGAGTATAACAAATAGAAGGATGGAAGTGGTGGTACCATTGTACAACTCCCTAGTAAGGTCTCATCTGGAGTACTGTGTTCAGTTCTGGAGGCCCCATCTCCAAAAAGACATAGACAGAATGGAGACAGTACAGAGGAGGGCAACACAAATGGTGTCTGGGATGCAGCATAAGTTATATGAGGAGAAACTCAGAGCTCTCAATATGTACTCCCTAGAGGAAAGGAGGGGGGGGGGACATGATAGAGATCTTCAGATATCTAAAGGGGATCAACAGGGTACCAGAGGGGAGCATCTTTCACATGAAGGGAAATAGCAGAACAAGAGGGCACAGCATGAAACTAAAATTGGGAAAACTTAGAGGGAACTTAAGGAAATTCTACTTCACTGAAAGGGTGGTGGAGAAATGGAACACTCATCCCCAGAAATTGGTGAGGGTGGCCAAGGTTCAGGGATTCAATAATGTGTGAGACAGGCACATGGGAATTATCAAGCTAGGGTGAAAGGGAAGGGGCTTGTAGCATCTAGGGTACCTTAAGCATTAGAAAGAGGGATAGGACAGACTGGATGGGCCACAAGGCCCTTATCTGCTGACATCTATGTATCTATGTTAACCCTACTGCTGGGGTTGGATGGAGTACACAAGGTTTATGGGGGACAATACCCCTTAATAGACTCATCCAGCCTGAATGTGGATGAATGGATGTTGTGCAAGCTACTGCATCACTGGGGTGGGACACTTTATAGGTAGACTTACAGGTATGCCCATCCATATGTTGTATATAGGCTAAGATTATGTATTAGCTTGATGATCACAATGTCCCTGTGGCTGCATGAACTGGATACCAACTCTAGTAGAACACATTTCCTTCGTGAACTTGTCTTTCTGCTTCAGGGGGCAGTGGTTGACTGGACCATTGGAAATGAAAATGCTTCCACCTGGGCTCTGACGGATTGCCATGCAGGAGGCGACAGACACTCAGTTAAGAAGGGGACATCACCCAGTCTCAGGTTTGGTCCATCCAGCTCTGAGATGCGAGTACCCTTTGCTACTTCTGGACCTTATCTCAGATTTGCCTCCTGCCATTAAACTCCTGTTCAGCCCACTGTGGGGGACAGAAGCCACTCCAGGGGCTATGATAGGGTCCGCCTAAGGTTCATACTTTCAGATCCAAGGCACCTAGCTGCACCTGAGCTCTTTTTTTCTAGGTTGCTTGAAATGACAGAGCAAAGAACATTACTAGAGCAAGGATAAGGATTAAGGCTTCTTTTGGCTAGGCAAATTTACTGTGTGTTGTTATTTTTATTTTGTGCTCACAGGGATTGTTACTGTGTGTTGCTAACATTTTATTGCTTTATTTTTCTCTGATTCAAATTGTTGTTGCTGGGTATACCTTCTGCTGAATTATTACAGAGTGTGCCTACAGGTGTGTGCTTACAGATTCCTGCTGTAATCTTCTGATTCAAATTGTCTTTTGCAAGGTATATCTTCTGTTACTGCTTTACTTTTCTCTGTAGCAAAGTGTTTCTTACAGGGCATATCTTCTGTGAAATTATTACTGGTGGTGCTTTACAGGTTTTACAGTTTGATCTATCATTAAGATAAGCTTTCAGGGCTACTGCATTTGTTGCTGGCTGATTGTTTCTGCTCTTACCTCCTCATTTCTTTTGTCCGTGGTTCTTCTTTTTCGGCAGGAGAAGGGCCCAGCCACCTACCCCATCCCCAACCACCCCCCACTTCACTCCTTTTATAGGGTAGCACAGTCGTGACATTTCCTGTAGCAAAGCAGGAAGGGGCGGATTAGAGGAGTATCCACACAGTGACCTCATTTACAGGGCACTAGTAATTTTACTTGTTATAACAAGTTAGACAAAACAAATAAAACACAAAATCAAACTTTTGCTTTCATTTTCTTCCTTCTAATTACTCTGACCAGGTTATAAACAAAGCAACTTATCTGGAATGGATATCATTAACTGCAGGTACTGCGGAACACTTTTCAGAAGGGTAGTTTTACAGGATATAGGACACTGTCCTACATGCTGAGCCTTTGGAGATCTAAGGGCTCAGCTCCAGGCAGCACTGGCAGAGATTACGCACCTCAAATTGCATATTCAAGAGGAAATATATTATAAAAACTGTCCTCCATTTCCCCAACATCCAACAGAAGCACCTTGACCATAGAGGGTAGTTGGTCCGGGAGGTTGGCATGTGGTTAGGAGGGGCAAATCGGGTGCTCCATCACTCGGTGCTCTCCAGCATATCACCTCCACAAACCATATAAAAACTACAAACAGGTATCTGCCTCTATCTCTGAAATCAAACAAAGGGGCAGAGGACACTGCAGCACAGGAGCTAGCACAACAAAAGTGACCCAAAACAGGAACCAAAACAAAAAAAGCAAAAAGGAAATCCAAAAAACTTCTGATCATACGAGACTCCATGATTCAGGGAGTAGATACATATCTCCAGCCAGGGGTAATGGTCAGATGTCTCCCAGGTACATCAGCGTGGAGAGACACTGACTGCATTGCTAAAATTTTTCAGGAAGCAGGAGAAAACATTGACATCCTGGTACATATAGGGACTAATGATCTTGCCAGCTGGTCAGTTGTGGAGACCACCTGACCAGGCTGGGTGACAAACTATCATCCATTTCATCTGGCATCTCAGTCTCTGAGATTCAGCCAGTCTGGGAGAGGGGGACAGATGGACGGAAGGTCAGAGAAGGGGAGATAGGGGTGCTAAACATGTGACTCAAGGGCTGGTGCCAGGAAAAAGGAAACAAATTTGTAGGGAACTGGCAACAGTTTTGGGAGCGAAAGTTCTTTAAATTAGATGGACTGCATCTGACTAAGGAGGGAGTCAGTGCATTGGGGCAGAAGTTTGACGTCTTTGCAGAATATTTAAACTAGAAAATGGGGAGAGGGGTGCAGCATCCCATACATCGAATGGGAAGAACACCCTTCCCCCCTCAGCTAGTGGTCAAACAGGAGTTCAGGATGTTTGAAGTTCATTTGTATCACCAGGTAAAGAAAAAGGTCCAGCTCCCCATATGACACACAGGGGAAACGCCAGACCTCGCCCAACAACTAACACACCAAAATCTGGCCAATGGAAAATCATGTACACAAATGCTCACAGTCTGGGAAACAAGATCCCAGACCTGCAGGCAATAATGACAAATGCTAAACTGGACATAGTAGCCATTAGCAAAACATGGTTTACTAGTAACCACACTTGGGAGATTTTAATACCTGGCTATGTACTGTTCAGAAGAGACCGAGGTGCAAAAAGGGGTGTGGAGTGGCCCTTTATGTCAATGAAAATATTAAAGCTACAGAAATTCAGAACACACATAAGGAGCCAGAAGAACTGTGGGTCACCCTGGAAACAGGAAATGGGACAGTCATACGAACTAGGGTTGTGTACAGGCCTCAGATCAGGGAGAACATAGACACGTTACTGTTAGAAGATATACAAAACATGACAGCTAAAGGAGGTTCTGATAATGGAGACTTCAACATGCCAGATACAGATTGGTGAATACCAGCAAGGACATCTGCCAGAACTAGACACATGGAGGATTCCCTACAGGGGGAGAGCCTCAAACAACTGGTACAACAACCCACAAGAGACAGGGCTATCCTAGATCTAGTCCTGACTAACAGGGAAAGGATCACAGATCTCCAGGTTGAAGTTCACCTGGGTGCCAGTGACCATCACATGGTATGGTTCAAGTTGGCTACTGGAACAAAATCATCCCATTCCAAGGCAAAAATATGGGACTTCAGAGGATCTGACTTTGATAAGATGACCAGCAGAGTTAAGCTAGCCCTGGCAAAAAGAAATACAGGTAAGGGGGTACAGGCAAAGTGGGCAAGCATTAAAGATGCAATACTTGAAGCGACATCCTATTGTGTTAGTGAGAAAAGGAACTGCAAAAGAAGAAAGAAACCCTTTGGTTCTCAAACACAGTAGCAGAAGAGGTCAGAGCCAAAAGGCTGGCCTTCAGGAAATATAAGGGAATGCAGCAGGATGAAGATAGGGAGGCATACCAAACTTCCCTAAGGGAAGCAGGGATGGCAGTAAGGCAGGCAAAGGCCCAAACTGAGGAAACACTAGCACGAACAGTAAAAGAAGGTGACAAGACTTTCTATAGATACATTAGTGAAAGGAGAAAGTCCAGAGGGGGTATTGCTAAGATCAAAGGGGATAAGGGTGTGTGTGAGGAGGAGGACCATGTAAAAGCATCTGTCCTAAATAGATAGTTCTGTTCAGTATTTACTGAAGAGAAGGTAGGACAGGGCCCACAGCTCAGCACATGGACACGGGGGGAGGGAGGTGAGCACTACTCCCTTCAGAAAAGAAAGGGTCCTACAAGAGCTCGATAAGCTCAGGGTGGATAAGGCAATGGGACCTGATGGCATACATCCCAGGGTACTAAAGGAGCTAAGGGTGGAACAAGCAGAGCCATTATCAGAACTGTTTAGTGAGTCTCTGAGCACAGGAGAGGTCCCAGAAGACTGGAGAAGGGCTCATGTGATCCCGCTCCACAAGAGTGGTAGCAGGGAGGAGGCAGGGAACTACAGACCAGTCAGTCTTACCTCAGTAGTGGGCAAGATTATGGAGACACTCCTTAAGGAAAGGATAGTGCAACACCTGGAATACATAGAAGCACAGGATCCAAGACAGCATGGGTTTACAAAAGGAAGGTCCTGTCAAACTAATGTAACCCCCCTGCAAATGGGGGTTCCCAAAAGACTTCCAGGAGCTTGCTTGAATGCTCCAAGCCTGAATGGTGTTTGGCATTTAAGCCATTTATCAGTGAGTGTTTTAGAGCCTCTGGTACTGTCTTTAAGAGCTGTCTGCTTGCAGACATAATTAGTTTGTATGGGGGACTGTGTGCTTTCTGAGTACCACTGAGCTGCTGCCAATTCACTTCATTTTGCAGTCACTAGGAGTGCAAAGGAACCTATCTGAAAGATGTAACTGTTTGCCAGAAATTATTTAGAGTAATAATGAAATTACAGTTTGTCTAACCTGCTTTCTTTGCAGTCAGAACTGTGTCTGCTAGTTCCCCATTCTAGTTTTGAACTGCTGAACTGGACCAATCAGTGTGGGGTAAGCTAGCTCTAAAATGGTGCCTTGACGAATCAGAACTTGACTCATAATCTGAGCCAGCCACAAGAGGATTGTATGGGCAGTGACTCTGGGAGATGTAGTTTAGACTTCAGTGCCTTTTGGACCAACAGCAGCAGTCTATTGTGAGTGACAGCCAATCCAGTCAAGAACTGGGAGGAACTCAAAGGAAGTGCCCGGTTTTGTCGAGTTGGAGTTCAGTTGAGCTTTGGCAGTGAAGAGGAAGGAGCCCTGTGCTTTTCAGTGTGCAGTTTTAGTCAAAAACGTGTGTAAGGCCCAGAGTTCCGGTCTGCAGCTTGTGTAACAGCTTGTTAGGACTGAATCCGCCCTGTGAAAAGAATCAAAGGATCTCTGAAGAGTAGAAACCAGGCTCACCCTGTAGAAGACTGGAAGAATTGCTGAAAATTGCACTCGGTCTGTCAGGAACTGAATCTGCTGTGTGTTCTCCCGGTATTGTGCAGTAATTGCGATCGGATACAGATGCAGCCTGCCTGGTATAGTACTTTCTTTTATATGGATGTGTGAAGAGGTTTGTGTACCTCAAGTGAGCCCTGCTGACATTGAAGGACCCTATCTTATTTGGAGGTCGTGAGTACTAATTCAGGGTTGCTCCTGTTGAATTGCCACATTAAATCCAAATGGAATTACTGTACTGCTGACTGTTTAATTCTCCTTTTCTGTGTGAAAGGGCCCCTACCAGCTGCCACGGTTTGGACTAGCCACTAGGGCTTGGGTACCCAGGACAGTAACTGATAGGGATAGGCCTGTGCACAGAGCCATAGGTAGATTATTAGAGTGATAAGCTAATTAACCTGATTTCCTGTCCTTGTTATATCCCCTAAATAAATCAGAGCTGCTTGTTTCAGCAAAGTTATACTGCCTGAGGTATTTGTCTATGTTAAAGTACTGTACTGTGATTGTTGCACTGTATCTCATTTCACAGGAGGTCCCAGTGCCGAACCAGACCTGGGGGTAAGTGTATACTGTGAAGGTAATTTGATATATTGTGTGGGCCACTAGTGGGAAGAAAGGGGTTGCAGTGTCCCAGAGGGCTGTGACCAAGTTAGTTTAACTATTGCAAACCCTGACCTCTGGGTGGAGGCACCGCCATTGGATCCAGGCCCTCAACCTGTTAGTGGCAAATCAGGCAGGGGTAGTAGCCCCTGGGATAGCGCCATCTAGGGGTTACATCTTGGAGGCTCACCGCTGGGATTGTGTGTCCTCTAGTGGCCATATTTACTGAACCACTGTTAAGAAAAAATGGGTACCCGACAGAAGTGGCTGTGCACCGCTGGTGGAGTGGTGTACTGGGAGGAGATCGACCCCAAAATGCTATGCTTATCCTGGACATCCCCTGGGTCAATACGGACACTGTGCAGGAGTACTTTCCAAGGTGGAAGGTTTACAAAACCCTGTGGTGGTGGGTCGGCATGCTAATCTGCTCACCCACACTTTCCTGGCCCTAGTAGAGTTTAAGGATCCCATAGATAGCTCCAAAGTGCCACAGACCATTACCCCAGAGGGAGCCCTCACTGCTTGGAGAGTGATAACTAAGGACAGTAAAGACCCGGGGGGGAATCAGCCCCCACCACTATCTGAAACTTTTGAGGAGAAATTTGCTGAATGGTTGCTGGGAGAGGGGAAACTGTGGAGGACTTGAAGAAACTATTCTTGCCACCTGGGGTGTTCCTCCCAACACCCTCTCCTGCTCCAGTGCCCGTAATGGTGGCTGAACCAATGCAGACTCCTATTTCTGCACCTGCCATTAGTCACGACTCTTACCGAAGGTTGAGGATCTTCTCTGGCACCTCCCACCCCCAAGGAGGATGACTGGGAGACCTGGATAGACTATGTTGCCCCCAAGTGCTAGAATGGCAATGCTCGGAAGGTGAAAAGCTAAAGAGGGTTAGTGAGAGCCTCCGAGGTCCTGCCCTGGCTACCATCCGTGCTAAACGGGCCAGTAACCCTGAAGCGACTGCACAGGCCTATCTTGAGGCCTTGAGAATGTGTATGGGAGCCCAGATTCTGATGAGGACCTATGGTGGAGAGTAAGAGATGCACAACAGTACCAAGGGAGTTGTTGTCTGTGTATGTATCTCGGTTGGAAAAATTGTTGCAAGAATGCCTCAGAAAGGGTAGTTTGCCAGCGATTGAACTGGACCGAACCAGGCTGGACAGGATCCTTAAGTCTGCCCCTTCTCAGAACTGCTGTTGCTTCAGTTACACCTGGCAGATCGACTGGAATCCCCACCTCCATGATGAGTTAATGAGAGAAATTCGAGGAGTTGAGAAAAGACGACCTCGGAGGGACCTGCACCAATAGCTGTGGCTACGACCGAGTGACTGAGGGTGACCCATCAAGTGAAGTTCAGGGCAGAGGTTGACAGTCAATGAGTGCTCTGACAAGGAAAAGATATGCCACAATGGGGCTAACTGTTGAGAGAGATCCGAATTCAAAACAGTCCTTTATGAAGGCCACGCCTGCAAGTATGGGCCCTGACCTATATCCGACTGCATCTGCTATGGGGTGGGGGTACCCACCCATGTATCTCCTGCTGATAACAGCTCCGAACTCGATTCCTTGACCATGGAAGTGGAGAAACTGACGAGATGTCTCCAAATGCTTATCGACGCAGACAGAGATGGCACCAAGGTTTCCAGTTAGTAATACCCCGCCCTGGCTCCCAGTGTGGCGCCTCGGCCAGCTCAAACTCCAGAAAGTATGTTTTGCTATAATTGTGGGAAAGATGGGCACATGAAAGGGAATGCAGTCCCCAAAAGACACTGACAAAGTTGCATATAGGCTACAAGGAGAGCTTGGAGAAGAAATCAGTGGTTAAGAGGTGCACGACATGATCCCAGTGAGGGCACCAAAAATGCTAATTCACGTCCTTGTGGCAAGGTCAGTTGCCCAGGCCCCCACTACCGCCTCCAGACTGGTCCAGAATAGTGGGTCCTCCATGGAGACCACTGTAAAGGTGAATGGAGTGTCTACAAGAGCTGTATTAGACAGTGGCTCCCAAGTGACAATTATGTTCCAGGATTGGTATCAGAAGCATTTGTCAGACGCACTCTACAACCATTAGAAGGACTGCATGTATGGGGTTAAGTGAGAAGGCCTACCCCTATTCCGGTATATCCGAATTTGGCTGTCTTTCCCACCTCCGTGGCTGGAGTGGCGAACAAGTAGAGACCCTAGCCTTAGTGTGTCCCCCACTGGACTGTATGATGGTGTCCTTTGTTGATTGGAACAAATGCTCATGTTCGGAAGGCTGGCACAGTTGTGTTATGAAAAACAGGGTCAAAGACTAGTAGAGCTTTAAGAGTTCCGCTTTAATTAAGAAGGCCTATGAGGCACAGAGAGATGCTGAAAAACAGAACCAGAGGAACCGGTCGGAATTGTATGGAAGAAGGATCCTGAGTCTCTGATCCTGGCGCCAAATGCCCAGTGTACCTTACAGGAGAGGTCCGTATCAGAAAGGATGTTAAGAATAAAATATTAATGTTGGATGCACCAGGCGATGGAAAATTGCCAGAGGGACTGCTGGTCAAGCCTAGTATTTTGCCCGCTAGAGCCCATGCTTATGCCAGAAGGGTAATGGTCCAAGTTCATAATGTGTCTGAAAGAGACATTCAGTAAACAGAGTTGCATCCTGGCATGCATAGCGCACTGCAGTGCTACAGCAGAAATTGCAAGAGTAACGCCTGACTTGTTTGATTTCGCGACTCCGCTGCCAGCTGAATGGAAAGTGAAGATCAGTGAGAAGCTTGCCCAGAGAGACCAGGTGTTTTTTAAAGGAATGGGATGTAGGATGGTGCAAGGAGCTGAGCACAATATCCGGCTGCATGACGAAGACCATTTCGTGAGAGGTCTCGACGCCTGGCACCTGCTGACATAGATGATGTGAGACGGCATCTGCAAGAGATGTTAGCTGCTGGTGTAATACAAGAATCCAGAAGCCCTTATGCTTCCCCATTGTGGTAGTGAGGAAAAAGAATGGAACAGTAAGGATGTGTGTGGATTATCGCACCTAAACCGCGGACTATCCTGATCAGTACACAATGCCCCGCATTCAGGATGCTTTGGACTGCCTAAGCGGGAGCAAGTGGTTCTCTGTGCTGGATCTCCGCAGTGGGTACTATCAGATCCGATGGCCCCAGAGGACCGTGAAAAGACAGCCTTTATCTGTCCGCTTGGCTTCTATGAATTCATGAGGATGCCTCAAAGGGTTTCAGGTGCCCCAGCCACTTTTCAACGATTGATGGAGCGTGCAGTGGGGACATGAACTTACTAGAGTGCCTGGTATACCTAGATGATGTTATTGTGTTTGGCAGCTCACTGGAGGAACATGAGAGCAGATTATTTAAGGTATTGGACCGACTGGAGGACTTTGATCTTAAACTGTCCATTGATAAGTGTCAATTTTTTCAAACATCAGTAAAGTATGTGGGACACATAGTATCCACCGAGGAATAGAGACCGACCCAAGTAAAGTTGAGGCCTTGACCACCTGGCCACAGCCCAAAAATCTAAAAGAACTGCAAAGATTCCTGGATTCTGTGGTTATTATCGGCGCTTCATCAAGGACTATTCAAGAGTGATCCGCCTTTACTTAACCTTACTCAAGGGTATCCCCAACCCACAAAAATACCAAAAGTCAGCTCCTCAAGACTGAAAGAGTGTATTTTCATCCGAAAGGAAGTATTTGGGGCCCGCTGGACCTCTGATTGTGAGACTGCTTTTCATGAGATCATATATCAACTTACCCATGCTCCAGTGCTGGCCTATGCCGATCCAAGAAAACCTTACGTCCTGCACACTGATGCTAGCTTGCAAGGGTTGGGGGCTGTGTTGTACCAGAGCACGAGAATGGCCTGAGACCAGTGGCCTTTGCCAGTAGAAGCCTGACCCCATCCGAAAAGAACTATCCTGTACATAAGTTAGAGTTCCTAGCTTTGAAGTGGGCTATTGTTGACCAATTCCATGAGTACTTGTATGGGGCTAAAATACTAGTAAAACTGACAATAATCCTTTGACCTATGTGCAGACCTCAGCTAAGTTGGATGCCACTGGCCATAGGTGGCTTTCTGCATTATCTACATATGACTATGCTCTCGAATACCGAGCAGGTCTGAACCACATAGATGCTGATGCTCTCCCGAGGCCTGTTCCCCAGAATGATTGGGTCCGATTGGCAGAACCTGACATTCGGCACTCTGGAAGTTTGACAGGGAGGAACAATGTCCACGGACGCAGTGGACTGCATGGTGGATTGCTTGGGAGCCTCTGAGAATTGCATACCTGCTGCTTATTGCCACTTTTCTGCAATAGACATTGGTGCACTGCCTCAGCTGGACAATGACAGTATTCACGGGCTCAACTCGCGATCCCATGATCAAAGCAGCTTAGAAGCCCTCTATGCAGGAAAAGATGTGTCCAAATTACGCCCACTGATTTGAGAACTGCACTGTTATACAAAGAAGGTCCTAAGTTGAAACTGATCAATAAACTGTTATACAGAGAAACAGTAGACAGAGGGGACAAGTAGACAAACAACAACTAGTGCTGCCCACTGCCTTCGAGACTCAGTACTGAGGTCCTTGCACAACCACATGGGGCACCTTGGTATAGACAGAACACTTGACTTGGTGAGATCCAGATTCTATTGGCCTAAGATGGGGGCTGATGTGAGCAACACATTCGAACTTGTAGTCGCTGCTTACAGAGGAAAGCTTTGCTCCAGAGGGCTGCCCCTTGTTAACATCACCACCAGTGCACCCATGGAGCTGGTCTGTATTGATTTTCTAAGTTTGGAGTCAGATCAAAGAAATATCAGTAATGTGCTGGTGGTCACTGACCATTTCACGAGATATGCCCAAGCTTTCCCACCAAAGACCAGAAAGCATCCACTGTGGCCAAAGTACTTGTAGAAAACTTTTGTTCACTATGGGCTCCACAAAGAATCCATTCTGATCAAGGGAGAGACTTTGAGAGTCGTCTGATCAAAGAGATGCTTTCTGTGGGGAGTGCGAAAGTCCAGAACCACTCTTACCACCCCCAGGGGACCCACAGCCTGAACGTTTCAACCGCACTTTGCTAGATATGCTAGGCACCCTGCACCCAAAGGACAAGCCTAGATGGAGCCAACAAATTAGCACCCTGGTACATGCTTATAACTGCACCAAAGTGATGCCACTGGATTCTCCCCTACCGCCTGATGTTTGGAAGAGAAGCTCGACTACCAGTAGATGTGTGTTTGGGGTCTCTCCTGATGGGGTTCAGGCTGACAACTATTTACAGTATGTGCAAAGTTAAAGGCCCAGCTAACTCATGCGTACCAACTGGCTCAAACCATGGCTGCCAAAAGAAATCTGGCCAACAAAGAAAGGTATGATAAAAGGTGAAAGCACAGGAACTCCAGGAGGGAGATCGGGTATTGCTAAGAAATCTGGGACTGCATGGCAAGCACAAGATTGCTGACAGATGGCACCATCTCCTCACATTGTAGTGGGCAAACTAGATGATCTGCCAGTGTACAAAGTAAGGCCTGAGAATAATTCAAAAGATGTAAAAACAATGCATAGAAATCATTTACTGCCCATTGGACAAATCTTAATTGAGTCTGAGCCCCTAGAAGATGCCCCCTCTGGACCAGTGACTAGAGCTGCTGCTAAGAAAAGATCAAGAAAGTCTGCACCTACAGAAGCAAAGTTAAAGTGTTCCCCTCCACAAGTCCCAGTTGAGCATGACTGTCAGTCCATATCGGAAGAAAGTGAGAGTGACTTTGAATACTATCCTTCTTACGAACTGAGTCAATTGTTTCGGGCAATCCCTAGTCAATACTGGAGACAAAGCTGGGCCTTCTGGACTGTCTAAGCCCCAGCTTCATCCCTGGAGCCAATGCTCCCAGAAAGTGAAGTGCAAAGCATCAGATCAGATGAAATGGAATCATTGTGCATGGTTGAACTGTTTGAGCTTTCAGGGAGGAAAATGATAGATTGGGGCAGACTGGTGATACACTCGAACAAGAAGAGTATTTTGAGTGCCCTGACAGTCCACTGCCAGTGTCCGAAAGCTCTCCATGCGAGCCAAATGTTGTGGACTCAGAAACTGTAACTCCTGGAGCTGAAAGTGCCCCAGGTTCTAGCCTCTACCCCATGGAGACTCCCTGACAAGTGAGGACAATGCTGAAAATGAGGCTCAGAGTGCAGAGACTATAACAGTTCCCCTAGAAAGACTGGTCGAGCTGTAAAGCCTGTGGTGCACCTCAGTTATGATTCACTTGGGAGGCCTGTGGACTTGCCTCTCAATGTTGTCCATAAAGGTGTATGTGTCCCGAGCTCATTGCCCAAACTGAGCGTCAGTGCTAACTCCAAGTTACTTGTGTTGCCCTCTAAGTATGGTGCCCTTGCCCCATCCAGCCCCAAGGTAACTGATAGGGAAGGGCCCCCTCTCTTCAGGTTTCATGTACAAGAGGTAATAACTTGAGTTATGGTACAATGTGTATGTAATACTGTGTAAAGAGTGATGTACTGCAATGTTTCAGAAATGTGTTCTTGGTAAAATGATATATTGACTGATGATTACATGTGCGAGCCTAATGCAAATGTATATGGTTGCAGTTGAAACTTATGGGGGTACTTGCTTGACGCGGACGTCAAGCTTTCCCAGGCCAGGAAGGGTGTAACCCCTGCAAATGGGGGTTCCCAAAAGACTTCCAGGAGCTTGCTTGAATGCTCCAAGCCTGAATGGTGTTTGGCATTTAAGCCATTTATCAGTGAGTGTTTTAGAGCCTCTGGTACTGTCTCTTTAAGAGCTGTCTGCTTGCAGACATAATTAGTTTGTATGGGGGACTGTGTGCTTCTCTGAGTACCACTTGAGCTGCTGCCAATTCACTTCATTTTTGCAGTCACTAGGAGTGCAAAGGGAACCTATCTGAAAGATGTAACTGTTTGCCAGAAATTATTTAGAGTAATAATGAAATTACAGTTTGTCTAACCTGCTTTCTTTGCAGTCAGAACTGTGTCTGCTAGTTCCCCATTCTAGTTTTGAACTGCTGAACTGGACCAATCAGTGTGGGGTAAGCTAGCTCTAAAATGATGCCTTGGACGAATCAGAACTTGGACTCATAATCTGAGCCAGCCACAAGAGGATTGTATGGGCAGTGACTTGGGAGATGTAGTTTAGACTTCAGTGCCTTTTGGACCAACAGCAGCAGTCTATTGTGAGTGACAGCCAATCCAGTCAAGAACTGGGAGGAACTCAAAGGAAGTGCCCGTTTCGTCAGTTGGAGTTCAGTTGAGCTTTGGCAGTGAAGAAGGAAGGAGCCCTGTGCTTTTTCAGTGTGCAGTTTTAGTCAAAAACGTGGTAAGGCCCAGAGTTCCGGTCTGCAGCTTGTGTAACAGCTTGTTAGGACTGAATCTGTCCTGTGAAAAGAATCAAAGGATCTCTGAAGAGTAGAAACCAGGCTCACCCCTGTAGAAGACTGGAAGAATTGCTGAAAATTGCACTTCGGTCTGTCAGGAACTGAATCTGCTGTGTGTTCTCCCGGTATTGTGCAGTAATTGCGATCGGGATACAGATGCAGCCTGCCTGGTATAGTACTTTCTTTTATATGGATGTGGAAGAGGTTTGTGTACCTCAAGTGAGCCCTGCTGACATTGAAGGACCCTATCTTATTTGGAGGTCGTGAGTACTAATTCAGGGTTGCTCCTGTTGAATTGCCACATTAAATCCAAATGGAATTACTGTACTGCTGACTGTTTAATTCTCCTTTTCTCTGTGTGAAAGGGCCCTACCAGCTGCCATGGTTTGGACTAGCCACTAGGGCTTGGGTACCCAGGGACAGTAACTGATAGGGATAGGCCTGTGCACAGAGCCATAGGTAGATTATTAGAGTGATAAGCTAATTAACCTGATTTCCCTGTCCTTGTTATATCCCCAAATAAATCAGAGCTGCTTGTTTCAGCAAAGTTATACTGCCTGAGGTATTTGTCTCATGTTAAAGTACTGTACTGTGATTGTTGCACTGTATCTCATTTCACAGGAGGTCCCAGTGCCGGAACCAGACCTGGGGGTAAGTGTATACTGTGAAGGTAATTCTGATATATTGTGTGGGCCACTAGTGGGAAGAAAGGGGGGTTGCAGTGTCCCAGAGGGCTGTGACCAAGTTAGTTTAACTATTGCAAACCCTGACCTCTGGGTGGAGGCACCCGCCATTGGATCCAGGCCCCTCAACCTGTTAGTGGCAAATCAGGCAGGGGTAGTAGCCCCTGGGATAGCGCCATCTAGGGGTTACACTAATCTCATAGATTTCTTTGACTGGATAACCAGAGTGGTGGACCAAAGGGGAGCAATTGATGTCGTCTACCTTGACTTTAGCAAAGCTTTCAATACTGTTCCACATAGAAGATTGATTAATAAGCTGGGTAGGCACAGGGTGGGTCAGACGTTGGTCAACTGGGTGGCAAACTGGTTGACGGGCAGAAAACAGAGAGTGGTGGTAAACGGTATACAGTCAGAAGAGATGCAAGTCACAAGTGGGTACCTCAGGGATCAGTCCTGGGGCCAGTCCTCTTCAATATCTTCATCAGTGACATTGCAGATGGACTGGAGGGTAAAGTTTGTCTGTTTGCAGATGACACCAAGATCTGCAACAGAGTAGATGATCCAGATGAGGTGGGCAGAATGAGAAGAGATCTGGATAAACTAGCAAAATGGTCATAAGAGTGGCAACTGGGGTTTAACACAAAGAAGTGCAAGATCATGCACATAGAGAAGAGAAACCCTGAAGCCACCTATAGGCTGGGAGAGGAGTTGCTGGCAGTCACAAGGAAAGAAAGAGACTTAGGACTTGGGCGTCATCATCACCGATGACCTGAAATCATCCAAGCAGACCACTAAAGCAGTAGGGAAGGCTAGAGGGATGTTGGGGTGTACTAGTAGGGGTATCACAGTTGGAAGAGGAGGATAATCCCTCTTTACAAGACACTGAGAGGTGCTCATCTGAGTACTGCATGCAGTACTGGAGGTCACACCTTCACAAGGACATTAACCAAATTGAGGCAGTCCAGAGAAGGGCAACCAAAATGGTGCAGTGACTGCATCAGAAAACATATGAGGACAGATTAACTGAGCTCAATATGTATACCCTAGAGCAAAGGAGGGAGAGAGGTGATATGATTGAAACATTCAAACACCTTAAGGGCATTAACAAGGTGAAAGAGTATGACATGTTTCAATATAAGAAAAATAGCAGGACAAGAGGACACAGCATGAGATTAGAGGGAGGCTGATTAAGGGGTAATGTGAGGAAGTTCTTTTTCACAGAAAGGGTGGTGGATGCATGGAATGGCCTACCTCAGGAAGTGGTGGATATGAATACAGTGCAGGGCTTCAAACAGGCATGGGATAGGCATAAGGGAGCAATACAGATGAGTATGAATAGACAGGCCTTGACAGAGCAAAGGCCAATGGTACATTCATAAGGTAGAAAAAGAAATGGGCAGACTGGATGGGCCTTACAGTCCTTATCTGCCATCAACTTCTATGTTTCTATGTTTCTGAATGATTTTACAGCTAGCTACAATTCTCCTGTATCCTGTTACAAACTGCAGTTACTCGGCTGCTGACCTGTTTTAGTGTTTATTCTTTTCCTCTTTCCCTCCCTCTGTCCCTTCCCCCCTTTTCCCATCCCAGTTTTCAGTCTAGGTCTGAAACACACTGTTGATGTACTTTGTTGTACTGTGTATAAGTTTCAAAACAATAAAAATCACTCAAAAAAATCATCAGAGTGGAACCCAACACAGAAAATGTCACTGGCTGATGTGACTTTCAAGAATTTCCTGTGACACAGGGACCAGCAGAATCCAACATGCCACTGGCCTTGAGTGTATTATACTGGCATGATAGTGTCAGTATAGTTAGAGTTCAATAAGGTGTTTAATGTTTAACCTCAATTTTTGTAGTTTAATAACATTGATGGCGTGAGATGAAATAGCACATTGGGTTGTCACAGGAAAAATCACAAGACGTGAGAAGTTTCATGATGGCAGATTGTGTAGTTTCCATGATATAAAATGTCAATTTTTAATGGAGTGTGGTATTTTTTCCTATATTATTACATGTTTTTTGCTCTCACCTACAGCCTAGGTGGTAAAGAATTGTTTTCTGAAGCTTTTAGAAGCATCTGTACCAAGCAGGGCTGGCCTTAAAGATAGGAAAACTAGGTGACTGCGTAGGGCATCCATCAATAAGGGGGTCTGGCCAGGCCAAAAAGACATGTTGCCATTAAAAAAATATATTTTTTAATCTGCACAGAGTGAGCATGTACTGAAAACAGTCTGCTGTGATTTGTGTCTGGGGTAGGGAGGACTCAAGGTGTGGCATTTCAGCTCCTTTTGCCTCCCCCTTGTGCCTAATGGTTAGTACCATGCAAATCCACATGAATCAAGCATCCACATGTGTGCAGAGTGTAATGAGGCAGGAGGCAGGCATTTTTCCTGGATGACGGGAAAGGGAAACTTAAACAAGTGTCCATCCACTGTGGTCGGATCAGTCATGTAGAAGTGCTCAGTACTGTGCTGTCTGGGGGAGGAGGACAAAGAACTGATCTACACCAGCACCTACAGTGCCCAGGGATGGTCCGGTTTCTTCCGGTCACATAACAAACAGTATTACTCTTGTTGGTGGTGAGCAGCAGAACTTTGTGCAGTAGTCAGTGGCTCAGCAGGTAGCACATTCGCCTCTGAGTCCAGGAGATCAGAAGGCTGTGGGTTCTATGCTCACACCAGGCACTTTGGTTAATATCCCAATACTGACACTGCAGTGCAGCACAAGGGGGGTGCTGCACTCCTGAGGTGCTGTATTTTAGATGAGATGATAAACCGAGGTCCCATCTGCCTGTTCTGGTAGTAGTTCATGTGGATGTTAAAGGTCCCATGGCACTTCTCGAAAAGAGCAGGGGAATTTTTTATTGCAACTTAAGCAAAATACAAACAAATCAGTGTTACTTCACACATAATCAAAGTAAATGGGAAAAAAACATAATGAAATATATCCGTATATAACAAAGTATCCATCAGTAAACTCAAAACAGACAAAAAAAAGAAAACAACTCCCGTCTCTCTACTAAAAAGTAGAAGAAGCATTTCATCAGAATTCAAAAAATAACAGATGGTGTTGGCTGCACACTAAAGAAGATACAAAACATAAGATAAAGGAACTTAAATAAATAGCACAGTAATGCACTGTAAATGTGATGTAAACTAACTTAAAACAGAATACATAAAAGATATAAAAATATTGAATACACAAAAAATGCTTCTCCCAGTCTTTACCCCGTATCCAACCAATGTAATAACTTCCAGCGTTTATTATACAGTAGAGCTGGTAAATGAGTGTTGTCATTTTTCTTAAACTCCATAAGAACTACTTTAATAATCTGAAATAGTTGTTCTGGAGAATTAAAATATTGTTGCAGGGACCATCTACATCTAACTTACCAAATATAATATTTAATATGACCTAATATGCCATGCACAGTAGATACATCATAATGTAGCCAATGTGGTGGCAATATTCCTAGTAACAGTACATCAGAAGTAATGTCTACCAGCCGAGAAATATACCATTGTATGTTCCATATAGTCCAGAACTGTTGTACATAAGGACAAACAAAAAATAAGTGATCCATAGATTCAATTTCATGTTAACAAGTCTGAGATCGAGGACAAACTCTTTCTTCAACTTTTTATGTGACAGATTCCCTTTAACATTAAGTCTACCATGCACTCACAACCAAGTGACGTCCCACATTGCAGCAGGCATATGGGAGCTAGTCAACATCATTTTGATAAAAAGCAAGTCTGAAGAAGGTCTATTGACATAGTGTGGAGATCGAAAGAAAAACCTCATTTGGATAGATTGGTAAAATTCTTTCCGTGTATGGTTAGTAATCATGATTTTAGTAATTTTCCATAATTTGAGCTTACCAAAACATTCAAAAAAAATAGGAAGGAAGTTCTTGAATGTGTTTTTGTTTAGCAATTGGGACATCTGGATGCCAATCAATCAACCAAGGAAAAAGGGCATCAAGCACCAGGAAGACCAAAGACATGGGATATTAACAAGTAATGGTTTGAGATTCATGAAAACAAAAATAGAAAAAAAGAAAGAAACTGGATTAACCATTTGTAAACCTCCCTGAGCTTTCTGAAGATATAAAACACCCCTCTTGACAAGGTTCAAGTGACTACCCCAAATGGCACCAAAAAAGTGCCAAAACTGTAGTTTCCAAACATTTAGGAAGGGGATAAATTGCAGCTAAATGTAGAAAATACCCAAGCAAAAATGTCTTGATCATAAAGATATGTTTCAATGTTGACTTTTTTCACTTATTCCAGTGTGCCACCCTGATCTTTGCTTCCTTTATTAATAGGTTCCAATTAAAGATATCTACATCAGGGATGCCAAAATAGATTCCTAAAATAAGCACTTCCTCATGTATTACCGGAATACCCATAACAACTGAATATGGACAATCCCCTATATCAAGAAAAATGCACTTACTTTTATTTCTGTTTATCAGTGCCCCTGTATATTCCATGAAAGCTTTCATCAGCTCATCTGTAGCTTTGCTGGATTGAACATCTGCTAGAAAAATATAGAGATCATCAGCATATGCAAGTGTTTTCAATACTACCATGTCACTATGAAAAGAAAGACCCCTAATACGTATGGTATTGTTAATTTTCCACAACAACGGTTCTAGAGTAAAAATATATAAAAAAGGACTAAGGGGAGATCCTTGTTTCACTCCCCAAGTATGATTATGGAAGTTCCCCACCCAGCCATTCACAAATGGGGCCACTTCAGTAGCGTCCAACAGAAGTGCTTTTCCTGGTTCAAGATCCACCACATTGGTCACAAGGATATCAGGTCGAAAAAAAGCAAATACCTACACCAGAGCAAGCAACCTCCCCTCCATCTCCTGACCAATAACAATACCCTCTTAACCAAGCCTGAGAGGCAATCTCCAAATTATCCGAAGAGTACAATCTGGTGTCTTGAAAAAAAATCATATCGAGATCCAAATTAGTGAAAAAATCAAACGTAACAAAATGTTTCTTCTCAGATCTGATACTATTGACATTAAATGAGACAATATTCAATTCATACCCCATAAGCTAAAAAGAAAAGGCATTTATTTTTTCCGAGCACTTTTTCTAGTACCCAATCTGCTACCCACCAATTTTTTTTTACCTTGGCGGTACAAAGAGGTTTAAGGATTTGATCCACATTAGAAGCAGGATCCCTTTGTGAGGAGTTCTAGAAGTGGTATCAGAATCTAGATCCTCCATAGCGTCTTCTACAGGGAGAGAATCAAATTTATTGGAAATGGGCAGAATATTCAAAGGGCTGTCTGAGACACCAATGTCTCCTGGTGGCACAGCAGAAATCCATACGCTACTACGGGGGCAATCTGGTAAAGGGGATGGGGTGGGGTGGCACCATAGCACCCACTGCAGTCTGGTCACTAACAGGGAAAACATCTACCCCTTGGGGTGTAGAGCCAGAAGCCATAGCAGCAGAAACAGTTACAGCCTCCCCAGAATGAACAGGGTCAGAAGGTCTAGGAACCACAAGGGGAGGAACCGTGATGTCAGAGGGAACTACAGGTCTGGGCTGCCTAGGGGTCTAGGGTCTATAGGCCCTCTGCCTGACCTAGCCGTATTGATATAAATATCTTGAATGGCAAAATTTGCATCATCAGTGTTGTGGGAAGCCAATGGGCATTCAGCAAAATTGTGCCCAGGTTCCTCACAAAAATTACAATTAGGGGCATTGACACAATCCATCCCTGCATGTCCCAATTCCCCACAACATAAACATTAAATCTTATCACATGTAGTGATAATATGTCATAAAGACCCACATTTGTGACATCTCCTAGGCTGACCTGAGTAAAAACAAAACCTTTATCTCGACTTAAAAAAAAAACAATTAAGAAGATGTTGAAAATCATTATCTACTTGAAACAGTTTCACCTTAATCCTCCACCCCCCATTCCAGAATTCCTCAGAATCTAAATTAGCGTCAGGAGCTCCCTTTACATCACACTTTCTTTCTAGCCATTGCAAAACATCTATAATATTCACCCCTTTGTTTCTAAACAATACAGCAATAATGTGAAAGGATTGCTTAGGGGAATTACTTGAAAATGAACCCATAAAGGGTTAGTCTTTAAAACAGCATATTTGGTCCAGAAACATTCAAGAATTGTAGCTGTCCTGAAACTAACATCAAAAGTATGCTCTTCTGGAGCATGGATGATGGCATATACCTCAGTAGGACTAAATCCCAAGGATTGTTTCAAAACGATGCGGCCTAAAAAGAACTAATCCGGTAGTTCTTCCATGCCCCCTAGATATCGCAATCGAATTGCATGTCTTCTCTTAGCCATCTCGACTGGCTTATGGAATAGTTATACGTAAGTCTTTTTCTGAGCCCCCTCAGTAGAAGGAGCTGTGTTAGGCCATACTAAATAATTCCCCTCAGCCACTACCACAGTCTGGAGTGCAGGCCCTGTATCAGGAAGAGAAATAAGGCGGGAATAAAAAGGGGTACCTGAAGTAGAAGTTTGAGAGGCACACTGATTCGTATTTAAGGCCAGCAACTCTGGGTTCATTGGGTCCAAAATCTGAGTTCTGTTGTAAAATATCTGCATCCTGCATCAGTATGGCACCCACTGCCACCGGAATGTCCTCCACTACTACCCACATACCATTATCCCGGGGCTTCCAGACAGCTCGTAGCAAGGCCTCTTCAGCCGTCCACCCAACATCCCCTGGCTGCCTCTCAGAAAACAAGAGACCGTTGCTCGCAAACCACCTCTTGAACTTCCAGAGCCATCTCCGTGGTTTCTTGAACCTCCGCCATAAAAACTTTCAGGGCTGAAGTTTCAGGTGAGTAGATTGACCCTTGCAGCAGTTTTCTTTTCTTTTCCTCTCTCAATAATTCGGAGGCCTGTACATAATCCTGCTGAGCAAGTTTAATCTTTTCATCCAGCTGCTGTTGTAACAATAAATCCAAAGCAGCTTCTTCCAAATCAGGTTCCATAGCTGCACAAGCAATTGAAGAACTGGTGGCCACTCCCGCTATCAGCATTCAACACGCCCACCAGGGAAACCTTGCCACAGACACCCGCATCCTTTCCAAGCACCGACATGACTGAATGTGCACACCTATGAGACACTGCCCTCTACCACAGAGTAGGGGAATTTCTCCGGTGCCCTGGCCAAATTTCTCCCATTCACTAAAAATATCACCAACAGCTTAATCTGGTTCAAGGTCAGTTGGCATTCATCTGTATCTCCCTCCCCCCGGGTCATGCCTGAAAATAGGCAAGAAATTGTTTAGTGCACTTACCCGGTCAACAAAAACTAAATAAATAAATAAAATAAATAGCGCTGCCCTAGACCCTAATCACTTTGCTATGGCCACCAGCCAGGCCAGACCCTGCAGAACAACAAGACAGGCCAACACTGGCATTGGAGGACATGGAGGTTTGGCCACTGCTAGTCTGTCTGGCCAGGGAGAAGAACTGGTGGTCTGTCATCAGTGATGCCCATGGTACAATGTCAGGGTTACAACTACACCTGCAGAGGAGACACTACAGTCTGAGAAGGGAAAGCTGAAACAGGAGTACCTGTCCACAACTTCACAGTCACCAGTCTGCAGCACAGAGTCAGTGACAAAAGGTAAGGCACAAAATCCTGACTGGCATAAAATGCAGTGATTTAAGTTATTGGGGTTCACTTCAGACCTGTTGGGTAGGGGTTTGTGTTCCACCTTCCAGTTAAATTCAGTGGTACTTGTATCATGCCTTGCCAGCTACACAGTTACTCCCCACTTACCTATGAAAATGGTTACCTGCCATAATAAAAGGTCCTTTTTGGGGGACTAGGGGCCAGAAAAGAGACAATTTAAAAATTATTTTTTTTGGGGGGGAGGCACCATTTGCAAGTTTGCCTAGGTGTGCCACATACCCTAAGGCTGGCCCTGGTGCCAAGTTAGTGCCTTTTGATGTTTTTGTGAAAAAAGTATTACTTGGTTCCAGAGTTATACGGATATAAAGGTTTTTTGTTTCCTGAGCAAGTTCAGTAGGGTTTTAGGGCAATCTTCTGATACGGAAGAGAGATTTATCTTTAGGAGGCATTTACCTTTTGCAAAATTAGTGATTTATCTTTCATGAGAAAAAAATACAAGTTGTTTTATTTATTTAAATGTTTCACAAGGAAATGCACACTGAGCAACAAATTGCTAATCTCACAGTGCATCCGGGGTGGGGGAATAGCTCAAATAGAAACAGTAATTAAACACATATACAGAGTAGTATGACAGTTGGAAGTTCAGATGGAATACAACATACATTTGAGTGCAGGATATGTATACACATCATTGGCAAAGTAACAATAAAAATAATAATACCATAAAGATATATACACATGTTGATAAATCTATACACTTACGTTATATGTAGCATTAGAGTCAGCATCAGAGTCAGTCTCTATAAGAATCAATGAATGGTGAATGTTGAATACTTATGAGGACAGACCCCAGGGTAGGATAGTGCCTCTGAGATATAGTTAATGTGGGGATAGGGTAGAAGGGCTGGGGGAGCTCGGAGGATGATGTGGTGTAAGGTTAAGCAGAGGTACAATTTACAGAGAGGAAATTATGAAATGCCAAGGAGATGGAGTCGGATGATGAGGAGTAGTGAATCGGTGTGTGTTGTGATGCTACCATATTGTTATATTTCACTTGGTTGAAAAATGTAAAAACATAAAATTAAGAATTTGAAAAACAAGAATACATGAATCTTAAACAGGTCCTAATAAGCAAGATTCTGTTTGTTTTTTCCTAAATGAGACAGATATACCTCTTGGAACTTTGGCTGTCATTTTACTGAGATAGCTGATTTATGTGTCATGAGCTGAGAATTTATGTGTCAGACATTTAAATGTGACACACACATTTGCAACACATAATTTAAATCTGTGTGTCCACATGTATGTGTTGCTCATAAATATCCAACACAAAAATATACGATATACCTCATACTTTTACTCATAACTTGGCCATTTATATATCTTAGTCCCAGACATTGAATATATTTGTTTACATGACCCTACTTCATGAATGAGGAGTGTGGGAATTTTCAAGTACAGGTCAAAAGATATCTTCAAAGTTGCTCATGCAAAACCACCTTTTGGGTGGGATTTAACACATTCTAGAGACCATGATCAGGATGAAGGGTTAAAATAATGTTTGTGCTGCACAATTAAATGATACACTAAAGTGTGACACTAAAATATGTGACACATAAATTTTAGTGTCACACATTTTAGTGTTGCACTTAAGTGCCCAACACTAAATTCAGTTTTTGTGCCACACATAGTTCTACTCATAAGCTGGCTGTTTTACAATATTTTACCCCCACATTTTGAATATATTGTTTACATGATCCTATATCAAGAACAAAAATGGTGGGAATTTTCAAGGGCATTTAAGTGCAGCACTAAACTGCAATACTAAAATCTATGATACATAAATGGAAGTGTCACATATTTAAGTTTTGCACTGAATGTGTGACACTAAAATGTTCAACACTAAAATTCCATTCTTGTTTCTCACATGCTTTTACTCATAACTTGGTTGTTTTATAATATTTTACTCTCAGATTTTAAATATACTGTTTACATGACCCTTTATCATACACAAGGACGGTGGGAATTTTCAAGTGCAGGTCAAAGGGTGATTTCACAGTTACTCTGCAAAATCACCTTTTTGGCAGCCTTTGGCAGCATTGCAGTGACCAGGTTCATAACATTGGGTCAAAATAATTTTCTTGTTGCACATTTAAATGCAATACTAAAGTGCAACACAAAAAAATTGCAACATTAAAATATTCCATGTGCACCACAAATGGAATTCTTGGGTTGCACTTAAATGTGGATGGACTCTTCCCTTGGTGAATGGCCCAGATGGCCCTGTTTATCTGCATCTGGTTGTGCAGGTTCCAAAGGGACCTGTGTGAATGAGGATAGAAGTCCACTATTTAAAAAAGAAAGGAAATTTGCTGAAAAAAACCCTGCATTAATGCAACGGTTAGGGTTCAACATAACACCACAAAAGTAGCAAAATATTTAATTAAGGTTTCTAATGCTAACTCCCCAACCATTCCAAAAGCAGCAAAAGGACAAGACGGCACAAGTACCGACAGACAGCCATCATCAAGTAAGACAAACAACATACAACTGTTTCCAGATGGCACACATGCAGTAGCACTGATGTGCTACCTTCATGGATTTGTATCTGTGGCATGCACACTGTAAGACATACATATTCATTTCTGGTTGCAGATAGAAATCTACAATGCTCAAATCAAAACATTACTTCTGTCTTCAGAAGCACAAGCCCCAGCAGCCACAAATACAAATACAAATGCTACCCAAATCAAGACAGTTGTTTTGCTTGCAGAAGAACAGGATCCTATGGGGCCAGTGCTTCTGTAGCCACAGGTACTCATGCACACTGTAAGACATACATACTGAACTCTGGCTGCAGAAGTACAGGCCCCACAAAATCCATGGTAGCCAAATAGCAACACTACTTCTGTCTGTAGAAGTGCAGGTACGTGGGGGGTCTGTGCTTCTGCAGTTATCAGTGGAAGCTGTCCAGAGGAGGGCAACTAAAATGGTGCAGGGTCTGCACCGGAAGACATATGAAGAGAGACTTAAGGAGCTTAATATGTATAGCCTTGAGGAAAGAAGGGAGAGGGGGGACATGATAGAAACTTTCAAGTACCTCAAGGGAATCAACAAAGCCCAAGAGGGTAGCATCTTTCAAAAAAAGAGGTGTGCAAGAACAAGGGGGCACAATTTGAAGATAGAAGAAGGGGCTCAGAGGTAATTTAAGGAAGTATTTTTTCACAGAGAGGGTTGTGGATGTATGGAACGGCCTTCCAGAGGAGGTTGTGGAGTCAAAAACAGTGGTGGAATTCAAGCATGCATGGGACAGTCATAAGGCAATTCTAGGAGGTGGGGGTAGGAAGAAGTAGGCTGCTGGTTAACTAGGATCTGCAACTTATCCATCAGGTAGGGAAATGGGCAGACTGGGTGGGCCAAGTGGTCCTTATCTGCCATCAAATTCTATGTTTCTATGTTTCTATTGACTATTGTACATGGAAGCACAGGCCCCTGTGGAGGCTACACTTGTGATACTGCATACAGAAATCCATGATATCCAAATTTCAATACTACATTTTTTTGCAGAAGTGCAGGCCCCATGTGGTCCAGCATTTCTGTAGCTGCAGGTGTATGACATAGACACTGACTTCTGTTTTTTGAACCCTAACTGGCACATTAACAGTTTTACTATGTGTATATATATTCTCTGTAAAAAAAACTGTGTTAATACACCCATTAGGGTAACTTAATGCCACAAAAGTAAGGAATTTTGGCATTAAGGTTTCCATTCCTAACTCCCCTCCCCAACCCCAAGCAGCAAAAGAAAAACCATTAGGGTTTTGAGTCTCTGCAGTCTTGATGAATCAATGGTGTGGTCTTTTTGGGGGTTGTCAACCTTAATATTAACCCCCACCAGTCTATATCCTCCAGTCTGAAGCTCAAGGTACAGCTCCAAGCCAGTGCCTCACAGTGATGCACTCTCTTCAAAGGTAGAGCAACATTCCTCACTACATGTTGCCAACAAAATTTTGTTGTTGTTGTGGCCCTGTGTGAAGAAAGAAGATCATGTGAGATGTAATTTGCTGAGGAAAGGA
Source organism: Neoceratodus forsteri (assembly GCA_016271365.2). Lineage (NCBI taxonomy): Eukaryota > Metazoa > Chordata > Ceratodontiformes > Ceratodontidae > Neoceratodus > Neoceratodus forsteri. Next base: position 1,262,792,785 of record CM057449.1, on the reverse strand, counting down.
ATGAGCATTAGGGTTGACAACACCAAGAAAGACCCCACTATTGATATGCCAAAACTGTGGAGACCCAAACCCCTAATATTTTTCTTTCTGCTTGGGGTGGGGTAAGGAATTAGGGTTGGAAGCCCTAATGCCACATTTTCCTACTTTTGTGGCAATAATTTACCCTAACTGGTGTATTAACTAAGTTTTTTTGCAAAGAATTTTCTTTCTTTCTGAGATAGCAGAAACATATACTCCTTCACACTGGTCTCTTCTTGACCTTCCTGAACAGGTGTACATATGCAGGGCCCTTTGGGATCTGCACCATGAGAAGACTTCATCTGCCTACAGATGTGCAGTGCCTGGCACATTTACCCTTTACACATACATTCTTTGCTCATTCACTCTTTACACATTCACTCTTCACACATTCACTCTTTATATATTCTCTCTTTTTTGTGTTATTTAATTTTAACCCCAAATGTTCAAGATAGTCATTTTATGACTGCACTGATTAACATGACATGAAGCATTTATAGTACATTGGCTGATATCACCAGGTGAGTGACCTGGAGGGGAGAGGGGAGAAAGAAGCGGTACCTGGGCTGGGCCCTGGTCCATAAAGGAGAACTGCTTTGATTTTATCACACCTTTGTGCTTGCAGCTAAGAAGGATAGTATCGGTGGTTACTACTAACAGTACTGCAAGTTTTAACCCCTTTTTAGTTTAGAACCATAGACAAATTGTGCTGGCAACATTCTTTTTAGTTTCACATCACATTAGTAATGGCGTGCATCTTGACCCACTGTGAAACATAGTATTTAAAAGTGCAGTAAGTTATTAATCCTGACTCATTCATAATTTTCAAAAGCATGAAACACAATTTCATTTTACAGCTGTGGGAGGAGCCTATAGCCATTTTGTTTTCTGTGCTTAAAATGGCCAATCGTGGAACCTTTCATTCGACTTTTGGAGTATCCTTCTGAAAGCCCAACGGAGCCTGTAACACTCTGCCATGATTGGCCACTCACGAGAACAGTCATACTATTCTGGCTGTTACTTCTGCATTTCAGGCAATTGAATGCATGGCTGTCAAGGTCAGAACAACACAGTAAAATGTAAAGAGTGCATTTTTAAAATGATCCTTTGAAATACACTGCAACTTCTGATTTTAAAGGATCCGATTGAAAAGAAAATAGTGAGAAGCCCTTTGAAATGTATTTCTTTATTTTAAAGAGGAATTTTTGTGATTTCCAATGGCATGGGGTCATAATGTTGCAAGACATTATGCTGCATAGCTAAATCGCACTGCCAATACAGCAAATTTATGCCATGCAGCATCATTTTTTTTTCTGTGGAGAGCTCAACCCCCCACACCCCCCACTGCAGGAGGCTACACCCCCCAGACCCCCCTACTAAAGATTCTTAACTCCAGGAGGGGTCCAACTCAGGGAGCGCACAAAGACCGAAAAAAAAAAAACATTTCTGGGACCAGGAATCAAACCCGGTCCCAGATGCAGTGCCTGGATTTCTGCTGCTGTGGCTCTGTCCAGTGAGCCACAGCAGCTGCTCGGCAGAACCCACTCCCAGCAGAGGTCTTATCCTCTGCCTGGGAGTCAATGAATGAGTGCAATGCCTGTACAGCAGAATATGCGGTAGTGTACCATTCGCTGTCCTGACAGCTATATGAAGATTAGCTATAATGTGACTGCTATTAAGCGACGACATTATGACCGGTAGGATTTCAATAGTAGTTTAAGGTCTGTCATTATTTATGAAATTAGTCTTGCTACTAAATCGTGGAAGTAGTTTGTTCCCTACCATGTCTTGTGTTTTTGAAGTTTGTCAGAATCAGTAATGCTGATCGGTTCTCCGTGAGCTGTCCATGGCGATAAACCAGAAGTGACTTACAGACCAGATCCACCCACACTGTCACAGTTCGGTTGTAGCAAGAAACAAGCAGTTGTTTTCATCCATGGGGGAAGTCCTAGTGAAACTTTCTGCCCACTATATTTTAATTCTGTACAGTGTATATATTCGAACCTCTAAACATATGCAGTAGATAATTTAATGAGAAGGCATATTACAAGGAAAACAAACCAGTAACGAAACACCTAACAGTTACATAATTTAATATCTCATTGTAGATATTAAATACATATCTCACGTTGCAGCACAGAACATTATTGGACAAGTCAGCAATGGATTACAGTACAAAAATAATCATTTCTCATTTTAATTTGTTGATGCTAACTGACTTAGAATACTAAGTGACTTAAGATTCAAGTCAGCTACAAGGTCACAAACACAGCATTTACATTCAGGTCACTAACTTATTGAGCAAGCAACATAATGTGATCAGTATACTGATAGATCTCCTTCAAGAAAAGCCACAAACTGGAAATTAGCAAAGGAAAATAATATTTTATGGGAATATCAAAATTAGATGTGAAAAATATAAAATTAAAGTGTGTCAAGTGTTGCTATTGATATTGCATGAAATTAATGCATATTTGCTACTTGGAACAACTGTAGTAGATGGTACCAGTCTTCTAATCCCACCATGTTCACTTATCACACAGTTAAAAAACTAAATAGCTAGAAGGATTCAACTGTGAGGATGCTGTCATTTTGAATGAAAAAAACCTACAAATAGTAGGTAGCTCAGTCAGTCGTGGTACAACCACAGTCTCTCAGGACCAAGTAAAACACGTCACCACCCTCGCTACCAGACAAGTAAGTATAGCTCTGTCAGAGTCTCATATTTTTAATAAATATTTGACAGTCTATTCGTTGTCTCCATACTCTTCATCTATTTTTTTAATTCCACCAGCTGTCAAAGTGTATATGATTTTTTTCACAAAGATAACCTACTACAATACAGTAATACAGAACTCCTGCAATGATGCCACCACAAGCCACTGTAACTGCATGAAACTGATTCTACCTAATCTTAAAACAAGCATTTGTCAATGCCGAATGTTTGCTTGCTGGCATTGGCAGTGGTAGTGTAGAAGGTACAGAGCTGTGTAATAGGAATGGCAGTGAAGTATTGAACTGAAGCCAACCCCACCACCACCCTACAGAGAGTGAGAGGCATTGGGGTGTGCCTTTGGGTCGTGAGGCATAACGGCCACACCATTTCAGTACACCCCACCCTGCAGACACTGGCAAGTGTCATGGTGTTCCTTAGGGTCTTTGGCCCTTATGCGCACCCCATTCCATTAGGAAATATAGTGAGATGGGTGCGATATAGGAGAATGGGGTGAACTTCGGGTTGAAGAGTCCAAGGCATACCTCAATGCCTCTCACAGGCTGCAGGGTGTAGAATGGTATGAGCATTACAGGCAAGAATCCCAAGTCACACCCCTGATGCCTGTCATTCTCTACAGGGTTGGGCATTATGGTTGTTAACCCTAATACCTCAGGCCTTCGTTGGTATTTTCATTCCAAATGTTCAACATGTTTTTTTTGTGACCCCACCTCATGAACAGGGAGAATATCAGTTTCTTAGCCGAAACCTGCTATGCACAGTGACTATGGCATTTAGCACCACAGGTGCAAAAACATTCCGAACAGGATGTAAAAAATGACAGCTGTACTGTTCATGGGGAGGTGTAAAAAATGACAATGTTGCAAATCTGCAGTAAAAATATTTAAAAAAATGGTGAAGTCACGAGCGTACATAGAAACTGTGCAATGCACACCCGTAATATAATTAGGTTGGGGATTTTTTTACAGCAGATTGTCAACTCAGGCATTTTGGGGCCTCCGATCATGAACAGTGTCACTGTGATTTTCTTTATCTGTCCCGAACAATGATTTCCCACAGCGACCACGCATCTCTGCGCTGAAAGTGTGAAAACACACTTCGGCCATGTTGTGAAAAATGACAGCTGTACTGTAAATAAGGCAGTGTGGAAAAGTGCCACTGGTGAAAATCTGGACTTAAAATATTACAAAGTCATGAACTTACGAGGGTGCATGGAAACTGCGCAATGCTCACTCGTAACACAGTCATTTTATGGACTTTTGTCACCAAATTTTCAACATAGCCATTTTAAGACCTCTGCTCATGAACAGTGTAACTGTAATTTTCTTAATCTGTCCTGTAAACATTGTCATGACACCAACAGCAATCTAATAAAGCGCCATGTACGAAAACACATTTAGGTGGCATATGAAAATGGCAGCTGTACTGTTTATAAGGAAGTGTAATAAAATGGCAATGTTGAAAATCTGAGTGAAAATATTAAATTCGCAAACTTACGAGCATGCATAGGAACTGCGCAATGCACGCTCGTAAAACAGTCATTTTTAAGAATTTTTTCACCAAATTTTCAACATAGCCATTTTAAGACCTCTGCTCATGAACAGTGTCACTGTGATTTTCTTAATGTGTCCCATACATTAATTTCACACATCATCTGCGCCATTGTGCGCTACATGGGCGGAAACACATTTTGGGCAAGATGTGAAAAATGACAGCTGTACTGCTCATAAAGAGGAGTGGTAAAATTGCAATGTTGAATATCTGAAGTGAAAATATTGAAAATTCGTGAACTTACGAGAGTGTGTAGGAACTGCACAACGCACGCTCGTGAAACAGTCATTTTTAGGAATTTTTTCACCAAATTTTCAACATAGCCATTTTAAGACCTCTGCTCATGAACAGTGTCACTGTGATTTTCTTAATTTGTCCCGTACATTGATTTCACACACTGACTGCGCCATTGTGCGCTACATGGGCGGAAACACGTTTTGGGTGAGATGTGAAAAATGACAGCTGTACTACTCATAAGAAGGTGTGGTAAAATGGCAATGTTGAAAATCTGGAGTGAAAATATTGAAAATTCGTGAACTTACGAGCTGCATGGAACTGTACAAGCATGACGCATAAACAGTAATTTTTGAATTTTTTTACCAAATTATCAACATAGCCATTTTAAGACCTCTGCTCATGAACAGTGTCACTGTGATTTTCTTAATTTGTCCTGTACATTGATTTCGCCGACCGACTGCACCATTGTGCGCTACATGGACGGAAACATGTTTTGGGTGAGATGTGAAAAATGACAGCTATACTACTCATAAGAAGGTGTGGTAAAATGGCAATATTGAAAATCTGAGTGAAAATATTGAACATTCGCGAACTTCTGGCGTGCGTGAACTGAGGCAATGCCTTCAGTAAGCGAGTCGTTTTTTGAATTTTTCCACCAAATTTTCAAAATACACTTCTTGAGAGCCCACCTTATGAACACTGGCAGTGTCATTTCATTATTTGGTCCAGAAAGGTGATTTCGTGCAGTGACTGCGCAGTGACTGCGAAATCACTCTTCGAGCCCGAATACCGCCATAACAGTGACAACATTCATGAGAAGGGGTCCCAAAAACCACATGTTGAAAATTTGGTGCAAAAATTCCAAAAAATGCCTGAGATATGCAACAAAGTTGAAAAAACCCTATCTAGCCCATTATACAGCTTACCGGCATTTCCTCAGTTCACGGTTGGCTTTGAAGAGTGCAGATGTGTCCTAGTCCACTGAAGATCGTCGTGCCAAGCTCTGGAGGTAAGTTTGCGGTGAGGGGTGTGGGGAGGCAGGGTGTGCAGTGGGTGGGTGCGGGTTGTGGGAGGGAGGCCAGGGAGACTACATGGGACGGTTTTTTCTTTACAGGTTAAAAAAAAAAAAAGATGACGCGGGACATTTGCCATGCTGGGGTGGGCTCCCAGCATAGCACAAGGATGGTTGGGGGGGTGTTCAGCCAACAGGGGATTGGGCACCCCCATTGACCAAAGCATCTACTGCCACACTGGGGTGGGCTCCCAGCATGGCACCCAGTACTGGGGAGGTGAGGACAGTGGAGCTGATGGGAAATTGGGCACCCCCCATCGGCTATATCATGAGTTTGGAAGGCTCTGGGGGGTGGGGGGAGCGCAGCATAGCCGACTGAGGATTGGGCACCCCGCGGCATACAGTATTATGCGTGCTGGGGGCACATGTGTGTGTGTGTGTGTGTGTATGTATGGGAGTTGCACATGAGCAGGCTGATATCTTATCGCTGCTCACTGAAGCATAGCTCCCCCTTTCATCTGTATGCCCCTGCATTTTGGAGCTTGTCATAGACAGCTCCAACATGCATTGGCTTACAGGGGCCGCGCCTGCCAACACACTGACTGAATTGGAAGAGGGGGTGACACACCTCCAAAATCTCGGATGATGGCACTATGTTTCTTGCACATGCGTGCAAGCAAACATAAAAAGGTACCATTCACTGATGAAAAAGTTAAACATACAAAGAGTACTCTGTAAACCTATCACCCAATGTTAACTTGTGTGTTTCCCCATACAAAATTAAAGCAACTCATTCTGTGGTAGTAAAATAAGACATGCTTCTTCACCATGCATTGTCAGTTACCTGTGGTGACAGCTTAACAACAGCATTTTCGTCTGCACCCTGAAAGTCTGAACTGCTGTCAGACACCAAGGGATCAAGCTGGTATTGATCTGAAAACAAATTCCTCTGAATATTCAGACAGTCCACTATTACTACTTTAAAACTTATTGGTACTGACAGGATGAGAACTATCCCATTCATCATTGAGAGGGTTGAAAAGATCAATCACTTTCCTTGTGCTTACTCTGGCTGTACCATCAACAATCCCCTCATGCGCAGTGACTTATTTACCCCTACAGATGTGAACTACCAAAACCTGACAAATACAGTTGCCAATAGATTAAAACAGGTAGAAACATGCAAGTTTTGACTTTATCACATATTTTAATAGACTACATGTCGTATACTCAAAAATTGTTAAACAAAACACCGAGCTCCCTCTTTAAAACTGAGTGTGACACTTGATTCTCAAAGAGTTAGATTCCTTGTGAATATGACTTTTTTGCAAAATAACAAGGAATCTCACTCTTCCAGAATCAAGTTTCACCCACAATTTTAAAATAAAAAAATACATTTCAAAGGGCTTCTCACTATTTTCTTTTTAATCCAATTCTCAAAAATTAGAAGTTTGTGGCATCTACCTATAGTAACCAGATTCCAAAATACCCCCCATCCCCCCATTGTCAACATGAAACACTGGTTCAGATCTATAGTAGAAACACAGCCTCTTCCTAAAATGCTGCTGTAACCCTGCACCTTTGCCTGTTGGGGTACCAGTCCTCATCCTTCCCTGGTACTTTCAGCTAACCTTCTTTCTGCTCATGTACTGTAGTTCCAAGGTGGAGTCGAGCCACTAAAACAATTCCTACTCCCCTGCTGATCTTGCCTAGTTTATAGCTCTGTGAAAGATCAAGCTGTTCATTCCTGAAGAAAAAAAATGCTAGGTCCCATACATCTCAGCCCATAATGCCACAACCCCTATGATGTGGCTGTTCTACTCAGTAATGGATTCATTGAGTGAAGATGTGCTCAAACTTCACTGGGAAGCAGGAGATCAGAACCTGCTAAAATAAATATCGATGATTCCAAACATACTGCATAAATCGGAAATTTGGGTGTTAAAATTGTAGGAGCTTGTCATCTCATGTAACAAGCTGAGTAAATACATTTGTAAATACAAAGAAATCATATTGTTTAAGTTGACTGGATAAAAAGGCTGCAATACATTTGACATTAAAGAGATTACAATAACAGAGACAGGAAACACCTACAACATACAGCATCAAAAAGTTATATTCAAGCTAACCAGATGTATACAACAATTTCTTCCACTGATGTAAAATTCAAGCCCTGTATAATGAACTGCAATGTCTGTGTGTGCAGCTCCTACAACAAAATAATTCATGTGCCATAAACAGATCAATTCTGAAAAGAATGTTTTCTATTGCATGCTTATTGAATTACCAAAATGCTTTCCCATCACAGGGGAACCAAAACTCAATACCTAGTTTTTGGCTTTCATCCCCCACGTTACATTAGGTCACACAGAATGTTAAACCACCCATCTATGTGGGTAAAACTAGCCCGGAGTTGTGCTGCCTGACATACTTCATGAGACACAGTTTCTAGGTCAACAAAAAAAAGCTTGATTTTATCTGTATAAACAGCAAGTGATTGTTGCATGATTGGGCTAAAAGTAGATGCAGGGAAACAACATCTGATAACTGCAGTCGGAGAAGTCTTTTCTTAAAGTTTCCCAAAATTCTGGTACTGGCAAGCAGATCGGCTTCACAACTTCAGATATTGAAAGAACACACATTGTGCTGCAGGATTAATTTCCAGAATCTAGCTTTATTGAACAACAACAAACTATAACGCACCCCCCCCCGCCACATAAACATTTTACTGATTTCTACTTCTGAGGTATTTGAAGATACAAATGGCACTTTGTCAGAGCCAGAGCATTTGCTTTTGTTTTTTTTTGTCATAGATATTTTAATAGCATGTCAAAGGCTCACACTCAAGGCCAGACTGTTAGTGGTTCAGTGACTGGAAAAAAAAGTTGACCTCTGTCATCTCATGGCCTGTATGATTTTTAAGCTTGGCTGAAACTTGGACTGAATTGGCAGATGAGCTGAGCTGTGGCCAGAAACAGGCAGGTAGAAAAACCTAAAAAAAAAAAAAAAGGTTAGTGACATAAAGACACACCCAGTTGTTCAACACTGAATATTTTTCAACACCTCACTGGAACAATAATGCATTTCCCAGTGATCTTTAAGTAAGACAAAGGTATATAATGAGAGAATATTCATCTTTATCAAGGGAACCTTTATTTTCTTGGGATGCTTGACTGTGGGCAGTAGAGAGAGGGTGGTTGATGATAGTGGGTATGTTAGATTGTGGGGTAAATACTGAACAATTCTGATGGTGTGTGAGTGTGTGTGTGTATTTATAATATAAATCATCTAAGTAGCACTTAATCAGTTCCAAGTTTCACCGATTAAAGGCTACATGAATTGGAATACACATATGAATGACTGCACAGCTCATTAAAGTAATAATCTCAGACCTTACTGGATAATGAAGAAAGGAGGAGGGAGGAGAAAACTGCAAATGGGAATCCAGGTCAAAAGGAATGAATGAAAACAAGCCCTTAATATTTCTTCTGTGCTGTTAGAGATACAGGCACAAACATGAGCTCATACATGTGAGAGGATGGGGGGTATCACGCACAACAAAGATCTTCAATAAGGCCAGCTTATTGACAGTTGTAATGTATACAAACTGAAATGCAAATGATAAGTCACACTAGAGGGCATGAATTAAAAGCCCTTAGTATTTATTTCATGCTATAAATATTACAGACTTGTTTTAATTCATGACCTCTAGTATGGCTTCCCATTTGTATTTCAATTTGTATATATTACAACTATAAATAAGCTGACTTTATTGAAGATAGTAGAAAGGAAAATGGAAGATCTTTATTGTGCAGCCTCTCCTTCCCCCAATATCCTCTCATATATGAGCTCATGATGGTGCCTGTATCACTAATAGCACAGAAGAAATATTTCTGGCTTGTTTTCATTCATTCCTTTGGGCTTGGATTCCCATTTGCTGTTCTCTCTCATCTCCTCCTTTATTATCCAGTGAGGTCTGAGATTATTACTTTAATGAGCTGTACAATCATTGATATGTGTATTCCAATTCATGTAGCCTTTAAACAGTGAAACTTAGGATGCCACAGCTCAGAATAGCCCAAGACCAGGCTCACAACTCCACGGTGTCTTCCTGGAGCTGCCCACCATCCCCGAGAAAGGTAATTCTGTGCCCAGCCAGCCCACAGGACTATCTGGATTTGGACCTCTGTTTGAACTGTGGTGATACTTTGGTGCTTGGCCGATTCAACCAATCAGCTGTAAGTCCACTGGCAAAGCCGCAGACCCTGCATTTCAACATTGGGTCTTGGCGTGGGGATAAGAATTATTGAATGTTTAAATTTTATTCTCCTGCTGCAGCACACATAAGGGCTGTAGTTCTCTGAAACATAGAAACATAGAATTTGATGGCAGATAAGGACTGCTTGTACTACCTAGTCTGCCCATTTCCTACCTGATGGATAAGCTGCAGATTCTAGTTAATCAACAGCTTACTTCCTCCTAGCCCCCCCAACTAGAATTGCCTTATGCCTGTTCCATGCATTCTTGATAGCAACATAGAATTTGATGGCACCAATAAATGTTTTGTTTTTAATTTCGTCAGTGTGATCTGTGTGCTGTTTTTGCCTAATCTCTAATCAATCAAGAAGCAGGATTAACATTACATATGAATGCAACCACTCAATGGCCCTCTCAATAGCAAGAAGAGTGCAGCCATGGTGACCCTGATTGGTCAGAGGGTAGGGACAGGGGAAGCAAAGTAAAATAAGCAAAAGAGAATGATTTAAGAAAATGTCTGGCAACAGTGTAGAAAGAAAACTTCAGGAGGGATTTTCATTTTTACAGAAAGTATGATAGAAAAATTGAATATTTGTATGGGGGCTTGTTGATTACTTCAAACATAGGAGTGATAGGCTACAATGCTCAAACCAGAGGAAGGACAGTGGGGGTGGGGGGGTGGCAAAGGAGAGAATGAGTAGACTATGAATTAGGTGTTGAAGTAGTCAGGGTCAGTGGTAGACTAGCTCCAGTCCAACAATATGCTGTGTGTGGAGGCAGGCAGGTATAGGGCAGACTCAATACGCCATTGTGCCTTTTTTCTGCCATCAAACTCTGTTTCTTCATGATGTATCTATTTGTATTTATAAAGTGTTTTTCATATATATTGTATCCTAAATGCTTTAGAAGCAATGACACTGGTAGTGAAGTGACTGCAAAAGTACAGTGGCAGCCATTTCACTCATCAGCACCCACATAGAGCCTTATGAAATTGCTTGAATTGGTTTTATGGCAAGAGGAATGTTAGCCAGGACTCAGGGAAAATACCCTGCTTTTCCAAAAAGTGACTTGGGTTCTTTTACTTCTACCAGGATACCCACCAGTACAACACCAGAAAAGTGCAGAAAGTACCTCTTTTTAATGCCTCATCTGAAAGACAACATGCCCAACAGTACAGCTACCCTAGTACTACACATGGTTGACAACATTCAGCCCAAGCCCTTTTGTGGGACTAGAACCCATGACCTTCTGGCCCAGAGAGGGAATGTGCTACTATACCAACTGTACCATAATGACACCTAACCTAACCAGCCTTACAGTATTCATAATCCACACTGTGTCAGTCTCATGGTATATGAGAGACTCTGATCCTTTAGAAACATAGATTTTTTTTTGTAGATTCTATTTTTTGCACTGGGGGATCAGGGCATCTCTCAGGAGTGCTCACTCAGCCACAACATCTACTCTGTGCCTGAAATCACCTTCCATGGGGAGTACAATTGCTGAGAACCCTCTCCCAGAACCCATGGATCCTTCCAGCCCCTGGATCACCCCCCCCCGGGGGAGGGACCGCCTCACCTACCTGGCAGCCATTCTGAGATTAGAGGGTCGGTTGTGCGTCAGGTCGAGGGGCAGGAGAAAGTCATTGAAAGGATGGTCCGGCATCAGGATGTGAGCTTGGGCTCCTGGAGCCTCTGTTGTCTCCCTGTGTGCTCCAGGGTTTTTCTGCTGGTGCTTCCCCCTGGAGCACAGGCATGCAATGATGTCTGTGCACTAATGTGCTGATGTCCGCCGCTGCTCTACCCCTCCATACGGCACCACTCTTTGCAGGGTGCCCGATCTCCATCACAGGTCACTAAAGAGTGATGGAAAGCCCACTACCCACCCTGGGAGGGGAGAGTAGTCCTTCCCCTCCCTCTACAGCCAATCCCTCATGGCCTGAGTCTGTTCCCAAACCCAGGTCACCAGCATGGTGCAAGGTGTGGCATCCAGCACCTGAACCCTCAGTGCCACTGGGCCGTTAGAAACATAGAAGCTGATGGCAGATAGGACCACTAGGCCTATCCAGTCTGCCCTTTTTCCTACCTGATTTAATTAGCTACTTCTATATGAATGTGGAGTGGATTATTTTTTTTCTCAAATATAGACCAATGGAGAACAATGCCTGCTGTCCAGAATGTATGTAATTGCTAGTCTTGCATAAATTCCTGACAAATCCAGTTGCTGCTCTGGATTTTGTAATTATGTGTTGAATTCATTGGGGTTGGTTATGAAGAGTGATGCACAAGTGTCCTTTTTATATATTTTTTGACAGAATATTCAGGTTTATCTCAGATGCAAGTAATCTCTGAGCCAGATAATAATAGCATCTCAAATTGATAATCCATCAGGGTTGTCCGGTTACTAGGCTAGCGACAGAAAAGTGCTGTGGCACAATGAGAAAATGAAAAACAGTCCAGTGAAATGTCTCAAACAAATGCTTTCTTTTCAAAAGCTAATACTGACAAATGCTCACAAACTGGACTGATGCGGTCAGAGTCACTTACTCCTTACCAAAAGGCTCTGACTACAGTAGCCCAATTTGAGAGCATTATCTTTTAAAAAAAAAAGTTTGAATAAATTTTGTAAGCAACAACTCAATGACTACAGGACTGTTTTCTTCATTTTCCCTCATGCCAGGGTACTATTCTGTTGTTTTTACTGCTGCTTGCGTGGAGCTCCACAGATGTTTTGCGATCACTGTAGGAGATCACAGGGGCTGTGAGCAGAACATGTTCCTGTGTTCTCCTACAGCGATGTGGGCACATCTGTACAGCACTGACTCCATTGGCACTGTCCTCCACAGGCTCCCTCCATGGCATGGTCACCCCCTAGTGCACTTCAGCACTTCCACCAGAACTGTATACACGAGTATCACGCACGCGCAGTTCTGTCATCACCACCATCTTGTGACTGGCAAACAGCTGCCACTCAGATAGCTGTGCCATCTGCTTTCTGACACAGCCACTGTTGCTGCTTCGATAGCCATGCACCACCACCACTCCGATACTCATGCGCTGCTGCTGCAGGTAAAGCTCTGCACAGCTGTGACGACTTGACCAGAATTTGTTATTTATGTGAATGTCTGAGTGTTAATCATACAAGTATAACCTCTTATTCTGAATTGTGAGGAGCTCAGTAAGCCCTGTAATGAAGTAAACATTAAGCTGTAGTTATCTTCCTGATTCAAATTACAACTTCCTGTTGCTAGCCTTGCTTGTAGAGCAGAAAGCAGCTAACTAAAAGAAGCTACATTTTCTTATTAATTTAAAACTTATATCTCAGTAGGAGTCAGTGTCTGTTGAGATTAAGTAGACAGATACTTTATTAGAAGCAGAAGGAGTCTTATTTAGGGTTAAAAAAAGAAAGAAAGAAAGTCAGTGTGTGTTCTGTGCTGGGAAGGGTACTGTATCAGCTGCCTTTGCTAAACCAGTAGGAGGAAAGAGAGCTTAATTGGCGGTGTGGCTTAGACACTAAAAGCAGGTGACTCAAATTACAACTTCCTGTTGCTAGCCTTTTTTCTTACTAATTGCCCTCCATCCCACCCCTCCACCCACCTACCCTAAGTCAGTTCTACTTTTATAGCCACTGGATTTGACTGTCAACAGGAACTTCCTGTTTGGCAGTAGGAAGGGAAGGATCATAGAGAAACATTAGTTTTGTCAAAGGAAAAAAAGTAGCTCACTCTCCTCCCCCCCCAGCTGCTGGTGGTCTGACATTGAGCAAGGAAGAAGATAGGAAGTTGCTGTCCCAGAACAGGAAGGGTGAGAGCTGTAAGGAGAGGAGAGAGTAAGCATACAGAGAAACAGTAGAGGGGACACAAAATAAGACATGATAGGAGTGGTGCAGTGCAATGGTTGTGGGGCGGCAGTGTTCCGGGAGACGTTCTGGGGAGGCTGCGTGCTGCTATTTGCAGGCACCTCTCTGGTCTGAGAGAGGAGGTTGCCTGTCTCCAGGCTGACCTGGCTAGGATTCATGAAACCTCCTCCCACCCAGGGACCACCAGGGCCAATGCCACTACCTCAGAGGTTGCCAAGAAAGAGGAGAGGCTGGACCAGGGTGGGCTCTGGGAGGGAGAGGGTGGTGGAACAGAGTTGCATCCCTCCAGCTGTACCTCTCCACAATTCATTCACTCTTCTGGTGGATAGTGGTTCCTCTATGGAGGCACCTGCAGTGGAGACCAAGGAGGATGCTGGGGACCTTCACAAAGGAGACCCACAGGAGGGTGGCATGGGACCCCACAGGGGAAGGAAACAACTCCTGGTGGGGGACTCAATCATTGGGGGTAGAAATGGGGGAGGAAGGGGAGAGGGAGGTAAGGTGCCTTCCTGATGCCACGGCTTGGAGGGACAGGAAGCGAATCCTCAGGATTGTGGGAGGAGCTGCATGAGGGAGGGACCTGGATGTCATTGTCCACCTAGGGATAAATGACCTGGCTAGGAATGGGATCAGAGCAGTGCAAGAGGAGTTTATAGAGTTGGGGAGGGGCCTCAGACAAGTAGCGCATACGGTAACCTTCTCGGAGGTGCTGCATGTCTATGGCAAGGGTGATGCTAGGGCACTCCTCACCAGGGAATTCAATGAGTGGTTTAAAAACTGGTGTGGAGCTCAAGATTTTGGCTTCATTGGGGACTGGGAAGCCACCTGGAGGGATGTAGACCTATACTGGTGCGATGGTCTGCATCTGTCCAGGGGGGAGCCAGGATCCTAGGTGAGAGGTTTAAATGCTTCATTGGCAAGCATTTAAACTAGCCAAGGGGGGAGGCACTGAAAAGGAGCAGGGAAATCCCAGCCTCCCCCCACAAAACATGGTAATTAGTGAGGTAAACACCAAGATAGAGAAGTTATTAGGGAGAAGAACAGAGGTAAATGTAAAAAAAGGCAAAGGCAGTAAGGACAGGAATGGAGCTAAAAGGGGTAAGGCTATCAAAAAGTGGAGGATGATGAGTACCAATGCCCGTAGTCTGTGTAACAAGCTCCCTGAACTAGTGGCCTTGATGGAAGAGGGTTGCCTGGATATTGTGGCAGTCACAGAAACTTGGTACACAGAGAACCACGACTGGGATGTTAACATACCAGGATACACAATCTACAGGAGGGATAGGGAGGAGTAGCTCTCTATGTAAAGGAAGGGATCAAAGCAACAGAACTAAAGAGTAAACAGGGAGCAGATGAGGCACTCTGGGTCACCCTGGAGACAGGAAATGGCACCACAATCTGCATGGGGGTTGTATACAGACCCCCATCTCAGGGGGAGGGAATGGACAAGGAAATGATAGAAGGCTTCCTTAGAATGTCAGAAAAAGGGGAGATATGGTTAATGGGGGACCTGAATATGCCAGATGTTAACTGGACCACCTTTGCTGCAGGCACATCCAAGAGCAGGGTCATTCCTGATGCCCTACAGGGGGCATGCCTCAGACAGCTAGTATTGGAACCCACTCAGGAGGGAGCAATCTTAGACCTGGTACTCTCAAATGGGGACGGAGAAAGAATCTCAGATTTAGAAGTGGGTAGCCATCTGGGGACAAGCGACCACCAAACAGTGTGGTTCACAATAAACACAGCCATACAATCAAGCCATACAAAAGGAAGAGTATTGGACTTTAGGAGGGCTGACTTTGGGAAAATGAGAGAGTGCCTCAGAAAAGCACTAGCAAACAGGTAAGAAGGAGGGGTGGAAGAACAATGGGGAGTAATCAAAACAGCCATCACAGAGGCAACAAGCCTTTGTGTAAAGCAAATCAGTAAGACACAATGAAGGAAAAAAACGCTATGGTTCTCAAAAGAGGTGGCAGGGAAGGTTAAGGGGAAAAGGATAGCATTCAGGAAATATAAGGAAACACAGAAGGAGCAGGACAGAGAACTTTATCAGTTAAAGCAGAAAGAGGCTGGGAAGGCAGTCAGAATAGCAAAGGCCCAAACCAAGGAAAGGATAGCCAATTCTGTTAAGAAGGGGGATAAGACCTTTTATAGGTACATTAGGGAGTGAAGAAAGACCAAAGGAGGGATACTGAGGCTTAATAAAGGGGAGGGAATGTGGGTAGGGGGTGACAGTGAAAAAGCAGGGATACTGAATGAATATTTCTGCTCAGTATTCACAAAGGAAGAGGAGGGGGAGGTACCTAAACCAAACAAGAGAAACACTCTGAAGACGGGGGTCGATACCAGTCCATTTACAGAAGAAAGTGTTCTGAAACAACTAATAAAATTGAAGGTGGACAAAGCAATGGGGCCTGATGGGATTCACGCAAGAATTCTAAAAGAACTAAGGGTAGAACTAGTGACACCGCTGACTACTCTCTTTAACAAATCATGGGAGGATGGGGTGGTACCCAAGGACTGGAGGAGGGCAGATGTGATTCTTCTTCACAAAAGTGGGAGCAGGACAGAGGCAGGAAACTACAGACCAGTTAGTTTGACCTCAGTGGTAGGGAAAATGGTGGAATCACTTCTGAAGGAAAGAATTGTTGAGTACCTAGAAGCCAGTGGGGCAGAGGACCCAAGGCAGCATGCATTCATGATGGGAAGGTCGTGTCAGATGAATCTAATAGATTTCTTTGACTGGGTGACCAAAGTAGTAGACCAGGGAGGGGCTGTGGACATGGCCTACCTAGATTTTAGCAAGGCATTTGATACAGTCCCACACAAAAGATTAATACACAAGTTAGCCATCCTTGGAGTGGGTCCCAAGGTGGTAGCCTGGATAAAAAATTGGCTAGACAACAGGAAGCAAAGGGTAGTAGTAAATGGAGTACACAGTGAAGAAAGATGGGTTACTAGCGGGATACCGCAGGGTTCAGTACTAGGACCGGTCCTTTTTAATGTCTTTAGAAGTGACATTGCAGAGGAACTGGAAGGAAAAGTATGTCTTTTTGCAGACGACACAAAGATCTGCAACAGGGTTGATACACAAGATGGAGTGGAAAGGATGAGAAGGGACTTGGCAAGGTTGGAGGAATGGCCAAATGTACGGCAGCTCAGATTCAATGCAAAGAAGTGCAAGGTAATGCACATGGGAAACAAAAACCCAGGAGAAGCGTACACAATGTGGGGTGAGATACTGACAACAGTAAAATGGAAAGGGACCTGGGGGTAATTATGTCAGATGACCTAAAGGTGGGCAAGCAATGTGAGAAGGCAGTAAGTAAGGCTGGGGGGATACTGGGATGCATAGGAAGAGGCATCAATAGTAGAAAATAGGAAGTCATTATCCCTCTGTACAGACAGTTGGTGAGACCACATCTGGAGTACTGTGTGCAGTTCTGGAGACCCCATCTCCGCAAAGACATAGAATGGAGGCGGTCCAGAGGAGGGCAACCAAAATGGTGCAGGGTCTGCACCAGAAGACATACGAAGAAAGACTAAAGGAGCTTAATATGTATACCCTTGAGGAAAGAAGGGAGAGAGGGGACATGATAGAAACTTTCAAGTACCTCAAGGGAATCAACAAAGCCCAAGAGGGTAGCATCTTTCAGAAAAAGAGATGTGCAAGAACAAGGGGGTACAATTTGAAGATAGAGGGGGGATGGCTCAGAGGTAATGTGAGGAAGAATTTTTTCACAGAGAGGGTTGTGGATGCATGGAACAGCATCCTTGAGGAGGTTGTGGAGTCAAGAACAGTGGGGGAATTCAAGAATGCATAGGACAGTCATAAGGCAGTCCTAGTGGGGGGTAGGAGGAAGTAAGCTGTTGGTTAACTAGGATCTGCAGCTTATCTGTTAGGTAGGAAAATGGGCAGACTAGGTGGGCCAAGCGGTCCTTATTTGCCAAATTCTATGTTTCTATTTATCTGAATTGTGATCAGTCACAGTAATGTTATATTTTATACTTATACTGTTTCAAGTTGTTCTGAAGAAGGAGCTAGTTGTGGCTCTGAAACGTAAATGAATGCTGTGATGGTGTATAGATCTCAGCGTTTTGCATGTCAGTGGGTAATTTAAAGTTTTTTGAACCGCTATTGGACTTTAGCAAATGATGTATGCCTGAGAACCATTCACAACTGCTGCTACTGCTGCTGCTGAAAAATTGTGCAACACTGTGGAAATACCATGGAAATATTGTGGGTTAAATTGCCTTTGGAAAGTTATCGAGGAGTGCTGGCCTTCATTTTGGATTTCTGGGTCCTAATGTGTGTATGGAACTTTAAGTCTGGGTAACGTGCACCCTCATGTTATTCTATTACTGGTTGAAAAAGCAATGCTTTAAAGTTTCTTCGAAGAGTAGTGCCTTTTGTGTGTTTTGACTGTTTCAATCAATGTTTCTATTTTCATTCATAGCATATATGCTGGTTCATCAAATTTGACTTTAGTGACAGTCAGGATGCTTATGCAATTGAGATTCATATATAGTCAAGCCCACTTAGTGGCATATTGCTCAAACACAAATCCTGTATAAATATATTATTTTTCCATTCCCCGATTCCTTTCCTATGTAGTCCATTACATGAGGCTCACTTAAATGCATTTAAGGAGCCTGTATAAATGCATAATTTTCTAGTGCTGTTCAAGTGCTTTGCAGCTAGTGTGGCCATTCCCCCTCGCCTTCATATGCTGCACACAGGCAGCTGTCAATTAGGTGGTAATTACCAGTGATTGACTCTAATCACCTGCTTATTAACTGCATAAATCCCCATTCATGTGTAAGTGTTTTTTAACTGTTGGCAAGCACAAGCACTGCTAACGTTCTTGTTCCAGCCTGTTTTTAACTGCTCAAGCACTATTCCCATACTGACTCCAACACAAAATAATGTTACACAAACTTATCTCCATTCCTTATCTTTCCCTGATGTCTAGTGGCACCCCCACTCTCCAATCCCTATCCTTAATCTTTCCCTGGTGTCTAATGGTAGCCCCCTGCTCTCTGATCCCCATCCCTTATCTTTCACTGGTGTCTAAATAGCACTCCCCCACCCTCCAATCCCCATCTCTCATCTTTCTGTGGTGTCTAGTGGCACCCTCCTGCTCTCTAATCTCCATCCCTTACCTTTCTTTGGTTTCTAGTGGCACCCCTCACCCTCCAGTCCTTGTCCCTTATTTTCCCTGGTGTCTAGTGGCACCTCTCCACCCTCTGATCCCAATCCCTTATCTGTCCCTGGTGTCTGATAGCATCCCCCACCATCCAATCTCCATCCCTTATCTTTCCCTGGTGTCTTGTGGCACCCCTACCGATCCCCATCCCTTATATTTCCCTGGTGTCTAGTAGCACCCGCCCACCCTCCGATCCCCAGCATGCATCTGCTCCGGTACTTCCCGGCAACTCCAATCATTCCAGAGCACAATCTGAAACTACAGTACATAATAAATAATAACAAAACAATGTCCAGTGTGCCTTCTACCTTTTCACTGCAACCGCTACCAGTCAGGTCACAGTCCCTTGTCCCCCAGTCCACAGCGAAGCACTCATAACAGCAAGATCACATAGCCACAAAACCTGCTTAAATGCATAATCAGCTGACATCACGAGGCTATGCATTTAAGCAAGTTTGACTGTAATCAGCTCTCGAAGTGAGTTCTACTTCAGATGAGTAAAGCCAAAATGCAGCATGTTTTTTTCATTTTTTGTGGCCATACTCTTATTTCTCTTTGTAGGGTCATCTGCAATAATGTTAGCCTTAATGGATTGTTCATTGTATTTAAGAAACTTACCATTTAAGATGAGTGCCATTGTGCGACATAGATTCCGCCTGTGTGGCTGGTACAAATTTCTTGTTCCTGTATTATGATTGTGATTGCCACTGTTACACAGATTGTGTATACTGGATATTTGCAAATTGTTGTATCAAACATCTTGAGATAATTAGAAAAATGAAGATTTATTTTTAGTGTTCTTATAGCAGTAGCCACTGACCACCTTCCAGATTAATTTTAGTTAAATTTAATTAATTTAATTTAAGTTCTGAGCATGCTCAGTAGGGCATCAAAATATCCAACAGACCTTGGTAAGCATGCACAAAATTGAAATATCAAATCTTTATAACATGGGAATGGTTTAATATTTTTTCACCAAACCAACGAAAGGCACCATTCTGGGGCAAGCCTTCTAACCTGAAAATTTCAAACCAAAATTCCAAACCATCTTGACTACAGGTGATGACAAAAAAACAACAAAAATTAATTCCTGAAAATGCACTGTCTGGATCTCAGAATCCACACATCCAGCTGGAATGAAACTCAGAAAATCATGAGACCTTGTCCCCCAGACTGCACATGCAAAATCTTGTGCAATGTCATTGAACAGGGGCAAAGTGCAAAGTTAAGGGTTTAACATTAAACAGCCCACTCAACCCTAACTATAGTGGTTATAGATAGATAGATAGATAGATAGATAGATAGATAGATAGATAGATAGATAGATAGATAGATATGAACATACAAAACTGACAGCAGATACAGGCTAAATGGTCTATTGTGTCTGCTCGATTGTGCAGCATAGAGGTTAGACTCCTGCTGCTCCCCCCACCCCTTGTCCCCCTCTCTTCCCCCTTATCTTCCCACTGACTAGTATCTTGCCCTTAACCATATCCCAATCTCTTTTAAAGCTCTCCACTGTTTTAAGAGATACCACTTCTTCAGGGAGCACATTCCATCCCCCTACCACCCTCTCTGTGTAGTAATGCTTCTTTGCCTCCCTCCTGATTTTATTCCTCACCAGCTTCAGGTAGTGCGCCCTAGTAATGCCTTCTTCCTTTAATCAAAACATGCCCTCTGTACTAACCCTGTTGAATCCCTTTAAGTACTTGAAGGTTTCGATCATATCACCCCTTTCCCTTCTTTCCTCCAGTGAGTACATGTTGAGGTCCCTCAACCTATCCTCGTAAGGCTTCCCCTCCATACATCTGATCATTTTAGTCGCCCTCCGCTGTACCCCCTCCAGTAACATGATATCCTTCTTTAAGTATGGGTTCCAGAACTGTACACGGTACTCCAAGTGTGGCCTCACAAGTGACCTGTACAGTGGTAGAATGACTTCCTCCCTCCTTGAGGTGATTCCTCTAGCAATGTACCCCGGCATTCTAGTGGCTTTTGCCACTGCTTTCCTACATTGAGACGAGTGGTTCATATTCTTTGTAACCATTACCCACAAATCCTTTTCCTCTTTAGAGACGGACAGCTGAACTCCTCCCAGATGGTAACTGCACCCAGGATTCCTCACTCCGAAGTGTATGGCCTTGAACTTCTTAGCATTGAAACCCAGCTGCCAAGTATCTGACTACTGCTCAAACCTTCCCAAATCTCGGAGGTCTTTTCCCCCCTCTACCCTATCCACAACTGCCCCTATCTTGGTGTCATCTATGAATAGACTGATTCTGCTCTTAACTCCAACTGCTATATCCTCTGCGAAGATGTTAAACAGCACTGGCCCCAGCACCAAACCCTGTGGGACCCCACCGGCGACAGCCCTATGAGTTGAAAGTCCCCCTACAACCATCCTTTGATGTTTGTCCCCAACCAGTTACCAACCCACTTAACCAGTTTCTCCCTGCTCCCAGGTTCCTCAATTTACTAGTTAATCTGCCATTCGTATTGAGTCAAAGGCCTTGCTGAAGTCCAGATACAGGACATCTATGGCCCTACCAGTGACTAGTTCTTTTGTCATCCAGTCAAAAAGTGAATCAGGTTTGTTTGACATGATCTCCTGGAGACAAACCCATGCTGTTTGTTGTCAATAATACCATTCAGTTCCAAGAAGGTCACCAACTATTCCTTTAGGATTGTTCCATGAGCTTATCCACAATGGATGTCAGACTGACTGGTCTATAGTTACCAGGCTTATCCTTGGGACCGCTCTTGTGCAGAGGTACCACATGTGCCATCCTCCAGTCCTGAGGCATGCACTCATCTTTAGGGAGGTATTGAACAAGTCTGTCAGTGGTGCCACAAGGACCTCAGCCAACTCCCTCAGGACTCTAGAATGTAGCCCATCTGGCCCTGGAGCCTTGTCCATGTTCAGTGACTTAAGGCCCTCAAGTACTCTGCTCATAGGGATCTCCCCATCTGTTATCCTATCTCCTCCCATGCCAGGGTTGCCCTGCCCTTGGGGTATTGCCCATCTCTCTCCCCTGGCAAAACTGAGCAGAAGTACTCATTGAGCACCTCTGCCTGTTCAACCCCCTTCTGTCCAACCTTCATCCTTCTTTATCCTTGTGATTTGCCCTGCAGTTCCTCTTCTCCCTTATGTACTTGAAGAAGACCTTGCCCCCCTCATTAATCCCTCTGCTAGCCTTAGCTCCTTTGAAACTTGGCAGCCTCACAGGCCTGCTCAGCTCCTGGTTTTCCTTGTGTACTCCTCCCTATCCTTCTCACTTTTGGACCCTTCCATCTTCAGAAGGCAGTCTTTTTCTCCCGCACCCTTATCTGCACCTCCTTTGACCACCAACATGGCTTCTTGGTCCTAGCCTTCTTACTGTATTTCTTTGTGCAGGTGTCTGTGGTCGCTAACGGGCCTTCCTTCTGGATAGCCCATTTCTGGATGGTATCCATGTCAGGGATGATGCTAGCCAAATGCCCCCTGATGATATCAGTCATCCTGCAGAAGTCAGCTCATTTGAAGTCCACTGTCTTGGTTTTTGTAGACATCCCCTCCCTACCCATATCCAGAGAGAATCACACTGTTCAGTGGTCACTACTTGCTAGGGGGTCCTCAGTCCATATGCCGTGCATGTAGTCTCCATCAATCAGCACAAGATCCAAGATGTTCCCCTTCCTTGTCGGTTCCTCAACCTTTTGTGACAGGAATACATCCTAGAAGGCTTCCAGAATGACCTTCTCCCTAGTGCTTGTGCTAGACATGGTTTCCAATCCACCCTTGGCAGATTAAAATCCCTGACCACCGCAGTGTCACCTCTTCCACAGTGTTTCAGTAACTGATCTGCGGTTCTCTATCAATGCTCTCTGACTGTGACGGTGGTCTGTACACAACCCTCAGTCTGCCCTTTTACCTGTATTGTTCTACGGTTGAACCCATAAGGCTTCCGGTTCCAGCTCCCTCGTCTCCCTCCTCCTTACTGCTCACTATCCCTTCCCTCACAATTAAAGCTACCCCTCCACCCTCCCCTTTTGTCCTAACCCTGTGATACAGTCTGTATCCCGGTAACATGATGTCCCAGTCATGGTGCTGGTTGGCCCATGTCTTGGTGATGGAAGCTATAGCCACCTCCCCTTCTGCAATTCATGCTTGGAGCTCAGGTATTATGTTTCCCAAGCTCCTTGCATTTAGTGACACCGCCCTCTAGCCGGATCCCCTGCTTACCCCAATACTCCCTTCCCCTCTACTTCCTCTGATTTTTGATTGCCCCCCTTCCCCTCCTTGCTAGCTAGGGGTGGGAGGCACATTGCCTCCCTCTCCTTTTGGCTCTGGCTGTTGCCCAGTGCTAAGTCTCTCCCCCTTAAGCAGTTTAAATTATACTTGGCTGTAATGAACTCCCCCAGTTTCTGTTTCAGGACACAGGAACTCTCCTTGTTCAGGTGAAGCCTATCTGGTGAGTAGAGGTTCTTGTTATCTCATGTTGCCCTACAGCCCCCTACTAATCCAAACCCTAGAGTTCTACACCACTCTGCCAGCCATGCATTAAATTCTATGATCCTCTGTTTCGTGACTGTACTTGCCCTGGGTACTGGTAGGATCTCAGAGAATGCAACTGTTTGCTCCTCAGTGCTGTACAACCTGCCCATGCTCAGAACCAAAATTTCAAATCCTTATAACTTGGAAATAGATTAACATTTTTGCACCAAATCAATGAAAGGTACCATTGTGGGGCAAGCCCTTTCCACCCTGAAAATTTCAGATCAAAATTCCAAACCATCTGGGCTGTGACCGGTGACAAAAAAAAGGCAAAAAAACACTGATTTTTCCTAAAAACACACTATCCACATCTCAGAATCTGCACATCTGAAGGGAATGAAACTCAGCAAATCAAGAGGTATTGCCCCCAAGACTGCACATGCAAAATTTCATGCAATTCCATTGAATCGTGGTAAAGCTATTAAGGCACAGATTTGGGGGTTAACATTAAACACCCTACTCAGCCTTAACTATAGTGGTGCTACTGCACCACTATAAGATATATTCACTGCAAAACATACTCTTTTTATGACCCCACCTCATAAACAAGGTGAAAATGTTCAAATCCCAACTGAAGTTCATGTCACCAACTGACCATGAAATAGCCTTTCAGACTGGATATTTATAATTCTACTGACATTGTTCATGTGGTAGGTCTCGTACAGTATGCCCTGCAAGACCATTGGTCCGTAGTGTGGACCAATGGGCTACAGCACATACTGTGAGCTGTCATTCGGCAGGTGGGCCGGGTGGTATGCGGGTGGGTTAGAGCCGCCCACCAATGATGGGGGAGCAGGGCGGGCAAGGGGTCCTGTGTGGGTGGGAGGGTTGGGGTCCCACTGGATCACCAAGGAATGTTTTTACATACTTTTATTGGTGATCAGGGAAATGGGAGGGAAGGGGGGGTACTACTAGACTACCAGGAATCTTCTTACAGACATTTACCGCGATCAAGGAAATGGGAGGGAGGGGTACCACTAGACCACCAGGGATTGTGTGGAAAAGCATACCCACAATCACGGCTGCAGGGGTGGAGGATGCCCCGGGACCCCTCAGTGCACATGGCATGCTGTGCAGGGCAC
Organism: Neoceratodus forsteri; assembly: GCA_016271365.2. NCBI lineage: Eukaryota > Metazoa > Chordata > Ceratodontiformes > Ceratodontidae > Neoceratodus > Neoceratodus forsteri. The sequence goes on along the minus strand of CM057449.1, from coordinate 1,262,768,292 downwards.
CAGGTGCAAGTCGCAGGACTGTCCTGTGCAAAGCATGCAAATGGGGCCATAATGACATGCAAATGGCCCCATTTGTGCCTTGCATATATTATGGTCTCATTTGCATGCCCTCTTCTGAATATCACTGGTGATGCACCCAGCGCAACTGCATTTGCACTGGTGCATCCCTGTGCTCCCTATCTGTGGCTTGTGCTGGCACAGTGTCACTGCGCCGTGCACAGTGCCACTGAGCCATGCACTGTCCATGCCATATTCAATGGTGCTCTACCATGGCACATCACAGTTGAATATCCCCTGGTCCTGTCCTCGGCATCCCAGTTGCACTGCACCCATGCATGCGCCCACTGCAAGCTCAGTCTGAATATCCAGGCCACTGTATTTACATGCATGGTAAAAAAAACTTGTGCACTTATGTTCATGCTTTACCTCTTAAGTTGTAAAAAAAATACTGATTGAGATGGTTGCCATTTCTTCTTTCCTTTTAAACTCATGAACATTGAAAATACCTAAAATGATCTCTTTTAAAAAACAAACACCTGAATCTAGCTAAACAGGACCCATTTAGCTAGATCATGTTGTCCGTTTGTTTTTTGTTTTGTAAAACTTGTCAGAAATACCTTTTCCTGGACACCCCAACATCCAGGGTACCCAGCTTAGTGAGAGGAGCTGTTCAGCTGTGTTCTCTGTATGAGAGCAGTTGATCTTTGTTGAGTTCTGCAGTCACAGCTGAAAGCCATGCTGTGGGCTGCAGTGAGAGCACTGAGTCACTGATCCCCTTTTCTGTCTGTCTATCTGTCTGTCTCTTTCTTGTCTCTCTGTCTATCTATTTATCTATCAATTTACAGTGTTCCCTCACTATATTGAACCTCGCTATAGTAAATTACTGCATATAGCAAGTGCTACCTCTGACTCTCGACTAAAATCCAGTCCTGTAGTCAGCTGTTCAATTACAGCACTGACCTGTCAACACTGACAGTGCTTGGTGTAGGTGTTCAGATTTCATCAGCTGCACCTGCTCAATCAAATGTATGTGCCAGTTTGTACTAATAAAGATTACATTAATTACAATTAATTTAACTTTATTTAAACCCCCTCTTGAACACATCTTACAGTGCTGCCCTGTATTTCAAAATGAAATGGTCGGGTAACTCTGTTAAGACAAAGCTTGATATTCTTGATTGCCTGAACAATGGTGAGGGCATTAAAAAAAATTTCCACAGAAACAGGGTTCTCCAAGTCTACCATCTATGCTAGGAGAAAACAGGAATAGTCCCTTGAAAGTCTGTCTTGGAGAGCTCAGAATCAGAAGTTTTGAGTCACAAAAAGCTCCATAAGGTGGATAAGGAGGAAATTAATAAGACAACTCAAATCTGGCTCAGTCAGCAGCACTTACTAATGGTGTCCCTGTTTCTGGTTCTCTTATCAGGGAAAAGGCTGACCAATATGAAGGGACTTTTATGGGGACTCAAATAATATGCACAAAAAGAGAGAGTGGGATGGGTTCCCTTCAAAAATTACTCCAAAGGAAGTATGCAGGCGCTGGTATTGCCGGGAGGTCCAAAAGTTCAATTTTCAGAAATCACCAGCCACACAAGAAAAAATTAAATTCTGCTTCTTTTATTTTGTTCAACAAGTTATTTACATAGATGATCACCTGGCCATGCCTATCGTTTCACCCTATGTGGGCTTCTTCGGGGGCTAGGATCTAAATATAATAAAATTAACAGTATTATATAAATAAAAAGTGATTTTTTTTAATTGATGACATATTAGTTTTCTGTAGTAGTGCCCAAATATCACAAGGTTATATATCTTTCCAGTTTTTACATTTTAACCAACAACAAAATTAAATAACAATACTATAAAATTGTGTATCTGTTGTCACTACTCTCTGTTTGGTACCAGTTTTATTGCACAGGCTATTTGAAGTAAAATGAAAAGTTCTAAATTATAATTCATAACTTAAAGGTAGTGAACTTCTGTCAATAAACTATCTGTAGTTCCTCACCCCAACATCAAGGGTGCCCAGCTTAGTGAGAGAAGCTGTTCTAGCTGTGTTCCCTGTATGAGTTCCTATTTTATGTTTCAACCTAATCATAAGAAAAGTAAATGTTCTCATGTTAGATTCATGCAAAATTCTTCTTACTCATATCTTAGTCAGTCATGGAGGACAGTAAATTATAATAAATCAAATCAAACAGGTAATCATACCTTATAATTGAAACACTGTTAATGGTGTCATTTTTGATTCATAACAGGAGAAATCAGAAATAAAATTCCTATAAATAAATGTAACACTGTATGTAAAAGATATGTTTTCCACTGTATTTTGTTCTTTGTTAACCTGGAAAGGCTCACCAGGGAATCAAACCTAGGTCTGCCTGTTAGATGTACTAAGCAAATTCACAACTCAACACTCTAACCTCTAGGCTATACTGCCAACTCTCTCTCCCCTCTCTCTCTCTCTCTCTCTCCCTCCATGGACCTGATTCCAGAACGGATACGCATCGCATGAAGTGTCTTGCACCAAAACAAATTGTACAAATAGCGCTTTTGCACCATGAGTTCCAACAATCAGTATTACAAAAGGCAGCCTGCGACATGTCCTCACGCTGCCTGCACTGAAGTGGCCCTATGCCCCCATGTATGCCTTAAACCCCCTGTGACTTGGTGCAAGGGGGTTTATGGCAGCAGTTGCACCCTATTCAAGGAGAGTGGCCACTGAAACAGCACAGTTGCTATTCCAGGAGACTCCCCAGAGGGGATTGGTCCAAGTACAGTTAGATCAGCTATTAGCTGGTCTAACTGTACTCTGTATCCACCGGGGTGCACCACTGTGCCATGTGCACCCAACAGTCACCCCCACAAACCCACACATGCCCCACCCACCCATCCTCCATTGGGGACTGCACATAACTGCCATCTGCAGACTGCTGCCACCCCAAGCCCCAGTCCCCAAGTAATGCCCACAGGGATGATCATGTCCCTCGGTCCCTGAGAATGCCCGGCAGGTCTGATCCTTCGCCCCCCAATCCCAAATCCCTGACCTCAATCGTTGGCTTACTAGTACAGAGAACACTGCAGCCTATATATCTTGTATTATTGTTTCCCCACCCCTGACATCTGGCAGTGCTAGTCTGATCTCCACATTTATTACAGTCAGTGATTGAGCATATTTACTGCGACTTTCACAGGCAGCCATTAAGGAGTTTCCTTCTCAGTGTATACTACTGTTAGTACATGCTCAATGAATGACAGCTCATTCATTGAACATGTAAAGTATACAGTAGTATGCACTCAGAGGGAGCTCAGTCGGCGGCTGGCCATGGAGGTGAGAGGTGGGATGTGCCAGTCGCTGACTGGGAAAAGGTGTTGGGAGTGGACTGGCACTGCTGGTTGGGGGGATTAGGGCCAATAGACTACCAGGGATTATAGACTGGGTGTTTATACTATTACCAGCAAGCTGGTGATTGAGGATTGGTGATTGGAGACCAGGGACATGACCAGCCCTGCAGAGCACTTCTGGGGACCAGGGGATGGATCATCCCTATGGGGCACTTCTCAGGGACTGGGGACATGATCAGCCTGTGGGGCACTTCTCTGGGACACGGAAACATGAGGAGCCCTGTGGATCACTTATCGGGGACTGGGGATATGATCAGCACTGCAGAGCACTTCTAGGGGACCGGGGGGACATGACCTGCCCTGCAGGGCAATTCTCAGGGACTGGGGGGACATGAGCAGCCCTGCTGGATAATTGTTGGGGACCGGGGAGACATGAGCAGCCCTGAGGAGCATTACTTGGGGATTGGGGCTTTGGGCGGGGGCATGTGCCCTGTCAGTGGGCATTTACTGTGGCTTGCAGCACCCTGCTCAAGTGCATCCTCCCTTTGGCATAATGCTTGGGGTGCCGCAAGTTGCAGATGTAGCCGCTGGGGACCCTGGCTGTTCTGGAATCGGGCACAGGGTCCCCAGTGCATCGGCATTTGGCGCAAGTCAAATTTTCAGCAACTGGCACCATGTCTTCTGTAATTGGGCCCCATATGTCTTACTCATTTTTTCAACCCTATTACATCTTAGTAACATTATACATTAAATAATGTTCATTTTTAGCCGGCCCGGTGGCTCTGAGGGTTGAGGCGCTGGACGCCACACCTCACGCCACACCGGCAACCCAGGTTTGGGAATGAGCCCTGGCTGTCGGGGGTCAGCAGGGGAGGACTGGGATTGAGCATCCATAGACTGCTCTCCCAGTCCTGAGGTGGGTTGGGGAATCTCGCCGTGCTGTAGCAGCTCCTGGGGATGCTCAGGGGCACTACAAGTGCTGGCAATCTGGAGGCGGAATGCAGCAGATGTCAGCACGCTATGCCCAGATCTCACTGCACATCTGCATTCCAGGGGACCAATTGGAGGAAAATGGCTGGACGCAACCATGCAGCTTGATGGCCGCACTGCAAGCCGTCTGGAGGACTTTGGCAGAATCCTGTCGGGGAAGGGTACAGGCCTGTCCTGGCTGGCTGAGGCACAGGGGGAGCCTCCAGTGGATGGCGACAGCCTTGGTGCAGTCTGAGCTACCCAGTTCTCCAGGTGGGTGGAGCTGGCAGCTGGATGCCCCAAGCCGTAGTGTAGCAGCAGGTGGCAAAACATTACATAAAATAAAAAAATAATGTTAATTTTCCAATAAATGTCTGACAAAATGATCCTTTACCTGGGAGCAATCACAGTGCTAAAACTTTGCTTTAAAAGAGCTGAGTCTGAGTGGAAAGCATGAGCTGCTCTGGTCCCTTGTTTACATCTTGAGCAGCTCTGTTATTGTTACTAACAACCACAAACACCTAACCTTGGGGTGGGTTCCCACTAATCTGACAGCAATCCTTGCTGCCTTGGTGGCAACCACAGATTGGAGGATGTTCTGTCAGCCCTCAGCCTCAGCAGTATGACGGAGAAGTCTGCAGCAGCATTCAGCGCAGTGCATAATGTTAGCTGACATAGTGTAAGCCAAGAAAGGTAAGACAAAATAATACTTTGCTGGTTAGTATACCACTTTTTAAAGCACTAGCATTTCTGACAGAATGTAATGGAGTAACAGAAAAATTTAGACTATTCCTACTTTTTTAGGCATTTACCAGCAAATCTGGAACCTCTCGTACTGCAATGAATTTAACTATAGGGTATGTTTCACCATTACACTGTGATTTAAGTGTAGACAATTTTTGTTTTCATAAGTAAGAGAAATTAAAAATGAGATTGTTGCTTTCCATTCCACTATTGACTTTGACAGTGAGTATCTAAATTCATTGGTAATAGAAGCGTCTTCTAATTGTGATGTTACCCTTAGGTTAAAAGATTAAAATAACATTGAGACACAGAGCCTAGGATGCAATGAATGTTTGAATTTATTAGAAATGAACATTGTTTAATGCATAATGTTACTAAGATATAATAGGGTTGAAAATGATTAAGACATATGGTGCTTGATAGAAATAACAGACAGAAAGACACAAGGGCTGGCAGTATAGCCTAGAGGTTAGAGTGATAAACTGTTAATGAACTTGGTACATCCAGCAGGTGACATGGGCTTGATTTCTCCTGGTGGGCCTTACCAGGTTAACAAAGAAGAAAATAAACAAAATACAGTATAAAACATATCTTTTACAGAGAATGTTACATTTATTTATAGGAATTTTAGTTCCTGATTTCACCTGTAATGAATCAAAAGAGTACACCATTAACAGTGTTTCAATTATAAGGTATGATTACCTGTTTGATTTGATTTATTATCATTTACTGTCTTCCATGATTGATTAAGATATGATTAAGAATAATTTTCCATGAACCTAACATGAGAACATTTGACTTATCTTATGATTAGGTTGAAACATAAAATAGGAACTACGGAAAGTTTATTGGCAGAAGTTCACTACCTTTAAAGTATGAATTATAATTTAGAACTTTTCATTTTACTTCAAATAGCCTGTGCTATAAAACTGATACCAGAAAGTAGTGACAACAGATACATAATTTTATAGTGTTGTTATTTCATTTTGTTGTTGGATAAAATACAAAAACTGGAAAGATATATAGCCTTTGTGATGTTTGGGCCTACTACAGAAAACTAATATGACATTAATTAAAAAACACTTTTCTGTATATAATACTGTTATAGGCTTGAATACTAAATGTATAATTTTATTATATTTAGATTCTAGCCCTGAAGAAGCCCATGTAGGGTGAATCATTGGGTGTGGCCATGGGATCGTCTGTGAAAATAATTTGTTGAACAAAAAACAGTGGAATTGATTTTTTTCTTGTGTGGTTGGTGATTTCTGAAAATTGAACTTGAGGACTCAAATAAACCTTACTCCTTGACTATCTGGCTTTGGTGCTTCGAACCTCAATACAGCATCTGCTGTGTCTGTATCATCGGGGAACAGTGTTCGAGTGACTGTGTTGCAGCACCAATGTTTTTGCCAGATTTGAAGAACATCAACCCCCATGGCTATATCCCAGATCCAATTTACAACTGTTATGAGATTGGGTTGTTCTGGAGGTGTTTGCCAGGTGTAACGTTGGCAGCAAAAACTAAGCTGAATGCCTCTAAAGGCTTTAAATTTAGTATTGACTGTGTAATGTTCTTACCGTGCACCAATAGCATCTAGTCCAATAAAATCAAGCCTTTATTTATTGAGAAGTTACTGTAAAGTTTCCACAGTGTTAGCAAGAAACAATAAAAAAAATGTTCATGTGTATTATGCACTTTTTTCAGTATCCATCTTGCTCCAGACTTGCTCCTCTCTGTAACAAGCACCAGTCTGTAATGAATGTATGACATGGCTCTAGTTTTATTTGTTATAGCGAGCGTACATGCTCTTTCATTATTTTTTATTAAATGAACCAGGGTGCCCACCCCCAGTACTGCCTCCAGGTGGACCACCTTTCCCAGTTTTTATTTGTTTTAATATATAAGCAGACCAAGGTGCCCACCCCAGTATTACTTTTGTGTACCCCCTCCAACCTTGCCTGCTCCCCATTTGCCAAAGATTTGCCCAACACTAGGTGCCTAATCACCAGTGTCAGACTGTCATCTGAAATAAAGAAAACCATGCCTTAAAGATTTTTTCACTTCTAAAAAAAACAGTTCCTCACCAATCAGACCCGCTACCCCAACCACGCACTTAGCACTCACCACCCTACACCCCCACCACACCACCCACACATGATCACTCACCCTCACCACTTGAAAAATGTCCCATGGTGTAGATCCACCACCAACTGAAAACAAATCTTGCTGCTGGAACTGGTGCCTGTGATATAAGAAACTAAGATAAGTGCAGTTCAATGTATTTCAATTGGGTTTTGAACTTTGATGCATAACTTGTCTTTTGTATATTTTCACCCCAAAATTTCAACATGGCCATTTTGGGACACCATCTCATGACTAATGGTGGTGGAATTATGCAAATCAAGCCCAAAAGGCAATTTTGCAGGCACATGGGGAAATTATCCTTTGAAAATTTGCACTGCCACAGTTCATGAGCGGGGTTCATAAGAAGACTGTGTTGAAAATTTGACAAACTTAGGAGTGCACATTCAAATTGTTTTGTATGATCACTCAGAAACATAGAATTTGATTACAGATAAGGACCACTTAGCCCACCTAGTCTGCCCATTAACTTTGGTAATTTGAAATATTTTGATCTCAGATTTTCAACATAGCCATTTTGCACACCACTTCATGAATGTGACAGCACCCATTTTCAAATCCTGGCCAAAATGTTTTTTATACCTGTGATGCAGAATAACATTTCAGTGGTGAACAGTGATGTTTCTGTGGAGATTTGAACATGTTCACCTACCTATTCATAAGGTGGGGCAATAAGAAGGTTATTCTGAAATCCTGGTGTACAAATACAGTAAAATACCCAGGTTATGACTGAACATTCAAATCCCAGAAAATGCAGCACCGGAAAACAAATGTTCAGTTGAAATTCAAGAGTTTTATTATGTGCTCAGACATTCATAAGGCAAACAACAAACAGCATTTAGCAACAGCATACAATATGCAACAGCTACAGCAATGACTAGTACAATGGCTAATGCACAGACTGTTCAGCTTGAGCTAAAATAGCAAGTGACCCCAGCACTTCAGCTATCCCAGCTTCATCAGAGGTGTGTCCAGTGGTAGAATGAACTGCCTTTATGCAGCCAGTGTATCAATGATGTCATCATCCTGAAGTGCCCATATGCAGGAAGTGCAAACTCATATGCCATAAAGTGCAAAATAAATGTGACAGTGAGTACAATAAAATCATTGTATATGTAATAAACTAACAGGTTATTATACAAAATTATTTAAAAGAAAAGGACTAACACCAATAACCATTACAAAACTGTAGTTCTGGCATACAAATTCATATTAAATTCCATCATTTAATATTCATTCTATATAGCAAATAATACCTTTAGTATAAATAATTATACAACATATTAATTATGATGGAAATCATATGGTTATTTGACATGATTAGCGACACCAACACAGTGACCTACAGCCCTGTCAACAAAATCGACAGTTCACTGACAGGTCACTGTGTTGGTGTGCCTGACAGGGGCACACTGTCTCCCAGTCCCTACAACCCCTCCCAAAATCTACTCAGACTCAAAGTTGATAATCTATAATACAGGGGTTGGGTGCAGGGGCAAGCCCCTCTGCATGGGTTTCGGGGCAAAGCCCCCTGATGACAAAATGGACCGGGAGACAATTGGGATTTATGTCAACTGCAACTTGCGATCAGCATAAATCTTGTCACTGTGATGCCAGTGGACAAAAGTGTTGTTGAATCAGCATAGAAGAGCCAGTCATACGGGCCCAGATTTTCAAAGGCCAGAGAATGACACAGGGTGCAATGGTATTGAGAAATCAGCACTCCAGACACAAATATTCAGTGAGACACAGGGTGCTTGTGTCAAAAACAACTTTTTTTTTGCATTATTTATTTTTATTCCACGGCTGGGGGGAGGTTGTGTCTTTGGTTCCTCCACCCTCCATCTAGCCAGCTACAATAGGTTGCTGCTGCCCTGCTCCTGGGCAGAGCTCTTTACCTCCTTGCCATTGCCCCTCTCAGTCCATCCCGACCACAATGGGGAACAGGAAGGGTGGACCAGGAGAACTGCCTGATGCAAGACCCCAGCAGCTGACAGAAGCCTTCATGCTGCTGGGAGTTTTCTGTAGAGTAGTTCCCCTGCTGGAGGAGACGTGCAATGATGTCAAGGGATGGAGTACGCAGGCTTCCGTACGTGGTCTTCCTGACGTCTGCCTCCTCCAGACCCTTGTTTCTGCAGCGTTGGTGGTATTGCCCCCCCAACTTCCACCAGGGGCAGCCACATGCTGACTGCTGATGCCCCCCCCAAGAGAAGGGCAGTAGTCCTCCGGACACTCAATCCTTCTCCAACCCCTGGTGACCCGTGCTTGTTCCCAAACACAGGTCATCAGCGTGGCGCGAGGTGTGGCATCCAGCGCCTCAACCCTCAGCACCTCCAGGCTAGCCATTGTGTCAAAAACAACTGATGCAAGGTGCAGAGTGCCTCAAACCTTGCACCATTTCTGATTTTCAAATGGTGCTTGCGTCTAAAACAGGTCTGCATTCACCAGAGTGGCTTGCACCATGCTTGCACCAAAAAAAAGGAGTTCTTCGCCATGTTGGAAGGGATGCCTGCATCACCGAAATGATGTACCATCCCTTATTTGGGATTTTCAAGGAATGCAAGTCCTGTCCTTGTGCCTAAGATGCACATCACTATTAGACCAGCCAGAGCTGGTCTAAGGGACACTAGAGCATATAAAAAGGCCCATAGCAGGTGGTGAGACCTGACTATGCTGCTATTAAGTGCTGGTATTCTTCTGCAGGACTAGTTTAGAACATTGTGGGGGCTTAGTCTTGGCCATTTCATCTGCCATATTTTTTGACTTAGCTTGTGACATTCTTGTCCTTTTGCATCATTTTTTACACAACTTGAACCATTTTTTGGACTCAACTTGCACTATTTTTGAGTCAACATGCATTATTTATTTTAGTGCAGCTTGAGTCATTCTCACCCCTTGCATCATTTTGTTGATGCAGTGGATCTCTTGCATTAATTTGGGGGACTTTGTCACCGAGAATGCTTTTCTTGCAAAATATGGTGCACAGTATTTGGCGTCTAGATCTGACAGAATCTGGTTGTTTGACACAGCTGAATGGATCTAAAGGTCCTTTGAAAATCTAGCGCATAATTGTTATACTGTGTTGAATCATTACATAAAAGGACCCTAGAGAAAATAAGTTCAATCAAAATTAGAAAAATTAGAAAAATCCATCACTAATATCCAGTAACTTAATTTCATTTCACATATATTGCAATGTTAAATACAAAAGCAGAATTATAAGACTAGCTACTCAACTTACTTTCCATTCAAGAATTTATTTTTATTCAATTTTAAACACATTGATTATAGTCTATAGAAGTAAGGCAGAAGTTAGTTCAGACCCCTATCAAGAGAGAGGTTTATCTGGATAAATGCACGTGATCACATATTTCTGGATTTGTTCACATGATACTTTTCCAGCTGACAGTACAGGTAGAAAGCAATAGTCCTGTGGAAAATAAGAAGACACATGTAAGTGAAAACAAATTAATGCAGTAAAAAGGTTTCAGGGCCCACTATCTGTTTATATCTGCTGATTTTACACTTTCTAAACAATAAATCTAATAACATTATCCTCTTAACTGAAGAGTTGGTCTGTCACTACCGTATTTTTGAGATGTAATATATTTGAGAACCATAAATCTGAGATTTTCAGATCTCAATTCATGAACACTATGAAAGTGTGTACCAACCAGTGTGTCCAGTTTATTTTCAATGTTTCGAACATGCTCCTGAATTCTATTTTTCAAGTTGCATGCAGTTTTACCAACATAAGTCAACCCACATGGGCACCTACAAATAGGGTTGCCACTTGAAGGCAACCTGACTTGTCAGATGGCCCTGATGGAAATGGCCAGGTGACAGGGGAAGACAGGGAAGGAAGGAGAAGCAGCTGGGGAGGTGGGGTGAGGCCTGGTGACGTGGTCACACAGGTGTGTCATTTGATGCAGGTGCAGGGCCAAGATGGTGACTGGTCAGGAGGGGTCAAGTGGGGTCCTGATTTGGGGTACTGAGGGGTTTATAAGGTGAGGCAGCTCTCAGATCTCCCTCTTTTGCTGAGAATTTGATCACATTCTTAGCACATCTTGGGCAACAGGTTGGAGCTGGTGAACACCTAAGAGGTAAGGTACAGGCCTGCAGGCCCGTTAAACCTTTGAGCCACGTGGCACTTGGGCAGTGTATTGTTACTGTTTTCCATTTTGGATGATGATATTTATGCTGTTATTTAGTAGAATCCAGCTTGCCAGGAGTGAGTGCTGGAGAGGCCACTTGTGTGCTTGTTACTGTTTGTCTGTTGATATGTTTATATTTTATGGTTATGCCACTGCCCTCCTCCCTCTCCACCTTCCGTATTGTACATGCCATTAAGTCTTTCACAGTTATACAATATGGAATTTGCCTTATGTGTGTTATCACTGTTAAACCATTTGGTATTTACGCAAGTTTACAGCTCTGCTTACCTACTTGTACTGTCTGTTTACCTGTATGTTATTTTTACAGCTCTGCTTACCTGCTTTTACTGTTCTGTTTACCTGTATGTTATTTTATACCCCCGGGTCGCCCCTGAAAAAGGGACCTCCGGGGCCCAGTGGGCCTACCCGGTCAACAAAATTCAATAAATAAATGGCTATTTTGGGAGAATCCTGCTTTGCAAGAGCGTGTGCTCAAGATGCCATTCATGCATTGCTTGGGGTAGGTAGCGGTGAATAGAGCTGTTTGTTTTGTTGGTGAGTGGCAAAGGGGTTTTAGAGGTGGTTTGAGCAGGATTCAAAGGCCAATTTGGCCAGCATTTGTAATCACAGATGGGATTTTGGCCAAGATGAGGTGAGGTCGAGAAGCAAGAGTTTGAGCACATGTTTGGGTTGTCCAAGGGTAAGTGGGCTGGGCCTGCCAGAGTGCCTGCTGTTTTCCACATTTCAAAAAAAAATGATAAGTAAGAAAGAAAAGAGGGTAACCTGGAGCAGTTTGATGGTGAGGAGCAGCATGGTTGGCATCTGGTCTCTCCTTTGGCTCAGGTTGCTCTGACTGGCACTGGGGGGATTTGTCTGTTGCAGCACCTAATGAGATGACTTGTAGAGGGTGCCCACTTGGAGGATGGCCATAGCTAGCATGGGCAGCCTTGTTGTGGTGGCATGGGGAGTCAGTTGGGCTCGCAGAGTGGGCCAGCGGCCAGTCTGTGAGCACTCTGGCCAGGGGGGGGCTGGTCACATGACCACAGAGCCCAATGGAAAGGGGGTGCCTGCCCCTCATAGCAAGGCCTGGTGTTCGGTTCCCAGGTGGCTGCTCAGTGCAGTGCCAGAGTTTGGCCACAGGCAGTGAGGACAAGACCCCAGGTTGGGCCAGGGTAGAAAGGGTCTCAGCGCAATGGAGGAGGTGGCTTCCCCTCGACTCAAGCATTTGGTATTTGGTTTCCAGAGGCTGCCTGGTGCAGTAACAGAGTGGTCTGCGGGCCACATTATGTGGACTCTGGGATGGGCCTGGGTGGAAATGGTCACAGGGCACAAGGAAAGGGGGCGCCCATGCCTTGACTTGAGGTTTTTGGCTTTGCTGCTGGGTGACCACTTGGTACGTTGGCAGAGCATGCCTGCAGGCTGCAACGGGGGCCCCTGGATGGGGCCTAGATTGTTGGTTGATGGCCAGGCTTGGGGGAGGTTTGGTGTGCTGCAGCTGGACTGCCTGGGGGTGGTTTTGTACTGGTTTTCTGGAGCACTTGAGGGCAACTAGCCAGTGGCCATGGGGTGTGGTCTGAGCCCCTGGGTCATGGCATGGAGTGAGCAGGGCACGGCCAACTGGACAAGGGGCATTTTAGCCCACAGACAGATGCATGAGTACAGCAGTTAAATGGATGGGAAGACCTGCTGCTAGGAATATGTTGGCACCTTAAAAGCAGATTCAAGACAGCCATGGAGGCACACCTGTGATGCCCTTAAGGCAACAAAGCATGGGGGGTCTTCAGGTATGGCAGTTGCATTAGCTGGTGCAAGGGTTTGTATAATGGCAGTTAACTTTGGGCCCCTGGAACTGTGGGGTTTTGAAAGGTGGGTTGGGGGATGGAGGGACACCACAAGGGGTTGGGCAACAGTGGCACAAGTGAGAGTGAGGTGACCAGGGCTAAGTGCCTAGGGGGTGAATGGGTGGTTGAGCAGCTACAAGGGCGATTGGGATTTTGGCATGTTCTAGGGCTGGGATCAGTCAGCAGGGCCACTCAGGAATGGGGATTCATGAGGGGTCGAAGGGGGAAGGAGCCAATGCCAGCAAGGGCAAGGCCTATATTGTAAAGAGTTGAAACTGGAAGGCATGGTAGGCATGGCCCCTCGGGGGGTCAGATGCACTGCAGCCCGCCTGGTTGGGGCTGTGGGTGAATGGCTGATGGTACCTATGGACCAGCTTCCAGAGGAGCACATGATTTCCGAGGGGCAGCCAGGTCATGGCCATGGGGGCGGGCCACAGGATACGTGCTAACTACTCAACCCCCTCCCTTATTTTTATGTTTTGTATAGTAGCGAAGGATGGCACCAAAGAGAGCTCTGGTTTCCAGTGCCAAGCTGAGGAAGGAAGTGTCCAAGCTGATGGACAAGATGATGGACCTCTTCGAGGTGGCCCGGCTTCGGGAAGAAGAGGAGGAGGTGATAAGGAAGCAGAAGGAGTGGGAGAAGCAGGCGGGCAGGGGCAGGGGAGGAAGAGGCATTGTGGAGCTGTGCCTAGCCCTCCGCCCATTTCTCTGCCAGAACCCGCACCGGTACCAGCTGGGCCAGGCCCTAGTGGGGGGTAAGGGAAATATGGACTTATCTAATGAGAGGGATTTGAAAGAATACTTGGAAGGGCTGCTCAGCAATATGGGGGAGAAGGGGCTAGAGAAGATGGAGAAGGCACTCCAGGCAATAATAAAGGGCAGTGGAGAGGGTACCGGGGCTAGCAAAGACTAAAAGGGGGGAATTGTATAAGGGGCCTCCGGGCTTTACACTGGTGACCACGCCACCCCTTAAATCAAGAAAAGATTTGGAAGTGGGAGTATGTGGACATTTTAGGGCTAGTGTATGAAGACACAGATAGGAAGTATGAGCAAAAGGGTTGGTGGGGAAATCCGAGATGGCAGTGGCGTTGGCGATTGTGGGGCATGAAAAGGAGGAAGCTAAGTACAAGGGGAAGAACATAGACACGTGACAGGTGGGATTCCAGATCTTCAGTGCATTGGTGCTGAAGAAGCAGCCGGAGTTGGCAATTCCCCTCCTAACATACACAGCCATCATTCGTGATGCTTACAAAGCCAAACTGGGTTATAGGTGGCTAAATGTGATGAGACTTTTCAGAAATGGATGGCAGCAAAAGGAAACCTCAGGTTGGGGCACCACTTGGAGCTGTGGGTGAGAACCTTGTCAGGTCTGGCAGGGGGGCATGGGGGAATCCAGTAAGAAGACATATCCCACCCTAGTAGCCAAGACCTGCTGGGGTACAACAAAGCCTTTGTACATGGGAAACTGTAAATTCTGAGATGTGTGCTCCAGATTCTTGGGGCAGCAGCCAGTGTCAGACTGCCAGCCAGGGAGATTGGGGTAGCCAGCAAGGGGCAAAGGGCAGGAACAGTCCTTTTGGGGAGAGCGAGGGGGTTCAATGGGAGGGAAAAGGGCATAGCAGGGTGGCTACAATTCCAATTATGGGTGGAACTGAAGGTACAGTTGGGATGGGGCATTGGGTTTTTCCCTAGCAAGAACCCCCATAGTCTGTGAGGTGGTCGAGGCCTGGACACAATTTTACCCAGAAACAGTTAAGGGTACACTGCTGTGCTGGGGTTTCAAGCATGGGTTCTCTTTGGGTTTTGGGGGATGAGGAAAGGAATGAAAGTGAAGAATGTGGGATCGGTGAAGGGGAAGGAAGACTGAGTCAAGAAGACAATCTGGAAGGAGGTGCAGGTGGGGAGGGTGGAGAATCCCTTCAAGGCACCCCCTGCACCGACTTCCAGATATCTCCACCGGGGGGGGGGGACCAAAGAAGCAGCATTGGGAGTTTCGCCTCATCCACCACCTGCCTTATCCAGAGGGGGGCCTTGGTGAACAATGGGATCCCCATGGACCTCCGGGTAGTGTCCTACACATCTTTAAACCAAGTGATGTTGATGATCAGGGTAGTCGGGGGAACATGATAAGTGAAGACGGACATAGAGTCCTTCTTTTAGTTGTTGCCAGTCAGACCGGAGGACTGGGATCTACTGGGTTTTCAATTTGAGAGAAGGGTGTACTTTGACAAACCCATGCCGATGGGTTGTTCCATGGCATGTTCAACATTTGAAGCCTTCAGTTCGTGGGTGCAATGGGTTTTTGGGTAGAAGTATGGACACAGACAGGTGGCACATTATTTGGACAATTTTTTGCTCAGTGGGGCTACAAGGTGGAGATGGAAGGGATGTTGGCAAATTTTAAGGAAATGTGTGGGGAGATAGGGATCCTGCTGGCAGAAGGGAAGACTGAGGGCCCAGCGTGCAAGCTGGAGTTCATGGAGATAGAGGCAGATACAGTACAAGAATGCTTCCATCTCCCAGGAGACCAGGTGGCCTGTCTTAGGGGTTTGCTGGAGCAAGTAGGTGAGAGAAGGAGGGCGCCACTGTCATTAGTGCAAGGAGAACCTTAATTTCACTTGCAAGGCCATAAGCCCAGGCAGAGCTTTTACCAGAAGGTTGGCTCTGGCCACGGGGAAGGCAAAGATGCCACATCATTGGGTGGATATCACAAAAGGGGTATGGGAGGACTTGCAGGTTTGGGGCGATTTTCTGTAGAATTACAATGGGGTCACATTCTGGCAGGAGGATTGGGCCTATAACACAGACATAGAGCTATACACTGATGCCTCTGGGGCCCTGGAGGTGGGAGCATATTTAGAGGAGTCAATTTGGAGGCCTGGTCAAGTGGCTGGGGAGGCTGGTGTGCTGAAGGACATTACTTTTTGGAGATATTCCCCATCTTCATGGCGATAAAGGTTTGGGGGACAGGATGAGGGAAAGTGCATGTTTCTGGTGTGACAACAAAGGGGTGGTGGAGGTGATCAATAGGCAAGGGAGGCTTATAGATACAGTGGGCAAGGTGAGGCAGCAACTGGTATTGCTGAGGCTGCAGCTGAACTTGTCTTTTAAGGTGTGGCATATTGAAGGAGTTCAGAATAACATTGCTGACAGTCTTTTCCACTTGCAGTTAAACAGGTTCCGGGACTTGGCTCTGTGAGCAGCAGTACACAGGACCAATGTTCCAGATCAGTTGTGGGAGACTGGCTTGAGAGATCCCGATGGTTATACTGGAATTCCTGGTCAGCCAACATGCTAAAGGCATACAAAGGGGCATGGGGGGCCTCCCAGGAGTTCTGGGCCCAGGAGAGGTTGGAGGTAGGTACACCAGCCACTGAAGAACAGGTAAAACAATACATGGTCAAAGGTGGGGAGAAGGGATGGCCCACACCACCATGGGGGTGCAACTGGCAGGGATTGGATGGGACTGTAGTGATAGGTCATGGCAGGACCTAACCAAGGCAGGGCCATGAGACTGATGCTCCTGGGTTGGCAGAAAGGCCAAGGCATGAGGATGGACAGGAGGAGGTCGATCACAGGGCAGCTTTTGAGTGCAGGTTATAGGAGCTATGCAGGAAGTGTGTACATTGGCCAAGGAGGCATGCTTGTTTTGGGTAGTCTGTGTGGTCATCGTAGAGAGAGGCCCAGATCAGTGAGGTGGTAGCACAGAGGAAGTCTGATCAGCAAGGGGATTATGTCAGTGACATCAGTTTTGGTCAGACATCGTGATGGTGCAGCTGCCCAGATCAAAACTGATCAGCTCGCAAGGGGAGGCTGTGGTGCTGTGGTGGCAGGCACCTGGGAGATTTGTGCAGGTAAGGAATTGGAGGACTACAGGATAACCCGGGGAGAGGGGGAAACCTGGTTCCAGCACAGAAATGGGAGCCCGCAATGGGATTCCAGGTGGGCGAGTCCTCAAGAGGGATTTAAGGTTTGTAGGAGAGGACCCAGACCTCTTGGCCCCCCATTCATTCCGGACAGGGGCAGCATTGGAGGCCATGAGAAGGGGTAGGTCAGAGGAAGAGGTAAAGAAGGTGGGGCAGTGAAGGTCTAGCTGCTACAAAAAGCATGTCAGGTAGTGATGGTAACGGATGTCTGCTTTTCTTTTACCCGGCAGAAGGAGCACAGAGACACATTTGGATCATGGGGCATTCCTTTATTTATTAGGCTGAAAAGTTTGCAGCAACCAGGTGTGGTGGAACGCAGCTGAGGATGGATGTGGAGCACACAAAAGTGTACTGAAAAGGGATCCGTGGTATGAGATGTCTCCAACTGATGCCGTTGTTGCAGGAACCTTGGGTTCGGTGGAGCAGGCCAGACATGTTAATTATACATCTGGGGGGGGGAATGATTTGTGGGAAACCCCATGGGGGGCACTGGTACAAGCCATAACAGTGGATTTAGAAGGGTTAAAAGGGTGGTGGCTGGGAGTGGTAATCGGCTGGTCCGAGATCACCTCCCGGAAGGTGTGGCAACAAGCCAGAGAGGTCAGATCTGTTGAGAAGGGGAGGAAGGGACTCAATAAGAATGTAGCCAGGCTAGTTATAAAATTGGGGGGAGTGCATATACAGCACAGGGACATTTCCTTTGAGGCCTCTGAGGTTTACAGGTAAGATGGGATCCATCTCTCTGAGTTTGGCATGTGCTTTTTCCTAAGGCCTTTGGTAGACCTGGTAGGTAAGTGGGAGAGGAAAGGAACTAGGTACTAGCCCTCAAGGGGGGAGACACATGTTCCAACACTAGGCTGGAGATGGGTCAGTGGATGGGCAGGGGGAGCAAGAGAGGGAAGAAGGGGGGCAGACAGAAGGGGAGAGGGGCAGGGCAACATGGGCTGGGGTCAAAAGGTACCCAGGCATGGACATAAAAGGAAGGAGGGAAAGGGGATAGTGCTAGGGTTGATGTTAGTGTCCAGGACCTAGGAGGAGGAGGTCCTGGTAAGTTGGTACCTGTTACTGGTGATGGTGTCAGGGGTCAGATCTGGCATCCGGACCCTGAAGACAAGAACTGGAGGAAGAGGGCCAAGAAGGAAGATTGAGGAGATGTAAAAGAATTGACTGGATTATGAATGCATGATTTGACTGAAACACTGAAATGTGGATTTTATAAAGTGAAATGTAAATATTAATTGGTATTCAATATAACTGTTGCCAATGAGCATCCAAGCCAGAAGTGTGAAGAGTCTCTCATTTCTAGAAGGGATCAGATGACAAATTGATTGATACTTAAAGGCAACCTGAATTGTCAGGTGGCCCAGATGGAAATGGCCAGGTGATAGAGGAAGAAAGGGGAAGGGGAAGAAGATGCAGGAGAGGCTGGTGATGTCATTACTGAGGTCACACAGGTGTGTCATTTGATGCAGGTGCAAGGCCAAGGTGGTGATTGGTCAGGGGGAGGGGCCAAGTGGGATCCTGATTTGGGGTGCTAAGGGGATTTATAAGGTGAGACAGCCCTCAGATCCCCCTCTTTTGCTGAGAATTTGATCCCCACACCCATCTTAGGAGGAACAGAGTGAGGAGGGAGGTGGTTTTTAGGAGCAGGGCATGGCCCAGGGCCACAGAAGGGCGGAAGTGGTCATGTGAAGGGACGGGACATGGCAGAGGGCATGGTGCTGTGGAAAGGCAGCACTGGGGCTGAAAGAGCCCAATCGCAGCAAGTCACCTGCTTTGGGAAACAAAGATGGGAGGACAGATGGGCAGGGATGAGCAAGAGAGGGAAGAAGGGGCAGACAGAAGTGGGGAGGAGAGCAGTACAACACTGGCTGGGGTCAAAAGGCACCCAGGCATGGACAAAAAGGAGGGAGAGGAAAAGGGACAGGCGCTTAGGGGCCGGATCTTAGTGTCCAGGACCGAGGGAGGGAGGAGGTCCTGGGTAAGTTGGTACCTGGTACTGGTGATGGTGTGGGTGGTTGGATCTGGTCTCCGGACCTCAAGACAAGAAGCAGGAGAAGAGGACCAAGAAGGAAAATTGAGGAGATGTAAAAGAATTGACTGGATTATAAATATGTAATTTGGGCTGGAACAGTGACATGTGGATTTTATAACGTGAAATGTAAATATAAATTGGTGTTCAATAAAACTGTTGCCAATGAGCATCCAAGCTAGAAGTGTGAAGAGTTTTCATTTCCAGAAGGGACTGATGACAATGCATCAATAACAAAGTGCCAGAATTTATGAATTCTCTAATGTGTACTCTTTTTCTGAATTTTGGGTTGAAAAGTCTTGCCTGGTGCACAGTATTTGCATATATTGCATCTGTGGCATTTATACACCATCTTTGCTCTTTCAGGTAACTAATGATGGTAGCCTGGTGTTTTTATCTTGGTGCAGAGTTGACTGTGGGCTAACTTGTCTCTCAGACTAGTGGCACAGCTAAAACTTACTCATGGTCTTTGTCCCACACTATTGCCAACCACTTGGCAGGAAGAAGCAGGAGCTACAGTGTGTGTTCCTAAGGACTAAAGGGAAGTATTTATTCTTGTAGTTTGGTTAGCTTGTAGTTTGGTCTGGATAGTTTGTACTGGGAGGAGGACTCGTGGCCTGTTTTTTTTTTTTAAGCAGCAGCTGTGTTTTTTTTTAAACAGGAATTTTTTGAATTCTGTCTGTGGCAGTTACAAAATCAAACTGCAAACAGATTTTAGACTTGGGGGTGGCAGCTAGCCAACAGCTATTTTAGTTAATTGCTCCACTTTGCATTGGGAGCTGGAAGAAACAGGAGCTACAGTGTGTGTTCCTGGAGACTAAAGGGAAGTATTTATTCTTGTAGTTTGGTTAGCTTCTAGTTTGGTCTGGTTAGCTTGTACTGGGAAGAGGACTTGTGGCCTGATTCTCTCACTCCCCACCCTCACCACCACCACTATTAAATAGGCAAGTGGACCACTCCAGTAGTGGTTCCACCTATCAGGAAGGGCAGGAAGTGGGAGTAAGTTAAAGGGGTGAAATCTGGTTTAAAGTCTTAAAGAAATATTGATGCAAATGTAATGGTTGTGCATTTTCTTTTTTGAGCTAAGGGCTATTCTGGGGACAGTGTTTTGACAGAAATGCAGATTTACAGTTCTTAAGCAATACAGATGCAATTGTAAAGATCTGTGAAATATTTAGAGCCTAGGGAATACAGGGAAGATGTGGAGGCCAGGGCAAGGAGACAGCTGGATTAATGGAAGGGAAGAGTGGAGGGGGTATGGATGACTGGATTGGGGGCACTGGGAGGCCGGGTGGATTGTGAGCTGTGATGGGTGTGGAGCAGCACTGATTCTAGGAACCTTGTAGAAGGTGGTGGTGTCCAGTGAGCAGGCTGTTCAGACAGCTTACGCTGGAGATAAAGAGCTTGAGATGGGAAATGGGGGGGGGGCCAGAAATGACAGGATGAGGAGGAGGAGATGGGGTAGAGGGGCAGGGAGGGCTCCATTGCAGGATAGACCAGGCTGCCAAGGGCCAGAAGGGGGCATTTGGCCAGGGGAACCAAGTCCACAGGGTCCTGGAAGCTCTGGAAGGAGGTGTTAGCAGGTGTTAAAGAACATGGGCAGACAGAAAGGAAGTAAAAAAGAGGTTCAGAGTAAGCAGAGACTGGGAGGGATTACAGGGGAGGACTTGGGCAGGAGGTTGAAGACAACAAACAGGTACACAGTACTGGGTGATGAAACAAAGATGGAGGTTGGGGAACGCACCATAGAACAAGAGTCAGGGGACCAGAAGGGAAGGTGGAAATGCAGGGTACAAGGTGAGAGGGAACGCTGGGGGGTAGAAGTGGGCAGTGACAGGGAAGCCGGTCAAGTTGGCATGAACACACTAAATAAAGGGGAGGAAGGCCAAAACATGAAGGGAGGGGTGAGGGAGTCACAATGCAGGGGCAGTGGGAGGAGGTACATGAGTGGAAGGAGAGGTTGTGGAAGGAATGATCATAGAAGGGATGGAGGAGTAGAGCAGGTGGAGGTGCAATTGAAGAAGAGAGGGAAAAGGGCAGTGTATGGAAGGAGAGGACACTGAGGAAAAGGGACTCATGGAGGGCAAACCATGGAGGAAGTACAAGGGATGGGAAGCGAGTACAGTACCTTATTAGGGATTCTATGCTCAGGGGGTGAGATGGGGAAGTAGGGAGCAAGGAAGAGCTGAACCTGGGTGGTGTGTATGCCAGGTATGACAGTGGGGAGAAGGGCAGTGCATTCAGAAATGTGTGAAGAAGATGAGAGGAAGCCTCATATCATTGTGCACCTAGGAACAAATGACAGAGGGCAGTGAGGAAGAAGTGCAGGAGAGGTTCAGAGAAGTGGGGGTATCTGCAGGCGGTGGGAGCTCAGTGACATTCTCAAGGCACTCCCAGTACCTAGGGCAAGCATAGTGAGGAAACTAAGAATACAGGAGTTTAATGGGTGGCTGAAGGGTGGTGTGCAGAAATGAGGTATGGGGTAGTAGGGTGGGGCAAGACATGGAACAATAAGGGCTTTATGCCAAGGATAGGCTGTATCTCAGCATCGAGGGTACAAGGGCATTGGGACGGGGTCTGGAGAAGTACATTAAAAACAACATAGATTTAAACTGAGGAGAGAGGAGGGCTGAGTCAGATAGCAGGGAAGAGGCACCTTCTAGGGAGACTGGAAGACCTCTCCCAGAGAGGGCAGGAGAATGAGTGAAGTTACCAAGACAAAAGTGGAAGGGAGAGATGGGAGAGAGGAGGGTGGGGTGCAAGGTGGACCATAGTATCCTTGCATGCAAGGTGCTTAGCAAACAAGGTGCAGAGTTCCAGGCAATGATGGTAGAGGAGGGTAGATATTACCACCATCTCAGAAACCTGGGCCACCCAATACCATGACTAGGATCTTACAACCCTGGTTTACAAGGTGTTCTGCAGGGACCAGGAAGGGGAAAGGGCTGGAGGGGTGACTATTTATGTTAGGAAGGGGATACTGTGTACCAGTAAGGAGGGGGATGAGGGGAGGCCAGAAGCCATAATGGTATTGCTCCAATGCCCTAAAGGTAAGAAGCTCAGGATGGGGATGGTGTACAAGCCACCCTTACAGAGTGAGGAGGTGGATAGGGAGCTGGGGGAGCAAATCAGGAAGGTCAGTGGCAAAGGGAAATACAGTTATAGTGGGAGACTTCAACCTACCTGGGATTGCCTGGCAGACAGTAACTACAGCACACGCCAGGGAACAGGTACTGCTGTATGCTATCCAAGACAGCTACCTAGTGCAAGGGGTGATGGAACTTGCTAGAGAGGGGAACATACTGGATTTGGTGCCAACAAATGGTGATCAAGTCCAGGATGTGGTAGTAGAGGACCCTCTAGTAGAAGGCGACCACCACTCAGTGTGGTTCTTCCTCAACATAGGGAAGGAGTCGGCTAAGACCAGGACAAGAGTGTTGGATTTCAGGAAGGCAGATTTTGACAGAATGGGCAGCATCCTAGAAGGGTATTTAGCTAAGATTAACCCAGTGATGTATGCTGAACAGAAGTGGGCAATCATTAGGAAGGGGCTGAATGAGGCCACAAACACGTGCCAAATCTCAGAGTAAGCAGTCCAGGTCCAAAAAACCTAGCTGGCTCAGCAAGGAAGTGGAGTGGAAGGTGAGGGGAAAAAGATTGACCTTCATTAAGTTCAAGAAATTGGGGCGTGAGGAGGATAGAGAGGTGTTCATAAAGGCATCTAGGGAGATGACCAGGTCAGTCAGGGCAGCCCAGGCAGCAAAGGAGCTGAAGTTGACTCAGGGGATCAGAGAGGAGGAGGAAAAGGTATTCTTTAAATACATAAGGGAGAAGAGGAGTTGTAGAGATGACATTGTTAGAATCAAGAGGGATGGGGGATGGGCGGAACAAGGGGAAGAACAAGCAGAGGCACTCAATGAGTACTTCTGCTCGGTGTTCACAAAATAAAGGGATGACCCAATACTGTAGGGGAAAGGGGGAAAAGGTGAAGGGGGCAGAGATAACAGATGGGGTCATCAAAGAGGATAGAGTTCTGAAGGGCCTTAAAGCCTTGCAGGTGGACAAGGCACCAGGACCGGCTGGTGTACACCCAAGGGTCCTGAAGGAACTGGCAGATATGTTGGCAGACCTTCTAACAGACCTCTTCAACACCTCCTTGGAGATGGGGAAGGTACACAGGGACTGGAGGATGGCTCACATGGTGCCCAGTCACAAGAGTGGATCCAAGGGCCAATCGAGCAACTACAGACCGGTAAGCTTGACTTCCATAGTAGGAAGTTGATGGAGACCATTCTAAAGGAGAGGTTGATAACCTTTCTCGATAGTAATTTGTCTACAGGATGACAGACAGCATGGGTTTGTCTCTGGAAGACCATGCCAAACTAACCTGATCGACTTCTTTGACTGGGTCACTAGGGCAGTTGACAAAGGCCACGCTGTGGATGTCCTGTACCTGGACTTCAGCAAGGCTTTCAACTTGGTGCCCCATGGAAGGTTAATGAGCAAGCTGTGGGACATGGGGGTGGGGGAGAAACTGGTGGAGTGGTTTGAGAGCTGGTTGCAGGGCAGGCAACAGAGGGTAGTTGTAAGGGGAAGACATCCAAGCCAAGGTCAGTAACAAGTAGGATGCCACAGGTTTCAGTGCTGGGCCCCAGTTATGTTCAATGTCTTCATTGAAGACATTGCAGAAGATGTCCAGAGTAAAATCAACCTGTTTGCAGATGATACTAAGATTTGTGCAGAAGTGGACGAAAAAGAAGGGAAGCAGGCACACAGGGAGGATCTAGCTAAACTCAAACACTGGTTTAGGGAGTGGCAATTGGGGTTTAACATTAAGAAGTGCAAGGTCATGCACCTCAGAGCAAGAAATCCCAGGACCAGCTACTGGCTGGGGGGAGTGCAGGTAACAGCTTCAGAAGAGGAAAGGGACCTCAGGATAATAGTCACAGAGGACATGAAGGTATCAGCACAGTGTAGGAGGGCAGCAGCAAGGGAAAATAGGATGCTGGGGTGCACTGCCAGAGGGATCACCTCTAGAAAGGAGGAGGTCATCCTACCCTTGTATAGCTCACTGGTGAGGCCACACTTGGAGTACTGTTGCAGTACTGGTGCTCATACCTCAAAAAGGATGTGAGCTTACTGGGGGGGGCAGTGCAGGGCTATGAAAGTGATCATGGGACTTGAGGAGTTGCCGTATGTGGAAAGATTGAGGGAGTTCAACATGTATTTTGCTGATAAATGGGTGACCTCTAAAACTCAAGCAAAAGGGATAGTGGCAGAGTGTGTTTCAACTCCAATCTGAAGGATGACTGTGAACTGTTATTTCTTGGGGGGAAAGGTGGATGTCCCTACAGTTCCAGTTAATGTTTATAATGAGGTTAGAGCTTCTGCTAATTATATTGTTTCTGCTTTGATTAGGGTAGTGTTAATGTCAATCCGGCAGTGCATTAATGTCTGTAATATTTTACTGGTTGATGTTACTTACAAATATTGATGTATGATGCTCCTTCATCTAGTACTGGACTGCTCTATTGACTTTCTGTGGATTGCTGTTGGTGTTTGTTAATAATGTATTTTCTAATAAAATGTTTATATACAAAAAAAAAACATGTATTTGCTGGAAGAGAGATGGGAAAGAGGGACATGATAGAGATGTCTAAGTACTTGAAAGGCATAAACAAAGTCAGAGAGGAGGATTGTTCCACTTACTGTAAAGGAGGAAGGGTCACTAGGGGGCAGAGTCTGAAGTTGGAAGGAGGAAGGTTCAGGAGGTAGATGAGGAGGCACTACTTTACAGAGAGAGTGGTGGTGGTGAGATGGAACATACTGCCAGAGAAGTTAAGCGCTCAAAGGACAATGGATAGCTTTAAGCGGGGTTGAGACAGAGTGAAGGGCAGAATTAGTACAGACAAGAACACAAAGGGGAGAAAGACCAGGAAAGGGGGGGGAACGGAGGGGTTTGTGTGGGGCTAGGGCAGCTGTATTAATGTAAAACTAAGAGCTACACAAACAGGCAGACTTGATGGACCTGTGGGCTTTTTCTGTCAGCAATTTCATATGTTTGTATGTTCATACTTCCTCCTCGGTAAAATTGGCCAGTTTTGAAAAATGTTGTGCCAGATTTTGCCTGCCCAATCATTGTGCCGCTATAAATGCTATGGGGTTAGAATCAGATTTTTATTTTGTTACTGTTCAGAAGTTGATTTCTATAATTGGTTAATGCTTTTTATTTGGATTGTTTGAGAAGATTTTATCATAGCCCTTGCTGAGGAATTTTGATTTAAGTTTTCTGCCAGCTTTTGAAATACCTCTACATCCTTGCAATTCCTTCTGAGAAGCAGGAACTGACTATATGGGACAGATTATGGGGCGGGTAGCGTGAGTCACTGTTCACAAACAGTGAACTGTATCAGTGTAGATGTGAGAGACCAATGGGTTTAATCTGCTGGCAACAATGTATGTATGGGATCCATGACAGGTCGCCGTACAGCGAAACTGTGATGTCGACTACATTTGCGGTCAGCAAACAGTCTCTCTCTGAGAAACTTGTTTTCTTCAGGGGGCTTTGCCCCCCTGAACCCCCTCATGTACAGGGCTGTTCCCCCGCAACCCCCCCACTAAATATAATCAACTCCGAGTCAGAGCTGATTAGGGAAGGGGGTGCAAGACCCCAAGAATACACTGCCGGGGTTGAGCGCTGACACTACAGTGACCTGGCACTGTAGTCACTGTAGTGACGGTCACTGTCGAAATGTCACTGTTGGCAGTATATACCATATGTATGTATAATGCCACTAGATCAGCACTTCTAGCATGTAAAACTGAACTGGTGGCCATAGATTTCCTAAAGCATTTAGTCTCTAATTGTTTCAGTCTCATCTGAGTACAGTATATTGAGACATCAAGAAAATTAACGTACTTCATTGCTAGCTTGTATGTGTAAATTTTAAATTCAAATTGTTGTCATATAGCCAGCAAATGAATTCATCAATGTCAGAGACATTGCCCCACCATATGCAAACTAAATCATCTATAAAATGATACCATGCCACACTTTTATCAAAAAATGGATTTGTACCTGAGTTTAGAACATAAATTTCATCCCATTTGCCCAAAATGAGGTTTGCATATGACGGGGCCATAGAAGACCCTATAGTAGTCCCCTAAATATGTAGGTAATGCTCACCGTTAAATTCAAAGTGATTATGTGTTTGTAAAAACGTCAATACAAACATGATGAATTCAGACAGAATGGTTCCCCCACCCTCATCCTTCTCCAAAAAATAACAACAGGCTTCTTATCCCTGTTGATGTTGAATGGGGGTATGAAGTGCCTCCATATCAAGCCTAAGCCAGATATAGCTTTCTTCCCACACAGGGGACCCAGATTTGAGGGGATGTGCTAACAACAAACCTAGGATTTCATTTCGGAGGGGTCATAACTTAGCAGACTTGCTTACACATAGTCTATAAATGAAACCACAATCACTGCACACCTCTTGGCTTCCACCGCAACCATTTGGTTGCTTCCACTGTGGCCATTGTAACATTTGTAAATTTTGCCAGCAAGGTGGGGTGTTTCTATACCCATACATGGAAAATAAAAATTGAAATCCAGCAATTTATTAACTGCTCGACCATGTATGTAGTATACATTGTACAATGCACATGTTCACTCATTTATGTAGGTAGAACAAAAAGAACTTTACATGAACGCATGCAGGAACATATTAGAGCCATCCAAAAGCCAAAACCCAATATACCAACAGGTATTCATTTGACAAGAGCCACAAAAAGACACTAGGGAAATTAAGTTTATGGGAGCAAACCATGTCAAAGACAACATTAGAGGTGGTGACAGACTTAATAAACTATCAAAATTTGAACAGAGGTAGATCTATACTTTGAAAGCACTTTTTCCTAAAGGGTTAAATGACTGCTTGGACATTATAGTGTTTTTATGAATGCTATGAATTTTTAATAACTGTGTTATGATTGATTCAATTATAGATTTAAAAGTCTATGATGTATTCCACTTTTTTAAATCCCTTCCCCATTTTCCTATTCTTTATCCCTAAACTCTCCATCTTTCTCCTTTTTCCCTTTCCTGACCCCAATAATCCTTCCTTATCTACCTCATTCCTCTATAACTATCTCCCCCCTCATCTCTACACCAGGATTTAGATATTTGCATGGAATATTGACCCCAGTTTATTCAAAGCTGTTTATTTACATTCCAGACTAAGTTATATGCAGAAACACATATTTATGTGTCTGAATATTATTAAACATATGCTGTCTGGTCTGACATATTTGTGAACTGAGAGTGCTGCCGTTTTGTGCTTTTTCATTTGAATCCTGTTTCGTAAGCACTGACTTCTTCCCCAGTGATGCTCCAAATGCCTGTGGTCTTATTGAATACATGGACCCTATTAGTTGTTCATTTGTTTGGAGCTGCCGGGCTGATCAGCATTTTGCCAGCATAGTCTAGTTCAGCTTCAAGCCGGTACCGAGAAAACATGTGAAACTACAGTTTAAGCAAACTCTGAGTAAAAACTGGTTCTGCACTATGTGGATGCATTCCAGCCTCTAGTCTTATTTAAAGCATACTATCTGAATGCTTTGAAGTGAGGATGCAAAGTGACTTGCACGCCACTACTGAAATGGAGGAGGTCTCAGAACAAGCAGTTTTCTCGTGCTTGGAGTCGGTGGCTGCGTCGGTCAGACGTCTTCTTCATAGAGAGCCACAACCACAACAACAGTCTGGTAATGTACCTGAGATTGAACCAACAATGAAGTCATTGTTCCAACAGCTTGAAAAGTTGAAATTTAAAGAAATAAATATCTCTTATAGCAAACATTTTCTAGCAGATTACAAGACAAAGGGCTATGCACCCTTGGGCCTTAGATTTGAAAAAAAAAACACCTATTGGTGGGTTTCTTAATGAAACATACCAGGCTAGGTGGGAGTCGACACTTACAACATGCTCTAGCACCCTAGTTGAAATTTTGGTTGATCAGGACACAGAAATTTACGATACTATTTCTGCTGAAATTGACATTACAACTGAACAAATTGTAAAATATTAAGATCATCTATTATTTAAAAACTATGAGGTTAATTTGAGTAAGAAACTCACTACACGGGATAAAGAAATCTCGGCCAGAAAGGAGATTAAAACCTTAAGGGACTGAAGGGACTATGAGTGCAATTAAATATTTTCTTGGCAAAGACAAAATAGATTTGATAGTAGCCAGTCAAGAGGTCACTCACAATTTAGAGGAAGATCAAAAAGCAGAAACAGGGGCAATAATAGAAGTTATAACAACAACAAAAACAACAAAGATGGCATTCTCAGCCCAACAATGAGCAACAACAACACCAGGGCTCAACACAAACTACTGCTCAACCTGACCCACAGATGAAACAAGTTACCTATGCCAGCAATACTAAATCTGCCCCAAAAAAGGGAGGAAGACAAGATGCAGCAGAAGGGGAAGGGGGAGCAGGCAACATCATAGAGAGTTTGAGGAGCAGAACACCAAAATTGTGAACCTTTCAAATACAGTATAGAACTGAACAACTCTCAACTAAATCTTTTAAGAAAAAGACTCTCATTTGTGCCTCAACCAAAAGTAAATGAGTTTAATGTCTATATAGATATAAAGAAATCCATTAGAAAAATCTGTCTGAAAAAGTTCTTCAGTAAAAAAGGCAATATGGATACAGATATTTCTAATCAAAACCAAGAACAACTGGTGGGACTCGAACATACTAATCTTAATGACATTTTCAATGCTGTTGAGGAACTGTGAAATGAAGCCCATGATTTAGACAATACTGTTCCAACATCACAGCCAGTAAATCCTAGCATTACTGGCCCCACCAATGACAACATACATTCAAACTTTAAACCAAAGTCATCTTTCAACCTCTCCTTCCATTTCATCAGCTATTATTACTTATGAATCTCTAGTTATGCAGGACTTTCAGAATCTTTTAAAGCAAAATGGCCAGATCATAAAAATAATTTATCTGAAGCCAAACATAGGGCTTTGAAGGAAATACAGAATATGAAACAAATAGAGGTAAAAGAAGTGGACAAAGGTGGGAAGGTCTGAAAATTTAACAAGGACCAGTATGAAAGTAAGATTTACTGGCAGCTGGATGACAAGGATAGTTACAGGAGGCTTAAGTAAAATCCAACAAAAGTAATAAAGATGAAACTTGATTAATTTTTGGATGAATCAGTACTGAATGGACAGATTTCAAAAAAAAGAAAAGGAATATATGACAGTAGCCTCCTGTTATTCCAACTATCTACATCCTGCCTAAAATTCATATGGATCAGACCAACTCCCCAGTCAACCCATTATATCAGGAGTAGGTTCAGTAACTGGAAAACTTTCTACATTTGTCAACCACTACTCAAAACAGCTAGTGCCAGCCATCCTATTTACATGATTCAATGGATGTTCTGGCAAGCTTGGGGAGTTGTTTACTGTAGATGCCAAAGTCTATATACATGTATTCAACATGACATTGGTATTTCAGCTCTTGAATATCATCTCTCAAGTAATCCTGTGGCTTCAAACTTTCCTAAAAGTTTCATATTAGAAGTGGTGGAATTTATTTTGTACCACTATTTCATTTTTGATTGTAAATATTATTTGTAAACAATCGATACTGCGATGGGGACCACTATGGCCCCATCATACACAAATTTATTTGTGTCCTGGTGGGAGTAAACTTGCAAGCACTAAGCCATGACAAAGGTGGCATCTAATGGGGAATTAATGCATAATTGGGATCATTGAGTGCCTACAATGGCCCAATCATACATTAATTCCCATTAGATGCCACCTTCTCAGTGGCTTATTGCGCTTGTAGCATGGTTTTCTGATAGTTAACTATATTAGAAATACAGATATCATTATCTAAGAACTGCTACAGTATAGAGACACTGTTTTATTTGGAGACAAATCTTTACTGTACTTTGGAAACTTGAACAAATACTGATTTATATACAGATGTTACAGAAAACAGATTTTATATATTGCAAGAGAAAGCTTTATTTAAAGTAAAGTTTACTAAATTGTGTAAATCTACATGGCTATTATTGTTATAGCATGCTTAGGAGGACTCCAGTATTATGTTTTGGGATTTACCTCTGGCACTGATTAGCATAATATCTGACCTTGTGTTCAGCTCTTCGCTGTCCATTGCATGTCGCCTTGAGTTATTGAATTGTTGCACATCTTCTTTTTATTCTAAGACAGTAGATAGTTGTATGCAGCTATTTCTTTTACTGCACCGTATGTTGTGCGCTGCAATAATTGAAATTAATAGTTCTGTGAACCGTGAACAACTGAAAGTTTAAGGATTAGGCATTTCTGCCTGGCGCACATCTATATGCCCAATATACTCCGGAAGTATTTTTGTTCTCCACTGCTGTTTTCCATTGGGCTACTATATCACACAATGTTTCTTTTCCAAACACTGCTTTTTCTTTCCATAGTTTCGAAGTTACTTCAGTTTCAACACGGCATTATTGTTTAAATAATACCATGTTGAGCTGCTAACATGTGACTCATTTCAGCCAATGACTTTTCTGTTTTCGTTCCTTCTTCATTTAGCCATGTTACAATCATGTTTAATGATAACAGAAATCCATTCAAGACCAACATTTGCTTTTGGGGTAGGTTTATCGATGATCTCCTTGTCATCTGGAAGGAGGATGTTTCTTCAGCTTCACAGTTTATTAATTTCATTAACGCAAATGATATGGGCTTGAATTTCACATTTGATATGCACATTTCTGAAATCACATTTCTTGACTGAACTTTAAAAGGTTTAGTAGGAGAAACAGTTCAAAGTAGTACCTACAGAAATCCTGCATCTGGTAATATGCTATTACATGCAATGAGTGCCCATCCTCAGCATGTAAACAGGGGCATTCCATATGGTCAGTTTATTCGAATCAGATGTAATTGTTCAAGTTTAGCTGATTTTGAGAAAGAAAGTGATGATTTAAAGGTTAGATTCTTTTCCAGAGAATATTCATCAGAATGCATAGAAAAGGCATACAGAAGAGCTAGAAACATTAGAAGGGAGCAATTGTTAGAACCAAAGGATTCTGCTCAGACATCTGACAAAGATCAACCTAACACGTTTGTTACAGAACATAATAGAATTTCTGGAAATATTGCTGGAATAATAACTAAGCTTTGGGGGCTACTTCAGGGGGACCCAGATTTGATGGGATTTAACAACAAACCTAGGATTTCATTTCGAGGGATCATAACGTAGCAGACTTGCTTGCACATAGTCTATACATGAAACCACAATCACCACACACCTCTTGGCTTCAACCACAACCATTTGGTTGCTTCCGCTGTGGCCATTGTAACATTTGTAAATTTTGCCAGCAAGGTGGGATTTGTTTGCACCCATATATTGAAAACAAAAAATTGAAATCAAGCAATTTATTAACTGCTTGACCATGTATATAGTATACATTGTACAATGCACATGTTCACTCATATATGTAGGTAGAACGAAAAGAACTTTACTTGAACACATGCAGGAACATATTAGAGCTATCAAAAGGCCAGAACCCAATACACCAATAGATATTGATTTTGACAGGTGCCACAAAGACAATACTAGGGAATTTAAGTTTATGGGAGTGGAAAATATCAAAGACTACATTAGAGGTAATGCCAGACTTAATAAACTTTCAAAATTTGAACAGAAGTGAATCTATACTATGAAAGTACTTTTTCCTAAAGGGTTAAATGACTGCTTGGGCATTACAGTGTTTTTATGAATGCTATGAATTTTTAATATTTGTGTTATGATTGATTTGATTATAGATTTAAAAGTCTATGTTGTATTCCACTTTTTTTAACCCCCCCCTCTTTTTTTGTATTCTTTATCCCTAAACTCTCTGGCTTTCTTCTTCCCCCAATAATCCTTCCTTATCTACCTCATTCATCTACAACTAACCCCCCATCTCTACACCAGGAACTAGATATTTGCATGGAATATTGATCCCAGTTGATTCAAAGCTGCTTATTTACATTCCAGACTAAGTTATATGCAGAAACACATATTTATGTGTCTGAATATTATTAAACATATGAATTAAGAAATATATATGTAAACTGCATATAAATTTTAGTAATGTTAGTTGTTTCTCCCTATGTCTACTTAATACAATTTTATTAACACTTGGGGAGCACTGGATTTATTGTTAAAGACTGTACCTGCATTGAATAAGTGTGCATGAGTGTATATTCTGTTTTATACTTCTGTAATACTGCACTGTCACTTTAAGTTTTTTTTGAATGAATAGTACCAGGGTAGCACTCAGGCCACACCCCCTGATGAAGAGTCATACCTTGGACTCGAAGCCCTGGGGTTCTATAGCTATGGCTTCCCGCTCTAAACAAATTTCATGCTGTCTGGCCTGATTTATTTGTCAACCGAGAGTGCTGCCATTTTGTGCTTTTTCATTTGAATCCTGTTTCAGTAAGCACCGACTTGTTTCCAGTGATGCTCCAAATGCCTGTGCTCTTATTCAATCCTAAGCCAGATATAGCTTTTTCCCACACAGTGTTTGACAATTTGCAACAAATCTGTTGCATCTTTCAGACATAATTTTAGCTGCACCCATGTTTTTAAGAAAGTAATCAATAAACATTCCTAACTTCTCAGTTACAGAATTTATTCCTGATACAATCGTCCTGCCCGGGGATCAGTGACACCTTTGTGAACCTTTGGCAAATTATAAAAACCAGGTGTCATGCAAAACTAATTCCAGATAAAGTTAAACTCATTATTGGTAATATCCTCTTCTATACTGGCCTCTTGCAACAGCTGGTATAGTTCTTTTTTGAAATTTAATAAGGGGTTTGACAATAATTTAGTGTAGTTAGCACTATCATTCAGCAGAGTATTTCCAGTCCATATGTAGTGGTCCTTGTCAAGGACCACCACATTTCCGCCATCGTCTGCTGGTTTTATAATGATTTTGTGACAGTTAATCAACTGTTTCAGTGCTGTGTTTTCTATTTTAGTAAAACTGTGACTATTTGGTATACCAGCATTTGCAAGGAAATTACTAACTTGTTTCATCACTAGGGCTGGGTGAAAATAGCAGATTCTGCTTCTGTGAAAAATTCACAGAATTCAGCAATTTCAACGAAATTTCACCAGAGATTTGCCTTTGGCGAAATTTGCACTTTCTGTGGGATTTTCATCTGATTTGTGGAATAGTTAAATGTGCTACAGAAAATATCTAATGAACTGCAGAAAATATTTATTACAGAAAAACATACTGCTCAGAGGTGTAATTCACAGAAAATGTATTCCGTAAGGTATGTAGTCACGTGATTTCATTAAGTTAGGTGGGAATTGAATTGGCAATGCACTGCTTCTTACCATTCCTGTCTCTTTCTTTAGTGATACTGTCCCTCTTGTCCAAAGTTACATTTTATATGGTGTAATTCAAAACTGTAATTTACTATAATTTCGTCAAAAATTCCATGGTAAGTCACAAAAGTCCAACGTTCGCTAACATTTTCCGTGGAACACACAAAAAAATTCTGCAAGCAATGCCGTCACCTGATCCTTTTTTGATTAGGCAGGAGTCTATGGGTCAAAGTGTGAGTTGCTATAGCAACACTCTCTTTCTCTCTCTCTCTCTCTCTCCCTCCCTCCTCTCAATTGACTGCTCCTCCTAATCTGCTGGGCAGTTTTACAAAAGGTGCTGAAGAAGAAAGCTCTTCAGCTCTTTGCAACTTACTTTTGTAAATCAAAATGCTGTATTTCAAATCACTTTGTGGTATTTCTTATTTGAGAAAGTTTTGTGTGAAATCTCTGATGATGTTTGCAGTGCTTTTCTGCAATATAATTATTAGTTTATTGATTTTGGATGTTCTGAAATGCTTATTTGTTTGCACACTGGCGGGTAATGACAGAACATAGATCTTGTAGTTGCAGAAATGTGGGGACAAAGATGTGTTCATCATCAAGCAGTGCTGGCACCCTCTGCTTA
This sequence comes from Neoceratodus forsteri, assembly GCA_016271365.2. Lineage (NCBI taxonomy): Eukaryota > Metazoa > Chordata > Ceratodontiformes > Ceratodontidae > Neoceratodus > Neoceratodus forsteri. Next base: position 1,262,734,073 of record CM057449.1, on the reverse strand, counting down.
GTGTCAAATGTTCCCAAAATTTTTTTGGGGGGGCTCAATCAGCTGGGGCCAACATTAGTATTGCTAGTTTTTTGTGGAACAGGATGTAACTCTAAAGCAAAAGGCAGTAATGTATATGTAAAGCACAAACATAATTCAGGCAAACCTCTGACAGCTGTGACAGCACTAATGCTGGACATTGAGTAAGTTGCGTACTTATGGAGGTGAATGCAGTTGAAGCAGCAGTAGTGACTAAAATATAAGTTACCTGAACAATGAAAGAGGACTCCACAGTTTGCAAGATATTCTGAGGTTTACATAGGGTTTTTTTTTATAATCTTTTAATGACTTTTCTACTTCCTGCCTACATGTACTTAGTTCTTTAAAGGACTCACTAGCCCACAAGCCCTGAAAATGGATGTAATAGCAGCCTGCATGCCCTAATCCCTGAAAAGTTTTCTTTTAGGATTTTCTCCTGTCTGTCTGCATGCCTCTAGTCCTTAAAACAACTCTTGTTAGCTCCCAAGCACTGCAAAGGGCTTTTAAAATGAATGTGATGCTTGCTTGCCCTGATACAGTAGATCCTTATAATTATTTATCTCCAAGCCCTTAAAAGGGCTTTTAACTATATATTATGCTGCACTGGTGAGGGTCCTTAAAACTCCATATCAGTAGTCCTTAAAAGGATGATTTGTGAGTACTGATTTAAACTCATTAAAGAGATGTTTTTCTGTGTGCTGCCTGCTGCTCTGACAACCAATCCAACTCCCCATCGCAACATATTCGGATGGGCTGAATAGCACTCACCAGCAACACTTCTTGGGGCAAGGATCAGTTGCCAGCAGCAGCCAATTACTGCCTCCACTCCAGACTGTGATCTGATGCCTAGTGAAAGCGCATGTCATGTGACACCAGCTGTGTGACTGAGTCAACGCGATTGTCAGTGCACAGATTTTGTGGTTACATAACAAGCTCTCCAGTAGTGTGCTCCTTCCTGGTCCTGGTTTCTCCACCACACCTAAGGGTAACTGCTCTCATGAACTTAAATATGCAACATTAATGCTGCACCATCGCAGATGGCACAGGCACTTGGGGAGGGGGGGCCAGGCAGATGAAAAAAAGGTAGGAGTAATGGAGAAAACAATGAAGATACAGTAGCACTAATGCCTTCAGTTGCCCCAGTGGGCAGGCACTGAGGAGCTGTAGATGTCTTTAGACAAAAGTGCTTGCCTTGGGGCACCTAAAGTTTGGGAATTTTGTACCCTGGCAGTGTCTCCTCCCAGCTCAAATTGTTTCTCCTCACAGTTCTGTTAGTGCATCCCACAGTATTCAAAATTACACATATTTCACCATAGCTTATTATATCTGCCTCATCCCAGTTCCACCAGTTTCTACTCCCAGTTCCACCAGTATCAGTTATAGCAGTGTCACCTCCCAGTTATTCAGTTTCTCCTCCCAATTACACCAACATCTCCACTTCCCAGTTTTGCTCCCAGGGTCCCAGTTACACCAGTTTTTTACTTACTAAATAAAGAAAGGCAGTCAGTTCCATGGAAATATTTTCTGCAGTTCACCACATTGTTCCACAATACATGACAAAATTTTGCAGTTTAAGTGGAATTTCACAAAATTTTCCACATTTCAAGAATTTCTCTGGCAGAATTTAATTTTGCATAACCCTATTCATCACTACTTTCTCAAAAAGTATGATGACAGGATTGTAAATGTTAGGTGTAAATGTAGATTTACCCTTAAGTAATTTTTATCTCTAATGTAATATGACATTTGCTGAGAAGTTACAGCTATCAGTTGTGCCAATAGCGCTATCCAATTTTGATTGAACTCTTTTTCTCGAGGGTCACTTTAGGTAATAATTTAACACAATATAAAAATGACATGATTTCCATCATGACTAATATGTTGTATGATTATTTAGACTAAATGTGTTATTTTGTTATATAGAATGAATATTAAATGATATAATTTAATATGAATTCTTATACCCAGAACTACAGTTCTTGTAATTTTTATTGATGTTAATCCTATTTTTTTTAATGAATTTTGTATAATAACCTGTTAGTTTGATTTTATCGTACTCACTGTCACATTTATTTTTCACTCTATGCTATATGAATTTTCACTTTCTGCATGTGGGCACTTCAGGATGATGATGTTATTGATACACTTGTTACTAAAATGCAGTTTGTTCTACCATTGGACACACCCCCTGAGAAAGACTGAACTAGCCGAAGCACCGGGTCATTTGCTAGTGTACAGTAGCTCAAGCTGAGCAGTCTGTGCATTGGCCATTGTACTGGGCATTGCTGTAAATGCTGCATTTTGTATGCCAGTGCTGACTGCTGTTTGCTATTTGCTTTATGGACATCTGAGCACATAATAAAACTGTTTCATTTCAACTAAACATGTGTGGGTTTTTGAGTGCTGCATTTTCTGGCTTTGTGCTTTTATTCGCTGAAGGGTGCCTTCCATGTCTAGCACTGAACACTGCACCACTGTCACTGCTTTTTCAAGGAAAAGATAGCAGCTAAGCTGTTACTTAGCTGCAGACAGAGGGTGTTGTTATGACAGCATTTGGGGTTTTAAAACAAAGGCAACTAAAGCAATTGCTTGAGCTACAGAACGTATTCATCTATGCTTCCCTTCTTTGAGATACAACTACATAATTAAATTGAACTGTGATTCAAACAATAGACATGTTATCAGTTGTGTTTAAACTCCTAAATCGCATGGCTCTGTAAGTACTGAAATAGCATGAGGGAGCACCTTCTTCAGGAAGTGGATACAGCTGGGAGGGGAATGAGACCTTTAATAGCAACAGACAGAGAGTGAAAGAAAATCTGCAAGGCAGTGATTCAGCTCCAACAGGTATTTGTAAGTAAAGGCAGCATTTATAAAGTTGAGTGATCACTTTGTAAAGAATTTGACATCACTTGTAATATCATCTTGTTAGAACAGTATTTGGACAGAAAACAAGCCCACAGAGGCCTAAGGGTGACAATAATACCCTCAATGAAACAGAAACCTTTAAATTTAAGAATGAGTGGCTGGAATTATAAGCTAAATGCTCTGAGGGCTTTATTAACCTTATAATTAAAGACAATACTGAAAACATGCAGAATTAGAAGAAGAACTGAACAGGGTTAATCAGGCTGTACTTAATTTGAGAGCTGAAACAGAATTTAAGGACTTTTAAGCACAATTGAATGATAGCTGGCATCCTATGAGGATGCATTAATTAATGAAAATAAAACAAATTACATTGAGATCAGGAGGATTATGAAAATAATTGAATTCTAGAGTGGGCGACAAAAAAAGAGAGGAAGAAGCAAATCCAGAGTTAAATTTCAGAACAGAAATAGAAGTGGCATCACCAGCAAAGCAATGCACCAGGAGCAGGAGCTAACAACAAGGACCCATTATTAGACAGGACAGAAAACCAAGGAGAAGGAAGACAAGAAGAGGTAGAAAGAGTGGCAAAAGACTCAAAACAACAAAAGAGAAATTTGAGGGACAGAAAACCACAAGTTATAAATATTAAATTCATCTTCAAAAGAGCTATCACGAGATCAGGTATCTGTATTGAAGAAAGGTCTGTCCTTCATACCAACGCCACCATTTCAACCATTTTCAGGTAAACATTGATCTCTATCAATTCTTCCAAAAATACATTTAAAATACTTCTTTAACAAAAATGGCACTCTATCTAACACCATGGGATTCACGGAGGGTATTATTATTGATTTTTCAGAAGATATTGGTTATGTTCTAGAAGAAATTATGGACTCCAAGACTGAACAGGTGTTGAGTGGGGGGGGGGGGAGTTCAAACCTCACAACTGCTGAGACTGAATGTAATATTGATGATATTGATTCTGAGACTTTTTAGCAGTTACTTGGGAATGAAGAAACTGATGACAATGAATGACTCATTAATACTGCCATTGGAGCAACTGATAGCTGTAGCGTCCCAAGGAATATTACATTGGTCCTTAGGCTGCCAACAGAATTAGAACGTAGGGATTTTGGACTGATATATCAGTCCATGGCCATGCAAAGGTTAAGGAAGAGACAAAAATTATTTATGAGTAAATCTACATTTACACCTAAGTTTTTTAGTTTAGTTTCTATGTTAGTTTAAATAAGTATTAAGTTTGAAAATGTATTTTACTCTCCCCTCTGTGTGAGAGACAGTAGGTGGGATTGGTAAATAATTTGCCTCTCTTTTCCCCTACTTTGTGAGAGAAAGTGGTGGAGTTGTCATCAAAGGAGTGGTTTTTTGTTTGTTTTATTTTTTGTTAAAGCTGACTAGGAGGTGTATTATTAAAGTGTTATTTTTAGCGGTATCAATAGGTTTTGATGTGTTCAGTTGGCGAAAGCATAGTCAGGCGGTACTCCTCCTCAAGACTAAAGGATCTCCGACCTTTTGAATGTCCCGCACTCCCTTCAGAAGTGTATAGGAAATGCCGAATACTCGGCATTTCGAGACATAGGAGTGGTGGGAATAAGAGATCCTGGAACTCTTGGGGGGGGGGATGGGAAAGGAGTGGGTGGATAGGAACAGTTAGAACCAGGAGGTGCCCTGGGGTGAAATGGATGCAGGGCGTGGTCCGCCATTATCTGCGTCCATACCAGGGCACTGACTTCGTTCAGGCAGGAAGCGGAGTCATCCTTGGAGTCTCGTCCCTCGGGCGGTGTTAAGCAATGCTAGGTCTATTAGAAACAAGACTGCTTTAGTGGATCTTGTTGCATCTGTGGACTTAAGCTTGCATCACCGAAACCTGGCTTGATGAAAATGCGGGCCCCATTTTGGGGTCTGCGGTTCCGGATGGGTTCTCGGTGATTCACCGCCTGAGAGTGGACCGTAGGGGCGGGGGAGTTGCAGTCTGTTTTAGACAGGAACTGAACCTTAGGGAGGAGCCGGTTGGATATACCAACTCCTTTGAATGTATTGTGGGTGCAGGTGCAGGATTCAGGATACTTCTCATTTATCGTCCACCAGGTGATGGGACAGAATTCCTGAGGGAGGTGACGGATTTCATCGCCGAGAGGGTTTTGGAATTCCCCCGATGAGTAATTCTGGGGGATTTCAATGCCTGGGTTGACGATGAACTCACGCTTTTTGGACAAAACCTCCTCCAATTGACTGATTCATTGGGCCTGACATGGGTTATTACCACTGCAACCCACCAGGGGGGACATTCATTGGACTTGATATTCCATCTGGGGATGTAAGTCTCCGATGTGGAGGTGGAGCCCATCGTTTAGTCTGACCATCATGCCCTGAGGTTCAGTTTCATGGCCCCTCAAAAGAGGCCTGCCCCAAGGAGATAGTACAGTTCCGTCCTTTGAGAGGAGTTATCTCAGAAGGCCTAATGACGGAGCTTGACTTCTCGGGTTTTCCAATGGATAGCATGGATCCAGGGTTTTTAGTGCTGGCCTATAATAGGGCAGTTGTGAGGGCCCTGGATGTCATTGCTCCTTCTCGTGTTCACCCCTGTACTCTTCACCTTGGGTCCCCATGGTTTACCACGGAGATCCGTGGGTTGAAGAGACAGGGCTGAAGATTGGAGAGACACTGGCGGAAGACTCACCTGGAAGTCGACAGGCTTAGACTGCTAGATCATTATAAGATCTACCAGTTAGCAATCTCCCATAAGAAGGCAGAGTTCCTGTCCAGGAAGATTGCTACAGCAAGGAATAGACCGGCCCAGCTCTTCTGGACTGTGGACAGACTGTGCAATCCAGTCTGTCTTCATGCCGGTCGAGCATTATGACAGTTACAGTGTGAGGAGTTCGCGATGTTCTTTGCTGATAAGGTGTCTGCTATCAGAGATGAGATCAGCCAGGGCCTTCCCATTGGGTCTTGCAATGACCAATCGAGGGACACAAATACCCATTTGACTTGGTCCACGTTCAGTCAACCGGTAGTCATGGACATAGTGAGAATCATCCAGACTTTGCATCCAACTTGCTGTGGTTTGGATCCGGGCCCTACACACCTACTTGTGGGGTGTGTACAGGTTATTGGCCTGATCCTTACTGGGATAGTAGTGGCATCATTGGAGAGAGGGATCTTTCCTGATCTCTTGAAGGAGGCAATAGTATGTCCCCTCCTGAAAAAGCCCTCCCTTGATCCCGACTGCCCAGGAAACTACAGACCGATCTCGAATCTTCCCTTTTTGGGGAAGATTATTGAGAAGGTGGTCGCTCTGCAGCTGGATGATTATTTAAACATCCACAATATCTATGACTCTCTCCAGTCTGGCTTCAGGAAACAGCATAGTACTGAGACGGCTCTTGTTCAGGTACTGAATGATCTCCTGATGGCAAGAAATCAGAGAACTCGTTCAATCTTGGTCTCCTTGATCTTTCAGCAGCATTTGACACTGTGGATCATGGGGTGTTGCTTGAGCACCTGTGGTCTCTCTGTGGACTAAGGGGGGTGGTCCACAGTTGGTTTAAATCTTTTCTGCAGGGTAGGAGTCAGAGAGTAGTATCGGGATTTATTCCTCGACTCGCTGCCTACACTGTGGAGTGCCATTAGGCTCAGTGTTGTCCTCATGTTATTTAGTGTGTATATGCTTCCATTAGGGGACATTATAAGACATTTTGGTTTGAGTTTTCATTGCTATGCCGACAATTCTCAACTTTATATGTCTTTTGCGCCTGAGCAGGAGTCTGAGTCAAGTACATTGTTTAACAACTGCCTCCTGGAGATACAGAACTGGATGAGTACCAATTGGCTGAGGTTGAATCCGGGGAAAACAGAGGTATTGGTGGTGGAACCGGGGGTAAGGATATCAAGTCTATGGGTGGGAAAACTCTCAGGTTTATTTCTGGGAAGAACCCCGCTCATGGCATCTGGTCAGGTGCATAACCTTGGTGTTATTTTTGACGGTTTGACCCTGAGGGCACAGGTGTCAGCCGTAGTCAAATCATCCTTTTTCATCTAAGGAATATAGCACGGGTGAAACACTTGATTCCATCAGAGGATCTTCCTACCCTGGTCCATGCCTTTGTGGCCAATCGTCTTGATTATTGCAACGCCCTCTATTTAAGGCTGCCGGGAGTGGATATCCGCCACTTACAGCTGGTGCAAAATGCAGCAGCTAGGTTGTTGACTGGAAGCCCGAGGTCCAACCATATAACACCTGTGCTTCGCGAATTGCACTGGCTGCCTGTACAGTGGTGGATCACTTTCAAGGTCATGCTGATGACCTATAAAGCCCTACATGGTTTGGGACCTCGCTACCTGAAAGAACTCCTGACTTCTTACTGTCCCTCCCGCTCCCTCCGATCCTCTGGTGAGGGGATTGCTGGAGATTCCCAGGGTAACTTTAAAAACATCTGGTGGAAGAACATTTGCCTTTATGGCTCCTACCCTGTGGAATTCTCTACCTTGCCAGATACGCAATTGCCTGACTGTGGAGAGCTTTAAAAAAGCTCTAAAGACCTTCCTTTTTAACCAAGCATTTTTAGTGACTTAAATTATATTGGTTTGCGTTTTGAATTTAATGTTGTTTATAGTTTTGGTTTTAACATTGTATAAGTGATATTGTAAAGGCGCCCCTGAGCTTTGGAAGGGTGCCTTATAGAAATAAACATTTACTTACTTACTAACAATTACAATCCTGTTATCACACTTGTTGAGAAAGTAGTGATGAAACAACTTAATGATCTTCTTGCAAATGCTGCTGGTATACCAAGTAGTCACAATTTACCTAAAATAGAAAACACAGTACTGAAAGAGTTGGTTAACTGTCATGAAAGTGTTATAAAACCAAAACATGATGGTGGAAATGTGGTTATCCTTGACGAGGACCACTACATATGGATTGGAAATACTCTGCTAAATGATAATGCAAACTACATTAAATTGTTGTCAAACCCCTTATTAAATTAAAAAAAAAGAACTATACCAGTTGTTGCAAGAGGACACTTTAGGAGGCATTATTACCAACAATGAATTTAACTTTATTTGGAATGAGTTTCCCATGACATCTGTGTTTTATAAATTACCAAAGGTTCACAGAAGTGTCACAGACCCACCTCCTCCACCCCCACCCCAGGCAGGCCAATTGTATCAGGAGTAAATTCCATAACTGAGAAGTTAGGAAAGTTTATTGATTACTTTCTTTAAAAACATGTGGTGCAGCTAAAAATCATATCAGAAAGATACAACAGATTTATTGTGCAAATTATAAAACACTGTGTGGGAAGAAAACTACATCTGGCTAAGGACTGATGTGGAGGCACTTTATATTTCCATTCAGCATCAACAGGGATTAGAAGCCTGTCATTATTTTTTGGAGAAGGATGAGGCTGGGAGAACCATTCTGAATGAATTCACCATGTCAGCATTGAAGTTTTTACTAACACACAATCACTTTGAATTTAATGGTGAACACTATCTATAGATTTGGGGGACTGCTATTGGGGCTTCTATGGCCCTGTCATATGCAAACCTCATTTTGGGCAAATGGAAGGAATTTATGTGCTAAACCCATATACAAATCCATTTTTTGATAAAATTGTGTTCTGATATCATTTTATAGATTATATAGTTTGCATATGGTGGGGCCATGCCTCTGACATTGATGAATTAATGGCTGGCTGCATGACAACAAGTTGAATTTAAAATTCACACATACAGCTAGCAATCAGATACTTAATTTTCTTGATGTCTCAATATACAGTACTCAAATGAGACTAAAACAAATTGAGACTAAATGCTTTAGGAAATCTATGGCAACCAATTCAGTTTTACATGCTAGAAATGCCCATCCAGTGGTGCTGAAAAAAACTGTCCTATATAGTCAGTTCATGCATCTCAGAAGGAATTGCAGTGATTTAGAGGTATTTCAAAAGCAGGCAGAAGAGCCTGAATCAAGATTCCTAGCAAGAGACTATGAAAAATATCTTCTCAAACAATCTAAAGAAAAACATTAGGCAGTGACAGAAATCAACTTCAGAACAGTAACAAAAATAAAAAATCTGATTCAAACCCGTCACATTCATAACGGAGTACAATGATAGGGCAGGCTAAATGGCTCTACGATGCCAGTTTGACAACTATTTTGTCGACCAACATTACAGTGAGGGATTTATGTCAACTACAAATTGCAGTTGGCATAAATCCATATGGAAACCTGTCTGTGTTTTTTGGGGGGATTCACCCCTGAGCTCCCCATGTGGGGGGCTCTGCCCCCTGCATGCCCTGGACCTAAGGATTAGCAACTCTGAGTTGGAGTTGATTCAGGGAGGGGGGTGCAGGACCAGATGAATTAGTGCCGGGGTCCTGGGAAGACTTTACAGCAATCTGTTGATGTTATCGGCGTCAATGCTTTTGCTGTAAAGGTTTTGCTGTGGGATCAGCATACGAGGCAAAATCGGGCACATCATTTTTCTAAACTGGCCAATTTTACTGGGGATGAAGTGGTAGGAAACAGTGTGAGACAAAGACTGTGAGTTACTTTTAGATGTACCTAATGTTTACCTAACTTAATGTTTAATGAGGCCAAATGCAAAGTCATGCATTTTGGGAAAATAATATGGGTTATTATAACCCAGGTTATCAATATAAATTACATAATGTACTATTAAAAGAAAGCATAAATGAAAGGGATTTAGGGGTCTGCATATCTAAAAACCTAAACTTTGATAATCACACCAATGAAACAACTAGAAAAGTGCCATCAAATAATTAGATGTATATTTAGGACCATAAAGAGCAGGGACCCTGAAGTAATTATTCCATTGCATGCAACACTTGTTCTACCACAGATGGAGTGCTGTCTTCCTTTTTGTGCCCCATATTCAATCAGAGGTAAAAATAAATTTGGAAAAAGTCCAAAGAACGGTGACAAGACAGAATGATCCTTAAAGAAGTTTCAATATCATGAGAGACTAAAACATCTAAATCTATACTTAATGTAATACAGGAGGCTGAGGGGTGAACTCTGTCTAGCTTTCAGAGCTTTTTGAGATGATACACTCTTAGAAACAATTGGTCTAGTAAAAAGTACAGTTAACAATAAAGACACAAGGTCACACAACTACAAACTAAGAGGTGAAGTAAATAAGACACACAAAGGAGTCAGTGGTATAACCAAAGATTTATTACCATTTGGAATACCTTATACAAGAATGTTGTGTAAAGTAACAGTACAGAAGTTTTTAAAAAGATTAGACTCTTTCATGGAGAAATAAATTGTTATGTTCCACCATTAAATCTTGAGCGGTGGCAAGTTCAATTATGGACCACGGTCTATTCGAACTTGAAACTCTACTGAACTTATGAACCTCTAATCTCAGAGACAAGTTACTCCACAGTTGACTCCACACTGAGATAAAAACACCTGGATACCGCAATTGGCTACCTGAATGATCAAAGGGATGTATAAATGCTACAGATGCAGTATATGCAAATACTGTGCACCAGGGCAGACTTTTATTCACCCAAAATTCAGAAAAGATAGGCATTAGAGAATTCATAAGTTGTAACACTTAATTTGTTATTTAAGTATTGTGGTGCCCATGTGGCTTGACTTAAGTTGGTAAAATCGCACGCAACTTGAAAAACAGAATTCAGAATCGTTCACAACATTGAAAATAATAAACTAGATACAACTCATGGTGCATGTGTTCATAGTGTTCATGAATCAAGACATGAAAATCTCAGATTTATGGGGCCTGAACATATTACATCTCAAAATACAGTGGCAATAGACAATATCTTCTGTTAAGAAGAGAATGTTATTGATTTATTGTTAAGAAAGTGTTAAAAACCAGCAGGTCTAAATGAACATTGGGACCTGAAACCTTTTTTATTACATTAATTTATCTTTGCTTACATGTGTCTTCTTATTTTTTCCACAAGACTATTGCCTTCTTCTTATCTGTCTATACTGTCAAATGGAGAACTATCACATAGATCCCCTCAAATACACAAATCCAGAAATGGGTGATCTTGTGCATTTATCCTGATAAACACTCTCTCTTGATAGGGGTCTGAATTAACGTCTGTCTTACTTCTCTAGAATACAACCAACGATATAATTAAATAGAATATATTCTTGAATAGAAAATAAGCTGAGTCACCATTCTTGTAATTCTGCTTTTTATATTTAGCATTGCAATATATGTAAAAGAAAATGAAGTTACTAGATATTAGTGAAGGTTTTTTTTTCAAATTTTTCTAATTTTGATCGAACTTATTTTCTCTAGGGTACTTTTATGTAATAATTTAACACAGTATAAAAATGACGTGATTTCCATCACAATTAATATGTTGTATGATTATTTAGACTAAATGTGTTATTTTGTTTTATAGAATAAATATTAAATGATGAAATTTAACATGAATTTGTATACCCAGAACTATGGTTCTTGTAATGGTTATTGCTGTTAGTCTTTTTCTTTTAATGAATTTTGCATAGTAACCTGTTAGTTTTTCAGATATACAATGATTTTATTGTACTCACTGTCACATTTACTTTGCACTCTATGCTATATGATTTTGTACTTTCTGCATGTGGGCACTTCTGGATAATGACATCTTTGATACACTGGCTACTTAAATGCAGTTCATTCTATCACTGGACACACCCACTGAAGAAGGCTGGGATAGCTGCAGCACTAGAGTCATTTGCTATTGAAGCTCAGTTAAGAAGTCTCAGAGCAGTCTTACATTACTATTGTACTAGCCACTGCTGTAACTGCTGTATATCATATGCCATTACTGACTGCTGTTTGCAATTTGTCTTATGAACACATGAGCATGTAATAAAACTGTTGCATTTCAACTGGACATTTGTTTTTCGAGTACTGCATTAACTGGGCTTTATGCATTTTCACTGACGGGCTGGCTGCCTTCCATACCTAACACAGAACCCAGCACCACTCTCACCACTTCTTCAAGGAAGGAGATGACTGAACATTGCAGTATTTCAACACACACTCATAGCTTTGCTAATTTTCAGTATTTTGACTCCGATCTTTCAACAAAATCATTTTTTGACATCACCTAATAAACACAACAGGTGTCATTTTTTAAATCCTGGATGAGATGTCTTTTCACACTTCTGGTGTGAATTGTTATTTTGCCCAATATACTATGAATGCAAGATGTCAGGTTTATAAAAGCAGTCATAAAATGACTATCTTGAAAATTTGGGATCAAAATTTTCAAACAAGAGTGAATTGTAAAAATGACTGTGTGAAATGTGAATGTGTAAAGTCAATGATGCCGGACCTTGCATTTCTGTAGGTGGACAGAGATTTCCACAGTGCAGGGCCCAACCTGCACATCTGCACCTGTTCACAAAGGTCCTGAAGGACCTGTATGAATGAGGATACGATTCCACTGACTCAAAAAGAAATCAAATTATTTGCAAAAAAAGTGTGTTAATATACCAGTTAGGGTAGCTTAATGCTACTAAAGCAGGGAAATGTGATGTTAGCGTTTTCAACCCTAACTCCCAACCCCCACTCTCCAAACAGCAAAAGGAAAACATTAGGGTGCTGGGTCTCCAAAGTCCTGGTGAATAAGTGGTGGAACTTTGGGGTTGTCAACCCTAATTAGAGCTGGGCAAAATTTGCAAATTCTGAATTCATGGAATTTTGTAAATTCCATGAAATTTCATTGAATTCTTTGGAATTTTCTGAAATTCTTTAATTGGCCATCACTAGTCTGTATTACAGCTAGACAGCTGATGTTTTTGCACATGTATTGTCTGTTACAGGCCCTAACAGCATGCTACTGTAGGTTTCATAGTATGTGGATGATGAATGGGGAAGTTATAGGGCTCGAAGTCTGGCAGTGTAATATTCATGTGAACATTTCTGGAAATATTTCTATGCTTACAATTTAGCCACCTTGGAGCTACAGTAGATAATTGAAAATATAGATGCATACTTTCTAGGAAGAGTCATAGAAACTGCTAAATAGAGAAGTAATGGTTATGTAAATTGTAAGTTTTAGCCATGACCTGCCTCCTGGCGTGACTTTCAGACTCACTGGGTCATCAGCATGGCAGCATGGGCACGTTCTGGTGTTGGGCCATGGGGGTTGCCTTAAAACCTAATATTTAGGGTCAGTGAGCCTAACAACATTGGTGATATTCCATTCTCTAGTTTTAAACTGATAGGGGCTTAAATTCAGCAGTTTACTTAACTGTGAAATGCAATTTTAAAATTTCTGAAAGTTTGGAGGCTTATAACTCAGTCATCTTTAAAGCAAAAGATCTACAACTTGGCACACATATTATTGGGCTATTGTACAGTCACAATGCCAAATGTGGTATAATTTGAAAAAACACTTTTTTATTATTATTATTTATTCTCCTCTTGCTCCAACAGCCCTCTCACTCTGGGGTAGCCCCAGCCCCATCACCAACCAGTGCTAGTACTCCCAGGGCTTACACCCAGTGGGGTCAGTGGAGGGACACTCCCCTACCAAGACTGGATCCAGTATTTGTGCCATGGCTTGCTAGGTGTGGAGCCTGCGAGCTCCCCCGTCATCTGCCAGGAGCTTTTTTTCTGTTTTTCCCTTTGTGCCCCTGTGGCTGTGGCATGTAATGATGCCTGCAGTGGGGTCATGCACTCCCATGCACACCCACGCCAAGTATCTGCCCTGTTCCACACTGACACAGTAGTGGCTCTTGTGTCGCCGAGCCTCAGCCTCTGTCGGGTCAGGCACTGGCCATTGATCACCTCCCCACCCCAGAGATGGAGAGCAGTCCATCAGATGCTTAATCCATCTCCATCCCTGCCAACCCCTGGCAGCCCATGCTTGTTCTGAACACAGGTTGCTGAGGTAGCACAAGATAAGGCACCAGCGCCTCAGCCCTCAGTGCCACTGCATCAAGTAAATACTTTTAGTTTAAATAGTTGTTTACCATAATTTAAAATTTCCAAAAGCTTGAAGGCTTATAACTTAGTCATCTCAAAAGAGATCTAAAACTTGGTACATTACTGTACAGGCAGTGGCAAGGATACCATACCAAATGTGGTGCAATTTGGACAAACACATTTTAAATTATATGGAAATGACCAAAATCACAATTTTTGCAACATTTCATGAAATATTCATGGAAATTTCATAAAATTTCACAGAAACAAAATCAGTATTTTAACAGCATTCCACTGGTGAAAGATAAATTTCACACAGACCTAACCCTAATGCCCACCCCATTACCTGATAGAGATGTTGGGAAATTTTATTTTGCCAGTGAAATTGCCATGAAATCAGCAATTTCACCACATGAAATATTTCACAAAATTGAAGCAAAATTTCATAATTTCGCCTGCATCCATATATGGTCATTGTATGAATTTATACCCCTCCCTGGTGTCTAGTGGTCCCCAGCCAATCACCAGCCAAATTGAAATCAGAGAGACCTTCCCCTATCACCTTGAGCCCTGGCCCCAATCTTAGAAAAAAAAAACATCCCCATCCATGTCCTTGGTGTCTAGTGGGATCTTTCAGCTGATCACCAGCTGAATCCAAATCAAGAGAGACCTTCCCTCGCCACCCTGATCCCCAGCCCCCAATCTTAGCAAAAAACAATCCCCATCTATGTCCTTGGTGTCTAGTGGTCCCCCCACCCTGGCCAAATTCAAATCAAGAACCTCCCTCCTCCCCAGTCACCGTGAGCCCCGGTCCCCAGTCTTTGTAAAAAAAACAAAAAGTCCCTTCCCCTGTTCCTGGTGTCTAGTGGACCCCACACCCTGTGTTAAGTCAGAGCCCAACTCGCTCCTCCCAGTACCCTGATTGGGCCACTGGCACAGCCCTCCACTAACCTCTATGGCTGGCAGCCCATCTGAGTGCTCAATGAATGAGTGCATGCATACCTTGCTCATTCATTGAGTACTCAGATGGGCTGCTGGTGGTGGAGGTGAGTGGAGGGTTGTGCTGGTGGCCCAATTGGGGTACTGGGGGGAGCAAGGTGGGCTCTGACTTAACAAAGGGTGGGGGATCCACTAGATGCCAGGGACAGGGGAGGGTTTTTTTTTAAAAGATTGGGGACCAGGGCTCAGGGTAACTGGGGGAGGGAGCGCTCTTGATTTGAATTCAGCCAGTGATCGGCCAGGGGGGAACCACTAAAAACCAGGGACATGGATGGGGGTTGTTGTTTTTTTGCTAAGATTGGGGACCAGGGCTCGATTTGAATTCAGCCAGTGATCAGCCAGGAGGGGGGGATCCACTAGACACCAGGGACATGGTTGTTTTTTTGTTTTTTTAAGGATTGGGGGCCCGGTGGCAAAATCAAGAAATTTTGCCCATGGGTGGAGAAATTTCACCTGCTAGTGGCAAATTTCACCAGTTCGTGAGTGAAATTTCACCCGCCCAAAGGGTCAAAATTTGTCATTTCACCCGGTGAAATATTTTGTGAAATGCACAAATTCTGCAAAATATTTCTCCCTGTGAAATTTTCCTGTTTCACACAACACTGTTCCCTGAGCAAACAATATCACAGATGGCCCTGCATGAAGAAAGCTACAACAAATTGTTTTGGCAGCATGTGGTGAGACATACTTCTCTACCTTAGAAGACTGCATCACTATGAGACACTGGCTTGGAGCTGTACCTTGTGCTTCAGACTAGAAGCTATGAACTGGGGGGATGGAAGAGTTTTAGGGATTCCCCCTACCTTCATAGTGTTAAGTTTCCTAGCTGGTGCATTAACAAAGTTTTATATGTGTGTGTATATATATATATATATATATATATATATATATTCTATACAAAAAACTTTGTTAATGCATCATTATAGGAGTTAAATCATTTATGGACCTACCTATGTCCAGTTGATAGCTGATGGCTGTGTCCTTGGGGTTGTGAGGCCTAAATCTCACCACATCCATGTGTAATCATATTCACAAGCCACAGAAAAGAAGAATGGGGTGAGATTTAGGCCTCACAACCCCGAGGACACAGCCCATCAGCTGTCAATCTCGAGATGATGGGCAGGTCCAAGGGGGGAGGGGTCAACCCTAAAAGTTTAATTTCCTTACTTTTTGTGTTTTAACCCTAAATGATGCATTAACAAAGTTTTTTGCATAGAATTTCCTTACTTTTTGGGAAAGAATATAAAAGTAAAAAGTCACGGAAGTTGATGGGAACGTGGGCCCTTTGGGCCCCACGCTCCCACCAACTTCCAAATTCATTAAAAGTTAAAAGTCACACAAGTTGGTGGGAGCATGGTCCTTTAGCCCCGTGACCCCATCAACTTATAAATTTCTGCATATATAAGACTACAGGTACTGAATATCATGTGTGTTGCTGAGCGATATGGGTGGGAGCATGGCCCAAAAGCTCCCACCACATTGAAAGAAAGCAAAGTGTCAGTCATCAGAGTAGCATAATTTAACAACTGTTTACATGTCAGACATGTAACCACTGGAGATTACTTCCATCGTAATGCTAGGCACCCTATAAATGTGAACCTAGTACCACAATGCAAAGTGCCATATGCAAAAATACAGTGTGTCATGCAATATGTTCACAACAAATTAATTTTGCAACACATAAACACCATAATTCACATGAACAGGACATCTCCTGAAGACCCTCCAAATTTCAATATAAAAGACAAAACCTCTTCCGAGATACAAATGAAAGTTTGAGATTTTCATTCATTGGAGTGCCAGAGTTCCACACCTGTTAAGACTTTAGACATCTAATGACTGAAAAGTAAATCCACAGCAGTAAGGCTAGCTACTGTATAAATTTCAAGCCAGTATGAGAATAGAAAACGCTGTCCGTCAAATGTAAACTGCGCCACACAATATCTCCACAGAAAATGTGTTGTCTGACACATAAACACCATAATTCACATCTACAGGATATGCCATCAACACCCTCCAAATTTCAAGTAAAAAGATAAAACCATTTCCAAGATATTTAAAGTTAAAAATTGTTAAAATTGGCCTATCTGTTGCATTAAAATCTGGCCATCTAGTCCCTCTCTCACGATCAAAGATCACAATCAAAGAATCTCATGATCAAAGAATTTGCAGGCTCATGATCTAAGAATTTGCAGGCTCATGATCTAAGAATTTTCAGGCTCACGATCAAAGAATAAAAAATGGTGAAATTCAAATTTTAGACATAAATACATGAAACCACCAGCATGGTTCAATAAAACGAAGCTGCCTGAGCAAAACCTACCCTCATTTGTGTTCATAACCCAGCTCTAAGCTGAGAATCTGCTTTTCAACTGGCTATCTTGTCCCTACTCACAATCAAAGATCACGCCAAAGAATCTCGCGATCAAAGAATTTGCAGGTTTTGCAATCAAAGATTGTTAGCAAGTCACAATCAAAGAATAAAATGTGTGAAACTCTATTTTTGACCATTTTGAACAAAACCAAAGGCATGGCTCAATACAGCAAACCCCACTGAGCAAAATCCATCCAAGTTTTACTTCAGGAGTTATTCCTGAGCCGAGATATTTGAGTTTTTCTGACCGAACCTTAAAACAAGATGGCGGCCATTGCGATCAAAGAATTCTTGGGGTCAAAGATTCTTTGATCGCAAGCCTGCAAATTCTTTGATCATGAGGAGGGACCAGATCTCCAAAACCCCATTCTTTGTTTGTAAAGCAACCATATCAATTTTCCCATTGACTTATAATGGGAACTTAAAACTGCAATAACGTTTGAATGGATTAATATTTTTTCACCACACAAAAGTGGCATGTTCGTTGACAGAAGTTCTTTCAGATGAGTCAACTTGCAGAGTGGCATGCCACACAACAGCAACGCAGCGCCATGGACAAAATCCCAAAACCTGCCCACATAACTGGTGAAAAGTGCATTTTTCAGCGTTTTGGTGCACAAAGACCATAAGTCTGACTGAAACAAAATTTGGCAAATCAAGAGATCTACCATGCCCCACTGTGCAAACCAAATTTCATGCAAATCCATTGAACAGGTCCAAAGTTATTAACGCACAAAATGTTGCATTTAACATACAGTAGAAGTGACTTCATAATCCTAAATATAGGGACGCGACTGCGCCCCTATAATATATATATATATATATATATATTTTGCACCCTTATAGTTGGGGTTGGTACAGCCTTTCAATGTTAAATCTCAATTTTTGCACGTTAATAGCTTTGTCATTTTACAACCAAATAACCCCAAAATTGATATTTACTGTCATGCTGTCAGTGTCACAAGATGTGGAAAGTTTCATGATGGCAGCTTTTATGGTTTCAGAGATATAAAGTGGTCAAAAATGCAAAAAAGAACATTTTTTCCCCATAGGATGACATGAGATTTTTTGCTGTCATGTACAACACACACAGAATTAAGTTTGCCTCTGATATTTTCAGGAATGATGGGGTGTGTGCCAAGGGTGTGCCTTTAGATGGTTTGGTGTAAAAATAAATGATCATTTTTAAATTATAACCAAGGCCACTGTTTTTCGGTTTTTACCGGAAAATCCGGTAAAATTCCGGAATTAGGGCTGCCTAAAAACCGGTAAAAACAAAGATTTCATGGAATCTGGCAATTTCTATCAGATTAGTAAATCTATAAAAAAGTGTGTTTTTCTTTTCATTCCTTCCTGTACTATTTTCATTTGTTTTATTTAATGCTCTGTATATTAAGCCTTCTTTAATTCTGATTATTTATGCACTTACTAAAAGAATGATAACAGAATCCCGGTAAAATCCGGAAATTAGAGTAACTATCACCGGTAAAATTCTGGAATCTTAAGTCTTGAAAACGGAATTTAATTGTTTTAATCACCGTAAATCAGTGGCCTTGATTATAACAATTTTTGTGATAGATGCAGGACAGGCTGTTCCAACAGTAAATAACATTTACCATTTGAACCAGTAAAGTTTGAATGACAAATGGCTATTTACTTGTTTGAACTTTACTGTTCGAACAGTAAATGGTATTTACTGTTCGAACAGTAAATAACATTTACTGTTTGAACTTTACTGTTTTGGAGAACAGGAGTGTCCATGCAGCTGAGACAGAAGCTAAATAAAGAGCAGTTATGGGGGACTACAGCACATTAGACTAATGAGGAAGGCAGGGAACAGTAAAGTTTGATTGTCTGCCATCAAGATTTGGGATTTATAAAGAACCCCTTTGTCCCACACAACCCTGTACCCTAGAACGGCCCTGTCACAACCCACACACTGTCTTCCCACTTTGAGTAATCCTTTTACTTTAATTTTAGCCATGAATGAGGACCAGAATGTAAGCTTTACAGTGATCAACCACCTTGATCAGCTGTTCCTGTCATTGACAGGCAGATCATTGTGGCACACGTCAGATACAGCTGATCACGCAATCACTCTGAAATAAACAACTTAGAACATCTGCCACTCCTGAAAATTTATAATTTTGTTCCACTTCCTGACTTAGATTGTCCCAACACCCTTACAGAACATGTTATTTATGTGTTATCTGTAGTTCAGATGGCTTGATGTAACCAGCAAAATTCTGGGTATGCAGTAACACAGTTAAAAAAAACTTCTTTCACTTTGTAGTCCCCTACAGCACCCCAGTCTGACCCTGTCACACCCAAAACATTGTCTCCTGCTGTGAGTATTCCCTTTATTTTAATCTTACCCATGAATGAAGACAAGAACGTAAGCTTTACTGTAAGCAAGAACCTTGGTTTCTGACATTGATAGGGAGATCGTCATGGCATCTGTAAGAAACAGCTGATTGCACTGATCACACTGAAATAAAATACTTAGAACATGTGCCACTGCCAAAAATAATAATGTTAATGTTGACAGAACCCACAAAATATGGAAGGGGTGCTGAACTGGGGTGGCCAACTCCCTAGGCAGAACACTCTTTAAAAAATTAGCACTGCAAAGGAAAACAATATTCGTGGAGGCAAATGTTTGCAGTTAAAGGGCTGGTGTCTATTTACTATTTTTTGTTAATAAAAGATTGTCAATTAAACTGATTATCTGTTGTGTCTTAAAAATAAGAGTGTCTGTTAACTAAAATAATTATTTTCCCATTATTAGCCAAGTTTAATAATTTCTTTGTGTTCCCCTTAGTTTAGTATCGCCCATTTTTTTCTCGGTTAGTTTTTCCATGTAATTTATTGTTTTATATGCTTGAAAGAATGTCATAGTCTCGGGGCCCCCAGTTTTATGTTATTTTTATATATACTGTATATATATATATATATATATTCTTTTTCTGGCTCCGCTGGGCCCCGGAGAACTCTCTCAGGCATCCACACATTCTCGCCTCTACCTCCACGCCTGAAACTCTCCAGCTTCCTGGTACCAGTCGGCTATCGCCTGGCTCTGAGACCTCCCGAGGTGGGGCTGCCCTATCCACCCAGGGTGCTCTATCTGTAATTCAGGCGGACTGGGCCCAGGAGCTGGAGGAGTCTGGCCAGTGGAGTGTGGTCGAGGGAAGTGCCATCACCTATCTCTGGGAGCGGGGATTTTCATGGCTGCACACATCCCTCCCTCCACCCCCGGCAGACCTCAGGCGTGCAATGGTGCTAGCCATGCCTGCTGCAGCTCTGCATCCCTCTAGCAAGCCCTGGCATGTTTCAGTGCCTCCAGTTGCCACTGGGGCCGCTGCGGTGCTGGGCAGGAGCCTGGATCCCCGAGAGAGGAGAGCAGTCCTCTGGATCCTTGATCCTCTCTCTCCCCTGCCGACCCCCAGCAGCCCAGGCTGATTCCCAAACCCAGGTTGCCGGTGTCGTGAGGTGTGGCGTCCAGCGCCTCAACCTCAGTGCCACTGGGCTGGCTAGTTTATGTTATTTTGATGTGTTGTATTGAGGACAGTACATTTTTAGACTGCTGGCAAACATTTTGTGGATTCATCTGCCTATTTTAAATAGTTCCATAATTTTAGTACTTGCATTTTTATTAAAAGTTAGTATCTGTCATCATTTGTAAATTAATTCTCTGGTAAACGATTGAGACTACAGCAGTGCCGCATGTAAAGTTCAGTGCATATTTTCTGTTTTAATTTTTTTGTTTATTCATGTAACACACTTCTGAATGTTTTTGCACTGACAGTCCTATCAGACTGTTTTACCATTTTGTAATTAGCCAGCAATTATGCCCCGGTGATTATGGGCAATAGATTTATCTCAGTGCCCCAATGTTTGATATTGATATGGGACAATTTACTGACTTGTTCATTCCCTTTCTCATGTGAGTGATCGCCTTATATTTTCTTTGTTAGTGAAGTTTGCTTTTGCAGTAATGTTCCAACGGGTGCAGGTGGCAGGTTCGAATCAATAAATTAATGTCAGTTTGAATTTTTTATTCTTATATGTGCTAGTTGCATGATTTGTGTCTGCCTTGGATTATATGCTTGTCAAGGACTGTGTGTGTTTTGGGGGGATGCTGGCGGGTGCTGTGGTGGGGGGATGCCAAGGGGCTGTGCTGTGTGGTGAGAGAAGCTGTTAAATATCTTTGCTCTAGGTGCTGTTTAGTTAGTGAAACATCTTGCATTGCTCACATTAGTGCAGTGGGTTACTACAAATGTTTGAATAAATAAAAGCCACAGCTACATTCTGTACCTTGAGCAGAACAACAGCTGTGGACCGCACTTTAACCGTTGCATTAAAAACCTCAGACAACAGTCAGAATTTGCAAGTGGTTCTGTACTGTAAAAAAACTGTGGTTGTGTGATCTGCAATAAAAACTACTAACTGGAAAAAAATGTTAAGTGGTAAACTAGCTACAGGGATTGGAATCATGGAATTTTTAACTATCTAAGCATCTGTGCTGCTGAATAGATGGATAACATTGTGCTTCATAGTCATTACTATAATGATAATACAGACTAGCACAAAGTTTTTTTTATGTTGATGCAATTCTGTAAGAATATAGAATTTATTTTTCAATGACAAATTCTGTGTCATCCAAGTTTTCATCAGCAGTACAGATTTTTACAAAGTTTCATATTTCCATGATCCGATTACCATCCCAAGTTCACAACTTGCACACTATGACTAGAGATGCAGCAAATTTAAATTCTGCCGTCGAAGTGAACCTGAAGTGGGCACTTTGTGTTGCCACTCCACTCACGCAGAGTGGGCAATGCAAAGTACTCACTCCGCTTTGTCATTACTACTTCACTCTATAAGGAATGGCAACACGCGTAAGGCAAAGTCATTGTTTTAATGGACTGCTGCTCTCATTATGATTCTAAGTGATCCACTTGGTGTTTCAGATTTGGCAGCCCTCCACACATCACATGGCTTACAGTACTGCAAGTCACATGTTCTTTAGCTAGGCAGGAAGAAAGTGAGTCATACAAGCAGACACTTTACTTTCTCCTGTGCAGACAGAGAGAGAATAGTGTGTTTTGTGACTGCTGATACTTTGAGCTCACAGCTGAGGAGATTTAAACTTTGATTTGGACCCAACAGCTTTTTAAAAGCTACATTTTTGTCTTTTCTGTACTCTTTTACTTAATTTGTTCTTTCTGTAATTTTTTTGTCTTACCTTTATAAGTAGTTAGTTGTTTGTCTGTGTCTGTGTGTTGTGTGACAGTGTGAGTAGTGATTGTTCAGACTGAGGGAGCTCAGTAGAGAGATGAACCATGGTGAGGGAATGTCTGGGGCAGGGGCAGCTCTGGGAGAGCATGGTAGTGGTAAGCGTTGTACCATGTGCATGTGTGGAGGGCATGGGTGCCCATTCCTGTTGGACCACTCAAAACTTGTGAGTGCCCCCCCGAAGCAGGACCAGCACCGCCTCCTGTCCTGACTCTGAGTCAGTTGAACCACCACCAGCACCACCAAGTCCAGCACCAGATCCTCTGGAGCAGGATGTGCCTGTTCCCTTGGGCCCAGGTGTGGATCCCATCCCTGTTCAGCACCATGACCAGCCAGCTGCCAGTTCATCTGGCCATCCCTTGCCTGTGCCTGGTCCTCCCCGCACCTCCATTGTTTGGCAGTTTTTTGACTGTGTCGGGGGGACAGCAGTGTGGTCAAGTGCCACCTATGTGAGGTGGAGGTGTGCCGTGGCCCCCGGGAGACTCACCTGGGGACTGGGGGCCAGCACACCCATATGCTCAATCACCAGCAGTTGGAGTGGCAGGCTGCCAGAACAAACCATGCCTGCACCTGCTGGCCATTCTGTGGCAGAGGTGCAGCTGTGCATTGCAGCATCCCTAAGAAGAGGAGGGCCACAGCAGTACCTGTTGCCCACCAGCACCCCCCCCCAACCACCACCAGCAGGTCAGCCTGTAGATATGTGGACCCCAGAGAACTGCATGTAACACAGGCTGACTTGGCAGTTCTCTGGAGTGCTGTTGAGGATAACAACAAGAGGGTGAGTGCTGTGGAGCAGCCACTGGATCACATAGAGGAACATCAGTTGCAAATTATGTCCATGCTGGAACTGCTTCTGGATCACCATGGGATCCCACATTATTTTTTTTTTCCTCACACCATGTGCCCCTCCACCCTTCCTTGCTGTGTTGTAAAATGTATTCCTCCACCATCCCCGATCCTTATATGTAATTATGCCCTTTTTTTTTGTTGTCTTCTGTATGCGTGACAATTTGTATTCTGAGCAGTGCAAGTATACTGTACTAAACTGCATGTGTGCATTCAGTCTTCTTTCCAGTCTGTGTATGTACTGCAGACACTGTCCAACTCCCTGACTTAAAAACAAACATTAATGAGTACAATGGTGGGGTGGTGAAGCATGGAGTGATACTACAAAACAGGCTTACAATACATCCAAGTAACTATTAAAAAAAATTAATGTTGTGATTTATGACGTGATCGTGAATCATGATTTGTGACTGCATTTGTGACCGTGATGATGAAGAAATGTGAATGCTTACTGCCTACGGCTCTACTTCCCTGATGAGCTGTAGCTTAAAACTCCCAGACTTAAAAACACGTATCAATGAGTACAATGGTGGGATGGTGAAGCCTGGAAAGATACTACAAAACAGGCTTACAATACATCCAAGTAACTATAAAAAAAATTAATGTTGTGATTCGTAATGTGAATGATCGTGAATCGTGATTTGTGACTGCATTTGTGACCGTGATGATGAAGAACATGATTTGTATCACGAGTGACTCGTGACGATGGTCCTGACTTAAAAACACATATTAATGAGTACAATGTTCATGCAGAATTAAGCACCACACCTGTCCAGTACTCTGAAGGGAAGTCAAAGAAACAACTGTGACTTAAGTTACAGATGGAGGTTGGGCCCTAAAGAGATGTAAATGCACAGACAGATTAAGATTGCACTGTGCACTGAAGAGATGCAGACACAAAGGCATAACACCTAACCAGTGCTCACCATCAGAAATTCAAATCTGAAAAGAATACCTTGCCAGTTGGGCGGCTGATGGGGGCAGTGTACTGCACTGCTGCATAACAGTCACTAGTACTAGTACCAGTAAAGATACCACAAAGAAGCATAAAATCACACAGCTGCAGTGGATAGCAGCTTCACATTGCTGAAATTATTATGTGGCACAATAAAAGGTGTCTGATTTGTTGACACGCATCACACACATACTGACACACACACTCAAGTAATGCATAGCAAATTGAAAACTTCAGTAATATGAACACATATTTTAAACAGACTAAAATTATGCACTGTGGCAGTAACAGTCACTAGTACTAGTTCCAGTAAAGATACCACAAAGAAATACAAAATCACACAGCTGCAGTGGATAGCATCTTCACATTGCTGAAATTATTATGTAGCACAATAAAAGGTGTCTGATTTGATGACACACACACACACACACATACCTCACACACACACACTAAGTAATGCATGCAAATTGAAAACTTCAGTAATATAACCACATATTTTAAACAAACTAAAATTATGCACTGCTGCACCACAACAATCAGCAAAAAAAAATGGCAAGAAATATTGAAAATATTATTGTGTACATTAACACAGTTATGAAAGAAAAATATCATCAAAATAGAAAGCGCTCTTTTTCTCCAAGTTAATCTACCTACACCACAGATATGCCCCCCCAAAGCACACTTCCACTGTCTCTCAGTACACAGACTGAATGTTGTACATTAACATTCAAAATCCATACACAAACAATAAACGATCGATGATATGAGCACAGGAGGGTTTCCTATAATCGATGAACTCAAGTTTCAGCAAACAAAATGACTCAAAAAAGCTTTTTTAACAGCTTTTTGAAGGTTTGAATTGCAGAGAGCTCTCAGAGCAGATTGTCTCCTACAGCTTCCTACACACACTACCCCAAACTGAGGTTGTGCAGAACAATCTAGAGCCTATGTGACCTGAAATCCCATGAAACACTGCAAAATTCACCTTTGGAGCTTAAAAACAAGGTGAAGTACTTTGTTTTCGATGTACTTCGCCTTAAGAATTGGTGGAGTAGTGGTTTGGGAAGGTGGAGTAACATAAAATCATTGTTTTCAATGGACTTCACTTTACCCTTTAATAACGCGAAATACTCACCGGCGCTCGCGGAGCACTCTCGACTCGCCTTCACTCTGCAAATCACTCCACAGAGCGAATTGGGCCACTTATCCCATCACTAACTATGACTGCTGAGTCCTTTTTTGTTGTTGTGTTGTGTTCTTAACTTTATGTAAAGCAGTTGTGGTTGTCTGCCCCACAAAACAATCACACTCAGATCACATTGCTTTTTGTGACACACCAAAGTGATATTCGTCAAGAGAGAGGCCAACTATGTCGACAGATAAAACTGGGATCAGATGAGCAAGGGAGTGAGTTGGTGGAAAAAGCATTAAAAATAGCAGACAGCCTTTTGAGAGAAGAATCCACTCTGTGCACAGGTACTCATGGCCAGGAAAAGAATGGTAGAATATGCACACGGGTGGGGGGGGGACAACAGTAAACATACAAAAAAAAATCAAGTTGATCATCATAATGGATGCACTATATATACAGTATGTTTTCTGTGCAAACCCTATGGAACAATAAGGAGTGAATGAGCATAACTATAAACAAGTTATACTGTGCAGAGCGTAGTTCTGAAGCACTATTTAACTGCAGTATTTCCAAAAACTGTAATCCTTATGATCCTCTTCATCACAACAGCCTTATCCATAATTTCAGTAATCAGAACTTGGGTGTTTAACGAATTACTGCTGTCAAGTATTTTGTTCACTGGTTGACAGACAATTTAACCATCGACGTCAACATTGGATCGGCTTTCACAGTACAGGTGACTCTAGGACCTTCACAGTAACAAGCCAAATGCACAGTTGCAACATAAGATTTAAAAATAAAATGAGGATAAGTTAATAAATAACTGCACCCCCCCCCAGTTTATTTCAGGGTGTTTGGGGACTCCAATTGGCACAGCATGCCTAACACAATACGGTGCACGGGCTCTGCAAACTAAAAGAGAAAGCCACCAGTTGTGAATGTTATACTACATATCTAGCACATACATGTCCAATTAAAGAAATGATGTATTGATCAAAAAGCCCTTCTCACAATCAAATGATCCCACATTTGGAATCGCAGCATTACTTTTGAAAGATGTTCCAATCAGAGCACTTTGTGGTGGGACTAAAATACATATGAACAAGGCGACACCTGCAATTATTAGGGACTGTTGGCCTGCGTGTGCTCTAAATATTGGTATATATATATATATATATATATATATATATATATATGGCAAAGAAAAATAAATGACAACATTTTCACCCTGTTGGAAGCTCAATTTCTTTACATGTGATTACATGGGCAAACAAATTATTTCTTCTTATTCATTTTGAAGGATCACTGGAGTATGTATAATTGAGGGGACTTTTTACCATAAACTGCTATCCACACAGAAGGACTATGAGTTAACTGAATAGGATTAATTGGGCAATGCATTGTTGCTCCTTACTGTACATACAAGGATTTCAGTTGGTTCCAATTTAATAATTCTGGAATGGGCCATGCAATATTGGTAGCAATACTTTCTTACCCCCCCCCCCCCACACACACACTACCAGAGTGAAAATGAAACAATGTGTTGACAAGGTAGACTCAATAATGACTGAAGGTGTACACTGAACATATGTGATCACTGCTGCCTAACCTGGTTAACCCAAGATGCAGTCAAGCCAAGCTGAACTTTCTTAATTGTATTTTACTGTCTGAAATTTATCTGTGATTGGCCAGCATAGTTGTCTCTGCCTTTTGCACATTACTGCGATTTTCCTCATCACTAGTCTCTTTATCTTCCTGCATTGCCAAGTGACCACTGCTGATACACTGTACTATGCGTGTTGCTAGTTTTGTATGCTTTCCCTATCATAGAAACATTGTAAATGACAGCACAAGGCCACCTCAAGATCTATCTAGACTGCCCGGTACCCCACTCCCTCGCGTCACTATTCTCTTCCTTCTGGATGTTACCATATGGCACAGTGGTCGCTCCATGCATTTTTGTGAGCTCTCTCTCTCTCCTGTACTCATCAACAAACTCACTCTGACCCTACTTTCAAGGCACAGTAGAAATATGTACAACACATTGGAATAAGTACAATAAATTGCCATGTACCGGTATTGGTAATGTTTCTAAAGCAAATCCTCAAGTGAACTTCGTTGCCAAAATGTTCCAGTGTACTTTGAAAAGTGATATACAGATTTTATACTTTCATGCTTGCTCCAATTCTGATTGAATTGTACACCTGCCACAGAAAGGTTTTGGTGTTGCATTTTCATGGTCAGACAAAAAAATAATCATGCCTATTATTGCTATTGCACTGTATTGTGTGTCCAATACTCCTTTGTAGTACAGGTGTATGTTTGTGCTCTCACTCATTCAGATCCCAGCTGGCAGCTGCCATGGTGGTGAGAGGTGGGCTGTGACAGTCACTGACTCTTTTACGGGTTGAGGGGTATGGCACTGCCAGATGAGAGTTGGTGGGGGCCCACTAAACAGCCCATTTTTTCCTGGTGAAATGCAGAGCACTGAAGACAGCACTAGCGCTGACCTAATTTGGTGCTTGCAGATCTAACATCTCTCTTTCTCATAGGTCTACTCTTCTCAGCAGTGATGACATTATTTTGCAACTTCTGCATCACTCTCGGTTTTTCTGACAGGGCTTCTAAATAACTGAACAACTAAAAATAATCTGTCAAATTTCCATATTAACACTGTATTAGTAAACTGCCATTTCTGATCTGTCAGTGTTATGTTATTCTGGCAAATACTGTGGTGTACCCTATGTACTTCATGTTTATTTAAGCATCAGGAATTTGTGTTTTAAAAACTGTCTTTCAATACAACTACCTATTAGTGATTTTTTTAAATAACACAGTAGTGGCTACTGAGGGCTTCTTTTATAACAGGGGTCAACTGGTTTACATCGCCAATTGTTAGAAGTCACTGAACCTGCTATACTAATTTACTACACAGAGGAACCATCAGTCCAATGCGAACAGGCAAAGAAATACACCTTTACAGCTCACACATAAAACAAGTCTTTCTAGTAATGGTGTACTAGCCCTATTGATGGACACTGCTATGCTATCTTACGCTGACAAAAAAGCTGTAACTGAAATCATTCTTCTCTCTCCTAGTGTCAGGGGACTGCATAGTTGAAAGTGTGATCTCTTATTTAAAACATGTACAGCATGTTGAATGATGGTTATGACTCACATTGTAAAAAAATCAAATTTTACTTTAATATCGATCATAAGTTGTATAATAAATATATCTAAACATTTTCAAAGTATGCACATTTACTCATAACAATGATGTGCATCTGCCATGTCCCCAATTAGTGACTACACAGCCCCTCCCCCCCCATTCACTGACTGAGTCAGCATCAGCTCTTTGACTGGAAAAGGCAAGTGAACAAAACAAATGATATTGTAAATTACAAAAAAAATGAAATTAATGGAAATAAAGTGTACACTTACTTCACCAAAGAAACGAGCCTAAAAGCACAGTTGTAGTACCTTCTGATGGCCTTGGTGCTATGGCAGCATTAAGAGGCACTTTCTTTTATTTTTGTCATTTTTCTTTCATTTTTTATTATGTCTTACACAAAAACAACCTCAGTTTTTTCGCCGTTGCAAAAACCTGCCATCTTCCTTATGGAAAGACTGCAAACAACAAGTGCATAACTTTTATTTGGAGCTTTACAATTGGAAGAAAATGTCTTTGAAAGAAGTAAAATGCTATAACCCATCAGAATATTTGAAAATGGTGGATGTAATAAGTGGCTGACAGTACTTTATAAATTTGAAGAATCACCTTGTTAAAAATCAGTATATTGGAAGGGTACATGATAAAGTTCATTACTCAGCTGCATGCTACGTTGAATATCAGCAGATCCGCTAAAACTCAACTTACAAGCTGCAACTCTGGATTAGTACTTAGAAACCATGTTTCTTTAATTCCTGTCACTGTCTGTGTAACCTTATACCACATATGTGGATATATTGGTTAATACTGTCACCTCCGCTTACAGGACTTTTATGCTGTCCACAGGTGAACACTTCATTTGGCTCATTGTCTTTCCTGACAAGTATGAATACTTTGAACAGCAGGACATGTTAATTTAAGAAATAATATAAGGGATAACTTTCCCTAAAATGCATAGCTTAATTAACACAAAGTAAAGAAAAAAAAGGCAGCCTGCCATATGTCCTAAGCCTACATTGATATGCAAAATTCTGTTCAGCACCCAGAGTCTCACTTCTACAAAAATTCAGGCCATTACTTACTGCTCCATTCTGCTATGTGACAATTAGACAGATATTAATTTAAAGCTGCTTTGTGGTTCAGCAAATACCCAGCAACACTGAACATTAGATAATTAGAACACATTGATCAACTTTGTGTTCTGAGAGAGACCTGAGATTTCCCTATAATTCAATGACAACTTTCTGCCCATGTTCCTAGCTGAGCAGGAGCCGTCTACCTCTTTTAAAGAGAAAAATAATGGAGAGGTGATTCATGTGAGGTCTGTATTACCCAAGACCTTAAACTCTGAAAGTTTGAGATTTTCATTCATTGGTGTGGCAGAGTTCCACACCTGTTAAGATTTTAGACACCTAATAACTGAAAAGTAGATCCACGGCAGTAAAACTAGCTACCCTATAAATTTCAAGCCAGTACGAGAATGGAAAACGCTGTCTGCCAAACGTAAACTGTGCCACACAGCATCTCCACAGAAAATGTGTTGGCTGACACATAAACACTGTAATTCACATCTACAGGACATGCCATCAACACCCTCCAAATTTCAAATAAAAAGACCATGAACCGTTTCGGAGATATTTAAAATTAAAAATTGTTAAAATTGGCCTATCTGTTGCCTTAAAATCTGACCATCTAGTCCCTCCCTTGCAATCAAAGATCATGATCAAAGAATCTTGTGATCAAATAATTTGCAGGCTCGTGATTAAAGAATTTGCAGGCTCATGATCAAAGAATAAAAAATGGTGAAATTAAAATTTTAGACATAAATGCATGAAACCACCAGCATGGTTCAATAAAACAAAGCCCCCTGAGCAAAACCTCCCACATTTGTGTTAATAGCCCACCCCTGAGCTGAGAAATTTGCTTTTTTCAATTGCCCATCTTGTCCCTCCCTCGTGATCAAAGATCGCAATCAAAGAATCTCACAATCAAAGAATTTGCAGGCTCATGGTCAAAGATTGCTAGTGAGTCGCTATCAAAGAATAAAAATGTGTGAAACTCTATTATTTTACCATTTTGAACAAAACCAAAGGAATGGCTTGATAGAGTGAAGCCCCCTGAGCAAAACCCATCCAAGTTTTACTTCAGGAGTCACTCCTGAGCCAAGATATTTTAGTTTTTCTGACTGGAACCTTAAACAAGATGGCGGCCGTCTTGACCAAAGAATTCTCAGGGGGCAAAGATTCTTTGACCGCGAGCCTACAAATTCTTTGATCGTGAGGAGGGATCAGATCTCCAAAACCCCATTCTTTGTTCGCAAAACAACCATATAAATTTTCCCATTGACTTATACTGGGAACTTAAAACTGCAATAATGTTTGAATGGATTAATATGTTTTCACCAAACAAAAAGTGGCATGTTCATTGACTGAAGCTCTTTCAGATGAGCCAACTTGCAGAGCAGCATGCCACATGATGGCTGCACAGCACCACAGACAAAATCCCCAAAACTGCCCACGTAACTTGCGAAAAGTGAATTTTTCAGCGTTTTGGTGCTCAAAGACCGTAATTCCGACTGAAACAAAATTTGGCAGATCAAGAGATCTACCATGCCCCACTGTGCAAACCAACTTTCATGCAAATCTGTTGAATGGGTCCAAAGTTATTAACATGCATAATTTTGAGTTTAACATAGAAGTTGCTTCTATAATATATATGTGTGCGTATATATATATATATATATATATATATATATATAGCAAAAATACTCCATTACTGTATCAGTTAGGGTTCCTATTAGAGTGACAAAAGTATGGAA
Source organism: Neoceratodus forsteri (assembly GCA_016271365.2). Taxonomy (NCBI): domain Eukaryota; kingdom Metazoa; phylum Chordata; order Ceratodontiformes; family Ceratodontidae; genus Neoceratodus; species Neoceratodus forsteri. The sequence continues at coordinate 1,262,702,635 of CM057449.1, read as the reverse complement.
ATTCAGTGTTAGGGTTACCAACCCTACCACCCCACCTCACCCCCCACTCTCCACACACCAACAGGTGCGGGGTGTGCTTTGGAGTCATCGGGCATAACTCTCACCCCATTTCATGTGTAAAGAAGCTGAGATGGTACAGTATAGGAGAATGGGGTGATAGTTAGGCCTGACAACCCCAAGGCACATCCCAATGCCTGTTGGTGTGTGGAGGTTGGGGTGGCTGGGGGGGTAGAGTTGGAAACCCTAACACTAAATTTCCATACTTTTGTCACTGTAATAGGAACATTAACTGATGCATTAAAAGAGTTTTTTTTGCAATGAATTTCCTTACTTTTTGAGATTGTATAATAATATCCTTATTGTACTGTGGGAGTGCAGGGCCCTCTGGACCATGCACTTCCATGTGTCAAACCAAACTGACCAAATTGTCAGCATAGTCATCTCATTACCCCACCTCATGTCCCCCAGTACAGAGAAACTGTGAAATGCAAGACAAAACATAATTATGTGCAACTGCAACACCATTCTGCACCACAGGTGCAAAAACACATTTTGGGCACGATGTGAAAAATGACAGCTGTACTGTTCATGAGGTGGTGTGAAAAAATGGCTATATTGTAAATTTGGTTGCAAAATATTGAAACGTACCAAAGTTATGCATGTATGTAGAATAAATTCAACAGACACATGTAACTCAGGCATTTTTAGGAATTTTTTCATCAAATTTTCAACATGGCCTTTTTGGGACCCTACCTCACGGACACTTGCATTTTGTTAATCAGTCCTGAAAGGTGGTTTCACACAATAAACATGCCAGTCTGTGCCACAGGTGCAAAAACACATTTCAAGGAGGATGTGAAGAATGACAGCTATATTGTTCATGAGGTGGTGTGAAAAAATGGCTATGTTGAAAATTTGGTGCCAAAATATAGAAAATTGCCAAAGTTATGCATGTGCATAGGAAAATATAAATGACTGCATGTAACTCAGGCATTTTTTTGTATTTTTGCACCAAATTTTCAACATGGGCTTTTTGGTAACCCACCTCATGAACACTGGCACTGCCATTTCATTACTCAGTCCTGAAAGGTGATTTTGTGCAGTAGCTACAAAATTACCTTACATGTCCAATTAATGAAATGACAGTGACATTGTTCATGAGCTAGGGTCCCAAGAAGTCCATGTTGAAAATTTGGTGCAAAAATATCTAAAGATGGCAGAGATATCAGCATAAGTTCAAAATGCCGCTGACAGCCATTATACGGCACTTACCTTGATTCTTCAGTTCACAAATCAGCTTTGAAGAGCGCAGACATGTCTCAAACCACAAAAGATAACAGAAGATGATCTCCAGTGGTACAGTAAGTATAGGGTAAGGGGGTGTGGTGTGGTGGATTGCTCAGTGGGAGGGTCGGATGGGGATGGAGATGGCGAGGGACCATTTTCTTTTTACAGGATTTAAAAACAAGACATCTGGGACAGTTTTCTTTATTTTTTGACAGGCTAAATAATTATTTTGGGATACTGGGAGTGGGCTCCCCAGTGTCCCACAGTGCTGGGGGCAGGTGGATTTCAGAATGCCAACAAGTGGATTTGGCAACCAGATGTCGGCAACTTTACATGAAACAACAGGCTTGGGGGTGGCATCTGACACTAGGGGTCGGCATCCCGATGGAAAAAAAGAATGGGGGGGCTTCAGAATGCCAACATGGGGGTCGGGCACCCTGATGATGACAGCCATATTTTAAACAGGGGACTTTTTTGGGGGTGAGGCCATCCGACACCAGGGGTGGGCATCCCATTGTGGGAATTAATAAACTATTTTGGGACACTAGAGGTGGGCTCCCCAGTATCCCACACTACTTGGGGGGAGGATAAATGCTAACATAGGGAATGGGCACCCCAATGTGGGTGGAAACAGTTTTTTTTTTATTAAAATGTACCTCAGCTCCCTTGGAGGCAGTAAAAGGAAAATGCCTCCTTTTATTAGGTAAACACCAACAGGTATTTACCTAAACGGGGCTGAGGAATTGTATCCTGTCGTTACTTTGGCCAAAAAATAGAAAAGGTTTCTTGTTTTTTTCATGGGCCGATGTTTTTTTTTCTTAAGTAGTGCCACAAATGTGTGTCAGTTTTCATGCAACAGTGCCATTAGTTGTGTGAAAACTGTCACAATTTGTGCCACTTTCACAAAGGTAATGTTGCAAATTTGTGACTTGTCCAACTACCTATTGAAAAAAACATATTTCCAAACATTATTTTTAAAATCTAATGCCAGGATTGTGTTTCTTGGGCCTGTTGGTGTTTATAAATGGGCAGTATTTTTTGAATTACAGGATTTTTTACCTGTCACTAACTGAAAACAAGATGACAGCAGTATGACACTACTAAACCTATTTGTGGCAGTAAAAAGTACTTTTGTGAAAGCAAAAAGTGCTTTCGTACCAGACATGTACTTTTTCCCGCAGGCTATAATGGGAAACTTAAAACTTTACTAACTTTACTTAAAACTTCAATAACTTTTGAACGGATTAATATTTTTTCACCAAACCTTCAAAACACACATCTGCAGCCAAGACCCCATCTGCTGTAACAATTTTAGACCAGATCCCAAAGAAATTTTGGAGAAGTGGCTGAGCAATGAATTAGCACCGACATGTAAATGGTAAATTTCACATTTTTGGCACTCTGCAGCTTCACAACCGCACCACTGACCAGAACAAAACTTGCCAGATCCAGAGATCTGTGGTACCAGATGGTGCATGAAAATTTCAGGCACATTGTTCGTACAGTTGCAGAGTTATTAAAGTGAAAAATGTTAGGTTTAACATAGAAGTGTCCGGGCAACCCTAACTATACTGGCACGGCCGTTCTTTGCAAAAAAAAACTGCATTAATGCACCAGTTAGGATTCAACTTATCACAGCAAATGTAAGAAAATGAGGTGCTAGGATTTCCAACCCGAACTCCCCACCTCCCAAAACAGCAGAAGAACAACAACACACCAGTAACCACTGACAGCCATCATCAGGTAAAACAAACAACATACAGCTGTTTCCAAATGACACAAATACAGTAGCACTGATGTGCTACCTTTGTGGATTTCTATCTGTGGCACGCACACCACAAGACATACACACTCATGTTTTACTGCAAATACAAATCCACAATATTCAAATCACAACACTGCTTCTCTTTGCTTCTCTAAGGTACTTTCTGAAACCTAATTAAATAAAAATTAAATACACTATGCAGAAGCACAGCTCCTGCAGCTACAGATTCAAATTCATGATACCCTAATTACAAGAGTTATTTTTTCTGCAAAAGTGCATGCTCCTATGGTGGCAGCACTTCTGTGGCCTCAGGTACTCACTTACACTGTAAGACATACACACACTTGTCAGGCCTACACTTCTGCTGTCACAGGTGTAAGGCATGCACACCAACCTCTGACTGCAGAAACATTGGTGCCAAAAAATCTATGATACCAAAATTGCACCACTACATCTTTCTTCAACCACTGGTGTAATACATACACTCTGATTTGTGGCTTCAGATGGGCAGGCCCCTGTGGGGCCTGCAGTTATGCAAATGGAAGTACTGTCACAATTTGGATATAATGGTTTTAGCAGTGGATCTAGAAATTGTTCAAAGGGGTAGCAGTTTTTCAGTTATGCAGATGCACATAGAACAGCATGCACTATGGATCATGCTATCTAGTGGGGTACATCATACAGCACGCATCAATACAGCAGAGCCAGCAATGATGCAATGCAGTAACTTGCAGTAAATGACATGTTACAAAATACTGCAGTAAAAAAGGGCTGAATTGCCATTGAATTACACTGCTCCCTGGAGCATACTGGAGCATTTTTGTGATATATTGAAACATTACTGCGTTACATCATGGTTGATGTCACTGTATCTCTGGCTGCAGAGATGCAGGCCCCATGGAGCCTTCTGTCTACAGAAGTGCAGGTCCCCATGGTGCCTTCACTTCTGCAGCCACACATACTCATGCACACAGTATGATGTAAACACACAGGTGTGGCTGCATTAGTACAGTATAAGCCCCTATGAGGCCTGAGCTTATGTAGCCACAGATACAAATCCATGAATTTAGAAAATTAGTGCTACTGCATTTGTGTCATCTGGAAATAGTTGTTTGTGGTTTGTTTTGCCTGATAATGGCTGTCTGTGGTTACTTACGTGGTGTTGTCATTTTGCTGCTTTGGCGGTGGGGGAGAATTAGGGTCGGAAATCCTAACACCATATTTGCTGTACTTTTTTTGCATTAAGTTGAACCCTAACTGGTAATTTAATGCAGTTTTTTTCAGAGAATGTCCTTTCTTTTTGAGATAATAGAATTATATACTCATTCACACAGGTCCCTTCAGGATCTGTGTGAAAATATGTAGACATGCAGGGCCATTGGGACCCTGCAACAAGGAAGACTCCATCTGCCTAAAGAAGCACAGGACTCTGCTGGCCCTGCACTTCCATGCAGTGATGGATGTCAAAGATTCAAAGGGCTGTCTGGTGGGCTGTGGAAGTGTGGCCATATATAAAGACACACAGAGCAAAGAGTCCATCTCTCAGCCAATGTACAGGACCCTCTGCCATCCTACAGGTGCAGAGGTTCAGGGTCCTATGCCAAGAGAAGAGTTGTCTTCACTGCATTGTACCTGATCCTGTGTGGGTTGCCCTCCACCTTTCCTTCCCTAGCTGGGGGGTGTTGCATAACAACACCATACCCTCACTTCACCCCATCCATCTGACTTACTGAGATCTCCCCCAGATTCAGTTCAGTGGCATGGGATCACAAAGCACTACCCACTGGGGTAAAGTCTGGCACACACACTACATTTCTTAATAATTATTATTCTTTTTTTCAAATTTTGTCTCCAAATTTTCAAGATAGTTAATTTAAGACTCCCTTTATAAACATGACCTGTGGCATCCATAGCATACTAGCCAAAACATCAGTTCACACCACAAGGGTGAAAACACATCTACAGTAGTCCAAGAATCAAAACATAACACCTATCAGGTTTATATAGTGGTGTGAAAAAAGGGCTGTTTAAAGTTTGGAGATAAAATATTGAAATTAGCAAAGTTATGAGGGAATGTTAACATATTTCTATGTTCTCTCATAAGTTGGTAATTTTACCATACTATCGCACCACATTTTTAATATAGCCTTCTTATGACCCCACCTTATGAACCCAGTAGGTGAAAATTTTCAAATTGCATCTGAAATGAGATTTTTCTGTCTTTTATAAAAAATTTGTATTAAAAATCAAAGAGAATTACACAACAACAAACATCAGATATCTCTTTACACATAAAAAGAGTTTCAGTAATACATTCAGGGTATAGGGGATCAATTCATCAGTGAATGAGATAAATAGAGAAAGAAGAGAAGAAAAAAGGAAAGAAGTTTTGCAATAGTGTCATGTATTGTTTGGACACAGAGACATTTAGATACCAGACATTCCCTATGATCATGCTCCTGTGTTTGGAGGGACATCTGGATGACATGCAGAACCTGGTATTTTGAAATGCCATTTTAGGTATAATACCCAGGCCATCAATTTCTCCAGGTGCATGTCTGGACTCTCCATTTTCTTTTCTTCCCTCTTCCCTCTATATTATATTACTCCATTTTTATCTTGGTTCCCTTTCCAACCCTCATTTCTGCTATTTAAAATGGATTGACAATTAGTCTGCAATTCTGTCAATCAATGATGGAGTACTGAGAATTGGTTCTGCATGCAAAAGGTTTCCCATTTGTGCCACTTCATTAGATAAGGTTTTCCTCATCATACTTGAAATGTAAATTAATGTACATTTCTTCCAGTATACGAATTTCCTTGAGCAGATCTAGCCATTCACTTTTTGTAGGAGCAAATGGGCCCAGTCAGTGTCTTGTAATGGATTTCATGACTGCTGCAACAAATATTCGGATCAGGCACTAGTTCTGCAGTGTCCTTGTTCCCCTCAGTAGGATACCCAGGACTAGGTTTTCAAAATCTTTCTGAATCTCTGTTTCCAGGATCTCTGAAATAACTCTACTAAAGTACTCCAAAGGTCTACAACTTGGGACAGGACCAGAAAATGTGAAAGTGGTCACCTTTTTCCCTGCAGTTCCATCAACATCTATCGGAGCCACTCTGCATAACTGTTTTATGATTGTGGGAGTCCTAAAGAAATTTACAAGAACTTTCCAATGGAATTCACAACATTGGTAGGAATAGGTTGTTTTTTGTGTCTCTGCCCATACTACATTCCTTATCTGGAGCAGTATCACTCTGTTTCCTTCTCGTTCCCACTTAACCCATAGAGGGTAGTTTTCCAATTTTATTGCTGCTTTGTAATAGGCTATAGAGGTGAGAAATATGGTGGGATTCTATCTCAGTGCCCCATTGCTACATATTGTTCCAATGGTGTATGAGACCTGTGAAGCTCCCATGTCATTTCTGTGGTCTGCATATAATTTCTAATTTGCAGGTATCTGGAGTGTTCTGTTCTTAACAGGCAGTACTTAATGCAGATCTGCCTGAAACTCATAATGGTTCCTTGAGAATTTAAGTCTCCCATGACATGAATACCCGTATATGCCCACTATGTGAAGCCTGGGTAAGATATTCCTGGGCCAAAATCTTCATTGCTTCTTATAGGTGTTAGAGTTCCTAGTCAATGGGCCTCACCCACCATGTTCCTATATTTGCTCCATGTCTGTAAAAAGTGTTTGGTCCAGGGGTTTAGTGGTTTTATTTTTCTTAGGCTAGCAAGGGGCAGCAGGGGAACCAGGTGAAGGGGTTAAGCCATTAGCTGTTCTGTCTCTGCTGCCATCCTGTCAGTATCTGTCTTCTGTTTTAGGAGAGCTACCACCAGTGTGATCTGAGCTGAAATATAATATTCCTTTAAATTTGGGAGTGCCAAGCCTGCAGTTACCAGCTCCATTCTCCCCATAATCAATTACAGCATCATGGTATATGGGGCTGCCTCTGATACAGTGCTAAACAGGGTCAAGCTGCTTTTGAATAAAGCCTGTCACTTTGTCCTTGGGGCAGACAGAACCACCCACACCTGCACACTCTATGCCCAAACAAACTGGCTCCCCCTACGTGACATAATAAAGTACCAGACTTGCATGCTTAGTATGAAAGTCCTGATGGGCTTCATCCCCCTCCACGCCCAGGAATGCAAAACCTCCTGAGCTCTGTCCAAAGCCTATACCCCACCAGGAGCAGTGTTTGTGGTACCCTCTCTGTGATATACTGCAGAACAAGTCTTGCTAAGAGTTCATTTGCAGCCAGAGCCCCACAATGGTTAAATGAGTTGCCAGTGTCACTGACGGGACTCTCTAAAACTGGCCAATTCAAAAGGGAACTGCTGAAGGTCCTGTTACCTGGCACCATCTGTGGCTGCATCAACCAATAACCCCTTCCTCCCACTCGCACTCTGTGAGTGCACTACTGTTCACTTCAACTGTATTACCTATTTGACAAAGTACCTATGTGTGTTGCCTGGTTTCTGCCATTTTCTTCTTGCTGACTTCCTGCATATGTTTTACTTGGCAATGAATGCTTCAAGGTTTGTACCATTTTCTTTCTGCTGATTTCATGCATATGTTTTGCTTGACAATGCTTCATGTGGTTGCTACTTTATTGTTCTATATTAATTGTAAATACAGTTGTGTACACGTTTCTCTCATTGTTTTATCAGATACTGACAACAAAGGAACCTTTGTAAATGAGCATGCTTGCTCAAAGGTGTTCATCTTACTGTTTAAATAAATAAATAATTAAATTAAAAAAAATTGGGTCAGGAGGGCTTGTCCTCCTCCTGCATTTTGCTGGTTTTCCAGTTTCACTGATTTTCTTTCCAGACTGATTATTTTTTGGGTTCTCTTTTTTTTTTGTTGGTGAGTGAGATAGGCGATAATTGCCCCCCTCAAGTCTGGTTTCAATGCATTCCAAACTGTTATAGGGCTAACCAAGTCATCCATGTTTAAAAGGAAATATTTCTCTAAGGTGTCTTTAACCATATTTCTAAAGAGTTCACTTCTCAGTGCTCCCACAACCTTCTTCTGGGTTGACTGCCCAGTTGCAGCTCTAAGGCCACTGGGGCTCAGTCTAGAGAGACCTATTGTATGAATTTGGGTGGATAAAATGCAGCATAGATATGGGGTTAGTAGGTACCATCGATCTATCTGGCTGTAAGATTTGTGTGGGTTGGAGTAAAAATTGTATATCTCTCTGTGGGATGTTGCAGTCTCCACCCATCTTACATACCTGCTTCTGCCACTAGGGCTTCCAGTTTTTTAGCTACTGTGGTGTTTCTCTGTGGCCCTGTGTGCATTCTGGAAGAGTCCAACCCAGAATTTGTGACACAATTAAAATCTCCCTGTGGAATGCACAGGTCATGTGCTTTGATAGCTATTACTTTATTTATTTCCTTAAAGAAAGTATGAGTGGCTACATTGGGTGCATAGATATTCAGGATAAATACAGGGTTGTTCTGGAAAGACCCATTTACCAGCACTCACCTGCCTTGGGTACCTGTCCAGTGTTTCTGTAGGATGAATATTTAGTTTTATTCTTTTTATGAGGATGGCCACACAATTGTTTTCCTCTTGTAAATGGGATGATGTGTATATCTCCCCCACCCATTGTCTTCATAATTTTCTATATCCCTGTTCAGTCAAATGTGATTTCCAGATCAGTGCTATCTCTGTATCGAATTATTTAAGGTTAGATAGTACTCTAGTTCTCTTGATGAATGGGGCAAAAGTTTTCCATGTCCACTGCAATCCTGGAGAGAAGTCCTGAGAGATGTATAATCTGCTGCCCTCATAAGCTAATTCTTTCTTCACTTTGTATGCAACCAAGATCACTTGCCGATTGCCAAAAAAATGGTAGAGTCTAAAAATAATTTGCTGCAGCTGTTGGTCCTGTGGTGGGTGAGAGCCAAATGCATGATGGACTTTCTCAAATTTCAGCCCCGTTCTTTTTATCTGTAGCCCCAACAGATGTGGAAGTGTCTTAGAGTAGAATTTGAGGGCACTCTCCTTTTCCTTGCCCTCCAGGAGATCAAGGAGTCTGACACTAGATCTTCTATTGTAGTCCTACTGATACTTGAGTTGGTCCACTAGAGGCGCTATCTCACACTCTAGCCAAGCAGTTTTGTCCGGGAGATCCTTCTGAGTATCCATTACATTAGACACTCTTTGCTACACTTCATTTAATCGCTGTGCCTGGCCAGCTGCTTGAGTAGCCAGTTTGGACAGTTTTCAGTTTCTGAATGTCTAGTTTCAGAGTTAGGGCTGCCAAAACCTGCTTGATAACTGTGTGGCCTAGTATATTCATCTTGGTAGAGGACAGTGTGACTGTGTCGAGGCCTGCTTGCTGCATTGTGTCTTGGGACATCTTGCCTCCTTTAGTATTTGTCCAGACAAGAGTTTGTTTGGCCTGCTCAAGCAAAAAGATGCCCATACATGCTGAAAGATGTTTTCATATTTTTTCTTTATTAGTTGTGTCCAAGTCCCTTTAGCATTTGCCTACAGCAGTTTGGCTCTGGAATTCAGTAGGTAGTCTTCCATGGTGGTTCAACAAATTGCAGGGATCATTTTAAAATAAAGGTAGGGAAGGACAGAGCTTGAGAAAAACTGTATAATCACTTAGCTGCTCATCAGCAGCCCAATCTCTAAGAATTTAATCATGTTAGAGCCTTCTGTACATTCCCTAATCCCATAGATCCTCATGTTTTGTTTCTATGCATGTGACCTTACAGGTCATTGCATTTAGCTTCCAGGGTATGCAATTTCTGAAATACCTCTAACAATAAGCAAACAGTGCAGTTAGCCCTTGTATCAAGCTGCGTGACAGCTATTTGCTGGTCTGATGTGGTCTGCTTAAGTTCTGCCAGCTGAGTTCTCACTTCAGCAGACTCATTCTTAGCCTCTGTGCAAAATGCTTGGAGATACAAGAGATTAAGTCAAGTTTATTTTTTATCAGCAGATCATCCATGGAAGAGATGTTTAAGTTACTGGAAGTCACCATAGCTAGGGATGATGAGGCCTCAATTTTGTAGTCATCTGTTTCCCACTCACTGCCATCTGCTGGATTTATGTGATGATGGTGAAAGCCTAAAGGCGATCGCCGTTATAGCAAAGCCACAGTGCCAAAAATCAATTTTGGCACTCTGACTCCCCAATGCACAGAAAAACGGTGCCGGGGTTTTGTGTTTTACATGTTTTATGTGGGGGGCTTTGCCCCCCCCACACCCTGCACCCACGTACTTAAGGATTCTCAACTCCAGGAGGGTGCACATCGGGGGGGGGTGCAACATGTAAAAAGAAAAAATTAGGGCCATGCGCAACAAAAAATGCACCAGCACCCAGACCCAAACCCAGCACCTTGTCCACCAAAGCTGCCAACTCACCCACCATGCCAGAGGGCTAGCTTGGCAACCTTCCATGGCACCACCCCTCAAAATCACTCCCTCCCCTCACTGTGCATGCTGTCCCCCCCCGGGTGCATATGTATAGCGATATCCCATCGCTATATTCCCCAACCCCCCCATCCAGTTGCCCTACCCCATAGGTAGCCCCAATGACATGCACCGGGGATTGGTTTGCCATTCTTGCAGGAGCCCAATCGCCGACGCCCATATCACGGGCTACCCATCTGCAGGAAGATCCACTGCAGCTGGAGCTGATTGCTTCCCCATCAACATCAAAAGGGCCATGGTAAGTTTTGTTATGTTTTTGAAATATTTTATTGACTTTTGGGCAGTTAGAAAAGATGCTGTACATGGAGCTCTTGTTCAGCCCTCCATTGCCCTGGCTGACATTACTGGAAGACCCCAGTAGTAATGTCTTTTCAGGATATGACACCCACCTTTCTTATACCCAATGTCTTTTCAGGATATGACACCCACCTTTCTTATACCCAAGACCCACTTTTTTATTACCTGTAGGATGCACCTTTCTGCACCCCTACTACGTACTTGGGCAGCAAACTTAGAGCCACCCCTATTTGTGCAGATGGTGATACAGACACTGAAGGGGTAAACAACACCAGGAATCTTATCTCTAATCTGTATCAGGCTCTTCACTTACTTCAGGGGACCTCAATGATTCACATTCATAGAGCATGGGAAACAGACCATAATATCATAATTACTGACTAATGATGGGAAAACTGTCTCAAAAATATGCACAGGGCCACCTCTTCCCATGTGTGGAGAGAGTACTCATGGAAAATGGTGCTGCAATTCTCTATAACCCCAGACAGACAGGAGAAGTATCACCCTTAGATGAGGAACATTGCTGACAGCAGTGTGGAGCTCCCTTTGCACTCCAAGTACATATCCTATGGTCCTGTCCTAAGTTAGACCCTCTTTTTCAGAACTCTTTGGACAGAATTATAGGAGATATGGGGTGAGGGGCTTATTCTTACAGAAACCTTGTTTTTTTTTTTTTTGGGTCTCCAGGGGGTTTAGATCCCCCCAAACTAGGAATTCGTTAAATGCTGCTGAAGTAACAGCCAAAAAGGTAATTATTACTGGGGGGGGGTGTCACATGATAGCAGGCTGAAGAGTGGTCTCACCCGTGTTAGCACCTCATGGCATAGCATTTAACTGACACACTTCCATGCTCAGCAACATTTTGTAAGTTTTTTTGTGTAACATTTGGCAGAATATTACAACCGCTACTGACTGAAACTAATCTTGTCCTGGTATGGCATTGGACCACCAAGAAATGGAAATCACTCCAGTCCCGCCACCTCTGCCAGCTCATCCCCACCTGCCTAAACCACACAAGGAGGCTGACTCTCCAATCTCATCCCCAGACCCAGAGGTCAAACTTACCACCTTGGGGTGTCTCTTCAGGGAGCTTAGCACCATTTGCATAAACTACAAGAGGGAATTGAAGACCAGAAAGGCCGTAGTAGGTGCAATAGTTTAATTATTGTTGGCCTCCCAGAATGAGCGGAAGGAACAGACACATTAAATTTGTCCAAAAGCCCCAAGAGAAACTCACCAGCCCTTCCCCACATGGAGCTCAATATACAATAGAGAGGATGCACAGATCGTTTAGGCCCCTGCTTAACCCCAGGGACAAACCACAGCCTATTATTTTCCGTCTCTTAAATTTCCTCAACAAAATGCACATTCAGGCAAAACTGTGTGCCTTAAAGGAACGCTAGTGAGAAGGCAATCAAATTTTTATTTTTAATGCTATATGTCCAAGTGTGTGGGCAACACAGGAAGAGTACCACGATATCAAGTGCAAGCTATATGCTGCCAGAATTAAATTCTGAATAAAATACCCTACCTGTCTCCAGGTGGCTGCCATGAATGGAAAAAAAAACATTCAATACAGCTTTGGAAGCCAAGCAAGCACTGCGAAATAATACTTCCTCATACCTTTTTCTGGTACCCCAAACCTGAGCATGCTGATATTGCTTCATCTCACAATGATAACCGTTAATCAGCTACGGAGAACACTTAAAACTAGCAGCTCCTCCCTCTGCTCTTTATGCTCTCTTTTATCTTTTGCTCACTTGGGACCCTGTCCCCTTCATACCAGCCCGCTATGCTTTCCTAACACTGTGGCATAGCAGTTTGAAACACTCAAACTTAACGGACATCTATTGCCTTCCATCTTGGCAATGCATGGAGTTAAAATTGCACCTTGTCCTCACAAAGTGCATTCCTATAGAACTGCTCCTGTCACCCTGCAGTAGTCTTCATACTTAAGATGGCTGTGACTGGCATGGGACTGCAGAAGTGCTCTCTGGTGAGAGGCATACAGCATTCCTACTTTTTATCAGCCTGTCTCCTACATTTTGCTTCTTACTCCTCATAGTGGACCTTTGCTTTCTGAACTCTATATAACTTTTATTGTTGGATACTTATGTCTTTTCAGATATTCAATATTGTCATGGGAGGGGGTTGCATTCTGGTTATGCTTGCAACAGTAGGGTAAAGTGCTTGGCTAAGTAGCTTGATCATGCTTTCCTGTTTCCATGATGTGGCTCATGGAGTATCTGCCAGTCTCACTTGGTGGTACCATGATTTATTTTTCATTCATAGTTCAATATTTTCCAACTTCTGCACTTCCTGATCTTGGGGAAATCTCATTCTGTGCTGTGTTCTGGACTGAATTTTTTGCCCACCCTCCCCACCTCCTCAAAGTATTAAATAGACCCTTGCTCCACCACTTTCCTCAGCCTAGCATCTGATTGGTCACTCCACTGCTGCACATTCTTATGGTTATTGGCCTCCCTGTCTTCAATACCTGACTTGCGCCACTTTCTTACTGCCCCTTTTTAAAGCAATCTCACCCACAGGGTTGCACATTTGCTATCAAGTTTTTCTCCAGCCACTCCAGTTAACTCCTCTCAATTACTGCTGGAACCTGCCCTATTGTTAGGGACCTCACCCTTATTCGACTATATACCCTTTCAATTCTTACACTTCCACTGCCTATGGTGACATACCCAGTCACAGCCTAACCATCCCAGTAGCTGGCACCTTTGCCTTAGCTGGATTTTCAATGATATCACTAAATTAGAACTAGTGTCATTGCCACCCCCACGCAGTGAAGCAATATTACAGTGACTCTTTCCAGGTGTTTTACCAAAATTGCTCTGTACTTTGGCTAATTTCACAGCTGGCACACCACTGCTGGCTCAGTTTTACCTCCTGCTACCTACTAGATAACAATGGGCACCATCGCTCTTCTACTAGGCCTGTTCACATTTACCCTTCTGGCTTAGACCACCCCCCCGTCCTGTGCCCCTGCCCTCCACCCTGAGCATTTCTCCCCTAAGCCATTCCCAAACAGCTCGGCCCCCTCCCACCTTGGAAACCCCCAACTCCTCTGCATCCACCACCTACCAACACCTCCACTCCCTCTGCCCTCCTGGACCCATCCTGGACCCACCTCTTCCTTGCCATACCTACCCTCCATGACTTACCCATCCCCTGTACCCCTACTATCAGGACCTCACATCAACACCACACTAAGGGTCCTTGTCCCCACAATCCCCTAATTATATTAATCACTCTGCTCTTACTGCTCTCCTGGAATATACACCCAAACCCTGGACCTATGCCAAATAGCCCTCCCATACCCCACTCTGGAGCTGATCTCCATGTTGCATCACTGAACATATACAGCCTTCTGAAGAAATCCACCACACTCCTGTGCTGGGTTGTACAACACCAACCCAATATTAGTGCGTTAGTAGAGACCTGTCTCTCCAAAATAAACCCTGACTCCATTATTTCCTTCCCTGGATACACCCTGTTCAGGAAAGACTGAGTTGGTAAATGTGGCAGTGGGTGTACAATCTACATGTGGGTCACTCTTATAAGCCATGTGCTCCCTGCCCCCAAGCTTGACTATGGCACCCTCCTAGACGTAATACTATCGAACCACCCTCATAAAATCTGGGATCTCAATGTCCTCACTGACTCACTTAGTGATCACTCATCTGTCCTCTATCTCTGGTCATCCTTCATACAGAAACCTGTGTCCCAGTACACCTTGCACCAGCACCTACACCCTGGGGGCCTCAGAAAGCTAAAATTGCATCTAGCACAACTGGACTGGTCCCCCATCTGTCACGCCCTGATAGTGACTCTGCCCTAGACCTCTTCACCAATGCCTTCAGCAAGATCTGTGACCTTTTCACCCCTCACACCAGAATCCGTACTAAAAAACAAAATGCCGCATGGATCTCCCCATCCCTTATCCAAAAACGTAAGCATAGGGATAATCTCTGGCATATCGCTATCAAATTAGGCAAGTTGGCTGATAGACAAGCCTACAACGCAATGCATAATAAGTGCACCTGGGCCATTAGACAGGCCTGGGCATAGCAATATCAGACCACCCTCACATCCACCTGGGGTTCCACCCAGACTTTCTGTGACAGCATGAAAGAGCTTAATGGTAAGACTCACTCTCCCCCCCACTGTCCCAGCTCTCCATCGATGGCACCCTTACTATAGACCCAACTCACATAGCTGATTGCCTCAATACTACCTTCTCTGACCTACACTCTGTCCTCCCAAACAACTTTTTTGACTCAATTCCCACCTCCATCCCCCCTGCCTTGGATCACCGTCCTTTCTACCTGCACACTATATCCTCCCACATAGCCAGGCCACACCTGCTAAAAGCCCTTGGTAGCAACAACCCCAGCTGTGACCCCCTAGACTCCAGAATCCTCCGCCTGGTCTTGGATGTCATCCTAGTCCCCCTTACAGACCTACTAAACAGGTCTCTATGCTTCGGTCAGTTTTCCAGTGCTTGGAAATCAGCCATAATCACCCCATACATAAGAGTGGAGATCGGTCCGCACCTAACAACTACCAGACGATCTCTATCTTCCCCCGCTCTCTAAAGCCCTAGAAAAAAAATAGTGTCTATTTAACTCTCTGAGTACCTGGCCAAATATGACATAATGTGCCCAGAACAACATGGTTTCCATCCAGGACACAGTACCACTACTGCTCTCCTGGCGTTCACTCAACACCTGCTCTCTGCTCTTGATTCTGGGAACCTTGCCAGTGTAGTGTTCATAGACCTCTCCAAGGCTTTTGACAGTATTTGTCACCCCCTCCTGCTCAACTCTCTCCACCAACTCAGCTTTTCCACTGGTCTCCTTGCCTGGTTCTCCAGCTACCTCTCTGCTAGATCCCAGAATGTGATGATAAATGGCTTCCTGTCCAATACCCGGCCCGTTCTTTACGGGGTGCCCCAGGGCTCCATTCTGGGCCCTGTATTTTTCAGCCTCTACCTCAACACTCTCCCCAGCTCCTGCACAGGAAAAATGCTCTCTAGGCCGATGATGCGTTTCTCTTTGCCTCCCACCCCGATCCCTCTTCTGTCCATGTATCCCTCCAGCACACCTACAACCAAGCTGAAAAGTGGTTCCTTGACCACTGACTTGTCATTAAGCTAAAGAAGACTAAGTCAATGCTTTTCTCCCATCACCAAAATAAGGCTAAGAATGCCCCTCTCTTCATTTTCCCCAGCACTCTGCACGCGCTGGAGCAAGTGACCTCTTACAAATATCTAGGCATCACTTTTGACTTGGCTCTCACCTTCCACACTCACATCAATGCCATATCCTCCACCATAAATTCTCAGCTAGGCCTACTATACCATCTTAGAGACTGCCTCCCCCAAGTTGCCCTCCGGCTGGCCGTCACCTCTTCTGTCCTGTCGCTAGTGGACTATGGCTTGCCCATTTACGCTGCAGTGGACAATACCGCCTTGATTAAATCCAGCTCTCAATCAATAATGCCTGCAGACTCCTGACCAGAGCCCCTAGCCGCACTCACACTTGCCTGCTCTACTCCACCACTAACCTGCTCACCTTTGAGGAGTGTTTGCACTACCAGACCTGCCTACTCACCCAAAAATCTCTTCTAGGCCTCTCCCCTGGGGGTCTCTGCTTCCCTACGGCATACATCCTCATCTGTTGCCACCCGTAGCTCTGTCATGGCCACTTTTCTGGTGCCCAGAACCAAGATCTCACTAGCCCAGAGGTCCTTCCATTACCAAGCTCCTGCTTGGTTCAACTCCCTCCCACCCTGCATCACAGACATTGCCAAAATTGGTCCCTTCAAAATCGCCCTCCAGAACCATCTCTTCGACACTTGTTGCTGTAGATGCACCTAATTAATCCCCACTGTGGGATCCTCCTGTCAGGCTTCCTGACTTGACAACATCCTCTGGACAGCCTATCCTCTCCCCTCCCTCCTCCCTCCACACCCCACTCCCCATCCCTATCTCCACCCTCTCCAGGTATTATCTAGGTATGTCCAGGGCTGTACCCCCAATGTAACCTTTGATTACCTTGTATATGACTGTAACCTATTATAAGTAACATTATTATGTAACCTATGTGTACTCTATGTTTAATGTTCTGCACCTGTACTGTTCTTACTGTTGTAACCACACTATGTAACTGTCTACCCCCCCACGATGAGGTGCCTTGTAAATGAGTCCATGACTCAAAGGCTGTAAATCTGACTTTTATACTAAATAAATAAATAAAAATAGTTAGGACAGGTCTACTTTTGTTTCTCTTAGAACAAAATGTCCACCACACTGTGTAATGAGTAGGCACTCTCTACTTGACATGGGCCGGGTCCTGGCAATAAAGAAGGATTCAGCTGATGTAATGAACAAAGTAACTCTCAAGTCTGTGTGGCTGACCCATTGATGACAGGTTCTTCTGGGGCCACAACTGAGACTGGCTACTTGAGAGATATATTTTCTTTTTATTTTGCTGCTCCTGTTTGAAGGCTAATTCTCATGTGAAATGTTACCATACAAATATACTTTGCCATCACTGCAATTAATGCTGTTGTAACAGCAAGGGTGAGGGGTACATGTTGCCCCCCCCCCACTGCTTTTGAATACTACTAACTTGGCATTCAGTGGCCAAATACTACCCACCCATATTTTATGCCAGGGGACCCATGAAAAGCCTCTTCTGACAGATTGAGATCAGACTTGACTGCAGTAGTGTGGTCCTTGGACTGGGGATAGCCTTACCTTATCAGGTAAGATCACTTTTCCTTGTTAGTTTGTTTGACTATTCTTTGTAAAACACATTTGTTTATTTGTAGGGTTATCGGGGAAGGGGGGATCAGGGTATGTCCTGGCCAATCATGGGCACATAAAGTACCTTTCCATCATGAGACAGGGTATACTGGTGGCATCCCATAGAGAGGCAATGAGTACAACTGTAAAATATGCCTCTTTAAATGTTAAAGGGGCACGCTCCAAAACTGAGCGCTGCCAAATTCTTAAATATGTATCCCAGATGGGCACTTAAGTTTCCTTTTTCACAAGAAAAACATCTATTATTATCTGAATGTATCTTCTTCAGATGAAGAAATATTGGTTAGGTGTTTGAAGGAGGGATAGTACCTGCCAGAAGGGTGTAGCCATACTGATTATCCGAGCCACAAGATTTGCCCTTATCCAAAGAACAGAGGACCGTGAGGGTAGATATATTTTTCTCAGAGGGACACTAGACAACATTGAAGTGTTGCTAGGCAGTGTTTATGGGCCTAACAGTGACTCCCTAGGTTTTTATGAACTAACAGAGGCATTAGCCTCATTTTCACATCTCTCAATCACCCCGGGTGGGGACTAGAATATAATTACCGGTGATTACTTTTAATATCTGGATAACCAGATCTTAAAATTGCATCACAGCCACCCAGTTGTTATTTTGTGTTACAACCAGGTGGCTGTAATCATCAGCTGTCAATCACTCTCACACTCACATAGACACATGCTACCAAAACAATTGCTGTTTTCACTTTCTCAAACATGTGAACCCACACTGATTAAAAATGATCACCAGCAATTGTAAAAAATAAAACATAGGTGAATGTGTGTAGAACCAGAATTTACACAGACCCTCATTATGGGATGCTTGTCCCTTGAGCTTCACTCTTGGGATTTATGTAGCATCCACCACCTCGGGTGTGTGTAAAATTCTGGGTACACCCACACATCCATGTATTATTCTATACACAGTATAACACCTACTTGTGATTTAGACCAGTCCAGTAAATCTAGGGCAGGTCTTTCACTGGCCCAGTGATCCTTGTCTGATATGACTGACTCTTTAGGGTTATGTGACCGATGGAGATGTCTTAATCCCTCCCTGAGAAGCAATACTTACTAGTCACTGGCCCATAACTCTTACTGTAGAATAGTCTTCATTTTACTTAGTCATTCAGCCCTCAATGGGCTGCACCTCTGTGACATAACCCCTAGAGTGCTATCGGACCATTCTCTGGTCTGGATTTAAGACTCCCTGTTGAGCATAAGAGATAAGGATACTGTATGGAAACTTAGTAATCAATTACTTAAAGATAAATACATAGTAGATCATATTAGAGAATTACTTGAAGTTTATGCATCAGATCTGGGGTACAACAGCAAGATGTGATATAGAATGGGCCACCTGTAAGTATACTTTACAGGGGCAGTTTGCTCGGATAGCATCCAAAAGGAACAAGGAACGTCAAGTGCAAGCAACAGCTGTTCCTCAAAATATCAGGAATTTAGAAAGTAACATTAACCCCTCCTGTCCAGATACCCTCAGAACATCCCTGAATGTGTTGCGAGATAAAGATGCAGATTTTATGAGGGAAAAAGCAGAATACACCATATTTAAAACACACTCTTCATATTGTAAGCCCCCTCTAGGAGCTTACTAGAACTTAAAAGGGTAAACCCTCATTGCCATCATGGACTGCCTGTGGGCCAGGAGGTCACAGTAGGTGTGGGTGGTATAAATTGGGATGTTTGGGCAGGAATGGGGGGATCCAGTTGGATTGCGAGGATTGTGGGGAAATTGCCTGCCCTGGCCCATGCAGCCCAGCTTAGTAGTGTGGTCAGTGAGTACCAGTCTGTGGCAGGAATGTAGATACAGTTAGGAGCCCAAGCTCCAGTTTGGACAAGGCCACTGTTTACCCTTGGTTTAGGGTCAGTTAAATGTAAAGTGATAGGGAGCTAAAACGTGCCCCTCTGTGAGAGCAGAGACCAGCGAACAGCTTACAGAGTCATAGTGACCTGCTGAAAGTGCCTGCAGTGACCTACTTTTAAGGATCTAAGTGACCTGTTTAGAAGGGCACAGTGACCTGCTAGATCAAACAGCAATGACCTGCAGAGAGTAATTCTTAGTGTCTGAGAGTCTGCCAAACAGAAGGAATTGATGTAAAGAGAGGTGTAGAACTGGTTAGCGAACCTGGAGAGCTTCAGTTGAGAGTTACAAAAGATTTGGAACAGTGAAGTTGTGCTGGAATGGACTGAGAAATGTGAGAAGTGAGAGAGCGAGAGACTTAGGCAGAAGCTGCATCAGGATGTCCCATGGCCTTATTCAGCCCACCATTTGTCCTGATGCCACTGTGAAGTCTGATTCAGCTCCAGGATGATACATTTAGTGGAAGATCACATCGGTCATGTTTTAACACTATTCTGCTTGATATTGTCTGTGCCTGTGGACTTGCTGGTTGGCTCATATGAACCCCATTCTATATGGAATAACTGTTTGGCTTGTACCCACAACCATATTAAATGAATTCTTTAATCTTCTAATTTTTATGTGGACATTGGACTTATTTATGAATTGCCACCTGTCAATTAATTACCTTTCCTTGCAGTATCCAGCCCTCTAAAGTGGAAAACACCTCCACACATCTGAGTTCTCACACCAGGTAAATGCAGCCATTTTATGGTTATGAGTTTTCTGCTGTGTGGTCACTCCCTCCCCTCGGACAATTCACCACCATACCCAAAGACACTGGGAAGGGAGACTCCAACGTGTGGGCTCATCCAAGATTTAAATTTGGGGGTTCCTGTTGACATTTGGACACACTGTGAATGCTAGCTAGCAATGTTGGTTTGGATTGTCTGCACTAAGTGAGCAAGGAGCCAGAAAAGCCATTACATGGGAAATGCTGCACCTTTTGGAGCCATTGGCACCTGTTGGTATGGCTGTAGGAGCATGCCTCCGAGTCCGTGGGAACATACTAATGCCCTACATTGGGACTCTCTGTTATTTGGTCCCTGGAACTGGTTGTTATGGGGAGAGGGAACTGGAGTGGAAGGTTAGAGGTTGTAGCATGAGAAGAGCATGTGGAGGGACTGAGCATGAAGCAGAACCATTTGAAAGTTTGAGTAGCTTGTACAGAACTTTGAAAAGAGAAAATGGCCAAGGCCTCAGTGTCATCGTCTGAAGTAACAGTCACAGCATATATGCTGAAATGGCTCTGGGACCTGGAGGAGAAGATAATGATAACTGATGTGTGTGTAGTCTTCCTGTACAATGACTTTGGTGTCATGGAGCTGCCTGTTGTCCAAAATGATCCAGTGGAACTGTGAGTGCACCTGCCCCTAGGCCAAATTGTGACTGGCCTGGACTCATTATGGCTTATGGATTGAACACTACCGACACAGTCTTGTGGGGTGAGATTATCTTGAAGCCTCAGAGCCAGGCCCTGGTGGAAAGTGTCACCAGTAGCCTGCAACACCCACCATCTGGACCAGAACCTGTACTTTCTGTTGGTCAAAGTAGAGGCCATGGCCGCGGGACTCACATGTCAGAAAAGTTGCTGCCATCAACTGGAAGTGCCAAGGAGCTTGCACAGTTGAAAGAGAAGTTGAGCACCAAGGCAGTGGCAAGCAATGAGCAGCCTGATGTGGAGGTGAAAGAGGTGGTGGAGCAGGATGACAAATCAGACTTGGAAAACTCAGAGGATGGACAAAGCGCCAGTGCTGCCACTGAGGATATTGGCATCAAAGCAGCTTTTAAAGAAGATGATGATATTGAGAGGGACATCAAGAAGCCATAATAAAGCCCCAGTCCTGTCATTCAGAGATGAGATGGTGAGTTTCCCTTCTCAGTGCCATCAGCGGCAAGAGAAACTAGATCATCTCCTGCCCTCCAACCCCAAAGTGAAGACCTATCATATTGGTGTATGGCTCCCTGATGGCTAGGCCCCTTGCACCAGTATCTGATGCATCCCAGAATGGTCTCAAGCTGAGCGAATCATCCAGAGAAAGAAAAGGCATGAATACCCCAATCAAGTATACCCATACCTCCCAGAATGATTATGGGATGTTATAGAGGACAGCCATCAAAATTGGGTTTTCCTAGGGGTGCTGGGCAAAATGTATAAGAAGTATAATTTCAGTGCCTCCAGTACCACCACGGAGCTCTAGAAAGCCCAGAGTCATGCAAGAGCGATGTGCACCAAACACACATAAGATGGACTCACACTTTTCAAAATGTTTGCGCTAGTCCAAGATATTGCATGGAAGAGGACCAAATAGTATGTCATCAGTGTGGATTACTCCGGGGAGGAAGTGACCAAGCTAGATCATTATTATTATTATCACAGACTGTAAAGGCCCACTTGCTCTGCAGGACTGTTAAAAAGACTCAAGATTAAGGTGACCCCCCCCCCCCACATGAAAATTGATGCTGTGTTGTTTGCATTTTGGACAGCAACATGAACCAAGAAAGGACAATTGTCTCCAGCTAGCAAATGTGAGACAAACCCTTTTTCATATCCTATTGTTCTGTTTGTTGTGGGTTAATTGCTTGTAACCTGTTTGCAGAGAGTCTTTATAATTGAACAGTTATGTCTCAGTATGCTGTTACGCCTCAACATACAACTGATTAAAAGACTGAGCATTGCTAGCTCCCGAACCAGAGACACTGAATTATTATGGACTTGGCACAGTGGTGCCAGTAACTAAAGGGAGGGGTAAAGCATCTATTTTTGTAGGTTAATCTGTTTACATTTCATGGTTTTTTTGTTTTTATTTTTGGGGTTTCAGAGAGAAATGTAGGCTTTTCATTAAATGAATATTTTGATTCAGCGTTGTATGCCTTTTTCAGCATCATAACCCCCCTACCAGTATCATTTTAAAGGACCAAAGCTTGTTTTGACGACTCTTGAAATGCCAACACCACAAGCCTGACACTAAAAATCCTGACAGTGAGACTTCACCCCCTGCAGAGTTTGTTACAATTATTAAGGGGGGTGCGGGAGGTGAAGCCCCCACAAAAACATGAAAAAAACATCAAAATACCACCGTCATGATTTTCAGTGTCAGGCTTGTGGCATTGGCATTTCAAGTGTCAGCAAAACCAGTTTAAGTCTTTACTCATATATCCCCCTTGCCTACCTAAGGGTCCAAGATACTAACTACTCTATACTAGTTTGTATCACTATCAGGCTTCACATAGCGTCTACCTATTACTGTGTAGTGCCTAACTTAGGTCCACACATTCATTTCCACATCTTTATTGAAAAATCCCTTGTTGAATTACTTCATGGAAAGGGGCCCATATTTTTTTCAAAAGTTGTCTCTTTTTCTTTCTTTATATAACATAGTCTTTCTAATTTCATAATGTCTAGCATAAAGTGTATCCAAGTCTCAAAAGCGAGCAGCACTGGGTCCTTCCATTTTAATGTATACACTTTTTTGCCAGGATCCTTGCAATTGTCACAACATTTTTTGATAAGTATCTAATTGTTTATTAGGTTCTTCTATAGCAAACAGCAAATAGTGGAGAGAACTGTTGACTGTCCAGTTATTATTTTTTCTAATGTATTGATTATTTTATATCAAATGTTTGTGAGACATGGACAATCATGGATTAAATGTATTAATGATCCTGTTGCATGTGCACATATTGGGCAACCTGCTGTTATGGAATTATTCATTTTATATAATTGTGAAGGGGCAAGGTATGTTCTATGTAAAACATTAAATTGAATTTGTTGTAATTTACAAGTTTTTATCTTTGCTATTGGCATGGCCAATATGCTTGCCCACAAACTTTCTGTAATTTCTATGCCTAGGTATTTTGCTCACTTTGATTTTAATTTTGATAAGTCTTTTGATGTTTGATTATTACAATAGCCATATATTAAAGCTATCATTTTTTTTATTTTCTTTTTTGTATTAGAGCTTCAAGTATGGGTGTACTTTTTAATACTAAAGTTCCATTTGTTTTCATTATATATTTTTTTTTTATTTTTAGATATCAAAATAAATGATTTCATAGAATATTATATTGACTTTGGAACTGATTAAATGTCTTAATGTGATCGTCTACAAATAATTGACCAAATTCATATAGTCCCAATCTTTGCCAAATTTTGAATGTCTGCTCTTTTATTGAAGGTACGAAAACATAATTATTATATATTGGTGTAAAGGAATTGTTTCTAGTTTAAAGTTCATAATTTTATGTATTGCATGCCAGCTTTGTATTGTAGTTTGTGTTGCTACATTTCCTTTCTTTTTGTTTTCTTTGTGTTGGTGAAAACCTGAGAATACTAAGTTTCTTAAAAATGGATAATCATACATGACTGTTTCCATTACTGTTGTTATTAATGTCTGAGTTTCTTCCATTATCCATTGCCAAATTATGCTCGCTTGTGTTGCTAAATAATATTTATAGAAATCTGGAAGTGAAAGACCTCCTTGTTCTCTTCGCATTCATTTTTCATTTGCTACCCGTGGTTTCTTATTTTTCCAAATATACAGTAGTTTACTATCATTTTTTTAAGTTATTAAAGTAGCATTTTGGTATTAATGTAGGCAATTCTTGAGACAAATATAATAATTTGTGTAATATTTTCATTTTTATTACATTTGTTCTTCCTATCAGTGTCAATGGAAGTTGTTGCCACCTCTTGAGATCTGTATTTATGTCTTCTAATATTATACCCATGGTAATTTGAATTAGATTGTCCACCTGATTAGTTAAATTAACTCCCAGGTAGTGTATTTTTTCCACCTGTTGGCACTGGCAATTATCAGGTAATTGTAATATGTACTCTGAATTTAGTTTGAGAACCACTGTTCTCTCCCAATTAGTTATATATCCAGATGCTTTCCCATGACTTTCTGATACCTTAATAGACTCCTTTATAGAGTCCAAAGCTTCTGTTATGTGTAATAATGTATTGTTTGCATAGAAATTAATTTTGTGTTTTGTTATTGATAGTAATTCCTTTTATAATCTGATTATTCCTTGTAGCTCTTGCAAAGGGTTCCATAACCAGAGCAAAGATCAGTGGTGACAGTTGGCATCCCTGCCTTGTTCCCCTGTATAGTTCAAAGGGACTGGATACATTTTTATGAGTTTTGATTCTGGCTTTAGAATCATTATATATTATTTTAATCCAATTGATAAATTGATTACCAAAGTTCATTTCTGTAAAGCCTGCCCTATGAAATTCCTCTCAATCCTATCCTTTTTCTGCATCTATTGTTAATAGTGTGGCATCTGATGTGTTATGATTTTATATTATATTTATAGTTCATCTGATGTTTTTATTAATCCACCTACCCTTAATAAAAGCATTTTGATTTTGTCCCACCAAGGCAGGGAGTATGGTTTCCAATCTTCCTGATAATATTTTCACAAAGATTTTATAATCTGCATTTAGCAGAGAGATTGGTCTTTATGGTGAATAAATATTTGGATCTTTGCCCTGCTTATGGAACAGAAGAATGTTAGCTTCCTTAAATGTTTGAGGCATATCATTCAATATATTTATTTTGTTGTATAGTTTGGTTAAGATTGGAGCCAATGTAATTTGCATTTTTTTATAAAATTCTGTCAACATCCCATCCAGTCCAGGTGCTATACCTACTGAAAGTTTATCTATGGCTATTTCAATTTCTGTTTGTGTTATAGGGTTTTCTAATGTTTATTTCCACTCTTCAGGTAATATATTTGTTTTGTTTTTTACGTTTTCAAAAAAAATGTTTTTCCTTTTGCTCATTTTTTTATTGTCATTATGTTATTGTTATTTGATAAACCATAGCCCATATTTTGTGTAGTAGTGTGGACTATATTATTTTAGCTGTTCAATGTTATGGTGGGTGGTTTTTTGGGGATGGTTTGGGCTGGAAGAATGTGTCAACAGCAGCAGTAAATGTAGCAGCTTCTAATATTTTAGCAAGTAATTTAGGCTGGGACACCACTACCATAACTGAGGCAATCCGTTCATGGGCATGGTAGGTTGGGTCACCAGGGCAGTGTAGTTTAACATGATGGGAGTAGAGCAGTCATGGGTAATGGGGTTTATTTGAGTTGTGGGAAAGCCACCATCTTGGTGGTGTTGCCAGCTGTGCCAGGTGGGGCTTGTGTGGAGGGAGTGCACATACCCTCCCCATGGGTGTCACTCTGATAACTGGGCAGAGTGCTCACTGGGGTCCATGAGCATTTGTGTTGGGGGAAAGTGAAAGCCCCCACTGGGTGCTTACTAGCACTTAAACAGTAAACCCCTATCACCACCGGGGACCACCTGTGGGTCAGGAGGTCATGGAAGGCACAGGCGGTATAAACTGGGATATTTTGGTGGGATTGGGAGATCCAGTTGAATTGCAAGAAGGGAGGGGGAAGTGAGTGCAGCCAAAGTTGGGGTGATTGCCCACCCCAGCCTGTGCAACCAAGTTCAGTATTGTGGTCGGTGAGTACCAGTCTGTGGTGGGAACGTGGCTGCAGTTAGGAGCCACAGCTCTGGTTTGGACAAGGACACTGTTTACCCTTGGTTTAGGGCTGGTTAAACATAACGTGGGGAGGGAGCTGAAACTTGCCCATCTGAGAGTACAGAGACCAGTGAACAGTGTACAGAGAGTTTTAGTGACCTGCTTTTGAGGATCTAAGTGACCTGTTGAGAAGGGAACTGTGACCTGCTAGATCAAACAGCAGTGACCTGCTGAGAGTGATCCTTAGTGTCTGAAAGTCCACCAAACAGATGGAATTGGTACAGAGAGAGGTGCAGAATTGGTTAGTGAAAACCTGGACAGCTGCAGCAGAGAGTTAAAAAAAAGTTGAACATCCCCTGTCTGGAAGATTTTGAACACTGAGGTAGTGCTGGAATGGACTGAGAAATGTGTTCCGTGAAGTGCTATCATTCACGGGATGTGAGAACAGAGTGA
Organism: Neoceratodus forsteri; assembly: GCA_016271365.2. Lineage (NCBI taxonomy): Eukaryota > Metazoa > Chordata > Ceratodontiformes > Ceratodontidae > Neoceratodus > Neoceratodus forsteri. Next base: position 1,262,676,100 of record CM057449.1, on the reverse strand, counting down.
GCAAGAGACTTAGGAAGAAGCTGCATCAGGGTGTACCATGGCCTTATTTGGCCCACCATTTGTGCTGCTGCCACTGTGAAGCCTGATTTACAGTAGCTCCAGGATGATAAATTTAGTGGAAGATTATATCGATCATGTTTTACCACTATTCTGCTTGGTACTGTCTGTGTTTGTGGACTGCTCATTGGCCTCCATGAACTCCATTCTACAGGAGTAACTGGTTTGGCTTGTGCCCCCCCCCCCCCACACTGCATTAAATGGATTCTTCATTCTCCTAATTTTTATGTGGACATTGGACTTATTTATGAACTGTTGCCTCTCAACTAACTACTGCTCCTTTGCAGTAGCCAGAACTCTGAAATGGAAAGCACCAGTGCACATCTGAGGCTTTGGACCATGTAAACAGAGCCATTTTCTGATTATGAGTTTTCTGCTGTGTGGTCACCCCTTCCCCTCAGACCATTCACCTCCATACCCCTAGACATTGGGGAGGGGCTACAGTATATAGACTAGAGGGAGAAGAAGGCGGGTTAATGGCCCTCTCACTATGTAGCCAAGAAGCCTTTAGGCTCATCCCCCTCATATGATCTGATATGGATCATACATTTCAAACCTTCCCGAGGGACATTGTTAATGAATTCTGTGTCTTTTATAACTCTCTATATGACCACCCACCAATACCCCATCAATCCAATAACTTTTCACCTTCTTACATACTGTTGCTCTACTCACCCTAACAGAGACTAACCTTCAGAGCTAGCCAGACCCATTATGGCAGTGGAGGTTGGGGAAACTATCAACTCCCTAGCTTTAGACAAAACCCACTGGCCCTGATGGCTTCACTTCTTGTTTTCATAAGCTGTATGTGGTGGAAATTGCCCCAATTTTGGCTCACGGTTTCATGAATATATTTCAGCATGACATTTCAGATCCTACCTTAACTAAAGCCATGATGATATTACTACCTAAACCAGGCAAAACCCCAGAACAGTTGACCAATTACCTTCCTATCTCCTTAATGAACTAAGACTTTAAAATTGTGTCTAAAAAGCTGACCACCTGAGTTAATAAGGTATGGAGCAGTTTGGTAAGTCCTGAGCAAGTTGGCTTTATGCCTACAAGAAATTCTGTGGATCATTTTCAGAAATTAGTCCATATCTTTCCTGCACCTGATGACCCAGACTGCCCAGTGGCCCAAGTGTATCTAGATACAGAAAAAGGCTTTGATAGAGTTTCCTGGCCATTTCTGTTCACTATACTAGAAAGGTTTGGCATTCTCACACAGTCTGTCTCTGGGGTGCAGACTCTCTACTCCTGACTGACCACTAAGAATTACTGTAATGTTTTTTTTCCCCACTTTCTCTTTACACAGTGGCATGAGATAGGGATGTCCTCTATCTCTGTTGTTATTTAATCTCAGTTTAGAAGCCCTAATTCTCAAATTAAAGTCTAACCCCATTATTACTGGCATTTCTATAGGGAACTCTCACTTCCAATTATTGATATACATAGATGATATCATTCTGCATGTGACCCATCCCACATTTTCATTCCTGGCTGATTTGATTACAATAAGAGTCTATGGAGCCCTTTCTAATTATAAATTAAACACTAACAAAACAGTGGTTATGCCCCTCAATAGTGGAGTCTATAAAGAAGACATGCTAGCAAAGGATCTAGTCGGAACCCCCACTAAATTATATCTTGGTATAGAACTTATGAGGGATCCTCTCTTTCTTAAAAAACATAACTAATGACCTGATAACAGCTATTAAACTCAATTTAGACAGGTGGAGCACCTTATCCCTAATCTTATGGGTCAGGATTAACATTATAAAAATGAACATCCTATCTAGACTTTTCTATCCCCTACACATGCTTAACATTTACCTCACCCTTTCATGGTTTTGTAACCTACACTCCATGTTATCCACATTCATTTGGGCTGGTAAAACACCACATGAAGCATATAACAAGTTAGTGGCTCCTAAACATTGGGTGGACTTCAACTCCCAGATTTTCACATTTATTACTGGGCAAGCCAAAGCATTAATATCTGCAATGGCTTACACCAGAGCACCCAGACTCACCTTTCTCATATACACTCCTGCAGCTGACTATCAAACCAGAAAAAAAATTGTGCTCATGGTCTGTCTCCTCACTCTTTATTATTTGTAAAACACACCTTACTCCCACAAAGCCTCAAGACAACTCTCATAGGTACCTCCCTCAAGGTGTATGCATAGCTCAGTATAGTGCTTTCTATGAACTTAACAAAAGGTTCTGATCATCCAATTCATGGGAACCCACATTTTAGAATAGATGGTAGAATGATACCTATGGACTGTCTGCTGAACTTAGCCACTGTCTCCATCTCTAATCTACTTCTAAATGGCTGCTTGCTCCCATTCAGTTCCACTAAAACTCAGTATAATCTTAATGACAGACATATCTTCAGGTACTTGCAACTTACTCATGCCATAGCTTGTCAAATGGGGCCTGTGCCATGGTTAGAAGCAAGGGGATCCTTCTTCCTCTTCCTAGTAGACATAGCTACTCAACCACATGCCACATCCTAACTATATAGGGTCCTCTTTCCTAAGGTTTACCCAGCACTAGATAGTACCTGTCCTGACTGGAATGAAGCACTTCCTGATAAACGCTTTAACTTGGTTAAAATTTGGTCAGATCTCCATACCTTTATTACTCATAATAAACTTCATCTTACACAGTTTCAAATTCTCCATAATCTTTATTATGCTCCTTATAAGTTAGCCAGGATGGGTAAATTGCAAACCAGTACTTGTACCCGCTGTGGGTCAGCTGACAGTGCTTTATTACATATATTTTGACATTGCAGAAAAGTTCAAAGCTTATGGCAAATGATAAGGAACTGAGTGAACCCTCTTCTAGGTCTTGATGAACTATTTATGGCAGAAATTTGCTTAATTGGTTACTTCCATGGCATCTCAATGAAGGAAAAGAAATACAATATTGCTATGATATCAATGGGCGCTATGCAGGAATAGGATGCAGGTACGTGCCCCCACCCATGCAGCTGCACACCTGTGGACAGGTGTGCACCAGCCAGTATTCACTACTGGCAGCCACCTGTCCTCAGCACCCCCCCAGTGCACAGGTCTCCGCAGGGTGGCTGGGGTCTGAGTCATGGACCTGGGTGGGCATCCTATCAGATGCCCAACCCAGGTCCCATAGTGGATCCCTCATGCCCCTATGGTGATAGTGAATCTGTCCCCCATGTATCCACAGCAATCCCGGCATGGCAGGGTGGATGGGCACCCACCCTATAAGCTAGATCTCCCATCCCCAGTGGTACTGTAGGCTGTGGCAGCATAGGGGGGTTGAATACCGGTTCTGCCGCAACCAGTGGGTGACATCCTTTAGGGTGTGCACATGGTTATAGCAGGGTCCTGGCTACTGTAACCTGCAACCCCTGTGCCCAGCACTACTCTCTTTTGTACATGCCATGTAGTGCTGGCATGCCCTCAGAATGCCCCCAGCACATTGTAGTCTGCACGGATGGGGGACCAGCTGCGTACCTGCCTTGCGCCCCATTAGTGAATGCCACATGGGGTCCATAGGACCCTGCTCCATGGCATTCATGCATAGCGATGCCAATGCACCAGTTTACATGGTGGGTTAGCATTGCACATAGTGCTCAATGAATGTAAAGCAGCTACTCATTTGCCATTGACTGGATCAAGATGTCCTTTCCTGTAACAAATGGCTAAATGAACTCCTGTTCAATCTTAGGCTAGAAAAATATGATTGCAAATATCCATAACAAACTGTGGCTTTTAAGTTTTCAATCATTGTGATTGTTTTACCGATATCATGACACTGCTCTCTAGTGTACTAATGTGCCCATTTATGTGCTTATTTGCCTTTTATACTCACTCTATGTATAGAGTTGGGGATGTATGTTGTATGTTTGGTTCTGTGTTTTCTTATGTGTACTTACACTATAAAATAAACCAAATTTAAAAAAAAGGTAATTACTAAGTTGTGGCTTGTACCCAGAGTACCCACGATGTAGACCTGGAGACATAATGGCCCCGATAATGAAAAAGAAGTGCAAGTATGGCACAAAAGCGTTCATTGCACTTGCCCTTTTGTCGGACCAAGGGGCTGCTATGCAAGCAATAATATCTGACAGGGTGGGCGGTATTGGGAAATACCAGACCACTCAGGGGTGTAATGAGGTCCAACACTGCAGGTGGAGGGCCTTATAGCCCTTGGAAGGTCTGGTATTGTCCATACCAGCCACCCTGGAGGGTATTGTTGTGCTTAGAAAATGGCCTCCCTGTGGCACTTTTATCTGTGATTTTAAAAAGTTAAAGAACCAATGTAAAAAAAATTAAGTAAAAATGGAGCTTAACTGTTTGTCCCTCTGTTTTTGTCTTATTTCATGTCCTGTTGCCTGCTCCAGAGATCCATTCTGTTGCCCCCCGACAAGAGACAGAATATTTTTTAAAATGCTTCATGAGCAGTCTGTCGGGATCTGTTTTAGCAGATTATCCAAAATGAAAGGTTTTTGTCCAACTTGCACAGTTCTCTTTTTCCTTCTTATGCCAATACATGTCGCAGACACAAAAGCGCTTGTTGTGAATAGGCTGTTTTGTTTGAATGAATGGAGCACAAGCTGTCCGGTGCTGTCACTGTCAACGGAATTGTTGGAATCTGAAACAGTAGCACAGGCAAGGGAAATGACTATCCTGTTTCTGAATTAAAAATAACATGTATTTACTAGTAGAAACAGAGGCAGATGGGGGAGGTACATTTGCAGCTGCACATTTATGGAAGTCAGGAAAAGAAATGTTCTCGCTAAGAGAGACCTGGAAAATGGCGGCTGGAGGATGAAGGAGGGAAAGCACTGGCATAGACAAGGTATTGTTAAAAAAAAAAAAAGAAATGTTGCTAGAAAGGAAGCTGGAGTTGTATCAAATAGTTATAGGAAGCTTGTATTAGTGGAAAGCACCTCTCGCTATGCGACAGAAAAAAATGGCAGCGATTTTAATTTGAAATGAGGTGTTTCAGCCAATTAGAGAGGTGGATAGGCAAAATTCAGGGTTCCCAAGGTTAACACAAGTAATAGGGCACCCTGAATTGGCCCTTGTTTTGGAGCGGGCATCTATTGAAACTTAATGTACCCCCCTGCTCTGGCTCTCAGCCAATCAGAGAGCTCCTACAATCAAGCCCATTTTCTAAATTTAGTTGGATAGTGGACTGGCACTATCTGAATGTATATTGCACCATGTCAGTGCAGCACTAAGTGAAACTGTGCTGCCTCAACATGGATTGCATATAGCCCACAGGGAATAGTGCTGCCCAGAACAGGTAGGGCCGAGACATCTGTGAGCTATATTCAGTCACAACATGTAAATGAGCCCATTGGGCATGCAAGGTGTTAAGGAGCCATTTGCATACTCATTACTGACTCATTTGCATGGTGCACAGCAGCCCATTAGCACCCTTCCTGAGGGTGTTAGACACATTCCCTGGTGCCTAGTGGCACACCACAATCACACTTTCTTTTCTATGTAGCATTATCTCTGGTATCCAGTGGTGCCCCTAAAATCCAGATCACTCATTCCTTGTTTTCCCATTCCTTGTTTTGTAGTGTTATCCCAGTAGTCCGTTGGTTCTCCCTGATCACCAATTGTACATATGAACAGGCAGTCCCTTGTGGCTAGTAGCACCTCCCACCCCAATCACTCATCATACATGTGAACAGCTAGTCCCTGGTGTCTCGTGGCACCGCCTAGCCCCCTGACCACCCATTCTTTGTTATGAAGCATTATTTCATTTATTTATTTTTAAATTTGATGACCGGGTAAGCACATTATCAAAGATGCCTTTTTCAGGTACGACTTGGGTGCATTGGCACAAACAAAAGGTTTACAACAGTCCATACAAACTATACACAAGAGTACAAATACAAATATGATACGCATAGTGGTTTACACATAACAATTACAAACATTAAATGTATAAAAAAAAATCTCCCGGTTTCTTTGTAAAAGCAGAGACAGGTAAAGATTCTCTTATGGGGTGGAATCATGTTCCAAAGTGAGGAGGCCCAATAGCTAAAGGAATTTTGGCCCAAATTTGTTCAAAGCAAAGGAATTTTGATAAGAGTTTTTGAGGCTGACTGAGATGAAGGTATATTAACAAATCTGAGTTGATCTGCTAGATAAGCAGAATCATTAGTGTGCAAACTTTTCTTGATGAAACCAGCGAATCTTAACTTTGATTTTAACTCTGGTTGCAGCCAATTTAAAATATTTAAGGAATGGTTGTGATGCATTCTATTATCACTTCCTGACACAAATTTGATAATCTTGTAATAAAGTAAATGCTTCTTTTGTAACACTGATTTATTAGCAGTGTCAATGACCAGTGAGCCATATTCCAAAAGAGAATGTAAATTTGCCTGTGCTATTTTGATTCTAGTTTTGGGTGTTAAATATTTATGGACTCTGTATACAGAGTAGTGATGTGTGAAGTTGGAAAATTTCACTTTGCATATTAATTTGCGAATTCATTGCATTTCACGAAGTTACTCCACCTTGCAAAGCGTACCTTCACTGCAAGATGATACCTTGCAAAGTGCGAAGTTGTCAACTTCACCAGTGAAGTTTGGCACAGAGGCGAAGTTTGCAATGTACTGTGGGATTGGAAGACACATGTTGCTGAAACAAGCTGTATGCTATGAGGAGGCTGTCTTCAGTGCAGTCTTCTGAAGACAGAGTAGAAGAGTCTGTATGTGCTTGTCTGAGAAAAAACCTTTTAAACTAGATCTCAAAGCTGAGCTATTTTAATCCAAATTGCTCACAAATTGTTCTAGAGGGCCTTGTGCTGCTAGATTTGTCATTTTTAATTTTTTGCTGATTCTTTAGTGATTTCTGCTTTGTCAGTCTAAGCAGTGTACTGGAGAAGGTAGGTGTACTGTGTGTAAAGTGAAGCAGCCCAGAAAGATCCAAAGCTTTTTTGTCTAAGCAGGAGATTTGTGCTATATTTTGGTTTTCTCACTCTTTCTTGTTCAGCATTTTTGATCTGTAAATTTCTCATTTTTATTTCTGTAGACTAGTTTGGTGTGCTTAAGTAAAGTATTTTGCCAGTGTCTTTCTGTAGCTGTTTTACTTATTTTTTGGTTATATTTTTATTAAAGTGATGGTGTTCTGTCACTTTTTGTTATACTTAATATTAAATTACCCATTACTCTTGTCATTTTAATCCTTGTTCTGTTTAAAAAAAAACAAAGAAAAAATAACAACTTTTTGGTTGTTTTTAGTAGTAGTTTTTCAGATCAAACTGCTGATCTCTGATTCCCTAGGTGGAGGTGTTGTCTGCTCCTGGTACTTATTTGTACTGCCAGCTTTATTTACATTTTGTAATTTTTCATCCCAAATCAAGTTACCACTGGCATGTGACCTGCAGGAGTTGTTTCCATGTGACCTCAAGCAATTGTTTATCACCAGTAGCCTTGTTTTGAAAGGACTTTGCCTATCTGTCTTAATGGTGAAGTTACCAGCAAAGTCACCAGCAAAGTTAATAGGCAAATTTACAAGCTGATGGAAAAAAATACGCAGATTGCTCCATGTAGGCAAAGTTGGTAACTTCACTGGAACTTCTCCAGTGAATTAAAACTTTGCAACCTCTCTAATAAGGAGCTGAGCATTTGGTGAACCAAATTAGTAGGTTTTTGGACATGAGTATCAAAGGAAAGAGTAGAATCCAGATGTACACCCTGGTACTTAAAACAATTAACCTCTTCCAAACAGACACCATTGTCCGCTTTAATACAGAACTGTCAGGCCAATTTTGTCAACTTTAAATTATTGCCAAACAATACTGATCATGTTTTTTGAAGATTCAAGGCAATTTTTTTCTCTAAGGAGCCAGTTTGTAAATTTTTAAAGCTGTTACCCAGTGCACAGTTAATTTTGTTAATGTCCTTGCTATGGGTATATAATATTGAATCATCTGCATAAAGGAAAGTATGCACAGGTTTGCAGACTACTGGAAAACTGTTAATATAGCCAGAAAACAGAAGAGGCCCCAAGATGGGTCCTCGAGGAACACCGCCACTACAGATTACCCTAAAGTCAACATCGTCAGTTTTAACCATCTGTTTTCTGCCATTCAAGTAGTCCGTGAACCAGGCAAGAACAGGAACTCCTAGACCAAGTTCAGAAAACTTAAGGGGTTATTGCATTGTGGTCAACCAGATGAAAGGCCTTGGTCAGGTCCACGAACACAGCACTGGTCACCATACCTTGATCCATTGTATGGTAAATAGCGTCCATGAACCCGACCAAGGCTGTATTGGTGCCATGATGTTTTCTTTTTTATTTTATTTTCTTTTCTTTATTACAATATGTATAATCTAAATTAGAACAACCACAAAAAAATTGAAAAAATAACCACTATAACAAAACAGTGACTTAAACCTCCCACCCACCCCAACCCCACCTAGTTACAGGGAGCTGGATATATCAAATATATATACAAGAACAGGACAGGTCTATATACATTACAAACTGACAACATTAATTTATAAAATTATCTACAGACAGTGACATAAAAATGTAATATAGTTAACTCCCTTAACCCCCCTACATCAGCTTTAGGCCGTGATATTTTCTGAGTCCATGCTGCTCCCCACATGGCAAACCATACTGCTCAACATAATTAACCAATTGAGCATGTACAATTTCTGCCTGCATTTTAGCTAATGCTGACAAAGTTGAAACAGGGTGATCATTTTCAAGTGACTTTTTCTTACACTTCTTGTACAATGGGACAACTATTGCTGTTCTCCATAAATCGGGAACAACACTTGTCATAGACAATAAGTTGAAAATTTGGGCTATAGGGGATGCTATCTGAGGGAGGCAATCCTAAGAAACTTGGGGATTAATCCATCCAAATCTGCTGAGTTTTCAGCTTTCAAGGAAACAAGCAGTTTGAAAATGACACGGCAGATAACTTTTTTAAGATAAAAATGGGGTCAATATAAGTCTCGAGGTGTTGTAGTAGGTTAAAATTCGAATTTCTCTGTGAGTCTGTATTTATGCAAGTCACAGAAAAAATCATTAAGACATTCACCAATTCAGAAGGCTCTGTACAACTACCACCATTCAAATTTCTGGTAATAGGTGAAAAGTCAGCCTTAGCATTCAACAAATAATGTCCAGATTGCCAAAACCTTTTGGGGTCACACAGGTTCAATGTTTGTTGAATTTTTACATACCAGCTTTTTAATCTAAATATTTCTTGATATATTTATTATGTAGAATTCTACATGCGTTCAAATCCGAATCAAGTCTGGTTAATTTAAACTTGTCACAGGCAGCATCTCTTTTGCACATTAAAGTGAGAGTATCACATGCGAGCCAATTTGATCTTCCATGCTTTTCCCTACTTTTAAGTAGCAGAACATGCTTATTCAACAGTGTTGTGAACTCAGTGATGAAAAAGTCTAATGCAGAAGTTTACATCAGGTATTGCATCCAAATAAGACCAATCAGGTATAGATAAATCATTCAAGAAAGATGGCAAATTAAAATTAGCATAATTCCTAAAAGTAAGCAGCCAAAGTGGTGAACTTTTAGGAAAATTATTGTACCATAAACAATAAGTGGCAAAGTGATCGTTGATCAAGCCATTCAACACTTCTGAATACAGAATTATTTCAGTTCTATTAACTAATGTCCAATCAATTAAGGAATGGTTGCTGTTTCAGCATTCAGCCTAGTTGGTGTCGTTATGATTTAGTTTAAGTGACAGGCATTAAGTATGTCTTTGTAGTGTGACTCATTAGTCAACCAGTTTAAATTAAAATGTATTTATTTATTGAAATGTTTCACCAGGAAGGCACACTAAGTGACAAGTCACTCATCACCCAGTGCGACCAGGAGGGAAGGAGTACAATAGGAATGAGACATTAAACATTCAAGTTACAAGATCAACATTAACATACAGTTGTAAGGCAGGTGTTACAAACGGTGTTACAACAGTGTTGAGCATAATAGGTAGAAAGAGTGAACAATAATAAGTGCCAAGCTAATAAGTAAACAAGTGCTTACATGAAAGAAAAGGGGGAAAGGAGAGGGAGGAGTGAGGTGGGGGGAGGGGGAAGAGTTGTGTCTCAGGAGACCCCTTTAGGATGCGAGGAGCCCTGCATAGGGACTGGGGTACCAGAAAGAAGGGGATAAGGCAGTGTCCCAGAAAGACCCATTCAGGATGTGGGGAACCCTGCAAGGGGGCTGTGGGGCTAGATAGAAAGTGGGATAAGGCTATAGGGATTTAAAGAGGGAGGAGAGAGAAGGAGGAGATGTGACTTAATGCTAGGAGTGGGGAATAGGACCTAACCTAAGAGAGGACCCTTCAGGATGTGGGGTACTCTGCAACGGGGTTGGGGAAGGTCAGTAGATGGGGATTAAGAGAATGATAGGAGAGGGAGGGAAGGAGGAAGAATTGGACCCTTGAGAGGAAGAGAATTTGCACCTTTGGAGGGGGGTGGGAATTAATCAATAGTCCATAGGATACATTGGACCCTGCTAGTAGTCATGGAAAGCCAAGATAGTGGCTAGATAGAATAGGGGGGATTTGCTTAGGCTCAGTTGAACTCCTTCAGGATGCTGAGAACCCTCTAAGGGGAATGTGATGGCCAGGGAGAAAGGCAGATGGAGGAGCAGAAGGAGAGGAGACAAGACTTGGTGCAGTCAAATCTCCTAATACAATCAATTTGGTGTGCCCAAGTTTACTAATCATACATAATAGGTCCTGTAATCCTTTGTGTCCCACTTTGGGTGGATTATATACACAACAAACCTTCAGATTCTTTGGGCCCAATTTAAATCTAATGGTTAGTCATTCACAGTTACTGCTAGCTGTATAGGGATTGTTAAGGATTTCAGCATTGAGGTCTGTAACCACGTGAATCAAGACACCACCACCCTCCTCCTTTTTATGGTGTCTGCCACAGCAAAATGTGTTGTAATTAGGTAATGTAATTTCAGAATCCCTTACTGTTGCTGTAAGCCAACTTTCAGACAATGCCAATATGTGAGGTTTGTAAAGAGCAACAAAAGCTTTGAGCTCAGGCAGTTTAGAAACCGTGTTTCTAATATTTATGTGTATAATTTGCAGGGCTTTGTTACCTGGCCAGAGAAAATGATTTTGATCAGTTTTGCACACACATATTCAGAAGGGCCAGGGCTAACTTTTATGTCACTGTGGCAGCTGGAGTGTCCTTGGGCAAGCTTTTCATTCCCCCCCAGCTGAAAACAGATTAACGCAGCTGTGCTTTTGAACTGGATGTGAACCCACCCAACCCCCACTGATGTATCTGATACTGCCTCCACCCCTGGTAGCCCCACCTGCTTACTGGGACCTGGTGGGAAACAAAGATAGCAGTGGACTAAGCAGTGGACCAGACATCAGGCTGACAAAAGATTGGTGTAAATGTCTTTGCTTGCAGGCTGGATATTCCATGGTGCAGGCTTGCAGGCTGGGTGTTCTGTGGTAGTTCTTAACAGCAGAAGGTGTACTGTGGGCAGCTGGAATGTCCTGGGGGAAGCTGTTCATGCTCACCTAGCTGGAAACAATCTAGTGCAAATGTGCTTTTGAACTGCACTTGAACCCGCCCCCGCTGATGTCTCTGGTACCACCTCCACCCCCAATAGCCACCCTGCTTACCGGAACCTGGTGGGAAACAAAGACAGTAGTGGACCAGATGTCAGGCTGACAGAGAGTCAGTGTAAATGTCTCTGCTTACTGGCTGTATATTCCCTGGTGCAGACTTGCAGGTTGGATGTTTTGTGGCAGTCCCTAACAGCAGGTGTACTGTGGGCAGCTGGAGTGTCCTGGGGCAAGCTGTTCACACCCGCCTGGCTGGAAACAGACAGAATTACCCCTGGTATTGAGTGGCACCCGCCACCCTGATCTTCCATCAAATATACAAACAGGCAGTCCCTGGTGGCTAGAGGCACCCCTATCCCCCAATCACATGTTCTTTCTTGTGTAGCTTTATCCCTGGTGTCCAGTGGCCATCCCACCCCAACTCTTCTGTCAGACATTTGAAAAAGCAGTCCCTACTAACTAGTGGAACCCCTAATCATCAGCTGACACATGTGCACATAATCATTGGCAGTTCAGGGTCCCCTTATCTGCCCCACCCACTCATAAACCCCCACACATCACATCCTCCCCACCACTGTGACCGGCAACATCTTGTGGATCCCAATACAGTAACCAGCAGAGCTCTCCTTTCATCTCCTGCTGTATAAGCTGTCAGTGGCATGCATACAAAATTTATACTGTATAAGCACTACTGAAAGATTATACAGCAGCTGGTCGAGGAGGACAGAGGAGGGCTATGCCAGTCACTGTATCGGCATCCATGGGATGTCACCAGTCACAGTGGCAAAGGTGGACTGTTATGTGTGGTGATTTTTGAGCAGGTGGGGGGACGCCGGACACAAATGATTATGTGCACATGTGTCAATGGGTGATTGAGGGTTGGGAGAGCCACTAGCCACCAGGGACTGCCTATTTGCATGTCTGATGAGTGATTTGGGGTGGGAGGTGCCACAGGACAACAGGAATAACTCTTCGTAAAAAAGAGCAGGTGATTGGAGGGTGGGGGTGCCGCTAGTTACCAAGAATAATGCTACACAAGAAAGAATGGGTGATGGAGGGTGGCACTAGGCACAAGGGACTGCCTATTCATATGTCTGATGGGTGATGAGGGAGTGATGAGAGCCACTAGCCATCAGGAACTGCCTGCTAGTATGTCTGGTGATTGATAGCGGGGTGAAGTGCCTCTGGACACCAGGGATAATGCTAAATAAGAAAGAATGGGTGATCAGGAGCAGGGGGTGCCACTGGACACCAGTATAATGCTACATAACAATGAACTGCTGACTAGGGGTGGGAGTGCCACTAGACACCAGGGATAATACTACAGAGGAAAGAATGAGGGATGGGTGGTGGAAGTGCCACTAGACACCAGAGACTGCCTGTCAAGATGTCTGACAGGTTATCATGGGGTGGGGGTGACACTTGATGTCAGGGACTGCTTGTTTGTATGTATGATGAGTGATCAGGGGGGTGCTACTAAACACCAGAGACTGCCTGTCCGTATGTCTGACAGGTTATCATGGGTGGGGGTGCCACTTGATGTCAAGGACTGCCTGTTTGTATGTATGATGGGTGATCAGGGGGTGCTACTAGACACCTGGGAATGCCTGTTCATATATATAGCAGGTGATCAGAGGGTGGGGAAACCACTGGAACCACTAGACACAATGGATAATGCTACATAAGAAAGAATGGGTGATCAGGGGTGGGGGTGCCACTAGATGATTTATTGACGAAAGGTGTGGCCCCCTTTTGAAGTAGACATTGAGAGTATCTAAAGAGAAGTTTTTTAAACAAGTCTACACTAATACTGTATGATATAACAATACACAGAGTGAAGTTTATAAAAGAATTCACATGGGTTTTGAGGTTAAAATTGACTGTGGAAATTATATAATTGCTGATGGTGTGATGTTTGGTTGCAGGGATTAAGTCAGGCAAGTTTTTCTTGGATCCACTGAGCTGAAAATAAGCCAGTGTTTGATTATTTACAGAAGTTTGTTCCCACCTATCAAATTTAAAATGTAAAATTACTTTTGCAGTAAAGAGATTATTAGAGGCAGGAGTATTAATATTTTGTTTCAATTATTTTTTTTCAGCCAGTATACTGAGCTACTTTGTGGTCTGGTGAAGGGACATGGTGGTCCTGAAATGTAACTACTTGTGATAAATGTGAAAGAGAGCTAGAAAAGACTAATAGAGGCTGGTTCTAAGTACAACAGCCTGTGAAAATGAGAAACCTACATGGAAATATATGTGGACTATAATAATTATGCTGGAGCAGTGAACACGATAATAAATCATGGAAATTCATTATATGGAAGTTTGTCTCCTGTATCTGTGGGTTGAGGGCCACACCTTTTTTCAATGATTCAACTTAATAGTTCCATTTGTGGGTTTCATCCCTCCCCCCCTTTTCAGAGAGACAAAAAAGGGAACCGAGGAAAATATTTAATTTAATCAAGGTGCCACTAGACACCAGGGAATGGGGACCCCCCCCCGGACCACGCCGAGGATCCCTTGCCAGAGCGGAGGTCGGGTTGAGAGGACAGGAGTCCCCAAGCCCTCCCCACAGCCAAACAAGCCTGATGGACCCCCCCGGACCACGCCGAGGATCCCTTGCCAGAACGGAGGTCGGATCGAGAGGTAGGAGTCCCCAGCCTCCCCACAGCCAAACAAGCCAGACGACTCCCCCGGACCACGCCGAGGATCCCTTGACAGAGCGTGGAGGTCGGGTCGAGAGGGCAGGAGTCCCCAAGCCCTCCCCACAGCCAAACAAGCCAGACGGACCCCCACCCGGACCACGCCGAGGATCCCTTGCCAGAGAGGAGGTCGGGTCGAGAGGGCAGGAGTCCCCAAGCCCTCCCCACAGCCAAACAAGCCAGATGGACCCCCGGACCACGCCGAGGATCCCTTGCCAGAGCGGAGGTCGGGTCGAGAGGGCAGGAGTCCCCAAGCCCTCCACACAGCCAAACAAGCCAGACGGACACCCCAGACCACGCCGAGGATCCCTTGCAGAGCGGAGGTCGGGTCAAGAGGGCAGGAGTCCCCAAGCCCTCCCCACAGCCAAAGAAGCCAGATGGAACCCCCGGACCACGCCGAGGATCCCTTGCCAGAGCGGAGGTCGGGTCGAGAGGGCAGGAGTCCCCAAGCCCTCCCCAAAGCCAAACAAGCCAGACAGACCCCCCCCGGACAACGCAGAGGACCCCTTGCCGGAGTGGAGGTCGGGTCGAGAGGCCAGGAGTTCCAAAGCCCTCCCCACAGCCAAACAAGCCAGACGGACCCGCCCCAGGACCACGCTGAGGATCCCTTGCAGACCAGAGGTCGGGTCGAGAGGGCAGGAGTCCCCAAGCCCTCCCCACAGCCAAACAAGCCAGACGGACCCCCCAGACCACGCCGAGGATCCCTTGCCAGAGCGGAGGTCGGGTCGAGAGGGCAGGAGTCCCCAAGCCCTCCCCACAGCCAAACAAGCCAGATGGACCCCCGACCACGCCGAGGATCCCTTGCCAGGTAGCCGGAGCTCCTTGCAGCTGCCTCTCTGACCGGAGTGGAGCTCGACCACGCCACATATTTTAAAATTGGCCTTTTCTCACAGTACTGCCCGTATTCAAATTGCTGGTGTGCATCGAGCATCTACACAGCTCCCTGCCTCCAAACTGTTCCTGCCTAATTTTGTGTTTTTAAGGGTGAGATCAGTACTCTGGGCAGAGTTTTTAAACGAGGAATTGTTTTAAATTGCACTGTAATTGCTCAGCTAGCCCAGGGATAGAAGTGCCTCCGAGTGATTACCCGTGCAGTATGCAGGGGAGTTGCAGGAATCTCCGGGACCACAGACTGCTGCTATCCAGGGGCTTCCCACGTATTTAATTTTCTTTCCCTGACTGATATTGGTAAATTAAGTCCCCAGGCTGCAAATTGTTAGTACCGCGCCATTTTGTGCCTCAATTCTAATTTTGCATCTTTCTTTTGTAAGCAAGCTCAGCCTGCAAGACACTTACCAGTATTTAAAGGCCTTCTTCTCCTTTTTGCAGAGTGGAGGTCGGGTCGAGAGGGCAGGAGTCCCCAAGCCCTCCCCACAGCCAAACAAGCCAGACGGACCCCCGGACCATGCCGAGGATCCCTTGGAAGGTAGCCGGAGCTTCTTGCAGCTGCCTCTCTGACCGGAGTGGAGCTCGACCATGCCACATATTTTAAAATTGGCGCCTTTTTCTCACAGTACTGCCCGTATTCAAATTACTGGTGTGCATCGAGCGTCTACACAGCTCCCTGCCTCCAAACTGTTCCTGCCTAATTTTGTGTTTTTTAGGGTGAGATCAGTACTCTGGGCAGAGTTTTTAAATGAGGAATTGTTTTAAATTGCACTTTAATTGCTCAGCTAGCCCAGGGATAGAAGTGCCTCCGAGTGATTTCCTGTGCAGTACTCAGGGGAGTTGCAGGAATCTCCACGACCACAGACTGCTGCTATCCAGGGTTTCCCAAGTATTTAATTTTCTTTCCCTGACTGATATTGGTAAATTAAGTCCCCAGGCTGCAATTTGTTATTACCGCGCCATTTTGTCCCTCAATTCTAATTTTGCATCTTTCTTTTGTAAGCAAGCTCCGCCTGCAAGCCACTTACCAGTATTTAAAAGCCTTCTTCTCCTTTTTGCAGAGTGGAGGTCGGGTCGAGAGAGCATGAGTCCCCAAGTCCTCAACAAAGCCAAACAAGCCAGACGGACCCCCAGACCACGCCGAGGATCCCTTGCCAGAGCGGAGGTCGGGTCGAGAGGGCAGGAGTCCTCAAGCCATCCGAACAGCCAAACAAGCCAGACGGACCCCCGGACCACGCCGAGGATCCCTTGCCAGGTAGCCAGAGCTTCTTGCAGCTGCCTCTCTGACCGGAGTGGAGCTCGACCATGCCACATATTTTCAAATTTGCGCCTTTTTCTCACAGTACTGCCCGTATTCAAATTGCTGGTGTGCATCGAGCATCTACATAGCTCCCTGCCACCAAACTGTTCCTACCAAATTTTGTGCTTTTTAGGGTGAGATCAGTACTCTGGGCAGAGTTTTTAAATGAGGAATTGTTTTAAATTGCTCTGTAATTGCTCAGCTAGCCCAGGGATAGAAGTGCCTCCGAGTGATTTCCCGTGTAGTACTCAGGGGAGTTGCAGGAATATCCGCGACCAAAGACTGCGGCTATCCAGGGCCTTCCCACGTATTTAATTTTCTTTCCCTGACTGATATTGGTAAATTAAGTCCCCAGGCAGCAATTTGTTATTACCGCGCCATTTTGTCCCTCAGTTCTAATTTTGCATCTTTCTTTTGTAAGCAAGCTCCGCCTGCAAGCCACTTACCAGTATTTAAAAGCCTTCTTCTCCTTTTTGCAGAGCGGAGGTCGGGTCGAGAGGGCAGGAGGCCCCAAGCCCTCTCCACAGCCAAACAAGCCAGACGGACCCCCGGACCACGCCGAGGATCCCTTGCCAGGTAGCCGGAGCTTCTTGCAGCTGCCTCTCTGACCGGAGTGGAGCTCGACCATGCCACATATTTTAAAATTGGCACCTTTTTCTCACAGTACTGCCTGTATTCAAATTGCTGGTGTGCATCGAGCGTCTACACAGCTCCCTGCCTCCAAACTGTTCCTGCCTAATTTTGTGTTTTTAAGGGTGAGATCAGTACTCTGGGCAGAGTTTTTAAATGAGGAATTGTTTTAAATTGCACTGTAATTGCTCAGCTAGCGCAGGGATAGAAGTGCCTCCGAGTGATTACCCGTGCAGTACTCAGGGGAGTTGCAGGAATATCCGCGACCACAGACTGCTGCTATCCAGGGGCATCCCACGTATTTAATTTTCTTTCCCTGACTGATATTGGTAAATTAAGTCCCCAGGCTGCAATTTGTTATTACCGCGCTATTTTGTCCCTCATTTCTAATTTTGCATCTTTCTTTTGTAAGTAAGCTCCGCCTGCAAGCCACTAAACAGTATTTATAAGCCTTCTTCTCCTTTTTGCAGAGCGGACATCGGGTCGAGAGGGCAGGAGTCCCCAAGCCCTCCCCACAGCCAAACAAGCCAGACGGACCCCCCCCGGACCACGCCGAGGATCCCCTGCCAGAGCGGAGGTCGGGTCGATAGGGCAGGAGTCCCCAAGCCCGCCCCACAGCCAAACAAGCCAGACGGACCCCCCCTGGACCACGCCGAGGATCCCTTGCCAGGTAGCCGGAGCTTCTTGCAGCTGCCTGTCTGACCAGAGTGGTGCTCGACCATGTCACATATTTTAAAATTAGCGCCTTTTTCTCACAGTACTGCCCATATTCAAATTGCTGGAGTGCATCGAGCATCTACACAGCTCCCTGCATCCAAACTGTTCCTGCCTAATTTTGTGTTTTTTAGGGTGAGATCAGTACTCTGGGAAGAGTTTTTAAACGAGGAATTGTTTTAAATTGCACTGTAATTGCTCAGCTAGCACAGGGATAGAAGTGCCTCCGAGTGATTACCAACAGTACTCAGGGGCTGCAGGAATCTCCGCGACTACAGACTGCTGCTATCCAGGGGCTTCCCACGTATTTAATTTTCTTTCCCTGACTGATATTGGTAAATTAAGTCCCCAGGCTGCAAATTGTTATTACCGCGCCATTTTGTCCCTTAATTCTAATTTTGCATCTTTCTTTTGTAAGCAAACTCCGCCTGCAAGCCACTTACCAGTATTTAAAAGCCTTCTTTTCCTTTTTGCAGAGTGGAGGTCGGGTCGAGAGGGCAGGAGTCCCCAAGCCCTCCCCACAGCCAAACAAGCCAGATGGACCCGTCCCGGACCACGCCGAGGATCCCTTGCCAGGTAGATGGAGCTTCTTGCAGCTGCCTCTCTGACCGGAGTGGAGCTCGACCACGCCACATATTTTAAAATTGGCGCCTTTTTCTCACAGTACTGCCCATATTCAAATTGCTGGTGTGCATCGAGCGTCTACACAGCTCCCTGCCTCCAAACTGTTCCTGCCTAATTTTGTGTTTTTTAGGGTGAGATCAGTACTCTGGGCAGAGTTTTTAAATGAGGAATTGTTTTAAATTGCACTGTAATTGCTCAGCTAGCCAAGGGATAGAAGTGCCTCCGAGTGATTACCCGTGCAGTACTCAGGGGAGTTGCAGGAATCTCCGCGACCACAGACTGCTGCTATCCAGGGGCTTCCCACGTATTTAATTTTCTTTCCTGACTGATATTGGTAAATTAAGTCCCCATGCTGCAATTTGTTATTACCGCTCATTTTGTCCCTCAATTCTAATTTTGCATCTTTTTTGAAGTAAGTCTCGCCTGCAAGCCACTTTCCAGTATTTAAAAGCCTTCTTCTCCTTTTTGAAGAGTGGAGGTCGGATCGAGAGGGCAGGAGTCCCCAAACCCTTCCCACAGCCAAACAAGCCAGACGGACCCTTCCCCGACCACGCCGAGGATCCCTTGCCACAGCGGAGGTCGGGTCGAGAGGGCAGGAGTCCCCATACCGTCCCACAGCCAAACAAGCCAGACGGACCCCCCCCGGACCACGCCGAGGATCCCTTGCCAGGTAGCCGGAGCTTCTGCAGCTGCCTCTCACCGGGAGTGGGAGCTCTCGACCACGCCACATATTTTAAAATTGGCACCTTTTTCTCACAGTACTGCCCGTATTCAAATTGCTGGTGTGCATCGAGCGTCTACACAGCTCCCTGCCTCAAACTGTTCCTGCCTAATTTTGTGTTTTTTAGGGTGAGATCAGTACTCTGGGCAGAGTTTTTAAACGAGGAATTGTTTTAAATTGCACTGTAATTGCTCAGCTAGCCCAGGGATAGAAGTGCCTCCGAGTGATTACCCGTGCAGTACTCAGGGGAGTTGCAGGAATCTCCGCGACCACAGACTGCTGCTATCCAGGGGCTTCCCACGTATTTAATTTTCTTTCCCTGACTGATATTGGTAAATTAAGTCCCCAGGCTGCAAATTGTTAGTACCGCGCCATTTTGTCCCTCAATTCTAATTTTGCATCTTTCTTTTGTAAGCAAGCTCAGCCTGCAAGACACTTACCAGTATTTAAAAGCCTTCTTCTCCTTTTTGCAGAGTGGAGGTCGGGTCGAGATGGCAGGAGTCCCCAAGCCCTCCCCACAGCCAAACAAGCCAGACGGACCCCCCCCCCGGACCATGCCGAGGATCCCTTGGAAGGTAGCTGGAGCTTCTTGCAGCTGCTTCTCTGACCGGAGTGGAGCTCGACCATGCCACATATTTTAAAATTGGCGCCTTTTTCTCACAGTACTGCCCGTATTCAAATTGCGGGTGTGCATCGAGCGTCTACACAGCTCCCTGCCTCCAAACTGTTCCTGCCTAATTTTGTGTTTTTTAGGGTGAGATCAGTACTCTGGGCAGAGTTTTTAAACGAGGAATTGTTTTAAATTGCACTGTAATTGCTCAGCTAGCCCAGGGATAGAAGTGCCTCCGAGTGATTTCCCGTGTAGTACTCAGGGGGAGTTGCAGGAATATCCGCGACCAAAGACTGCGGCTATCCAGGGCCTTCCCACGTATTTAATTTTCTTTCCCTGACTGATATTGGTAAATTAAGTCCCCAGGCAGCAATTTGTTATTACCGCGCCATTTTGTCCCTCAGTTCTAATTTTGCATCTTTCTTTTGTAAGCAAGCTCCGCCTGCAAGCCACTTACCAGTATTTAAAAGCCTTCTTCTCCTTTTTGCAGAGCGGGGGTCGAGAGGGCAGGAGTCCCCAAGCCCTCCCCACAGCCAAACAAGCCAGACGGACCCCCCGGACCACGCCGAGGATCCCTTGCCAGGTAGCCGGAGCTTCTTGCAGCTGCCTCTCTGACCGGAGTGGAGCTCGACCATGCCACATATTTTAAAATTGGCACCTTTTTCTCACAGTACTGCCTGTATTCAAATTGCTGGTGTGCATAGAGCGTCTACACAGCTCCCTGCCTCCAAACTGTTCCTGCCTAATTTTGTGTTTTTTAGGGTGAGATCAGTACTCTGGGCAGAGTTTTTAAATGAGGAATTGTTTTAAATTGCACTGTAATTGCTCAGCTAGCGCAGGGATAGAAGTGCCTCCGAGTGATTACCCGTGCAGTACTCAGGGGAGTTGCAGGAATATCCGCGACCACAGACTGCTGCTATCCAGGGGCATCCCACGTATTTAATTTTCTTTCCCTGACTGATATTGGTAAATTAAGTCCCCAGGCTGCAATTTGTTATTACCGCGCTATTTTGTCCCTCATTTCTAATTTTGCATCTTTCTTTTGTAAGTAAGCTCCTACCAAGCCACTAAACAGTATTTCAAGCTTCTTCTTCTCCTTTTGCAGAGCGGACATCGGGTCGAGAGGGCGGAGTCCAAGCCTCCCACAGCCAAACAAGCCAGACGGACCCCCGACGCCCGAGGATCCCTGCCAGAGCGGAGGTCGGGTCGGAGGGCAGGAGTCCCGCCCGCCCCACAGCCAAACAAGCCAGACGGACCCCCTGACCACGCCGAGGATCCCTTGCCAGGTAGCTGGAGCTTCTTGCAGCTGCCTCTCTGACCGGAGTGGAGCTCGACCACGCCACATATTTTAAAATTGGCGCCTTTTTCTCACAGTACTGCCCATATTCAAATTGCTGGTGTGCATCGAGCGTCTACACAGCTCCCTGCCTCCAAACTGTTCCTGCCTAATTTTGTGTTTTTAAGGGTGAGATCAGTACTCTGGGCAGAGTTTTTAAATGAGGAATTGTTTTAAATTGCACTGTAATTGCTCAGCTAGCCCAGGGATAGAAGTGCCTCCGAGTGATTACCGGTCAGTACTCAGGGGAGTTGCAGGAATATCCGCGACCACAGACTGCTACTATCCAGGGGCTTCCCACGTATTTAATTTTCTTTCCCTGACTGATATTGGTAAATTAAGTCCCCATGCTGCAATTTGTTATTACCGCGCCATTTTGTCCCTCAATTCTAATTTTGCATCTTTCTTTTGTAAGCAAGCTCCGCCTGCAAGCCACTTTCCAGTATTTAAAAGCCTTCTTCTCCTTTTTGAAGAGTGGAGGTCGGATCGAGAGGGCAGGAGTCCCCAAACCCTTCCCACAGCCAAACAAGCCAGACGGACCCCCTCCCGACCACGCCGAGGATCCCTTGCCACAGCGGAGGTCGGGTCGAGAGGGCAGGAGTCCCCATACTGGCCCCACAGCCAAACAAGCCAGACGGACCCGCCCGGACCACGCCGAGGATCCCTTGCCAGGTAGCCGGAGCTTCTTGCAGCTGCCTCTCTCACCGGAGTGGAGCTCGACCACGCCACATATTTTAAAATTGGCGCATTTTTCTCAAAGTACTGCCCGTATTCAAATTGCTGGTGTGCATCGAGCGTCTACACAGCTCCCTACCTCCAAACTGTTCCTGCCTAATTTTGTGTTTTTTAGGGTGAGATCAGTACTCTGGGCAGAGTTTTTAAACGAGGAATTGTTTTAAATTGCACTGTAATTGCTCAGCTAGCCCAGGGATAGAAGTGCCTCCGAGTGATTACCAACAGTACTCAGGGGAGTTGCAGGCATCTCCGCGACCACAGACTGCTGCTATCCAGGGGCTTCCCACGTATTTAATTTTCTTTCCCTGACTAATATTGGTAAATTAAGTCCCCAGGCTGCAATTTGTTATGACCGCGCCATTTTGTCCCTCAATTCTAATTTTGCATCTTTCTTATGTAAGAAAGGTCCGCCTGCAAGCCACTTACCAATATTTAAAAGCCTTCTTCTTCTTTTTGCAGAGCGGAGGTTGGGTCAAGAGGGCAGGAGTCCCCAACCCCTCCCCACAGCAAAACAAGCCAGACGGCCCCCCCCCGGACCACGCCGAGGATCCCTTGCCAGGTAGCCTGAGCTTCTTGCAGCAGCCTCTCTGACCGGAGTGGAGCTCGACCACGCCACATATTTTAAAATTGGCGCCTTATTCTCACAGTACTGCCCGTATTCAAATTGCTGGTGTGCATCGAGCTTCTTCACAGCTCACAACTCCAAACTGTTCCTGCCTAATTTTGTGTTTTTTAGGGTGAGATCAGTACTCTGGGCAGAGTTTTTAAATGAGGAATTGTTTTAAATTGCACTGTAATTGCTCAGCTAGCCCAGGGATAGAAGTGCCTCCGAGTGATTAACCGTGAAGTACTCAGGGGAGTTGCAGGAATCTCCGCGACCACAGACTGCTGCTATCCAGGGGCTTCCCACGTATTTAATTTTCTTTCCCTGACTGATATTGGTAAATTAAGTCCCAGGCTGCAATTTGTTATTCGCGCCATTTTGTCCTCAATTCTAATTTTGCATCTTTCTTTTGTAAGCAAGCTCTCACTGCAAGCCACTTACTCAGTATTTAAAAGCTCTTCTCTTTTGCAGAGCGGAGGTCGGATCGAGAGGGCAGAAGTCCCCAAGCCCTCCCACAGCCAAACAAGCCAGAGGACCCTCCCGACCACGCCGAGGATCCCATGCCAGGTAGCCGGAGCTTCACAGCTGCCTCTGACCGGAGTGGAGCCTCGACCATGCGATATATTTTTAAAATTCTTCGCCTTTTTCTCACAGCACGCCCGTGATTCAAATTGCTTGGTGTGCATCGAGCCACACAGCCCCTGCCCAAACTGTTCCCTGCCTAATTTAGTGTTATTTAGGTGAGATCAGTACTCTGGGCAGAGTTTTTAAACGAGGTATTGTTTTAAATTGCACTGTAATTGCTCAGCTCGCCCAGGGATAGAAGTGCATCCGAGTGATTACCCGTGCAGTACTCAGGGGAGTTGCAGAAATCTCCGCGACCACAGACTGCTGCTATCCAGGGGCTTCCCACGTATTTAATTTTCTTTCCCTGACTCATATTGGTAAATTAAGTCCCCAGGCGGCAATTTGTTATTTCTGCGCCATTTTGTCCCTCAATTCTAACTTTGTATCTTTCTTTTGTAAGCAAGCTCCGCCTGCAAGCCACTAACCAGTATTTAAAAGCCTTCTTCTCCTTTTTGAAGAGCGGAGGTTGTGTCGAGAGGGCAGGAGTCTGTAAGCCCTCACCACAGCCAAACAAGCCAGATGGACCCCCCCCCAGACCACGCCGAGGATCCCTTGCCATAGCGGAGGTCGGGTCGAGAGGACAGGAGTCACGAAGCCCTCCCCACAGCCAAACAAGCCAGACGGACCCCCCCGGACCATGCCGAGGATCCCTTGCCAGGTAGCCAGAGCTTCTTGCAGCTGCCTCTCTGACCGGAGTGGAGCTCGACCACGCCACATATTTTAAAATTGGCACCTTTTTCTCACAGTACTGCCCGTATTCAAATTGCTGGTGTGCATCGAGCATCTGCACAGCTCCCTGCCTCCAAACTGTTCCTGCCTAATTGTTTTAGGGTGAGATCAGTACTCTGGGCAGAGTTTTTAAATGAGGAATTGTTTTAAATTGCACCCTAATTGCTCAGCTAGCCCAGGGATAGAAGTGCCTCCGAGTGATTACCCGTGCAGAACTCAGGGGAGTTGCAGGAATCTCCGCGACCACAGACTGCTTCTATCCAGGGGCTTCCCATGTATTTAACTTTCTTTCCCTGACTGATATTGGTAAATTAAGTCCCCAGACTGCAATTTGTTATTACCGCGCCATTTTGTCCCTCAATTCTAATTTTGCATCTTTTGTTTGTAAGCAAGCTCCGCCTGCAAGCCACTTACCAGTATTTAAAAGCCTTCTTCTCCTTTTTGCAGAGCGGAGGTCGGGTCAAGAGGGCAGGAGTCCCCAAGCCCTCCCCACAGCCAAACAAGCCAGACTGACCCACCCGGAACACGCCGAGGATCCCTTGCAAGGTAGCCGGTGCTTCTTGCAGCTGCCTCTCTCACCGGAGTGGAGCTCGACCACGCCACATATTTTAAAATTAGCGCCTTTTTCTCACAGTACTGCCCATATTCAAATTACTGGTGTGCATCGGGCGTCTACACAGCTCCCTACCTCCAAACTGTTCCTGCCTAATTTTGTGTTTTTTAGGGTGAGCTCAGTACTCTGGGCAGAGTTTTTAAACGAGGAATTGTTTTAAATTGCACTGTAACTGCTCAGCTAGCCCAAGGATAGAAGTGCCTCTGAGTGATTACCCGTAAAGTACTCAGGGGAGTTGCAGGAATCTCGGCACTACAGACTGATGCTGTCCAGGGCTTCCAATGATGTAATTTTCTCCTGACTGATATTGGGTTATTAAGTCCCCAGGCTACAATTTGTTATTACTGCGCCATTTTGTCCCCCAATTCTAATTTTGTATCTTTCTTTTGTAAGCAAGCTCCGCCTGCAAGCCACTTACCAGTATTTAAAAGCTTTCTTCTCCTTTTTGCATAGCGGAGGTCGGGTCAAGAGGGCAGGAGTCCCCAAGCCCTCCCCATAGCCAAACAAGCCAGATTGACCCCCCCCCGGACCACGCATAGGATCCCTTGCCAGGTAGCCGGAGCTTCTTGCAGCTTCCACTCTGACCTGAGTGGAGCTCACAACCACATATTCTAAAATTGCTTTTTTCTGCTACCGCCCGTGATTCAAATTGCTGGTGTGCATCGAGTCTACACAGCTCCCTGCCTCCAAACTGTTCCTGCCTAATTTTGTGTTTTTAGGGTGAGATCAGTACTCTGGGCAGAGTTTTCAAATGAGGAACTGTTTTCAATTGCAACTCACAATTGCTCAGCTAGCCCAGAGATGGAAGTGCCTCCGTAGTGATTACCTGCAAGTACTCAGGGAGATGCAGGAATCTCCGCTGACCACAGACTGCTGCTATCCAGGGGCTTCCCATGTATTTAATTTACTTTCCTGACTGATATTGGTAAATTAAGTCCCCAGGCTGCAATTTGTTACTATGCTACCATTTAGTCCCTCAATTCTACTTTGTATCTTTCTTTGTGCAAGCTCCATCTGCAAGCCACTTACCGGTATTTAAAAGCCTTCTTCTTCTTTTTGCAGAGCGGAGGTCAGGTCAAGAGGGCAGGAGTCCCCAAGCCCTCCCCACAGCCAAACAAGCCAGACGGACCCACCCGGACCACGCCGAGGATTCCTTGCAAGGTAGCCGGTGCTTCTTGCAGCTGCCTCTCTAACCGTAGTGGAGCTCGACCATGCCACATATTTTAAAATTAGCACCTTTTTCTCACAGTACTGCCCAAATTCAAATTGCTGGTGTGCATCGAGTGTCTACACAGCTCCCTGCCTCCAAACTGTTCCTGCCTAATTTTGTGTTTTTAAGGGTGAGATCAGTACTCTGGGCAGAGTTTTTAAATGAGGAATTGTTTTAAATTGCACCGTAATTGCTCAGCTAGCCCAGGGATAGAAGTGCCTCCGAGAGTACCCATGCAGACGAAAGTGGCTGCAGGAATTCCATGACCACAGACTGCTGCTATCCAGGGGCTTCCCATGTATTTAATTTTCTTTCCCTGACTGATATTGGTAAATTAAGTCCCCAGGCTGCAATTTGTTATTACTGCGCCATTTTTTCCCTCAATTCTAATTTTCCATCTTTCTTTTGAAAGTAAGCTCCGCCTGCAAGCCACTTACCAGTATTTAAAAGCCTTCTTATCCTTTTTGCAGAGCGGAGGTCGGGTCAAGAGGGCAGGAGTCCCCAAGCCCTCCCCACAGCCAAACAAGCCAGACGGACCCCCCCGGACCACGCTGAGGATCCCTTGCAAGGTAGCCGGTGCTTCTTGCAGCTTCCTCTCTAACCGGAGTGGAGCTCGACCACACCACATATTTTAAAATTAGCGCCTTTTTCTCACAGTACTGGCCATATTCAAATTGCTGGTGTGTATCGGGCGTCTACACAGCTCCCTGCCTCCAAACTGTTCCTGCCTAATTTTGTGTTTTTAAGGGTGAGATCAGTATTCTGGAGAGTTTTTAAACGAGGAATTGTTTTAATTGCACTGTAATTGCTCACCTCAGCCCAAGGATAGAAGTGCCTCCGAGATTGATTACCGACAGTACTAGGGAGTTGCAGGAATCTCCGCACCACAGACTGCTGCTATCCAGGGCTTCCCACATTTATTTTCTTTCCTGACTGATATTGGTAAATTAAGTCCCCAGGCTGCACTTTTGTTATTACTGCGCTCATTTGTCCCTCAATTTAATTCTTGCATCTTTCTTTTCTAAGCAAGTTCCCTGCAAGCTCTACTAACCAGTATTTAAAAGTTTCTTCTCCTTTTTGCAGAGCTTGAGGTCGGGTCGAGAGGCATGAGTCCCCAAGCCTCAACAAAGCTCAAACAAGCCAGACGGACCCCCAGACCACGCCAAGATCCTTGCCAGAGCTGGAGGTCGGGTCGAGAGGGCAGGAGTCCTCAAGCCCACGCAACAGCCAAACAAGCCAGACGGACCCCCCTGACCACGCCGATGATCCTTGCCAGGTAGCCAGAGCTTCTTGCAGCTGCCTCTCTGACCGGAGTGGAGCTCGACCATGCCACATATTTTCAAATTGGCGCCTTTTTCTCACAGTACTGCCCATATTCAAATTGCTGGTGTGCATCGAGCATCTACACAGCTCCCTGCCACCAAACTGTTCCTGCTAAATTTTGTGCTTTTTAGGGTGAGATCAGTACTCTGGGCAGAGTTTTTAAATGAGGAATTGTTTTAAATTGCTCTGTAATTGCTCAGCTAGCCCAGGGATAGAAGTGCCTCCGAGTGATTTCCCGTGCAGTACTCAGGGGAGTTGCAGGAATATCCGCGACCACAGACTGCTGCTATCCAGGGCCTTCCCACGTATTTAATTTTCTTTCCCTGACTGATATTGGTAAATTAAGTCCCCAGGCAGCAATTTGTTATTACCGCGCCATTTTGTCCCTCAGTTCTAATTTTGCGTCTTTCTTTTTTAAGCAAGCTCCGCCTGCAAGCCACTTACCAGTATTTAAAAGCCTTCTTCTCCTTTTTGCAGAGCGGAGGTCGGGTCGAGAGGGCAGGAGGCTCCAAGCCCTCCACAGCCAAACAAGCCAGACGGACCCCTCCCGGACCACGCCGAGGATCCCTTGCCAGGTAGCCGGAGTTTTGCAGCTGCCTCTGACCGGAGTGGTTCTCTCACCATGCTACATATTTTAAAATTGGCACCTTTTTCTCACAGTACTGCCTGTATTCAAATTGCTGGTGTGCATAGAGCGTCTACACAGCTCCCTGCCTCCAAACTGTTCCTGCCTAATTTTGTGTTTTTTAGGGTGAGATCAGTACTCTGGGCAGAGTTTTTAAATGAGGAATTGTTTTAAATTGCACTGTAATTGCTCAGATAGCCCAGGGATAGAAGTGCCTCCGAGTGATTACCCGTGCAGTACTCAGGAGAGTTGCAGGAATATCCAGACCATAGACTGCTGCTATCCAGGGGCATCCCAAGTATTTAATTTTCTTTTCCTGACTGATATTGGTAAATTAAGTCCCCAGGCTGCAATTTGTTATTACCGGCTTATTTTGTCCTCAATTCTAATTTTGCATCTTTCTTTTGTGGCAAGTCCGCCTGCAAGCCACTAAACAGTATTTATAAGCCTTCTTCTCCTTGCAGAGCGGACATCGGGTCGAGAGGGCAGGAGTCCCCAAGCCTCCCCACAGCCAAACAAGCCAGACGGACCCCCGGACCACGCTGAGGATCCTCTGCCAGAGCGGAGGTCGGGTCGGAGGGCAGGAGTCCCCAAGCCTGCCCACAGCCAAACAAGCCAGACGGACCCCCTGACCACGCCGAGGATCCCTTGCCAGGTAGCCGGAGCTTCTTGCAGCTGCCTGTCTGACCAGAGTGGTGCTCGACCATGCCACATATTTTAAAATTGGCGCCTTTTTCTCACAGTACTGCCCGTATTCAAATTGCTGGTGTGCATCGAGCATCTACACAGCTCCCTGCCTCCAAACTGTTCCTGCCTAATTTTGTGTTTTTTAGGGTGAGATCAGTACTCTGGGCAGAGTTTTTAAACGAGGAATTGTTTTAAATTGCACTGTAATTGCTCAGCTAGCACAGGGATAGAAGTGCTCGAGTGATTACCAACAGTACTCAGGGTAGTTGCAGGAATCTTCCTCACACTACAGACTGCTGCTAACCAGGGCTTCCCACGCATTTGATTTTCTTTCCTGACTGATATTGGTAAATTAAGTCCCCAGGCTGCAAATTGTTATTACCACGCCATTTTGTCCCTCAATTCTAATTTTGCATCTTTCTTTTGTAAGCAACCTCCGCCTGCAAGCCACTTACCAGTATTTAAAAGCCTTCTTCTCCTTTTTGCAGAGTGGAGGTCGGGTCGAGAGGGCAGGAGTCCCCAAGCCCTCCCCACAGCCAAACAAGCCAGATGGACCCGTCCCCCGGACCACGCCGAGGATCCCTTGCCAGGTAGCCGGAGCTTCTTGCAGCTGCCTCTCTGACCGGAGTGGAGCTCGACCACGCCACATATTTTAAAATTGGCGCCTTTTTCTCACAGTACTGCCCATATTCAAATTGCTGGTGTGCATCGAGAGTCTACACAGCTCCCTGCCTCCAAACTGTTCCTGCCTAATTTTGTGTTTTTTAGGGTGAGATCAGTACTCTGGGCAGAGTTTTTAAATGAGGAATTGTTTTAAATTGCACTGTAATTGCTCAGCTAGCCCAGGGATAGAAGTGCCTCCGAGTGATTACCCGTTCAGTACTCAGGGGAGTTGCAGGAATATCCGCGACCACAGACTGCTACTATCCAGGGGCTTCCCACGTATTTAATTTTCTTTCCCTGACTGATATTGGTAAATTAAGACCCCATCTTCAATTTGTTATTACCGCGCCATTTTGTCCCTCAATTCTAATTTTGCATCTTTCTTTTGTAAGCAAGCTCCGCCTGCAAGCCACTTTCCAGTATTTAAAGGCCTTCTTCTCCTTTTTGAAGAGTGGAGGTCGGATCGAGAGGGCAGGAGTCCCCAAACCATTCCCACAGCAAAACAAGCCAGACGGACCCTTCCCCTGGACCACGCCGAGGATCCTTTGCCACAGCGGAGGTCGGGTCGAGAGGGCAGGAGTCCCCATACCGGCCCCACAGCCAAACAAGCCAGACGGACCCCTCCGGACCACGCCGGGGATCTCTTGCCAGGTAGCCGGAGCTTCTTGCAGCTGCCTCTCTCACCGGAGTGGAGCTCGACCACGCCACATATTTTAAAATTGGCGATTTTTCTCACAGTACTGCCCGTATTCAAATTGCTGGTGTGCATCGAGCGTCTACACAGCTCCCTGCCTCCAAACTGTTCCTGCCTAATTTTGTGTTTTTTAGGGTGAGATCAGTACTCTGGGCAGAGTTTTTAAATGAGGAATTGTTTTAAATTGCACTGTAATTGCTCAGCTAGCCCAGGGATAGAAGTGCCTTGAGTGATTACCCGTGCAGTACTCAGGGGAGTTGCAGGAATCTCCGCGACCACAGACTGCTGCTATCCAGGGGCTTCCCACGTATTTAATTTTATTTCCCTGACTGATATTGGTAAATTAAGTCCCCAGGCTGCAATTTGTTATTACTGCCTATTTTGTCCCTCAATTTAATTTTGCATCTTTCTTTTTGTAAGCAAGTCTCGCCTGCAAGCCACTTAACAGTATTTAAAAGCCTTCTTCTCCTTTTTGCAGAACGGAGGTCGGATCGAGATGGCAGGGAGTCCCTGCCTCCCCACAGCCAAACAAGCCAGACGGACCCCTCCCTGACCATGTCCGAGGATCCCATGCCAGGTAGCCGGAGTTTACAGCTGCCTCTGACCGGGAGTGGAGCTCTACCATGCACATATTTTAAAATTGGCGCCTTTTTTCTCAGCTGTGACAGCCCTGTATTCAAATTGCTGGTGTGCATCGAGAGGCTCATACAGCTCCCTGCCCAAACTGTTCCTTCCTAATTTGTGTTTTTTAGGGTGAGATCAGTACTCTGGGCAGAGTTTTTAAACGAGGTATTGTTTTAAATTGCACTGTAATTGCTCAGCTCGCCTAGGATAGAAGTGCATCCGAGTGATTACCCGGCAGTACTAGGGAGTTGCAGGAATCTCCGCGACCACAGACTGCTACTATCCAGGGGCTTCCCACGTATTTAATTTTCTTTCCCTGACTCATATTGCTAAATTAAGTCCCCAGGCGGCAATTTGTTATTTCTGCGCCATTTTGTCCCTCAACTCTAACTTTGCATCTTTCTTTTGTAAGCAAGCTCCGCCTGCAAGCCACTAACCAGTATTTAAAAGCCTTCTTCTCCTTTTTGAAGAGCGGAGGTTGTGTCGAGAGGGCAGGAGTCCCTAAGCCCTCACCACAGCCAAACAAGCCAGATGGACCCCCAGACCACGCCTTCGGGATCCTTTGCCATAGCGGAGGTCGGGTCGAGAGGACAGGAGTCCCAAGCCCTCCCCACAGCCAAACAAGCCAGGACGGACCCCCGACCATGCCGAGGATCCTTGCCAGGTAGCCAGAGTCTTTGCAGCTGCCTCTCTCTGACCGGAGTGGAGTCTCCTCACGCCATATATTTTAAAATTGGCGCCTTTTTTCTCACAGTACTGCCCAGATTAAGTCTGCTGGTGTGCATTGAGCATCTGCACAGCCCTCGCCCAAACTGTTCCTGCCTAATTGTTTTAGGGTGGATCAGTACTCTGGGCAGAGTTTTTAAATGAGGAATTGTTTTAAATTGCACCGTAATTGCTCAGCTAGCCCAGGGATAGAAGTGCCTCCGAGTGATTACCCGTGCAGAACTCAGGGGAGTTGCAGGAATCTCCGCGACCACAGACTGCTTCTATCCAGGGGCTTCCCATGTATTTATTTTTCTTTCCCTGACTGATATTGGTAAATTAAGTCCCCAGGCTGCAATTTGTTATTACCGTGCCATTTTGTCCCTCAATTCTAATTTTGCATCTTTCTTTTGTAAGCAAGTTCCGCCTGCAAGCCACTTACCAGTATTTAAAAGCCTTCTTCTCCTTTTTGCAGAGCGGAGGTCGGGTCAAGAGGGCAGGAGTCCCAAGCCTCTCCATTGCCAAACAAGCCAGACTGACCCACCCGAACACGCCGAGGAACCCTTTGTAAGGTAGCCGGTGCTTCTGGGTACTCTGCTTCTCCTGACCGGAGTGGAGCTCGACCACGCCATATTTTAAAATTAGCGCCTTTTTTTCTCACAGTACTGCCCATATTCAAATTATTGGGTGTGCATCGGGTGCCACAGCTCCTCTACCTCCAAACTGTTCCTGCTTAATTTTGTGTTTTTTAGGTGAGATCAGTACTCTGGGCAGAGTTTTAAACGAGGAATTGCTTTTAAATTGCACTGTAACTGCTCAGCTAGCCCAAGGATAGAAGTGCCTCCGAGTGATTACCCGTACAGTACTCAGGGGAGCTGCAGGAATCTCGGCGACCACAGTCTGATGCTATCCAGGGGCTTCCCATGTATTTAATTTTCTTTCCCTGACTCATATTGGTAAATTAAGTCCCCAGGCTGCAATTTGTTATTACTGCGCCATTTTTTCCCTCAATTCTAATTTTCCATCTTTCTTTTGTAAGCAAGCTCCGCCTGCAAGCCACTTACCAGTATTTAAAAGCCTTCTTATCCTTTTTGCAGAGCGGAGGTCAGGTCAAGAGGGCCGAGTCCCCAAGCCCTCCCCACAGCCAAACAAGCCAGACGGACCCCCCGGACCACGCTGAGGATCCCTTGCAAGGTAGCCGGTGCTTCTTGCAGCTGCCTCTCTAACCGGAGTGGAGCTCGACCACATCACATATTTTAAAATTAGCGCCTTTTTCTCACAGTACTGGCCATATTCAAATTGCTGGTGTGTATCGGGCATCTACACAGCTCCCTGCCTCCAAACTGTTCCTGCCTAATTTTGTGTTTTTTAGGGTGAGATCAGTACTCTGGGCAGTGTTTTTAAACGAGGAATTGTTTTAAATTGCACTGTAATTGCTCACCTAGCCCAAGGATAGAAGTGCTCTGAGGATTACCCGATTAGCACTAGAGTTGCAGGAATCTCCTCGCCACCACAGACTGTTGCTATCCAGGGCTTCCTCATATTTAATTTTCTTTCCCTGACTGATATTGGTAAAATTAAGTCCCCAGGCTGCAATTTGTTATTACTGCGCCCATTTTGTCCTCAATTTAATTTGCATCTTTTCAGGGCGCGTTCCGCCTGCAAGTCACTAACCAGTATTTAAAAGCTCTCTTCCTTTTTGCAGAGCGGAGGTCGGGTCGAGAGGGCATGAGTCCCGAGCACTCAACAAAGCCAAATAAGCCAGACGGACCCCTCAGACCACGCTCGAGGATCCTTGCCAGAGCGGGAGGTCGGTTCGAGAGGGCAGGAGTCCTCCAGCCCACGAACGGCCAAACAAGCCAGACGGACCCCCGGAACACTGAGATCCCTGCTGTAGCCAGAGCTCTTGCAGCAGCTGCCTCACTGACCGGAGTGGAGCCTGATCACAGGCATTTCTTAAATTACGCCTTTTTCCTCACAGTACTGTCCATATTCAATTGCTGGTGTGCATCACACCATACAGCCCCTGCCACCAAACTGTTCGCCACTTAGTTTTAGGTAGACGTACTGGGCAAAGAGTTTTCAATGAGGAATTGTTTTAAATTGCTCTGTAATTGCTCAGCTAGCCCAGGATAGAAGTGCCTCCCAGTGATTTCCCTGCAGTACTAGGAGTTGCAGGAATATCCCATCACAGACTGCGTGCTATCCAGGCCTTTCCTAATGATTTAATTTTCTTCCTGACTGATATTGGCAAATTAAGTCCCCAGGCAGCAATTTGTTATTACCGCGCCATTCTGGTCCCTTGCCCTAATTTTGCTGCTCTTTCTTTTGTAATCAAGTTCGCCTGTGCTTCATCAGCCAGGCTTAAAAGCCTTCTTCCTTTTTGCAGAGCGGAGGTCGGTCGAGGGCAGGAGGCCCGGGCCTCTTCAGCCAAACAAGCCAGATGGACCCCCTCGACCACGAGGATCCTTTTGCCAGGTAGCCGGAGCTCTTGCAGCTGCCTCTCTGACCGGAGTGGATCTGACTATTACATATTTTAAAATTGGCACTTTTTTCTGCAGTACTGCTTGCATTCAAATTGCTGGTGCATAGAGTTTACACAGCTCCTTGCCCAAACTGTTCCTGTCTAATTTTGTGTTTTTTTGGGTGAGACTGTAGTCGGGGCAGAGTTTTAAATGAGGAATTGTTTTGAATTGCACCAATTGCTCAGCTGAGCCCAGGGATAGAAGTGCCCAGTGATTACCTCGCGGCAGTACTCAGGGGAGTTGCAGGAATATCCGCGACCACAGACTGCTGCTATCCAGGGCATCCCATCGAATTTCTTTCCTGATCATGTTGCAATTAAGTCCCCAGGCTGCAATTTCCTGGTACACGTTATTTTGTCCCTCACAATTTAATTTTGCATCTTTCTTTTGTAAGTAAGTTCTGCCTCGCAAGCCACTAAACAGTGTTTATAAGCCTTCTTTTCCTTTTTGCAGAGCGTTGATATCGGGGTCGAGAGGGCAGGAGTCCCTGCCCCGACAGCCAAATGCCAGACGGACCCTCAAGTGACCACGCTGGTAGATCCTCGTACAGGTAGCCGGAGCTTCCTTGCAGCTGCCTGTCTGACCAGAGTGGTGTTCGACTATGTCACATATTTTAAAATTAGCGCTTTTTCTCACAGTACTGCTCCAGCTTCAAATTGCTGGTGTGCATCGAGCATCTACACAGCCTCGCCTCCAAACTGTTCCCGCCTAATTTTGTGTTTTTAGTGAGATCAGTACCTGGGCAGAGTTTTAAACGAGGAATTGTTTTAAATTGCACTGTAACGGCTCAGCTACACAGGATAGAAGTGCCTCCATGATTACCAACAGTACTCAGAGTTGCAGGAACTCCGCGATCACAGACTGCTGCTATCAGGGCTTCCTACGTATTTAATTTTCTTTTCCTGACTGATATTGGTAAATTAAGTCACCAGGCTGCAAATTGTTGTCACCACAGCCATTTTGTCCTCACCCCTAATTTTCATCTTTTCTTTGTAGCAAACTCCGCCTGCAAGCCTCTTACTAGTATTTAAAAGCTCTTTTCCTTTTTGCAGAGTGGAGGTCGGGCTGAGAGGGCAATGAGTACTTGAGCTCTGTGATCATCTTATCTGGCAAGTAGACTTTATCTGCCATTACAATGTCCCAAGCTAGGGAAAATGAGGTAAAAGCAAAGGAAAAATATGCTCACAGCGTAATATGTTTACAGACAAATGACCCCAGTCAGGGCTTTGTCTGTGACAAATGTATTTTGATTAGTACTCTGCAGGGGGAAATTAGTCAACTGCTTCAAAGATTGGAAACCCAGAAAGAAATAAAATTACTTGAGAAATTCATAGATGAGGTGGTATTTGAAGCCAGTGCCAGTGCAAATGATATTATTGGTGGTACTCTAAAGACCAGTGTACCAGAAGAACTGTTTACCCTTAATGAAAAAGATAAGGAAACATGGGTTCATATCCCACTCACAGATAAGGAACCTAAGAACTCTAATCATGACACAACACCCCTATTATTGTAAAATCAATTTGAAGGCCTTACCCAGGATATAGATGACCTAGCAGAGATCTTAACCACACAGCAAGATGAAGCCCTTACAGTACCTAATGGCCCATTACTTATTTATTTATATTTTGTTAACCGGGTAAGCCCACTGAGACCAGCGGTCCCTTTTTCAGGAGCGACCCGGAATTAATTACAGAAAAAGACATTTAGAAGTAGTTATTTACAGTAGTTACATTTGTTACACAGTTATACATTAGTGACATTATACTGAGGTAGCAGTCAGGTTCACATTCAGGCTCACGCATTATTTGCAGTAGTTACATTAGTTACACAAATGTACATTAGCAGCAGTATATAGGGGTGGTAATCAGTTTCACAATCAGGCCCGTATTAGTAATGCATGACAATCGAGTTTCCCCCCAAGTTGTGGGGAAAGTAGACAACACCAGAAAATTGACATCAGTAGTTTTGGAGATACATCCAAGGAGAAGGGAGGTTCAAAGCAGTGCAGCGGCTTTGAACCTCCACCTGAACAGGAACATAATGGTAATTGGGGACTCCATTTTAAGGGGGTTTGATACTGTAGTATGCAGTGGGCGTAAAGCCCACACTACAGTCAGTACACTCCAGGGTCGTGTTAATGACACCACAAAATTATTGGATGGGCAATTAGAAAATGCCATCAGCCCTATTGTACTGTTGCACATGGGTACTAATGACCTATCCTCATGTAACATGAATGATATCCAAGTAGATTACATCAACATTGTTAAATGGATCAAGGAAAAAATTGGGGAGATTATATTATCTGGGGTGTTACCTACTGTAGGGAGACAATCCTACAAAAACAAGATTATCCAAATATTGAATACTTGGTTGTGGCAGCTATGTCTCAAAGAAGATATAGGGTTTATGGACAATTCCACCACTTTTACTAATAAAGCTTGCTTTAAAGGGGATGGCCTACATTTAAATCAGATTGGTACCAAGATTATGGGGAAGAAAATAAATGAAGTCCTGCACTTTCATTTGAACTGGAAAATGGGATGGGGGGGGACTAGAGCAAGTACCAGTTGCACCAATCCAAACATAAATGTGCCTAACCTTACTAACTATGGATGGAAGGGAGTACTAATCAAAGCCAGAAGTTTGGTTAAGAAGTTTGAGGAATTTAAATTATTACTAGCCGTTCAAGATATTCAATTGGCCTTAGTCACTGAGATCTGGTGGAATGTGAATGACCCGTGGGCAAAAACTATACAGGGGTACAACGTGTCTTCAAAAAGTAGGGAACATAGGAAGGGTGGAGGTGTGGCTATTTATATTCATGAATCAATTAAATGTGAGTAGATTCTGGGAGATGGTGATTTAGAATTATTGTGAGTCAAGTTATCTCCACAGTTTGGTGCCTCAATCAAACTGGGTTTAATACATAGGTCTCCCTCAGTATCTCTGGATAACGATGTAAAACTGGTAAACCACATCAGGAACTTGGACCCATCTGGCAAAATTCTATTACTTGGAGATTTTAGCTTTCCAAACATAGACTGGATAACACTGACAGGAACTAATAAATTGGACTACTCCTATCTAGATACGTTTGAACAACTTGGGCTCGAACAAAAAGTCCCTTATGCCACTAGAAGTGACAACACATTAGATATCATTTTAACTAACATGGGAAGTTCTGTATCTAATGTTAGCATTAGAGCACCATGGGGTAACAGTGACCACCAGAGTGTATTCTTCCATATTCAACGGAATTACAAGCAAACTGCGATGGATGTCACAGAAAAACTGAATTTTAACAAAGCTGACTTTAACACAATAAAGAGCAACCTATCCAATTGGGACTGGCCTAAGGAATTTTCTGGCCTTTCAGTAGAAGTAAAGTGGGACCTACTGCTGTCCAAATTGAAAAATCAGGATAGAATCAACATTCCTAGCATTCAAAAATGTGGAAAAAAAAGAATAATACCTGGTTGGATGAAACCCTCAACAAAAAGTTTAATTAACAAAAAAAAAATGTTCAAATAAATTAAACGCTGCAAACTTCAAGCAAACCCTGTTTATCGAGACCTAGTTAGAAAGGTTAAAGCTGAGATTAAAAAAGCAAAAACCCAGCATGAAATGAAGTTGGCTACCAGGGTTAAAGACAATAAGAAAGCTTTTCTCTCCTACATTAACAGACTAAAAGGTAGCACTAATATGATAGGTCCCTTTTTAAATGAATCAGGGCAACCAGCTAGCAATAAAGAAATCTCAGATATCCAGAATAAATACTTCTGCACAGTGTTTAATGACAACAGCTCCAGCACATCCAGAGATGCTATGATGTCTCATCCAGGGCAGTTAATTGTAGAACCAAAAGACGTACGTGGCAGATTAAAGAAACTAGACATTAACAAATCACCAGGGCCAGATAAAGTATACCCCGAATTTTACAAGAGCTTGCAGACTTTTTATACTTACCCCGACCCAAATATTTCAGCATTCACTGGATTCAGGTGAAATACCACAGGGGTGGAAAGTGGTTACTATGGTACCTATTTTAAAAAAAGGACCTCAAAATATTCCAGAAAACTTTAGACCCATTAGTCCCTAATGGGGAAGCTACTTGAGAGTATCATAAAAGATCATATACAACATTCTTTGGACCACCTCAGGCTGATCAACCTACTACTACATGGATTTACTAAATATAGGTCCTGCCAGACCAATTTATTAACATTCTACGAGAATGTTAGTAGGGAACTGGATAGGGGAAACTCTGTTGACATCATATTTTTGCACTTTGCAAAGGCCTTCGATAAGCTCCCACATTCTGAACTAATCAAAACATTGGAGGATCTCAAGTTGAAGGCTAATATCCTAAATTGGATCATTAAATGGCTTGAGGGAAGAAAGCAGAAAGTAACAGTAAATGGGACATTTTCCAATTGGGCTCGGGTCACAAGTGGGGTGCTGCAAGGGTCTGTTTTGGGCCCCTGTCTTTTCAATATTTACATTACTTCACTTACATTGGATATACCTAATATATGGCTGCTGAAATTTGCCGATGACTGCCGTATGGGAACAGTTATTAATAGCAATGCGAATACAATTGCCCTTCAACAAACCTTGGACAACATATCAAACTGGACCAACCGCAGAGAACTAGCCCTGAACACTAACAAGTGTAAAGTTATGCACCTGGATGCACATAACAAGCAACATAAGCATAAACTTGGAAATGAAACCTTACTAGTAACCCACCAAGAAAAAGGTCTAGGGATAAAAATCAGCCCTGATCTGAAATTTAGACCATATTGTAGAAACCAAGTCAAGAAGGCAAACCAGAATTTGAACTGCATCCTCAGGCACATATCCTGTTGGGACAAAGAGGTGATACTCCCATTGTATGTTGCATTGGTTAGACCCCACCTGGAATATTGCACACAGGTGTGGTCCCTCTATATAAAGGAAGATATCCAAAGGATCAAGTGAGTACAGCGTAGAGCCACTAGATCTATAACTGGGTTGAGGGAAAAGCCATATGAAGAGAGACTGAGATCACTCAATCTGTATACGCTCCAATACAGGAGATTCAGAGGTGACATGTGTATGCTATACAGAGCAATGAGTGACCTCAACCTTAGAGAAGAACTGAGTTTTGTCTTGAGGGATAGCAGAGTCAGTGAAAGAAGACATTCCAAGCAATAGTTCTTGGCAAGATGGAACGTACTACGTAGAAAAAATTGGTTTAGCCAAAGGGTGGTCACAACATGGAATCATCTCTCACTGGAAGTAGTGGATAGCCCAAATATGAAATCATTTGAAATAAGACTGGATCAAGTATATGGGGATGGGGAAAACTACAATTTTAAGTAAACCCTTAATAGCAAGCATCAAGGACGTAAGTCCATACACGCTTGTAACAACTTATGAAACCTATGAATATCAATGGGCAAGTGATCTGAAAAAGACAGAATTCCTGTTATGGTTGATTACTGCAGGGAAGAATCACCCAACGCAGCTCTTTTGCACTGTGGACAGGTTGTTAAATCCTCCCTGTCAGCAGTCTATCTGCAGAAAAGTGTGAGGAGTTCTGGTGCTTTTTTACTAACAACATGCCATCCATTACGTATAGTATTTCTTCTAGTGGCCTGGCTTGGGCCAGTAGTAGTTTTACCCTTAGTGACATAGTTTTCCCTGTCTGGAACAAGTTTTGACCTGTTTCTGAGGCTGAGGTGCTGCAGGTGGTGTTAAGTATGCATCCCACAAACTGTATGTTGGACCCAGGTCCAAAGTAACTGATTCTTAGCTGTGCTGAGTTCCTAGGTCCAGTATTCGCAGAGATCATGAATGGGTCCATGAGGGATGGTATCTTTCCATCAGTCCTGAAAATGGCTGTGGTCAGGCACCTTATAAAAAATACTTCCATGGACCCTGATGTTCTAGCCTGTCTCTAACCTGTTTCTAGGGTAGGTTATTGAGAAGGCGGTTGCTGAGCAACTGACAGATCACCTGGAGTTTCTTTCTTTCTATCTATGAACTACTCCGGTCAGAATTTTGGCCATGGCACAGCACTTAGACAGCTCTAATCAGAGTGACCCATGATCTCCTCCTAGTGAGGGACTGTGGGCTACATTCAATCTTGGTGCTCTTGGATCTTTCATTGGCATTTGACACAGTGGATCATGGGGTGTTGTGGGATTGCCTGAGGAACTATGTAGGCCTCACCAGTGCAGTCTTGTGCTGGTCTGAGTCCTGCTTAACCAGGAGAATGCAGCAGGTGGCATGTGGGAATTTTACTTTGGAGACATCTGTGTTGTCCTATGGAGTTTTTCAAGGCTTGATACTCACCCCCCATTCTGTTCTCTGTGTACGTGCTGTCATTAAGGGAGATCACTAGATGGTACAATGTGGGATTTCATTGCTATGCAGATGATACACTGTTGTACCTGTCTTGTGTACCTGAAGATACATCTGTGGCTTTGGTGCTGAGCCATTGTCTGGCTGAGATTAACAGCTGGATGGCCTTGAACTGGTTATGTCTCAACCCAGGCAAGACAGAGTCATGGTGATTGAACCTGGTTGCCAGGGCTTGTCTGCTACGGAGGGTACAGGTCCTCTTGAATTGGGTGGCCATTCCCTCATGGCAGCTGGTATGGGTAAGGACCTTAGGGTTATTTTAAATGACATATTAACATTTGAACATTGGGTGTCTTCTGTTGTCTTTCTTTTTAAAGCTTTTTTTTTTCCACCAATCAGTGCAGGCAGGCTTTTCAGCCCTGTCACTGTCTCCTCTCACCTGGCACCTGTCTCCCCTGGTCTCCAAGCCATAGATCCCCCATGGATCACCCCTCATGGTGGGGCTGGGAAGGGGAGGGCCATCCTCACCCCACCCAGAAACACTCATACAGATTGTGGTCCAGAAACCAGATAATAGCACTAGGATGGAGATAAGTGGGCAGGGCTTCATATCGGCTGCACCAACCAATTTTCTATTTTCTCCTGTATTCTCTCCCCAGCCATGATGTCATGTAAGCACATGCATGTGGAGGCACACATACGTTATGGAACCATGGCCCATCCCTACGGGCTGAGCTAACAAGCCTCCCAACCCCAAGAGAGGAGAGTTGTCCTTAAGATGCTCAATCATCTCCCCCTCCCTGCCAATCACCTGTGACCCCTCATCGGCATAGTATGAGGTAAGGTGCTAGGTGCCTCAGCCCTCTATGCCACTGGTCCAGCAGGTGTCTTCTGCTGTGTGATTTGGCTTTTACATCTGTGGAACATCACCAGGATCAAGCAGTATTTAGCACAGGAGGGTCTAGGGACAATCATCCATGCTTTTGTCATCTCTAGGCTGGACTACTGCAGCACTCTTTACCTAGGGCTATTAGAAAGTGTGATGTGTCAGCTGCAGCTGGTGCAGAATGCTGCAGCCCAGATGATTGTAGGTTCCTCATGGAATGGCCACATTATGCCTATTTTACATGCTCTGCACTGGCTGCCTTTGCATTCACAGATTGTAAAATTTACTTGTTAACATACAAGGCTCTACATGGTCTGGGTCCAGACTACTTAAAAACCTCCTGATTCCGTACCACCCAGTCCACCCTCTCTGCTCCATTGATGCTGGTCTGTTGGTCATCCCCCCTGCCAGACTTAAATCCTCAGGTGACAGAGCTTTTGGAGTGGCTGCTCCTATGCTTTGGAATTCATTACCTTTCTGTAAATTTGCTTGGCTAGCACAGTGGAGGCCTTTAAAACTTCACTGAATACTTTTTGTTTAAGTCTACACAGTATAATTTATTTTTACTTCCTTTGATTTTAGCTGCTGGTTATAGTTTGAATGTGATTTGTCATGACTGTGGTCTAACTCTGTGAAGCTCTTAGAGCCCATGCTGGATAGGGCACTATATAAATAAACTTTGCCTTGCAGTACTAAAGTTGGGCAAAGTTGTGTAATTGTTATTTTGCAGTATATAGTGTGGTGCAGGTCCATTTGTTACAGAGTAACAGATAACAGCAAATGGCAGTTTAAACAACCTTGTTAGAGTTTCATCCTGGGGGAGAAGCTGAGAAGCATGAAGGTGAAGAACCATGGCCACCACTTGCACCCCCCCCCCGGGGAAGCCTGAGAAGGGGACCCTGGGAGAAGGCTGGCTATGACATCACAGTTGTGGAGGACTGAAGCCCCCTGCTGCTGCAAAATGGAGCATAATAGTGTGCAAAAAAAATGACAGTGCTGTATATAAAACAATGTTATTTTTTCACACATGCTGTTGTCTGGGGCATTACTGTAACTTTACAAAGTGCTAGCATAAATGAGAGAAGGAGGAGAAGAAGAGGGGTGGGGTCAAAGTGTATCAAGATCCTTAACCAAACCTGTAATATTGTTCAGTACCTCTAAATTCTCCCACATTTCAAGGGAAAATACTCATTTTACACCTTAAAATTGTTCTGTCTGACATTGAAAAGGTGCTGCCTACACAGAGATGGTTCTGTAAACTTAGATTTTATAGCAGAATTTCAGAATATGATTAGATTCTACAGTAAATCAAACCTAAGCTATAAAACAATTAGGTCACATGTTGCCACACAGGCCTTAGCTTTTATAATATCTCCATGTCAGATAATGTGACTCACATTATGAGGGTGAGTGTCCCACATTGTCCTACATTTTGAATGCCAGTGTCCCACATTGCAGTGACAAAAGCTTAAGAGCTACAGTAGTTTATAAAATGGCAGGGTAAAATCATGTAATCTGGCTCTTATTTATGTGTAAAATACAGTTCATACATGGTTAAAAAAAGGACTGCTCAGCAGTGAAGAGTCTGGAACCCAGATCAATGGGCATTTGGAACACAGGCATTTAGGTTAGCCCCCTACTGCCAGAACTGATCTTCCATCACAAACATGGCTGCTACCTTTACACTGTGAAAAAACCTCAGCTGGGCCCTAAAAATAAAACTAACTAAAGTAAAAAATAAAACAAATTAATTAAATGTTGTTTCCCTGATCATCACACTCTTCTTACATACATAAACAAATTAGAAACAATAAATATTGTTTATAGTTTTCACTACAACTGTTTCTTTGCTGACATTGAAAAATTCCCCTTCTATCTTTACCTGCTCATCAGGGAACTCTTCTTCTTGCCCTAGCAGTAAGATAATTGAGCCTCTGGCTGCAACATACTGTATAGGATAGTGTATGGCTCCCGATGCACAACAAGGCTATTCTCCAACTGAGTAGTTACTATGCCGACTGTTGACCTCAAGAGGGCAGCTCGAGAGGTCACACAGCTGGCATAGTAACCACGAAGTAGGAGATTAGCCTTGTTGTGCATCGGAAGACATACACTTTTCTATATAGTGTATGGATGAAAAACTTGCACTTTGAGGACAAGAAAACACTGGTAATAAATTATAGTTTTAACATAACTGCAGCATTTATAATATATTTGTTTTTGTAAAGGTCACAAACTTTTCAATTCACTGTCAGACTGGGAACTTGAGGTTGATATGGAGCAGGCATCCATCATTTTAGCAGGGCAACCTTCAATTGTGTGCTGAATGCGTGTGGGAGGGCTTTTCAAAAAAAAGACACGGTGGCCAAATTCCTCGCTTAGTGAGAAGCAATGACCGTGAGGAGACTCTCATATTTGTATATCTGGTTGATCCTGCCTTTTAATTAAATGTTGAACTATCTGGTTGACCCTGCAGTCTGTGAGTGTTGGGTGATCGTGTTGCCACCGCCACCACCACAGTTATCTGGTTGAGCCTGCCATTTCTGCTGCAGTCGGTGTTGTGTGACATCTGTAGTGCAGCAGAACGAAAAATCATTCTGCTGCACTATGGACGTCACTACTGCAGCAGAACAGCATTTTACAATTAACTGATTTTGGTGGAGAACAACATTCCACCATACACTATAAAGGCCTTTTTTGTCTGTGTGTACAGTGTGTTAGGAGAGAAACATTCTGCCAGTGGAACTGAGCAGAATTTTGAATTCATGTATTGCATGGTAATCATTCAATGATAAGCATACCATATCTCGAATATGGAGAAAAAACAGAGGGAAAAAAAAACAGGAAGAAGAAAGTAGGCAATAATACAGTGACATTATCAATGACATCACTTGCAGTAGGTGGAAGAACTATTTTATCACAAATGTACACAAGTAAATCTATTGTTTCTACATATAAACATGCTTTCCCAACAGTAAAAAGTTAAAAAAGGAGCCAATTTTATAAGCACAATAAGGCACTCAGGGATGTGTGTAAAACATATTTTACACACACCCCATCGTGCCTTATTGCTTACATGAAACATTCATGATGCAAGGTGCATGCACACTACCATTAAAAAATGTCAAAGAATGGTGAGAGAACAC
The DNA here is from genome assembly GCA_016271365.2 of Neoceratodus forsteri. Classification (NCBI taxonomy): domain Eukaryota; kingdom Metazoa; phylum Chordata; order Ceratodontiformes; family Ceratodontidae; genus Neoceratodus; species Neoceratodus forsteri. Next base: position 1,262,632,155 of record CM057449.1, on the reverse strand, counting down.
TCCTGGTAACAAACATCTGTCAATGCCAGATCCTTGCTATTGGTATTAGTGTTGTACTGGGCCAATGTGCAGATCCTGGGCCATGCCAGAAGAGTAAGGGTTGGACCCGGGGCGGGGCAGGTGGCAGGCATGGTGGGGCAACAATTAACAAACTGAAGGGAATTTAAAAGAATAAAAAATACTGTTTTCACCATTCTCTGCTTGAAGTGGGGGCTGGGCTCTCTCAGTGTAGAGGCTGCTGTGCAGCAGTGCTGCTGTAGTCTGGTGTACGAACGTGGGTGACTTCAGAAAGGAATGTGGCTTCTGTTCCCACCAGTCTGGTGTGAGAACATCATAAAACTGAACTTCAGGCTGTCGTAGAGCTATGCTGTATGCAAGGAATAACTGGAGCACCCAGGGACATATTTTTCTAACCTCTCCCCTTTTTTATCTTAGTAGTCTGCTGCAGCAGTGCCATTTTCCTATCCTATTTGTTTCCCATTTTGCTTTGGTAGATTGGCTACCTACAGTACCTAAGTAGTCTCCCCCTCACTATTCTTTCTCTTACATTTTTTTTCTTTTCTGACCACATGTGGTGCTAAAGTGCCTGCTGTGCTGAATAAAATGCTTGACGTGCATATGAATAAGAAAAACAGGTTAAAGAGCAGCTGTCACCTTCAGGTAAACTTTAGCAAAACATAATCTTTAGACATAATCAAGCTTATATTTCACATTAGTTCTGCATTTCTCCTCCCCATTATTTATAGCTGAGATAATTTGCATGAAAACAGGATTTTTGCTCCTGAAGAGCTCATCTATTCCTGCTGCTTTCTTCCTACCTGAAATAATAATGTATCCCTTGTGACATCACAGGTACTCCCATGACAACAGATTGTGATGTCACAAGAGAGGATTATGACCTGAGCAGGGAGTAAGCTATAGAGACAGATATACTCTGAAGGAGCGCTTAAGGGCTAAAGATAATGTATTCATGCAAATATCCCCAATAAGAATTGATGGGGAGGAGAAATATATAGAATATAAATGGAATGCAGGCAGAATTGTACCTAATTATTTTGTTTTTTAAAGTTTTCTTTGAGGTGTCATTAGCTTTTCAAGAAAGTGTTTATGGTGCTTTAGCAGTCATAAAGTACCAAGCATGTTTGCTGGCTGTTGATATAAATAAAGTGCAAAGGGCACTTTATATGTTTAAAATCCTGATTCTAAAAAGCCTGCAGTGCTTGAATTCAGAACAGAAGCAGTCTACAGTCACTGGAAGAAGGCTGGAACTTAATGAAAAGAATGTGCATGGTAAAAGATGAGCCATTGTATGACCCAGACATTAACTTTCCCCTGCTCTGACAGAGAGAAACATAAGAACAGCTGTGCTTGCTAAAGCTGATTTATGAATGTGTCTGTTGGCAGATGTTTTGAAGTCCACGCACTTCATGCCTGAACAGTGTCACTGTCTAGCTTGCAGATTATTGGTCATGCCCCTTGTAAACTCTCTTGCATTGGATCACTGTGACACACCTCTCAAAATGCTCTACTATAGCAAAATGCTTTGCCTGTGGCAAGCATAACAAGCATTTGTCAATGCCGAACGTTTGCTTGCTGGCATTGGCAGTGGTAGTGTAGAAGGTAGAGAGCTGCGTAATAGGAATGGCAGTGAAGTATTGAACTGAAGCCAACCCCACCACCACCCTACAGAGAGTGAGAGGCATTGGGGTGTGCCTTTGGGTTGTCAGGCATAAAGGCCACGCCATTTCAGTACACCCCACCCTGCAGACACTGGCAAGTGTCACAGTGTTCCTTGGGGTCTTTGGCCCTTATGCGCACCCCATTCCATTAGGAAATACAGTGAGAAGGGTGTGATATATGAGAATGGGGTGAACTTTGGGGCCGAAGAGTCCAAGGCATACCTCAATGCCTCTCACTGGCTGCAGGGTGTGGAATGGTATGAGCATTACAGGAAAGAATCTCAAGTCACACCCCTGATGCCTGTCATTCTCTACAGGGTTGGGCGTTATGGTTGGAAACCCTAATACCTCAGGCCTTCATTGGTATTTTCACTCTAAATGTTCAACATGGTTTTTTTGTGACCCCACCTCATGAACAGGGGGAATATCAGTTTCTTAGCTGAAAGCTGCTTATGCACAGCGACTAAGGCATTTAGCACCACAGGTGCAAAAACATTCCGAACAGGATGTAAAAAATGACAGCTGTACTGTTCATGGGGAGGTGTAAAAAATGGCAATGTTGCAAATCTGCAGTAAAAATATTTAAAAAAATGGTGAAGTCACGAGTGTACATAGAAACTGTGCAACGCACACCCGTAATATAATTAGGTTGGGATTTTTACAGCAGATTGTCAACTCAAGCATTTTGAGCCTCCGATCATGAACAGTGTCACTGTGATTTTCTTTATCTGTCCCGAACAATGATTTCCACAGCAACCACAAATCTCTGCGCTGAAAGTGTGAAAACACACTTCTGCCATGTTGTGAAAAATGACAGCTGTACTGTAAATAAGGCAGTGTGAAAAATGCCACTGGTGAAAATCTGACTTAAAATATTACAAAGTCATAAACTTACGAGGGTGCGAAACTGTGCAATGCTCACTGTACACAGTCATTTTATGGACTTTTGTCACCAAATTTTCAACATAGCCATTTTAAGACCTCTGCTCATGAACAGTGTAACTGTGATTTTCTTAATCTGTCCCAAACATTGCTTTAGCACCACCAGCACATTGTGCGCTGCATGTGCGAAACACATTTTGGGTGGCATGAAAAATGGCAGCTGTACTGTTCATATGAAGTGTAATAAAATGGCAATGTTGAAAATCTGGAGTGAAAATATTAAATTTGCAAACTTATGAGCATGCATAGGAACTGCGCAACGCACGCTCATAAAACAGTCATTTTAAGGAATTTTTTCACCAAATTTTCAACATAGCCATTTTAAGACCTCTGCTCATGAACAGTGTCACTGTGATTTTCTTAATGTGTCCATACATTGATTTACGCTTGCTCGACTACGCCATTATGTCTACATGGTAGGAAACACATTTTGGGCAAGATGTGAAAATGACAGCTATACTGCTCATAAGGAGTGTGGTAAAATGGCAATGTTGAAAATCTGGAGTGAAAATATTGAAAATTCATGAACTTACGAGCGCATGAACTACCAACGCACGTCAGAAAATAGTCATTTTGGAATTTTCACCAAATTTTCAACATAGCCATTTTAAGACCTCTGCTCATGAACAGTATCACTGTGGTTTTCTTAATTTGTCCCATACATTGGTTTCACACACCGACTGTGCCATTGTGCGCTACATGGTTGGAAACACGTTTTGGGTGAGATGTGAAAAATGACAGCTGTACTACTCATAAGAAGGTGTGGTAAAATTGCAATGTTGAAAATCTGGAGTGAAAATATTGAAAATTCGCGAACTTACGAGAGGTGCATAGGAACTGCACAACACACGCTCATAAAACAGTTGTTTTTTGGAATTTTTCCACCGAATTTTCAAAATACACTTCTTGAAAGCCCACCTTATGAACACTGGCAGTGTCGTTTCAGTAATCGGTCCAGAAAGGTGATTTCACACAGTGACCACGCAGTGACTGAAAAAACACCCTTTGGGCCTGAATACCACCATGACAGTGATATCATTCATGAGAAGGGGTCCCAAAAACCCCATGTTGAAAATTTGGTGCAAAAATTCCAAAAAATGCCTGAGATATTCAACAAAGTTGAAAAAACCCTATCTAGCCCATTATACAGCTTACCGGCATTTCCTCAGTCCGCAGTCGGCTTTGAAGAGTGCAGACGTGTTCCCGGTCCAGCGAAGATCATCACGCCGAGGTCCGGAGGTAAGTATGGGGTGAGGGGGGTGTGGGGAGGCAGGGTGCGACAGTGGGTGGGTGCAGGTTGTGGGGGAGGCCAGGAGACTACGTGGGACCGCTTTTTCTTTAGGTTAAAAAAAGGACCACGAGACATTTGCCACGCCAGTGGGCTCCCAGCGTGGCACCCAGTACTGGGGTGGAGGACAGTGGAGCCAATGGGGTTAGGCACCCCCATCGGCTATACAGTGTGTGCGTGCTGGGTGGTGCAAGCCTGCGTGTGAGCGTCTGTGTGTGTGTGTAGGGGGAGCTGCGCATGAGCATTCGATATCTTATCGCTGCTCACTGAAGTGTAGCTCCCGGTTTCAACTGTATGCCACTGCATTTTGGAGCTTGTCATAGACAGCTCCAGCATGCATTGACTTACAGGGGCCATGCCTGCCAACACACTGACTGAATTGGAAGAGGGGGTGACACACCTCCAAAATCTTGGATGATGGCACTATGTTTCTTGCACATGCGTGCAAGCAAACATAAAAATGGAGTAGGAATTAACTATCAACATCAGAGTGGCACAAGTTGCCCCAACTCACCCTAGCTTTTGAAGATAGCATCCATAAAGATGGGAAGTGCCCCAAGGTTTTTCTACCTCCTCTCTCACATCCCAATTTCACCACCTAAGTTGTGTCACAGCCCACTGACAAACTGATTGGGGAACTTCTGTGGAAAGGGTCCAAACCCAGGTACAACCACAACAAACTCTGGACACACTGGTCCCAGGGGGGCTGGAACCTTACCTGGCTGGAAGGATACAAATGGGCCTTTCAGACTGCCCAAACTATTCAGTGGCTCAGAGCTCACCTGGTAGACAGCCCACAGTGGGTAGTGATGGAGCGGAACTCGATGGGTCTCCTAGATGCCTCCTCTCTCATATTCCCCCCATTGGGTCACCAGACTCTGGTGGACAGAAAGCACTGTTGCCCACTATTGTAGCCTCGAGAAAAATCTGGCACTCCACCCTCATCAGACTGGGGATGGACCCAAGCCCAACCATCCTCTCCTCTTTGTGGCACAATCCCCACATTACCATAGACAACAACAGGGCAGCATGGCCACACTGGTGTGGAAGAGGCATACAAAGGGTGGTTGATCTCTTGGAACTCCCAGACTTGACAGTGGTCTCCTTCCAAGCACTATGTGGAAGATGGGAACTCCCACTGGTGAACTTCTGGAGGTACTTGCAGATGCAGGCAGCTCTCCATCCTTTGTTGGCCCATGCCAGACAGACCTCTCTGGAGCCAGCCCTCCAGGTCTGGCTTGACTGGCCAAAGGGACTGGTTGGGTGCATCCACACGCAGTTGAGGGGCACTCTCCCCTCACAATCTGGGGATTCAAAAGCCAAATGGGAAAAGATGATGAAGTGCACTATCCCCGATACCCAATGGGAGCAGGCCTGGTGAGACATTCACAAATGGTACAAGGATTCATGCACCAGGTTAATCCAAAATAAGATTTCCCATTCCTGGTACAAAACCCCAGCTGTCCTCCAGAAAGCCAAGATCCTCCCACTGGATGAATGTTGGCACTGCCTCAACCGGGGGTGACTTGCAGCACATTCTGTGGGCCTGCCCTAAGATCCAGCACCTGTGGCAGCAGGTCTGCCCGACAGCTTCCAAAGCAATACAGAAAACCATTTTTCAACTCCCCTCCTTCTTTATCTTAGGGTTAAAACAGGATCTCCTACCTCTCAACCTCCAGGAATACAGATGGCGTGCACCCCTGACCATTCAAACTAAGAGAGCTTTAGTCTGTAAGTGGTGCTGTACCTCCCCTCCAACCAGCAGTGAGGTATTAGCCTCCCACTTGAACTTAGCAGCCCCAGATAAGATTTCCCATCTAAAGAACTACCAAATGGCTAAGTTCCAGAAGTGTTGAGGGCTCTACATCCAATATGGGGGACTTCTGGGACAAGAAGCTCTTCAAGCATGATGATCTGCATCTCACCAGAGAAGGAGCGAGAGTGCTAAGGCAGAAGTTGGAGGTCTTCATGGAGGGTTTAAACTGAGAGGTCTCCAGCACAGAGAAAAAGTCCTAAATGAGGATGCAGCGGAAAGATACAAAGGTAAGGTAATCAGCAAATGGAAGGGAACCCCCAACATATGACTAAAGGAAACAGGCATCGTCATGAGCAAGGAGTGGCCATAGGTAAAAAAGGAGGAACCTCATGTAAAGTACAGGAAAAGCAGACACAGTATAGGGTGATGGTTCTGGAGTTATAGCAGAGGGGGAAGGCCGTGATTGGAATGCTATGTGCACCAATGCCTGCAGTCTGGGTAACAAAATCCTGGAACGTGTGGCATTAATGGCCTCTGAGGATCTGGATATCATGGCAGTCACACAAACATGGTGCAATAGCAAAATTGCCTGGGTGCTTGCCACTCCAGGGTACACTCTGAACATATGGGACAAGGAAGGCAAGAGGGGGGAGGGGGAGCATTGTACATCAGGGAAGGGATAAAAGTGACAGTCCCACAAGACAAGGGGAGAAAGGCAGAGGCACCATGGGTAACCCTGGAGGTGGGAAGGGAAATGGTACTTAGAATGGGAGTGATATACAGACCCCCAAGGGCAGATGGAGGATGTAGACAGAGAACTGTTGGAGACTATAGAGAACATGGCAACAAAGGGTGAATTGCTGATGGGTGACTTCAACTTGCCAGATGTGGACTGAAGCATCCTGGCAGCAGCCTCAGCCAGGAGTAAGGGATTTCTGCAATCCCTACAAGGAGCAGGTCTCACACAGCTAGTGAGGGAGCCTACAATGGAAAATGCAATTCTGGATCTTGTCCTAAACAATGGGGACAGGATAAAGGAAGTCACACTGGGGGAGAGCCTAGGGACTAGTGACGATTGAGCTGTGGGGTTCACCATAAGGACATCACAGGAGGCTAGCCACACAAGGACTAGAATCCTGGATTTCAGAAGGACAAACTTTGATAAGATGAAGAACGAATTCAGGAAGTCTATCCAGGGATATGATGACATAAGGGGAGTAGTGGAACAGTGAGATAAGATAAGGTAAGATAAGTAAAGATAAGGGAAGCCCTGCACCGGGGAGCAAACCATTGTGTCAGGCCCTGCAGCAAGAGCAAAAGAAAGAGGAAACCACTGTGGTTCTCGAGGGTAGTAACAGAGCTAGTAAGAAGAAAAAAAAGTGGCATTTCTGAGGTAAAAGGCAACACAAAGCAAGGAGGACAGGCAAGAATACTTGGAAAAATGAAGGGAAGCAAACAAGGCAGTAAGGGCAGCAAAGGCAGAAACCAAGGAAGAGCTAGCTAAATCATTGAAGGAAGGAGGGAAGGCATTCTTTAGGTATATTAGTGAGAGGAGGATGACAGGGGGAGGGATTGTGAGACTTAAGGAAGAGGGAGGCAGGGTAGTGGAGAAAGGCATTGACAAGGCAACCATCCTCAACAAATACTTCTGCTCCGTATTCATGGAAGATGTCAATGGGGGATGGTCCCCCATTAATGAAGAATGGCAAACAGGGAGAAGGGGTAGACATTAGACCTTTTTAAGAGGACAGAGTAAAAAGAGCACTAGAATAGCTTAGGGTGGATAAATCTATGTGGCCTGGTGGGATACATCTGAGGATCCTAAAGGAGATCCATGAGGAACTGGCTAAACCTCTGGCTAAGCTGTTCAGTGGATCACTGGAAACAGGTGTGGTTCTGGACGAGTGGAGGAGGGCACAAGTGGTACCCCTGCACAAAAGTGGTAGCAAGGAGGAGGCAGGAAACTACCACCCAGCCAGTTTGACATCAATAGTAGGTAAAATGATGGAAACCCTGCTTAAAGAAAGGCTGGTGGACTACCTAGAGACAAGGGGGCTGCTGTACCCAAGGCAACATGGATTCATGGCAGGGAGGTCATGCCAGACCAACTTGATTGATTTCTTCAAGTGGATGACAAAGGAAATAGACCAGGGCACAGCAGTAGATGTGGTCTATCTGGACTTCAGGAAGGCCTTCGACACAGCCCCACACAGGAGACTAATCCACAAGCTGGCAAATCTGGGGTTGGGGACAGAGGTGGTCACATGGGTTAGAAACTGGTTGAGTAACAGAACATAAAGAATGGTGGTAAATTGGGTTATCTCACAGGAGGGATGGGTAACTGGGGACCAGTGCTCTTCAATGTCTTCATAAGTGATATTGCAGAGGGTCTAGAAGGGAGGGTTAGCCTGTTTGTGGATGATACAAGGCTATGTAACAGGGTAGATACACGAGGAAGTATAGAAAAAATGAGGAGGGATCTGAAGAGGCTAGAAATCTGCTCCAAGGAATGGCAGTTGGGTTTCAATACAAAAAAGTGCAAGATTATGCACCTAGGGAAAGGGAATCCTAGGGCTGACTATGAACTAGATGGGGTAACACTGGAGGCCACCACAGAGGAAAGGAATCTAGGGGTAGTCATAGAAGACAACCTCAAAGTGGCTAAACAGTGTGACAAAGCAGTCAGAAAGGCTAACAGAATGCTAGGGTACATAGGGAGGAGTATAACAAATAGAAGGATGGAAGTGGTGGTACCATTGTACAACTCCCTAGTAAGGTCTCATCTGGAGTACTGTGTTCAGTTCTGGAGGCCCCATCTCCAAAAAGACATAGACAGAATGGAGACAGTACAGAGGAGGGCAACACAAATGGTGTCTGGGATGCAGCATAAGTTATATGAGGAGAAACTCAGAGCTCTCAATATGTACTCCCTAGAGGAAAGGAGGGGGGGGGGACATGATAGAGATCTTCAGATATCTAAAGGGGATCAACAGGGTACCAGAGGGGAGCATCTTTCACATGAAGGGAAATAGCAGAACAAGAGGGCACAGCATGAAACTAAAATTGGGAAAACTTAGAGGGAACTTAAGGAAATTCTACTTCACTGAAAGGGTGGTGGAGAAATGGAACACTCATCCCCAGAAATTGGTGAGGGTGGCCAAGGTTCAGGGATTCAATAATGTGTGAGACAGGCACATGGGAATTATCAAGCTAGGGTGAAAGGGAAGGGGCTTGTAGCATCTAGGGTACCTTAAGCATTAGAAAGAGGGATAGGACAGACTGGATGGGCCACAAGGCCCTTATCTGCTGACATCTATGTATCTATGTTAACCCTACTGCTGGGGTTGGATGGAGTACACAAGGTTTATGGGGGACAATACCCCTTAATAGACTCATCCAGCCTGAATGTGGATGAATGGATGTTGTGCAAGCTACTGCATCACTGGGGTGGGACACTTTATAGGTAGACTTACAGGTATGCCCATCCATATGTTGTATATAGGCTAAGATTATGTATTAGCTTGATGATCACAATGTCCCTGTGGCTGCATGAACTGGATACCAACTCTAGTAGAACACATTTCCTTCGTGAACTTGTCTTTCTGCTTCAGGGGGCAGTGGTTGACTGGACCATTGGAAATGAAAATGCTTCCACCTGGGCTCTGACGGATTGCCATGCAGGAGGCGACAGACACTCAGTTAAGAAGGGGACATCACCCAGTCTCAGGTTTGGTCCATCCAGCTCTGAGATGCGAGTACCCTTTGCTACTTCTGGACCTTATCTCAGATTTGCCTCCTGCCATTAAACTCCTGTTCAGCCCACTGTGGGGGACAGAAGCCACTCCAGGGGCTATGATAGGGTCCGCCTAAGGTTCATACTTTCAGATCCAAGGCACCTAGCTGCACCTGAGCTCTTTTTTTCTAGGTTGCTTGAAATGACAGAGCAAAGAACATTACTAGAGCAAGGATAAGGATTAAGGCTTCTTTTGGCTAGGCAAATTTACTGTGTGTTGTTATTTTTATTTTGTGCTCACAGGGATTGTTACTGTGTGTTGCTAACATTTTATTGCTTTATTTTTCTCTGATTCAAATTGTTGTTGCTGGGTATACCTTCTGCTGAATTATTACAGAGTGTGCCTACAGGTGTGTGCTTACAGATTCCTGCTGTAATCTTCTGATTCAAATTGTCTTTTGCAAGGTATATCTTCTGTTACTGCTTTACTTTTCTCTGTAGCAAAGTGTTTCTTACAGGGCATATCTTCTGTGAAATTATTACTGGTGGTGCTTTACAGGTTTTACAGTTTGATCTATCATTAAGATAAGCTTTCAGGGCTACTGCATTTGTTGCTGGCTGATTGTTTCTGCTCTTACCTCCTCATTTCTTTTGTCCGTGGTTCTTCTTTTTCGGCAGGAGAAGGGCCCAGCCACCTACCCCATCCCCAACCACCCCCCACTTCACTCCTTTTATAGGGTAGCACAGTCGTGACATTTCCTGTAGCAAAGCAGGAAGGGGCGGATTAGAGGAGTATCCACACAGTGACCTCATTTACAGGGCACTAGTAATTTTACTTGTTATAACAAGTTAGACAAAACAAATAAAACACAAAATCAAACTTTTGCTTTCATTTTCTTCCTTCTAATTACTCTGACCAGGTTATAAACAAAGCAACTTATCTGGAATGGATATCATTAACTGCAGGTACTGCGGAACACTTTTCAGAAGGGTAGTTTTACAGGATATAGGACACTGTCCTACATGCTGAGCCTTTGGAGATCTAAGGGCTCAGCTCCAGGCAGCACTGGCAGAGATTACGCACCTCAAATTGCATATTCAAGAGGAAATATATTATAAAAACTGTCCTCCATTTCCCCAACATCCAACAGAAGCACCTTGACCATAGAGGGTAGTTGGTCCGGGAGGTTGGCATGTGGTTAGGAGGGGCAAATCGGGTGCTCCATCACTCGGTGCTCTCCAGCATATCACCTCCACAAACCATATAAAAACTACAAACAGGTATCTGCCTCTATCTCTGAAATCAAACAAAGGGGCAGAGGACACTGCAGCACAGGAGCTAGCACAACAAAAGTGACCCAAAACAGGAACCAAAACAAAAAAAGCAAAAAGGAAATCCAAAAAACTTCTGATCATACGAGACTCCATGATTCAGGGAGTAGATACATATCTCCAGCCAGGGGTAATGGTCAGATGTCTCCCAGGTACATCAGCGTGGAGAGACACTGACTGCATTGCTAAAATTTTTCAGGAAGCAGGAGAAAACATTGACATCCTGGTACATATAGGGACTAATGATCTTGCCAGCTGGTCAGTTGTGGAGACCACCTGACCAGGCTGGGTGACAAACTATCATCCATTTCATCTGGCATCTCAGTCTCTGAGATTCAGCCAGTCTGGGAGAGGGGGACAGATGGACGGAAGGTCAGAGAAGGGGAGATAGGGGTGCTAAACATGTGACTCAAGGGCTGGTGCCAGGAAAAAGGACACAAATTTGTAGGGAACTGGCAACAGTTTTGGGAGCGAAAGTTCTTTAAATTTGATGGACTGCATCTGACTAAGGAGGGAGTCAGTGCATTGGGGCAGAAGTTTGACGTCTTTGCAGAATATTTAAACTAGAAAATGGGGAGAGGGGTGCAGCATCCCATACATCGAATGGGAAGAACACCCTTCCCCCCTCAGCTAGTGGTCAAACAGGAGTTCAGGATGTTTGAAGTTCATTTGTATCACCAGGTAAAGAAAAAGGTCCAGCTCCCCATATGACACACAGGGGAAACGCCAGACCTCGCCCAACAACTAACACACCAAAATCTGGCCAATGGAAAATCATGTACACAAATGCTCACAGTCTGGGAAACAAGATCCCAGACCTGCAGGCAATAATGACAAATGCTAAACTGGACATAGTAGCCATTAGCAAAACATGGTTTACTAGTAACCACACTTGGGAGATTTTAATACCTGGCTATGTACTGTTCAGAAGAGACCGAGGTGCAAAAAGGGGTGTGGAGTGGCCCTTTATGTCAATGAAAATATTAAAGCTACAGAAATTCAGAACACACATAAGGAGCCAGAAGAACTGTGGGTCACCCTGGAAACAGGAAATGGGACAGTCATACGAACTAGGGTTGTGTACAGGCCTCCAGATCAGGGAGAACATAGACACGTTACTGTTAGAAGATATACAAAACATGACAGCTAAAGGGGAGGTTCTGATAATGGGAGACTTCAACATGCCAGATACAGATTGGTGAATACCAGCAAGGACATCTGCCAGAACTAGACACATGGAGGATTCCCTACAGGGGGAGAGCCTCAAACAACTGGTACAACAACCCACAAGAGACAGGGCTATCCTAGATCTAGTCCTGACTAACAGGGAAAGGATCACAGATCTCCAGGTTGAAGTTCACCTGGGTGCCAGTGACCATCACATGGTATGGTTCAAGTTGGCTACTGGAACAAAATCATCCCATTCCAAGGCAAAAATATGGGACTTCAGAGGATCTGACTTTGATAAGATGACCAGCAGAGTTAAGCTAGCCCTGGCAAAAAGAAATACAGGTAAGGGGGTACAGGCAAAGTGGGCAAGCATTAAAGATGCAATACTTGAAGCGACATCCTATTGTGTTAGTGAGAAAAGGAACTGCAAAAGAAGAAAGAAACCCTTTGGTTCTCAAACACAGTAGCAGAAGAGGTCAGAGCCAAAAGGCTGGCCTTCAGGAAATATAAGGGAATGCAGCAGGATGAAGATAGGGAGGCATACCAAACTTCCCTAAGGGAAGCAGGGATGGCAGTAAGGCAGGCAAAGGCCCAAACAGAGGAAACACTAGCACGAACAGTAAAAGAAGGTGACAAGACTTTCTATAGATACATTAGTGAAAGGAGAAAGTCCAGAGGGGGTATTGCTAAGATCAAAGGGGATAAGGGTGTGTGTGAGGAGGAGGACCATGTAAAAGCATCTGTCCTAAATAGATAGTTCTGTTCAGTATTTACTGAAGAGAAGGTAGGACAGGGCCCACAGCTCAGCACATGGACACGGGGGGAGGGAGGTGTGCACTACTCCCTTCAGAAAAGAAAGGGTCCTACAAGAGCTCGATAAGCCCAGGGTGGATAAGGCAATGGGACCTGATGGCACACATCCCAGGGTACTAAAGGAGCTAAGGGTGGAACAAGCAGAGCCATTATCAGAACTGTTTAGTGAGTCTCTGAGCACAGGAGAGGTCCCAGAAGACTGGAGAAGGGCTCATGTGATCCCGCTCCACAAGAGTGGTAGCAGGGAGGAGGCAGGGAACTACAGACCAGTCAGTCTTACCTCAGTAGTGGGCAAGATTATGGAGACACTCCTTAAGGAAAGGATAGTGCAACACCTGGAATACATAGAAGCACAGGATCCAAGACAGCATGGGTTTACAAAGGAAGGTCCTGTCAACCAATGTAACCCCCTGCAAATGGGGGTTCCCAAAAGACTTCAGGAGCTTGCTTGAATGCTCCAAGCCTGAATGGTGTTTGGCATTTAAGCCATTTATCAGTGAGTGTTTTAGAGCCTCTGGTACTGTCTTTAAGAGCTGTCTGCTTGCAGACATAATTAGTTTGTATGGGGGACTGTGTGCTTTCTGAGTACCACTGAGCTGCTGCCAATTCACTTCATTTTGCAGTCACTAGGAGTGCAAAGGAACCTATCTGAAAGATGTAACTGTTTGCCAGAAATTATTTAGAGTAATAATGAAATTACAGTTTGTCTAACCTGCTTTCTTTGCAGTCAGAACTGTGTCTGCTAGTTCCCCATTCTAGTTTTGAACTGCTGAACTGGACCAATCAGTGTGGGGTAAGCTAGCTCTAAAATGGTGCCTTGACGAATCAGAACTTGACTCATAATCTGAGCCAGCCACAAGAGGATTGTATGGGCAGTGACTCTGGGAGATGTAGTTTAGACTTCAGTGCCTTTTGGACCAACAGCAGCAGTCTATTGTGAGTGACAGCCAATCCAGTCAAGAACTGGGAGGAACTCAAAGGAAGTGCCCGGTTTTGTCGAGTTGGAGTTCAGTTGAGCTTTGGCAGTGAAGAGGAAGGAGCCCTGTGCTTTTCAGTGTGCAGTTTTAGTCAAAAACGTGTGTAAGGCCCAGAGTTCCGGTCTGCAGCTTGTGTAACAGCTTGTTAGGACTGAATCCGCCCTGTGAAAAGAATCAAAGGATCTCTGAAGAGTAGAAACCAGGCTCACCCTGTAGAAGACTGGAAGAATTGCTGAAAATTGCACTCGGTCTGTCAGGAACTGAATCTGCTGTGTGTTCTCCCGGTATTGTGCAGTAATTGCGATCGGATACAGATGCAGCCTGCCTGGTATAGTACTTTCTTTTATATGGATGTGTGAAGAGGTTTGTGTACCTCAAGTGAGCCCTGCTGACATTGAAGGACCCTATCTTATTTGGAGGTCGTGAGTACTAATTCAGGGTTGCTCCTGTTGAATTGCCACATTAAATCCAAATGGAATTACTGTACTGCTGACTGTTTAATTCTCCTTTTCTGTGTGAAAGGGCCCCTACCAGCTGCCACGGTTTGGACTAGCCACTAGGGCTTGGGTACCCAGGACAGTAACTGATAGGGATAGGCCTGTGCACAGAGCCATAGGTAGATTATTAGAGTGATAAGCTAATTAACCTGATTTCCTGTCCTTGTTATATCCCCTAAATAAATCAGAGCTGCTTGTTTCAGCAAAGTTATACTGCCTGAGGTATTTGTCTATGTTAAAGTACTGTACTGTGATTGTTGCACTGTATCTCATTTCACAGGAGGTCCCAGTGCCGAACCAGACCTGGGGGTAAGTGTATACTGTGAAGGTAATTTGATATATTGTGTGGGCCACTAGTGGGAAGAAAGGGGTTGCAGTGTCCCAGAGGGCTGTGACCAAGTTAGTTTAACTATTGCAAACCCTGACCTCTGGGTGGAGGCACCGCCATTGGATCCAGGCCCTCAACCTGTTAGTGGCAAATCAGGCAGGGGTAGTAGCCCCTGGGATAGCGCCATCTAGGGGTTACATCTTGGAGGCTCACCGCTGGGATTGTGTGTCCTCTAGTGGCCATATTTACTGAACCACTGTTAAGAAAAAATGGGTACCCGACAGAAGTGGCTGTGCACCGCTGGTGGAGTGGTGTACTGGGAGGAGATCGACCCCAAAATGCTATGCTTATCCTGGACATCCCCTGGGTCAATACGGACACTGTGCAGGAGTACTTTCCAAGGTGGAAGGTTTACAAAACCCTGTGGTGGTGGGTCGGCATGCTAATCTGCTCACCCACACTTTCCTGGCCCTAGTAGAGTTTAAGGATCCCATAGATAGCTCCAAAGTGCCACAGACCATTACCCCAGAGGGAGCCCTCACTGCTTGGAGAGTGATAACTATGGACAGTAAAGACCTGGGGGAATCAGCCCCACCACTATCTGAAACTTTTGAGGAGAAATTTGCTGAATGGTTGCTGGGAGAGGGGAAACTGTGGAGGACTTGAAGAAACTATTCTTGCCACCTGGGGTGTTCCTCCCAACACCCTCTCCTGCTCCAGTGCCCGTAATGGTGGCTGAACCAATGCAGACTCCTATTTCTGCACCTGCCATTAGTCACGACTCTTACCGAAGGTTGAGGATCTTCTCTGGCACCTCCCACCCCCAAGGAGGATGACTGGGAGACCTGGATAGACTATGTTGCCCCCAAGTGCTAGAATGGCAATGCTCGGAAGGTGAAAAGCTAAAGAGGGTTAGTGAGAGCCTCCGAGGTCCTGCCCTGGCTACCATCCGTGCTAAACGGGCCAGTAACCCTGAAGCGACTGCACAGGCCTATCTTGAGGCCTTGAGAATGTGTATGGGAGCCCAGATTCTGATGAGGACCTATGGTGGAGAGTAAGAGATGCACAACAGTACCAAGGGAGTTGTTGTCTGTGTATGTATCTCGGTTGGAAAAATTGTTGCAAGAATGCCTCAGAAAGGGTAGTTTGCCAGCGATTGAACTGGACCGAACCAGGCTGGACAGGATCCTTAAGTCTGCCCCTTCTCAGAACTGCTGTTGCTTCAGTTACACCTGGCAGATCGACTGGAATCCCCACCTCCATGATGAGTTAATGAGAGAAATTCGAGGAGTTGAGAAAAGACGACCTCGGAGGGACCTGCACCAATAGCTGTGGCTACGACCGAGTGACTGAGGGTGACCCATCAAGTGAAGTTCAGGGCAGAGGTTGACAGTCAATGAGTGCTCTGACAAGGAAAAGATATGCCACAATGGGGCTAACTGTTGAGAGAGATCCGAATTCAAAACAGTCCTTTATGAAGGCCACGCCTGCAAGTATGGGCCCTGACCTATATCCGACTGCATCTGCTATGGGGTGGGGGTACCCACCCATGTATCTCCTGCTGATAACAGCTCCGAACTCGATTCCTTGACCATGGAAGTGGAGAAACTGACGAGATGTCTCCAAATGCTTATCGACGCAGACAGAGATGGCACCAAGGTTTCCAGTTAGTAATACCCCGCCCTGGCTCCCAGTGTGGCGCCTCGGCCAGCTCAAACTCCAGAAAGTATGTTTTGCTATAATTGTGGGAAAGATGGGCACATGAAAGGGAATGCAGTCCCCAAAAGACACTGACAAAGTTGCATATAGGCTACAAGGAGAGCTTGGAGAAGAAATCAGTGGTTAAGAGGTGCACGACATGATCCCAGTGAGGGCACCAAAAATGCTAATTCACGTCCTTGTGGCAAGGTCAGTTGCCCAGGCCCCCACTACCGCCTCCAGACTGGTCCAGAATAGTGGGTCCTCCATGGAGACCACTGTAAAGGTGAATGGAGTGTCTACAAGAGCTGTATTAGACAGTGGCTCCCAAGTGACAATTATGTTCCAGGATTGGTATCAGAAGCATTTGTCAGACGCACTCTACAACCATTAGAAGGACTGCATGTATGGGGTTAAGTGAGAAGGCCTACCCCTATTCCGGTATATCCGAATTTGGCTGTCTTTCCCACCTCCGTGGCTGGAGTGGCGAACAAGTAGAGACCCTAGCCTTAGTGTGTCCCCCACTGGACTGTATGATGGTGTCCTTTGTTGATTGGAACAAATGCTCATGTTCGGAAGGCTGGCACAGTTGTGTTATGAAAAACAGGGTCAAAGACTAGTAGAGCTTTAAGAGTTCCGCTTTAATTAAGAAGGCCTATGAGGCACAGAGAGATGCTGAAAAACAGAACCAGAGGAACCGGTCGGAATTGTATGGAAGAAGGATCCTGAGTCTCTGATCCTGGCGCCAAATGCCCAGTGTACCTTACAGGAGAGGTCCGTATCAGAAAGGATGTTAAGAATAAAATATTAATGTTGGATGCACCAGGCGATGGAAAATTGCCAGAGGGACTGCTGGTCAAGCCTAGTATTTTGCCCGCTAGAGCCCATGCTTATGCCAGAAGGGTAATGGTCCAAGTTCATAATGTGTCTGAAAGAGACATTCAGTAAACAGAGTTGCATCCTGGCATGCATAGCGCACTGCAGTGCTACAGCAGAAATTGCAAGAGTAACGCCTGACTTGTTTGATTTCGCGACTCCGCTGCCAGCTGAATGGAAAGTGAAGATCAGTGAGAAGCTTGCCCAGAGAGACCAGGTGTTTTTTAAAGGAATGGGATGTAGGATGGTGCAAGGAGCTGAGCACAATATCCGGCTGCATGACGAAGACCATTTCGTGAGAGGTCTCGACGCCTGGCACCTGCTGACATAGATGATGTGAGACGGCATCTGCAAGAGATGTTAGCTGCTGGTGTAATACAAGAATCCAGAAGCCCTTATGCTTCCCCATTGTGGTAGTGAGGAAAAAGAATGGAACAGTAAGGATGTGTGTGGATTATCGCACCTAAACCGCGGACTATCCTGATCAGTACACAATGCCCCGCATTCAGGATGCTTTGGACTGCCTAAGCGGGAGCAAGTGGTTCTCTGTGCTGGATCTCCGCAGTGGGTACTATCAGATCCGATGGCCCCAGAGGACCGTGAAAAGACAGCCTTTATCTGTCCGCTTGGCTTCTATGAATTCATGAGGATGCCTCAAAGGGTTTCAGGTGCCCCAGCCACTTTTCAACGATTGATGGAGCGTGCAGTGGGGACATGAACTTACTAGAGTGCCTGGTATACCTAGATGATGTTATTGTGTTTGGCAGCTCACTGGAGGAACATGAGAGCAGATTATTTAAGGTATTGGACCGACTGGAGGACTTTGATCTTAAACTGTCCATTGATAAGTGTCAATTTTTTCAAACATCAGTAAAGTATGTGGGACACATAGTATCCACCGAGGAATAGAGACCGACCCAAGTAAAGTTGAGGCCTTGACCACCTGGCCACAGCCCAAAAATCTAAAAGAACTGCAAAGATTCCTGGATTCTGTGGTTATTATCGGCGCTTCATCAAGGACTATTCAAGAGTGATCCGCCTTTACTTAACCTTACTCAAGGGTATCCCCAACCCACAAAAATACCAAAAGTCAGCTCCTCAAGACTGAAAGAGTGTATTTTCATCCGAAAGGAAGTATTTGGGGCCCGCTGGACCTCTGATTGTGAGACTGCTTTTCATGAGATCATATATCAACTTACCCATGCTCCAGTGCTGGCCTATGCCGATCCAAGAAAACCTTACGTCCTGCACACTGATGCTAGCTTGCAAGGGTTGGGGGCTGTGTTGTACCAGAGCACGAGAATGGCCTGAGACCAGTGGCCTTTGCCAGTAGAAGCCTGACCCCATCCGAAAAGAACTATCCTGTACATAAGTTAGAGTTCCTAGCTTTGAAGTGGGCTATTGTTGACCAATTCCATGAGTACTTGTATGGGGCTAAAATACTAGTAAAACTGACAATAATCCTTTGACCTATGTGCAGACCTCAGCTAAGTTGGATGCCACTGGCCATAGGTGGCTTTCTGCATTATCTACATATGACTATGCTCTCGAATACCGAGCAGGTCTGAACCACATAGATGCTGATGCTCTCCCGAGGCCTGTTCCCCAGAATGATTGGGTCCGATTGGCAGAACCTGACATTCGGCACTCTGGAAGTTTGACAGGGAGGAACAATGTCCACGGACGCAGTGGACTGCATGGTGGATTGCTTGGGAGCCTCTGAGAATTGCATACCTGCTGCTTATTGCCACTTTTCTGCAATAGACATTGGTGCACTGCCTCAGCTGGACAATGACAGTATTCACGGGCTCAACTCGCGATCCCATGATCAAAGCAGCTTAGAAGCCCTCTATGCAGGAAAAGATGTGTCCAAATTACGCCCACTGATTTGAGAACTGCACTGTTATACAAAGAAGGTCCTAAGTTGAAACTGATCAATAAACTGTTATACAGAGAAACAGTAGACAGAGGGGACAAGTAGACAAACAACAACTAGTGCTGCCCACTGCCTTCGAGACTCAGTACTGAGGTCCTTGCACAACCACATGGGGCACCTTGGTATAGACAGAACACTTGACTTGGTGAGATCCAGATTCTATTGGCCTAAGATGGGGGCTGATGTGAGCAACACATTCGAACTTGTAGTCGCTGCTTACAGAGGAAAGCTTTGCTCCAGAGGGCTGCCCCTTGTTAACATCACCACCAGTGCACCCATGGAGCTGGTCTGTATTGATTTTCTAAGTTTGGAGTCAGATCAAAGAAATATCAGTAATGTGCTGGTGGTCACTGACCATTTCACGAGATATGCCCAAGCTTTCCCACCAAAGACCAGAAAGCATCCACTGTGGCCAAAGTACTTGTAGAAAACTTTTGTTCACTATGGGCTCCACAAAGAATCCATTCTGATCAAGGGAGAGACTTTGAGAGTCGTCTGATCAAAGAGATGCTTTCTGTGGGGAGTGCGAAAGTCCAGAACCACTCTTACCACCCCCAGGGGACCCACAGCCTGAACGTTTCAACCGCACTTTGCTAGATATGCTAGGCACCCTGCACCCAAAGGACAAGCCTAGATGGAGCCAACAAATTAGCACCCTGGTACATGCTTATAACTGCACCAAAGTGATGCCACTGGATTCTCCCCTACCGCCTGATGTTTGGAAGAGAAGCTCGACTACCAGTAGATGTGTGTTTGGGGTCTCTCCTGATGGGGTTCAGGCTGACAACTATTTACAGTATGTGCAAAGTTAAAGGCCCAGCTAACTCATGCGTACCAACTGGCTCAAACCATGGCTGCCAAAAGAAATCTGGCCAACAAAGAAAGGTATGATAAAAGGTGAAAGCACAGGAACTCCAGGAGGGAGATCGGGTATTGCTAAGAAATCTGGGACTGCATGGCAAGCACAAGATTGCTGACAGATGGCACCATCTCCTCACATTGTAGTGGGCAAACTAGATGATCTGCCAGTGTACAAAGTAAGGCCTGAGAATAATTCAAAAGATGTAAAAACAATGCATAGAAATCATTTACTGCCCATTGGACAAATCTTAATTGAGTCTGAGCCCCTAGAAGATGCCCCCTCTGGACCAGTGACTAGAGCTGCTGCTAAGAAAAGATCAAGAAAGTCTGCACCTACAGAAGCAAAGTTAAAGTGTTCCCCTCCACAAGTCCCAGTTGAGCATGACTGTCAGTCCATATCGGAAGAAAGTGAGAGTGACTTTGAATACTATCCTTCTTACGAACTGAGTCAATTGTTTCGGGCAATCCCTAGTCAATACTGGAGACAAAGCTGGGCCTTCTGGACTGTCTAAGCCCCAGCTTCATCCCTGGAGCCAATGCTCCCAGAAAGTGAAGTGCAAAGCATCAGATCAGATGAAATGGAATCATTGTGCATGGTTGAACTGTTTGAGCTTTCAGGGAGGAAAATGATAGATTGGGGCAGACTGGTGATACACTCGAACAAGAAGAGTATTTTGAGTGCCCTGACAGTCCACTGCCAGTGTCCGAAAGCTCTCCATGCGAGCCAAATGTTGTGGACTCAGAAACTGTAACTCCTGGAGCTGAAAGTGCCCCAGGTTCTAGCCTCTACCCCATGGAGACTCCCTGACAAGTGAGGACAATGCTGAAAATGAGGCTCAGAGTGCAGAGACTATAACAGTTCCCCTAGAAAGACTGGTCGAGCTGTAAAGCCTGTGGTGCACCTCAGTTATGATTCACTTGGGAGGCCTGTGGACTTGCCTCTCAATGTTGTCCATAAAGGTGTATGTGTCCCGAGCTCATTGCCCAAACTGAGCATCAGTGCTAACTCCAAGTTACTTGTGTTGCCCTCTAAGTATGGTGCCCTTGCCCCATCCAGCCCCAAGGTAACTGATAGGGAAGGGCCCCCTCTCTTCAGGTTTCATGTACAAGAGGTAATAACTTGAGTTATGGTACAATGTGTATGTAATACTGTGTAAAGAGTGATGTACTGCAATGTTTCAGAAATGTGTTCTTGGTAAAATGATATATTGACTGATGATTACATGTGCGAGCCTAATGCAAATGTATATGGTTGCAGTTGAAACTTATGGGGGTACTTGCTTGACGCGACGCCAAGCTTTCCCAGGCCAGGAAGGGTGTAACCCCTGCAAATGGGGGTTCCCAAAAGACTTCCAGGAGCTTGCTTGAATGCTCCAAGCCTGAATGGTGTTTGGCATTTAAGCCATTTATCAGTGAGTGTTTTAGAGCCTCTGGTACTGTCTCTTTAAGAGCTGTCTGCTTGCAGACATAATTAGTTTGTATGGGGGACTGTGTGCTTCTCTGAGTACCACTTGAGCTGCTGCCAATTCACTTCATTTTTGCAGTCACTAGGAGTGCAAAGGGAACCTATCTGAAAGATGTAACTGTTTGCCAGAAATTATTTAGAGTAATAATGAAATTACAGTTTGTCTAACCTGCTTTCTTTGCAGTCAGAACTGTGTCTGCTAGTTCCCCATTCTAGTTTTGAACTGCTGAACTGGACCAATCAGTGTGGGGTAAGCTAGCTCTAAAATGATGCCTTGGACGAATCAGAACTTGGACTCATAATCTGAGCCAGCCACAAGAGGATTGTATGGGCAGTGACTTGGGAGATGTAGTTTAGACTTCAGTGCCTTTTGGACCAACAGCAGCAGTCTATTGTGAGTGACAGCCAATCCAGTCAAGAACTGGGAGGAACTCAAAGGAAGTGCCCGTTTCGTCAGTTGGAGTTCAGTTGAGCTTTGGCAGTGAAGAAGGAAGGAGCCCTGTGCTTTTTCAGTGTGCAGTTTTAGTCAAAAACGTGGTAAGGCCCAGAGTTCCGGTCTGCAGCTTGTGTAACAGCTTGTTAGGACTGAATCTGTCCTGTGAAAAGAATCAAAGGATCTCTGAAGAGTAGAAACCAGGCTCACCCCTGTAGAAGACTGGAAGAATTGCTGAAAATTGCACTTCGGTCTGTCAGGAACTGAATCTGCTGTGTGTTCTCCCGGTATTGTGCAGTAATTGCGATCGGGATACAGATGCAGCCTGCCTGGTATAGTACTTTCTTTTATATGGATGTGGAAGAGGTTTGTGTACCTCAAGTGAGCCCTGCTGACATTGAAGGACCCTATCTTATTTGGAGGTCGTGAGTACTAATTCAGGGTTGCTCCTGTTGAATTGCCACATTAAATCCAAATGGAATTACTGTACTGCTGACTGTTTAATTCTCCTTTTCTCTGTGTGAAAGGGCCCTACCAGCTGCCATGGTTTGGACTAGCCACTAGGGCTTGGGTACCCAGGGACAGTAACTGATAGGGATAGGCCTGTGCACAGAGCCATAGGTAGATTATTAGAGTGATAAGCTAATTAACCTGATTTCCCTGTCCTTGTTATATCCCCAAATAAATCAGAGCTGCTTGTTTCAGCAAAGTTATACTGCCTGAGGTATTTGTCTCATGTTAAAGTACTGTACTGTGATTGTTGCACTGTATCTCATTTCACAGGAGGTCCCAGTGCCGGAACCAGACCTGGGGGTAAGTGTATACTGTGAAGGTAATTCTGATATATTGTGTGGGCCACTAGTGGGAAGAAAGGGGGGTTGCAGTGTCCCAGAGGGCTGTGACCAAGTTAGTTTAACTATTGCAAACCCTGACCTCTGGGTGGAGGCACCCGCCATTGGATCCAGGCCCCTCAACCTGTTGGTGGCAAATCAGGCAGGGGTAGTAGCCCCTGGGATAGCGCCATCTAGGGGTTACACTAATCTCATAGATTTCTTTGACTGGATAACCAGAGTGGTGGACCAAAGGGGAGCAATTGATGTCGTCTACCTTGACTTTAGCAAAGCTTTCAATACTGTTCCACATAGAAGATTGATTAATAAGCTGGGTAGGCACAGGGTGGGTCAGACGTTGGTCAACTGGGTGGCAAACTGGTTGACGGGCAGAAAACAGAGAGTGGTGGTAAACGGTATACAGTCAGAAGAGATGCAAGTCACAAGTGGGTACCTCAGGGATCAGTCCTGGGGCCAGTCCTCTTCAATATCTTCATCAGTGACATTGCAGATGGACTGGAGGGTAAAGTTTGTCTGTTTGCAGATGACACCAAGATCTGCAACAGAGTAGATGATCCAGATGAGGTGGGCAGAATGAGAAGAGATCTGGATAAACTAGCAAAATGGTCATAAGAGTGGCAACTGGGGTTTAACACAAAGAAGTGCAAGATCATGCACATAGAGAGAAGAGAAACCCTGAAGCCACCTATAGGCTGGGAGAGGAGTTGCTGGCAGTCACAAGGAAAGAAAGAGACTTAGGACTTGGGCGTCATCATCACCGATGACCTGAAATCATCCAAGCAGACCACTAAAGCAGTAGGGAAGGCTAGAGGGATGTTGGGGTGTACTAGTAGGGGTATCACAAGTTGGAAGAGGGAGGTAATAATCCCTCTTTACAAGACACTGATGAGGCCCCATCTGGAGTACTGCATGCAGTACTGGAGGTCACACCTTCACAAGGACATTAACCAAATTGAGGCAGTCCAGAGAAGGGCAACCAAAATGGTGCAGTGACTGCATCAGAAAACATATGAGGACAGATTAACTGAGCTCAATATGTATACCCTAGAGCAAAGGAGGGAGAGAGGTGATATGATTGAAACATTCAAACACCTTAAGGGCATTAACAAGGTGAAAGAGTATGACATGTTTCAATATAAGAAAAATAGCAGGACAAGAGGACACAGCATGAGATTAGAGGGAGGCTGATTAAGGGGTAATGTGAGGAAGTTCTTTTTCACAGAAAGGGTGGTGGATGCATGGAATGGCCTACCTCAGGAAGTGGTGGATATGAATACAGTGCAGGGCTTCAAACAGGCATGGGATAGGCATAAGGGAGCAATACAGATGAGTATGAATAGACAGGCCTTGACAGAGCAAAGGCCAATGGTACATTCATAAGGTAGAAAAAGAAATGGGCAGACTGGATGGGCCTTACAGTCCTTATCTGCCATCAACTTCTATGTTTCTATGTTTCTGAATGATTTTACAGCTAGCTACAATTCTCCTGTATCCTGTTACAAACTGCAGTTACTCGGCTGCTGACCTGTTTTAGTGTTTATTCTTTTCCTCTTTCCCTCCCTCTGTCCCTTCCCCCCTTTTCCCATCCCAGTTTTCAGTCTAGGTCTGAAACACACTGTTGATGTACTTTGTTGTACTGTGTATAAGTTTCAAAACAATAAAAATCACTCAAAAAAATCATCAGAGTGGAACCCAACACAGAAAATGTCACTGGCTGATGTGACTTTCAAGAATTTCCTGTGACACAGGGACCAGCAGAATCCAACATGCCACTGGCCTTGAGTGTATTATACTGGCATGATAGTGTCAGTATAGTTAGAGTTCAATAAGGTGTTTAATGTTTAACCTCAATTTTTGTAGTTTAATAACATTGATGGCGTGAGATGAAATAGCACATTGGGTTGTCACAGGAAAAATCACAAGACGTGAGAAGTTTCATGATGGCAGATTGTGTAGTTTCCATGATATAAAATGTCAATTTTTAATGGAGTGTGGTATTTTTTCCTATATTATTACATGTTTTTTGCTCTCACCTACAGCCTAGGTGGTAAAGAATTGTTTTCTGAAGCTTTTAGAAGCATCTGTACCAAGCAGGGCTGGCCTTAAAGATAGGAAAACTAGGTGACTGCGTAGGGCATCCATCAATAAGGGGGTCTGGCCAGGCCAAAAAGACATGTTGCCATTAAAAAAATATATTTTTTAATCTGCACAGAGTGAGCATGTACTGAAAACAGTCTGCTGTGATTTGTGTCTGGGGTAGGGAGGACTCAAGGTGTGGCATTTCAGCTCCTTTTGCCTCCCCCTTGTGCCTAATGGTTAGTACCATGCAAATCCACATGAATCAAGCATCCACATGTGTGCAGAGTGTAATGAGGCAGGAGGCAGGCATTTTTCCTGGATGACGGGAAAGGGAAACTTAAACAAGTGTCCATCCACTGTGGTCGGATCAGTCATGTAGAAGTGCTCAGTACTGTGCTGTCTGGGGGAGGAGGACAAAGAACTGATCTACACCAGCACCTACAGTGCCCAGGGATGGTCCGGTTTCTTCCGGTCACATAACAAACAGTATTACTCTTGTTGGTGGTGAGCAGCAGAACTTTGTGCAGTAGTCAGTGGCTCAGCAGGTAGCACATTCGCCTCTGAGTCCAGGAGATCAGAAGGCTGTGGGTTCTATGCTCACACCAGGCACTTTGGTTAATATCCCAATACTGACACTGCAGTGCAGCACAAGGGGGGTGCTGCACTCCTGAGGTGCTGTATTTTAGATGAGATGATAAACCGAGGTCCCATCTGCCTGTTCTGGTAGTAGTTCATGTGGATGTTAAAGGTCCCATGGCACTTCTCGAAAAGAGCAGGGGAATTTTTTATTGCAACTTAAGCAAAATACAAACAAATCAGTGTTACTTCACACATAATCAAAGTAAATGGGAAAAAAACATAATGAAATATATCCGTATATAACAAAGTATCCATCAGTAAACTCAAAACAGACAAAAAAAAGAAAACAACTCCCGTCTCTCTACTAAAAAGTAGAAGAAGCATTTCATCAGAATTCAAAAAATAACAGATGGTGTTGGCTGCACACTAAAGAAGATACAAAACATAAGATAAAGGAACTTAAATAAATAGCACAGTAATGCACTGTAAATGTGATGTAAACTAACTTAAAACAGAATACATAAAAGATATAAAAATATTGAATACACAAAAAATGCTTCTCCCAGTCTTTACCCCGTATCCAACCAATGTAATAACTTCCAGCGTTTATTATACAGTAGAGCTGGTAAATGAGTGTTGTCATTTTTCTTAAACTCCATAAGAACTACTTTAATAATCTGAAATAGTTGTTCTGGAGAATTAAAATATTGTTGCAGGGACCATCTACATCTAACTTACCAAATATAATATTTAATATGACCTAATATGCCATGCACAGTAGATACATCATAATGTAGCCAATGTGGTGGCAATATTCCTAGTAACAGTACATCAGAAGTAATGTCTACCAGCCGAGAAATATACCATTGTATGTTCCATATAGTCCAGAACTGTTGTACATAAGGACAAACAAAAAATAAGTGATCCATAGATTCAATTTCATGTTAACAAGTCTGAGATCGAGGACAAACTCTTTCTTCAACTTTTTATGTGACAGATTCCCTTTAACATTAAGTCTACCATGCACTCACAACCAAGTGACGTCCCACATTGCAGCAGGCATATGGGAGCTAGTCAACATCATTTTGATAAAAAGCAAGTCTGAAGAAGGTCTATTGACATAGTGTGGAGATCGAAAGAAAAACCTCATTTGGATAGATTGGTAAAATTCTTTCCGTGTATGGTTAGTAATCATGATTTTAGTAATTTTCCATAATTTGAGCTTACCAAAACATTCAAAAAAAATAGGAAGGAAGTTCTTGAATGTGTTTTTGTTTAGCAATTGGGACATCTGGATGCCAATCAATCAACCAAGGAAAAAGGGCATCAAGCACCAGGAAGACCAAAGACATGGGATATTAACAAGTAATGGTTTGAGATTCATGAAAACAAAAATAGAAAAAAAGAAAGAAACTGGATTAACCATTTGTAAACCTCCCTGAGCTTTCTGAAGATATAAAACACCCCTCTTGACAAGGTTCAAGTGACTACCCCAAATGGCACCAAAAAAGTGCCAAAACTGTAGTTTCCAAACATTTAGGAAGGGGATAAATTGCAGCTAAATGTAGAAAATACCCAAGCAAAAATGTCTTGATCATAAAGATATGTTTCAATGTTGACTTTTTTCACTTATTCCAGTGTGCCACCCTGATCTTTGCTTCCTTTATTAATAGGTTCCAATTAAAGATATCTACATCAGGGATGCCAAAATAGATTCCTAAAATAAGCACTTCCTCATGTATTACCGGAATACCCATAACAACTGAATATGGACAATCCCCTATATCAAGAAAAATGCACTTACTTTTATTTCTGTTTATCAGTGCCCCTGTATATTCCATGAAAGCTTTCATCAGCTCATCTGTAGCTTTGCTGGATTGAACATCTGCTAGAAAAATATAGAGATCATCAGCATATGCAAGTGTTTTCAATACTACCATGTCACTATGAAAAGAAAGACCCCTAATACGTATGGTATTGTTAATTTTCCACAACAACGGTTCTAGAGTAAAAATATATAAAAAAGGACTAAGGGGAGATCCTTGTTTCACTCCCCAAGTATGATTATGGAAGTTCCCCACCCAGCCATTCACAAATGGGGCCACTTCAGTAGCGTCCAACAGAAGTGCTTTTCCTGGTTCAAGATCCACCACATTGGTCACAAGGATATCAGGTCGAAAAAAAGCAAATACCTACACCAGAGCAAGCAACCTCCCCTCCATCTCCTGACCAATAACAATACCCTCTTAACCAAGCCTGAGAGGCAATCTCCAAATTATCCGAAGAGTACAATCTGGTGTCTTGAAAAAAAATCATATCGAGATCCAAATTAGTGAAAAAATCAAACGTAACAAAATGTTTCTTCTCAGATCTGATACTATTGACATTAAATGAGACAATATTCAATTCATACCCCATAAGCTAAAAAGAAAAGGCATTTATTTTTTCCGAGCACTTTTTCTAGTACCCAATCTGCTACCCACCAATTTTTTTTTACCTTGGCGGTACAAAGAGGTTTAAGGATTTGATCCACATTAGAAGCAGGATCCCTTTGTGAGGAGTTCTAGAAGTGGTATCAGAATCTAGATCCTCCATAGCGTCTTCTACAGGGAGAGAATCAAATTTATTGGAAATGGGCAGAATATTCAAAGGGCTGTCTGAGACACCAATGTCTCCTGGTGGCACAGCAGAAATCCATACGCTACCACGGGGCAATCTGGTAAAGGGATGGGGTGGGTGGCACCATAGCACCCACTGCAGTCTGGTCACTAATAGGAAAACATCTACCCCTTGGGTGTAGAGCCAGAAGCCATAGCAGCAGAAACAGTTACAGCCTCCCAGAATGAACAGGGTCAGAAGGTCTAGGAACCACAAGGGAGGAACCGTGATGTCAGAGGAACTACAGGTCTGGGCTGCCTAGGGGTCTAGGGTCTATAGGCCCTCTGCTGACCTAGCAATATTGATATAAATATCTTGAATGGCAAAATTTGCATCATCAGTGTTGTGGGAAGCCAATGGGCATTCAGCAAAATTGTGCCCAGGTTCCTCACAAAAATTACAATTAGGGGCATTGACACAATCCATCCCTGCATGTCCCAATTCCCCACAACATAAACATTAAATCTTATCACATGTAGTGATAATATGTCATAAAGACCCACATTTGTGACATCTCCTAGGCTGACCTGAGTAAAAAACAAAACCTTTATCTCGACTTAAAAAAAAAACAATTAAGAAGATGTTGAAAATCATTATCTACTTGAAACAGTTTCACCTTAATCCTCCACCCCCCATTCCAGAATTCCTCAGAATCTAAATTAGCGTCAGGAGCTCCCTTTACATCACACTTTCTTTCTAGCCATTGCAAAACATCTATAATATTCACCCCTTTGTTTCTAAACAATACAGCAATAATGTGAAAGGATTGCTTAGGGAATACTTGAAAATGAACCCATAAAGGTTAGTCTTTAAAACAGCATATTTGGTCCAGAAACATTCAAGAATTGTAGCTGTCCTGAAACTAACATCAAAAGTATGCTCTTCTGGAGCATGGATGATGATATACCTCAATGAGGACTAAATCCCAAGGATTGTTTCAAAGCGATGCGGCCTAAAAAGAACTAATCCGGTAGTTCTTCCATGCCCCTAGATATCATAATCAGTGCATGTCTTCTCTTAGCCATCTCGACTGGCTTATGGAATAGTTATACGTAAGTCTTTTTCTGAGCCCCCTCAGTAGAAGGAGCTGTGTTAGGCCATACTAAATAATTCCCCTCAGCCACTACCACAGTCTGGAGTGCAGGCCCTGTATCAGGAAGAGAAATAAGGCGGGAATAAAAAGGGGTACCTGAAGTAGAAGTTTGAGAGGCACACTGATTCGTATTTAAGGCCAGCAACTCTGGGTTCATTGGGTCCAAAATCTGAGTTCTGTTGTAAAATATCTGCATCCTGCATCAGTATGGCACCCACTGCCACCGGAATGTCCTCCACTACTACCCACATACCATTATCCGGGCTTCCAGACAGCTCGTAGCAAGGCCTCTTCAGCCGTCCACCAACATCCCTGGCTGCCTCTCAGAAAACAAGAGACCGTTGCTTCATAAAACCACCTCTTGAACTTCCAGAGCCATCTCCGTGGTTTCTTGAACCTCCCCATAAAACTTTCAGGGCTGAAGTTTCAGGTGAGTAGATTGACCCTTGCAGCAGTTTTCTTTTCTTTTCCTCTCTCAATAATTCGGAGGCCTGTACATAATCCTGCTGAGCAAGTTTAATCTTTTCATCCAGCTGCTGTTGTAACAATAAATCCAAAGCAGCTTCTTCCAAATCAGGTTCCATAGCTGCACAAGCAATTGAAGAACTGGGTGGCCACTCCCCGCTATCAGCATTCAACACGCCCACCAGGGAAACCTTGCCACAGACACCCGCATCCTTTCCAAGCACCGACATGACTGAATGTGCACACCTATGAGACACTGCCCTCTACCACAGAGTAGGGGAATTTCTCCGGTGCCCTGGCCAAATTTCTCCCATTCACTAAAAATATCACCAACAGCTTAATCTGGTTCAAGGTCAGTTGGCATTCATCTGTATCTCCCTCCCCCCGGGTCATGCCTGAAAATAGGCAAGAAATTGTTTAGTGCACTTACCCGTCAACAAAACTAAATAAATAAATAAAATAAATAAGCCTGCCTAGACCCTAATCACTTTGCTATGGCCACGCCAGGCCAGACCCTGCAGAACAACAAGACAGGCCAACACTGGCATTGGAGGACATGGAGGTTTGGCCACTGCTAGTCTGTCTGGCCAGGGAGAAGAACTGGTGGTCTGTCATCAGTGATGCCCATGGTACAATGTCAGGGTTACAACTACACCTGCAGAGGAGACACTACAGTCTGAGAGGAAAGCTGAAACAGGAGTACCTGTCCACAACTTCACAGTCACCAGTCTGCAGCACAGAGTCAGTGACAAAGGTAAGGCACAAAATCTGACTGGCATAAAATGCAGTGATTTAAGTTATTGAGGTTCACTTCAGACCTGTTGGGTAGGGGTTTGTGTTCCACCTTCCAGTTAAATTCAGTGGTACTTGTATCATGCCTTGCCAGCTACACAGTTACTCCCACTTACCTATGAAAATGGTTACCTGCCATAATAAAGGTCCTTTTTTGGGGGGACTAGGGGCCAGAAAAGAGACAATTTAAAAATTATTTTTTTTGGGAGGCACCATTTGCAAGTTTGCCTAGGTGTGCCACATACCCTAAGGCTAGCCCTGGTGCCAAGTTAGTGCCTTTTGATGTTTTTGTGAAAAAGTATTACTTGGTTCCAGAGTTATCTGGATATAAAGGTTTTTGTTTCCTGAGCAAGTTCAGTAGGGTTTTAGGGCAATCTTCTGATACGGAAGAGAGATTATCTTTGGAGGCATTTACCTTTTGCAAAATTAGTGATTTATCTTTCATGAGAAAAAAATACAAGTTGTTTTATTTATTTAAATGTTTCACAAGGAAATGCACACTGAGCAACAAATTGCTAATCTCACAGTGCATCCGGGGTGGGGGAATAGCTCAAATAGAAACAGTAATTAAACACATATACAGAGTAGTATGACAGTTGGAAGTTCAGATGGAATACAACATACATTTGAGTGCAGGATATGTATACACATCATTGGCTAAAGTAACAATAAAAATAATAATACCATAAAGATATATACACATGTTGATAAATCTATACACTTACGTTATATGTAGCATTAGAGTCAGCATCAGAGTCAGTCTCTATAAGAATCAATGAATGGTGAATGTTGAATACTTATGAGGACAGACCCCAGGGTAGGATAGTGCCTCTGAGATATAGTTAATGTGGGGATAGGGTAGAAGGGCTGGGGGGGAGCTCGGAGGATGATGTGGTGTAAGGTTAAGCAGAGGTACAATTTACAGAGAGGAAATTATGAAATGCCAAGGAGATGGAGTCGGATGATGAGGAGTGGTGAATCGGGTGTGGTTGTGATGGCCACCATATTGTTATATTTCACTTGGTTGAAAAAATGTAAAATACATAAAAATTAAGAATTTGAAAAAACAAGAACACATGAATCTTGCTAAACAGGTCCTAATAAGCAAGATTCTGTTTGTTTTTTCCTAAATGAGACAGATATACCTCTTTGGAACTTTGGCTGTCATTTTACTGAGATAGCTGATTTATGTGTCATGAGCTGAGAATTTATGTGTCAGACATTTAAATGTGACACACACATTTGCAACACATAATTTAAATCTGTGTGTCCACATGTATGTGTTGCTCATAAATATCCAACACAAAAATATACGATATACCTCATACTTTTACTCATAACTTGGCCATTTTATATATCTTAGTCCCAGACATTGAATATATTTGTTTACATGACCCTACTTCATGAATGAGGAGTGTGGGAATTTTCAAGTACAGGTCAAAAGATATCTTCAAAGTTGCTCATGCAAAACCACCTTTTGGGTGGGATTTAACACATTCTAGAGACCATGATCAGGATGAAGGGTTAAAATAATGTTTGTGCTGCACAATTAAATGATACACTAAAGTGTGACACTAAAATATGTGACACATAAATTTTAGTGTCACACATTTTAGTGTTACACTTAAGTGCCCAACACTAAATTCAGTTTTTGTGCCACACATAGTTCTACTCATAAGCTGGCTGTTTTACAATATTTTACCCCCACATTTTGAATATATTGTTTACATGATCCTATATCAAGAACAAAAATGGTGGGAATTTTCAAGGGCATTTAAGTGCAGCACTAAACTGCAATACTAAAATCTATGATACATAAATGGAAGTGTCACATATTTAAGTTTTGCACTGAATGTGTGACACTAAAATGTTCAACACTAAAATTCCATTCTTGTTTCTCACATGCTTTTACTCATAACTTGGTTGTTTTATAATATTTTACTCTCAGATTTTAAATATACTGTTTACATGACCCTTTATCATACACAAGGACGGTGGGAATTTTCAAGTGCAGGTCAAAGGGTGATTTCACAGTTACTCTGCAAAATCACCTTTTTGGCAGCCTTTGGCAGCATTGCAGTGACCAGGTTCATAACATTGGGTCAAAATAATTTTCTTGTTGCACATTTAAATGCAATACTAAAGTGCAACACAAAAAAATTGCAACATTAAAATATTCCATGTGCACCACAAATGGAATTCTTGGGTTGCACTTAAATGTGGATGGACTCTTCCCTTGGTGAATGGCCCAGATGGCCCTGTTTATCTGCATCTGGTTGTGCAGGTTCAAAGGGACCTGTGTGAATGAGGATAGAAGTCCACTATTTAAAAAGAAAGAAATTTGCTGAAAAACCACCATTAATGCAACGATTAGGGTTCAACATAACACCACAAAAGTAGCAAAATATTTAATTAAGGTTTCTAATGCTAACTCCCAACCATTCCAAAAGCAGCAAAGGACAAGACGGCACAAGTACCGACAGACAGCCATCATCAAGTAAGACAAACAACATACAACTGTTTCCAGATGGCACACATGCAGTAGCACTGATGTGCTACCTTCATGGATTGTATCTGTGGCATGCACACTGTAAGACATACATATTCATTTCTGGTTGCAGATAGAAATCTACAATGCTCAAATCAAACATTACTTCTGTCTTCAGAAGCACAAGCCCACAGCCACAAATACAAATACAAATGCTACCCAAATCAAGACAGTTGTTTTGCTTGCAGAAGAACAGGATCCTATGGGGCCAGTGCTTCTGTAGCCAAGTACTCATACACACTGTAAGACATACATACTGAACTCTGGCTGCAGAAGTACAGGCCCCACAAAATCCATGGTAGCCAAATAGCAACACTACTTCTGTCTGTAGAAGTGCAGGTACGTGGGGGTCTGTGCTTCTGCAGTTATCAGTGGAAGCTGTCCAGAGGAGGGCAACTAAAATGGTGCAGGGTCTGCACCGGAAGACATATGAAGAGAGCTTAAGGAGCTTAATATGTATAGCCTTGAGGAAAGAAGGGAGAGGGACATGATAGAAACTTTCAAGTACCTCAAGGGAATCAACAAAGCCCAAGAGGTAGCATCTTTCAAAAAAAGGTGTGCAAGAACAAGGGGCACAATTTGAAGATAGAAGGGGCGGCTCAGAGGTAATTTAAGGAAGTATTTTTTCACAGAGAGGGTTGTGGATGTATGGAACGGCCTTCCAGAGGAGGTTGTGGAGTCAAAAACAGTGGTGGAATTCAAGCATGCATGGGACAGTCATAAGGCAATTCTAGGAGGTGGGGGTAGGAAGAAGTAGGCTGCTGGTTAACTAGGATCTGCAACTTATCCATCAGGTAGGGAAATGGGCAGACTGGGTGGGCCAAGTGGTCCTTATCTGCCATCAAATTCTATGTTTCTATGTTTCTATTGACTATTGTACATGGAAGCACAGGCCCCTGTGGAGGCTACACTTGTGATACTGCATACAGAAATCCATGATATCCAAATTTCAATACTACATTTTTTTGCAGAAGTGCAGGCCCCCATGTGGTCAGCATTTCTGTAGCTGCAGGTGTATGACATAGACACTGACTTCTGTTTTTTGAACCCTAACTGGCACATTAACAGTTTTACTATGTGTATATATATTCTCTGTAAAAAAAACTGTGTTAATACACCCATTAGGGTAACTTAATGCCACAAAAGTAAGGAATTTTGGCATTAAGGTTTCCATTCCTAACTCCCCTCCCCAACCCCAAGCAGCAAAAGAAAAACCATTAGGGTTTTGAGTCTCTGCAGTCTTGATGAATCAATGGTGTGGTCTTTTTGGGGGTTGTCAACCTTAATAATAACCCCCACCAGTCTATATCCTCCAGTCTGAAGCACAAGGTACAGCTCCAAGCCAGTGCCTCACAGTGATGCACTCTTCAAAGGTAGAGCAACATTCCTCACTACATGTTGCCAACAAAATTTGTTGTTGTTGTTGTGGCCCTGTGTGAAGAAAGAAGATCATGTGAGATGTAATTTGCTGAGGGAAAGGAATGAGCATTAGGGTTGACAACACCAAGAAAGACCCCACTATTGATATGCCAAAACTGTGGAGACCCAAACCCCTAATATTTTTTTTTCTTTTTCTGCTTGGGGTGGGGTAAGGAATTAGGGTTGGAAGCCCTAATGCCACATTTTCCTACTTTTGTGGCAATAATTTACCCTAACTGGTGTATTAACTAAGTTTTTTTGCAAAGAATTTTCTTTCTTTCTGAGATAGCAGAAACATATACTCCTTCACACTGGTCTCTTCTTGACCTTCCTGAACAGGTGTACATATGCAGGGCCCTTTGGGATCTGCACCATGAGAAGACTTCATCTGCCTACAGATGTGCAGTGCCTGCACATTTACCCTTCACATACATTCTTTGCTCATTCACTCTTTACACATTCACTCTTCACATTCCTCTTTATATATTCTCTCTTTTGTGTTATTTAATTTTAACCCCAAATGTTCAAGATAGTCATTTTATGACTGCACTGATTAACATGACATGAAGCATTTATAGTACATTGGCTGATATCACCAGGTGAGTGACCTGGAGGGGAGAGGGGGAGAAAGAAGCAGTACCTGGGCTGGGCCCTGGTCCACTTAAAGGAGAACTGCTTTGATTTTATCACACCTTTGTGCTTGCAGCTAAGAAGGATAGTATCGGTGGTTACTACTAACAGTACTGCAAGTTTTAACCCCCTTTTTTTAGTTTAGAACCATAGACAAATTGTGCTGGCAACATTCTTTTTAGTTTCACATCACATTAGTAATGACGTGCATCTTGACCCACTGTGAAACATAGTATTTAAAAAGTGCAGTAAGTTATTAATCCTGACTCATTCATAATTTTCAAAAGCATGAAACACAATTTCATTTTTACAGCTGTGGGAGGAGCCTATAGCCATTTTGTTTTCTGTGCCTTAAAATGGCCAATCGTGGAACCTTTCATTCGACTTTTGGAAGTATCCTTCTGAAAGCCCAACGGAGCCTGTAACACTCTGCCATGATTGGCCACTACGGAGTAACAGTCATACTATTCTGGCTGTTACTTCTGCATTTCAGGCAATTGAATGCATGGCTGTCAAGGTCAGAACAACACAGTAAAATGTAAAGAGTGCATTTTTAAAATGATCCTTTGAAATACACTGCAACTTCTGATTTTAAAGGATCCGATTGAAAAGAAAATAGTGAGAAGCCCTTTGAAATGTATTTCTTTATTTTAAAGAGGGATTTTTGTGATTTCCAATGGCATGGGGTCATAATGTTGCAAGACATTATGCTGCATACTAATCCCTTTACTCAATACAGCACAATTTATGCCATGCAGCATCATTTTTTTCTGTGGAGAGCTCAACCCCCCACCCCCACTGCAGGAGGCTACACCCCCCAGACCCCCCTACTAAAGATTCTTAACTCCAGGAGGGGTCCAACTCAGGGAGCGCACAAAGACCGAAAAAAAAAAAACATTTCTGGGACCAGGAATCAAACCCGGTCCCAGATGCAGTGCCTGGATTTCTGCTGCTGTGGCTCTGTCCAGTGAGCCACAGCAGCTGCTCGGCAGAACCCACTCCCAGCAGAGGTCTTATCCTCTGCCTGGGAGTGTGTGAATGGTGCAATACTGCGTACAGCAGAATATGCGGTATTGTACCATTCGCTGTCCTAGACAGCGCTATTACGAGTTAGCTATAATGTCGTACGCTATTAAGCGTACGACATTATGACCCGGTAGGATTTCCAATAGTAGTTTAAGGTCTGTCATTATTTATGAAATTAGTCTTGCTACTAAATCGTGAAGTAGTTTGTTCCCTACCATGTCTTGTGTTTTTGAAGTTTGTCAGAATCAGTAATGCTGATCGGTTCTCCGTGAGCTGTCCATGGCGATAAACCAGAAGTGACTTACAGACCAGATCCACCCACACTGTCACAGTTCGGTTGTAGCAAGAAACAAGCAGTTGTTTTCATCCATGGGGGAAGTCCTAGTGAAACTTTCTGCCCACTATATTTTAATTCTGTACAGTGTATATATTCGAACCTCTAAACATATGCAGTAGATAATTTAATGAGAAGGCATATTACAAGGAAAAAACCAGTAACGAAACACCTAACAGTTACATAATTTAATATCTCATTGTAGATATTAAATACATATCTCACGTTGCAGCACAGAACATTATTGGACAAGTCAGCAATGGATTACAGTACAAAAATAATCATTTCTCATTTTAATTTGTTGATGCTAACTGACTTAGAATACTAAGTGACTTAAGATTCAAGTCAGCTACAAGGTCACAAACACAGCATTTACATTCAGGTCACTAACTTATTGAGCAAGCAACATAATGTGATCAGTATACTGATAGATCTCCTTCAAGAAAAGCCACAAACTGGAAATTAGCAAAGGAAAATAATATTTTATGGGAATATCAAAATTAGATGTGAAAAATATAAAAATTAAAGTGTGTCAAGTGTTGCTATTGATATTGCATGAAATTAATGCATATTTGCTACTTGGAACAACTGTAGTAGATGGTACCAGTCTTCTAATCCCACCATGTTCACTTATCACACAGTTAAAAAACTAAATAGCTAGAAGGATTCAACTGTGAGGATGCTGTCATTTTGAATGAAAAAAACCTACAAATAGTAGGTAGCTCAGTCAGTCGTGGTACAACCACAGTCTCTCAGGACCAAGTAAAACACGTCACCACCCTCGCTACCAGACAAGTAAGTATAGCTCTGTCAGAGTCTCATATTTTAATAAATATTTGACAGTCTATTCGTTGTCTCCATACTCTTCATCTATTTTTTTAATTCCACCAGCTGTCAAAGTGTATATGATTTTTTTCACAAAGATAACCTACTACAATACAGTAATACAGAACTCCTGCAATGATGCCACCACAAGCCACTGTAACTGCATGAAACTGATTCTACCTAATCTTAAAACAAGCATTTGTCAATGCCGAATGTTTGCTTGCTGGCATTGGCAGTGGTAGTGTAGAAGGTACAGAGCTGTGTAATAGGAATGGCAGTGAAGTATTGAACTGAAGCCAACCCCACCACCACCCTACAGAGAGTGAGAGGCATTGGGGTGTGCCTTTGGGTCGTGAGGCATAACGGCCACACCATTTCAGTACACCCCACCCTGCAGACACTGGCAAGTGTCATGGTGTTCCTTAGGGTCTTTGGCCCTTATGCGCACCCCATTCCATTAGGAAATATAGTGAGATGGGTGCGATATAGGAGAATGGGGTGAACTTCGGGGCTGAAGAGTCCAAGGCATACCTCAATGCCTCTCACAGGCTGCAGGGTGTAGAATGGTATGAGCATTACAGGCAAGAATCCCAAGTCACACCCCTGATGCCTGTCATTCTCTACAGGGTTGGGCATTATGGTTGTTAACCCTAATACCTCAGGCCTTCGTTGGTATTTTCATTCCAAATGTTCAACATGTTTTTTTTGTGACCCCACCTCATGAACAGGGAGAATATCAGTTTCTTAGCCGAAACCTGCTATGCACAGTGACTATGGCATTTAGCACCACAGGTGCAAAAACATTCCGAACAGGATGTAAAAAATGACAGCTGTACTGTTCATGGGGAGGTGTAAAAAATGGCAATGTTGCAAATCTGCAGTAAAAATATTTAAAAAAATGGTGAAGTCACGAGCATACATAGAAACTGTGCAATGCACACCCGTAATATAATTAGGTTGGGGATTTTTTTACAGCAGATTGTCAACTCAGGCATTTTGGGGCCTCCGATCATGAACAGTGTCACTGTGATTTTCTTTATCTGTCCCGAACAATGATTTCCCACAGCGACCACGCATCTCTGCGCTGAAAGTGTGAAAACACACTTCGGCCATGTTGTGAAAAATGACAGCTGTACTGTAAATAAGGCAGTGTGGAAAAGTGCCACTGGTGAAAATCTGGACTTAAAATATTACAAAGTCATGAACTTACGAGGGTGCATGGAAACTGCGCAATGCTCACTCGTAACACAGTCATTTTATGGACTTTTGTCACCAAATTTTCAACATAGCCATTTTAAGACCTCTGCTCATGAACAGTGTAACTGTAATTTTCTTAATCTGTCCTGTAAACATTGTCATGACACCAACAGCAATCTAATAAAGCGCCATGTACGAAAACACATTTAGGTGGCATATGAAAAGTGGCAGCTGTACTGTTTATAAGGAAGTGTAATAAAATGGCAATGTTGAAAATCTGGTGAAAATATTAAATTCGCAAACTTACGAGCATGCATAGGAACTGCGCGTAATGCGGCACAAATAAAACAGTCATTTTTAAAATTTTTTCACCAAATTTTCAACATAGCCATTTTAAGACTCTGCTCATGAACAGTGTCACTGTGATTTTCTAATGTGTCCATACATTAATTTCACACATCATCTGCGCCATTATGCGCTACATGAGCGGAAACACATTTTGGGCAAGATGTGAAAAATGACAGCTGTACTGCTCATAAGGAGGTGTGGTAAAATGGCAATGTTGAAAATCTGGAGTGAAAATATTGAAAATTCGTGAACTTACGAGTGTGTAGGAACTGCACAACGCACGCTCGTAAAACAGTCATTTTTAGGAATTTTTTCACCAAATTTTCAACATAGCCATTTTAAGACCTCTGCTCATGAACAGTGTCACTGTGATTTTCTTAATTTGTCCCGCACATTGATTTCACACACTGACTGCGCCATTGCGCTACATGGGCGGAAACACGTTTTGGGTGAGATGTGAAAAATGACAGCTGTACTACTCATAAGAAGGTGTGGTAAAATGGCAAAGTTGAAAATCTGGAGTGAAAATATTGAAAATTCGTGAACTTACGAGAGTGCATAGGAACTGTACAACGCAGCTCATAAAACAGTAATTTTTGAATTTTTCACCAAATTATCAACATAGCCATTTTAAGACCTCTGCTCATGAACAGTGTCACTGTGATTTTCTTAATTTGTCCTACATTGATTTCACTGCACCGACTGCACCATTGTATGCGCTACATAGGCGGAAACATGTTTTGGGTGAGATGTGAAAAATGACAGCTGTACTACTCATAAGAAGGTGTGGTAAAATGGCAATATTGAAAATCTGAGTGAAAATATTGAACATTCGCGAACTTCTGGCGTGCGTGAACTTAGGCAATGCCTTTCTAGTAAGCAGTCGGTTTTTGAATTTTTCACCAAATTTTCAAAATACACTTCTTGAGAGCCCACCTTATGAACACTGGCAGTGTCATTTCATTATTTGGTCCAGAAAGGTGATTTCGCAGTGACCGCGCAGTGACTGCGAAATCACTCTTCGACCCGAATACCGCATAACAGTGACAACATTCATGAGAAGGGGTCCCAAAAACCACATGTTGAAAATTTGGTGCAAAAATTCCAAAAAATGCCTGAGATATGCAACAAAGTTGAAAAAACCCTATCTAGCCCATTATACAGCTTACCGGCATTTCCTCAGTTCACGGTTGGCTTTGAAGAGTGCAGATGTGTTCCTAGTCCACTGAAGATCGTCGTGCCAAGCTCTGGAGGTAAGTTTGCGGTGAGGGGGTGTGTGGGGAGGCAGGGTGTGCAGTGGGTGGGTGCGGGTTGTGGGAGGGAGGCCAGGGAGACTACATGGGACCGTTTTTTCTTTACAGGTTAAAAAAAAAAAAGATGGCCGCGGGACATTTGCCATGCTGGGGTGGGCTCCAGCATAGCACAAGGATGGTTGGGGGTGTTCAGCCAACAGGGATTGGGCACCCCATTGACCAGCATCTACTGCCACACTGGGGTGGGCTCCCAGCATGGCACCCAGTACTGGGGAGGTGAGGACAGTGGAGCTGATGGGAAATTGGGCACCCCCCATCGGCTATATCATGAGTTTGGAAGGCTCTGGGGGGTGGGGGGAGCGCAGCATAGCCGACTGAGGATTGGGCACCCCCGACGGCTATACAGTATTTACGTGCTGGGGGGGGCACATGTGTGTGTGTGTGTGTGTGTGTATGTAGGGGGAGCTGCACATGAGCAGGCTGATATCTATCGCTGCTCACTGAAGCATAGCTCCCTCATCTGTATGCTCCTTGCATTTTGGAGCTTGTCATAGATAGCTCCAACATGCATTACTTACAGGCCGCGCCTCAACACACTGACTGAATTGGAAGAGGGTGACACACCTCCAAAATCTCGGATGATGGCACTATGTTTCTTGCACATGCGTGCAAGCAAACATAAAAAGGTACCATTCACTGATGAAAAAGTTAAACATACAAAGAGTACTCTGTAAACCTATCACCCAATGTTAACTTGTGTGTTTCCCCATACAAAATTAAAGCAACTCATTCTGTGGTAGTAAAATAAGACATGCTTCTTCACCATGCATTGTCAGTTACCTGTGGTGACAGCTTAACAACAGCATTTTCGTCTGCACCCTGAAAGTCTGAACTGCTGTCAGACACCAAGGGATCAAGCTGGTATTGATCTGAAAACAAATTCCTCTGAATATTCAGACAGTCCACTATTACTACTTTAAAACTTATTGGTACTGACAGGATGAGAACTATCCCATTCATCATTGAGAGGGTTGAAAAGATCAATCACTTTCTTGTGCTTACTCTGGCTGTACCATCAACAATCCCTCATGCGCGAGTGACTTATTTACCCCTACAGATGTGAACTACCAAAACCTGACAAATACAGTTGCCAATAGATTAAAACAGGTAGAAACATGCAAGTTTTGACTTTATCACATATTTAATAGACTACATGTCGTATACTCAAAATTGTTAAACAAAACACGAGCTCCCTCTTTAAAACTGAGTGTGACACTTGATTCTCAAGAGTTAGATTCCTTGTGAATATGACTTTT
Source organism: Neoceratodus forsteri (assembly GCA_016271365.2). Lineage (NCBI taxonomy): Eukaryota > Metazoa > Chordata > Ceratodontiformes > Ceratodontidae > Neoceratodus > Neoceratodus forsteri. The sequence continues at coordinate 1,262,590,958 of CM057449.1, read as the reverse complement.
GCAAAATAACAAGGAATCTCACTCTTCCAGAATCAAGTTTCACCCACAATTTTAAAATAAAAATACATTTCAAAGGGCTTCTCACTATTTTCTTTTTAATCCAATTCTCAAAAATTAGAAGTTTGTGGCATCTACCTATAGTAACCAGATTCCAAAATACCCCCCATCCCCCCATTGTCAACATGAAACACTGGTTCAGATCTATAGTAGAAACACAGCCTCTTCCTAAAATGCTGCTGTAACCCTGCACCTTTGCCTGTTGGGGTACCAGTCCTCATCCTTCCCTGGTACTTTCAGCTAACCTTCTTTCTGCTCATGTACTGTAGTTCCAAGGTGGAGTCGAGCCACTAAAACAATTCCTACTCCCCTGCTGATCTTGCCTAGTTTATAGCTCTGTGAAAGATCAAGCTGTTCATTCCTGAAGAAAAAAAATGCTAGGTCCCATACATCTCAGCCCATAATGCCACAACCCCTATGATGTGGCTGTTCTACTCAGTAATGGATTCATTGAGTGAAGATGTGCTCAAACTTCACTGGGAAGCAGGAGATCAGAACCTGCTAAAATAAATATCGATGATTCCAAACATACTGCATAAATCGGAAATTTGGGTGTTAAAATTGTAGGAGCTTGTCATCTCATGTAACAAGCTGAGTAAATACATTTGTAAATACAAAGAAATCATATTGTTTAAGTTGACTGGATAAAAAAGGCTGCAATACATTTGACATTAAAGAGATTACAATAACAGAGACAGGAAACACCTACAACATACAGCATCAAAAAAGTTATATTCAAGCTAACCAGATGTATACAACAATTTCTTCCACTGATGTAAAAATTCAAGCCCTGTATAATGAACTGCAATGTCTGTGGCAGCTCCTACAACAAAATAATTCATGTGCCATAAACAGATCAATTCTGAAAAGAATGTTTTCTATTGCATGCTTATTGAATTACCAAAATGCTTTCCCATCACAGGGGGAACCAAAACTCAATACCTAGTTTTTTGGCTTTCATCCCCCACGTTACATTAGGTCACACAGAATGTTAAACCACCCATCTATGTGGGTAAAACTAGCCCGGAGTTGTGCTGCCTGACATACTTCATGAGACACAGTTTCTAGGTCAACAAAAAAAAGCTTGATTTTATCTGTATAAACAGCAAGTGATTGTTGCATGATTGGGCTAAAAGTAGATGCAGGAAACAACATCTGATAACTGCAGTCGGAGAAGTCTTTCTTAAGTTTCCCAAAATTCTGGTACTGGCAAGCAGATCGGCTTCACAACTTCAGATATTGAAAGAACACACATTGTGCTGCAGGATTAATTTCCAGAATCTAGCTTTATTGAACAACAACAAACTATAACGCACTTCCTGCCACACACTAAACATTTTACTGATTTCTACTTCTGTGGTATTTGAAGATACAAATGGCACTTTCGTCAGAGCCAGAGCATTTGCTTTTGTTTTTTTTTGTCATAGATATTTTAATAGCATGTCAAAGGCTCACACTCAAGGCCAGACTGTTAGTGGTTCAGTGACTGGAAAAAAAAGTTGACCTCTGTCATCTCATGGCCTGTATGATTTTTAAGCTTGGCTGAAACTTGGACTGAATTGGCAGATGAGCTGAGCTGTGGCCAGAAACAGGCAGGTAGAAAAACCTAAAAAAAAAAAAGGTTAGTGACATAAAGACACACCCAGTTGTTCAACACTGAATATTTTTCAACACCTCACTGGAACAATAATGCATTTCCCAGTGATCTTTAAGTAAGACAAAGGTATATAATGAGAGAATATTCATCTTTATCAAGGGAACCTTTATTTTCTTGGGATGCTTGACTGTGGGCAGTAGAGAGAGGGTGGTTGATGATAGTGGGTATGTTAGATTGTGGGGTGAGTACTGAACAATTTTGACGGTGCATGTTTGTTTACAAATATAAATCATCTAAGTAGCACTTAATCAGTTATAAAGTTTCACTGTTTAAATGCTACATGAATTGGAATACACATATCAATGACTGCACAGCTCATTAAAGTAATAATCTCAGACCTTACTGGATAATGAAGAAAGGAGGGAGGGAGGGAGAGAAAACTGCAAATGGGAATCCGAGTCCAAAGGAATGAATGAAAACAAGCCCTTAATATTTCTTCTGTGCTGTTAGAGATACAGGCACAAACATGAGCTCATACATGTGAGAGGATGGGGGGTAGCACGCACAACAAAGATCTTCAATAAGGCCAGCTTATTGACAGTTGTAATGTATACAAACTGAAATGCAAATGATAAGTCACACTAGAGGGCATGAATTAAAAGCCCTTAGTATTTATTTCATGCTATAAATATTACAGACTTGTTTTAATTCATGACCTCTAGTATGGCTTCCATTTGTATTTCAATTTGTATATATTACAACTATAAATAAACTGACTTTATTGAAGATAGTAGAAAGGAAAATGGAAGATCTTTGTTGTGCAGCCTCTCCTTCCCCAATATCCTCTCATATATGAGCTCATGATGGTGCCTGTATCACTAATAGCACAGAAGAAATATTTCTGGCTTGTTTTCATTCATTCTTTGGGGCTTGATTCCCATTTGCTGTCTCTCTCTCATCTCCTCCTTTATTATCCAGTGAGGTCTGAGATTATTACTTTAATGAGCTGTACAATCATTGATATGTGTATTCCAATCCATGTAGCCTTTAAACAGTGAAACTTAGGATGCCACAGCTCAGAATAGCCCAAGACCAGGCTCACAACTCCACGGTGTCTTCCTGGAGCTGCCCACCATCCCGAGAAAGGTAATTCTGTGCCCAGCCAGCCCACAGGACTATCTGGATTTGGACCTCTGTTTGAACTGTGGTGATACTTTGGTGCTTGCCGATTCAACCAATCAGCTGTAAGTCCACTGGCAAAGCCGCAGACCCTGCATTTCAACATTGGGTCTTGGCGTGGGGATAAAAGTATTGAATGTTTAAATTTATTCTCCTGCTGCAGCACACATAAGGGCTGTAGTTCTCTGAAACATAGAAACATAGAATTTGATGGCAGATAAGGACTGCTTGTACTACCTAGTCTGCCCATTTCCCTACCTGATGGATAAGCTGCAGATTCTAGTTAATCAACAGCTTACTTCCTCCTAGCCCCCCCAACTAGAATTGCCTTATGCCTGTTCCATGCATTCTTGATAGCAACATAGAATTTGATGGCACCAATAAATGTTTTGTTTTTAATTTCGTCAGTGTGATCTGTGTGCTGTTTTTGCCTAATCTCTAATCAATCAAGAAGCAGGATTAACATTACATGTGAATGCAACCACTCAATGGCCCTCTCAATAGCAAGAAGAGTGCAGCCATGGTGACCCTGATTGTCAGAGGTAGGGACAGGGGGAAGCAAAGTAAAAATAAGCAAAAGAGAATGATTTAAGAAAATGTCTGGCAACAGTGTAGAAAGAAAACTTCAGGAGGGATTTTCATTTTTACAGAAAGTATGATAGAAAAATTGAATATTTGTGGCGGGGGGGGGGCTTGTTGATTACTTCAAACATAGGAGTGATAGGCACAAATGCTCAAACCAGAGGAAGGACAGTGGGGGTGGGGGGTGGCAAAGGAGAGATGAGTGACTATGAATTAGGTGTTGAAGTAGTCAGGGTCAGTGGTAGACTAGCTCCAGTCCAACAATATGCTGTGTGTGAGGCAGGCAGGTATAGGGCAGACTCAATACGCCATTGTGCCTTTTTCTGCCATCAAACTCTGTTTCTTCATGATGTATCTATTTGTATTTATAAAGTGTTTTCATATATATTGTATCCTAAATGCTTTAGAAGCAATGACACTGGTAGTGAAGTGACTGCAAAGTACAGTGGCAGCCATTTCACTCATCAGCACCCACATGAGAGCCTTATGAAATTGCTTGAATTGGTTTTATGGCAAGAGGAATGTTAGCCAGGACTCAGGGAAAATACCCTGCTTTTCCAAAAAGTGACTTGGGTTCTTTTACTTCTACCAGGATACCCACCAGTACAACACCAGAAAAGTGCAGAAAGTACCTCTTTTTAATGCCTCATCTGAAAGACAACATGCCCAACAGTACAGCTACCCTAGTACTACACATGGTTGACAACATTCAGCCCAAGCCCTTTTGTGGGACTAGAACCCATGACCTTCTGGCCCAGAGAGGGAATGTGCTACTATACCAACTGTACCATAATGACACCTAACCTAACCAGCCTTACAGTATTCATAATCCACACTGTGTCAGTCTCATGGTATAGAGACTCTGATCCTTAGAAACATAGATTTTTTTGTAGATTCTATTTTTGCACTGGGATCAGGGCATCTCTCAGGAGTGCTCACTCAGCCACAACATCTACTCTGTGCCTGAAATCACCTTCCATGGGGAGTACAATTGCTGAGAACCCTCTCCCAGAACCCATGGATCCTTCCAGCCCCTGGATCACCCCACCCCGGGGGAGGGACCGCCTCACCTACCTGGCAGCCATTCTGAGATTAGAGGGTCGGTTGTGCGTCAGGTCGAGGGGCAGGAGAAAGTCATTGAAAGGATGGTCCGGCATCAGGATGTGAGCTTGGGCTCCTGGAGCCTCTGTTGTCTCCCTGTGTGCTCCAGGGTTTTTCTGCTGGTGCTTCCCCCTGGAGCACAGGCATGCAATGATGTCTGTGCACTAATGTGCTGATGTCTGCGCTGCTCTACCCCTCCATCAGGCACCACTCTTTGCAGGGTGCCCGATCTCCATCACAGGTCACTAAAGAGTGATGGAAAGCCCACTACCCACCCTGGGAGGGGAGAGGAGTCCTTCCCCTCCCTCTACAGCCAATCCCTCATGGCCTGAGTCTGTTCCCAAACCCAGGTCACCAGCATGGTGCAAGGTGTGGCATCCAGCACCTGAACCCTCAGTGCCACTGGGCCGGTTAGAAACATAGAAGCTGATGGCAGATAAGGACCACTAGGCCTATCCAGTCTGCCCTTTTTTCCTACCTGATTTAATTAGCTACTTCTATATGAATGTGGAGTGGATTATTTTTTTTCTCAAATATAGACCAATGGAGAACAATGCCTGCTGTCCAGAATGTATGTAATTGCTAGTCTTGCATAAATTCCTGACAAATCCAGTTGCTGCTCTGGATTTTGTAATTATGTGTTGAATTCATTGGGGTTGGTTATGAAGAGTGATGCACAAGTGTCCTTTTTATATATTTTTTGACAGAATATTCAGGTTTATCTCAGATGCAAGTAATCTCTGAGCCAGATAATAATAGCATCTCAAATTGATAATCCATCAGGGTTGTCCGGTTACTAGGCTAGCGACAGAAAAGTGCTGTGGCACAATGAGAGAAAATGAAGAAAACAGTCCAGTGAAATGTACTCAAACAAATGCTTTCTTTTCAAAAGCTAATACTGACAAATGCTCACAAACTGGACTGATGCGGTCAGAGTCACTTACTCCTTACCAAAAGGCTCTGACTACAGTAGCCCAATTTGAGAGCATTATCTTTTAAAAAAAAAAGTTTGAATAAATTTTGTAAGCAACAACTCAATGACTACAGGACTGTTTTCTTCATTTTCCCTCATGCCAGGGTACTATTCTGTTGTTTTTACTGCTGCTTGCGTGGAGCTCCACAGATGTTTTGCGATCACTGTAGGAGATCACAGGGGCTGTGAGCAGAACATGTTCCTGTGTTCTCCTACAGCGATGTGGGCACATCTGTACAGCACTGACTCCATTGGCACTGTCCTCCACAGGCTCCCCTCCATGGCATGGTCACCCCCCCTAGTGCACTTACAGCACTTCCACCAGAACTGTGTATACACGAGTATCACGCACGCGCAGTTCTGTCATCACCACCATCTTGTGACTGGCAAACAGCTGCCACTCAGATAGCTGTGCCATCTGCTTTCTGACACAGCCACTGTTGCTGCTTCGATAGCCATGCACCACCACCACTCCGATACTCATGCGCTGCTGCTGCAGGTAAAAGCTCTGCACAGCCGTATCGACTCTGACCAGAATTTGTTATTTATGTGAATGTCTGAGTGTTAATCATACAAGTATAACCTCTTATTCTGAATTGTGAGGAGCTCAGTAAGCCCTGTAATGAAGTAAACATTAAGCTGTAAGTTATCTTCCTGATTCAAATTACAACTTCCTGTTGCTAGCCTTGCTTGTAGAGCAGAAAGCAGCTAACTAAAAGAAGCTACATTTTCTTATTAATTTAAAACTTATATCTCAGTAGGAGTCAGTGTCTGTTGAGATTAAGTAGACAGATACTTTATTAGAAGCAGAAGGAGTCTTATTTAGGGTTAAAGAAAGAAAGAAAGTCAGTGTGTGTTCTGTGCTGGGAAGGGTACTGTATCAGCTGCCTTTGCTAAACCAGTAGGAGAAGAGAAACACTAATTGGCGGTGTGGCTTAGACACTAAAGCAGGTGACTCAAATTACAACTTCCTGTTGCTAGCCTTTTTCTTACTAATTGCCCTCCATCCCACCCCTCCACCCACCTACCCTAAGTCAGTTCTACTTTTATAGCCACTGGATTTGACTGTCAACAGGAACTTCCTGTTTGGCAGTAGGAAGGAAGGATCATAGAGAAACATTAGTTTTGTCAAAGGAAAAAAGTAGCTCACTCTCCTCCCCCAGCTGCTGGTGGTCTGACATTGAGCAAGGAAGAAGATAGGAAGTTGCTGTCCCAGAACAGGAAGGGTGAGAGCTGTAAGGAGAGGAGAGAGTAAGCATACAGAGAAACAGTAGAGGGGACACAAAATAAGACATGATAGGAGTGGTGCAGTGCAATGGTTGTGGGGCGGCAGTGTTCCGGGAGACGTTCTGGAGGCTGCGATGCTGCCCTATTTGCAGGCACCTCTCTGGTCTGAGAGAGGAGGTTGCCTGTCTCCAGGCTGACCTGGCTAGGATTCGTGAAACCTCCTCCCCCACCCAAGGACCACCAGGGCCAATGCCACTACCTCAGAGGTTGCCAAGAAAGAGGAGAAGCTGGACCAGGGTGGGCTCGGGGAGGGAGAGGGTGGTGGAACAGAGTTGCATCCCTCCAGCTGTACCTCTCCACAATTCATTCACTCTTCTGGTGGATAGTGGTTCCTCTATGGAGGCACCTGCAGTGGAGACCAAGGAGGATGCTGGGGACCTTCACAAAGGAGACCCACAGGAGGGTGGCATGGGACCCCACAGGAAGGAAACAACTCCTGGTGGGGGACTCAATCATTAGGGGGGTAGAAATGGGGGAGGAAGGGGAGAGGGAGGTAGGTGCCTTCCTGATGCCCGGCTTGAGGGACAGGAAGCAATCCTCAGGATTGTGGGAGGAGCTGCATGAGGGAGGGACCTGGATGTCATTGTCCACCTAGGGATAAAATGACCTGGCTAGGAATGGGATCAGAGCAGTGCAAGAGGTTTATAGAGTTGGGGAGGGCCTCAGACAAGTGGCGCATCGGTAACCTTCTGGAGGTGCTGCATGTCTATGGCAAGAGGTGATGCTAGGGCACTCCTCACCAGGAATTCAATGAGTGGTTGAAAAACTGGTGTGGAGCTCAAGATTTTGGCTTCATTGGGGACTGGGAAGCCACCTGGAGGGATGTAGACCTATACTGGTGCGATGGTCTGCATCTGTCCAGGGGGGAGCCAGGATCCTAGGTGAGAGGTTTAAATGCTTCATTGGCAAGCATTTAAACTAGCCAAGGGGGAGGCACTGAAAAGGAGCAGGGAAATCCCAGCCCCCCACAAAAACATGGTAATTAGTGAGGTAAACACCAAGATAGAGAAGTTATTAGGAGAAGAACAGAGGTAAATGTAAAAAGGCAAAGGCAGTAAGGACAGGAATGGAGCTAAAGGGGTAAGGCTATCAAAAGTGGAGGATGATGAGTACCAATGCCCGTAGTCTGTGTAACAAGCTCCTGAACTAGTGGCCTTGATGGAAGAGGTTGCCTGGATATTGTGGCAGTCACAGAAACTTGGTACACAGAGAACCACGACTGGGATGTTAACATACCAGGATACACAATCTACAGGAGGGATAGGGAGGTAGCTCTCTATGTAAAGGAAGGGATCAAAGCAACAGAACTAAAGAGTAAACAGGGAGCAGATGAGGCACTCTGGGTCACCCTGGAGACAGGAAATGGCACCACAATCTGCATGGGGTTGTATACAGACCCCATCTCAGGAGGAATGGACAAGGAAATGATAGAAGGCTTCTTAGAATGTCAGAAAAAGGGGAGATATGGTTAATGGGGACCTGAATATGCAGATGTTAACTGGACCACCTTTTGCTGCAGGCACATCCAAGAGCAGGGTCATTCCTGATGCCCTACAGGGGGCATGCCTCAGACAGCTAGTATTGGAACCCACTCAGGAGGAGCAATCTTAGACCTGGTACTCTCAAATGGGGACAGAGAAAGAATCTCAGATTTAGAAGTGGGTAGCCATCTGGGAACAAGCGACCACCAAACAGTGTGGTTCACGATAAACACAGCCATACAATCAAGCCATACAAAAGCAAGAGTATTGGACTTTAGGAGGGCTGACTTTAGGAAAATGAGAGAGTGCCTCAGAAAAGCACTAGCAAACAGGTAAGAAGGAGGGGTGGAAGAACAATGGGGAGTAATCAAAACAGCCATCACAGAGGCAACAAGCCTTTGTGTAAAGCAAATCAGTAAGACACAATGAAGGAAAAAAACGCTATGGTTCTCAAAAGAGGTGGCAGGGAAGGTTAAGGGGAAAAGGATAGCATTCAGGAAATATAAGGAAACACAGAAGGAGCAGGACAGAGAACTTTATCAGTTAAAGCAGAAAGAGGCTGGGAAGGCAGTCAGAATAGCAAAGGCCCAAACCAAGGAAAGGATAGCCAATTCTGTTAAGAAGGGATAAGACCTTTATAGGTACATTAGGGAGTGAAGAAAGACCAAGGAGGGATACTGAGGCTTAATAAAGGGAAGGGAATGTGGGTAGGGGGTGACAGTGAAAAAGCAGGGATACTGAACGAATATTTCTGCTCAGTATTCACAAAGGAAGAGGAGGGGGAGGTACCTAAACCAAACAAGAGAAACACTCTGAAGACGGGGGTCGATACCAGTCCATTTACAGAAGAAAGTGTTCTGAAACAACTAATAAAATTGAAGGTGGACAAAGCAATGGGGTCTGATGGGATTCACGCAAGAATTCTAAAAGAACTAAGGGTAGAACTAGTGACACCGCTGACTACTCTCTTTAACAAATCATGGGAGGATGGGGTGGTACCCAAGGACTGGAGGAGGGCAGATGTGATTCTTCTTCACAAAAGTGGGAGCAGGACAGAGGCAGGAAACTACAGACCAGTTAGTTTGACCTCAGTGGTAGGGAAAATGGTGGAATCACTTCTGAAGGAAAGAATTGTTGAGTACCTAGAAGCCAGTGGGGCTGGGACCCAAGGCAGCATGCATTCATGATGGGAAGGTCGTGTCAGATGAATCTAATAGATTTCTTTGACTGGGTGACCAAAGTAGTAGACCAGGGAGGGCTGTGGACATGGCCTACCTAGATTTTAGCAAGGCATTTGATACAGTCCCACACAAAAGATTAATACACAAGTTAGCCATCCTTGGAGTGGGTCCCAAGGTGGTAGCCTGGATAAAAAATTGGCTAGACAACAGGAAGCAAAGGGTAGTAGTAAATGGAGTACACAGTGAAGAAAGATGGGTTACTAGCGGGATACCGCGAGGTTCAGTACTAGGACGGTCCTTTTAATGTCTTTAGAAGTGACATTGCAGAGGAACTGGAAGGAAAAGTATGTCTTTTTGCAGACGACACAAAGATCTGCAACAGGGTTGATACACAAGATGGAGTGGAAAGGATGAGAAGGGACTTGGCAAGGTTGGAGGAATGGCCAAATGTACGGCAGCTCAGATTCAATGCAAAGAAGTGCAAGGTAATGCACATGGGAAACAAAAACCCAGGAGAAGCGTACACAATGTGGGGTGAGATACTGACAACAGTAAAAATGGAAAGGGACCTGGGGGTAATTATGTCAGATGACCTAAAGGTGGGCAAGCAATGTGAGAAGGCAGTAAGTAAGGCTGGGGGGATACTGGGATGCATAGGAAGAGGCATCAATAGTAGAAAATAGGAAGTCATTATCCCTCTGTACAGACAGTTGGTGAGACCACATCTGGAGTACTGTGTGCAGTTCTGGAGACCCCATCTCATAAAGACATAGAATGGGCGGTCCAGAGGAGGGCAACAAAATGGTGCAGGGTCTGCACAGAAGACATACTGAAGAAAGACTAAAGGAGCTTAATATGTATACCCTTGAGGAAAGAAGGGAGGGGACATGATAGAAACTTTCAAGTACCTCAAGGGAATCAACAAAGCCCAAGAGGGTAGCATCTTTCAGAAAGAGAGATGTGCAAGAACAAGGGGCACAATTTGAAGATAGAGGGGATGGCTCAGAGGTAATGTGAGGAAGTATTTTTTCACAGAGAGGGTTGTGGATGCATGGAACAGCATCCTTGAGGAGGTTATGAGTCAAGAACAGTGGGGGAATTCAAGAATGCATAGGACAGTCATAAGGCAGTCCTAGTGGGGGGTAGGAGGAAGTAAGCTGTTGGTTAACTAGGATCTGCAGCTTATCTGTTAGGTAGGAAAATGGGCAGACTAGGTGGGCCAAGCGGTCCTTATTTGCCGTCAAATTCTATGTTTCTATTTATCTGAATTGTGATCAGTCACAGTAATGTTATATTTTATACTTATACTGTTTCAAGTTGTTCTGAAGAAGGAGCTAGTTGTGGCTCTGAAACGTAAATGAATGCTGTGATGGTGTATAGATCTCAGCGTTTTGCATGTCAGTGGGTAATTTAAAGTTTTTTGAACCGCTATTGGACTTTAGCAAATGATGTATGCCTGAGAACCATTCACAACTGCTGCTACTGCTGCTGCTGAAAAATTGTGCAACACTGTGGAAATACCATGGAAATATTGTGGGTTAAATTGCCTTTGGAAAGTTATCGAGGAGTGCTGGCCTTCATTTTGGATTTCTGGGTCCTAATGTGTGTATGGAACTTTAAGTCTGGGTAACGTGCACCCTCATGTTATTCTATTACTGGTTGAAAAAGCAATGCTTTAAAGTTTCTTCGAAGAGTAGTGCCTTTTTGTGTGTTTTGACTGTTTCAATCAATGTTTCTATTTTCATTCATAGCATATATGCTGGTTCATCAAATTTGACTTTAGTGACAGTCAGGATGCTTATGCAATTGAGATTCATATATAGTCAAGCCCACTTAGTGGCATATTGCTCAAACACAAATCCTGTATAAATATATTATTTTTCCATTCCCCGATTCCTTTCCTATGTAGTCCATTACATGAGGCTCACTTAAATGCATTTAAGGAGCCTGTATAAATGCATAATTTTCTAGTGCTGTTCAAGTGCTTTGCAGCTAGTGTGGCCATTCCCCCTCGCCTTCATATGCTGCACACAGGCAGCTGTCAATTAGGTGGTAATTACCAAGTGATTGACTCTAATCACCTGCTTATTAACTGCTATAAATCCCCATTCAGTGTGTAAGCCTTTTTTAACTGTTGGCAAGCACAAGCACTGCTAACGTTCTTGTTCCAGCCTGTTTTTAACTGCTCAAGCACTATTCCCATACTGACTCCAACACAAAATAATGTTACACAAACTTATCTCCATTCCTTATCTTTCCCTGATGTCTAGTGGCACCCCCACTCTCCAATCCCTATCCTTAATCTTTCCCTGGTGTCTAATGGTAGCCCCCTGCTCTCTGATCCCCATCCCTTATCTTTCACTGGTGTCTAAATAGCACTCCCCCACCCTCCAATCCCCATCTCTCATCTTTCTGTGGTGTCTAGTGGCACCCTCCTGCTCTCTAATCTCCATCCCTTACCTTTCTTTGGTTTCTAGTGGCACCCCTCACCCTCCAGTCCTTGTCCCTTATTTTTCCCTGGTGTCTAGTGGCACCTCTCCACCCTCTGATCCCAATCCCTTATCTGTCCCTGGTGTCTGATAGCATCCCCCACCATCCAATCTCCATCCCTTATCTTTCCTGGTGTCTTGTGGCACCCCCCTACCGATCCCCATCCCTTATATTTCCCTGGTGTCTAGTAGCACCCGCCCACCCTCCGATCCCCAGCATGCATCTGCTCCGGTACTTCCCGGCAACTCCAATCATTCCAGAGCACAATCTGAAACTACAGTACATAATAAATAATAACAAAACAATGTCCAGTGTGCCTTCTACCTTTTCACTGCAACCGCTACCAGTCAGGTCACAGTCCCTTGTCCCCAGTCCACAGCGAAGCACTCACTTAACAACAAGATCACACCAGCCACAAACCTGCTTAAATGCATAATCAGCTGACATCACGAGGCTATGCATTTAAGCAAGTTTGACTGTAATCAGCTCATGATGAGTTCTACTTCAGATGAGTAAAGCCAAAATGCAGCATGTTTTTCATTTTTGTGGCCATACTCTTATTTCTCTTTGTAGGGTCATCTGCAATAATGTTAGCCTTAATGGATTGTTCATTGTATTTAAGAAACTTACCATTTAAGATGAGTGCCATTGTGCGACATAGATTCCGCCTGTGTGGCTGGTACAAATTTCTTGTTCCTGTATTATGATTGTGATTGCCACTGTTACACAGATTGTGTATACTGGATATTTGCAAATTGTTGTATCAAACATCTTGAGATAATTAGAAAAATGAAGATTTATTTTTAGTGTTCTTATAGCAGTAGCCACTGACCACCTTCCAGATTAATTTTAGTTAAATTTAATTAATTTAATTTAAGTTCTGAGCATGCTCAGTAGGGCATCAAAATATCCAACAGACCTTGGTAAGCATGCACAAAATTGAAATATCAAATCTTTATAACATGGAATGGTTTAATATTTTTCACCAAACCAACGAAAGGCACCATTCTGGGGCAAGCCTTCTAACCTGAAAATTTCAAACCAAAATTCCAAACCATCTTGACTACAGGTGATGACAAAAACAACAAAAATTAATTCCTAAAATGCACTGTCTGGATCTCAGAATCCACATCCAGCTGGAATGAAACTCAGAAAATCATGAGACCTTGTCCCCAGACTGCACATGCAAAATCTTGTGCAATGTCATTGAACAGGGGCAAAGTGCAAAGTTAAGGGTTTAACATTAAACAGCCCACTCAACCCTAACTATAGTGGTTATAGATAGATAGATAGATAGATAGATAGATAGATAGATAGATAGATAGATAGATAGATAGATATGAACATACAAAACTGACAGCAGATACAGGCTAAATGGTCTTTGTGTCTGCTCGATTGTGCAGCATAGAGGTTAGACTCCTGCTGCTCCCCCCCTTGTCCCCTCTCTTCCCCTTATCTTCCCACTGACTAGTATCTTGCCCTTAACCATATCCCAATCTCTTTAAAGCTCTCCACTGTTTTAAGAGATACCACTTCTCAGGGAGCACATTCCATCCCCCACCACCTCTCTGTAGTAATGCTTCTTTGCCTCCCTCCTGATTTTATTCCTCACCAGCTTCAGGTAGTGCGCCCTAGTAATGCCTTCTCTCCTTTAATCAAAACATGCCCTCTGTACTAACCCTGTTGAATCCCTTAGTACTTGAAGGTTTGATCATATCACCCCTTTCCCTTCTTTCCTCCAGTGAGTACATGTTGAGGTCCCTCAACCTATCCTCGTAAGGCTTCCCCTCCATACATCTGATCATTTTAGTCGCCCTCCGCTGTACCCCCTCCAGTAACATGATATCCTTCTTTAAGTATGGGTTCCAGAACTGTACACGGTACTCCAAGTGTGGCCTCACAAGTGACCTGTACAGTGGTAGAATGACTTCCTCCCTCCTTGAGGTGATTCCTCTAGCAATGTACCCCGGCATTCTAGTGGCTTTTGCCACTGCTTTCCTACATTGAGACGAGTGGTTCATATTCTTTGTAACCATTACCCACAAATCCTTTTCCTCTTTAGAGACGGACAGCTGAACTCCTCCCAGATGGTAACTGCACCCAGGATTCCTCACTCCGAAGTGTATGGCCTTGAACTTCTTAGCATTGAAACCCAGCTGCCAAGTATCTGACTACTGCTCAAACCTTCCCAAATCTCGGAGGTCTTTTCCCCCTCTACCCTATCACAACTGCCCTATCTTGGTGTCATCTATGAATAGACTGATTCTGCTCTTAACTCCAACTGCTATATCCTCTGCGAAGATGTTAAACAGCACTGGCCCCAGCACCAAACCCTGTGGGACCCCACCGGCGACAGCCCTATGAGTTGAAAGTCCCCCCTACAACCATCCTTTGATGTTTGTCCCCCAACCAGTTACCAACCCACTTAACCAGTTTCTCCCCTGCTCCCAGGTTCCTCAATTTACTAGTTAATCTGCCATTCGGTACTGAGTCAAAGGCCTTGCTGAAGTCCAGATACAGGACATCTATGGCCCTACCAGTGACTAGTTCTTTTGTCATCCAGTCAAAAAAAGTGAATCAGGTTTGTTTGACATGATCTCCTGGAGACAAACCCATGCTGTTTGTTGTCAATAATACCATTCAGTTCCAAGAAGGTCACCAACTATTCCTTTAGGATTGTTCCCATGAGCTTATCCACAATGGATGTCAGACTGACTGGTCTATAGTTACCAGGCTTATCCTTGGGACCGCTCTTGTGCAGAGGTACCACATGTGCCATCCTCCAGTCCTGAGGCATGCACCTCATCTTTAGGGAGGTATTGAACAAGTCTGTCAGTGGTGCCACAAGGACCTCAGCCAACTCCCTCAGGACTCTAGAATGTAGCCCATCTGGCCCTGGAGCCTTGTCCATGTTCAGTGACTTAAGGCCCTCAAGTACTCTGCTCATAGGGATCTCCCCATCTGTTATCCTATCTCCTCCCATGCCAGGGTTGCCCTGCCCCTTGGGGTATTAGCCCATCTCTCTCTCCCCCTGGCAAAAACTGAGCAGAAGTACTCATTGAGCACCTCTGCCTGTTCAACCCCCTTCTCTGTCCAACCTTCATCCTTCTTTATCCTTGTGATTTGCCCCCTTGCAGTTCCTCTTCTCCCTTATGTACTTGAAGAAGACCTTGCCCCCCTCATTAATCCCCTCTGCTAGCCTTAGCTCCTTTGAAACCTTGGCAGCCCTCACAGGCCTGCTCAGCTCCCTGGTTTTCCTTGTGTACTCCTCCCTATCCTTCTCACTTTTGGACCCCTTCCATCTTCAGAAGGCAGTCTTTTTCTCCCGCACCCTTATCTGCACCTCCTTTGACCACCAACATGGCTTCTTGGTCCTAGCCTTCTTACTGTATTTCTTTGTGCAGGTGTCTGTGGTCGCTAACGGGCCTTCCTTCTGGATAGCCCATTTCTGGATGGTATCCATGTCAGGGATGATGCTAGCCAAATGCCCCTGATGATATCAGTCATCCTGCAGAAGTCAGCTCATTTGAAGTCCACTGTCTTGGTTTTGTAGACATCCCCTCCCTACCCATATCCAGAGAATCACACTGTTCAGTGGTCACTACTTGCTAGGGGTCCTCAGTCCATATGCTGCATGTAGTCTCCATCAATCAGCACAAGATCCAAGATGTTCCCTTCCTTGTCGGTTCCTCAACCTTTTGTGACAGGAATACATCCTAGAAGGCTTCCAGAATGACCTTCTCCCTAGTGCTTGTGCTAGACATGGTTTTCCAATCCACCCTTGGCAGATTAAAATCCCTGACCACCGCAGTGTCACCTCTTCCACAGTGTTTCAGTAACTGATCTGCCGGTTCTCTATCAATGCTCTCTGACTGTGACGGTGGTCTGTACACAACCCTCAGTCTGACCCTTTTACCTGTATTGTTCTACGGTTGAACCCATAAGGCTTCCGGTTTCCAGCCTCCCCTCGTCTCCCTCCTCCTTACTGCTCACTATCCCTTCCCTCACAATTAAAGCTACCCCTCCACCCTCCCCTTTTGTCCTAACCCTGTGATACAGTCTGTATCCCGGTAACATGATGTCCCAGTCATGGTGCTGGTTGGCCCATGTCTTGGTGATGGAAGCTATAGCCACCTCCCCTTCTGCAATTCATGCTTGGAGCTCCAGGTATTATGTTTCCCAAGCTCCTTGCATTTAGTGACACCGCCCTCTAGCCGGATCCCCTGCTTACCCCAATACTCCCTTCCCCTCTACTTCCTCTGATTTTTGATTGCCCCCTTCCCTCCTTGCTAGCTAGGGGTGGGAGGCACATTGCCTCCCTCTCCTTTTGGCTCTGGCTGTTGCCCAGTGCTAAGTCTCTCCCCCTTAAGCAGTTTAAATTATACTTGGCTGTAATGAACTCCCCCAGTTTCTGTTTCAGGACACAGGAACTCTCCTTGTTCAGGTGAAGCCTATCTGGTGAGTAGAGGTTCTTGTTATCTCATGTTGCCCTACAGCCCACTAATCCAAACCCTAGAGTTCTACACCACTCTGCCAGCCATGCATTAAATTCTATGATCCTCTGTTTCGTGACTGTACTTGCCCTGGGTACTGGTAGGATCTCAGAGAATGCAACTGTTTGCTCCTCAGTGCTGTACAACCTGCCCATGCTCAGAACCAAAATTTCAAATCCTTATAACTTGGAAATAGATTAACATTTTTGCACCAAATCAATGAAAGGTACCATTGTGGGGCAAGCCCTTTCCACCCTGAAAATTTCAGATCAAAATTCCAAACCATCTGGGCTGTGACCGGTGACAAAAAAAAGGCAAAAAAACACTGATTTTTCCTAAAAACACACTATCCACATCTCAGAATCTGCACATCTGAAGGGAATGAAACTCAGCAAATCAAGAGGTATTGCCCCCAAGACTGCACATGCAAAATTTCATGCAATTCCATTGAATCGTGGTAAAGCTATTAAGGCACAGATTTGGGGGTTAACATTAAACACCCTACTCAGCCTTAACTATAGTGGTGCTACTGCACCACTATAAGATATATTCACTGCAAAACATACTCTTTTTATGACCCACCTCATAAACAAGGTGAAAATGTTCAAATCCAACTGAAGTTCATGTCACCAACTGACCATGAAATAGCCTTTCAGACTGGATATTTATAATTCTACTGACATTGTTCATATGGTAGGTCTCGTACAGTATGCCCTGCAAGACCATTGGTCCGTGAGTGTGGACCAATGGGCTGCAACACATACTATAGCTGTCATTCGGCAGGTGGGCGGGTGGCATGGTGGGTTAGAGCCGCCCACCAATGATGGGGGAGCAGGCGGGCAAGGGGTCCTGTGTGGTGGGAGGGTTGGGGTCCCACTGGATCACCAAGGAATGTTTTTACATACTTTTATTGGTGATCAGGGAAATGGGAGGGAAGGGGTGCTACTAGACTACCAGGGAATCTTCTTACAGACATTTACCGGCGATCAAGGAAATGGGAGGGAGGGGGGTACCACTAGACCACCAGGGATTGTGTGGAAAAAGCATACCCACAATCACGGCTACAGGGTGGAGGATGCCCCGGGACCCCCTCAGTGCACATGGCATGCTGTGCAGGGCACCAGGTGCAAGTCGCAGGACTGTCCTGTGCAAAGCATGCAAATGGGGCCATAATGACATGCAAATGGCCCCATTTGTGCCTTGCATATATTATGGTCTCATTTGCATGCCCTCTTCTGAATATCACTGGTGATGCACCCAGCGCAACTGCATTTGCACTGGTGCATCCCTGTGCTCCCTATCTGTGGCTTGTGCTGGCACAGTGTCACTGCGCCGTGCACAGTGCCACTGAGCCATGCACTGTCCATGCCATATTCAATGGTGCTCTACCATGGCACATCACAGTTGAATATCCCCTGGTCCTGTCCCCGGCGCATCCCAGTTGCACTGCACCCATGCATGCGCCACTGCCAAGCTCAGTCTGAATATCCAGGCCACTGTATTTACATGCATGGTAAAAAAAACTTGTGCACTTATGTTCATGCTTTACCTCTTAAGTTGTAAAAAAAATACTGATTGAGATGGTTGCCATTTCTTCTTTCCTTTTAAACTCATGAACATTGAAAATACCTAAAATGATCTCTTTTAAAAAACAAACACCTGAATCTAGCTAAACAGGACCCATTTAGCTAGATCATGTTTCCGTTGTTTTGTTTTAAAACTTGTCAGAAATACCTTTTCCTGGACACCCAACATCCAGGGTACCCAGCTTAGTGAGAGGAGCTGTTCAGCTGTGTTCTCTGTATGAGAGCAGTTGATCTTTGTTGAGTTCTGCAGTCACAGCTGAAAGCCATGCTGTGGGCTGCAGTGAGAGCACTGAGTCACTGATCCCCTTTTCTGTCTGTCTATCTGTCTGTCTCTTTCTTGTCTCTCTGTCTATCTATTTATCTATCAATTTACAGTGTTCCTCACTATATTGAACCTCGCTATAGTAAATTACTGCATATAGCAAGTGCTACCTCTGACTCTCGACTAAAATCCAGTCCTGTAGTCAGCTGTTCAATCAGCACTGACCTGTCAACACTGACAGTGCTTGGTGTAGGTGTTCAGATTTCATCAGCTGCACCTGCTCAATCAAATGTATGTGCCATTTGTACTAATAAAGATTACATTAATTACAATTAATTTAACTTTATTTAACCCCTCTTGAACACATCTTACAGTGCTGCCCTGTATTTCAAAATGAAATGGTCGGGTAACTCTGTTAAGACAAAGCTTGATATTCTTGATTGCCTGAACAATGGTGAGGGCATTAAAAAATTTCCACAGAAACAGGGTTCTCCAAGTCTACCATCTATGCTAGGAGAAACAGGAATAGTCCTTGAAAGTCTGTCTTGGAGAGCTCAGAATCAGAAGTTTTGAGTCACAAAAGCTCCATAAGGTGGATAAGGAGGAAATTAATAAGACAACTCAAATCTGGCTCAGTCAGCAGCACTTACTAATGGTGTCCCTGTTTCTGGTTCTCTTATCAGGGAAAAGGCTGACCAATATGAAGGGACTTTTATGGGGACTCAAATAATATGCACAAAAAGAGAGAGTGGGATGGGTTCCCTTCAAAAATTACTCCAAAGGAAGTATGCAGGCGCTGGTATTGCCGGGAGGTCCAAAAGTTCAATTTTCAGAAATCACCAGCCACACAAGAAAAAATTAAATTCTGCTTCTTTTATTTTGTTCAACAAGTTATTTACATAGATGATCACCTGGCCATGCCTATCGTTTCACCCTATGTGGGCTTCTTGAGGCTAGGATCTAAATATAATAAAATTAACAGTATTATATAAATAAAGTGATTTTTTTTAATTGATGACATATTAGTTTTCTGTAGTAGTGCCCAAATATCACAAGGTTATATATCTTTCCAGTTTTTACATTTTAACCAACAACAAAATTAAATAACAATACTATAAAATTGTGTATCTGTTGTCACTACTCTCTGTTTGGTACCAGTTTTATTGCACAGGCTATTTGAAGTAAAATGAAAAGTTCTAAATTATAATTCATAACTTAAAGGTAGTGAACTTCTGTCAATAAACTATCTGTAGTTCCTCACCCCAACATCAAGGGTGCCCAGCTTAGTGAGAGAAGCTGTTCAGCTGTGTTCCCTGTATGAGTTCCTATTTTATGTTTCAACCTAATCATAAGAAAAGTAAAATGTTCTCATGTTAGATTCATGCAAAATTCTTCTTACTCATATCTTAGTCAGTCATGGAGGACAGTAAATTATAATAAATCAAATCAAACAGGTAATCATACCTTATAATTGAAACACTGTTAATGGTGTCATTTTTTGATTCATAACAGGAGAAATCAGGAAATAAAATTCCTATAAATAAATGTAACACTGTATGTAAAAGATATGTTTTCCACTGTATTTTGTTCTTTGTTAACCTGGAAAGGCTCACCAGGGGAATCAAACCTAGGTCTGCCTGTTAGATGTACTAAGCAAATTCACAACTCAACACTCTAACCTCTAGGCTATACTGCCAACTCTCTCTCTCCCTCTCTCTCTCTCTCTCTCTCTCTCTCTCTCCCCTCCATGGACCTGATTCCAGAACGGATACGCATCGCATGAAGTGTCTTGCACCAAAACAAATTGTACAAATAGCGCTTTGCACCATGAGTTCCAACAATCAGTATTACAAAAGGCAGCCTGCGACATGTCTCACGCTGCCTGCACTGAAGTGGCCCTATGCCCCCATGTATGCCTTAAACCCCCTGTGACTTGGTGCAAGGGGGTTTATGGCAGCAGTTGCACCCTATTCAAGGAGAGTGGCCACTGAAACAGCACAGTTGCTATTCCAGGAGACTCCCCAGAGGGATTGGTCCAAGTACAGTTAGATCAGCTATTAGCTGGTCTAACTGTACTCTGTATCCACCGGGGTGCACCACTGTGCCATGTGCACCCAACAGTCACCCCCACAAACCCACACATGCCCCACCCACCCATCCTCCATTGGGGACTGCACATAACTGCCATCTGCAGACTGCTGCCACCCCCAAGCCCCAGTCCCCAAGTAATGCCCCACAGGGATGATCATGTCCCTCGGTCCCTGAGAATTGCCCTGCAGGTCTGATCATGCCCCCCCAATCCCAAGTCTGACCCCCAGTGCCCAGCTTACCAGTAACAGTATAAACACCAGCCATAATCCCTGGTAGTCTATTGGCCCCCCACAGCAGTGCCAGTCCATCTCCCACCATTCACAGTCAGTGACTGGCATCCCACCTCGCGCACCTCCACAGGCAGCCACCAAGTGAGCTCCCTCTCAGTGCATACTACCCTATACAGTACATGCTCAATGAATGACAGCTCATTCATTGAACATGTAAAGTATACAGTAGTATACTCAGAGGGAGCTCAGTCGGCGGCTGGCCATGGAGGTGAGAGGTGGGATGTGCCAGTCGCTGACTGGGAAAAGGTGTTGGGAGTGGACTGGCACTGCTGGTTGGGGGGATTGGGGCCAATAGACTACCAGGGATTATAGACTGGGTGTTTATACTATTACCAGCAAGCTGGTGATTGAGGATTGGTGATTGGAGACCAGGGGACATGACCAGCCCTGCAGAGCACTTCTTGGGGACCAGGGGGACATGATCATCCCTATGGGGCACTTCTCAGGGACTGGGGGGACATGATCAGCCCTGTGGGGCACTTCTCTGGGACCGAGAAACATGAGGAGCCCTGTGGATCACTTATCGGGGACTGGGGGATATGATCAGCACTGCAGAGCACTTCTAGGGGACCGGGGGGACATGACCTGCCCTGCAGGGCAATTCTCAGGGACTGGGGGGACATGAGCAGCCCTGCTGGATAATTGTTGGGGACCGGGGAGACATGAGCAGCCCTGAGGAGCATTACTTGGGGATTGGGGCTTTGGGCGGGGGCATGTGCCCTGTCAGTGGGCATTTACTGTGGCTTGCAGCACCCTGCTCAAGTGCATCCTCCCTTTGGCATAATGCTTGGGGTGCCGCAAGTTGCAGATGTAGCCGCTGGGGACCCTGGCTGTTCTGGAATCGGGCACAGGGTCCCCAGTGCATCGGCATTTGGCGCAAGTCAAATTTTCAGCAACTGGCACCATGTCTTCTGTAATTGGGCCCCATATGTCTTACTCATTTTTCAACCTATTACATCTTAGTAACATTATACATTAAATAATGTTCATTTTTAGACCCGGTGGCTCTGAGGGTTGAGGCGCTGGACGCCACACCTCACGCCACCCGGCAACCCAGGTTGGAATGAGCCCTGGCTGTCGGGGTCAGCAGGGAGGACTGGGATTGAGCATCCATAGACTGCTCTCCCAGTCCTGAGGTGGGATGAGGAATCTCGCCGTGCTGTAGCAGCTCTAGGGATGCTCAGGGGCACCTACAAGTGCTGGCAATCCTGGAGGCGGAATGCAGCCAGATGTCAGCACGCTATGCCCAGATCTCACTGCACATCTGCATTCCAGGGGACCAATTGGAGGAAAATGGCTGGACGCAACCATGCAGCTTGATGGCCGCGCTGCAAGCCGTCTGGAGGACTTTGGCAGAATCCTGTCGGGGAAGGGTACAGGCCTGTCCTGGCTGGCTGAGGCACAGGGGGAGCCCTCCAGTGGGATGGCAAGACAGCCTTGGTGCAGTCTGAGCTACCCAGTTCTCCAGGTGGGTGGAGCTGGCAGCTGGATGCCCCAAGCCGGTAGTGTGCAGCAGCAGGTGGCAAAAAGCATTACATAAAATAAAAAAAAATAATGTTAATTTTCCAATAAATGTCTGACAAAATGATCCTTTACCTGGGAGCAATCACAGTGCTAAAACTTTGCTTTAAAAGAGCTGAGTCTGAGAGTGGAAAGCATGAGCTGCTCTGGTCCCTTGTTTACATCTTGAGCAGCTCTGTTTATTGTTACTAAGCAACCACCAAACACCTAACCTTGGGGGTGGGTTCCCACTAATCTGACAGCAATCCTTGCTGCCTTGGTGGCAACCACAGATTGGAGGATGTTCTGGTCAGCCCTCAGCCTCAGCAGTATGACGGAGAAGTCTGCAGCAGCATTCAGCGCAGTGCATAATGTTAGCTGACATAGTGTAAGCCAAGAAAGGTAAGACAAAATAATACTTTGCTGGTTAGTATACCACTTTTTAAAGCACTAGCATTTCTGACAGAATGTAATGGAGTAACAGAAAAATTTAGACTATTCCTACTTTTTTAGGCATTTACCAGCAAATCTGGAACCTCTCGTACTGCAATGAATTTAACTATAGGTATGTTTCACCATTACACTGTGATTTAAGTGTAGACAATTTTTGTTTTCATAAGTAAGAGAAATTAAAAATGAGATTGTTGCTTTCCATTCCACTATTGACTTTGACAGTGAGTATCTAAATTCATTGGTAATAGAAGCGTCTTCTAATTGTGATGTTACCCTTAGGTTAAAAGATTAAAAATAACATTGAGACACAGAGCCTAGGATGCAATGAATGTTTGAATTTATTAGAAAATGAACATTGTTTAATGCATAATGTTACTAAGATATAATAGGGTTGAAAAATGATTAAGACATATGGTGCTTGATAGAAATAACAGACAGAAAGACACAAGGGCTGGCAGTATAGCCTAGAGGTTAGAGTGATAAACTGTTAATGAACTTGGTACATCCAGCAGGTAGACATGGGCTTGATTTCTCCTGGTGGGCCTTACCAGGTTAACAAAGAAGAAAATAAACAAAAATACAGTATAAAACATATCTTTTACAGAGAATGTTACATTTATTTATAGGAATTTTAGTTCCTGATTTCACCTGTAATGAATCAAAAGAGTACACCATTAACAGTGTTTCAATTATAAGGTATGATTACCTGTTTGATTTGATTTATTATCATTTACTGTCTTCCATGATTGATTAAGATATGATTAAGAATAATTTTCCATGAACCTAACATGAGAACATTTGACTTATCTTATGATTAGGTTGAAACATAAAAATAGGAACTACGGAAAGTTTATTGGCAGAAGTTCCTACCTTTAAAGTATGAATTATAATTTAGAACTTTTCATTTTACTTCAAATAGCCTGTGCTATAAAACTGATACCAGAAAGTAGTGACAACAGATACATAATTTTATAGTGTTGTTATTTCATTTTGTTGTTGGATAAAATACAAAAACTGGAAAGATATATAGCCTTTGTGATGTTTGGGCCTACTACAGAAAACTAATATGACATTAATTAAAAAAAACACTTTTTCTGTATATAATACTGTTATAGGCTTGAATACTAAATGTATAATTTTATTATATTTAGATTCTAGCCCCTGAAGAAGCCCATGTAGGGTGAATCATTGGGTGTGGCCATGGGATCGTCTGTGAAAATAATTTGTTGAACAAAAAACAGTGGAATTGATTTTTTTCTTGTGTGGTTGGTGATTTCTGAAAATTGAACTTGAGGACTCAAATAAACCTTACTCCTTGACTATCTGGCTTTGGTGCTTCGAACCTCAATACAGCATCTGCTGTGTCTGTATCATCGGGGAACAGTGTTCGAGTGACTGTGTTGCAGCACCAATGTTTTTGCCAGATTTGAAGAACATCAACCCCCATGGCTATATCCCAGATCCAATTTACAACTGTTATGAGATTGGGTTGTTCTGGAGGTGTTTGCCAGGTGTAACGTTGGCAGCAAAAACTAAGCTGAATGCCTCTAAAGGCTTTAAATTTAGTATTGACTGTGTAATGTTCTTACCGTGCACCAATAGCATCTAGTCCAATAAAATCAAGCCTTTATTTATTGAGAAGTTACTGTAAAGTTTCCACAGTGTTAGCAAGAAACAATAAAAAAAATGTTCATGTGTATTATGCACTTTTTTCAGTATCCATCTTGCTCCAGACTTGCTCTCTCTGTAACAAGCACCAGTCTGTAATGAATGTGTAACATGGCTCTAGTTTTATTTGTTATAGCGGCGTACATGCTCTTTCATTATTTTTATTAAATGAACCAGGGTGCCCACCCCAGTACTGCCTCCAGGTGGACCACCTTTCCCAGTTTTTATTTGTTTTAATATATAAGCAGACCAAGGTGCCCACCCCAGTATTACTTTTGTGTACCCCCTCCAACTCGTCTGCTCCCCATTTGCCAAAGATTTGCCCAACACTAGGGTGCCCAATCACCAGTGTCAGACTGTCATCTGAAATAAAGAAAACCATGCCTTAAAGATTTTTTCACTTCTAAAAAAGAAAACAGTTCCTCACCAATCAGACCCCGCTACCCCAACCACGCACTTAGCACTCACCACCCCCCACACCCCCACCACACCACCCACACATGATCACTCACCTCTCACTCACTTGAAAATGTCCCATGGTGTAGATCCACTCACCAACTGAAAACAAATCTTGCTGCTGGAACTGGTGCCTGTGATATAAGAAACTAAGATAAGTGCAGTTCAATGTATTTCAATTGGGTTTTGAACTTTGATGCATAACTTTGTCATTTTTGTATATTTTCACCCCAAAATTTCAACATGGCCATTTTGGGACACCATCTCATGACTAATGGTGGTGGAATTATGCAAATCAAGCCCAAAAGGCAATTTTGCAGGCACATGGGGAAATTATCCTTTGAAAATTTGCACTGCCACAGTTCATGAGCGGGGGTTCATAAGAAGACTGTGTTGAAAATTTGACAAACTTAGGAGTGCACATTCAAATTGTTTTTTGTATGATCACTCATAGAAACATAGAATTTGATTACAGATAAGGACCACTTAGCCCACCTAGTCTGCCCATTAACTTTGGTAATTTGAAATATTTTGATCTCAGATTTTCAACATAGCCATTTTTGCACACCACTTCATGAATGTGACAGCACCCATTTTTCAAATCCTGGCCAAAATGTTTTTTTATACCTGTGATGCAGAATAACATTTCAGTGGTGAACAGTGATGTTTCTGTGGAGATTTGAACATGTTCACCTACCTATTCATAAGGTGGGGCAATAAGAAGGTTATTCTGAAATCCTGGTGTACAAATACAGTAAAATACCCAGGTTATGACTGAACATTCAAATCCCAGAAAATGCAGCACCGGAAAAACAAATGTTCAGTTGAAATTCAAGAGTTTTATTATGTGCTCAGACATTCATAAGGCAAACAACAAACAGCATTTAGCAACAGCATACAATATGCAACAGCTACAGCAATGACTAGTACAATGGCTAATGCACAGACTGTTCAGCTTGAGCTAAAATAGCAAGTGACCCCAGCACTTCAGCTATCCCAGCCTTCATCAGGAGGTGTGTCCAGTGGTAGAATGAACTGCCTTTATGCAGCCAGTGTATCAATGATGTCATCATCCTGAAGTGCCCATATGCAGGAAGTGCAAACTCATATGCCATAAAGTGCAAAATAAATGTGACAGTGAGTACAATAAAATCATTGTATATGTAATAAACTAACAGGTTATTATACAAAATTATTTAAAAGAAAAGGACTAACACCAATAACCATTACAAAAACTGTAGTTCTGGGCATACAAATTCATATTAAATTCCATCATTTAATATTCATTCTATATAGCAAAATAATACCTTTAGTATAAATAATTATACAACATATTAATTATGATGGAAATCATATGGTTATTTGACATGATTAGCGACACCAACACAGTGACCTACAGCCCTGTCAACAAAATCGACAGTTCACTGACAGGTCACTGTGTTGGTGTGCCTGAGACAGGGGCACACTGTCTCCCAGTCCTGCAACCCCTCCCAAAATCTACTCGAACTCAAAGTTGATAATCTATAATACAGGGGTTGGGTGCAGGGGCCAAGCCCTCTGCATGGTTTCGGGCAAAGCCTCTGATGACAAATGGACTGGAGACAATTGGGATTATGTCAACTGCAACTTCGATCAGCATAAATCTTGTCACTGTGATGCCAGTGGACAAAGTGTTGTTGAATCAGCATAGAAGAGCCAGTCATCACAGGCCCTAGATTTTCAAAGGCAGAGAATGACACAGGTGCAATGGTATTGAGAAATCAGCACTCCAGACACAAATATTCAGTGAGACACAGGGTGCTTGTGTCAAAAACAACTTTTTTTTTGCATTATTTATTTTTATTCCACGGCTGGGGGGAGGTTGTGTCTTTGGTTCCTCCACCCTCCATCTAGCCAGCTACAATAGGTTGCTGCTGCCCTGCTCCTGGGCAGAGCTCTTTACCTCCTTGCCATTGCCCCTCTCAGTCCATCCGACCACAATGGGGAACAGGAGGGTGGACCCAGGAGGGAGCTGCCTGGTGCAAGACCCCAGCAGCGCCGGCAAGAAGCCTTCATGCTGCTGGGAGTTTTCTGTAGAGTAGTTCCCCTGCTGGAGGAGACGTGCAATGATGTCAAGGGATGGAGTACGCAGGCTTCCGTACGTGGTCTTCCTGACGTCTGCCTCCTCCAGACCCTTGTTTCTGCAGCGTTGGTGGTATTGCCCCCCCAACTTCCACCAGGGGCAGCCACATGCTGACTGCTGATGCCCCCAAGAGAAGGGCAGTAGTCCTCCGGACACTCAATCCTTCTCCAACCCCTGGTGACCCGTGCTTGTTCCCAAACACAGGTCATCAGCGTGTGGCAGTGTGGCATCCAGCGCCTCAACCCTCAGCACCTCCAGGCTAGCCATTGTGTCAAAAACAACTGATGCAAGGTGCAGAGTGCCTCAAACCTTGCACCATTTCTGATTTTCAAATGGTGCTTGCGTCTAAAACAGGTCTGCATTCACCAGAGTGGCTTGCACCATGCTTGCACCAAAAAAAAGGAGTTCTGCGCCATGTTGGAAGGGATGCCTGCATCACCGAAATGATGTACCATCCCTTATTTGGGATTTTCAAGGAATGCAAGTCCTGTCCTTGTGCCTAAGATGCACATCACTATTAGACCAGCCAGAGCTGGTCTAAGGGACACTAGAGCATATAAAAAGGCCCATAGCAGGTGGTGAGACCTGACTATGCTGCTATTAAGTGCTGGTATTCTTCTGCAGGACTAGTTTAGAACATTGTGGGGCTTAGTCTTGGCCATTTCATCTGCCATATTTTTGACTTAGCTTGTGACATTCTTGTCCTTTTGCATCATTTTACACAACTTGAACCATTTTGGACTCAACTTGCACTATTTTTGAGTCAACATGCATTATTTATTTTAGTGCAGCTTGAGTCATTCTCACCCCTTGCATCATTTTGTTGATGCAGTGGATCTCTTGCATTAATTTGGGGGACTTTGTCACCGAGAATGCTTTTCTTGCAAAATATGGTGCACAGTATTTGTCACGTCTAGATCTGACAGAATCTGGTTGTTTGACACAGCTGGAATGGATCTAAAGGTCCTTTGAAAATCTGGCGCATAATTGTTATACTGTGTTGAATCATTACATAAAAGGACCCTAGAGAAAATAAGTTCAATCAAAATTAGAAAAATTAGAAAAAAATCCATCACTAATATCCAGTAACTTAATTTCATTTCACATATATTGCAATGTTAAATACAAAAAGCAGAATTATAAGACTAGCTACTCAACTTACTTTCCATTCAAGAATTTATTTTTATTCAATTTTAAACACATTGATTATAGTCTATAGAAGTAAGGCAGAAGTTAGTTCAGACCCCTATCAAGAGAGAGGTTTATCTGGATAAATGCACGTGATCACATATTTCTGGATTTGTCTACATGATACTTTTCCAGCTGACAGTACAGGTAGAAAGCAATAGTCCTGTGGAAAAATAAGAAGACACATGTAAGTGAAAACAAATTAATGCAGTAAAAAAGGTTTCAGGGCCCACTATCTGTTTATATCTGCTGATTTTACACTTTCTAAACAATAAATCTAATAACATTATCCTCTTAACTGAAGAGTTGGTCTGTCACTACCGTATTTTTGAGATGTAATATATTTGAGAACCATAAATCTGAGATTTTCAGATCTCAATTCATGAACACTATGAAAGTGTGTACCAACCAGTGTGTCCAGTTTATTTTCAATGTTTCGAACATGCTCCTGAATTCTATTTTTCAAGTTGCATGCAGTTTTACCAACATAAGTCAACCCACATGGGCACCACAAATAGGGTTGCCACTTGAAGGCAACCTGACTTGTCAGATGGCCCTGATGGAAATGGCCAGGTGACAGGGGAAGACAGGGGAAGGGGAAGGAGAAGCAGCTGGGGAGGTGGGGTGAGGCCTGGTGACGTGGTCACACAGGTGTGTCATTTGATGCAGGTGCAGGGCCAAGATGGTGACTGGTCAGGGAGGGGTCAAGTGGGGTCCTGATTTGGGGTACTGAGGGGGTTTATAAGGTGAGGCAGCTCTCAGATCTCCCTCTTTTGCTGAGAATTTGATCACATTCTTAGCACATCTTGGGCAACAGGTTGGAGCTGGTGAACACCTAAGAGGTAAGGTACAGGCCTGCAGGCCTACGTTAAGCCTTTGAGCCACGTGGCACTTGGGCAGTGTATTGTTACTGTTTTCCATTTTGGATGATGATATTTATGCTGTTATTTAGTAGAATCCAGCTTGCCAGGAGTGAGTGCTGGAGAGGCCACTTGTGTGCTTGTTACTGTTTGTCTGTTGATATGTTTATATTTTATGGTTATGCCACGGCCCCTCCTCCCTCTCCACCTTCCGTATTGTACATGCCATTAAGTCTTTCACAGTTATACAGTATGGAATTTGCCTTATGTGTGTTATCACTGTTAAACCATTTGGTATTTACGCAAGTTTACAGCTCTGCTTACCTACTTGTACTGTCTGTTTACCTGTATGTTATTTTTACAGCTCTGCTTACCTGCTTTTACTGTTCTGTTTACCTGTATGTTATTTTTTACCCCCGGGTCGCCCCTGAAAAAGGGACCTCCGGGGCCCAGTGGGCCTACCCGGTCAACAAAATTCAATAAATAAATGGCTATTTTGGGAGAATCCTGCTTTGCAAGAGCGTGTGCTCAAGATGCCATTCATGCATTGCTTGGGGTAGGTAGCGGTGAATAGAGCTGTTTGTTTTGGTTATGATGTGGCAAAGGGTTTTAGAGGTAGTCGCAGCAGGACCCGGCCAATTTGGCCAGCATTTTAATCACAGATGGGGATTTTGGCCAAGATGAGGTGAGGCCGAGAAGCAAGAGTTTGAGCACATGTTTGGGTTGTCCAAGGGTAAGTGGGCTGGGCCTGCCAGAGTGCCTGCTGTTTTCCACATTTCAAAAAAAAAATGATAAGTAAGAAAGAAAAGAGGGTAACCTGGAGCAGTTTGATGGTGAGGAGCAGCATGGTTGGCATCTGGTCTCTCCTTTGGCTCAGGTTGCTCTGACTGGCACTGGGGGGATTTGTCTGTTGCAGCACCTAATGAGATGACTTGTAGGGTGCCCACTTGGAGGATGGCCATAGCTAGCATGGGCAGCCTTGTTGTGGTGGCATGGGGAGTCAGTTGGGCTCATAGAGTGGGCCAGCGCCAGTCTGTGAAGCACTCTGGCCAGGGGGGCTGGTCACATGACCACAGAGCCCAATGGAAAGGGGTGCCTGCCCCTCATAGCAAGGCCTGGTGTTCGGTTCCCAGGTGGCTGCTCAGTGCAGTGCCAGAGTTTGGCCACAGGCAGTGAGGACAAGACCCCAGGTTGGGCCAGGGTAGAAAGGGTCTCAAGCGCAATGGAGGAGGTGGCTTCCCTCGACTCAAGCATTTAGTATTTGGTTTCCAGAGGCTGCCTGGTGCAGTAACAGAGTGGTCCTGCGGGCCCACATTATGTGGACTCTGGGATGGGCCTGGGTGGAAATGGTCACAGGGCACAAGGAAGGGCGCCCATGCCTTGACTTGAGGTTTTAGCTTTGCTGCTGGGTGACCACTTAGTGCGTTGGCAGAGCATGCCTGCAGGCTGCAGGGGGGCCCTGGATGGGGCCTAGATATTAGTTGATGGCCAGGCTTGGGGAGGTTTGGTGTGCTGCAGCTGGACTGCCTGGGGTGGTTTTGTACTGGTTTTCTGGAGCACTTGAGGGCAACTAGCCAGTGGCCATGGGGTGTGGTCTGAGCCCTGGGTCATGGCATGGAGTGAGCAGGGCACGGCCAACTGGACAAGGGGCATTTAGCCCACAGACAGATGCATGAGTACAGCAGTTAAATGGATGGGAAGACCTGCTGCTAGGAATATGTTGGCACCTTAAAAGCAGATTCAAGACAGCCATGGAGGACACCTGTGATGCCCTTAAGGCAACAAAGCATGGGGGGTCTTCAGGTATGGCAGTTGCATTAGCTGGTGCAAGGGTTTGTATAATGGCAGTTAACTTTGGGCCCCTGGAACTGTGGGGTTTTGAAAGGTGGGTTGGGGGATGGAGGGGACACCACAAGGGGTTGGGCAACAGTGGCACAAGTGAGAGTGAGAGTGACCAGGGGCTAAGTGCCTAGGGGGTGAATGGGTGGTTGAGCAGCTACAAGGGCGATTGGGATTTTGGCATGTTCTAGGGCTGGGATCAGTCAGCAGGGCCACTCAGGAATGGGGATTCATGAGGGGTCGAAGGGGGAAGGAGCCAATGCCAGCAAGGGCAAGGCCTATATTGTAAAGAGTTGAAACTGGAAGGCATGGTAGGCATGGCCCCTCGGGGGGTCAGATGCACTGCAGCCCGCCTGGTTGGGGCTGTGGGTGAATGGCTGATGGTACCTATGGACCAGCTTCCAGAGGAGCACATGATTTCCGAGGGGCAGCCAGGTCATGGCCATGGGGGCGGGCCACAGGATACGTGCTAACTACTCAACCCCCTCCCTTATTTTTATGTTTTGTATAGTAGCGAAGGATGGCACCAAAGAGAGCTCTGGTTTCCAGTGCCAAGCTGAGGAGAAGTGTCAAGCTGATGGACAAGATGATGGACCTCTTGAGGGTGGCCCGGCTGCGGGAAGAAGAGGAGGAGGTGATAAGGAAGCAGAAGGAGTGGGAGAAGCAGGCGGGCAGGGGCAGGGGAGGAAGAGGCATTGTGGAGCTGTGCCTAGCCCTCCGCCATTTCTCTACCAGAACCGCACGGTACCAGCTGGGCCAGGCCCTAGTGGGGTAAGGGAAATATGGACTTATCTAATGAGAGGATTTGAAAGAATACTTGGAAGGGCTGCTCAGCCAATGGGGGAGAAGGGGGCTAGAAGAAGATGGAGAAGGCACTCCAGGCAATAATAAAGGGGCAGTGGAGAGGGTACCGGGGCTAGCAAAGACTAAAAAGGGGGGGGGAATTGTATAAGGGGCCTCCGGGCTTTACACTGGGTGACCACGTCACCCCTTAAATCAAGAAAAAGATTTGGAAGTGGGAGTATGTGGACATTTTAGGGCTAGTGTATGAAGACACAGATAGGAAGTATGAGCAAAAGGAGTTGGTGGGGAAATCCGAGATGGCAGTGGCGTTGGCGATTGTGGGGCATGAAAAGGAGGAAGCTAAGTACAAGGGGAAGAACATAGACACGTGACAGGTGGGATTCCAGATCTTCAGTGCATTGGTGCTGAAGAAGCAGCCGGAGTTGGCAATTCCCCTCCTAACATACACAGCCATCATTCGTGATGCTTACAAAGCCAAACTGGGTTATAGGTGGCTAAATGTGATGAGACTTTTCAGAAATGGATGGCAGCAAAAGGAAACCTCAGGTTGGACTGCACCCACTTGGAGCTGTGGGTGAGAACCTTGTCAGGTCTGGCAGGGGGGCATGGGGGGAATCCAGTAAGAAGAACATGCCCACCCTAGTAGCCAAGACCTGCTGGGGGTACAACAAAGCCTTTTGTACATGGGAAAACTGTAAATTCTGAGATGTGTGCTCCAGATTCTTGGGGCAGCAGCCAGTGTCAGACTGCCAGCCAGGGGAGATTGGGGTAGCCAGCAAGGGGCAAAGGGCAGGAACAGTCCTTTTGGGGAGAGCCAGGGGGGTTCAATGGGAGGGGAAAAGGGGTGCATAGCAGGGGTGGCTACAATTCCAATTATGGGTGGAACTGAAGGTACAGTTGGGATGGGGCATTGGGGCTTTTACCTAGCGAGAACCCCCATAGTCTGTGAGGTGGTCGAGGCCTGGACACAATTTTACCCAGAAACAGTTAAGGGTACACTGCTGTGCTGGGGTTTCAAGCATGGGTTCTCTTTGGGTTTTGGGGGATGAGGAAAGGAATGAAAGTGAAGAATGTGGGATCGGTGAAGGGGAAGGAAGACTGAGTCAAGAAGACAATCTGGAAGGAGGTGCAGGTGGGGAGGGTGGAGAATCCTTCAAGGCACCCCTGCACCGACTTCCAGATATCCCACCGGGGGACCAAAGAAGCAGCATTGGGAGTTTCGCCTCATCCACCACCTGCCTTATCCAGAGGGGGGCCTTGGTGAACAATGGGATCCCCATGGACCTCCGGGTAGTGTCCTACACATCTTTAAACCAAGTGATGTTGATGATCAGGGTAGTCGGGGGAACATGATAAGTGAAGACGGACATAGAGTCCTTCTTTTAGTTGTTGCCAGTCAGACCGGAGGACTGGGATCTACTGGTTTTCAATTTGAGAGAAGGTGTACTTTGACAAACCCATGCCGATGGGTTGTCCATGGCATGTTCAACATTTGAAGCCTTCAGTTCGTGGGTGCAATGGGTTTTTTGGGTAGAAGTATGGACACAGACAGGTGGCACATTATTTGGACAATTTTTTTTGCTCAGTGGGGCTACAAGGTGAGATGGAAGGGATGTTGGCAAATTTTAAGGAAATGTGTGGGGAGTTAGGGATCCTGCTGGTGGAAGGAAGACCATGAGGGCCCAGCGCAATCTGGAGTTCATGGAGATAGAGGTAGATAGGTACAAGAATGCTTCCATCTCCCAGGAGACCAGGTGGCCTGTCTTAGGGTTTGCTGGAGCAAGTAGGTGAGAGAGGAGGCGCCACTGTCATTAGTGCAAGGAGACCTGTAATTTCACTTGCAGGCCATAAGCCCAGGCAGAGCTTTTACCAGAAGGTTGGCTCTGGCCACGGGGAAGGCAAAGATGCCACATCATTGGGTGGATATCACAAAAGGGGTATGGGAGGACTTGCAGGTTTGGGCCGATTTTCTGTAGAATTACAATGGGGTCACATTCTGGCAGGAGGATTGGGCCTATAACACAGACATAGAGCTATACACTGATGCCTCTGGGGCCCTGGAGGTGGGAGCATATTTTAGAGGGGAGTCAATTTCGGAGGCCTGGTCAAGTGGCTGGGGGGAGGCTGGTGTGCTGAAGGACATTACTTTTTTGGAGATATTCCCCATCTTCATGGCGATAAAGGTTTGGGGGGACAGGATGAGGGGAAAGTGCATATTGTTCTGGTGTGACAACAAAGGGGTGGTGGAGGTGATCAATAGGCAAGGGAGGCTTATAGATACAGTGGGCAAGGTGAGGCAGCAACTGGTATTGCTGAGGCTGCAGCTGAACTTGTCTTTTAAGGTGTGGCATATTGAAGGAGTTCAGAATAACATTGCTGACAGTCTTTCCACTTGCAGTTAAACAGGTTCCGGGACTTGGCTCTGTGAGCAGCAGTACACAGGACCAATGTTCCCGAATCAGTTGTGGGAGACTGGCCAGAGAGATCCCGATGGTTATACTGGAATTCCTGGTCCAGCCAACATGCTAAAGGCATACAAAGGGGCATGGGGGCCTCCCAGGAGTTCTGGGCCCAGGAGGGTTGGAGGTAGGTACACCAGCCACTGAAGAACAGGTAAAACAATACATGGTCAAAGGTGGGGAGAAGGGATGGCCCACACCACCATGGGGGTGCAACTGGCAGGGATTGGATGGGACTGTAGTGATAGGTCATGGCAGGACCTAACCAAGGCAGGGCCATGAGACTGATGCTCCTGGGTTGGCAGAAAGGCCAAGGTGTGAGGATGGACAGAAGGAGGCCGATCACAGGGCAGCTTTTGATGCAGGTTATAGGAGCTATGCAGAAAGTATGTACATCGTCCAAGGAGGCATGCTTGTTTCAGGCTATCTGTATGGTCGTGGTGAGAGGGGCGTTCCAGATCAGTGAGGTGGTAGCACAGAGGAAGTCTGATCAGCAAGGGGGATTACAAGCCAGTGACATCAGTTTTGGTCAGGACATCGTGATGGTGCAGCTGCCCAGATCAAAAACTGATCAGCTCGGCAAGGGGGAGGCTGTGGTGCTGTGGTGGCAGGCACCCGGGGAGATTTGTGCAGGTAAGGAATTGGAGGACTACAGGATAACCCGGGGAGAGGGGGGAAACCTGGTTCCAGCACAGAAATGGGAGCCCGGTAATGGGATTCCAGGTGGGCGGAGTCCTCAAGAGGGATTTAAGGTTTGTAGGAGAGGACCCAGACCTCTTTGCCCCCCATTCATTCCGGACAGGGGCAGCATTGGAGGCCATGAGAAGGGGTAGGTCAGAGGAAGAGGTAAAGAAGGTGGGGCAGTGAAGGTCTAGCTGCTACAAAAAGCATGTCAGGTAGTGATGGTAACGGATGTCTGCTTTCTTTACCCGGCAGAAGGGCAACAGAGACACATTTGGATCATGGGGCATTCCTTTATTTATTAGGCTGAAAAGTTTGCAGCAACCAGGTGTGGTGGAACGCAGCTGAGGATGGATGTGGAGCACACAAAAGTGTACTGAAAAGGATCCGTGGTATGAGATGTCTCCAACTGATGCCGTTGTTGCAGGAACCTTGGGTTCGGTGGAGCAGGCCAGACATGTTAATTATACATCTGGGGGGGGGAATGATTTGTGGGAAACCCCATGGGGGGCACTGGTACAAGCCATAACAGTGGATTTAGAAGGGGTAAAAGGGTGGTGGCTGGGAGTGGTAATCGGCTGGTCCGAGATCACCTCCCGGAAGGTGTGGCAACAAGCCAGAGAGGTCAGATCTGTTGAGAAGGGAGGAAGGACTCAATAAGAATGTAGCCAGGCTAGTTATAAAATGGGGGAGTGCATATACAGCACAGGGACATTTCCTTTGAGGCCTCTAGAGGTTTACAGGTAAGATGGGATCCATCTCTCTGAGTTTGGCATGTGCTTTTTCCTAAGGCCTTTGGTAGACCTGGTAGGTAAGTGGGAGAGGAAAGGAACTAGGTACTAGCCTCAAGGGGACACATGTTCCAACACTAGGCTGGAGATGGGTCAGTGGATGGGCAGGGGGGGAGCAAGAGAGGGAAGAAGGGGGGGCAGACAGAAGGGGGAGAGGGGCAGGGCAACATGGGCTGGGGTCAAAAGGTACCCAGGCATGGACATAAAAGGAAGGAGGGGAAAAGGGGATAGTGCTAGGGGTTGGATGTTAGTGTCAGGACCTAGGAGGGAGGAGGTCCTGGTAAGTTCATACCTGTTACTGGTGATGGAGTCAGGGGTTGGATCTGGCATCCGGACCCTGAAGACAAGAACTGGAGGAAGAGGGCCAAGAAGGAAGATTGAGGAGATGTAAAAGAATTGACTGGATTATGAATGCATGATTTGGACTGAAACACTGAAATGTGGATTTTATAAAGTGAAATGTAAATATTAATTGGTATTCAATATAACTGTTGCCAATGAGCATCCAAGCCAGAAGTGTGAAGAGTCTTCATTTCTAGAAGGGATCAGATGACAAATTGGATTGCCACTTAAAGGCAACCTGAATTGTCAGGTGGCCCAGATGGAAATGGCCAGGTGATAGAGGAAGAAAGGGGAAGGGGAAGAAGATGCAGGAGAGGCTGGTGATGTCATTACTGAGGTCACACAGGTGTGTCATTTGATGCAGGTGCAAGGCCAAGGTGGTGATTGGTCAGGGGGAGGGGCCAAGTGGGATCCTGATTTGGGGTGCTAAGGGGATTTATAAGGTGAGACAGCCCTCAGATCCCCCTCTTTTGCTTAGAATTTGATCCCCACACCCATCTTAGGAGGAACAGAGTGAGGAGGGAGGTGGTTTTTAGGAGCAGGGCATGGCCCAGGGCCACAGAAGGGCGGAAGTGGTCATGTGAAGGGACGGGGACATGGCAGAGGGCATGGTGCTGTGGAAAGGCAGCACTGGGGGCTGAAAGAGCCCAATCGGGCAGCAAGTCACCCGTGCTTTTGGGGAAATAAAGATGGGGAGGGATAGATGGGCAGGGATGAGCAAGAGAGGGAAGAAGGGGGGGCAGACAGAAGTGGGGAGGAGAGCAGTACAACACTGGCTGGGGTCAAAAGGCACCCAGGCATGGACAAAAAAGGAGGGAGAGGAAAAGGGGACAGCGCTAGGGGCCGGATCTTAGTGTCCAGACCGAGGAGGGAGGAGGTCCTGGTAAGTTGGTACCTGGTACTGGTGATGGTGTGGGTGGTCGGATCTGGTCTCCGGACCCCGAAGACAAGAAGCAGGAGAAGAGGACCAAGAAGGAAAATTGAGGAGATGTAAAAGAATTGACTGGATTATAAATATGTAATTTGGGCTGGAACAGTGACATGTGGATTTTATAACGTGAAATGTAAATATAAATTGGTGTTCAATAAAACTGTTGCCAATGAGCATCCAAGCTAGAAGTGTGAAGAGTTTTCATTTCCAGAAGGGATCAGATGACAATGCATCAATAACAAAGTGCCAGAATTTATGAATTCTCTAATGTGTACCTTTTTCTGAATTTTGGGTTGAAAAAAAGTCTTGCCTGGTGCACAGTATTTGCATATATTGCATCTGTGGCATTTATACACCATCTTTGCTCTTTCAGGTAACTAATGATGGTAGCCTGGTGTTTTTATCTTGGTGCAGAGTTGACTGTGG
Organism: Neoceratodus forsteri; assembly: GCA_016271365.2. Taxonomy (NCBI): domain Eukaryota; kingdom Metazoa; phylum Chordata; order Ceratodontiformes; family Ceratodontidae; genus Neoceratodus; species Neoceratodus forsteri. The sequence continues at coordinate 1,262,553,788 of CM057449.1, read as the reverse complement.
GCTAACTTGTCTCTCAGACTAGTGCTACAGCTAAAACTTACTCATGGTCTTTGTCCCACACTATTGCCAACCACTTGGCAGGAAGAAGCAGGAGCTACAGTGTGTGTTCCTAAGGACTAAAGGGAAGTATTTATTCTTGTAGTTTGGTTAGCTTGTAGTTTGGTCTGGATAGTTTGTACTGGGAGGAGGACTCGTGGCCTGTTTTTTTTTTTTAAGCAGCAGCTGTGTTTTTTTTTAAACAGGAATTTTTTTGAATTCTGTCTGTGGCAGTTACAAAATCAAACTGCAAACAGATTTAGACTTGGGGGTGGGGCAGCTAGCCAACAGCCATTTTAGTTAATTGCTCCACTTTGCATTGGGAGCTGGAAGAAACAGGAGCTACAGTGTGTGTTCCTGGAGACTAAAGGGAAGTATTTATTCTTGTAGTTTGGTTAGCTTCTAGTTTGGTCTGGTTAGCTTGTACTGGGAAGAGGACTTGTGGCCTGATTCTCTCACTCCCCCCACCCCTCACCACCACCACTATTAAATAGGCAAGTGGACCACTCCCAGTAGTGGTTCCACCTATCAGGAAGGGGCAGGAAGTGGAGTAAGTTAAAGGGGTGAAATCTGGTTTAAAGTCTTAAAGAAATATTGATGCAAATGTAATGGTTGTGCATTTTCTTTTTTGAGGTAAGGGCTATTCTGGGGACAGTGTTTTGACAGAAATGCAGATTTACAGTTCTTAAGCAATACAGATGCAATTGTAAAGATCTGTGAAATATTTAGAGCCTAGGGAATACAGGGAAGATGTGGAGGCCAGGGCAAGGAGACAGCTGGATTAATGGAAGGGAAGAGTGGAGGGGTATGGATGACTGGATTGGGGCACTGGGAGGCCGGGTGGATTGTGAGCTGTGATGGGTGTGGAGCAGCACTGATTCTAGGAACCTTGTAGAAGGTGGTGGTGTCCAGTGAGCAGGCTGTTCAGACAGCTTACGCTGGAGATAAAGAGCTTGAGATGGGAAATGGAGGCCAGAAATGACAGGATGAGGAGGAGGAGATGGGGTAGAGGGGCAGGGAGGGCTCCATTGCAGGATAGACCAGGCTGCCAAGGGCCAGAAGGGGCATTTGGCCAGGAACCAAGTCCACAGGGTCCTGGAAGCTCTGGAAGGAGGTGTTAGCAGGTGTTAAAGAACATGGGCAGACAGAAAGGAAGTAAAAAAGAGGTTCAGAGTAAGCAGAGACTGGGAGGGATTACAGGGGAGGACTTGGGCAGGAGGTTGAAGACAACAAACAGGTACACAGTACTGGGTGATGAAACAAAGATGGAGGTTGGGGACACCATAGAACAAGAGTCAGGGGACCAGAAGGGAAGGTGGAAATGCAGGGTACAAGGTGAGAGGGAACGCTGGGGGGTAGAAGTGGGCAGTGACAGGGAAGCCGGTCAAGTTGGCATGAACACACTAAATAAAGGGGGAGGAAGGCCAAAACATGAAGGGAGGGGGTGAGGGGGAGTCACAATGCAGGGGGCAGTGGGAGGAGGTACACGTAGTGGAAGGGGAGAGGTTGTGGAAGGGAATGATCATAGAAGGGATGGAGGAGGAGTAGAGCAGGTGGAGGTGCAATTGAAGAAGAGAGGGGAAAAAGGGCAGTGTATGGAAGGAGAGGACACTGAGGAAAAGGGACTCATAGGAGGGCAAACCATGGAGGAAGTACAAGGGATGGGAAAGCGAGTACAGTACTTGTATTAGGGGATTCTATGCTCAGGGGGGTGAGATGGGGAAGTAAGGGAGCAAGGAAGAGCTGAACCTGGGTGGTGTGTATGCCAGGTATGACAGTGGGGAGAGAAGGGCAGTGCATTCAGAAATGTGTGAAGAAGATGAGAGGGAAGCCTCATATCATTGTGCACCTAGGAACAAATGACATAGAGGGCAGTGCAGTGAAAGAAGTGCAGGAGAGGTTCAGAGAAGTGGGGGGTATCTGCAGTACGGTGGGAAGCTCAGTGACATTCTCCAAGGCACTCCCAGTACCTAGGGCAAGCATAGTGAGGAAACTAAGAATACAGGAGTTTAATGGGTGGCTGAAGGGGTGGTGTGCAGAAATGAGGTATGGGGTAGTAGGGGAGTGGGGCAAGACATGGAACAATAAGGGGCTTTATGCCAAGGATAGGCTGTATCTCAGCATCGAGGGTACAAGGGCATTGGGACAGGGTCTGGAGAAGTACATTAAAAACAACATAGATTTAAACTGAGGAGAGAGGGAGGGCTGAGTCAGATAGCAGGGAAGAGGCACCTTCTAGGGGAGACTGGAAGACCTCTCCCAGAGAGGGAGCAGGAGAATGAGTGGAAGTTACCAAGACAAAAGTGGAAGGGGGAGAGATGGGAAGAGGAGGGGTGGGGTGCAAGGTGGACCATAGTATCCTTGCATGCAAGGTGCTTAGCAAACAAGGTGGCAGAGTTCCAGGCAATGATGGTAGAGGGAGAGGTAGATATTACCACCATCTCAGAAACCTGGGCCACCCAATACCATGACTAGGATCTTACAACCCTGGTTTACAAGGTGTTCTGCAGGGACCAGGAAGGGGAAAGGGCTGGAGGGGTGACTATTTATGTTAGGGAGGGGATACTGTGTACCAGTAAGGAGGGGATGAGGGAGGCCAGAAGCCATAATGGTATTGCTCAATGCCTAAAGGTAAGAAGCTCAGGATGGGGATGGTGACAAGCCACCTACAGAGTGAGGAGGTGGATAGGGAGCTGGGGAGCAAATCAGGAAGGTCAGTGGCAAAGGGAAATACAGTTATAGTGGGAGACTTCAACCTACCTGGGATTGCCTGGCAGACAGTAACTACAGCACACGCCAGGGAACAGGTACTGCTGTATGCTATCCAAGACAGCTACCTAGTGCAAGGGGTGATGGAACTTGCTAGAGAGGGGAACATACTGGATTTGGTGCCAACAAATGGTGATCAAGTCCAGGATGTGGTAGTACAGGACCCTCTAGTAGAAGGCGACCACCACTCAGTGTGGTTCTTCCTCAACATAGGGAAGGAGTCGGCTAAGACCAGGACAAGAGTGTTGGATTTCAGGAAGGCAGATTTTGACAGAATGGGCAGCATCCTAGAAGGGTATTTAGCTAAGATTAACCCAGTGATGTATGCTGAACAGAAGTGGGCAATCATTAGGAAGGGGCTGAATGAGGCCACAAACACGTGCCAAATCTCAGAGTAAGCAGTCCAGGTCCAAAAAACCTAGCTGGCTCAGCAAGGAAGTGGAGTGGAAGGTGAGGGAAAAGATTGACCTTCATTAAGTTCAAGAAATTGGGCGTGAGGAGGATGGAGAGGTGTTCATAAAGGCATCTGAGGAGATGACCAGGTCAGTCAGGGCAGCCCAGGCAGCAAAGGAGCTGAAGTTGACTCAGGGGATCAGAGAGGAGGAGGAAAAGGTATTCTTTAAATACATAAGGGAGAAGAGGAGTTGTAGAGATGACATTGTTAGAATCAAGAGGGATGGGGGATGGGCGGAACAAGGGGAAGAACAAGCAGAGGCACTCAATGAGTACTTCTGCTCGGTGTTCACAAAATAAAGGGATGACCCAATACTGTAGGGAAAAGGGGGAAAAGGTGAAGGGGGCAGAGATAACAGATGGGGTCATCAAAGAGGATAGAGTTCTGAAGGGCCTTAAAGCCTTGCAGGTGGACAAGGCACCAGGACCGGCTGGTGTACACCCAAGGGTCCTGAAGGAACTGGCAGATATGTTGGCAGACCTTCTAACAGACCTCTTCAACACCTCCTTGGAGATGGGGAAGGTACACAGGGACTGGAGGATGGCTCACATGGTGCCCAGTCACAAGAGTGGATCCAAGGGCCAATCGAGCAACTACAGACGATGAAACTGACTCCATAGTAGGAAGTTGATGGAGACCATTCTAAAGGAGAGGTTGATAACCTTTCTCGATAGTAATTTGTCTACAGGATGACAGAGCATGGGTTTGTCTCTGGAAGACCATGCCAACTAACTGATCGACTTCTTTGACTGGGTCACTAGGGCAGTTGACAAGGCCACGCTGTGGATGTCCTGTACCTGGACTTCAGCAAGGCTTTCAACTTGGTGCCCCATGGAAGGTTAATGAGCAAGCTGTGGGACATGGGGTTGGGGGAGAAACTGGTGGAGTGGTTTGAGAGCTGGTTGCAGGGCAGGCAACAGAGGGTAGTTGTAAGGGGGAAGACATCCAAGCCAAGGTCAGTAACAAGTAGGATGCCACAGGTTTCAGTGCTGGGCCCTGTTATGTTCAATGTCTTCATTGAAGACATTGCAGAAGATGTCCAGAGTAAAATCAACCTGTTTGCAGATGATACTAAGATTTGTGCAGAAGTGGACGAAAAAGAAGGGAAGCAGGCACACAGGGAGGATCTAGCTAAACTCAAACACTGGTTTAGGGAGTGGCAATTGGGGTTTAACATTAAGAAGTGCAAGGTCATGCACCTCAGAGCAAGAAATCCCAGGACCAGCTACTGGCTGGGGAGTGCAGAGTAACAGCTTCAGAAGAGAGAAGGGACCTCAGGATAATAGTCACAGAGGACATGAAGGTATCAGCACAGTGTAGGAGGGCAGCAGCAGGAAAATAGGATGCTGGGTGCACTGCCAGAGGATCACCTCTAGAAAGGAGGAGGTCATCCTACCCTTGTATAGCTCACTGGTGAGGCCACACTTGGAGTACTGTTGCAGTACTGGTGCTCATACCTCCAAAAGGATGTGAGCTTACTGGAGGCAGTGCAGGGCTATGAAAGTGATCATGGGACTTGAGGAGTTGCCGTGTGTGGAAAGATTGAGGGAGTTCAACATGTATTTTGCTGATAAATGGGTGACCTCTAAAACTCAAGCAAAGGGATAGTGGCAGAGTGTGTTTCAACTCCAATCTGAAGGATGACTGTGAACTGTTATTTCTTGGGGGAAAGGTGGATGTCCCTACAGTTCCAGTTAATGTTTATAATGAGGTTAGAGCTTCTGCTAATTATATTGTTTCTGCTTTGATTAGGGTAGTGTTAATGTCAATCCGGCAGTGCATTAATGTCTGTAATATTTTACTGGTTGATGTTACTTACAAATATTGATGTATGATGCTCCTTCATCTAGTACTGGACTGCTCTATTGACTTTCTGTGGATTGCTGTTGGTGTTTGTTAATAATGTATTTTCTAATAAAATGTTTATATACAAAAAAAAAAACATGTATTTGCTGGAAGAGAGATGGGAAAGAGGGGACATGATAGAGATGTCTAAGTACTTGAAAGGCATAAACAAAGTCAGAGAGGGAGGATTGTTCCACTTACTGTAAAGGAGGAAGGGTCACTAGGGGGCAGAGTCTGAAGTTGGAAGGAGGAAGGTTCAGGAGGTAGATGAGGAGGCACTACTTTACAGAGAGAGTGGTGTGGTGAGATGGAACATACTGCCAGAGAAGTTAAGCGCTCAAAGGACAATGGATAGCTTTAAGCGGGGTTGAGACAGAGTGAAGGGCAGAATTAGTACAGACAAGAACACAAAGGGGAGAAAGACCAGGAAAGGGGGGGGAGCGGAGGGGTTTGTGTGGGGCTAGGGCAGCTGTATTAATGTAAAACTAAGAGCTACACAAACAGGCAGACTTGATGGACCTGTGGGCTTTTTCTGTCAGCAATTTCATATGTTTGTATGTTCATACTTCCTCCTCGGTAAAATTGGCCAGTTTTGAAAAATGTTGTGCCAGATTTTGCCTGCCCAATCATTGTGCTCCGTTATAAATGCGATGGGGTTAGAATCAGATTTTTTATTTTTGTTACTGTTCAGAAGTTGATTTCTATAATTGGTTAATGCTTTTTATTTGGATTGTTTGAGAAGATTTTTATCATAGCCCCTTGCTAGGAATTTTGATTTAAGTTTTTCTGCCAGCTTTTGAAATACCTCTACATCCTTGCAATTCCTTCTGAGAAGCAGGAACTGACTATATGGGACAGATTATGGGGCCGGGGTAGCGCAGTCACTGTTCACAAACAGTGAACTGTATCAGGTAGATGTGAGAGACCAATGGGTTTAATCTGCTGGCAACAATGTATGTATGGGATCCATGACAGGTCGCCGTACAGCGAAACTGTGATGTCGACTACATTTGCGGTCAGCAAACAGTCTCTCTCTGAAACTTGTTTTCTTCAGAGGCTTCCCCCCTGAACCCCCTCATGTACAGGGCTGTTCCCCATAACCCCCACTAAATATAATCAACTCAGTCAGAGCTGATTAGGGAGGGGTGCAAGACCCCAAGAATACACTGCCGGGTTGGCGCTGACACTACAGTGACCTGGCACTGTAGTCACTGTAGTGACGGTCACTGTCGAAATGTCACTGTTGGCAGTATATACCATATGTATGTATAATGCCACTAGATCAGCACTTCTAGCATGTAAAACTGAACTGGTGGCCATAGATTTCCTAAAGCATTTAGTCTCTAATTGTTTCAGTCTCATCTGAGTACAGTATATTGAGACATCAAGAAAATTAACGTACCTCATTGCTAGCTGTATGTGTAAATTTTAAATTCAAATTGTTGTCATATAGCCAGCAAATGAATTCATCAATGTCAGAGACATTGCCCCACCATATGCAAACTAAATCATCTATAAAATGATACCATGCCACACTTTTATCAAAAAATGGATTTGTACCTGAGTTTAGAACATAAATTTCATCCCATTTGCCCAAAATGAGGTTTGCATATGACGGGACATAGAAGACCTATAGTAGTCCCTAAATATGTAGGTAATGCTCACCGTTAAATTCAAAGTGATTATGTGTTTGTAAAACGTCAATACAAACATGATGAATTCAGACAGAATGGTTCCCCACCCTCATCCTTCTCCAAAATAACAACAGGCTTCTTATCCTGTTGATGTTGAATAAGGGTATGAAGTGCCTCCATATCAAGCCTAAGCCAGATATAGCTTTCTTCCACACAGGGGACCCAGATTTGAGGGGATGTGCTAACAACAAACCTAGGATTTCATTTCGGAGGGGTCATAACTTAGCAGACTTGCTTACACATAGTCTATAAATGAAACCACAATCACTGCACACCTCTTGGCTTCCACCGCAACCATTTGGTTGCTTCCACTGTGGCCATTGTAACATTTGTAAATTTTGCCAGCAAGGTGGGGTGTTTCTATACCCATACATGGAAAATAAAAATTGAAATCCAGCAATTTATTAACTGCTCGACCATGTATGTAGTATACATTGTACAATGCACATGTTCACTCATTTATGTAGGTAGAACAAAAAGAACTTTACATGAACGCATGCAGGAACATATTAGAGCCATCCAAAAGCCAAAACCCAATATACCAACAGGTATTCATTTTGACAAGAGCCACAAAAAAGACACTAGGGAAATTAAGTTTATGGGAGCAAACCATGTCAAAGACAACATTAGAGGTGGTGACAGACTTAATAAACTATCAAAATTTGAACAGAGGTAGATCTATACTTTGAAAGCACTTTTTCCTAAAGGGTTAAATGACTGCTTGGACATTATAGTGTTTTTATGAATGCTATGAATTTTTAATAACTGTGTTATGATTGATTCAATTATAGATTTAAAAGTCTATGATGTATTCCACTTTTTAAATCCCTTCCCCATTTTCCTATTCTTTATCCCTAAACTCTCCATCTTTCTCCTTTTTCCCTTTCCTGACCCCAATAATCCTTCCTTATCTACCTCATTCCTCTATAACTATCTCCCCCCTCATCTCTACACCAGGATTTAGATATTTGCATGGAATATTGACCCCAGTTTATTCAAAGCTGTTTATTTACATTCCAGACTAAGTTATATGCAGAAACACATATTTATGTGTCTGAATATTATTAAACATATGCTGTCTGGTCTGACATATTTGTGAACTGAGAGTGCTGCCGTTTTGTGCTTTTTCATTTGAATCCTGTTTCGGTAAGCACTGACTTCTTCCCAGTGATGCTCCAAATGCCTGTGGTCTTATTGAATACATGGACCCTATTAGTTGTTCATTTGTTTGGAGCTGCCGGGGCTGATCAGCATTTTGCCAGCATAGTCTAGTTCAGCTTCAAGCCGGTACCGGGAAAACATGTGAAACTACAGTTTAAGCAAACTCTGAGTAAAAACTGGTTCTGCACTATGTGGATGCATTCCAGCCTCTAGTCTTATTTAAAGCATACTATCTGAATGCTTTGAAGTGAGGATGCAAAGTGACTTGCACGCCACTACTGAAATGGAGGAGGTCTCAGAACAAGCAGTTTTCTCGTGCTTGGAGTCGGTGGCTGCGTCGGTCAGGCGTCTTCTTCATAGAGAGCCACAACCACAACAACAGTCTGGTAATGTACCTGAGATTGAACCAACAATGAAGTCATTGTTCCAACAACGAAAAGTTGAAATTTAAAGAAATAAATATCTCTTATAGCAAACATTTTCTAGCAGATTACAAGACAAAGGCTATGCACCCTTGGGCCTTAGATTTGAAAAAAAACACCTATTGGTGGGTTTCTTAATGAAACATATACCAGGCTAGGTGGGGTCGACACTTACAACATGCTCTAGCACCCTAGTTGAAATTTTGGTTGATCAGGACAGAAATTTACGATACTATTTCTGCTGAAATTGACATTACAACTGAACAAATTGTAAAATATTAAGATCATCTATTATTTAAAAACTATGAGGTTAATTTGAGTAAGAAACTCACTACACGGATAAAGAAATCTCGGCCAGAAAGGAGATTAAAACCTTAAGGGACTGAAGGGACTATGAGTGCAATTAAATATTTTCTTGGCAAAGACAAAATAGATTTGATAGTAGCCAGTCAAGAGGTCACTCACAATTTAGAGGAAGATCAAAAAGCAGAAACAGGGGCAATAATAGAAGTTATAACAACAACAAAAAACAACAAAGATGGCATTCTCAGCCCAACAATAGCAACCAACACCAGGGCTCAACACAAACTACTGCTCAACCTGACCCACAGATGAAACAAGTTACCTATGCCAGCAATACTAAATCTGCCCCAAAAAAGGGAGGAAGACAAGATGCAGCAGAAGGGGAAGGGGGAGCAGGCAACATCATAGAGAGTTTGAGGAGCAGAACACCAAATTGTGAACCTTTCAAATACAGTATAGAACTGAACAACTCTCAACTAAATCTTTTAAGAAAAGACTCTCATTTGTGCCTCAACCAAAAGTAAATAGTTTAATGTCTATATAGATATAAAGAAATCCATTAGAAAAATCTGTCTGAAAAAAGTTCTTCAGTAAAAAGGCAATATGGATACAGATATTTCTAATCAAAACCAAGAACAACTGGTGGGACTCGAACATACTAATCTTAATGACATTTTCAATGCTGTTGAGGAACTGTGAAATGAAGCCCATGATTTAGACAATACTGTTCCAACATCACAGCCAGTAAATCCTAGCATTACTGGCCCCACCAATGACAACATACATTCAAACTTTAAACCAAAGTCATCTTTCAACCTCTCCCCTTCCATTTCATCAGCTATTATTACTTATGAATCTCTAGTTATGCAGGACTTTCAGAATCTTTTTAAAGCAAAATGGCCAGATCATAAAAATAATTTATCTGAAGCCAAACATAGGGCTTTGAAGGAAATACAGAATATGAAACAAATAGAGGTAAAAGAAGTGGACAAAGGTGGGAAGGTCGTAGTACTTAACAAGGACCAGTATGAAAGTAAGATTTACTGGCAGCTGGATGACAAGGATAGTTACAGGAGGCTTAAGTAAAATCCAACAAAAGTAATAAAGATGAAACTTGATTAATTTTTGGATGAATCAGTACTGAATGGACAGATTTCAAAAAAAGAAAAGGAATATATGACAGTAGCCTCCCCTGTTATTCCAACTATCTACATCCTGCCTAAAATTCATATGGATCAGACCAACTCCCCCCCCCCCCAGTCAACCCATTATATCAGGAGTAGGTTCAGTAACTGAAAAACTTTCTACATTTGTCAACCACTACTCAAAACAGCTAGTGCCAGCCATCCTATTTACATGATTCAATGGATGTTCTGGCAAAGCTTGGGGAGTTGGCTTACTGTAGATGCCACAAGTCTATATACATGTATTCAACATGACATTGGTATTTCAGCTCTTGAATATCATCTCTCAAGTAATCCTGTGGCTTCAAACTTTCCTAAAAGTTTCATATTAGAAGTGGTGGAATTTATTTTGTACCACTATTTCATTTTTGATTGTAAATATTATTTGTAAACAATCGATACTGCGATGGGGACCACTATGGCCCCATCATACACAAATTTATTTGTGTCCTGGTGGGAGTAAACTTGCAAGCACTAAGCCATGACAAAGGTGGCATCTAATGGGGAATTAATGCATAATTGGGATCATTGAGTGCCTACGGCCCAATCATACATTAATTCCTCATTAGATGCCACCTTCTCAGTGGCTTATTGCGCTTGTAGCATGGTTTTCTGATAGTTAACTATATTAGAAATACAGATATCATTATCTAAGAACTGCTACAGTATAGAGACACTGTTTTATTTGGAGACAAATCTTTACTGTACTTTGGAAACTTGAACAAATACTGATTTATATACAGATGTTACAGAAAACAGATTTTATATATTGCAAGAAAGCTTTATTTAAAGTAAGTTTACTAAATTGTGTAAATCTACATGGCTATTATTGTTATAGCATGTAGGAGGACTCAGTATTATGTTTTGGGATTTACCTCTGGCACTGATTAGCATAATATCTGACCTTGTGTTCAGCTCTTCGCTGTCCATTGCATGTCGCCTTGAGTTATTGAATTGTTGCACATCTTCTTTTTATTCTAAGACAGTAGATAGTTGTATGCAGCTATTTCTTTTACTGCACCGTATGTTGTGCGCTGCAATAATTGAAATTAATAGTTCTGTGAACCGTGAACAACTGAAAGTTTAAGGGATTAGGCATTTCTGCCTGGCGCACATCTATATGCCCAATATACTCCGGAAGTATTTTTTGTTCTCCACTGCTGTTTTCCATTGGGCTACTATATCACACAATGTTTTCTTTTCCAAACACTGCTTTTTTCTTTCCATAGTTTCGGAAGTTACTTCAGTTTCAACACGGCATTATTGTTTAAATAATACCATGTTGAGCTGCTAACATGTGACTCATTTCAGCCAATGACTTTTCTGTTTTCGTTCCTTCTTCATTTAGCCATGTTACAATCATGTTTAATGATAACAGAAATCCATTCAAGACCAACATTTGCTTTTGGGGTAGGTTTATCGATGATCTCCTTGTCATCTGGAAGGAGGATGTTTCTTCAGCTACAGTTTATTAATTTCATTAACGCAAATGATATGGGCTTGAATTTCACATTTGATATGCACATTTCTGAAATCACATTTCTTGACTGAACTTTAAAAGGTTTAGTAGGAGAAACAGTTCAAAGTAGTACCTACAGAAATCCTGCATCTGGTAATATGCTATTACATGCAATGAGTGCCCATCCTCAGCATGTAAACAGGGGCATTCCATATGGTCAGTTTATTCGAATCAGATGTAATTGTTCAAGTTTAGCTGATTTTGAGAAAGAAAGTGATGATTTAAAGGTTAGATTCTTTTCCAGAGAATATTCATCAGAATGCATAGAAAGGCATACAGAAGAGCTAGAAACATTAGAAGGAGCAATTGTTAGAACCAAAGGTTCTGCTCAGACATCTGACAAAGATCAACCTAACACGTTTGTTACAGAACATAATAGAATTTCTGGAAATATTGCTGGAATAATAACTAAGCTTTGGGGGCTACTTCAGGGGGACCCAGATTTGATGGGATTTAACAACAAACCTAGGATTTCATTTCGAGGGATCATAACGTAGCAGACTTGCTTGCACATAGTCTATACATGAAACCACAATCACCACACACCTCTTGGCTTCAACCACAACCATTTGGTTGCTTCCGCTGTGGCCATTGTAACATTTGTAAATTTTGCCAGCAAGGTGGGATTTGTTTGCACCCATATATTGAAAACAAAAAATTGAAATCAAGCAATTTATTAACTGCTTGACCATGTATATAGTATACATTGTACAATGCACATGTTCACTCATATATGTAGGTAGAACGAAAAGAACTTTACTTGAACACATGCAGGAACATATTAGAGCTATCAAAAGGCCAGAACCCAATACACCAATAGATATTGATTTTGACAGGTGCCACAAAGACAATACTAGGGAATTTAAGTTTATGGGAGTGGAAAATATCAAAGACTACATTAGAGGTAATGCCAGACTTAATAAACTTTCAAAATTTGAACAGAAGTGAATCTATACTATGAAAGTACTTTTCCTAAAGGGTTAAATGACTGCTTGGGCATTACAGTGTTTTATGAATGCTATGAATTTTTAATATTTGTGTTATGATTGATTTGATTATAGATTTAAAAGTCTATGTTGTATTCCACTTTTTTAACCCCTCTTTTTTGTATTCTTTATCCCTAAACTCTCTGGCTTTCTTCTTCCCCAATAATCCTCCTTATCTACCTCATTCATCTACAACTAACCCCCATCTCTACACCAGGAACTAGATATTTGCATGGAATATTGATCCCAGTTGATTCAAAGCTGCTTATTTACATTCCAGACTAAGTTATATGCAGAAACACATATTTATGTGTCTGAATATTATTAAACATATGAATTAAGAAATATATATGTAAACTGCATATAAATTTTAGTAATGTTAGTTGTTTCTCCCTATGTCTACTTAATACAATTTTATTAACACTTGGGAGCACTGGATTTATTGTTAAAGACTGTACCTGCATTGAATAAGTGTGCATGAGTGTATATTCTTTTATACTTCTGTAATACTGCACTGTCACTTTAAGTTTTTGAATGAATAGTACCAGGGTAGCACTCAGGCCACCCCTGATGAAGAGTCATACCTTGGACTCGAAGCCCTGGGGTTCTATAGCTATGGCTTCCCGCTCTAAACAAATTTCATGCTGTCTGGCCTGATTTATTTGTCAACCGAGAGTGCTGCCATTTTGTGCTTTTTCATTTGAATCCTGTTTCAGTAAGCACCGACTTGTTTCCAGTGATGCTCCAAATGCCTGTGCTCTTATTCAATCCTAAGCCAGATATAGCTTTTTTCCCACACAGTGTTTGACAATTTGCACAACAAATCTGTTGCATCTTTCAGACATAATTTTAGCTGCACCACATGTTTTTTAAGAAAGTAATCAATAAACATTCCTAACTTCTCAGTTACAGAATTTATTCCTGATACAATCGTCCTGCCCGGGGATCAGTGACACCTTTGTGAACCTTTGGCAAATTATAAAAACCAGGTGTCATGCAAAACTAATTCCAGATAAAGTTAAACTCATTATTGGTAATATCCTCTTCTATACTGGCCTCTTGCAACAGCTGGTATAGTTCTTTTTGAAATTTAATAAGGGGTTTGACAATAATTTAGTGTATTAGCACTATCATTCAGCAGAGTATTTCAGTCCATATGTAGTGGTCCTTGTCAAGGACCACCACATTTCATCCATCGTCTGCTGGTTTTATAATGATTTTGTGACAGTTAATCAACTGTTTCAGTGCTGTGTTTTCTATTTTAGTAAAACTGTGACTATTTGGTATACCAGCATTTGCAAGGAAATTACTAACTTGTTTCATCACTAGGGCTGGGTGAAAATAGCAGATTCTGCTTCTGTGAAAAATTCACAGAATTCAGCAATTTCAACGAAATTTCACCAGAGATTTGCCTTTGGCGAAATTTGCACTTTCTGTGGGATTTTCATCTGATTTGTGGAATAGTTAAATGTGCTACAGAAAATATCTAATGAACTGCAGAAAATATTTATTACAGAAAAAAACATCGTTCAGAGGTGTAATTCACAGAAAATGTATTCCGCAAGGTATGTAGTCACGTGATTTCATTAAGTTAGGTGGGAATTGAATTGGCAATGCACTGCTTCTTACCATTCCTGTCTCTTTCTTTAGTGATACTGTCCCTCTTGTCCAAAGTTACATTTTATATGGTGTAATTCAAAACTGTAATTTACTATAATTTCGTCAAAAATTCCATGGTAAGTCACAAAAGTCCAACGTTCGCTAACATTTTCCGTGGAACACACAAAAAAATTCTGCAAGCAATGCCGTCACCTGATCCTTTTTTGATTAGGCAGGAGTCTATGGGTCAAAGTGTGAGTTGCTATAGCAACACTCTCTTTCTCTCTCTCTCTCTCTCTCTCTCTCCCCCCTCCCTCCTCTCAATTGACTGCTCCTCCTAATCTGCTGGGCAGTTTTACAAAAGGTGCTGAAGAAGAAAGCTCTTCAGCTCTTTGCAACTTACTTTTGTAAATCAAAATGCTGTATTTCAAATCACTTTGTGGTATTTCTTATTTGAGAAAGTTTTGTGTGAAATCTCTGATGATGTTTGCAGTGCTTTTCTGCAATATAATTATTAGTTTATTGATTTTGGATGTTCTGAAATGCTTATTTGTTTGCACACTGGCGGGTAATGACAGAACATAGATCTTGTAGTTGCAGAAATGTGGGGACAAAGATGTGTTCATCATCAAGCAGTGCTGGCACCCTCTGCTTAGTGTCAAATGTTCCCAAAATTTTTTGGGGGCTCAATCAGCTGGGGCCAACATTAGTATTGCTAGTTTTTGTGGAACAGGATGTAACTCTAAAGCAAAGGCAGTAATGTATATGTAAAGCACAAACATAATTCAGGCAAACCTCTGACAGCTGTGACAGCACTAATGCTGGACATTGAGTAAGTTCTGCTTATGGAGGTGAATGCAGTTGAAGCAGCAGTAGTGACTAAAATATAAGTTACCTGAACAATGAAGAGGACTCCACAGTTTGCAAGATATTCTGAGGGTTTACATAGGGTTTTTTATAATCTTTTAATGACTTTTCTACTTCCTGCCTACATGTACTTAGTTCTTTAAAGGACTCACTAGCCCACAAGCCCTGAAAATGGATGTAATAGCAGCCTGCATGCCCTAATCCCTGAAAAGTTTTCTTTTAGGATTTTCTCCTGTCTGTCTGCATGCCTCTAGTCCTTAAAACAACTCTTGTTAGCTCCCAAGCACTGCAAAGGGCTTTTTAAAATGAATGTGATGCTTGCTTGCCCTGATACAGTAGATCCTTATAATTATTTATCTCCAAGCCCTTAAAAGGGCTTTTAACTATATATTATGCTGCACTGGTGAGGGTCCTTAAAACTCCATATCAGTAGTCCTTAAAAGGATGATTTGTGAGTACTGATTTAAACTCATTAAAGAGATGTTTTCTGTGTGCTGCCTGCTGCTCTGACAACCAATCCAACTCCCCATCGCAACATATTCGGATGGGCTGAATAGCACTCACCAGCAACACTTCTTGGGGCAAGGATCAGTTGCCAGCAGCAGCCAATTACTGCCTCCACTCCAGACTGTGATCTGATGCCTAGTGAAAGCGCATGTCATGTGACACCAGCTGTGTGACTGAGTCAGCACGATTGTCAGTGCACAGATTTTGTGGTTACATAACAAGCTCTCCAGTAGTGTGCTCCTTCCTGGTCCTGGTTTCTCCACCACACCTAAGGGTAACTGCTCTCATGAACTTAAATATGCAACACTAATGCTGCACCATCGCAGATGGCACAGGCACTTGGGGAGGGGGGTGGGCCAGGCAGATGAAAAAAAAAGGTAGGAGTACGGGAGAAAACAATGAAGATACAGTAGCACTAATGCCTCAGTTGCCCCAGTGGGCAGGCACTGAGGAGCTGTAGATGTCTTTAGACAAAAGTGCTTGCCTTGGGGCACCTAAAGTTTGGGAATTTTGTACCCTGGCAGTGTCTCCTCCCAGCTCAAATTGTTTCTCCTCACAGTTCTGTTAGTGCATCCCACAGTATTCAAAATTACACATATTTCACCATAGCTTATTATATCTGCCTCATCCCAGTTCCACCAGTTTCTACTCCCAGTTCCACCAGTATCAGTTATAGCAGTGTCACCTCCCAGTTATTCAGTTTCTCCTCCCAATTACACCAACATCTCCACTTCCCAGTTTTGCTCCCAGGGTCCCAGTTACACCAGTTTTTTTTACTTACTAAATAAAAGAAAGGCAGTCAGTTCCATGGAAATATTTTCTGCAGTTCACCACATTGTTCCACAATACATGACAAAATTTTGCAGTTTAAGGTGGAATTTCACAAAATTTTCCACATTTCGCAAGAATTTCTCTGGCAGAATTTAAATTTTGCACAACCCTATTCATCACTACTTTCTCAAAAAGTATGATGACAGGATTGTAAATGTTAGGTGTAAATGTAGATTTACCCTTAAGTAATTTTTATCTCTAATGTAATATGACATTTGCTGAGAAGTTACAGCTATCAGTTGTGCCAATAGCGCTATCCAATTTTGATTGAACTCTTTTTCTCGAGGGTCACTTTAGGTAATAATTTAACACAATATAAAAATGACATGATTTCCATCATGACTAATATGTTGTATGATTATTTAGACTAAATGTGTTATTTTATTATATAGAATGAATATTAAATGATATAATTTAATATGAATTCTTATACCAGAACTACAGTTCTTGTAATTTTATTGATGTTAATCCTATTTTTTAATGAATTTTGTATAATAACCTGTTAGTTTGATTTTATACTACTCACTGTCACATTTATTTTCACTCTATGCTATATGAATTTTCACTTTCTGCATGTGGGCACTTCAGGATGATGATGTTATTGATACACTTGTTACTAAAATGCAGTTTGTTCTACCATTGGACACACCCCCTGAGAAAGACTGAACTAGCCGAAGCACCGGGTCATTTGCTAGTGTACAGTAGCTCAAGCTGAGCAGTCTGTGCATTGGCCATTGTACTGGGCATTGCTGTAAATGCTGCATTTTGTATGCCAGTGCTGACTGCTGTTTGCTATTTGCTTTATGGACATCTGAGCACATAATAAAACTGTTTCATTTCAACTAAACATGTGTGGGGTTTTTTGAGTGCTGCATTTTCTGGGCTTTGTGCATTTTCGCTGAAGGGTTGGCTGCCTTTCCATGTCTAGCACTGAACACTGCACCACTGTCACTGCTTTTTCAAGGAAAAGATAGCAGCTAAGCTGTTACTTAGCTGCAGACAGAGGGTGTTGTTATGACAGCATTTGGGGTTTTAAAACAAAGGCAACTAAAGCAATTGCTTGAGCTACAGAACGTATTCATCTATGCTTCCCTTCTTTGAGATACAACTACATAATTAAATTGAACTGTGATTCAAACAATAGACATGTTATCAGTTGTGTTTAAACTCCTAAATCGCATGGCTCTGTAAGTACTGAAATAGCATGAGGGAGCACCTTCTTCAGGAAGTGGATACAGCTGGGAGGGGAATGAGACCTTTAATAGCAACAGACAGAGAGTGAAAGAAAATCTGCAAGGCAGTGATTCAGCTCCAACAGGTATTTGTGAAGTAAAGGCAGCATTTATAAAGTTGGAGTGATCACTTTGTAAAGAATTTGACATCACTTGTAATATCATCTTGTTAGAACAGTATTTGGACAGAAAACAAGCCCACAGAGGCCTAAGGGTGACAATAATACCCTCCCAATGAAACAGAAACCTTTAAATTTAAGAATGAGTGGCTGGAATTATAAGCTAAATGCTCTGAGGGCTTTATTAACCTTATAATTAAAGACAATACTGAAAAGCATGCAGAATTAGAAGAAGAACTGAACGGGGTTAATCAGGCTGTACTTAATTTGAGAGCTGAAACAGAATTTAAGGACTTTTAAGCACAATTGAAATGACAGCTGGCATCCTATGAGGATGCATTAATTAATGAAAAATAAAACAAATTACATTGAGATCAGGAGGATTATGAAAATAATTGAATTCTAGAGTGGGGCGACAAATAAAAGAGAGGAAGAAGCAAATCCCAGAGTTAAATTTCAGAACAGAAATAGAAGTGGCAATCACCAGCAAAGCAATGCACCAGGAGCAGGAGCTAACAACAAGGACCCATTATTAGACAGGACAGAAAACCAAGGAGAAGGAAGACAAGAAGAGGTAGAAAGAGTGGCAAAAGACTCAAAACAACAAAAGAAATTTGAGGGACAGAAAACCACAAGTTATAAATATTAAATTCATCTTCAAAAGAGCTATCAGAGATCAGGTATCTGTATTGAAGAAAGGTCTGTCCTTCATACCAGCATACCATTTCAACCATTTTCAGGTAAACATTGATCTCTATCAATTCTTCCAAAAATACATTTAAATACTTCTTTAACAAAAATGGCACTCTATCTAACACCATGGGATTCACGGAGGGTATTATTATTGATTTTCAGAAGATATTGGTTATGTTCTAGAAGAAATTATGGACTCCAAGACTGAACAGGTGTTGAGTGGGGGAGTTCAAACCTCACAACTGCTGAGACTGAATGTAATATTGATGATATTGATTCTGAGACTTTTTAGCAGTTACTTGGGAATGAAGAAACTGATGACAATGAATGACTCATTAATACTGCCATTGGAGCAACTGATAGCTGTGACGTCCCAAGGAATATTACATTAGTCCTTAGGCTGCCAACAGAATTAGAACGTGTGGGGATTTTGGACTGATATATCAGTCCATGGCCATGCAAAGGTTAAGGAAGAGACAAAAATTATTTATGAGTAAATCTACATTTACACCTAAGTTTTTTAGTTTAGTTTCTATGTTAGTTTAAATAAGTATTAAGTTTGAAAATGTATTTTACTCTCCCCTCTGTGTGAGAGACAGTAGGTGGGATTGGTAAATAATTTGCCTCTCTTTTCCCCTACTTTGTGAGAGAAAGTGGTGGAGTTGTCATCAAAGGAGTGGTTTTTTGTTTGTTTTATTTTTGTTAAAGCTGACTAGGAGGTGTATTATTAAAGTGTTATTTTTAGCGGTATCAATAGGTTTTGATGTGTTCAGTTGAGCAACGCAAGTCAGGCGGTACTCCTCCTCAAGACTAAAGGATCTCCGACCTTTTGAATGTCCGCACTCCCTTCGAAGTGTAGGAAATGCAATACTCGGCATTTCGAGTCATAGGAGTGGTGGGAATAAGAGATCCTGGAACTCTTGGGGGATGGGAAAGGAGTGGGTGGATAGGAACAGTTAGAACCAGGAGGTGCCCTGGGGTGAAATGGATGCAGGAGCGTGGTCCATCGTATCTTGCGTCCATACCCAAGGGCACTGACTTGGTCAGGCAGGAAGCGGAGTCATCCTTGGAGTCTCGTCCCTTTCGGGCGGTGTTAAGCAATGCTAGGTCTATTAGAAACAAGACTGCTTTAGTGGCAGATCTTGTTGCATCTGTGGACTTAGCTTGCATCACCGAAACCTGGCTTGATGAAAATGCGGGCCCCATTTTGGGGTCTGCGGTTCCGGATGGGTTCTCGGTGATTCACCGCCTGAGAGTGGACCAGAGGGCCGGGGGAGTTGCAGTCTGTTTTAGACAGGAACTGAACCTTAGGGAGGAGCCGGTTGGATATACCAACTCCTTTGAATGTATTGTGGGTGCAGGTGCAGGATTCAGGATACTTCTCATTTATCGTCCACCAGGTGATGGGACAGAATTCCTGAGGGAGGTGACGGATTTCATCGCCGAGAGGGTTTTGGAATTCCCGATGAGTAATTCTGGGAGTTTCAATGCCTGGGTTGACGATGAACTCACGCTTTTGGACAAAACCTCCTCCAATTGACTGATTCATTGGGCCTGACATGGGTTATTACCACTGCAACCCCACCAGGGGGACATTCATTGGACTTGATATTCCATCTGGGGATGTAAGTCTCCGATGTGGAGGTGGAGCCCATCGTTTAGTCTGACCATCATGCCCTGAGGTTCAGTTTCATGGCCCCTCAAAAGAGGCCTGCCCCCCAAGGAGATAGTACAGTTCCGTCCTTTGAGAGGAGTTATCTCAGAAGGCCTAATGACGGAGCTTGACTTCTCGGGTTTTCCAATGGATAGCATGGATCCAGGGTTTTTAGTGCTGGCCTATAATAGGGCAGTTGTGAGGGCCCTGGATGTCATTGCTCCTTTCCGTGTTCACCCCTGTACTCTTCACCTTGGGTCCCATGGTTTACCACGGAGATCCGTGGGTTGAAGAGACAGGGCTGAAGATTGGAGAGACACTGGCGGAAGACTCACCTGGAAGTCGACAGGCTTAGACTGCTAGATCATTATAAGATCTACCAGTTAGCAATCTCCCATAAGAAGGCAGAGTTCCTGTCCAGGAAGATTGCTACAGCAAGGAATAGACCGGCCCAGCTCTTCTGGACTGTGGACAGACTGTGCAATCAGTCTGTCTTCATGCCGATCGAGCATTATGACAGTTACAGTGTGAGGAGTTCGCGATGTTCTTTGCTGATAAGGTGTCTGCTATCAGAGATGAGATCAGCCAGGGCCTTCCCATTGGGTCTTGCAATGACCAATCGAGGGACACAAATACCCATTTGACTTGGTCCACGTTCAGTCAACCGGTAGTCATGGACATAGTGAGAATCATCCAGACTTTGCATCCAACTTGCTGTGGTTTGGATCCGGGCCCTACACACCTACTTGTGGGGTGTGTACAGGTTATTGGCCTGATCCTTACTGGGATAGTAGTGGCATCATTGGAGAGAGGGATCTTTCCTGATCTCTTGAAGGAGGCAATAGTATGTCCCCTCCTGAAAAAGCCCTCCCTTGATCCCGACTGCCCAGGAAACTACAGACCGATCTCGAATCTTCCCTTTTTGGGGAAGATTATTGAGAAGGTGGTCGCTCTGCAGCTGGATGATTATTTAAACATCCACAATATCTATGACTCTCTCCAGTCTGGCTTCAGGAAACAGCATAGTACTGAGACGGCTCTTGTTCAGGTACTGAATGATCTCCTGATGGCAAGAAATCAGAGAACTCGTTCAATCTTGGTCTCCTTGATCTTTCAGCAGCATTTGACACTGTGGATCATGGGGTGTTGCTTGAGCACCTGTGGTCTCTCTGTGGACTAAGGGGGGTGGTCCACAGTTGGTTTAAATCTTTTCTGCAGGGTAGGAGTCAGAGAGTAGTATCGGGGATTTATTCCTCGACTCGCTGCCTACACTGGAGTGCCATAGGGCTCAGTGTTGTCCCCATGTTATTTTAGTGTATATGCTTCCATTAGGGACATTATAAGACATTTTGGTTTGAGTTTTCATTGCTATGCCGACAATTCTCAACTTTATATGTCTTTTGCCTGAGCAGGAGTCTGAGTCAAGTACATTGTTTAACAACTGCCTCCTGGAGATACAGAACTGGATGAGTACCAATTGGCTGAGGTTGAATCCGGGGAAAACAGAGGTATTGGTGGTGGAACCGGGGGTAAGGATATCAAGTCTATGGGTGGGAAAACTCTCAGGTTTATTTCTGGGAAGAACCCCGCTCATGGCATCTGGTCAGGTGCATAACCTTGGTGTTATTTTTGACGAAGGTTTGACCCTGAGGGCACAGGTGTCAGCCGTAGTCAAATCATCCTTTTTTCATCTAAGGAATATAGCACGGGTGAAACACTTGATTCCATCAGAGGATCTTCCTACCCTGGTCCATGCCTTTGTGGTCAATCGTCTTGATTATTGCAACGCCCTCTATTTAAGGCTGCCGGGAGTGGATATCCGCCACTTACAGCTGGTGCAAAATGCAGCAGCTAGGTTGTTGACTGGAAGCCCGAGGTCCAACCATATAACACCTGTGCTTCGCGAATTGCACTGGCTGCCTGTACAGTGGTGGATCACTTTCAAGGTCATGCTGATGACCTATAAAGCCCTACATGGTTTGGGACCTCGCTACCTGAAAGAACTCCTGACTTCTTACTGTCCCTCCCGCTCCCTCCGATCCTCTGGTGAGGGATTGCTGGAGATTCCCAGGGTAACTTTAAAAACATCTGGTGGAAGAACATTTGCCTTTATGGCTCCTACCCTGTGGAATTCTCTACTTTGCCAGATACGCAATTGCCTGACTGTGGAGAGCTTTAAAAAAGCTCTAAAGACCTTCCTTTTTAACCAAGCATTTTTAGTGACTTAAATTATATTGGTTTGCGTTTTGAATTTAATGTTGTTTATAGTTTTGGTTTTAACATTGTATAAGTGATATTGTAAAGGGCCTGAGCTTTGGAAGGGTGCCTTATAGAAATAAACATTTACTTACTTACTAACAATTACAATCCTGTTATCACACTTGTTGAGAAAGTAGTGATGAAACAACTAATGATCTTCTTGCAAATGCTGCTGGTATACCAAGTAGTCACAATTTACCTAAAATAGAAAACACAGTACTGAAAAGAGTTGGTTAACTGTCATGAAAGTGTTATAAAACCAAAACATGATGGTGGAAATGTGGTTATCCTTGACGAGGACCACTACATATGGATTGGAAATACTCTGCTAAATGATAATGCAAACTACATTAAATTGTTGTCAAACCCCTTATTAAATTAAAAAAAAAGAACTATACCAGTTGTTGCAAGAGGACACTTTAGGAGGCATTATTACCAACAATGAATTTAACTTTATTTGGAATGAGTTTCCCATGACATCTGTGTTTTATAAATTACCAAAGGTTCACAGAAGTGTCACAGACCACCTCCTCCACCCCACCCCAGGCAGGCCAATTGTATCAGGAGTAAATTCCATAACTGAGAAGTTAGGAAAGTTTATTGATTACTTTCTTTAAAACATGTGGTGCAGCTAAAATCATATCAGAAAGATACAACAGATTTATTGTGCAAATTATAAAACACTGTGTGGGAAGAAAACTACATCTGGCTAAGGACTGATGTGGAGGCACTTTATATTTCCATTCAGCATCAACAGGGATTAGAAGCCTGTCATTATTTTTTGGAGAAGGATGAGGCTGGGAGAACCATTCTGAATGAATTCACCATGTCAGCATTGAAGTTTTTACTAACACACAATCACTTTGAATTTAATGGTGAACACTATCTATAGATTTGGGGGACTGCTATTGGGGCTTCTATGGCCCTGTCATATGCAAACCTCATTTTGGGCAAATGGAAGGAATTTATGTGCTAAACCCATATACAAATCCATTTTTTGATAAAATTGTGTTCTGATATCATTTTATAGATTATATAGTTTGCATATGGTGGGGCCATGCCTCTGACATTGATGAATTAATGGGCTGGCTGCATGACAACAAGTTGAATTTAAAATTCACACATACAGCTAGCAATCAGATACTTAATTTTCTTGATGTCTCAATATACAGTACTCAAATGAGACTAAAACAAATTGAGACTAAATGCTTTAGGAAATCTATGGCAACCAATTCAGTTTTACATGCTAGAAATGCCCATCCAGTGGTGCTGAAAAAAACTGTCCTATATAGTCAGTTCATGCATCTCAGAAGGAATTGCAGTGATTTAGAGGTATTTCAAAAGCAGGCAGAAGAGCCTGAATCAAGATTCCTAGCAAGAGACTATGAAAATATCTTCTCAAACAATCTAAAGAAAACATTAGGCAGTGACAGAAATCAACTTCAGAACAGTAACAAAAATAAAATCTGATTCAAACCCGTCACATTCATAGCGAGTACAATGATAGGGCAGGCTAAATAGCTCTCGGATGCCAGTTTGACAACTATTTTATCGACCAACATTACAGTGAGGGATTTATGTCAACTACAAATTGCAGTTGGCATAAATCCATATGGAACCTGTCTGTGTTTTTGGGGATTCACCCTGAGCTCCCCCATGTGGGGGCTCTGCCCCTGCATGCCCTGGACCTAAGGATTAGCAACTCTGAGTTGGAGTTGATTCAGGGAGGGGTGCAGGACCAGATGAATTAGTGCCGGGTCCTGGGAAGACTTTACAGCAATCTGTTGATGTTATCGGCGTCAATGCTTTTGCTGTAAAGAGTTTTGCTGTGGGATCAGCATACGAGGCAAAATCGGGCACATCATTTTTCTAAACTGGCCAATTTTACTGGGGATGAAGTGGTAGGAAACAGTGTGAGACAAAGACTGTGAGTTACTTTTAGATGTACCTAATGTTTACCTAACTTAATGTTTAATGAGGCCAAATGCAAAGTCATGCATTTTGGGAAAAATAATATGGGTTATTATAACCCAGGTTATCAATATAAATTACATAATGTACTATTAAAAGAAAGCATAAATGAAAGGGATTTAGGGGTCTGCATATCTAAAAACCTAAACTTTGATAATCACACCAATGAAACAACTAGAAAAGTGCCATCAAATAATTAGATGTATATTTAGGACCATAAAGAGCAGGGACCCTGAAGTAATTATTCCATTGCATGCAACACTTGTTCTACCACAGATGGAGTGCTGTCTTCCTTTTTGTGCCCCATATTCAATCAGAGGTAAAAATAAATTTGGAAAAAGTCCAAAGAACGGTGACAAGACAGAATGATCCTTAAAGAAGTTTCAATATCATGAGAGACTAAAACATCTAAATCTATACTTAATGTAATACAGGAGGCTGAGGGGTGAACTCTGTCTAGCTTTCAGAGCTTTTTGAGATGATACACTCTTAGAAACAATTGGTCTAGTAAAAAGTACAGTTAACAATAAAGACACAAGGTCACACAACTACAAACTAAGAGGTGAAGTAAATAAGACACACAAAAGGAGTCAGTGGTATAACCAAAGATTTATTACCATTTGGAATACCTTATACAAGAATGTTGTGTAAAGTAACAGTACAGAAGTTTTTTAAAAAAGATTAGACTCTTTCATGGGAGAAATAAATTGTTATGTTCCACCATTAAATCTTGAACGGTGGCAAGTTCAATTATGGACCACGGTCTATTCGAACTTGAAACTCTCTACGAACTTATGAACCTCTAATCTCAGAGACAAGTTACTCCACAGTTGACTCCACACTGAGATAAAAACACCTGGATACCGCAATTGGCTACCTGAATGATCAAAGGGGATGTATAAATGCTACAGATGCAGTATATGCAAATACTGTGCACCAGGGCAGACTTTTATTCACCCAAAAATTCAGAAAAAGATAGGCATTAGAGAATTCATAAGTTGTAACACTTAATTTGTTATTTAAGTATTGTGGTGCCCATGTGGCTTGACTTAAGTTGGTAAAATCGCACGCAACTTGAAAAACAGAATTCAGAATCATGTTCACAACATTGAAAATAATAAACTAGATACAACTCATGGTGCATGTGTTCATAGTGTTCATGAATCAAGACATGAAAATCTCAGATTTATGGGGCCTGAACATATTACATCTCAAAAATACAGTGGCAATAGACAATATCTTCTGTTAAGAAGAGAATGTTATTGGATTTATTGTTAAGAAAGTGTTAAAACCAGCAGGTCTAAATGAACATTGGGACCTGAAACCTTTTTTATTACATTAATTTATCTTTGCTTACATGTGTCTTCTTATTTTTTCCACAAGACTATTGCCTTCTTCTTATCTGTCTATACTGTCAAATGGAGAACTATCACATAGATCCCCTCAAATACACAAATCCAGAAATGGGTGATCTTGTGCATTTATCCTGATAAACACTCTCTCTTGATAGGGGTCTGAATTAACGTCTGTCTTACTTCTCTAGAATACAACCAACGTATATAATTAAATAGAATATATTCTTGAATAGAAAATAAGCTGAGTCACCATTCTTGTAATTCTGCTTTTTATATTTAGCATTGCAATATATGTAAAAGAAAATGAAGTTACTAGATATTAGTGAAGGTTTTTTTTTCAAATTTTTCTAATTTTGATCGAACTTATTTTCTCTAGGGTACTTTTATGTAATAATTTAACACAGTATAAAATGACGTGATTTCCATCACAATTAATATGTTGTATGATTATTTAGACTAAATGTGTTATTTTGTTTTATAGAATAAATATTAAATGATGAATTTAACATGAATTTGTATACCCAGAACTATGGTTCTTGTAATGGTTATTGCTGTTAGTCTTTTTCTTTTAATGAATTTTGCATAGTAACCTGTTAGTTTTTCAGATATACAATGATTTTATTGTACTCACTGTCACATTTACTTTGCACTCTATGCTATATGATTTTGTACTTTCTGCATGTGGGCACTTCTGGATAATGACATCTTTGATACACTGGCTACTTAAATGCAGTTCATTCTATCACTGGACACACCCCACTGAAGAAGGCTGGGATAGCTGCAGCACTAGAGTCATTTGCTATTGAAGCTCAAGCTAAGCAGTCTGTGAGCAGTCTGCGCATTAGCCATTGTACTAGCCACTGCTGTAACTGCTGCATATCATATGCCATTACTGACTGCTGTTTGCAATTTGTCTTATGAACACATGAGCATGTAATAAAACTGTTGCATTTCAACTGGACATTTGTTTTTTTCGAGTACTGCATTAACTGGGCTTTATGCATTTTCACTGACGGGCTGGCTGCCTTTCCATACCTAACACAGAACCCAGCACCACTCTCACCACTTCTTCAAGGAAGTGAGATGACTGAACATTGCAGTATTTCAACACACACTCATAGCTTTGCTAATTTTCAGTATTTTGACTCCGATCTTTCAACAAAATCATTTTTTGACATCACCTAATAAACACAACAGGTGTCATTTTTTAAATCCTGGATGAGATGTCTTTTCACACTTCTGGTGTGAATTGTTATTTTGCCCAATATACTATGAATGCAAGATGTCAGGTTTATAAAAGCAGTCATAAAATGACTATCTTGAAAATTTGGGATCAAAATTTTCAAACAAGAGTGAATGTGTAAAAAATGACTGTGTGAAATGTGAATGTGTAAAAAGTCAATGTGCCGGACCTTGCATTTCTGTAGGTGGACAGAGACTTCCTACAGTGCAGGGCCCAACCTGCACATCTGCACCTGTTCACAAAGGTCCTGAAGGACCTGTATGAATGAGGATACGATTCCACTGACTCAAAAAGAAATCAAATTATTTGCAAAAAAAGTGTGTTAATATACCAGTTAGGGTAGCTTAATGCTACTAAAGCAGGGAAATGTGATGTTAGCGTTTTCAACCCTAACTCCCAACCCCCACTCTCCAAACAGCAAAAGGAAAAAACATTAGGGTGCTGGGTCTCCAAAGTCCTGGTGAATAAGTGGTGGGAACTTTCTTGGGGTTGTCAACCCTAATTAGAGCTGGGCAAAATTTGCAAATTCTGAATTCATGGAATTTTGTAAATTCCATGAAATTTCATTGAATTCTTTGGAATTTTCTGAAATTCTTTAATTGGCCATCACTCAGTCTGTATTACAGCTAGACAGCTGATGTTTTTGCACATGTATTGTCTGTTACAGGCCCTAACAGCATGCTACTGTAGGTTTCATAGTATGTGGATGATGAATGGGGAAGTTATAGGGGCTCGAAGTCTGGCAGTGTAATATTCATGTGAACATTTCTGGAAATATTTCTATGCTTACAATTTAGCCACCTTTGGAGCTACAGTAGATAATTGAAAATATAGATGCATACTTTCTAGGAAGAGTCATAGAAACTGCTAAATAGAGAAGTAATGGTTATGTAAATTGTAAGTTTTAGCCATGACCTGCCTCCTGACGTGACTTTCAGACTCACTGGGTCATCAGCATGGCAGCATGACGTTCTGGTGTTGGGCCATGGGGGTTGCCTTAAAACCTAATATTTAGGGTCAGTGAGCCTAACAACATTGGTGATATTCCATTCTCTAGTTTTAAACTGATAGGGGCTTAAAATTCAGCAGTTTACTTAACTGTGAAATGCAATTTTAAAATTTCTGAAAGTTTGGAGGCTTATAACTCAGTCATCTTTAAAGCAAAAGATCTACAACTTGGCACACATATTATTGGGCTATTGTACAGTCACAATGCCAAATGTGGTATAATTTGAAAAAACACTTTTTTATTATTATTATTTATTCTCCTCTTGCTCCAACAGCCCTCTCACTCTGGGGTAGCCCCAGCCCCATCACCAACCAGTGCTAGTACTCCCAGGGCTTACACCCAGTGGGGTCAGTGGAGGGACACTCCCCTACCAAGACTGGATCCAGTATTTGTGCCATGGCTTGCTAGGTGTGGAGCCTGCGAGCTCCCCCGTCATCTGCCAGGAGCTTTTTTTCTGTTTTTCCTTTGTGCCCCTGTGGCTGTGTGGCATGTAATGATGCCTGCAGTGGGGTCATGCACACTCCCATGCACACCCACGTCAAGTATCTGCCCTGTTCCACACTGACACAGTAGTGGCTCTGTGTCGTCGAGCCCCAGCCTCTGTCGGGGTCAGGCGTGCACTGGCCATTGATCACCTCCCCACCCCAGAGATGGAGAGCAGTCCATCAGATGCTTAATCCATCTCCATCCCTGCCAACCCCTGGCAGCCCATGCTTGTTCCTGAACACAGGTTGCTGAGGTAGCACAAGATAAGGCACCAGCGCCTCAGCCCTCAGTGCCACCGTACCGTCGAACAAATACTTTTAGTTTAAATAGTTGTTTACCATAATTTAAAATTTCCAAAAGCTTGAAGGCTTATAACTTAGTCATCTCAAAAGAGATCTAAAACTTGGTACATTACTGTACAGGCAGTGGCAAGGATACCATACCAAATGTGGTGCAATTTGGACAAACACATTTTAAATTATATGGAAATGACCAAAATCACAATTTTTGCAACATTTCATGAAATATTCATGGAAATTTCATAAAATTTCACAGAAACAAAATCAGTATTTAACAGCATTCCACTGGTGAAAGATAAATTTCACACAGACCTAACCCTAATGCCCACCCCATTACCTGATAGAGATGTTACGAAATTTTATTTTGCCAGTGAAATGGCCATGAAATCAGCAATTTCACCACATGAAATATTTCACAAAATTGAAGCAAAATTTCATAATTTCGCCTGCATCCATATATGGTCATTGTATGAATTTATACCCCTCCCTGGTGTCTAGTGGTCCCCCCAGCCAATCACCAGCCAAATTGAAATCAAGAGAGACCTTCCCCTATCACCCTGAGCCCTGGCCCCCAATCTTAGCAAAAAAAAAACAATCCCCATCCATGTCCTTGGTGTCTAGTGGTTCCCCCCCAGCTGATCACCAGCTGAATCCAAATCAAGAGAGACCTTCCCGCGTCACCCTGATCCCCAGCCCCCAATCTTAGCAAAAAAAAACAATCCCCATCTATGTCCTTGGTGTCTAGTGGTCCCCCCCACCCTGGCCAAATTCAAATCAAGAACCCTCCCTCCTCCCCAGTCACCGTGAGCCGCGGTCCCCAGTCTTTGTAAAAAAAACAAAAAGTCCCTTCCCCTGTTCCTGGTGTCTAGTGGACCCCACACCCTGTGTTAAGTCAGAGCCCAACTCGCTCCTCCCAGTACCCTGATTGGGCCACTGGCACAGCCCTCCACTAACCTCTATGGCTGGCAGCCCATCTGAGTGCTCAATGAATGAGTGCATGCATACCTTGCTCATTCATTGGTACTCAAATGAGACTTGATAGTGGAGGTGAGTGGAGGGTTATGCTAACTGACCAATGGCTACTAGAGGAGGCTGAGTGAACTCTGACCAACAAGGTGAGGATCCACTAGATACCCAGAGAACGGAAAAGCCCAAAAGAGTGGGGACCAGAGCTCAAGGTAACTGGGGAGGCAGCTTCTTGATTTGAGTCAGCCAGTGATCGACCAGGGGAAACCACTAAAACCAGGACATGGATGAGGGTTGTTATTTTTGCTAAGATTGGGGACCAGGGCTCGATTTGAATTCAGCCAGTGATCAGCCAGGAGTGGGGATCCACTAGACACCAGGGACATGTTGTTTTTTGTTTTTATGGATTGGGGCCCGTGGCAAAATCAAGAAATTTTGCCCATGGGTGGAGAAATTTCACCTGCTAGTGGCAAATTTCACCAGTTCGTGAGTGAAATTTCACCCGCTAAGGGTCAAAATTTGTCATTTCACCGGTGAAATATTTTGTAAAATGCACAAATTCTGCAAAATATTTCTCCTGTGAAATTTTCCTGTTTCACACAACACTGTTCCCTGAGCAAACAATATCACAGATGGCCCTGCATGAAGAAAGCTACAACAAATTGTTTTGGCAGCATGTGGTGAGACATACTTCTCTACCTTAGAAGACTGCATCACTATGAGACACTGGCTTGGAGCTGTACCTTGTGCTTCAGACTAGAAGCTATGAACTGGGGGATGGAAGAGTTTTAGGATTCCCCTACCTTCATAGTGTTAAGTTTCCTAGCTGGTGCATTAACAAAGTTTTATATGTGTGTATATATATATATATATATATATATATATATATTCTATGCAAAAACTTTGTTAATGCATCATTTAGGGTTAAAATACGACCCCCCCCTTGGACCTGCCTATCATCCGAGATTGATAGCTGATGGGCTGTGTCCTTGGGGTTGTGAACCTAAATCTCACCACATTCCATGTGTAATCATATTCACAAGCCACAGAAAAGAAGAATGGGGTGAGATTTAGGCCTCACAACCCCAAGGACACAGCCCATCAGCTGTCAATCTCGAGATGATGGGCAGGTCCAAGGGGGGAGGGGTCAACCCTAAAAGTTTAATTTCCTTACTTTTTGTGTTTTAACCCTAAATGATGCATTAACAAAGTTTTTTGCATAGAATTTCCTTACTTTTTGGGAAAGAATATAAAAGTAAAAAGTCACGGAAGTTGATGGGAGCAGTGGGCCCTTTGGGCCCCACGCTCCCACCAACTTCCAAATTCATTAAAAGTTAAAAGTCACACAAGTTGGTGGGAGCATGGGTCCTTTGGGCCCCGCACTCCCATCAACTTATAAATTTCTGCATAATATAAGACTACAGGTACTGAATATCATGTGTGTTGCTGGGAGCGCATATGGGTGGGAGCATGCGGCCCAAAAGCTCCCACCACATTGAAAGAAAGCAAAGTGTCAGTCATCAGAGTGGCATAATTTAACAACTGTTTACATGTCAGACATGTAACCACTGGAGATTACTTCCATGCGGTAATGCTAGGCACCCTATAAATGTGAACCTAGTACCACAATGCAAAGTGCCATATGCAAAACATACAGTGTGTCATGCAATATGTTCACAACAAATTAATTTTGCAACACATAAACACCATAATTCACATGAACAGGACATCTCCTGAAGACCCTCCAAATTTCAATATAAAAGACAAAACCTCTTCCGAGATACAAATGAAAGTTTGAGATTTTCATTCATTGAGTGCCAGAGTTCCACACCTGTTAAGACTTTAGACATCTAATGACTGAAAAGTAAATCCACAGCAGTAAGGCTAGCTACTGTATAAATTTCAAGCCAGTATGAGAATAAACGCTGTCCGCTAAATGTAAACTACGCCACACAATATCTCCACAGAAAATGTGTTGTCTGACACATAAACACCATAATTCACATCTACAGGATATGCCATCAACACCTCAAATTTCAAGTAAAAGATAAAACCATTTCCAAGATATTTAAAGTTAAAATTGTTAAAATTGGCCTATCTATTTGCATTAAATCTGGCCATCTAGTCCCTCTCTCACGATCAAAGATCACAATCAAAGAATCTCATGATCAAAGAATTTGCAGGCTCATGATCTAAGAATTTGCAGGCTCATGATCTAAGAATTTTCAGGCTCACGATCAAAGAATAAAAAATGGTGAAATTCAAATTTTAGACATAAATACATGAAACCACCAGCATGGTTCAATAAAACGAAGCTGCCTGAGCAAAACCTACCCTCATTTGTGTTCATAACCCAGCTCTAAGCTGAGAAATCTGCTTTTTTCAACTGGCTATCTTGTCCCTCACTCACAATCAAAGATCACGGCCAAAGAATCTCGCGATCAAAGAATTTGCAGGCTCGCAATCAAAGATTGTTAGCAAGTCACAATCAAAGAATAAAAATGTGTGAAACTCTATTTTTTGACCATTTTGAACAAAACCAAAGGCATGGCTCAATACAGCAAACCCCACTGAGCAAAATCCATCCAAGTTTTACTTCAGGAGTTATTCCTGAGCCGAGATATTTGAGTTTTTCTGACCGGAACCTTAAAACAAGATGGCGGCCATTGCGATCAAAGAATTCTTGGGGTCAAAGATTCTTTGATCGCAAGCCTGCAAATTCTTTGATCATGAGGAGGGACCAGATCTCCAAAACCTCATTCTTTGTTTGTAAAGCAACCATATCAATTTTCCCATTGACTTATAATGGAACTTAAAACTACAATAACGTTTGAATGGATTAATATTTTCACCACACAAAAGTGGCATGTTCGTTGACAGAAGTTCTTTCAGATGAGTCAACTTGCAGAGTGGCATGCCACACAGCAACAACATAGTATGGACAAAATCCCAAAACCTGCCCACATAACTGGTGAAAAGTGCATTTTTCAGCGTTTTGGTGCACAAAGACCATAAGTCTGACTGAAACAAATTTGGCAAATCAAGAGATCTACCATGCCCCACTGTGCAAACCAAATTTCATGCAAATCCATTGAACAGGTCCAAAGTTATTAACGCACAAAATGTTGCATTTAACATACAGTGAAGTGACTTCATAATCCTAAATATAGGAAGTGACTCGCCCTATAATATATATATATATATATATATATTTGCACTCTTATAGTTGGGGTTGGTACAGCTTTTCAATGTTAAATCTCATTTTTGCACGTTAATAGCTTTGTCATTTTACAACCAAATAACCCCAAAATTGATATTTACTGTCATGCTGTCAGTGTCACAAGATGTGGAAAGTTTCATGATGGCAGCTTTTATGGTTTCAGAGATATAAAGTGGTCAAAATGCAAAGAACATTTTTCCCCATAGGATGACATGAGATTTTTGCTGTCATGTACAACACACACAGAATTAAGTTTGCCTCTGATATTTTCAGGAATGATGGGTGTGTGCCAAAGGGTGTGCCTTTAGATGGTTTGGTGTAAAATAAATGATCATTTTAAATTATAACCAAGGCCACTGTTTTTCGGTTTTACCGAAAATCGGTAAAATTCGGAATTAGGGCTGCCTAAAACCGGTAAAACAAAGATTTCATGGAATCTGGCAATTTCTATCAGATTAGTAAATCTATAAAAAGTGTGTTTTCTTTTCATTCCTTCCTGTACTATTTCATTGTTTTATTTAATGCTCTGTATATTAAGCCTTCTTTAATTCTGATTATTTATGCACTTACTAAAAGAATGATAACAGAATCCCGGTAAAATCCGGAAATTAGAGTAACTATCACCGGTAAAATTCTGGAATCTTAAGTCTTGAAAACGGAATTTAATTGTTTTAATCACCGTAAATCAGTGGCCTTGATTATAACAATTTTTGTGATAGATGCAGGACAGGCTGTTCCAACAGTAAATAACATTTACCATTTGAACCAGTAAAGTTTGAATGACAAATGGCTATTTACTTGTTTGAACTTTACTGTTCGAACAGTAAATGGTATTTACTGTTCGAACAGTAAATAACATTTACTGTTTGAACTTTACTGTTTTGGAGAACAGGAGTGTCCATGCAGCTGAGACAGAAGCTAAATAAAAGAGCAGTTATGGGGACTACAGCACATTAGACTAATGAGGAAGGCAGGGAACAGTAAAGTTTGATTGTCTGCCATCAAGATTTGGGATTTATAAAGAACCCCTTTGTCCCACACAACCCTGTACCCTAGAACGGCCCTGTCACAACCCACACACTGTCTTCCCACTTTGAGTAATCCTTTTACTTTAATTTTAGCCATGAATGAGGACCAGAATGTAAGCTTTACAGTGATCAACCACCTTGATCAGCTGTTCCTGTCATTGACAGGCAGATCATTGTGGCACACGTCAGATACAGCTGATCACGCCAATCACTCTGAAATAAACAACTTAGAACATCTGCCACTCCTGAAAATTTATAATTTTGTTCCCACTTCCCTGACTTAGATTGTCCCAACACCCTTACAGAACATGTTATTTATGTGTTATCTGTAGTTCAGATGGCTTGATGTAACCAGCAAAATTCTGGGTATGCAGTAACACAGTTAAAAAAAAAAACTTCTTTCACTTTGTAGTCCCCCCCCTACAGCACCCCAGTCTGACCCTGTCACACCCAAAACATTGTCTCCCTGCTGTGAGTATTCCCTTTATTTTAATCTTACCCATGAATGAAGACAAGAACGTAAGCTTTACTGTAAGCAAGAACCTTGGTTTCTGACATTGATAGGGAGATCGTCATGGCATCTGTAAGAAACAGCTGATTGCACTGATCACACTGAAATAAAATACTTAGAACATGTGCCACTGCCAAAATAATAATGTTAATGTTGACAGAACCCACAAAATATGGAAGGGTGCTGAACTGGGGTGGCCAACTCCTAGGCAGAACACTCTTAAAAAATTAGCACTGCAAAGGAAAACAATATTCGTGGAGGCAAATGTTTGCAGTTAAGGGCTGGTGTCTATTTACTATTTTTGTTAATAAAAGATTGTCAATTAAACTGATTATCTGTTGTGTCTT
Source organism: Neoceratodus forsteri (assembly GCA_016271365.2). Taxonomy (NCBI): domain Eukaryota; kingdom Metazoa; phylum Chordata; order Ceratodontiformes; family Ceratodontidae; genus Neoceratodus; species Neoceratodus forsteri. The sequence goes on along the minus strand of CM057449.1, from coordinate 1,262,519,219 downwards.
AAAATAAGAGTGTCTGTTAACTAAAATAATTATTTTCCCATTATTAGCCAAGTTTAATAATTTCTTTGTGTTCCCTTAGTTTAGTATCGCCCATTTTTCTCGTTAGTTTTTCCATGTAATTTATTGTTTTATATGCTTGAAAGAATGTCATAGTCTCGGGGCCCCCAGTTTTATGTTATTTTTATATATACTGTATATATATATATATATATATTCTTTCTGGCTCCGCTGGGCCCCGGAGAACTCTCTCAGGCATCCACACATTCTCGTCTCTACCTCCACGCCTGAAACTCTCCAGCTTCCTGGTACCAGTCGGCTATCGCCTCGGCTCTGAGACCTCCCGAGGTGGGGCTGCCCTATCCACCCAGGGTGCTCTATCTGTAATTCAGGCCGGACTGGGCCCAGGAGCTGGAGGAGTCTGGCCAGTGGAGTGTGGTCGAGGGGGAAGTGCCATCACCTATCTCTGGGAGCGGGGATTTTCATGGCTGCAATACATCCCCTCCCCTCCACCCCCCCCGGCAGACCTCAGACGTGCAATGGTGCCAGTCATGCCTGCCGCAGCTCTGCATCCCCTCTAGCAAGCCCTGCATGTTTCAGTGCCTCCAGTTGCCACCGGGGGCCGCTGCGGTGCTGGGCAGGAGCCTGGATCCCCCCCGAGAGAGGAGAGCAGTCCTCTGGATCCTTGATCCTCTCTCTCCCCTGCCGACCCCCAGCAGCCCAGGCTGATTCCCAAACCCAGGTTGCCGGTGTAGCGTGAGGTGTGGCGTCCAGCGCCTCAACCCTCAGTGCCACTGGGCTGGCCAGTTTTATGTTATTTTGATGTGTTGTATTGAGTGACAGTACATTTTTAGACTGCTGGCAAACATTTTGTGGATTCATCTGCCTATTTTAAATAGTTCCATAATTTTAGTACTTGCATTTTTATTAAAAGTTAGTATCTGTCATCATTTGTAAATTAATTCTCTGGTAAAACGTATTGAGATCACAGCAGTGCCGCATGTAAAGTTCAGTGCATATTTTCTGTTTTAATTTTTTTTGTTTATTCATGTAACACACTTCTGAATGTTTCTTTGCACTGACAGTCCTATCAGACTGTTTTACCATTTTGTAATTAGCCAGCAATTATGCCCCGGTGATTATGGGCAATAGACGTATCTCAGTGCCCCAATGTTTGATATTGATATGGGACAATTTACTGACTTGTTCATTCCCCTTTCTCATGTGAGTGATCGTCTTATATTTTCTTTGTTAGTGAAGTTTGCTTTTGCAGTAATGCATTCAACGGGTGCAGGTGGCAGGTTCGAATCAATAAATTAATGTCAGTTTGAATTTTTTATTCTTATATGTGCTAGTTGCATGATTTGTGTCTGCCTTGGATTATATGCTTGTCAAGGACTGTGTGTGTTTTGGGGGGATGCTGGTGGGTGCTGTGGTGGGGGATGCCAAGGGGCTGTGCTGTGTGGTGAGAGAAGCTGTTAAATATCTTTGCTCTAGGTGCTGTTTAGTTAGTGAAACATCTTGCATTGCTCACATTAGTGCAGTGGGTTACTACAAATGTTTGAATAAATAAAGCCACACTACATTCTGTACCTTGAGCAGAACAACAGCTGTGGACCGCACTTTAACCGTTGCATTAAAAACCTCAGACAACAGTCAGAATTTGCAAGTGGTTCTGTACTGTAAAAAAACTGTGGTTGTGTGATCTGCAATAAAAACTACTAACTGGAAAAAAATGTTAAGTGGTAAACTAGCTAGGATTGGAATCATGGAATTTTTAACTATCTAAGCATCTGTGCTGCTGAATAGATGGATAACATTGTGCTTATAGTCATTACTATAATGATAATACAGACTAGCACAAAGTTTTTTTATGTTGATGCAATTCTGTAAGAATATAGAATTTATTTTTCAATGACAAATTCTGTGTCATCCAAGTTTTCATCAGCAGTACAGATTTTTACAAAGTTTCATATTTCCATGATCCGATTACCATCCCAAGTTCACAACTTGCACACTATGACTAGAGATGCAGCAAATTTAAATTCTGCCGGCGAAGTGAACCTGAAGTGGGCACTTTGTGTTGCCACTCCACTACGCAGAGTGGGCAATGCAAAGTACTCACTCCGCCTTGTCATTACCACTTCACGTTAAGGCGGAATGGCAATGCGAAGTAAGGCAAAGTCATTGTTTTTAATGGACTTCGCGTTCCTCATTATGATTCTAAGTGATCCACTTGGTGTTTCAGATTTGGCAGCCCCCCCCACACATCACATGGCTTACAGTACTGCAAGTCACATGTTCTTTAGCTAGGCAGGAAGAAAGTGAGTCATACAAGCAGACACTTTTACTTTCTCCTGTGCAGACAGAGAGAGAATAGTGTGTTTTGTGACTGCTGATACTTTGAGCTCACAGCGAGGAGGAGATTTAAACTTTGATTTGGACCCAACAGCTTTTTTAAAAGCTACATTTTTTTGTCTTTTCTGTACTCTTTTTTACTTAATTTGTTCTTTCTGTAATTTTTTTGTCTTACCTTTATAAGTAGTTAGTTGTTTGTCTGTGTCTGTGTGTTGTGTGACAGTGTGAGTAGTGATTGTTCAGACTGAGGGAGCTCAGTAGGAGAGATGAACCATGGTGAGGGAATGTCTGGGGCAGGGGCAGCTCTGGGAGAGCATGGTAGTGGTAAGCGTTGTACCATGTGCATGTGTGGAGGGCATGGGTGCCCATTCCTGTTGGACCACTCAAAACTTGTGAGTGCCCCCCCGAAGCAGGACCAGCACCGCCTCCTGTCCTGACTCTGAGTCAGTTGAACCACCACCAGCACCACCAAGTCCAGCACCAGATCCTCTGGAGCAGGATGTGCCTGTTCCCTTGGGCCCAGGTGTGGATCCCATCCCTGTTCAGCACCATGACCAGCCAGCTGCCAGTTCATCTGGCCATCCCTTGCCTGTGCCTGGTCCTCCCCGCACCTCCATTGTTTGGCAGTTTTTTGACTGTGTCGGGGGGGGGACAGCAGTGTGGTCAAGTGCCACCTATGTGAGGTGGAGGTGTGCCGTGGCCCCCGGGAGACTCACCTGGGGACTGGGGGCCAGCACACCCATATGCTCAATCACCAGCAGTTGGAGTGGCAGGCTGCCACAGAACAAACCATGCCTGCACCTGCTGGCCATTCTGTGGCAGAGGGTGCAGCTGTGCATTGCAGCATCCCTAAGAAGAGGAGGGCCACAGCAGTACCTGCTGCTCCACCAGCACCCCCCCCCCAACCACCACCAGCAGGTCAGCCTGTAGAATATGTGGACCCCAGAGAACTGCATGTAACACAGGCTGACTTGGCAGTTCTCTGGAGTGCTGTTGAGGATAACAACAAGAGGGTGAGTGCTGTGGAGCAGCCACTGGATCACATAGAGGAACATCAGTTGCAAATTATGTCCATGCTGGAACTGCTTCTGGATCACCATGGGATCCCACATTATTTTTTTTTTCCTCACACCATGTGCCCCTCCACCCCTTCCTTGCTGTGTTGTAAAATGTATTCCTCCACCATCCCCGATCCTTATATGTAATTATGCCCTTTTTTTTTGTTGTCTTCTGTATGCGTGACAATTTGTATTCTGAGCAGTGCAAGTATACTGTACTAAACTGCATGTGTGCATTCAGTCTTCTTTCCAGTCTGTGTATGTACTGCAGACACTGTCCAACTCCCTGACTTAAAAACAAACATTAATGAGTACAATGGTGGGGTGGTGAAGCATGGAGTGATACTACAAAACAGGCTTACAATACATCCAAGTAACTATTAAAAAAAATTAATGTTGTGATTCATGACGTGATCGTGAATCATGATTTGTGACTGCATTTGTGACCGTGATGATGAAGAATGAATGCTTACTGCCTACGGCTCTACTTCCCTGATGAGCTGTAGCTTAAAACTCCCAGACTTAAAAACACGTATCAATGAGTACAATGGTGGGATGGTGAAGCCTGGAAAGATACTACAAAACAGGCTTACAATACATCCAAGTAACTATAAAAAAAATTAATGTTGTGATTCGTAATGTGAATGATCGTGAATCGTGATTTGTGACTGCATTTGTGACCGTGATGATGAAGAACATGATTTGTATCACGAGTGACTCGTGACGATGGTCCTGACTTAAAAACACATATTAATGAGTACAATGTTCATGCAGAATTAAGCACCACACCTGTCCAGTACTCTGAAGGGAAGTCAAAGAAACAACTGTGACTTAAGTTACAGATGGAGGTTGGGCCCTAAAGAGATGTAAATGCACAGACAGATTAAGATTGCACTGTGCACTGAAGAGATGCAGACACAAAGGCATAACACCTAACCAGTGCTCACCATCAGAAATTCAAATCTGGAAAAGAATACCTTTGCCAGTTGAGGAGACCGCGGGGGCAGTGTACTGCACTGCTGCATAACAGTCACTAGTACTAGTACCAGTAAAGATACCACAAAGAAGTACAAAAATCACACAGCTGCAGTGGATAGCAGCTTCACATTGCTGAAATTATTATGTGGCACAATAAAAGGTGTCTGATTTGTTGACACGCATCACACACATACTGACACACACACACACTAAGTAATGCATAGCAAATTGAAAACTTCAGTAATATGAACACATATTTTAAACAGACTAAAATTATGCACTGTGGCAGTAACAGTCACTAGTACTAGTTCCAGTAAAGATACCACAAAGAAATACAAAAATCACACAGCTGCAGTGGATAGCATCTTCACATTGCTGAAATTATTATGTAGCACAATAAAAGGTGTCTGATTTGATGACACGCGTCACACACACACATACTCACACACACACACTAAGTAATGCATGCAAATTGAAAACTTCAGTAATATAACCACATATTTTAAACAAACTAAAATTATGCACTGCTGCACCACAACAATCAGCAAAAAAAAATGGCAAGAAATATTGAAAATATTATTGTGTACATTAACACAGTTATGAAAGAAAAATATCATCAAAATAGAAAGCGCTCTTTTTCTCCAAGTTAATCTACCTACACCACAGATATGCCCCCAAAGCACACTTCACTGTCTCTCAGTACACAGACTGAATGTTGTACATTAACATTCAAAATCCATACACAAACAATAAGCGATCGATGATATGAGCACAGGAGGGTTTCCTATAATCGATGAACTCAGGTTCAACAAACAAATGACTCAAAAAGCTTTTTTAACAGCTTTTTGAAGGTTTGAATTGCAGAGAGCTCTCAGAGCAGATTGTCTCCTACAGCTTCCTACACACACTACCCCAAACTGAGGTTGTGCAGAACAATCTAGAGCCTATGTGACCTGAAATCCCATGAAACACTGCAAAATTCACCTTTGGAGCTTAAAAACAAGGTGAAGTACTTTGTTTTCGATGTACTTCGCCTTAAGAATTGGTGGAGTAGTGGTTTGGGAAGGTGGAGTAACGCAAAATCATTGTTTTCAATGGACTTCACTTTACCCTTTAATAACGCGAAATACTCCACTTCGCGCTGCGGAGCACTCTGCGAATTCGCCTTCACTCTGCAAATCACTCCACAGAGCGAATTGGGGCCACTTCGCCCATCACTAACTATGACTGCTGAGTCCTTTTTTTGTTGTTGTTGTGTTCTTAACTTTATGTAAAGCAGTTGTGGTTGTCTGCCCCCCCCCAAAAAAAACAATCACACTCAGATCACATTGCTTTTTTGTGACACACCAAAGTGATATTCGTCAAGAAGAGAGGCCAACTATGTCGACAGATAAAACTGGGATCAGATGAGCAAGGGAGTGGAGTTGGGTGGAAAAAAGCATTAAAAAATAGCAGACAGCCTTTTGAGAGAAGAATCCACTCTGTGCACAGGTACTCATGGCCAGGAAAAGAATGGTAGAATATGCACACGGGTGGGGGGGGGACAACAGTAAACATACAAAAAAAAATCAAGTTGATCATCATAATGGATGCACTATATATACAGTATGTTTTCTGTGCAAACCCTATGGAACAATAAGGAGTGAATGAGCATAACTATAAACAAGTTATACTGTGCAGAGCGTAGTTCTGAAGCACTATTTAACTGCAGTATTTCCAAAAACTGTAATCCTTATGATCCTCTTCATCACAACAGCCTTATCCATAATTTCAGTAATCAGAACTTGGGTGTTTAACGAATTACTGCTGTCAAGTATTTTGTTCACTGGTTGACAGACAATTTAACCATCGACGTCAACATTGGATCGGCTTTCACAGTACAGGTGACTCTAGGACCTTCACAGTAACAAGCCAAATGCACAGTTGCAACATAAGATTTAAAAATAAAATGAGGATAAGTTAATAAATAACTGCACCCCCCCCCAGTTTATTTCAGGGTGTTTGGGGACTCCAATTGGCACAGCATGCCTAACACAATACGGTGCACGGGCTCTGCAAACTAAAAGAGAAAGCCACCAGTTGTGAATGTTATACTACATATCTAGCACATACATGTCCAATTAAAGAAATGATGTATTGATCAAAAAGCCCTTCTCACAATCAAATGATCCCACATTTGGAATCGCAGCATTACTTTTGAAAGATGTTCCAATCAGAGCACTTTGTGGTGGGACTAAAATACATATGAACAAGGCGACACCTGCAATTATTAGGACTGTTGGCCTGCGTGGCTCTAAATATTGGTATATATATATATATATATATATATATATATATATATATATATGGCAAAAAAAATAAATGACAACATTTTCACCCTGTTGGAAGCTCAATTTCTTTACATGTGATTACATGGGCAAACAATTATTTCTTCTTATTCATTTTGAAGGATCACTGGAGTATGTATAATTGAGGGACTTTTACCATAAACTGCTATCCACACAGAAGGACTATGAGTTAACTGAATAGGATTAATTGGGCAATGCATTGTTGCTCCCTTACTGTACATACAAAGGATTTCAGTTGGTTCCAATTTAATAATTCTGGAATGGGCCATGCAATATGGTAGCAATACTTTCTTCCCCCCCACACACACACTACCAGAGTGAAAATGAAACAATGTGTTGACAAGGTAGACTCAATAATGACTGAAGGTGTACACTGAACATATGTGATCACTGCTGCCTAACCTGGTTAACCAAGATGCAGTCAAGCCAAGCTGAACTTTCTTAATTGTATTTTACTGTCTGAAATTTATCTGTGATTGGCCAGCATAGTTGTCTCTGCCTTTGCACATTACTGCGATTTTCCTCATCACTAGTCTCTTTATCTTCCTGCATTGCCAAGTGACCACTGCTGATACACTGTACTATGCGTGTTGCTAGTTTTGTATGCTTTCCCTATCATAGAAACATTGTAAATGACAGCACAAGGCCACCTCAAGATCTATCTAGACTGCCCGGTACCCCACCCTCGCGTCACTATTCTCTTCCTTCTGGATGTTACCATATGGCACAGTGGTCGCTCCATGCATTTTTGTGAGCTCTCTCTCTCTCCTGTACTCATCAACAAACTCACTCTGACCCTACTTTCAAGGCACAGTAGAAATATGCAACACATTGGAATAAGTACAATAAATTGCCATGTACCGGTATTGGTAATGTTTCTAAAGCAAATCCTCAAGTGAACTTCGTTGCCAAAATGTTCCAGTGTACTTTGAAAAGTGATATACAGATTTTATACTTTCATGCTTGCTCCAATTCTGATTGAATTGTACACCTGCCACAGAAAGGTTTTGGTGTTGCATTTTCATGGTCAGACAAAAAAATAATCATGCCTATTATTGCTATTGCACTGTATTGTGTGTCCAATACTCCTTTGTAGTACAGGTGTATGTTTGTGCTCTCACTCATTCAGATCCCAGCTGGCAGCTGGCCATGGTGGTGAGAGGTGGGCTGTGACAGTCACTGACTCTTTTACGGGTTGAGGGGTATGGCACTGCCAGATGAGAGTTGGGGTGGGGGGCCCACTAAACAGCCCATTTTTTTCCTGGTGAAATGCAGAGCACTGAAGAAGCAGCACTAGCGCTGACCTAATTTGGTGCTTGTCAGATCTAACATCTCTCTTTCTCATAGGTCTACTCTTCTCAGCAGTGATGACATTATTTTGCAACTTCTGCATCACTCTCGGTTTTTCTGACAGGGCTTCTAAATAACTGAACAACTAAAAATAATCTGTCAAATTTCCATATTAACACTGTATTAGTAAAACTGCCATTTCTGATCTGTCAGTGTTATGTTATTCTGGCAAATACTGTGGTGTACCCTATGTACTTCATGTTTATTTAAGCATCAGGAATTTGTGTTTTAAAAACTGTCTTTCAATACAACTACCTATTAGTGATTTTTTTAAATAACACAGTAGTGGCTACTGAGGGCTTCTTTTATAACAGGGGTCAACTGGTTTACATCGCCAATTGTTAGAAGTCACTGAACCTGCTATACTAATTTACTACACAGAGGAACCATCAGTCCAATGCGAACAGGCAAAGAAATACACTTTACAGCTCCACATAAAACAAGTCTTTCTAGTAATGGTGTACTAGCCCTATTGATGGACACTGCTATGCTATCTTACGCTGACAAAAAGCTGTAACTGAAATCATTTTCTCTCTCCTAGTGTCAGGGGACTGCATAGTTGAAAGTGTGATCTCTTATTTAAAACATGTACAGCATGTTGAATGATGGTTATGACTCACATTGTAAAAAAATCAAATTTTACTTTAATATCGATCATAAGTTGTATAATAAATATATCTAAACATTTTCAAAGTATGCACATTTACTCATAACAATGATGTGCATCTGCCATGTCCCCAATTAGTGACTACACAGCCCTTCCCCCCCCATTCACTGACTGAGTCAGCATCAGCTCTTTGACTGGAAAAAGGCAAGTGAACAAAACAAATGATATTGTAAATTACAAAAAAAATGAAATTAATGGAAATAAAGTGTACACTTACTTCACCAAAGAAACGAGCCTAAAGCACAGTTGTAGTACCTTCTGATGGCCTTGGTGCTATGGCAGCATTAAGAGGCACTTTCTTTTATTTTTGTCATTTTTCTTTCATTTTTTATTATGTCTTACACAAAAACAACCTCAGTTTTTTCGCCGTTGCAAAAACCTGCCATCTTCCTTATGGAAAGACTGCAAACAACAAGTGCATAACTTTTATTTGGAGCTTTACAATTGGAAGAAAATGTCTTTGAAAGAAGTAAAATGCTATAACCCATCAGAATATTTGAAAATGGTGGATGTAATAAGTGGCTGACAGTACTTTATAAATTTGAAGAATCACCTTGTTAAAAATCAGTATATTGGAAGGGTACATGATAAAGTTCATTACTCAGCTGCATGCTACGTTGAATATCAGCAGATCCGCTAAAACTCAACTTACAAGCTGCAACTCTGGATTAGTACTTAGAAACCATGTTTCTTTTAATTCCTGTCACTGTCTGTGTAACCTTATACCACATATGTGGATATATTGGTTAATACTGTCACCTCCGTTTACAGGACTTTTTATGCTGTCCACAGGTGAACACTTCATTTGGCTCATTGTCTTTCCTGACAAGTATGAATACTTTGAACAGCAGGACATGTTAATTTAAGAAATAATATAAGGGATAACTTTCCCTAAAATGCATAGCTTAATTAACACAAAGTAAAGAAAAAAAAGGCAGCCTGCCATATGTCCTAAGCCTACATTGATATGCAAAATTCTGTTCAGCACCCAGAGTCTCACTTCTACAAAAATTCAGGCCATACACTGCTCCATTCTGCTATGTGACAATTAGACAGATATTAATTTAAAGCTGCTTTGTGGTTCAGCAAATACCCAGCAACACTGAACATTAGATAATTAGAACACATTGATCAACTTTGTGTTCTGAGAGAGACCTGAGATTTCCCTATAATTCAATGACAACTTTCTGCCCATGTTCCTAGCTGAGCAGGAGCCGTCTACCTCTTTTAAAGAGAAAAATAATGGAGAGGTGATTCATGTGAGGTCTGTATTACCCAAGACCTTAAACTCTGAAAGTTTGAGATTTTCATTCATTGGTGTGGCAGAGTTCCACACCTGTTAAGATTTTAGACACCTAATAACTGAAAAGTAGATCCACAGCAGTAAAACTAGACTACCCTATAAATTTCAAGCCAGTACGAGAATGGAAAACGCTGTCTGCAAACGTAAACTGTGCCACACAGCATCTCACAGAAAATGTGTTGGCTGACACATAAACACTGTAATTCACATCTACAGGACATGCCATTTTAAATCTAGTGACTTTTCTCACAGTACCCGTATTAAATTGTGGTGTGCATTGAGCGTCTACACAACACGTGCCTCCAAACTGTTTCCTACCTAATTTGTGTTTTGGGTGGATCATACTCTGGGCAGGTTTTAAATGAGAATTATTTTCAAGTGCACTGTAATGCTCAGCTAACCAGGATAGAAGCCTCTGGTGATTACCGTGCAGTACTCAGGGAGTGCAGAAATCTCCACGACCACAGACTGCTGCTATCAGGAGCTTCCCATGTAAATTTCTTTCCATGACTGATATTGGTAATTAAGTCCCCAATGCAATTTGTTATTAACAGCATTTGTCCCTCAATTCTATTGCACCTTTCTTTTGTAAGTAGCTCACCTCCAAGCCACTTACCAGTGTTAAAGCCTTCTTCTCCTTTTTGCAGAGTGGAGGTCGGGTCAAGAGGGCAGGGTCTGACCTCCCTTAGCCAAACAAGCCAGCGGACCCAGACCAGCCGAGGATCCTTGCCAGGTAGCGGAGCTTCTTGCAGCTACTCTCTGACCGAGTGGGCTCGACCCATACTTATTTTGAATCGCCTTTTCTCACAGTACTGCCGTATTCAAATTGCTGGTGTGCATCAGCGTCACAGCTCCCTGCCTCAAACTGTTACTAATTTTGTATTTTAGGTTGAGATCAGTACTCTGGCCGAGTTTTAAATGATTGTTTTAAATTGCTGTAATTGCTCAGCTAACAGGATAAGTGCCTCAGTGATTACCGTGCAGCACTCAGAGATGCAGGAATCTCAACGACCACAGACTGCTACTATCCAGGGGCTTCCATATTTAATTTTCTTTCCATGATGTGATTCAGTCCCCAGGCTGCAATTTGTTATTACAGTGCCATTTGTCCTCAATTCAATTTGCATCTTTCTTTTGTAAGCAAGCTCCATGCAAGACCAACCAGTATTTAAAGCCTTCTTCTCACTTTTGGGCGGAAGTAGGGAGAGGGCAGTCACAGCCCTCCCACAGCCAAACAAACCAGCAGACCCCCAGACCACGAGGATCCCTTGCCAGGTAGCAAACAGAGCTGCAGCTGCCTCCTGACAGGTGGAGCTCGACAGACATATTTTAAGTGGCCTTTTTCTCCAGTACTGCCCGTATTCAAATTGCTGGAGTGCACAGGCGTCTACACAGCTCCTGCCTCAAACTATTCCTGCTAATTTTGTGTTTTAGGGTGGATCAATACTCTGGGCAGGTTTTAAACAAATGTTTTCGAACACTGTAATTGCTCAACTAGCCCAGGGAAGAGTGCCTCGGTGATTACCAGTGCAGTACTCAGAGTTACAGGTCTCGACCACAGACACTATACAGGGCTTTCAAGTGTTAATTTTCTTTCCTGACTGATATTGATAAATTAAGTCCCCAGGCTGCAATTTATTATGCAGCCATTTGTCCTCAATTCAATTTTATCATTCTTTTTGTAAGCAAGCTCACTGCAACCACTTACCGTGTTTAAAGCCTTCTTCTCCTTTTTGCAGAGCAGAGGTCGGGTCGAGCAGCAGTCACAAGCCCTCAACAGACAAACAAGCAAGGCGGCCCCAGACCCGGGGATCCCTTGCCGGCCAGATCGGGGTCAGAGGGCAGGAGTCCCAAGCCCAACAGCCAAACAAGCCAGACGGGCCCCCCGGACCATGGGGATCCCTTGCCAGGTGGCAGAGCTTCTTGCCTACCTCTCTGACAGTGGAGCTCGACCACGCCACATATTTTAAGTGGTGCCTTTACTCACAGTACCACCCGTATTCAAATTGCAGTGTGCATCAATACACAACTCCTGCTCAAACTATTCTACTAATTTGTGTTTTGGGGTGAGATCAGTACTCTGGGCAGAATTTTTAAATGAAATTGTTTTAAATTGCACTGTAATTGCTCAGCTAGCCCGGGATAGAAGTGCCTCCGAGTGATTGCCATGCAGAAATCAGGAGTTGCAGCAATCTCGGGTACCACAGACTGCTGCAATCCAGGGCTTCCCACGTATTTAATTTTCTTCCCTGACTGATATTGGTAAAATCAAGTCCCAGGCTGCAATTTGTTATTAGCAGACCATTTTGTCCCTCAATTCTAATTTTGCATCTTTCTTTTTGTAAGCAAGCTCACATGCAAACCACTTACCAGTATTTAAAAGCTTCTTCTCCTTTTTGCAGGCGGAGGTCGGTCGAGAGGGCAGGGCCCCAAGCCCTCTCCACAGCCAAACAAACCAGACGGACCCCCGGACCACGCCGGATCCCTTGCCAGGTAGCCGGACTTCTTGCAGCTGCCTCTCTGACTCGCAGATGGAGCTAGACCACGCCACTATTTTTAAAATTGGTGCCTTTCTTCTCACAGTACTGCCAGTATTCAAATTGCTGGGGTGCATCGGCGTACACAGCTCCTGCCTCCAAACTGTTCCTGCCTAATTTTGTGTTTTTAGGTGAGATCAGTACTCTGGGCAAAAGTTTAAACGAGAATTGTTTTAAGTGCAATGTAATTGCTCAGCTAGCCCAGGATAGAAGTGCCTCGAGTGATAACCCGTGCAGTACTCAGGAGTTGCGGAATCTCGCACACCACAGACTGCTACTATCCAGGGCTTCCCACGTATTTAATTTTCCTTTCCCTGACTATATTGTAAATGAAGTCCCAGGCTGCAATTTGTTATTACGAGCACATTTTGTCCCCAATTCTAATTTTGCATCTTTCTTTTGTAAGCAAGCTCCGCCTGCAAGCCACTTACCAGTATTTAAAAGCCTTCTTCTCCTTTTTGCAGAGCAGAGGTCGGGTCGAGAGGGCAGGAGTCCCCAAGCCCTCCCCACAGCCAAACAAGCCAGATGGACCCCAGACCACGCAGGAGGATCCCTTCCTAGAGCGGAGGTCGGGTCGAGAGCACAGAGACCAAGCCTCCCACAGCCAAACAACCAAGATGACACGCCCCAGACCACGCCGAGGATCCCTTGCCAGGTAGCAGGAGCTTTTGCAGCTGCCTCTCTGACCGAGGAGCCCGGACCACGCCACATAATTTACAAAAATGGCGCCTTTACTCACAGGCACTGCCCGTATTCAAAATTGCTGGTGTGCATCAGTCTACACAACTCCTGCCTCCAAACTGTTCCTGCCTAATTTTGTGTTTTAGGGTGGATCAGTACTCTGGGCAGAGTTTTAAATCAGGAATTATTTTAAATTGCACTGTAATTGCTCAGCTAGCCTAGGGATAGAAGTGCCTCAGTGATTACCAGTAGCAGTACTCAGGGGAGTAGCAGGAATCTCAACGACCACAGACTGCTGCTCATCCAGGGGCTTCCAATGATTTAATTTTCTTTCCTGATATTAAGTAAATTAAGTCCCCAGGCTGCAATTTGTTATTACCGCGCCCATTTGTCCCTCAATCTAATTTTGCATCTTTCTGTTTGTAAGCAAGCTCACTGCAAGCCACACTTACCAGTATTTAAAAGCCTTCTTCTCCCTTTTGCAGAGCCGGAGGTCGAATTGAGAGGGCAGGAAACCCCAATCCCTCCCACAGCCAAACAAAGCCAAGACGACCCCAGACCACGTAAAGGGATCCCTTGCCAGGTAGCTGGAGAAGCTGCAGCTGCCTCTCTGACCAGTGGAGCTCGACACGCCACATATTTTAAAAATTAGCCTTTTTTCTCACAGTACTGCCCATATTCAAATTACTGGTGTGCATCGAGCACTACACAGCTCCCAGCCCAAACTGTTCCTGCATATTTTAGTTTTTAGGGTAAGATCGAGTACTGAGCAGAGTTTTTAAAAGAAAAATTGTTTTAAATTGCTCTGTGGTGCTCGGCTAGCCCAGGGATAGAAGTGCCTCCCAGTGATTACCCGTGCAGTACTCAGGAGTTGCAGAATCTCGCGACCACAGATCTGGCTATCCAGGGGCTTCTCACGTATTTAATTTTCTTTCCCTGACTGATATTGGTAAATTAAGTCCCCAGGCTGCAAATTGTTATTACCGTGCCATTTTGTCCATCAATTCTAATTTGCATCTTTCTTTTGGAAAGCTCACTGCAAAACACTTCCCAGTATTTAAAAGCTCTTCTTCTCCTTTTGCAGAAGCGGAGGTCGGGTGGAGAGGCAGGAGTCCAAGCCCTCCCCACAGCCAAACAAGCCAGACGCGACCCCCCCAGACCACGCTGAGGATCACATTGTCAGGTAGCTGGGCCTATGCAGCTACCTCTCTGACCGAGTGGAATAAAACCAAGCCACGATGTTTAAAATTAAGCACTTCTCACAGTACTGCCCGTATTCACAATTGCTGGAGTGCGCCAGCCGTCTTCAAAGCTCCTGCCTCAAAACTGTTCCTCCCTAAGTATATGTTTTTAGGGATGAGATCAGAACTTTGGGCAGAGTTTTAAATGAGGATGTTTTAAATTGCACTGTAATTGCTCAGCTAGCCCAGGGATGAAGTGCCTCCAAGTGATTAACCGTGGCGTGCCTCAGGGAGTTCCTGCAATCTCAGCGACCACAGACTGCTGCTATCCAGGGCTACACGTATTGAATTTTCACCCTGTCTGGTATTTTTAAATTAAGTCCCCAAGCTGCAATTTGTTATTACCGCGCCATTTTGTCCCTCAATTCTAATTTTGCATCTTTCTTTTGTAAGCAAGCTCCGACTACAAGCCACTTACCAGTATTTGAAAGTCTTCTTCTCCTTTTTGCAGAGCAGATCGGTCGAGAGACAGGTCCCAAGCCCTCCACAAGCCAAATCAAGCAGGAGGCCCCCCAGACACACACCAGGGATCCTTGCCGAGGCGGAGGTCGGAGAGGCAGGAGCCCAAGCCCTCCCACAGCCAAACAAGCTATACAGACCCCCAGACATGCCAGAGATCCCTTGCCAGGTAGCCAGACTTCTTGCAGCTGCCTCTCTGACGGAGAGAACAACCCGCCACACATATTTAAAATTAGCACCTTTTTCTCCACAGTACTGCCGTGTTCAATTGCTGGTGTGCATCGGCGTCTACACAGCTCCCTGCTCAAACTATTCCTGCTCAATTTTGTATTTTTAAAGTGAGATCAGTACTGGGCAGAGTTTTAAACGAGGAATTGTTTTAAATTGCACTGTAATTGCTCAGCTAGCCCAGGGATAGAAGTGCCTCCAGTGAATACCGTGCATTACTAGGGGAGTAGCAGGAATCTCGAATACAGACTGCTGCTATCAAGGGCTTCCCAACGTATTTAATTTTCTTTCCTGACTGATATTGGTAAATTAAGTCCCCAGGCTGCAATTTGTTATTAGCGCCATTTGTCCTCAATTCTAATTTTGCATCGTTCTTTTGTAAGAGCTCAGCCTGCAAGCCCTTACCAGTATTTAAAGCCTTCTTCTCCTTTTAGCAGAGTGGAGGTCGGGTCGAGAGACGAGGAGTCCCCAAGCCCTCCCAACAGCCAAACAAGCCAGATGGACCCCCCCTGACACAATTCAGGATCCCTGCCAGGTAGCAGACTTCTTGCAGCTGCTCTCTGACCTTAGTGGAGCTAAAACCACGCACATATTTTAAAATGGCACCTTTTCTCCACAGTACTGCCCGTATTCAAATTGCTGGGTGTGCATCAAATCTGCACTGCTCCCCTGCCTCCAAACTGTTCCTACCTAATTTTGTGTTTTTAGGGTGAGATCAGTACTCTGGGCAGAGTTTTAAACGAGGAATTATTTAAATTGCACTGTAATTGCTCCAGCTAGCCCAAGGATAGAAATGCCTCAGTGATTACCCATGCAGTACTCAGGGAGTTGCAGGAATCTCACGACTACAGACTGCTGCTACTATCCAGGAGCTTCAAACGTATTCAATTTTCTTTTCCCTTACTGAATTTTGGTAAATTAAGTCCCCAGACTTTTGCAATTTGTTGTGCCAATGCTCATTTTGTCCCTCAATTTAATTTTGCATCTTTCTTTTTGTAAGCAAGCTCCGCCTGCAAGCCACTTACCAGTATTTAAAAGCTTTCTTCTCCTTTTTGCAGAGCGGAGGTCGGGTCGAGAGGCAGTAGTACCCAAGCCCTCACCACAGCGAAACAATCCAGATGGACCTCTCCCCGTACCTCGCCGAGTATCCCTTGCCAGGTAGTCGGAGCTTCTTGCAGCTGCCTTTCTGACCGGAGTGGAGCTCGACCATGCCACATATTTTAAATCTGGTGACTTTTTCTCACAGTACTGCCCGTATTCGAATTGCTGGTGTGCATCGAACGTCTACACAGCTCCGTGCCTCCAAACTGTTCCTGCCTAATTTTGTGTTTTTTAGGGTGAGATCTGTACTCTGGGCAGAGTTTTTAAATGAGGAATTGTTTTCAATTGCACTGTAATTGCTCAGCTAGCCAAGGGATAGAAATGCCTCTGAGTGATTACCCGTGCAGTACTCAGGAGAGTTGCAGAAATCTCCACGACCACAGACTGCTGCTATCCAGGGGCTTCCCATGTATTAAATTTTCTTTCTCGACTGATATTGGTAAATTAAGTCCCCAGGCTGCAATTTGTTATTAACGCGCCATTTTGTCCCTCAATTCTAATTTTGCATCTTTCTTTTGTAAGTAAGCTCCACCTGCAAGCCACTTACCAGTATTTAAAAGCCTTCTTCTCCTTTTTGCAGAGTGGAGGTCGGGTCAAGAGGGCAGGAGTCCCCAAACCCTCCCCTTAGCCAAACAAGCCAGACGGACCCCCCCAGGACCACGCCGAGGATCCCTTGCCAGGTGGCAGACTTCTTGAGCTACCTCTCTGACGGAGTGGGCTCGAAACCACGCCACTTATTTTAGAATTGCCGCCTTTTTCTCACAGTACTGCCCATATTCAAATTGCTGGTGTGCATCGAGCGTCTACACAGCTCCCTGCCTCCAAACTGTTCCTGCCTAATTTTGTATTTTTTAGGTTGAGATCAGTACTCTGGGCCGAGTGTTTAAATGAGGAATTGTTTTAAATTGCACTGTAATTGCAACAGCTAGCCCAGGGATAGAAGTGCCTCTGAGTGATTACCCGTGCAGTACTCAGGGGAGATGCAGGAATCTACGCGACCACAGACTGCTGCTGCTATCCAGGAACTGCGTATTTATTTTTCTTTCCCTGATATTGGTAAGTAAGTCCCCAGGCTGCAATTTATTATTACCGTGCCATTTTGTCCTCAATTCTAATTTTGCATCTTTCTTTTGTAAGCAAGCTCCGCCTGCAAACCCACTTACAGTATTTAAAGCCTTCTTCTCCTTTTTGCAGGCGGAAGTCGGGTGGAAGGCAGAGTCCCAAGCCCTCCCCACAGCCAAACAAGCCAGACGGACCACCCCACGGACCACGCCGAGATCCCTTGCCAGGTAGCAGTAGCCGTGCAGCTGCCTCTCTCGACCGGAGTGGAGCTCGACCCGCCACATATTTTAATAGGACGCCTTTTTCTCACAGTACTGCCCGTATTCAAATTGCTGGTGTGCATCAGTCTACACAGCTCTGCCTCAAACTATTTCTTGCTAATTTTGTGTTTTAGGGTGAGATCAGTACTCTGGGCAGAGTTTTTAAACGAGGAATTGTTTTAAATTGCACTGTAATTGCTCAGCTAGCCCAGGGATAGAAGTGCCTCCGAGTGATTACCCGTGCAGTACTCAGGGAAGTTGCAGGAATCTCCGCGACCACAGACTGCTGCTATCCAGGGGCTTCTCACGTATTTAATTTTCTTTCCCTGACTGATTTTGGTAAATTAAGTCCCCAGGCTGCAATTTGTTATTACCGCGCCATTTTGTCCCTCAATTCTAATTTTGCATCATTCTTTTGTAAGCAAGCTCCGCCTGCAAGCCACTTACCAGTATTTAAAAGCCTTCTTCTCCTTTTTGCAGAGCAGAGGTCAGGGTCCAGGCAGGGTCCTAAGCCCTTCCCACAGCCAATAGCAAACCAGCCAGAACCCCCGGACCACGTCCAGGGATCCTTGCCAGGCAGCAGGGCTTCTTGCAGCTACACCTCTCTGACCTAAAATGAAGCTCGACAAGCCCACATATTTTAAAATCAGGAGATTTTCTCACAGTACTGCCCGTATTCAAATTGCTGGTGTGCATCGTTGCATCTACAAAGCTCCCTGCCTCCAAACTGTTCCTGCCCTAATTTGTGTTTTTAGAGTGAGATCAGTACTCTGGGCAGAATTTTAAATGAGAATTGTTTAAAGTGCACTGTAAGTACTCAGCTAATGAGCATAGAAGTGCTTTCTCAGTGAATTACCATACTTGCAGTGCTGCTCAGGGGAAGTTGCAGAATCTCCACGACCACAGACAGCTGCTATCCAGGAGCTTCCCGTGTTTAACTTTCTTTCCTGACTGATTTTGGTAAATTAAGTCCCCAGGCTGCAATTTGTTATTACCGCGCCATTTTGTCCCTCAATTCTAATTTTGCATCTTTCTTTTGTAAGCAAGCTCCGCCTGCAAGACACTTACCAGTATTTAAAAGCCTTCTTCTCCTTTTTGCAGAGCAGAGGTCAGGTCGAGAGAGCAGGAGTCACCAAGCCCTCCCCACAGACAAACAAGCAAGACGGCCTCCCCCAGACCACGCCGAGGATCCCTTGGCGGAGCGGAGATCGGGTCGAGAGGGCAGGAGTCCCCAAGCCCTCCCCACAGCCAAACAAGCCAGACGGACCCGCCCCGGACCACGCCGAGGATCCCTTGCCAGGTAGCCAGAGCTTCTTGCAGCTGCCTCTCTGACGGGTGGAGCTCGACCCGCCATATTTTAAGTGGTGCCTTTTACTCACAGTACTGCCCGTATTCAAATTGCTGGTGTGCATCGAGTGTCTACACAGCTCCCTGCCTCCAAACTGTTCCTGCCTAATTTTGTGTTTTTTAGGGTGAGATCAGTACTCTGGGCAGAGTTTTTAAATGAGGAATTGTTTTAAATTGCACTGTAATTGCTCAGCTAGCCCAGGGATAGAAGTGCCTCCGAGTGATTACCCGTGCAGTACTCAGGGGAGTTGCAGCAATCTCCGGGTCCACAGACTGCTGCTATCCAGGGGCTTCCCACGTATTTAATTTTCTTTCCCTGACTGATATTGGTAAATTAAGTCCCCAGGCTGCAATTTGTTATTAGCGGGCCATTTTGTCCCTCAATTCTAATTTTGCATCTTTCTTTTGTAAGCAAGCTCCGCCTGCAAGCCACTTACCAGTATTTAAAAGCCTTCTTCTCCTTTTTGCAGAGCGGAGTTTGGGTCGAGAGGGCAGGAGTCCCCAAGCCCTCTCCATTGCCAAACAAACCTGACGGACCCCCCCCCGGACCATGCCGAGGATCCCTTGCCAGGTAGCTGGAGCTTCTTGCAGCTGCCTCTCTGACCGGAGTGGAGCTCGACTACGCCACTTATTTTAAAATTGGCGCCTTTTTCTCACAGTACTGCCCGTATTCAAATTGCTGGTGTGCATCGAGCGTCTACACAGCTCCCTGCCTCCAAACTGTTCCTGCCTAATTTTGTGTTTTTTAGGGTGAGATCAGTACTCTGGGCAGAGTTTTTAAATGAGGAATTGTTTTAAATTGCACTGTAATTGCTCAGCTAGCCCAGGGATAGAAGTGCCTCCGAGTGATAACCCGTGCAGTACTCAGGGTAGTTGCAGGAATCTCCGCCACCACAGACTACTGCTATCCAGGGGCTTCCCACGTATTTAATTTTCTTTCCCTGACTGATATTGGTAAATTAAGTCCCCAGGCTGCAATTTGTTATTACGGCGCAATTTTGTCCCTCAATTCTAATTTTGCATCTTTCTTTTGTAAGCAAGTTCCGCCAATGCAAACCTTACCAGTCTAAAAAGCCTTCTTCTCCTTTTGCAGGAGCCGGAGGAGTCGGTCAGAGAGGGCAGGAGTCCCCAAGCCCTCCCCACAGCCAAACAAGACAGACCAGGCGCCCCCCAGACCACGCCGAGGATCCCTTGCCAGACCCAGAGGTCGATACGAGAGAGGGCAGGAAGACCCAAACCCTCCCACAGCCAAACAAGCCAGACGACCCGCCCCGGACCACACAGAGGATCCCTTGTCAGGTAGCGGAGCTCTTGCAGCTCCCCTCTCTGACCGGATGGGCTACAACACGCCCTTATTTTAAAATTGGCGCTTTTCTCCTGTACTGCCCGTATTCAAATTGCTGGTGCGCATCGACGTCCAGACACCCCTGCCTCCAAACTGTTCCTGCCTAATTTTGTGTTTTTTAGGGTGAGATCAGGGCTCTGGGAAGAGTTTTAAATGAGGAATTTTAAATTGGTCTGTAATTGCTCAGCTAGCATGGGATAAAGAAAGTGCCTCAGTGATTACTACCGTGCAGTACTCAGGGAGCTAGGGAATCTCGCGACCACAGACTGCTGCTATCCAGGGGCTTCCCACGTATTTAATTTTCTTTCCCTGATATTGCTAAATTAAGTCCCCAGGCTGCAATTTGTTATTACCGCACCATTTTGTCCCTCAATTCTAATTTTGCATCTTTCTTTTGTAAGCAAGCTCCGCCTGCAAGCCACTTACCAGTATTTAAAAGCCTTCTTCTCCTTTTTGCAGAGCGGAGGTCGGGTCGAGAGGGCAGGAAACCCCAATCCCTCCCCACAGCCAAACAAGATAGACGACCCCCCCCAAGACCACGCCAAGGTTCCCTTGCCAGGTAGCCGGAGCTTCTTGCAGCTGCCTCTCTGACCGGAGTGGAGCTCGACCACGCCATTTATTTTAAAATTGGCACCTTTTTCTCACAGTACTGCCCGTATTCAAATTGCTGGTGTGCATCGAGCGTCTACACAGCTCCCTGCCTCCAAACTGTTCCTGCCTAATTTTGTGTTTTTTAGGGTGAGATCAGTACTCTGGGCAGAGTTTTTAAACGAGGAATTGTTTTAAATTGCACTGTAATTGCTCAGCTAGCCCAGGGATAGAAGTGCCTCTGAGTGATTACCCATGCAGTACTCAGGGGAGTTGCAGGAATCTCCGCGACCACAGACTGCTGCTATCCAGGGGCTTCCCACGTATTTAATTTTCTTTCCCTGACTGATATTGGTAAATTAAGACCCAGGCTGCAATTTGTTATTAGCGCGCCATTTTGTCCCTCAATTCTAGTTTTGCATCTTTCTTTAGTAAGCAAGCTCCGCCTGCAAGCCACTTACCAGTATTTAAAAGCCTTCTTCTCCTTTTTGCAGAGTGGCGGTCGGGTCGAGAGGGCAGGAGTCCCCAAGCCCTCCCCATAGCCAAACAAGCCATACGGACCCCCCCCGGACCATGCCCAGGATCCCTTGCCAGGTAGCCGGAGCTTCTTGCAGCTGCCTCTCTGACCAGAGAGAGCTCAACTCATACATATTTTAAAATTGGCGCCCTTTTTCTGACAGTACTGCCGTATTTAAATTGCTGGTGTGCATCGAGGCTCTACAGCTCCTGCCTACAAATTGTTCCTGCCTAATTTTGTATTTTGGGTGAGATCAGTACTCAGGAAGAGTTTTAAATGAGGTGTTTTAGAATTGCACTGTAATTGCTCAGCTAGCCCAGGGATAGAAGTGCCTACGAGTGATTACCCGTGCAGTACTCAGGGGAGTTCCAGGAATCTCCACGACCATAGACTGCTGCTATCCAAGGGCTTCCCACGTATTTAATTTTCTTTCCGTGATATTTGGTAAATTAAGTCCCCAGGCTGCAATTTGTTATTACCGCGTCATTTTGTCCCTCAATTCTAATTTTGCATCTTTCTTTTGTAAGCAAGCTCCGCCTGCAAGCCACTTACCAGTATTTAAAAGTGTTCTTCTCCTTTTTGCAGAGCGGTGGTCGGGTCAAGAGGGCAGGAAACCCCAAGCCCTCCTCACAGTCAAACAAGCCAGACGGACCCCCCCCAGGCCACGCCAAGGATCCCTTTCCAGGTAGCCGGAGCTTCTTGCAGCTGCCTCTCTGACCGGAGTGGAGCTCGACCACGCCACATATTTTAAAATTGGCACCTTTTTCTCACAGTACTGCCCGTATTCAAATTGCTGGTGTGCATCGAGCATCTACACAGCTCCCTACCTCCAAACTGTTCCTGTATAATTTTGTGTTTTTTAGGGTGAGATCAGTACTCTGGGCAGAGTTTTTAAATGAGGAATTGTTTTAAATTGCACTGTAATTGCTCAGCTAGCCCAGGGATAGAAGTGCCTCCGAGTGATTACCCGTGCAGTACTCAAGGAAGTTGCAGGAATCTCCGCGACCACAGACTGCTGCTATCCAGGGCTTCCGTGTTTAATTTTCTTTACCTGACTGATATTGATAATTTAAGTCCCAGGCAACAATTTTTTTTTTATTACAGGCGTGCCATTTTGTCCCTCAATTCTAATTTGCATCTTTCTTTTGTGAAGCAAGCTCCGCCTGCAAGCCACTTACCAGTATTTAAAGCCTTCTTCTCCTTTTTTGCAGGCGGAGGTCGGTCGAGAGAGCAGGAGTCCAAACCCTCCCAGAGAGAAACAAGCCAGATGGACCTCCCCGGACCATGTCGGGATCCCTTGCCAGGTTGCAGAGCTTCTTGCATCTGCCTCTCTGACCGGAGTGGAGCTCGACCACGCCACATGACTTTAGAATGGCACCTTTTTTTTTTTCTGACAGTACTGCCGTATTCAAATTGCGGTGTGCATGATATTACACAGCTCCCTGCCTCAAACTATTTCCTGCCCTAATTTGTGTGTTTTAGGGTGAGATCAGTACTCTGGGCAGAGTTTTTAAACGAGGAATTGTTTTAAATTGCACTGTAATTGCTCAGCTAGCCCAGGGATAGAAGTGCCTCCGAGTGATTACCCGTGCAGTACTCAGGGGAGTTGCAGAAATCTCCGACCACAGACTGCTGCTATCCAGGGCTTCCCGATTTCATTTTCTTTCCTGACTGATATTGGTAAATTAAGTACCCAGGCTGCAATTCGTTATTAGCGCGCCATTTTGTCCCTCAATTCTAATTTTTCATCTTTCTTTTGTAAGCAAGCTCCGCCTGCAAGCCACTTACCAGTATTTAAAAGCCTTCTTCTCCTTTTTGCAGAGTGCAGGTCGGCTCGAGAGGGCAGGAGTCCCCAAGCCCTCCCCACAGCCAAACAAACCAGATGGACCTCCCCCGACCACGCTGAGGATCCCTTGCCAGGTAGCCGGAGCTTCTTGCAGCTGCCTCTCTGACCGGAGTGGAGCTCGACCACGCCACATATTTTAAAAATGGCGCCTTTTTCTCACAGTACTGCCCGTATTCAAATTGCTGGAGTGCATCGGCGTCTACACAACTCCTGCCTCAAACTGTTCCTACCTAATTTTGTGTTTTTTTAGGGGTGAGATCAGTACTCTGGGCAGAGATTTTTTAAATGAGGAATTGTTTTAAATTGCACTGTAATTGCTCAGCTAGCCCAGGGATAAGTGCCTCAAGTGATTACCTGTGCAGTACTCAGGGGAGTTGCTGGAATCTCCGCGACCACAGACTGCTGCTATCCAGGGGCTTCCCACGTATTTAATTTTATTTCCCTGTCTGGTATTGGTAAATTAAGTCCCCAAGCTGCAATTTGTTTTTACCGAGCCATTTTGTCCCTCAATTCTAATTTTGCATCTTTCCTTTGTAAGCAAGCTCCGCCTACAAGCCACTTACCAGTATTTAAAAGCCTTCTTCTCCTTTTTGCAGAGCAGAGGATGGGTCGAGAGAGCAGGAGTGCCCAATCCCTCCCCACAGCCAAACAAGCCAGACGGCGCCCCCCCAGACCACACCGAGGATCCCTTGCTGGAGCGGAGGTCGGGTTGAGAGGGCAGGAGTCCCCAAGCCCTTCCCACAGCCAAACAAGCCGGACAGACCCTCCCCGGACCACGCCGAGGATCCCTTGCCAGGTAGCCGGAGGTTCTTGCAGCTGCCTCTCTGACCGGAGTGGAGCTCGACCACGCCACATATTTTAAAATTGGTGCCTTTTCTCACAGTACTACCCATATTCAAATTTCTGGTGTGCCATCGGCGTCTACACAGCTCCTGCATCAAACTGTTCCTGCCTAATTTTGTGTTTTTATTTGGGTGAGATCCAATTACTCCTGGACAGGTGAGTTTTCCAAACTAGAGTTGTTTTAAATTGCACTGTAATTGCTCAGCTAGCCCAGGGATAGAAGTGCCTCTGAGTGATTACCCGTGCAGTACTCAGGGGAGTTGCAGGAATCTCCGTGACCTCAGACTGCTGCTATCCAGGGGCTTCCCAAGTATTTAATTTTCTTTCCCTGACTGATATTGGTAAATTAAGTCCCCAGGCTGCAATTTGTTATTACCGCGCCATTTTGTCCCTCAATTCTATTTTTACATCTTTCTTTTGTAAGCAAGCTCTGCCTCCAAGCCACTTACCAGTATTTAAAAGCCTTCTTCTCCTTTTTGCAGAGCGGAGGTCGGGTCGAGAGGGCAGGAGTCCCCAATCCCTCCCCATAGCCAAACAAGCCAGGCCGGACCCCGGACCGTCGTCGATCCCTTGCCAGGTAGCTGGAGCTTCTTACAGCTGCCTCTCTGACCGGAGTGGAGCTCTGACACGCCTACTTATTTTAAAATTGGTGCCTTTTTCTCACAGCACTGCCCGTATTCAAATTGCTGGTGTGCATCGAGCGTCTACACAGCTCCCTGCCTCCAAACTGTTCCTGCCTAATTTTGTGTTTTAGGGTGAGATCAGTACCCTGGGCAGAGATTTTTAAATGAGGAATTGTTTTAAATTTCACTGTAATTGCTCAGCCAGCCCAGGGATAGAAGTGCCTCCAGTGATTACCCGTGCAGTACTCAGGGAGTTGCAGGAGTCTCCACGATAACACAATGACTGCTGCAAACCAGAGCTTCCAAGTATTAAATTTTGCTCACAATGATATGGTAAATTAAATCACCAGGCTGCGTAATTTGTTATTACAGCAGCCATTTGTCCCTCAATTCTAATTTTGCATCTTTCTTTTTGTAAAGCAAGCTCCGCCTGCAAGCCACTTACCAGTATTTAAAGCCTTCTTCTCCTTTTTGCAGGACCGGAGGTCGGGTCGAGGGCAGGAGTCCCCAAGCCCTCATCACAGCCAAACAAGCCAGACGGACCCCCCCAGACACATCCGAGATCCCACGTGCCAGGTAGCGGAGCTTCTTGCAGCTGCCTCTCTCCCTGACCGGAGTGGAGCTCGACGCGCCACATATTTTAAAATTGACGCCTTGTTCTCTCACACTGCCCGTATTCAAATTGCTGGTGTGTGCATCGACATCTCACAGCTCCTGCCACCAAACTGTTCCTGCCTAATTTTGTGTTTTTGAGGTGAGATCCAGTACTCTGGGCAGAGTTTTAAGCGAGGAATTGTTTTAAATTGTGCACTGTAATTGCTCAGCCTTCTAGCCCAGGATAGAAGTGCCTCAAGTGATTACCCGTGCAGTACTCAGGGGTTGCAGTAATCTCATGGAGCCACAGACTGCTGCTATCCAGGGGCTTCCCACGTATTTCATTTTCTTTCCCTGACTGATATTGGTAAATTAAGTCCCCAGGCTGCAATTTGTTATTAGCGCACCGTTTTGTCCCTCAATTCTAATTTTGCATCTTTCTTTTGTAAGCAAGCTCCACCTGCAAGCCACTTACCAGTATTTAAAAGCCTTCTTCTCCTTTTTGCAGAGTGGAGGTCGGGTCAAGAGGGCAGGAGACCCCAAGCCCTCCCCACTGACAAACAAACCAGATGGACCCACCCCGACCACGCTGAGGATCCCTTGCCAGGTAGCCAGAGCTTCTTGCAGCTGCCTCTCTGACCGGAGTGGAGCTCGACCGCGCCACATATTTTAAAATTGGCGCCTTTTTCTCACAGTACTGCCCGAATTCAAATTGCTGGTGTGCATCGACCGTCTACACAGCTCCCTGCCTCCAAACTGTTCCTGCCTAATTTTGTGTTTTTTAGTGTGAGATCAGTACTCTGGGCAGAGTTTTTAAACGAGGAATTGTTTTAAATTGCACTGTAATTGCTCAGCTAGCCAAGGAATAGAAGTGCCTCCAAGTGATTACCCGTGCAGTACTCAGGGGAGTTGCAGTAATCTCCGCGACCACAGACTGCTGCTATCCAGGGGCTTTCCATGTATTTCATTTTCTTTCCATGACTGATATTGGTAAATTAAGTCCCCAGGCTGCAATTTGTTATTAGAGCGCCATTTTGTCCCTCAATTCTAATTTTTCATCTTTCTTTTGTAAGCAAGCTCCGCCTGCAAGCCACTTACCAGTATTTAAAAGCCTTCTTCTAATTTTTTGCAGAGTGGAATTAGGGTCAGAGGGCAGGAGTCCCCAAGCCCTCCCCACAGCCAAATCAAACCAGATGGATCCCCCGACTCACGTGTGAGGATCCCTTGCCAGGTAACCGAGGGCTTGCAGCTGCCTCTCTCGACCGGGGGGGCTCGACCACGCCACATATTTTAAAATTGGCGCCTTTTTCTCACAGTACTGCCCATATTCAAATTGCATGGTATGCAGCGCCATACAAAGCTCCCTGCCTCCAAACTGTTCCTGCCTAATTTTGTGTTTTGTAGAGTGAGATCAGTACTCTGGGCAGAGTTTTTA
Source organism: Neoceratodus forsteri (assembly GCA_016271365.2). Classification (NCBI taxonomy): domain Eukaryota; kingdom Metazoa; phylum Chordata; order Ceratodontiformes; family Ceratodontidae; genus Neoceratodus; species Neoceratodus forsteri. The sequence goes on along the minus strand of CM057449.1, from coordinate 1,262,492,453 downwards.
AATGAGGATGTTTTAGAATTGCACTGTAATTGCTCAACTAGCCCAGGGATAGAAGTGCCTCCAGTGATTACAAATGCAGTACTCAGGGGAGTTGCAGGAATCTCATGACCACAGACTGCTAGCTATCCAGGGCTTCCACGTATTTTTTTCTTTCTCCTGATAGTGATAATTAAGTCCCCAGGCTGCAATTTGTTATTACTGGAGCAACTTTGTCCTCAATTCTAATTTTGCATCTTTCTTTGTAAGCAAGCTCCGCCTGCAAGCCACTTACCAGTATTTAAAAGCTTTCTTATCCTTTTTGCAGAGAGGAGGTCGAGAGTAGCAAGAGTCCCTGAAAGCCTCCCAGCCAAACAATCTAGATGGACCCCCCTGACCACGCCGAGGATCCCTTGCCAGGTAGCCGAGCTCTTGCAGCAGTCTCTCTGACCGAGTGGAACTCAATCACGGCATTATATTTAAAAATTGGCGCTTTTTCTCACAGTACTGCTCAGATCCAAAGGTGCTGGTGTGCATCGAACGCTCCACAGTCCCTGCCTCCAAACTGTTCCTGCCCTAATTTTGTGTTTTTAGGGTGAGATCAGTACTCTGGGCAGAGTTCTTAAACAGGAATTGTTTTAAATTGCACTGCAATTGCTCCAGCTAGCCAGGGATAGAAGTGCCTCCAGTGATTACCAAGCAGTACTCAGGAGTTGCAGGAATCTCGCGACCACAGACTGCTGCTATCCAGGGGCTTCCCATTTAATTTTCTTTCCTGACTGATATTGGTAGAATTAAGTCCCAGGCTGCAATTTGTTATAAGTAGCCATTTGTCTCTCAATTCTAATTTTGCATCTTTCTTTTGCAAGCACTCGCCTGCAAGCCACTTACCAGTATTTAAAAGCCTTCTTCTCCTTTTTGCAGAGTGGAGGTCGGGTCGAGAGGGCAGGAGTCCCCAAGCCCTCCCCACAGCCAAACAAGCCAGACGGACCCCCCCAGACCACGCCGAGGATCCCTTGCCAGGTAGCTGGAGCTTCTTGCAGCTGCCTCTCTGACTGGAGTGGAGCTCAACCACGCCACATATTTTAAAATTGGCGCCTTTTTCTCACAGTACTGCCCGTATTCAAATTGCTGGTGTGCATCGAGCATCTACAAAACTCCCTGCCTCCAAACTGTTCCTGCCTAATTTTGTGTTTTTTAGGGTGAGATCAGTACTCTGGGCAGAGTTTTTAAATGAGGAATTGTTTTAAATTGCACTGTAATTGCTCAGCTAGCCCAGGGATAGAAGTGCCTCCAAGTGATTACCGTGCAGTACTCAGGAGTTGCTTGAATCCTCCGCGACCACAGACTGCTGCTATCCAGGGGCTTCAACGTATTTAATTTTATTTCCCTATCTGGTATTGGTAAATTAAGTCCCCAAACTGCAATTTGTTTTACGCCATTTTGTCCCTCAATTCTAATTTTGCATCTTCTTTTGTAAGGAAGCCCTACAAGCCACTCTACTAGTACATTTAAAAGCCTTCTTCTCTCTTTTGCAGAGCAGAGGACTGGTCAGAAAGTGCAGAGGTCCCCAATCCCTCCCCACAGCCAAACAAACCCAGGAAGGCGCCCCCAGACCATGCTGAGGATCCCTTGCCGGAGGCGGAGGTCGGGTCAGAGGGCAGGAGTCCCAAGCCCTCCCACACCCAAACAAGCCAGAACGGACTCGCCCCGTCCACGCTTGGAGGATCCCTTGCCAGGTAGCCGGAGGTTCTGCAGCTGCCTCTGACAGGAGGGGCCTCGACCCACACATATTTTAAAATTGGCGCCTTTTTCTCACAGTACTGCCCGTATTCAAATTGCTGGTGTGCATCGAGCGTCTACAGCTCCCTGCCTCCAAACTGTTCCTGCCTAATTTTGTGTTTTTTAGGGTGAGATCAGTACTCTGGGCAGAGTTTTTAAACAAGGAATTGTTTTAAATTGCACTGTAATTGCTCAGCTAGCCCAGGGATAGAAGTGCCTCTGAGTGATTACCCGTGCAGTACTCAGGGGAGTTGCAGGAATATCCGTGACCTCAGACTGCTGCTATCCTTGGGCTTCCCACGTATTTAATTTTCTTTCCCTGACTGATATTGGTAAATTAAGTCCCCAGGCTGCAATTTGTTATTACCGCGCCATTTTGTCCCTCAATTCTATTTTTGCATCTTTCTTTTGTAAGCAACCTCCGCCTGCAAGCCACTTACCAGTATTTAAAAGCCTTCTTCTCCTTTTTGCAGAGCAGAGGTCGGGTCGAGAGGGCAGGAGTCCCCAAGCCCTCCCCATAGCCAAACAAGCCAGACGGACCCCCCCCGGACCACGTCGTCGATCCCTTGCCAGGTAGCTGGAACTTCTTGCAGATGCCTCTCTGACCGGAGTGGAGCTCGACCACGCCACTAATTTTAAAATTGGCGCCTTTTTCCTCACAGTACTGCCCGTATTCAAATTGCTGGTGTGCATCGAGCGTCTACACAGCTCCCTGCCTCCAAACTGTTCCTGCCTAATTTTGAGTTTTTTAGGGTGAGATCAGTACTCTGGGCAGAGCTTTTAAACGAGGAATTGTTTTAAATTGCACTAGTAATTGATCAATAGCCAGGATAGTAGTGCCTCCAGTGATTACCCGAGCAGTACTCAGGGGAGTTGCAGGAATCTCCGCGACCACAGACTGCTGCTATCCAGGGGCTTCCCACGTATTTAATTTTCTTTCCCTGACTGATATTGGTAAATTAAGTCCCCAGGCTGCAATTTGTTATTACCGCGCCATTTTGTCCCTCAATTCTAATTTTGCATCTTTCTTTTGTAAGCAAGCTCCGCCTGCAAGCCACTTACCAGTATTTAAAAGCCTTCTTCTCCTTTTTGCAGAGCGGAGGTTGGGTCGAGAGGGCAGGAGTCCCCAAGCCCTTCCCACAGCCAAACAAGCCAGGCGGACCCCTCGGACCATGCCCAGGATCCTTGCCAGGTAGCCGGAGCTTCTTGCAGCTGCATCTCTGACTGAGTGGAGCTCACCACGCTCATATTTTAAAATTGGCGCTTTTTTCTCACAGTACTGCCCAGACTGAAATTGCTGTGCATCGAAAGCCTCCACAGCTCCCTGCCTACAAACTGTTCCTGCCTAATTTGTGTTTTTGGGTGAGATCAGTACTCTGGACAGATTTTAAATGAGGAATTGTTATAAATTGCACTGTAATTGCCTCAACTAGCCCAGGGAGAAGTGCCCTCATGATTACAAATGCAGTACTCTAGGGAGTTGAGGAATCTCTGCGACCACAGACTGCTGCTATCCAGGGCTTCCAACGTGATTTATTTTCTTTCCTAATATTGGTAAATTAAGTCCCCAGGCTGCAATTTGTTATTCGGTAGCAATTTTGTCCCTCAATTCTAATTTTGCATCTTTCTTTTGTAAGCAAGCTCCGCCTGCAAGCCACTTACCAGTATTTAAAAGCCTTCTTCTCCTTTTTGCAGAGCGGAGGTCGGGTCGAGAGGGTAGGAGTCCCCAAGCCCTCCCCACAGACAAACAAGGCAGACGGACCCCCCCCCGGTACCACGCCGAGGATCCCTTGCCAGGTAGCCGGAGTTTCTTGCAGCTGTCTCTCTGACCGGAGTGGAACTCGACCATGCCACATATTTAAAAATTGGCGCCTTTTTCTCACAGTACTGCCCGTATTCAAATTGCTGGTGTGCATCGAGCGTCTACACAGCTCCCTGCCTCCAAACTGTTCCTGCCTAATTTTGTGTTTTTTAGGGTGAGATCAGTACTCTGGGCAGAGCTTTTAAACGAGGAATTGTTTTAAATTGCACTGTAATTGATCAGCTAGCCCAGGGATAGTAGTGCCTCCGAGTGATTACCCGAGCAGTACTCAGGGGAGTTGCAGGAATCTCCGCGACCACAGACTGCTGCTATCCAGGGGCTTCCCATGTATTTAATTTTCTTTCCCTGATATTGGTAAATTAAGTCCCCAGGCTGCAATTTGTTATTACCGCGCCATTTTGTCCCTCAATTCTAATTTTGCATCTTTCTTTTGTAAGCAAGCTCCGCCTGCAAGCCACTTACCAGTATTTAAAAGCCTTCTTCTCCTTTTTGCAGAGCGGAGGTCTGGTCGAGAGGGCAGTAGTCCCCAAGCCCTCCCCACAGCCAAACAAGCCAGACGGAACCCCCCCGGACCACGCCGAGGATCCCTTGCCAGGTAGACAGAGCTTCTTGCAGCTGCCTCTCTGACCGGAGTGGAGCTCGACCACGCCACATATTTTAAAATTGGTGCCTTTTTCTCACAGTTCTACCCGTATTCAAATTTCTGGTGTGCATCGAGTGTCTACACAGCTCCCTGCCTCCAAACTGTTCCTGCCTAATTTTGTGTTTTTTAGGGTGAGATCAGTACTGTGGGCAGAGTTTTTAAATGAGGAATTGTTTTAAATTGCACTGTAATTGCTCAGCTAGCCCAGGGATAGAAGTGCCTCCGAGTGATTACCCGTGCAGTACTCAGGGGAGTTGCAGGAATCTCCGCGACCACAGACTGCTGCTATCCAGGGCTTCCCACGTATTTAATTTTCTTTCCCTGACTGATATTGGTAAATTAAGTCCCCAGGCTGCAATTTGTTATTACCGCGCCATTTTGTCCCTCAATTCTAATTTTGCATCTTTCTTTTGTAAGCAAGCTCCGCCTGCAAGCCACTTACCAGTATTTAAAAGCCTTCTTCTCCTTTTTGCAGAGCGGAGGTCGGATCGAGAGGCAGGAGTCCCCAAGCCCTTCCCACATCCAAACAAGCCAGACGGACCCCCCCCGGACCACGCCGAGGATCCCATGCCAGGTAGCCGGAGCTTCTTGCAGCTGCCTCTCTGACCGGAGTGGAGCTCTACCACGCCACATATTTTAAAATTGACGCCTTTTTCTCACAGTTCTACCCGTATTCAAATTTCTGGTGTGCATCGAGTGTACACAGCTCCCTGCCTCCAAACTGTTCCTGCCTAATTTTGTGTTTTTTAGGGTGAGATCAGTACTCTGGGCAGAGTTTTTAAATGAGGAATTGTTTTAAATTGCACTGTAATTGCTCAGCTAGCCCAGGGATAGAAGTGCCTCCGAGTGATTACCCGTGCAGTACTCAGAGGAGTTGCAGGAATCTCCGCGACCACAGACTGCTGCTATCCAGGGGCTTCCCACGTATTTAATTTTCTTTCCCTGACTGATATTGGTAAATTAAGTCCCCAGGCTGCAATTTGTTATTACCGCGCCATTTTGTCCCTCAATTCTAATTTTGCATCTTTCTTTTGTAAGCAAGCTCCGCCTGCAAGCCACTTACCAGTATTTAAAAGCCTTCTTCTCCTTTTTGCAGAGCGGAGGTCGGGTCGAGAGGGCAGGAGTCCCAAGCCCTCCCCACATCCAAACAAGCCAGACGGACCCCCCCCGGACCACGCCGAGGATCCCTTGCCAGGTAGCCGGAGCTTCTTGCAGCTGCCTCTCTGACCGGAGTGGAGCTCAGCCACGCCACATATTTTAAAATCGGCGCCTTTTTCTCACAGTACTGCCCGTATTCAAATTGCTGGTGTGCATCAAGCGCCTACAAAGCTCCCTGCCTCCAAACTGTTCCTGCCTAATTTTGTGTTTTTAGGTGAGATCAGTACTCTGGGCAGAGTTTTTAATGAGGAATTGTTTAAATTGCACTGTAATTGCTCAGCTAGCCCAGGGATAGAAGTGCTCCCGAGTGATTACCCTGCAGTACTCAGGGAGTTGTTGAATCTCCGCGACCACAAACTGCTGCTATCCAGAGGCTTCCCACGTTTTAATTTTTCTTTCCTGTCTGGTATTGGTAAATAAGTCCCCAAGCTGCAATTTGTTATTACCGCGCCATTTTGTCCCTCAATTCTAATTTTACATCTTTCTTTTGTAAGCAAGCTCCGCCTACAAGCCACTTACCAGTATTTAACAGCCTTCTTCTCCTTTTTGCAGAGCAGAGGTCGGGTCGAGAGAGCAGGAGTCCCCAATCCCTCCCCACAGCCAAACAAGCCAGACGGCGCCCCCCCAGACCATGCCGAGGATCCCTTGCCGGAGTGGAGGTCGGGTCGAGAGGGCAGGAGTCCCCAAGCCCTCCCCATAGCCAAGCAAGCCAGACGGACCCCCCTCGGACCACGTCGTCGATCCCTTGCCAGGTAGCTGGAGCTTCTTGCAGCTGCCTCTCTTACCGGAGTGGAGCTCGACCACGCCACATATTTTAAAATTGGCGCCTTTTTCTCACAGTACTGCCCGTATTCAAATTGCTGGTATGCATCGAGCGTCTACACAGCTCCCTGCCTCCAAACTGTTCCTGTCTAATTTTGTGTTTTTTAGGGTGAGATCAGTACTCTGGGCAGAGTTTTTAAATGAGGAATTTTTTTAAATTGCACTGTAATTGCTCACCTAGCCCAGGGATAGAAGTGCCTCCGAGTGATTACCCGTGCAGTACTCAAGGAAGTTGCAGGAATCTCCACGACCACAGACTGCTGCTATCCAGGGGCTTCCCACGTATTTAATTTTCTTTCCCTGACTGATATTGGTAAATTAAGTCCCCAGGCTGCAATTTGTTATTACCGCGCCATTTTGTCCCTCAATTCTAATTTTGCATCTTTCTTTTGTAAGCAAGCTCCGCCTGCAAGCCACTTACCAGTATTTAAAAGCCTTCTTCTCCTTTTTGCAGAGCGAGAGTCGGGTCGAGAGGGCAGGAGTCCCCAAGCCCTCCCCACAGCCAAACAAGCCAGACGGACCCCACCGGACCACGCCGAGGATCCCTTGCCAGGTAGCCGGAGCTTCTTGCAGCTGCCTCTCTGACCGGAGTGGAGCTCGACCACACCACATATTTTAAAATTGGCGCCTTTTTCTCACAGTACTGCCCGTATTCAAATTGCTGGTGTGCATCGAGCGTCTACACAGCTCCCTGCCTCCAAACTGTTCCTGCCTAATTTTGTGTTTTTTAGGGTGAGATCAGTACTCTGGGCAGAGTTTTTAAATGAGGAATTGTTTTAAATTGCACTGTAATTGCTCAGCTAGCCCAGGGATAGAAGTGCCTCCAAGTGATTACCCGTGCAGTACTCAGGGGAGTTGCAGGAATCTCCGCGACCACAGACTGCTGCTATCCAGGGGCTTCCCACGTATTTAATTTTCTTTCCCTGACTGATATTGGTAAATTAGGTCCCCAGGCTGCAATTTGTTATTACCGCACTTTTTGTCCCTCAATTCTAATTTTGCATCTTTCTTTTGTAAGCAAGCTCCGCCTGCAAGCCACTTACCAGTATTTAAAAGCCTTCTTCTCCTTTTTGCAGAGCGGAGGTCGGGTCAAGAGGGCTGGAGTCCCCAAGCCCTCCCCACAGCCAAACAAGCCAGACGGACCCCCGGACCACGCCGAGGATCCCTTGCAAGGTAGCCGGAGCTTCTTGCAGCTGCCTCTCTGACCGGAGTGGAGCTCGACCACGCCACATATTTTAAAATTGGCGCCTTTTTCTCACAGTACTGCCCGTATTCAAATTGCTGGTGTGCATCGAGCATCTACACAGCTCCCTGCCTCCAAACTGTTCCTGCCTAATTTTGTGTTTTTTAGGGTGAGATCAGTATTCTGGGCAGAGTTTTTAAATGAGGAATTGTTTTAAATTGCACTGTAATTGCTCAGCTAGCCCAGGGATAGAAGTGCCTCCGAGTGATTACCCGTGCAGTACTCAGGGGAGTTGCAGGAATCTCCGCGACCACAGACTGCTGCTATCCAGGGCTTCCCACGTATTTAATTTTCTTTCCCTGACTGATATTGGTAAATTAAGTCCCCAGGCTGCAATTTGTTATTACCGCGCCATTTTGTCCCTCAATTCTAATTTTGCATCTTTCTTTTGTAAGCAAGCTCTCCACTGCAAGCCACTTACCAGTATTTAAAAGCCTTCTTCTCCTTTTGCAGAGCGGAGGTCGGGTCGAGAGGGCAGGAGTCCCCAAGCTCTCCCCACAGCCAAACAAGCCAGACGGACCCCCCCGGACCACGCCGAGGATCCCTTGCCAGGTAGCCGGAGCTTCTTGCAGCTGCCTCTCTGACCGGAGTGGAGCTCTAGCCCCGCCTGCGCTACACGCAGGCTCCCCACCACCCCCACCTCCACCCTTGGTCGGCTTCTTCTTATATAGTAGTGGTGTTGCTTACCTCAGAGCTTGAGGAACCAATCAGCCCTCTTTCCCATTAGTCCCTTATATTGCTTCACCACTAGCAGCCACTGCTGAGTATACTGGTAAAATCCTCCTCTACACATAAGGGAACCTGGGAAAAAAAAATGCAGTTTCTCGCTGCACTTATCACTATGCTTTGCATAGCCTCATCCTCCCTCTGTCAATCCTACCCTACCAGTCCCCCGATCACCTCCTACCCTATCTCCTAAGCCTATACCCCACTGCTCTTCAGTGCCAGTTAAACAATACCCACATCAGGGGCAAAACTGGATCCTGGGGTCCTCTGTCCTCCCCCCCTCTTTCCACACCACTACACCTGCCCTCTATCTCCCACTCTTTTCACCCCCAAAGGCATACCCAACTCCCACATATCAACCTACCAGGAGGGGTGCTCCAATAAAAATCATACGCCTTTTGAGACACGCCCTGGTATTCTTACTGCTCATAGCAGGGGACTTAGAGCGGAACCCTGGTCCTCAGTCACCCACTGCTGCCCAACAATCAGTATCACCCACTCACCTTCCCAAAGGTCTCAAAATCGTGCACATAAATATATGTAGCATTCTGAATAAGATAGCTGCCCTTCAAGCAACTGTCCTTGCCCTTCACCCTGACATCGTGATCATCACTGAGTCATGGCTGAAGCCCCATCACCTGGACAAGGAATTCTCAATACCTAACTTCTTTCTAATCCGCCAGGACAGGCAGGGTAGGAAGAAGGGTGGCGGCACTGCCATGTATGTTGCCTCAAATCTCCAGTTTTCTGTAATCACCTCACCAACACCCCTAATAAACATAGATTCCCTCCTGATCAAAATCCCCCTGCCCCACTCTATCCCAGTATACATATCTGGGTCATACTGTCCACCAGACACACCACTACCCAGCATCCTTGAGCACCTAGGCAACCTGAGGGCCCTTACAGAAGGCAGTGAACTACACATCCTTGGTGATTTCAATAAGAACTGGCTGGGATAGTGCTGCATCAAAACACGTAGCCATATAAGCGATTAAACTTGCCAGCAAATAGAGGAACCGCACCCGCCTAAACCATAAATCAAGTAAACACACACTACTGGACTGGGCACTCACTACTCACCCACATAGGATAATTAAAGCCGGCCTCCTACCAGACTCCCTTAGCGACCACCATATGATCTACATAGTGCGCAAAATCTTCCATCCCCTGGCTCCCCCACCCTGGTTCCTGCTTTGCAGAGCTTACAACTCACTGGATCTGCCTGGGCTCCTAAACACCCTCTCCACCATTGACTGGTCTCCCATCCTTAGTGCCACCACCATGGACAAGGCCCTGAGCTATTTCACTACTAAATTCCTCACGATCTGGGACATATATGCCCCGCTAAGGAGATCCAGAGTCAGAGGCTCCCACCTACCATGGATAACTTCAAACCTCATGGAAAAACTCAGAGCCAGAGACTGGGCCTGGAAATTGTTTAAGGCCACAGGCTCTCAACCAGCCCAGCAAAAGTACAGGTCTCTTCGAAATGCCTGCTCAAGACTCATACGGCAGTCCAAATCAAACTATTTCAAAATGGCTTTTAGCAAAAATCACACCCACCATTCCCAATTCTGGAAGTCCATAAAATTCCTCCTCACCCCACCAACCCAACCCCCCAACCCCACTCTCAACCTTGCAGGCAAAATCATAATGACCCTTGGCTGGTTGCCACCGAGTTTAATGCCCTATTTTCCACCACCACTGCCTCCCTACTCTCCTCCCACCCCCACCCCCACCCACCATCTCTCATTCTCCCAAAGTTCCCCTGTTCTCCCCAACACACACCCCTGGGCCTCCTTTTCGCCTCCGCCCAGTCACTCTTGACCAGATGCTAAAAATTCTACACTCACTAAACACCTAAAGGTAAAGTCCGTCGGACTAGATTCTAAAATGCTACAACTTCTGCCCCGCCATAGCTTACCCCCTAACTATGCTCTATAATCTGTCTTTTAAATTAGGCTGTCCCCACAAATGGAAACAGGCCACAGTCATTCTCTCCCCAAGGGTGGGGACCCTCCTCCCCATCAAACCATCGGCCCATATCTCTGCTTCCCATCCTAGCCAAAATTCAAGAGCGCCTTGTCCTATCCCAGCTACATACCTATCTAGATACAATCTCCTTTTTCACCCCCTTTCAAGCCGGGTTCAGAAAAAATCACTCCACTACCACATCCCTCCTTCGCCTCACCAACTCCATCCTTACAAGCATTGACAAAGGGGAAATAACCGCAGCTATTTTTATAGACCTGGCAAAAGCTTTCGACACGGTCTCACACCCCCTGTTGCTTTCTAAACTGGCCCAAACTGGTCTGTCGACGGCAGCACTCAGCTGGTTCCACTCATACCTAACAGGCAGGTCACAAGCAGTCCAGATAGGTCAGCTCTCATCCTCCCACTCTGTCACCAGCGGCGTACCTCAAGGGTCGGTACTTGGCCCGCTGCTTTTCTCAATCTTCCTCAATGACTTGCCTGCTGTCTGCACAAGCTCTGGCATCCATATGTATGCGGATGACACGGTACTGTTCGCCTCTGGCCCATCTGGTACCGCCGCAGCAGCATACCTCCAAAAGGATTTCGACTCCGTCCAACACTGGTTCCTTGACAACCAGCTTTTCCTAAACTCAAAAAAAACTGTCTCCCTCACTTTCGGCTCCCGAGCCAAACTAACCCGGCTTACTGACACACCCACATTCTATACCTTAGATAGAACTCCACTTGAGGCCTGCTCCACATATCGCTATCTCGGCGTCTGGCTAGACCAGTACCTTGACTTCGCAGCGCATGTAGACGCATTGCAGAAAAAACTACATCCTATGCTGGGAGCTCTCTATCGTAACAAATTTTGCATCCCACTACTGACCAGGCAAGCAATAGTATGAAAAATGATCCTCCCAATATTGGACTATGGTGATGTCATCTATGGTACCGCCTCCCAAACATCCTTAGCCAGGCTCGACCCCATTTTCAACTCTTTTTGTCAGTTTGCTTTGGACCATGCTCCCAACACCCACCACTGCGACCTTTACCAGTCCCTTCACCTCCCATCACTCCAGAACCGGTGTTTGCTGCACTGTGCTAGAATTACTGCTAAATACTGGGCACATACGCTACCCTCCTACCTATCAACATCCCTAACCGCCATCCCCCCACCTACCTATGATCTCAGGAACACTGACTCCAGGCTCCTTCACATTCCCCACAGATCCACCCGATCAGGTCAGGTAGCATTCAGCTTCAGACTGCCCAAGCTATGGAACTCACTGGTAGCCAAAACATCAGACTCACTACAAGTACTCTAACGCAACCCCTTCTCAGCGCATTTTGCTACCAACTGCATACTTTCCCCATCGCTAAATTCTCTGCACAACCTTATCAGCTATCCTGGGCTCTATTTCCTCTTAATCCGTATCACAGTCCACTGTACCTTCTACTGTTGCTGTAGATATGCACGCCTACCTATACTGTACTCAAATCAATTTTTGTTCACTCTATGTAATTGTTGAAATATTCCTACCATGCTGCTACATCACTGTCTGTAATACTCTTCTTTTGTACAACCGTTATGCATCTCAGTTACTGCACCCCTCCTCCTGGACCACTGTTTGTTATCTACAAATTTGTATATACTATTATGTCTTACTTACTTCACTCTGTAACCCCCTACCCCAGGGCGCATCTGGAATCGAGCAGTACTCTGCTCAGTATGCCCTCCTGGTAAATCTCTTAAATAAATAAATAAATAAATAACTGGTGAGTAAGGGTGGGCAGCTGCAGAGCTGCAGTACAGCTGCCCTGCCTTCAGTGGGATGGGGGCGTGGGCTTAGCAACCTGTTAAGTCGTGATTTTAGGAGGCAGTAAATACCACCATTTTGAAGGCTGTTTATCACCGCCACAAACCTTTGACTATGTCACTGCACCTGTATACAGAAGGGGGCCCCCTCATTTGCATGAGTGCAATGGTATTTTAGTGCTTGGACACTACCAGGTTTAGAAGACACTAACAGGGACTCTTGAGTATGGCCCTGCCTGAAGCACAAGCCGCAAACCGAGGAAGTGCTGGCACAAACCCTGTTAGCGCTGGGCCTAATGTCTGAATATCTAGCCCAATATGTCATATCTGCAATTTGGAAAAATTAACTGCTAACTTAAACAACACATACTCCACCTTTCAACTAAAATGGAGGAAATGGGTTTTATATGTAATGACTAAAAATCTGACTTTTTTCTATGAGAGCAGATGCTTTATTTTTATACGTCAGATGACATGAAGTGAGACCTGTACACAGTAGATGTACAGTGTATTTTTTTTGGAAAATGTTTAAATAAGAGACATTATATCACTTTTTGTATAATACTATTAATTGTATACTATGATCATTTTTTACAAGTTTTAACAGCAAAACCTCAGTTGTTCTTGTAGTCTTCGTGCAAGAAAAGCAAGAAAAAATACATTTGAAGAAAAAGCAGGCTTCCTCTAAATTATTGTACTCTCCCTCACCTACTAAACATAACAATTGCCCTACAGAACTAGCTCACTACCGGTGCTTACTTGCTCTTGCTTTTCTAAAGTCATACCTCCTCAGACCTTCTCTATCTACTCAGATAAAGTTAAGCCAATTTACTTTAACCTGCTACAATAACACCAAATAAGCCTATAAAAGAAACATAGAAAAATAAAAAAGAGAAGGACTGAAAAAGAGCTGAACAGTCTATCTAGTCAGTCCAAAAATTCCATAGCTGGTTCATGCTTTTAAATATCGTGCTGGATTTTCAAGAGCCCTTAGTGCAATGCATGATGTGTTCCGCAGGCACCTTGCAGCAATGCCCGGTGCACCAGTAAGCTGTGCCAGATTTTGGTACAGAACCAGTCCTTCAGCCTAAGTCCCCACAGCTGCCACAAGTGGTCCCTTGTGTCAAACAGATGGCACAATGTAGGGGTTTGACAGAGTCTGCAGTGCTGCCCACCATCACAGCAACCGGGGAATCCAAGGGAGTACCAGCACCAGCATGGACACAAGGGACACTGGTTGCACAGATGTGGAGCACCAGATGCCATGGTAGACCAGGCATCCCAACAGACTGATGCAGCACATGTCCATTCTGAGGCTCAATACAGATGTGGCATAGAAGCACAGACAGTGACTAGCCCATAATAGTGCTGTGCGGAATGAGGAATTCTGCCAGCCTAATTACTGCAGAATGACCATTCTGCTGGCAGAATTTCTGCCAGAATGTTGCAGATTTTTTGGCAATATTCTGCCTGCTGTGATCTGCAGGAATAATATTCCATGGAACAGCATTTTTTCCACGGAAAAGTATTCCACAAACATTTCCACAAAAAATACTGAGATCTCTGCAGAATTTCATTCCACTGGAATTTAAAAATTCTGCACAGCACTAGCCCATAATGCAGGCAGAGAACTGGGTGATTGACCTACTGGCTTCATCCGGTAATGCTGATAAAGGTATGGCAGATACTGTGCAGCACTGGGGTGATGGCATGTGATACGGGCAGTTGTGCCCCAGAGACTGTACCGTGTTGTGTGGTACAGTTCAAACCATGTACAACATCAGTTAGCAAGCTGGAGATAAAGTGAAAAATTATAATGCCTTAGCATTGTACATATAATTCATTAATGCCCAGTACTTCCAGAGGTAAAAATTAGCACCAGCAAAGATCTCACTGAAAATGAGATGCTTCCTGTCATCTAGGCTGGTTTGTGCAAAGAAATTCGAATAAGAAAATGAAATTAGCATGATCGCACCTATTTTATAAAGTATTGTTAGGTTTCGAAATATAAATTATTAGAGATTGGTAGGTAAGTAGACATTCAATTATATTCCAAGTAATAGGAAACTGGCAGTGCAAGTCAGGAGCTCAATAATGGTTACTGGAAGAAAGTTTCAACTCCCACCACAGCCAGATGCTCTTTTGGGTCTCCCTTCAGTTTTGTAAGCTCTCATTTCTTCAGCCTGGACATTTCCAGAGGTAATACATTGTACCAGCAATGCCCCAACTGAAAATGAAATGCTTTCAGTCAGCTACGCTATCTTGTTTAAAGAAACAGCACCAAGAACATTGAAAAAAACATTTGGTACTAGCATGGTCACATTTGTCTAATAAATAATTGTGAAGACTTTAAAGACTTCACATAATTCTGTAAATAGCAGGGGTGTGCAAATAAATAAATTATGAATTCATCAAAGACTTGACAAATACACCCCGAGTATTCGGTATTTGACTGTATATGGATATTTGACTATGCCAGTATTCAACCATAATGTAGTACGTTTATCAAAAATGCTGTAGACATGGAAAAAGCACACCACAAAATAGACAAATAAGACATTTTCTGTTCTGCATGGATAGATGATAATACTAGATTGTGAAAACATACTATATTGATGCAGAGTCAGACAGCTTAAGCGTAGTTTAAAGGAAAACACCAGTTACTTTTGAGAGCTATCCTGCCGGTTCATATTTATGTCCCTGATTAGTGTTTCTATTTTCTAACTGAATTGTGGTATTAAATCTGCAGTTTGAAAACGTTCTCGAAAACTTCCATTTAGCTATGCTGCCACTACTGGCAGCCATCTTGTGGGAGCCACTCGGTCCCTTGCCTGGAATATGCTATTGTGCCCCCCGCCAATATACTGATTGGCAGGGGTACATTAGCATATCCCAGGCATGAGAGCAAGTGGCTCCCACAAAATGGTTGCAAGCAGCCTTGCTAAATGGAAGTTTTCAAGCACTTTTTTAAATGTAAGGTTTAATGCCAAAATGACAAAAATGCTGTTAGAAAAAATATATTGTTAGTTACATAGAAATGCTAATGAGGGGCATATGCCCTAACAGGAGAGTGCAAAAAGGTAACTGGTATTTTCCTTTAACAGATTAGGCATTTTCTGTACATGTTCTCTCCTGTCTGATATGTGTACTGAAAAAAATGAAGTGAACATCTGTTTTGGAGACCAGGAGGGAATCACTGAAGCAAAGAGTTGCACAGCACACAGAGAAAGGAATTAAGAATGAAAGACTATGTTTTGGAGACAGAAAAACAAAGCTGAGTTACACAATGGAGCAAATATTCAGATTTTCATACTTTTTTTAATTTTTTTTTCATTTTTATGATGTTATGTCATTTTTATTTTTTATGAAGGCAATAAAAATTGGGCACTCACCCTCTAAGAAAATAATGAATGCTGCTCTGCAGGGTTACATCCAAGCCATTTATTCAGTGCTCACAACCACAGCATACTTATAACATCTGACACATTTTGGAAAGAATTCTTTGTTCAAAGACTTCTTTAAATTTCCAAGATCATTATCATTTTAACAGCAGCTGTGGTCATAAAGCCATAAGGTCAATCAAAACTCCAAGCAGCGAGCCCAACACCACATTCAATATTGTTATTCCAGACTCTTTGTCAGTTAAATCAAGAGCAAAGATAAGAAAGTCATACGGTCAATTCAGTATTCAAAGCTGGCAGACAGTGGCAGCACATTGTCAGTCTGACTAGAACACCAGCACCCTAATCACTTAAAAGAATCAAGCAGATGCATACTGAGCTCAATAAAAAGAAGCTGCTGTGCATGTTCAGGCTGCAAACGGGAGCAATGTGGCTGAACAATATCTCCTGCAGTGCTGAAGAGGCACTCTGAGGGTACGCATGTGGGGGATCCTACTAGATAGTTACATGCTACCTGGGACAAAGCAGGGGAAGAGTGCTTTTTGGTGTTCCAGTACACTGGAGGGATATACTATGTTATTTGGAAAATCAGCATCCTGATGCTCTGGATAACGAGTACAGATAACCTGCATTGACAAACCCGACAGCACCACTTGCCCAAAGTAATGTCAGACAACACGGCAACAAATGCCATTTCTTTCAATGCGGGGGCTGCACCCCCACACCCCCATAACTAAACTAACTAACTCTGAGGGGGATCAGACCCTGGAGTAAAAAGCTAACAGTTATGAGGGGCAAACGTATGTGGCCAGACCAGAACCCAGGTCCAGCAGTACATGTTGGCCGATCTTCCTGTGCTCCAGCCCTCCACACTACGGGGGCAGCTCGGCCAACTTCCAGATATGACGATGTTTTCAGGGGTAAGGTAGCAAGCCATCACATCCACTACCTTACCCCATCCTGTAACACCATCGGGCTTGTATCCGTTGGCATGATTGCTATCAGGACACTGCACCTGTCAGGCAATAGTGCATGGGCAGGTGCATGTTGGGATAGTGAGTTGTGGGTTAACATAAGGGTACTCACTAGAAGATCAACATTAAAGTCCACAGTCAGCTCATCCAAAGAATCAGTAAGCATCTGCTAAGCAGAATGTGGCAACAAATGTGTCCTCTGCCATTGCTTGTTCAGTAGAAAACGTGTGAACATCGACCAGTCATAATGATGTGCTTTTGTAATCTGAGGCACAGTGTCATGGGCCAATGTTGTCGTCTCACACTGTCTTTCTGCATCAGCAAGCAATCTCATTGTCAGTGGCATGCCACCACCCACACCACTGTCACTTGAGCTGCCAGTGCCACTCACTCCAGACCTCTCAGCTTCCTCTGAATGGAAAAAGTCCATCTCCCTCATGACTCCCTCAAGTTTACTACAAAGTTGCTGCTGGTACTCACTCAC
Organism: Neoceratodus forsteri; assembly: GCA_016271365.2. NCBI lineage: Eukaryota > Metazoa > Chordata > Ceratodontiformes > Ceratodontidae > Neoceratodus > Neoceratodus forsteri. The sequence goes on along the minus strand of CM057449.1, from coordinate 1,262,475,626 downwards.
TCTGTGACTCTGCAAGGACAGACACAGTGACTCACATTTGAATCTTTGGTCTAACATGATTGCATATATGTAGCTACTGTTGTATTGCCACATATGGTTACAAACTGTGATCTTAACTCCCTAGTAAACCCTTCAATGAGTTATTTGACAGGTTCTGGAAGCAAGTCCATAGTGCTGCACTCCTGGAAATTCTCCACGGTTGACAAGAGGAGATGGACAGATGGAATGACCTGACTCAGTGAAACTTTTATTTGAGCTTACTTTAGATCATGGGTGCATTTCTCAATGGGAGACAGATCCTAAACCATGCCCACAATGATGCTCCAGTATTGGTGAAGTAGTACCCCACCAATATCCTGCTCGATGGCTGACTCATGTAGAACACTCTTCTGTTTCTGCAAGCACTGCAACATATCAAATGTGCTGTTCCATCATGTACTGACATCTTGGATAAGTCAATGGTTCAGTGAATAGTTTAAGCCAAGCAGGTCCTGAGCAGTTTGTACAGTATCTCTCTGGTTGCCTTAGGAGAACAATGAAATGGCTACAGATGTCTCTTGAGGTATCAACAATATGAGAAGCACCCACACTGTCCTGGAGAGCACCAGTGACTACAAGGTTCAATGTATGATCAAAGCAGCGGATTCTCTAAAAGTGACCATCACAAACTACTTGTTCAATTTTCTTCCCATTATCTGTAATACAGAGCCCGAGAAGCAAACCTATTGTAGTTAAAGATAGTTGTTAGAACTGGGAAGGTGATGCAGCTCAGCAGGTTTAGTCACTGAAGGCATATAAACAGTGGCACTCACCATCCAAGAAAGTGACTTCAGAAATGATATCTTAAGGAATGTTCCTTTTTATTCTCAGCTTAATCACCACAATGCAGTGAGTTCATACGAACAGTGGCATGATGGTGGCGTACCACCGCCTCCTTATGTTTCACTTCCACCATTAGGGGGCTTCATCAGAGGATAAGTGACTGTGTCTTAGGTTCAGTATTTAAACTCCTTTTAACCAATGACACGCTTACACGTTTGTGTGTCATAAGTGAATTATAATTAACCCAACGTAACACCCAATAGTGCAACACCATTTTAAGTCCCAGTGCAACAGCTTCATTGATAATTCCTTGGAAAGCACTTCTTAAACGGTATCTACATCTTCCAACATTTCTCAGACCTGGACCCCAGGAGAAAACATAAAAAAAGACATCAGCAGAAGATGCCAACCACATGTTGTGTATTTTGTAAACTGCCCTTTAGTAAAAAAAAAAAATATATATATATATATATATATATATATATATATATATATATATATACACTACTCAGCAGTAGTCCCCAATCCCATGGAAGGGGGCTTTTAAGGGGGTGGGTTGCAGAATGGATAAGGAATATGTGACATGATCCATTTTTATTTAGAGTATAGCCACATAATGTTGATTCTCTTTAACTTTCAAAAACGTTTTCATACTTATTTTTTACCAAGGAAGGGTCTTACTTCAAATCTGCCATTCAGTCCTGTTTTTTTCAGGGCTCCTAGGTAGAAGATCCACTCCTGCTCTTTCCTATTCAGTAGGTTTGCCAAGTCTCTCCCTCTCATGTTTCTGGTGATAGCTTCAATCCCTAATGCTTGTATGTTATGTACCGAGTTCATGGGTGCTCTATGTATGTGTACCACAATCGCATACTCTAGATTCTTATTTTTTATGGCCTGTAAGTGCTCATTAAGTCTAAGTCTGTATTTGCATTTGATGTGGCCCACATAAAATCTTCTGCATGAACACAGAATGAGGTATACAACAGCATCTGTGTTACAATCTATACTAGACCGAATCTCTTCCATTTTACGTGTCTTAGGGTTCAAAAATCTTTGCAGGTTATAATTGTGGAGCAGGTCCTGCACATACCACATTTCTTATTTCCCAGTTTTTTCCTATATGAACTGGTTGCCTGTTTGCTCTGATAGCTATTGACCAGGGTATCTTTAAGGTTCCTATCTCTTCTATAGAATATCTGCATGAGAGTGGATAGAAATGGGCATAGCTGTTGCACACCCCCGAGAACTGTGAGGCTTCATCTGACTATATCCACTATCTCTTTTGTTCCTCCACTGAAGCTGGTAATGAACATTAGGACAGGGTCAGACTTAATCCTTCTACTCTTAGGGTGAAACAATTCCTCCCTGACCATCACATCCACTGTTTGTTCAGCCTCATTCAACTTAATAGCATCATAACCCCTTTCCAGTAAATTTTCAGTAAATTCACTGGCTCTCTGTTTGTATAAGTCATGACTCCCACAATTTCTCTTCATGCGTTTATACTGTCCCTTAAGTAAGTTTTTTATCACATGGTTAGGGTGACAACTAGTGGCATGCAATAGAGTATTTCTATCAGTTACCTTTTTATACAAATCAGTGTACAGTGAATCATCCTCTTTTTGTCAATAGGTCTAGAAAATGTACTGCAGGCTTATCCACTGTAACTTTGAACTTTAAGTTGTTATTTGTCATTTCAAGATAGTGTACACATTCTGACAGTTCCACTTCTGTGACCCTCCATATGACGAACAGATCCTCTATAAAACATTTATATAAATCTATTTTGTCAAAGAACGTGGTCATGGATTCATCAAAAATGAACTTGTCCTCCTATTCTCTGAGGTACATGTTTGCTAAGCTGGGGTCCAGAGTTGCCCCCATAGCTGTACCTTTAACCTGTTTAAAAAGTTTGTCCTCAAATAAAAAAACATTATTTTTCAAAACAAAATTAGTTAAGTTGATCAGCATGTTAATCTTCTCCTGTGTGAGTGTTGTGTACCTCAATAAATGATATTCTATGCCCTTCAGGACCCCCTCATGTGGAATATTCGTATAGAGTGATTCTAAGTCCATGGTCAAAAGTTACCACTCCTGTTCACAGTGCACCACACTCAGTATGGTCAGGACTTGACTGGCGTCCCTCAAGTAACTTCTTATTTTTCACATCACTGGTCTGAGAAAGCTGCCTACAAATTTGGAGAGGGGTTCTTTGACCCACCCGATACCAGATACTATGGGCCTGCCTGCTGGGGTGACAAGGTCCATAAATGGGGTGACAGGGTCCTTATGGATTTCTGGGAGGGTATAGAAAGCAGGCTTACTTGGATTCTGTACTGTGAGGAAACACAGTTCATTTACGGAAATTAGATCCCCCTGATATAATTCTAAAAGATAGAATTCTGTCTCTTTTATTATCTCATTTGTGGGGTCATAGGTTAGGAGTCTATAGAACTGAGTGTCAGACAGTTGGTGGTATGCTTCCCCAGTGTACTGCTCTACACTCTGTATAACGATACTCCCACCCTTGTCCATGGGTTTTATGAGAAGGTTCTTGTTCTCTCTAAGCTCCTGCATTGCCTGACATTCACATCTGTCTAAATTGCTGTAAGGCATGCTTGGGGGGTGTTGATACAATAAATCTAAGTCACTGGTGCAGCATTCTAAAAAGGTTTCAACACTAGGGTTGGGAGGGCAAAACGATGACTGGGTTTAAATGTTTCTACAGTGTATGTGTATGATTTTGAGTGTCAGTATCACTATCTATTGTTGTACTCTAGTCCTGACTATTACCACTTTCACCTGCAGCATTTTTTTTCTGAAAAAAAAATTTAGGATCAGTTTACATGCAAATTTCTGAACATCCACATTAGCAGAGAACTCAGCTACCCTAAAAGAGGGAACAAAGGAGAGACCCTTAGAGAGTACCTTCAAATGTATATCGCTTAACTCAGTATTGATCAGGTATATGACTGATAGTAGTGATTTTTTGCTTGTGTCCCTTATCCACATCCCCTGCCTCTTTTTTCTTCCTGAGCCACCTCCCCCCCCCCCCCATCTTGCTTCATTGTTGTTTTGTTCCTCAAACCTGAAGCAGGTTTGGCTAATACTATTCCTGGGACCACTGTTTACAAGAGTATCTGCTAAAAAGGACCCTGTGCTACATCAGTATCCTTAGGTTCCAAGGGGCTCTCTCCTGTGCTGCCCCATGTTCTCCATTCTACACAGGACTGATCTGGGAATCAGAGGTGCATTTGTAACAGTCTCAGTGTCACTATTTGTTTGTACATTGGGTATTGTTCTACTTTTTTCAACATTTGCTTGCCTTTTCTTCCAATTAAATACTCTGTTTTGTGCATAGTCATTTGTATCACAAATAAACATTTTCTTCTTTTGTGATTGAATTTTACTATCATAGAACTTTAAATAGGTTTTGACTTTCTCCTCACAATTAGCAAAGTCAGAATGTTGACTAAAAGTTTGTACCTTTAGTTCTTGCTGTTTTATTCCCTCTTGAAGTTCTGCCTCCAATTCCTTTCCATACTTAATAACTGTATTAGTTCCTTCAGTTGGATTGAGGCATTCAATCCAACTGAAGGTATGCCTCTTTGCAGATGACACAAAGATCTGTAACAGAGTTGATACACAAGAGGGGGTAGAAAAGATGAGAAGGGACTTGGCAAGGTTGGAGGAATGGTCAGACATATGGCAACTTAGATTAAATGCAAAGAAGTGCAAAGTAATGTACCTAGGAAACAAAAACCCAGGAGAAGAGTACACAATAGCAGGGGAGGTACTAACAACAACAAAAATGGAAAGGGACCTGGGAGTAGTCATATCAGATGACCTAAAGGTGGTAAGCAATGTGAGAAGTCAGTAAGGAGAGCCAGGGGATATTGGGATGCATAGGAAGAGGCATCACAAGTAGAAAAAGGAAGTGATTATCCTCTATACAGACAGTTGGTGAGACCCCATCTGGAGTACTGTGTGCAGTTTGGAGACCTCTATCTACGCAAAGACATAGACAGGATGGAAGCAGTCCAGAGGAGGGCAACTAAAATGGTGCAGGGTCTACATCAGAAACCATATGAAGAGAGACTGAGAGAGCTTAATATGTATACCCTTGATGAAAGGAGGGACAGGGGGACATGATAGAAACGTTCAAGTACCTCAGGGAATCAACAAAGTCCAGGAGGGTAGCATCTTTCTCAGAAAAAGAGATGTGTAAGGAACAAGGGCACAGTTTAAAGATAGAGGGGACGGCTAAGGTGTGTGAGGAATTCTTTTCATGGAGAGAATGGTGGATACATGGAACAGCCTTCCTGAAGAGGTCATTGGGTCTAAAACAGTGGGGGAATTCAAACATGCTTGGGACAGACACAAAGCAATTATAGTGCGGGGTTGCAGGAAGCGGGCTGTTGGTTAACTAGGATCTGCAGCTTATCCAGTAGGTAGGGAAATGGGCAGACTGGGTGGGCCAAGTGGTCCTTTTTCTGCCATCAAAGTCTATGTTTCTATGTTTCTATGTATTCCTTCCCTTTTGGAAATGAATCCAGTTAGTTAATTTCCAAACATTGGGCATTTTAGAAGATGCAAGCCTCTGGGCACCCTTTGTACCTTAACATAGGCTTGCATGGTTTGTCCCTGCCAGAAGAGATGATGGTCTCGAGTGTAAAGTTTTCCAGGGTATAGAATGCTTCCCTGATGTCACCAGCTGGTCCAGTTTCTGTTGTGGTCATCGGGTTGGCAGCTGCTTGAAATACTAACTGTAATATGTTCTGTTCTCCTGAGTCTACTTCCGGAAATAAGGACAAAAAAAATGTTGCCTCCCATAGAGGCTGCTGTGTTGTTCTTGGCTACATTTGCCATGGCGTTGGTCTAAGTGATGAGTTGGTCTCTTGATTCTGGAGTTTTCAATTAAGCCTGTGCTATCCTAAAAGGTAGATTTCATAATTAAAGATAGTAGTTACAACCAGGGTGGTGGTGCAGCTTAGCAGGCTTAGTCACTGAAGGTATATAAATGGCTGCACTCACCCTCCAAGAAAGAGACTTCAGAAATGATTTCTTAAGGAATGTTCCTTTTATTCTCAGCTTAATCACCACAATGCCATGAGTTCATACAAGCAGTAGCATGATGGTGGTATATCACCACCTCCTTACATTTCACCTCCACCAATAGTGGGCTTCATCAGAGGATAAGTGACTGTGTCTTAGGTTAAGAATTTAAACTCCTTTTAACCAATGACATGCTTACAACCTTTGCACATCATAAGTGAATTATAATTAACCCAAACTAACACCCAGCAGTGCAATGCCATTTTAAGTCCCAGTGCAACAGCTTCCTTGATAATTCCTTTGAAAGCACTTCTTAGATTTTATCTAAATGATCCAACATTTCTCAGACCTGGACCCTAGGAGAGAACATAAAAAAAAAAACCATCAGCAGAAGATGCCAACCACATGTTGTGTATTTTCTAAACTGCTCTTCTAGCAGAGACAAATCATGTAATCAATCAATCAATCAATCAATCAATCAATCAAATCTTTATTTATCCAGGCGAACATCGTTGAGCAAGCTCATTTACAAGATGGACCTGGTTAAGTCCAGATTATAGTACAAACAGCTATATTTTCAATGTGAATAAAACATAGTAGGAGTACAAATCAAGACACACAGACGTACATATCATAACAGTTAGCTCGGGATCATCAATAAGACACAGTGAACAGTATAACATAGTGGGAGCAGGCTAGACCACAGATATTCAGAGACGGATATTATCACAGGAATTGTCCTAAAGAAAACACAAGCGAGACCTTGGTATCGCTATCATAACAGTCAGACAAAATAAGTGATAATAGCTTTTCTCTTGACATAGTTCACAAAAAGGAATAAAACAGGTATGGTTAGGTCAGAATGGGAGCAAACAGCCTGCCAGGCACTATAAATGGCAGCCCCAGGGAGCGCTTACATTAGGACTGGGAGGCAGCTGTACTGCGACTTGCTGATAGAAGGTATGAGCGAGGTACTGCAGCAAGAGATGGGACAGCGCCTACCACAGATATTTTCCAAATCTAGGTGCTAGCAATTGCTGTCCATGTCCAGCAGACTGTCGGGCCCCAGGAAGGTCACAACACAGAGAAGGTAATGAATATGCTTGGCGCCTAGGGCCAATCTCAGGCAACAGTTCACAAAAGGAGCATAATCACTCATGTTCCCGAGAATTGCACTCTAAGCCATAAGGAAGAGGATCCCATTGGTCAGGAAAAGAGGTGGTTACAGCTATTTTAGCAGAGGATGTGCAGACCATTTGATTTTGCAGGAATTGGAGGGATCACCGAAGTAAACTGTAGAAGCCAATCGGAAGCAAGGGCCGGAAGGCGCTCGCAATCAGATTTGTTGGTGGCTTTGGCAGTGCTTTGCTAGAGATGAATCTGGGTGAATGGTTTCAGATGATGGCTTGTGAAGGTGCAGCTGCTCAGGAGCTAGAGATTTTATGCTTTAGGTGTAGATGCCCCCTGTAAGACTTGCCTATGTCTAACAAGAGGGGTACAGGGACTGGAAAGTAATAAGTACATTAGGATTAGTAAAAACATGCACTGGGGTAAAATCATTAATGGCTAAGGCTAGTCTCAGGGGAGCAAGCTAACAGCGATTAGCGATTAGGAGCCGGGGAAACAGTTGCATGGTTCACACACACCTCGAGCATATAATGACTCGAAAGCATTAATACTTCGAAGGTAGCTTAGTTTCAGTAGTTTTTTGCATTTTGTTCCACAAGGATGGCAATGCGAAACTAAAGGCCATTCTGCAAGCCTACATTATGGTATGAAGGGTGCTGAGAGACATGAATTTTCTAAAACGCTTGACATTTGGAAATGAACACACTGGATTAATTTCAAAATGGGACAGAAAAATGCAGATTGCCTCAATCCAGCTGAAGGAACTAATAATTAACTACGGAATGGAACTGGAGGCAAAACTTCAAAAGGGAATAAAACAGCAAGAACTTAAGGTACAAACTTTTAATCAACATTCTAACTTTGCTAAATGTGAGGAGAAATCCAAAACCTATTTAAAATTCTATGATAGTAAAATTCAATCACAAAAGAAGAAAAAGTTTATTTGTGATACTAATGACTATGCACAGACTAGAGTATTTGACTGGAAGAAAAAGCAAGCAAATGTTGAAAGAGGCAGAACAACGCCCAATGTACAAACAAGTAGTGACACTGAGACTGTTACAAATGTGTCTCTGACTCTCAGATCAATCTGCATAGAACAGAGAACGTGGGGCAGTATTACAGCACAGGAGAGAGGGCCTTGGAACCTGAAGATATTAATGTAGAACAGGGTCCTTTTTTAGCAGCAGACCCTCCTGGGAACAGCGGTCCCAGGAGGAATATTTGACAAACTCACTTCAGGTTCAAGGAACAAAGCAACAGTAAAGCAAGACAAGGGTGGGGCATGAGGTGGCAGAGGAAGAAAAAGAGGCAGGGGTTACAGACATGAGACTCAAGTAAGTAATCATTGCTATCAGTTATAAACCTGATCAATACTGAGCTAAGCAAAACACACTTGAAGGTACTCTCTAAGGGTCTCTCCTTTGTTCAAGCTTTTAGGGTAGCTGAGTTCTCTGCTTATGTGGATGTTCAGAAATTTGCACATAAATTGAACCTAAAAATTTTCTTTTAGAAAAAAAAAGCTGTAGGTGAAAGTGGTAATAGTCAGGAACAGAGTACAACAACAGATAGTGATACTGACACTCGAAATCATACACATACACCAGAGAACACATTTAAACCAGAATCATCATTTTGCCCCCCACCTGGCTGTTGAAACTGTTTTAGAATACTGCACCAGTGACTTATATTTATTGTATCCAACCATAACCCCCCAAAAGCATGTCTTACTTCAATTTAGACAGACATGAATGTCAGGCAGTGCAGGAGCTTAGGAAGAACAAGAACCTTCTCATAAAACCTTCCGACAAGGGTGGGAGTATCATGATACAGACTACAGAGCAGTACACCAGGGAAGCATGCCACTAACTGTCTGACACTCAGTTCTATAGATCCCTAACCTATGACCCCACAAATGAGATAAAGAAAGAGACAGAATTACACCGGGGGACCTTATTTTCACAAATGGACTGATTTTTTCCTCATAGCACAGAATCCAACTAAACCTGCTTTCTATGCCCTCCCCAAAATCCACAGGACCCTGTCACCCCATTTATGGACCTTGTCACCCAGCAGGCAGGCCCATAGTAGTATCTGGTATTGCTCGGGTGGGTCAAGAACCCCTCTCCAAACTTGCAGACAGCTTTCGCAGACCAGTGGTGCCGAAAATAAGAAGTTACTTGAGGGACACCAGTCAAGTCCTGACCATACTGAGTGCAGTGCACTGTGAACAGGAGTGGTAACTTTTGACCATGGGCATGGAATCACTCTATACGAATATTACACATGAGGGGGGGCCTGAAGGGCATAGAATGTCATTTCTTGAGGTACACAATGCTCACACAGGAGAAGATTAACATGCTGATCAACTTAACTGATTTTGTTTTGAAAAATAATGTTTGTTTTTTTTTGAGGACAAACTTTTTAAACAGATTAAAGGTACAGCTATGGGGCAACTCTGGACCCCAGCTTAGCAAACATGTACCTCAGAGAATAGGAGGACAAGTTCATTTTTGATGAATCCATGAACACGTTCTTTGATAAAATAGATTTATATAAATGTTTTATCGAGGACCTGTTCACCATATGGAGGGTCACAGAAGTGGAACTGTCAGAATGTGTACACTATCTTGAAATGACAAATAACAACTTAAAGTTCAAAGTTACAGTGGATAAGCCTGCAGTACATTTTCTAGACCTATTGACAAAAAGAGAGGATGATTCACTGTACACTGATCTGCATAAAAAGGTAACTGATAGAAATACCTTATTGCATGCCATTAGTTGTCAACCTAACCATGTTATAAAAAATGTACTTAAGGGACAGTATAAACGCATGAAGAGAAACTGTGGAAGTCGTGAGTTATACAAACTGAGAGCCAGTGAACTTACTGAAAATTTACTGGAAAGGGGGTATGATGCTATCAAGCTGAATGAGGCTGAACAAACAGTGGATGTGATGGTCAGGGAGGAATTGTTTCACCCTAAGAGTAGAAGGATTAAGTCTGACCCTGTCCTAATGGTCATTACCAGCTTCGGTGGAGAAACAAAAGAGATAGTGGATATAGTCCGATGAAACCTCACAGTTCTCAGGGGTGTGCAACAGCTATGCTCATTTCTATCCACTCCCATGCATATATTCTATAGAAGAGGTAGGAACCTCAAAGATACCTTGGTCAATAGCTATCAGAGCAAACAGGCCACTAGTTCATATAGGAAAAAACTGGGAAATAAGAAATGTGGTATGTGCGGGACCTGCACCACAATGATGACCTGCAAAGATTTGTTGAACCCTTAGACAGGTAAAATTGAAGAAATTTGGTCTAGCATAGACTGTAACACAGAGGATGCTGTATACCTGAGCTGGGTATGGTCATCTTATTGGGAGCTGGCCATCATATTCAGAAGAGACAGGGCAGGCAGGAAAGAAGGAGAAGTGGCACTCTATATGAAAGATGGCAGAAAGGCCACAGAGATCCAGAAGGAACAAAACGGGGGAGAGATACTGTGGGTTAAGCTAGAAAGGAAAATGGGGTCAGCAATCCACACAGGGGTGGTCTACAGACCACCAGCCCAGGAGGAAGAAACAGATAGGTAGTTGATGGTAGCCATCCAAAGGATGGCAGATTAGAGGGAGGTGGTGCTGGTTGGAGACTTCAATATTCCAGATGTGAACTGGAGCCTACCAGCAGCAGCATCAACCAGGAACAGATTTATCCTGGACTCCCTTCAAGGTGCCTTCCTTAAGCAACTGATCATGGAATCAACTCAGCAGAAGGCAATACTGGACCTCTTGCTCACAAACAGGGACAGTGTGATGGGGTAACAGTGGAGGAGCACCTGGGGAACAGTGACCACCATTCACTGTGGTTTGAAATCACAGAAGGAACAGAACCAAACTGCACAAAAATACGTATCCTGGATTTTAGGAAGGCAGACTTTGGAAAAAATGGGGACATGCTTGAAAGACGTACTAATGGGAATGGGAGGGAATCAGGGATGGAGGAACAGTGAGCAATATTTAAAAAAAGGGATTACAAGAGCAACACAATTATGCATTAAGCAGGTTAGCAAGGGGAAAAGGAAGAGGAAGCCATTATGGTTTTCCAAGGAGAAAGTGAAAGCCAAAAAGATCCCATTCCGGCAATACAAAAAGACACAGGCAGAAGGTGATAGGGAGAAGTACCAGGAGAAGCAAAGGGAGGCAGAGAGGTCTGTAAGGGAAGCCAAAGCTCAGACAGAAGAGCATATCACAAAATCAGTGGGTAGAGGGGATAAAATGTTTTACAGGTACATAAGGGAAAAAAGAAGGGTAAAGGGAGGGATAGTGAGACTGAAGGGGGAGGACAAGGGCCACGTGGAGGATGATAACAGTAAAGCTGACATACAAAACAGATATTTCTGCTCAGTCTTTACTGAGGAAGGGCAGAGTAATGGGCCTGAAGGAAGTAAAAGGGGTGGGAATGGCACAGAAATGGACACAAATCCAATTACACGGGAAAGGGTCCTAAAGAAACTGGAAGGAATAAGAACTGATAAAGTGATGGGGCCAGATGGGGTGCATCTCAGGGTCCTAAAGGAACTAAGAGAGGTGGTGGCTGAACCTCTGGCAATCCTGTTTAGCCAATCACTGGAAACAGGGGAGGTACCCAAAGACTGGAGGACTGCAGATGTAGTCCCCTTATACAAAAGCAGGAACAAAGAGGAAGCAGGGAACTACAGACCAATCAGCCTGACCTCAGTAGTGGGGAAGATCACAGAAGCACTACTGAAAGAGAGATTGGTGGAACATCTGGTTGCCAAAGGACTACAGGACCCAAGGCAGCATGGTTTCACCCCGGGGAAGTCATGCCAGACAAACCTCATTGAATTTTTCAACTGGGTGACAAGGGAGGTGGATCAGGGAAGGACAGTGGATGTGGCCAATCTGGACTTCAGCAAGGCCTTTAACACTGTGCCACATAGAATGCTATCAAACAAACTGGGGAATATGGGAGTGGGCAGGACAGTAGTACAGTGGGTGGGTAATTGGCTGGGTGGGAGGACACAGAGGGAGGTGGTAAATGGCTGTCACTCCACAGAGGGAAGAGTAACCAGTGGGGTACCACAGGGATCAGTGCTGGGACTGGTCCTATTCAATGTCTTCATCAGTGACATTGTGCAGGACCTAGAAGGCAGAATTTCCCTGTTCACTGATGACACGAAGCTCTATAACAGAGTGGACACACCAGAGGGTGTAGACAGAATGAGAAGGGACCTGCAGAAACTAGAGGAATGGTCAAGGATCTGGCAGTTGAAATTCAATGCAAGGAAGTGCAAGATAATGCATATAAGGGAACAAAAACCCTAGAACAACATATCGGTTGGAAAGGGGGAGATATAGTATGCACCAAGCAGGAAAGGGACCTTGGGGTTATCATCTCTGATGACCTCAAGGTAAGGAAACAGTGTGACAAGGCAACAGGTAAAGCAAATAGGATGCTGGGATGCATAGGCAGGGGCATCACCAGCAGGAAAAGCGAGGTCATAATTCCACTATACTACACTAGTGAGGCCCTACCTGGAGTACAGTTCTGGAGGCCTTACCTATGTAAGGACATAGACAGGGTAGAGAAGGTTCAGAGGAGGGCAGCAAAGATGGTACAGGGATTGCATCACGGGTCCTATGAGGACAGGCTGAAAGACTTGAATATGTACTCCCTGGAGGAGAGGAGGGAGAGAGGGGATATGATAGAGACATACAAGTATCTTACAGGGAGGAACAGAGTGCAGGAATACACTATTTTTCAGTGAAAAAGATGTTCCAGGACTAGAGGGCATGGGATGAAGTTGGAGGGAGGGTGATTCAGAGGAAATGTGAGGAAGAAGTTTGTCACAGAAAGGGTGGTGGACAAGTGGAACACCCTGCCAGAGGAAGTGGTAGGGGCTGAAACAATCACTGAATTTAAGAATGCATGGGATAGACATAAGGGAATTCTGGAGGTCAGGGGAAAGGGGCAACAGACTTCTAGAAAAACATAAAGGGAACTTACAAGCTCAAATGGGCAGACTGGGTAAGCCATAGGCCCTTACCTGTCGAAGGTGTCTATGTATCTATTTATCTATTCTGTGTTCATGCAGAAGCTTTTATGTGGGCTGCACAAAACGCAAACTCAGACTCAAACTTAATGAGCACTTACAGGCCATGAAAAATAATCTAGAGCATGCGATTGCAGCACACATACATAGAGTGCCCATGAACTCAGTACATAACGTACAAGCATTAGGGATTGAAGCTATCACCAGAAACATGGGAGGGGGAGACTTGGAAAACCTACTGGATAGGAAAGAGCAAGAGCGGATCTTCCACCTAGGAGCCCTGAAAAGAAACAGGACTCAATGGCAGATTTGAAGTAAAACCCTTCCTAGGTAAAAAGTAAGGTGTGGAAACCTTTTTGAAGGTTAAAGAGAATCAACATTATGTGGCTATACTCTAAAGAAAAATGGATCGTGTCACATATTACTTATCTTTTCTGCAACCCTCCCCCCTTAAAAGCCCCCTTCCATGGGATTAGGGACTACTGCTGCATAGTATATATTTTTTTTTTACTAAAGAGCAGTTTAGAAAATACACAACATGTGGTTGGCACCTTCTGCTGATGTCTTTTTTTATGTTCTCTCCTGGGGTCCAGGTCTGAGAAATGTTGGATGATGTAGATACCATTTAAGAAGTGCTCTCCAAGGAATTATCAAGGAAGCTGTTGCACTGGGACTTAAAATGGTGTTGCACTGCTGGGTGTTACTTTGGGTTAATTATAATTCACTTATGACATGCAAAGGTTGTAAGGATGTCATTGGTTAACAGGAGTTTAAATACTAAACCTAAGACACAGTCACTTATCCTCTGATGAAGCCCCCTGTTGGTAGAGGCGAAATATAAGGAGATGGTGGTATGCCACCACAATGTTACTGTTTGTATGAACTCATGGCATTGTGGTGATTAAGCTGAAAATAAAAAGGAACATTCCTCAAGAAATTATTTCTGAAGTCTCTTTCTTGGAGGGTGAGTGCAGCCATTTATATACCTTCAAACCTATTGTGCTAAGCCAGGAATCAAACATTTCTTACAAAAATGTAAGCATGTTAACACCGGTGTGTTCACTGGAAAGACTGCAACACTGAGAGCAGACATTCGGTTGGATGGGGAACTGCTATTGTCAAGGCCAGAGGAAGAGGAGCAGGAGTCAACAGTAGCAATGCCACCATGTGCAACTGGTGTAGGTGAATACCAGTGTGCTGTGAGTGAGAGGTATGCATGTAGTGAGTTTGCACTAGTACATACTAGGGCTGAGAGAACTCAGTGAAGTTCTGACCCTTTTTAAATAAGAACCGGAACACAGTGAAGTTCTGATTTATTCTGATTAGTTCTGATTATTTCTGATTTATTGACCAATACTTGAAAAAATTTGAAAAAATGCATGAAAGTGGCCAAAGTCACTCACATTTGACAAAGAGGCCCAAAAGAAATAATGTGATGGATTATTTGTATAAAAACATTAAAGTAAAACAGCTACATAAAAAAACAATCAGTCACTACTAGCCCCTTCATGGCTGGTCTATAATGGTGGCATATCCTACTCGAGTCCGTGACATAAGTGTCCTGGGAAAGACAGAGGAAGCGAGAGAGACACAGATAGATACACATAGATGGCACAAGTCCAAGATTTATTTTGCCATTCTGCTGCCCTTGCACTGTACACACAGCTACACTGAAGCCAGGAAAAGTAATTTTATTTGGGATTTCTGGGACTGTTACATTAATCGTAGCCCCCACCACCACCACCACCCCTGCAGTCTCTCTCTCTCTCTCTCTCTCTCTTTCTCTCTCTCTCTCCCCTCTGGATGTCACAACAAGTCAAAGATTTATTTTGCCATCCTGCTGCATTACCCTGTAAACACAGCCGCACTGAAGCCAGGAATAAAAATTATTTGGGATTTCTGGGACTGTTACATATATCGTGGGTCACCCTGCAGTCTCTCTCTCTCCCCTTTAGACGTCACAGTCAAAGATTTATTTTGCCACCCTGCTGCCCTTGCCCTGTACACCCAGCCACACTGAAGCCAGGAAAACAAATTTTATTTGGGATTTTTGGGACTGTTACATTTATTGTGGGCCACCCTGCAGTCTCTCTCTCCCTTTGTGGATGTCACAGTCAAAGATTTGTTTTGCCACCCTGCTGCCCTTGCCCTGTACACACAGCTGCACTGAAGGCAGGAAAAAAAGGTTATTTGGGATTTCTGGTACTGTTACATTTATTGTAGGCCACTCTGCAGTCTCAGAGTCTCAGTCTCTCTCTCTCTCTCTCTCTTTCTCGCTCTCCCCCCTCCCTCCTTCCCTCCCTCCCTCTCTCTCTCTCTCCCCAACTACTCTCAGGAGGTATCAACACAGAGGAGGGCTTTCACAAGGGCAAGGAAGACCTGTGTGAACCTCAGGCTGGAGTACTCCCTCCGTTGCTTCACCAGCCTCCCCATTATGGTGAATGGGGTTTTTAAAACCTTCGATGCACCAGAAGCAGCTGAATCTTTCCTGGTGACCTATGCCCCAAAGTTAACCTGGGGCAAACACAGAGAGTTGGGAGAAAAGCCGATCATCTGTCCCAGGGCCACCCCAATGGACACTGCACTAGCCAAGCAAAGCTTCATGAAAGCAACCCCCTTACTGGAGAAGAGCACTCTCTGGCATCCCATCCACAAGGAGCCTCAGATCACCACCTCAAAAGGTAAGAGGAGGAACAGAAGGAGCTTTTAAAGAGGAAGGAGTCCACATCAACAAAACCCCTCAGCTCCACTTCAGGAGTCACAGTGACAACCCCAACTCAGAGGCTTCTTCCAGCTCAGCAGGTCCTGCTTTGAGGAATAACAGATTTGTGGTCCTAAGGAACCTCTCAGAGGAGGGTCTGCCACTTCTCCCATCATTGCCACCCAGACACTTGGGTGATGCTCCAGGAGGGGCTGGAAAAGGTACAGCCCATTCCTGAGCCAAAGAGCCCAAAGCTACTGGACCACAGGGCCTGAATGCGGCTGGTGACCACGAGGCTACAGAGCTTCCGTTAGGAGCCTTCCCACTGCAGCAAAGGGTGATCAGGAGGGCTGATGTTGGGCAGTTATACTTACTTGTGATTCTGTTTTTTTCTTGTCCCCTTTAGGTCTCCCTTGTCACCCTCCTGAAGGGACTGTATATAGTATGTCACAGATTTACAGTTTCTCTGTGTGTTAAATTTTGAGAGGGGAGGGGGGACGGTAGTTTAAACAGAATGCACACAAGTAAGGGTAGTAGCCCAACTGTAAGTACTCAGCGGCTGGTCTAATGGTTTGAGCTCTGTACGGGTTATGTACATATGGTAATTTGGTGTGTTTATAGATATTGGAGGCATGGGTTGTTATTTCCGCCAGTTCCTATTTCTGCACCTGATCCCTGCAAGCTTGTTGACAGGGGCAATTATTCTTACAGGACCACTGTGGTAAGGGATGTGATTTCACTGATGGGAGCTGGGGGTAATATGATGCCTGCCTTGCAGCCTGGGGTATATGATAATCTGGTACCAGCTGGAATTTAACTGGGATGTGACCTACACGACCTTTGCATGGGTGGGGGATGCCCCCCTGCCCAGGCCTAAGGCCTGGGTTGTTTGCCCACGGGGCGAGATGGTTCCCTCGTAGTTATCTCTGGAACACTTCACCTTTAGGTCCGCTTCTTCCTAGGATCAGTCGGAGGTGGGGTAAGGTTGCCCTGGCAAAGGGCATCACTTGGGTATCCTTGGGGCACTGTGAGCCCTGAAAGGTGGACCCCCCCCCCACTGTACAGTCAATAGGAGGGTCCACGAAGATCCCAATTCCGCAGCTAAGGTTTATAGAAAGGTAAGCTGCAGAATGGATCAAGACACAACAGGGTGTGAGAGCTGAGGGAAGGGAACGCTTAGATGCCTCAGAGAGGGGAATATTCCCCCACTAGAGCACCCCCAGCAACTCCTGCAGAGCTCTGGGCTGCAGGTCAGCCTACTATGAATGCAGAAGCTGGTCACCTAAGAGGGCAACAGACAGGGAGGAGGAAGGGAGTGGGGAAGGCATGGTCAGGGTCACACTCAAGATTCAAACTGTTAATGTTATTTCTACTTTGGTTTATGTTCTACAGTTACAGTTAACTATAGTTCAGTCTCTAACTTACCTTTTGTAGGTAAAGTTATTGAGAAGGCTGTCACACTGCAACTGGAAGATCATTTGACAATCCACAGTATCTATGACCCTCTCCAGTCAGGCTTCAGGAAAAGGCATATAGCCTCGAGACAGCCCAGGTAAAGGTACTTAATAATCTCCTGATGGTTAGAGATCAGAGAGCTCATTCTGTCTTGGCTGTTGATTTCTCAGCAGCTTTTGACACTGTAGACCATGGGGTGTTGCTCGAGTACCTGCGTTTTTTCTGTGGGCCGAGGGGGATGGCCCTCAATTGTTTTCAATCATTCCTCTAGGGCAGGTCCCAGAGGGTGGAGTCTGGGGTGTATTTCTCGACCCTTAGGGGACTGCCCTGTGGGGTTCCACAGGACTCAGTGCTGTTCCCCATTCAGATACAAGACTGGACGAGTGCGAGCTGGCTGAGGTTGAATCCTGGAAAAACAGAGTTACTGGTTGTGGACCCTGATCTGAGAATGGTCGGAACATGGGGGGGAGGCCCTCGGGTTTATATCTTGGGGGGCCCCCCTCAATGCCTCGGGCCAGGTGCAGAATCTGGGGGTGATATTTGACAAAGGCTTGACCCTGAAGACTCAGGTGTCGGTTGTAGTCAAGTCTTCCTTTTACCATCTAAGGAACATCTCCAGGGTGAAGCATCTGGTTCTATCTGAATATCTACCTACTTTGGTCCATGCCTTTATAACCACTCATCTTGATTATTGCCACACCCTTTACCTAGGGCTACCAGGGGTGTATACCTGCCGACTGTAGTTGGTGCAGAATGCGATGGCAAGGCTGTTAACTGGAGCTTCCAGGTCCAGCCACATAACACCTGTGCTGTGTGAATTGCACTGGCTGCCAGTGCAATGGCAGATCACCTTCACGGTCATGTTGTTGACCTATAAAGCCCTACATGACCAGGGACCTCAGTGCCTGCAAAATCTGCTGTTACTCTACTGTCCCTCCCTTTCGCTCCGATCCTCTGACGAGGGACTGCTGGAGATTCCCAGGGTATGTTTGAAAACATCTGGCGGTCGATCCTTTGCCTTTATGGCTCCTACCCTGTGGAATTCTCTGCCACACTGGATACATGATAGCCTGACCATAGAAGAATTTAAGAAATCCCTGAATGCACATCTGTTTGCATAAGCGTTTGATGATTATTGCTGATTTACTAGAAATTTGACAAACTATAGCTGCCGCATTGTGGCTGTGAATGGTTTTTAACAAAATTTATTTTTATTTTTAAGATGTTGTTTTATGTATTGCATTTTAAAATTTGTATGGCATTTTTGTAAAGGTGCCCTGAGCTTTGGAAGGGTGCCTTATATAAATAAGGTTTCCTTTGCTTTGCTTACTGTATTCAACTGTTGTTATGTGTAGTATGTTCAAGGTTACAGGTAACCAAATGTGTTTTGGAAAGGGAGAGGGTTAGGAGGGCAATAGGTGGAATGATTCAGGCTAGGCAACCCCAAAGGCCAGAGGGCACCAGGTTGGAAGGTTAGAACTTATCCCGCTCAGACTATACCTGTGCCCCTGCATGATGAAGACTAAACTAATAACCTGAAATGTTAGGGGATTCAACTCGCCAATCAAAAGAAAATCAGTCCTAACACAGCTTAAGAGGTTGAGTTCCCTAATAGTATTCCTCCAAGAGACCAAACTCACCCCAGCAGAGGCAAGAAAACTGCATCAAGGTTGGGTGGGGGAAGAAATCCACTGTACTGCCTCTTCCCACAAGATGGGAGTTTTGATTCTACTCCATAAAAACATGGGCTGGAAATTGGCCTGGCAAGTTAAGGATAAGGAAGGGAGGTGAGTTATAGTAGAGATGGAGTCTCCTCAGAGACCTGTGATCCTGGTCAACATATATGCCCCTAATCAGGACTGCCTGAAGTTCTTTCACAGCTTAAACCAAGCACTCACAGAGATTAACACCAACAAGGCCCAGTGCTGATGGTGGTGGTGATTTTAGCCTCACCCTACACCACATATTGGATGGGAGCACACGGAGCCTGGAGCCCCATAGACAGGTGGCAAAGGCAGTCTGCAGACTGATGGAGGAGCATGCCTTGGTAGATGTAGTAGTAGTAGTAGTAAACCTTTTTTATTCATCAGAATAAAGGAAATACATTCAATTGAGCATAGCTTATTTTCAATGAAGTCCCAAGCATTAGAACAAAGCAGGCATAAGTTACAATATAAAAAGAAACACAAGTCAAGCATTATAAATAAGACATACAAAGTATTTGGAGACATGAACAGTCATGAGTTAACAAGCATCACATCAACTACAATAGAAGAACTATTTGACCAAGTCAAGCACCATTTGTTCAGATCAGATAGGTGAATTAGTTGACCAGACTCATGTAAATTTAATGGGATTTGGTTCTACAGAGCAGCATCTCTGTAAGGAACAGATGACCACGTTCAGATTACATTTGACAATGGAATATTGTATACCCTGAGTTGATCTTAAATTATCTTTCACACATCTAAGTGGGAATAGATTGAGAATATAAGTGGGGAAATATTTTTTTTCAGATTTTGAACATGAATTGAAGAAGATGTAAATTCCTACGGGCAAGGGGTTTTGACCAGTTTAGATTGTTATACAATATGCATCTATGGGTTCTATAGGGCACCTCCAAGACAATGTGGGCCATTCTGCGGAACATAAGGTCAACTCTGCTCAACAAGGACCCCGAAGCCTCAACTTATAAGATGTTCCCGTAGTCCAAGACAGGCATTAATAAGGAATTTACTACATGTAAACAAATATCCCTAAACATGTACTTTTTAAATCTATAGAGGGCCCCCAGCTTCCTATTCAATCCCGCTAACATATTATTTATATAGAGAGTCCAAGTCAGGTTTCAATCTAACCAAAGACCTAAGTACTAGTAGTGGTCTACCTCCTTTATAGTAATACTATCTAAGTGTGATAGCCAAACATGAGTTCTGTTCTTTGGACTGTTTATTCCTAAACAAGAGGGCCTGGGTTTTCTTTGGGTTTAGTGTTAAAAAGTGTTTATTGAAAAATTTGTGGACCTGATCAAATGCCAGCTGAAGTTTGGAACCAATCAATTCTGGGAATTTGACCCTCTACATATATTATGGTGTTATCCACATATAGGTGATATTTAATATCTGGTAAGTCAAATTTGAGCTTGTTAATATATATGTTAAATAACAAAGGCCCCAATATTGACCCCTGTGGGACATCAAAGGACATATTCACCAATTCTGATTTAAATGGGTCTATTTCCACAAATTGTCTTCTCTCATCTAAATAAATTTAATGACCTGGGGGGACAAACTGATCCCGCTAAACCTGGACAGGAGCACTTGATGGTTTAAGGTGGTGAAAGCCTTGGAAAGATCTGTAAACAAAGCTCCAACCATTAGTCTCCTGTCCAGGCTTAGCTGCAGATCAGTAATCACCTTAACTAATGCAGTGTGGGTGCTGTGTTGAGACCAAACACCTGATTGGTGAACAGACATATTTTTGTTTATGTCCAAATATTCTCTCAAATGATTGGAGACAATTCTGTCGAAAACCTTAGAAATCTGCGGCAGGAGCGAGATGGGCCTATAATTGCCCAGCTCGCTTCTTTCCCCACACTTAAATATGGGCTTCACTTTTGCAATTTTCTAGCCCTCGGGGAATTCATTCCAAGAGCAAGATATCAATATGAGCCAATAGATGCAAGGGGCAGCATATTTCAGCAGTCTGGCAGGAATCCCATTAAAGCCAATTACTTTAGATGTATTCAGCCTCAAAAGTTCAAGTCTTAGCTCCTCAGGAGAAATAAGTTTGAAATCGAATACATCAGGACCCCCATTCCCAGAAATCTTGTCACCCAAATTTACTATGTGATCCAGGTGTCCATTCTTATCTAATGTAGATGAACCCACTTTCCTAAAATATACATTAAAGGTGTCCACAAGCTCATCCCCAAGTGTTAATTCAACTTCATCAGCCACAATTTTATTTACAAGGGACTGCTTATTTTTCCCCATTAAATCAGAGATGGTCCTCCAGAATAGTCTTGGGTTCTGCTTATGGTTGCTATCCAATTTTGTTTTAACATACTCCTGTTTAGCTAACCTAATTTTAGTTGTACAGGCATTATCAGCTTGTCTGTATAGGGCCCAATTGTTGTCCTTCACAGATTTCTTGGCAGTTTCCCATTTCCAGTCTCTATCTCTCCTAGCTTTTATATAGGTCAGTATTAAACCAAGTATTACCCTTATGTTTGGTCTTCCTAATTTTCACTGGTGCATGTTTGTCAACGACTTTTAATAATTCATTTAAAAAATATTTCCATGCCTCTGATGTGGCAGGGATTAAATCCAGCCTTGACCAGTTTACATTCTCTAAATCTAGCATAAATGATAAATATTCAAATTGTTTAAAACTTCTCCAGTAGACCTTATGACCTGGGTTGGGTACACTAATACTAACTCTAGTAGCATAGATTAGTTGGTGATTGGAAAATGATTCACATCGTACATTTTCAGGTACTATCTAATGCCTGGAGAACCCTACACCCAGGCTTGCAAGACTATACATGCTTCTCACAAACACATGAATTGTCCAGAAAGACTGATTTGTGGCTGACATCCAGCTCAGCATATGAGAGAAGAAGAAGAAGAATCAGCATTTATATAGCGCTTTTCATACATCCAAAGCGTTTTACAAGCAATGCTAGACTGGTAGTGAAGTGACTGAATGTGTGGTGGCGGCCATATCGCACATCATCACCTACACACAGCCTGGATAATTGCATGAACCGGTTTATGGGAAGGGGAATATTGGCCAGGACACCGGGAATGTTCCCTACTCTTTGCGAAGAGTGCCCTGGGTTCTTTTACTTCCACCTGGACACCCACCAGGACAACACCAGGATGGGCAGAAGGGACCTCAGTTTAACATCTCATCCGAAGGACGGCACACCCCAGCAGTACAGCACCCCCCAATACTGCACTCGGATGCCAGCGATTTTTAGGTGCAAGTTCAATCCCGGTGTGGGACGAGAACCCATGACCTTCTGGTCCAGAGATGGATGTGCTACCAACTGAGCCACGCTGACATCGAGGGGGTCACTAAGATGCAGGTGCACCCAATAGTTATTTTAGACCATGCACCTCAGGAGCTAGGGATCAGGTGAGGGAAAGACCTTCCACATTCATCCACCTGGAGACTGGATACCATCTTTCTAGAGGATGAACAGTTCTGGGAGTGGCTGGGGCCTAAAGTTGAGGACTACTGGTGGAACAATGATAATGGGGAAGTCTCGGATTCTACCCTGTGGGAGGCCTTCAAGGTCACTTTGAGAGGAAGGATTATTGCCTTTGCCATAGCTAGATAGAGACAGAGAGAGAGGTAGAACAACAAACACTAGAACAGCAGCTAGCTGTCCTCGAGGCCCAGTACAAAAATATTAAATCTAGACTCCCCCCCTTGCACCCCACTGGTGCAGCTCTCCAGCACTAGGGTCTCAATCAATGCCCACCTTACCTGCCAGACTGAGAAAACCTTGAGGAGATTAACACACTCCTACTGGGAAGGGGGAGGGAGAAGGCCAGCAAATTACTGGCATATAGACACTTTTTTTTTAAATTGTCAGCTTTATTAAGTTTAGAATTGAATACAATACAACAAAAAACAAAGAAAGGCAAACACTAACAAACCCAACCCACAACCCCCCCTCTCTCTCAAACAGCCCCCCCAAGCAACCTCCTCCTCTTCCTCCTCCTTGGAATCAGAATTGAACTGTCCTTGAGACATGAGTCTAACCAAGATAGATAATCTTGCTCAGATTAGTTTACAAACAATAAAGAGTATGCAGCCTTCCCCAGGTTTTATTGAACCCAGTGAGGTGGTTGCTCAGGCTGGCTATCATCCTTTCCGTCTGGAGATTGAAAATTAATTCTCACAGCCATTCAACATAAGAAATACTCTCTGTATCCTAACAATGGCACAGCACTAGTTTCTTGACTGACAAGTCAATTATAGTTATATAATACCTACACTCCTGAACCTCAACCCAGGTATAATCCCCCACCAGACAAATCTCCAGAGAGAAGAACCCATCAATACCCAATAATGGGTCAGCCTTTTGTCTGATGAGTGACCACAAGGGCTCCACCTTGGGACACTCCCAGAATATGTGGAAGAGGGAGCCATCAGTCTGTTGGCACCTTACACATTGGGGAAAAGGGGCTCTGCCCATTTTAAACAGTTTGGCCGGAGTAAGGTACATGTTATTAAGAAATTGAAATTACATAATCCTTAACCGGTCTTGTGTGACATAGGTGTGACAGTCTGTCCATACCTTGTTCCATCAAACACTGATTGTGGTAAAAATGCTTCCTAGTATCCCAAAACCCCATCTACAGTAGGGAAGGCTCTGTCATAAAGGCTAGCATATATTTTAGCCACAGAATGGGGTAAAGAGGCTAATTTAATAAGTGACTGCAAAAATTCTCCAGCACCACTATTCTCTAAAGAAGTCTCCAAACTATGTATCAATAAGTGACAGAGTTGAAAAACCTTAAAAATTAGGGTTCTATCTATATTATACCCTTGCAAAATCTCTTCCGAAGTTAGAAATCCCCCGTCCTTTACCAAATCTCCTACTTCCACCAGGACAAGCTGTGATATCTAAAAGGGGGATATGGGCTTACCACCTATTCTAAAATGTGGATTCCCCAGTAGAGGTTGAGTGAGGTCACTGGTATGTTTATATTTTAGAAAAGAGCATAATTGGGAATGAATCCTAACCAATACCTCAATCAGGGACTTGTGCAGAGCAAGTGAAAGGACCTTGGGTTTAATATGTAAGAGAGCACTTGGGGACACCCCATTTGATGCAATTAACTCTCTTTCTATAGTAAGCCATATAGGCATATATGGGAGTGTCCACAAATTCTCTGCCATTATAAGCCACTGCAGATACAGTACTTACTTGCCTGTAGAGATGCAGCGAAGTTTAAATTCGCTGGCATAGTGAACGTGAAGTTGCCAACTTCGAGTTTGTGGATCACTATGCAATGTTCCTATAAATAAGTTGAAATTCACCTTAATGTACTTCGCGTTCGCTTTGAGTTGTAGTGGGAGAAGGTGAAAGTTCGTAATAAATAGGACACTGGTCACATGCCTGACTGTCTCTGCAAGTCTGCAGGTCACATGATTCAGGTAGAAACTTAAACAGGCAGGAAGTGAGTGTTTGACCTTCACTTTCTCTTGTAGAAAGAGTTGTGCATGTTTAGAGCAGTTTGTGTGTGTAGGTTGTTAGCGATTTCAGAGTGCAAAACTTGCTTGATTTTGCTTCTCTCAGTTTAACTCTTTTTAGATTTAGTTTAATTAATGTAGGAAGTTTAAGTTAATTTTACAGTATTTTTGGTTTAAAAAAGTGTTTTTGTGAGTACTTTGTTTTTGGTAGCGTTATTAGCACTTGTACTAGATCTTTTTTAGGTGATGGATCATTGGGGTGGCAGGAAAAGTGGTGGCCAGAGGGGGCCATGGATGCAGGACAGCCTTGTCTGCCCAGTTATGTTAAACAGGGCCAGTTTTGTGCCCTCAAGTGCAGGCACAGCCAACTCTACAGCAGCAGTGGTTTGCCCGCATAAGCAGCAGCAGAAGCTGGAGGGGCAGCAGCTGCAGCCAGATGAACAGCAGCTGGAGAAGCAGCAGCTAGAGGGGCAGCAGCTGCAGCCAGATGAACAGCAGCTGGAGAAGCAGCAGCTAGAGGGGCAGCAGCTGCAGCCAGATGAACAGCCACTGGAGGAGCAGCAGCTGGATGAGCAGCAGCAACCACAGCAGGTTATTCCTCCTCCACCACTACCAGCAGCAGTACAGCAGGTAGCCAGCGGTGCCCCCCCCCCACTACCTGTACCGGGCCCTGCACTGAGCTCTCCCATGTGGGAGTTCTTTACATGTCTCCCTGGGGACCCCACTGCTGTGCAGTGCAAATTGTGCCAGGTGCTTGTCCATCATGGTCCCAAGGGCAGGCACCTTGGCACTGGTGATCAGCAAACCCACCTAGCTGTCCACCACCAGATTGAATGGGAGGCCAAGCTGCAGGAGTTAGCAGTTACTCCTGCAGCTGTGTCTAAAGCACCTCATACGCCTGCACATCAGTGGTGGTGCAGGGAAATGCAGGCAGCAGAGGTGGAGGTCCTTGGAGCTGCACCCAGAGAAGATGACCCACAGTGTCCTGTGACCATGGCGGACCTGGCTGTGCTGTGGGTGGAGGTCGATGCAATGCAAATGGTGGTGGAGGCAGCCATGCACCATCTCTCTCATATCGAGGACCAGAATGAGGAGATAATAGGCTTGCTGCATAATATCATTGGTGGTCAGCAACCGCCCCCAGAGGGCCCTTAAAAAATTATTTCATATGCCAGTTTAAACTCCCCCAAGTGTCTCCTCTGGTTTTATTTTTAATTTTTTTCCTAATTCATATTTTTGTTTTGATACACACTAAGTATGTAATTTATGTTCAGGTAATGTTTTATTTGCGGTTTGTATTACGTGTTACTTAAAGGGGACAGGAACTACCTAATTATGTGCAGCTGCTTGTAATGTCTCTATTTTCATAAATTATATTCATTCCTGAAAAGGATCCCTATTTAACTGTGTCTGAATAAAAGCTGAAGCTGTTTTGTGTTGTTTTCTTTGTATGGACAACATTCTGTGCAGTTCCTCTCATGGAACCAAAAATTTGGAGTTTTGACCATGTCACTTCATGGTTTCAGAACCGTGGGCACTGTACTGATAAGTTCATCCTCACATGTCTAAAACCATGAAGTGACATGGTCAAAACTCCACATTCTTGGTTCCATGAAAGCAACTGCAAAGAATGTTGTCCATACAAAGAAAACAACACAAAACACAACTGACAGCTTCAGCTTTTATTCAGGCACAGTTAAATATGGATCCTTCAGAGGTATGAATATAATTTATGAAAGTAGAGACATTACAAGCAGCAGCACGTAATTAATCAGTTCCTGTCCCCTTTAAAGCAGCAGTGCAACAAAAATGGGCTAAACTTTGAGCTCATCTTTTTTTCTTCCTAATCAATGCCAGATGTCTTCCAGTTTATTTTGGTGGCAACATTTACAGTTTCCGATATCATTTAAGAATTTTATGAATGTTTTAAAGTAATTATTTCTCAAGAAAAAAAGATGGTCACCTCATTATGTTTGCTTGCATGCATGTGCAAGAAACATAGTGCCGTGAACGGAGATTTCGGAGGTGTGTCACCTCCTCCTCCAATTCAGGCACTGTGCTGGCAGGCGCGGCCCCTGTAAGCCAATGCATTTTGGAGCTGTGTATGATACGCTCCAAAATGCAGTGGCATACAGTTGAAAAGGGAGCTACGCTTGAGTGAGCAGCGATAAGGAGCTGCTCACGCAGCTCCCCAGCCGCAGTAAGGCAAGACGCAGCGTGATAGCCGACGGGGTGCCCAATCCCCGCGGTCGGCCGAACTATTTGTCTCCTCCTCCCAACAATAGTTGCTGCCACGCTGGGAGCCCACCCCGCATGGCAACTAGTATATGTTGTGACCGGGGCTCCTAATCCCCGCCGGCTGAACGCCGCCTCCCCAAAGTCATTGTGCCACGCTGAGCCCACCCCAGCGTGGCAAAAGGTCCTGCATTTTTTGGTTTTTGCCGACAGGTGCCCAATCCTCCGTCAGCTGAACGCCCCAAAGTCCTTGTGCCACGCTGGAGCCCACCCCAGAATGGCAAGCGGTCCCGCGACGCCTTTTTGTTTTTACCCTGTAAAACAAAACTGTCCCACGGCGCTCTCTCGAACCCCTCCCACAACCCGCACTCCACCCACTGCGCACCCAGCTCTCCCCGCACCCCACCCCATACTTACCTCCGACTCGCGCGGACGTGCATCTTCGTGGACCGGAACACGCCTGCACTCTTCAAACCGACCGCGAACTGAGGAAATGCCGTAGCTGTATAATGGGCTAGATAGAGGGGTCAACTGTTGCATATCTCGGCATTTTGATTGAATACCAACATAGTTTTGGGATCTTTCATCGATATCACCGTCATGGCGTTATTCTGGCTCGGGTGATTTCGCCGAGTGACTGTGCAGTGACTGCGAAATCACCCTTCATGACTGAATACCACCATGACAGTGACATCATTCATGAGAAGGGGGCCCAAAACCCCCATGTTGAAAATTTGGTGCCAAAATTCCAAAAAATGACTGTTTAACGAGCGGTTGTACAGTTCCTACGCAGGCTCGTAAGTTCACGAAATTTCAATATTTTCACTCCAGATTTTCAACATTGCCATTTCACCACACCATCTTATGAGTAGTACAGCTGTCATTTTCACATCTCACCTAAAACATGTTTCCCTATGTAGCACAATGGCGCAGTCAGCTGTGAACTCAGTGTACGGGACATATTAAGAAAATCACAGTGTCACTGTTCATGAGCAGAGATCTTAAAATGGCAATGTTGAAAATTTGGTGACAGAATTCCTTAAAATGACTGTTTTATGAGTGTGCGTTGCACAGTTCCCACGCACGCTCGTAGGTTTGCGAATTTTCAATATTTCCACTCCAGATTTTCAACACTGCCATTTTTCCATACCTTCTTATGAGCAGTACAGCTGTCATTTTTCACATCCTGCCCAAAACATGTTTCCGGCCATGTAGCGCACAATGGCCCAGTCGGTGTGCAACCTCAATGTATGGGACACATTAACAAAACCACAGTGACACTGTTCATGAGCAGAGGTCTTAAAATGGCTATGTTGAAAACTTGGTGAAAAATGCCTAAAAATTACTTTTACGTGCGTGCGTTGCACAGTTCCTATGCATGCTCGTTAGTTTGCAAATTTAATATTTTCACTCTAGATTTTCAAAATGTCCATTTTATTAAACTTCCTTATGAACAGTACAGCTGCAATTTTTCATATGTCACCCAAAATGTGTTATCGCACATGTAGCGCACAATGGTGCTGTTGGTGTGCGAAAGCAATGTTTAGGACAGATTAAGAAATTCACAGTTACACTGTTCATGAGCAGAGGTCTTAAAATGGCTATGTTGAAATTTGGTGACAAAAGTCCATAAAATGACTGTGTTACGAGTGAGCATTGTGCAGTTTCCACGCATCCTCGTTAGTTCATGACTTTGTAATATTTCCAGTCCAGATTTTCACTAGTGGCATTTTTCAACACTTCCTTATGAACAGTACAGCTGCCATTTTTCACAACATGGCCAAAGTGTGTTTTCACACTTTCAGTGCAGAGATGCGTGGTCGTTATGGGAAATCATTGTTCGGCACAGATAAAGAAAATCACAGTGACACTGTTCATGATCGGAGGCACCAAAATGCCTGAGTTGACAATCTGCTATAAAATATCCCCAACCTACTTATATAATGGGTGTGCGTGCACAGTTTCTATGTACGCTTATGGACTTCACCATTTTTAAATATTTTACTCACATTTGCAACATAGCCATTTTTACACCTCCCCATGAAAGAGTACAGCTGCCATTTTTACAGCCTGTTCGGAATATGTTTGCATCTGTGGTGCTAAATCCTGTAGTCACTGTGCATAAGCAGCTTGCTACCACACTGATATTCCCTGCTCGTGAGGTGGGGTCACAAAACAAACATGTTGAAGATTTGGAGTTAAAATACCAATGAATGCCTGAGGTATTAGACTTTTCAACTAAATCGCCCAACTCTATATAGAATGACAGGAATCGGGTGTGACTTGGGATTCTTGCCTGTGATGCTCATACCATTCCACACCCTGCAGTCACTGAGAGGCATCGAGGTATGCCTTGGACCTCGTCCCAAATCACCCCATTCTCCTATATCGCACCCATCTCACCATATTTCCTAATGAAATGGGTGCGATAAGGGCCAAAGACCCTAAGGAACACGAGCACTTGTCAGTCCTGCAGGGTGGTGTGGTGAAGTTACGCTATGCCTGACGACCCAAATGCACACCCCAATGCCTGTCACCTCTGCAGGGTGGTGGTGGGGTTGGCATCAGTTCAATACTTCACTGCCATTCCTATTACGCAGCTCTGTAACTTCTACACTACCACTGCCAATGCCAGTAAGCAAACATTCGGCATTGACAAATGCTTGTTTTTGTATAGAAATAATACTGAGGACCAGAGGAGGGTAAGAATCCAGATACATATGCAAATGAGCAGTACACAGCATAGAAAGCATCCAGAAAACCCAAATCAACAGTTTTGCCAATATTTTTCAAAACCATAGCAGAAAATTAGCTTTTTTGGAATTGCTTTTTTCGTTGCACTGCTGCTTTAATTTACTTTATGTCGTGCATGACTGATGGCATGCAAAATGGCAGATGCTGTGTGCTTTCATTACAGGTGAAACTTTTGCACCGTTATGCAATCTGCAATACAAGTGTTTTGAAGACGGCTTTTGGCCTGCACAATTGCAACTGTGCGGAAAGCACTCATTGTCCACACATTTGGCAACCACATGATGTATTATTACATAAAATTAAGTAATGATGAGTAACAAAAAAAATATTATTATTGTGGAAAGCATAATGGCGTGGGGTGGTTGAACACTTCAGGGAGGTGGTGAATTGCATTTACCATTATGAGAGTAAAGAAGAATCAAGATCAAGATTAACAAAATTTCCCCCCCCCAAGAAATAAATATCTGCTTTTATTTATTTTCTTAAGCCCTATTTATTTTTATTACATACTAGTATGACATTTATGTTCAGTTCATGCTTTCTTTGTGATGTTAATTTGTTAATCCTGTATTTGTTTAGCCTCAGAATGGTAAATCTGATTCCCCACCTCCCCCTAAGTTCCCCCCCCCAGGCCATTATGTTTTTAGCAATAACAAATTTAAGTTCATATTCATTACTGTATTTTATGTAGTAAGTCTTGTGGCTGCCAAGTTTGCAGACATGCTTGCCTGTAATTAAATCTTGGGTCTCCAAAACACCTTCTGCAAGACACTTGTATTGCAGTGTGCCTTGAGGCCCGACAGTTTCACCGGTAACGAAAGCATGCAATGCACACCATTTTCATGTCCATCAATCATGTAAAAAATAAAGTAAGTTAAACAACAACCATGAAAATGTTCCTTTCCTGAACATGTAGTTAAACCACCAGGGCAATATTCACAGTACCATAACACCACCTAGCATGCCGCCCAACAATGTGCTATGTTGTGTTTGAATGTCCCTGTTTTTTTTATGAGAAGCCCAGATGAAAATTAATACCAGTCCAGAAACGCATCACAGTGTGTTAAATGACATCATTGCATTGTGACGACACTTGCTGCTGCTGCTGGTGATGAGGACCCTTTCATTTCATTTCATGAAAAGTAACAATGAAGAATAATCACGTGAAAAACTGTTTAGAAAAGTCACAAGTATTTCTAGACACACTGCTAAAAGCATGTGCCAAGAGGCAGAACTCTGCATAAGTGTTCCAAGTGAGGAAATGGTTTGCTGGCACCTGCTGCTGCTGTTTAAATGTCATGAAAAGTCCCGTTGAAGAATAATCACATGAAAAACTGTTCAGAAAAGTCACAAGTATTTCTTGATGCACTGCTAAAAGCATGCACCTAGAGCCAAAACTCTGCATAAGTGTCCCAAGTAAGAAAATGGCATGCTGGCACCTGCTGCTGCTGCTGTTTAAATGTCATGGAAAGTCCTGATGAAGAATAATCACATCCAAAACTGTTCAGGAAAGTCACAAATATTTCTTGATGCACTGCTAAAAGTGTGCTTTAGAGCCAGAACTCTGCATAAGTGTCCCAAGTGAGAAAATGGCTTGCTGGCGCTTGCTGCTGCTGTTGCTGTTTAAATGTCATGAAAAGTCCCGATGAAGAATAATCACATGAAAAACTGTTCAGAAAAGTCACAAGTATTTCTTAATAAATCGCTAAAAGCATGTACTTAAAGCCAGAACTCTGCATAAATGTCCCACTCCCAAGTGAGAAAATGGCTTGCCGGCACCTGCTACTGTTGTTGTCCATCTGTTTTCGGCTGCTGCTGATGTACATTGTGTTGCTAAATGATGATAGCCACAGATGACCATGGGATTGAACTATAATCTGATATTCTGGGAAATTCTTCTGCTACGCTGACTGAAACATACAGCGCTATGTGTGTGTATTCATACCAACACTGGCAAGTTAGTGTACGTGTCACTGTCATGTTTTTTCAGACACTGCCATTTAATTTGTATTGAATCTTGTTTTTTGTTGTAAGCACTGAGTAGCCCATTTTGTTGTTCCTTTGCAGGAATCATCATCATACATACTGAATGTTTCCCCTTCGCTGGTGTGTTGGCCATGGTCACAATCACATACCATATGTATGTACTGCTATCTAATGTGGTATTATAAAATTTTAATGTTTTCCCAATCGGGGGAGTACTGTTGTGAGTGAGTGAATTATTTTCATTTTTCATTATTGTTCTTTTCTTTTACATTCTCATGTTACAGATTCACGACTGTAGTGAAGAAATCATGTTGCCACTGCACATGTGTTCCTCATGAGTCTGATTGATGACTTTGGCTGTATGAACAATGTCAATCCATGAAAGGTAAGTATTTTTTTTGGGGGGGGTTACATGGGTCATTTGGAAAACAATTTTCATTAATGTTTTTGTCTTCTTTCCATGTCTTCAGTGTATCCAAACTGTTGTCCATCTTCAGATTGAAACATACTGCCAGTCCACAATACCTCGATACTACCTGCAAACAGATGAAAAAAAAATTATTCTGAGTTCATTCCAGTACCCCATTCTGTATCAATGCCCCGTGGAGCTGTTCTTGTCTTTTTTTATATCCATCATCTAGCTTGTATGTCACCGCTGTTAAATACTTTACACCAGCAGAAAACAAGGGAAACACAAAAAAAGAAAAGCACCCCTCGCAATCCTCAATGCCGGAGTTGTACCCACTTGGAATTTTTTTTTCATAACTGCATCAGCAACCTCAATGGTACACTGTATTACACTGCACCAGGATGGTCTGCTTCACCTGCCTTATTCAGCACCACCATCATCGTGACTGGGTACAAACATAGATGTGACTGCCCTGCTTGGTATGCTGGACAAAAAAAGTTACACTTGTGTGATTCGTGATCGTGAAGATGACGATTATGATTTGCCTCATGACTTATGAATCTGTGATCATGATGTAACAATGAGTACAACGTTCGAAGTGAAATATGCACCATACTGGTACTCTGAACACTACTTGAACATTCAAAGTCTTCCTCCTCATGCCTGTTGCAAACTTCCGGTATTAATTTGCAACTTTTACCTACATGGCTACCTGCTGTTACTTGAGAACTGGCTGACAGATTTTATTTCAGACACAATCACTTAGAATTTATTTCACATACCATCTAGGCCAAGGCCGCATGACTCGTGATCGTGCATGACATGACTCAGTCATGATGAACTTCTCGGAACTGTATAATGTTCACGCCGAGGTAATATCTACTGGATTAAATAGGTCCAGCTTCCTGTGAAGACAAAAATTCAAGTGGGGCATTCTACAGAATGTGAACACAAACTGATGCATCATACTAGACCAAGGATCTTGTGTGATGTGACATGATAACAGGGTGTCCCCCAGTCCTGCTTCATGATGAAACCGAAGATTTAAAAAAAAACAGTGTTGGTCCAAAAAAAGTTAAAGTTGTGTGATTCATGATCGTGAAGATGAAGAATGTGATTTGACTCCTGACTCATGATCATGACATGACAATGAGTACAATGTTTGACGTGAAATATGCACCACACTGGTACTCTGAACACTACTTGAACATTCAAAGACATTCTCCTCATGCCCGTGGTAAACCTCCGGTGTTAATTCACAACTTTTACCTACGTGGCTACTTGCTGTTACTTGAGGACTGGCTGGCAGATTTCATTTCAGACACAAACACAGCATTTATTTCACACACCATCTACACTAAGGCTGATGCTGCAGGCAATGCTGTTACCAACACAGATTCAGGTACCTTGCCTGGCCCTAACCCTATCTGGCACAGTACTTTTTCCCTTCAAGGATTTTTTAATTTTTTATTTATTCTATGTGATGTGATGGAATGCCTTGCCCACAGACTCAAAGTTTGTACCCCACTGACTTATGTGGCTCATAAACAACAGTCAGAAACACCTTTGCCTAACTGTGTCTTTGTGGGCATTTTTTTAGATTACACAGAGTCACCAAGAAAATAAATATGTTTCTCGCAAACAGTTATTTTTTCTAATTGTGTGGGTTGCTAACAAATTCAGCTTGGATACTGTCCTGTGGAGAACATGTTCCAAGTCCAGCCACAGCCTCGGTATGATCATCCAATATTTTTTCTTCAACATTTGAATCATTGGATGGCCCAGGCATAACCTCAATAGTACAGGAAACATGAGATTGTGAGTGTGAGCCATCACCAGGATCAGAATCTTGTTCAACTACTGTGGGAAAGGGGAGTGTGACATCAGCTACACTCTGACTCACGTCTTTGGACTCCACAACATTTTGGCAACCTGTTAACTTGTCACAGGTTGAACTTGGGGCAAAACTCATGCCATCACCAACTTCACTACCATTACCAGCGGGGACAACAGCATCTCCAACCATCACTGAAGCAACTGATTGCTCTGTGAAAAACACCATTGGAGAAATCGCTTTACTGCCATCAACTATGCCCTTATGCTGCATATGCCCATGGCCACTCCTGCCACTGGCAGCAGTGCCATGGCCAGAAACATCTTTGCATGCACATCTCTTTGTGGGCATTTTTTGGAATTACACAGAAAATTAACAAACAATTTAGATTTCTGAACTTTGGGGTGAATGGGAAGCCAAACAACAACAGCTGTGGCTTACAGATGGAGAATGGGCTCTAAACAGGTGCAGACACACAGATAGATGGAGACTGAGCACTTGAGATGCAGCTGAACAAGCACAACGCCTTAACCAGTGGTCATAAATCCAAAACTGGACAAATAATACTTTCTTTGGTTGGATGGGGGAAGGAAGCTGCAGTACTAGTCCACTACCTAGGTAGAACGAAGCAATAAAAAATACCATAAATGGATAAGAGACTCAGAGTGCTTCGATTATGATGTGGTGCAATAAAATGCGTCTGACTTGATGACATGCACACAAACACACTAGAGGTAATGCGCAGAAAATTTAACAGTTCAGTACACTACAACCAAATCTTTTAAACCAACTGAAACAAGCACAGCACCACAACAAACAGCAAAAAATTATATAAACTTACTACAAGTATTACTGTGTGTACATGAGCACACAAACAGTAACACACTGGTTACCCAACAACAGTTAGAAAGACTGTCTTTCTCACTATGAATCTCCCTTCACCTCAGATCCGCGCCTCCCCCGAAGAACACTTCTACAGTGTCTGTCAGCAAACAGACTGAATGTTTTAAATTAACATTCAAAATGCACACAAAAACAATCAAGCACTCAATGATTTAAGCACAGGAGGGTTTCCTACAATCTATCTACTAAATTTTGACCAAAATAATTGGATCAAAAAAATGTTTTTAAAGCTTTTTCGATGGTTTGATTCTCAGAGCTCTGAGAACAAACTGTCTCCAGCTTTCCACTACACATACTATGCAGAACTGAGACTGTGCAAGAAAATATAGAGCCCATGTGACCTGCCATCTCTTGAATCAATGCAAAATTTTTCTCACATATCAATAAACTGGCGAAGCAAAGCAAAGTACATTCACATCAGTGGCACGTTGTGTTAAATTAAGGGGAATGCTGCATTACAAAGTGAAGTAACGTAATGCGTTGAAAACAACACACTTTGTGTTCAAATGTAAAAGTAGGGAACTTCACTTCGCGTTGCGGAGCACTACACGGATTAATGAACAATACGCGAAGTGCTCCGCATAGCAAAGCGGGAGCACTTCACCCACCTCTACTTGCCTGGCTTGCCCAATAGTATAAATCAAAATGCAGAAGCCTGAGACCCACCCGAGTTTTGGGAGCTGCCAATTTATGGTGCGCTCTTCTCAAAGATTTGTCCTGCCAGATAAATTCTGTGATGACAGAATGTACTCTTTTGAACCAGGTAAGGGGCAACCATAGATTCAACAAATTGAGTGGGTACAAAAGTTACAGTAAAATATTCATCTTCACTAAGCTGATATGCCCCCAAAGAGATAAAGGTAATGCCTTCCAATGGACTAGATCTTGTTGCACTACCTATAATAAATAATGCATCCAGATTAAGTTGCCTTAGTCGGAAATCACTCCTGGCCAAGTTTATGCCCAAATATTTTAGACATTTAGGAGATCAGTTTAACCCAATGTCTATTACTACACTTTCAAGTGTTCTGGAATTTAAGGGGAAAGCTGATGTTTTATCTAGATTAATCTTATAGTTGATAAGCAGACTATATTCTCTAATTGTCTCCAAAGCAGCCGAAATGGAGGTCTGTGGGTGTGAAAGGTGGAGCAATATGTCATCAGCATATGCTGAGATTTTAACCTCATGGGTCCCCAACTTAATGCCTTGGATTGAAGGATTCCCCTTGAGTTTAGCCAGTAAAGGTTCTAGATAAAGGTTAAACAACAGTGGAGATAGAGGGCAGCCTTGCCTAGTTCCGGAATATAAGCAAAATGTGGAAGAAAAGATGCCATCACAATATATATGGGTGCTGGGATTCAAATATAAAACACAGGCCCAGAAAGCACCAACATCTTGCCTCCTTCCTCCCAAGCCCTAGATGTCTTAACTCCCAGATCCCCCTGATTTATTGAATCTATATCCCAACCTCTTTCCTAGTCCCCCTACTTTGGGTAGGAGCCTCCTTACCCTCTGGTTGAGACAACCTTCATGCCCCTACCCTCTTCTATCCAGCATCTCCAGTGCTTCCACTCTTTTCCCTTCCCCCATCCCAACATCCCTACCTTCCTCTATGCTGTTTTGTACCTTACACCCTCCTAGCCTTTCTTCTCCCTCCCTCCTCTTCTAACACCACTACTGCCTAGTGTATTCCTTCCCACTGTATTAGTTAACCCTGCCCTCTTAGCTGTTTTTAGATACTATTGTGTATGTATCTGCATTTGCACCTTGTATATTGTCTGTATTACTCCATCCCTATAGGAACTACTGTGTTATCTTATTTTATATTTATACCTATTGTTTTTTTTTTCCTTTTATCTGATTGTAAATACCTTTGCTAACTTGTATAAACATGTGCCTATGCTCCACCAGGTCCATCTTGCAAATGAGCATTGCTCAACGATGACCGTATGGTTAAATAAAGACTTGACTGATTGATTGATTGATTCTATAAATTTAGAGGGTAATCCAAAATGATGTAGTGACCTAAATAGAAATTGCCAATCAACCCGGTCAAAAGCTTTCTCCATGTCCAGGGATATCAGTACCACATAGTGACCAGAGTCCCCTGACGCAAAGGAAATATGTTCTAGCTTATGTAAATGATCTGAGGAGGAGCATTCCACCATAAAGCCAACCTGATCTGGACCTATTAAAAATGGCAGCACTCAGTCAATCCTGTCTGCTAAAAGTTTAGCTAGTAATTTAATATCATAATTCAAGAGCGAGATTTGCCTATAGCTTGTGACTTTGTCAGCCTTTTTTCCTGGTTTGTGAAGTACAACTATCAAAGCTTCAAATAACCTTTTATCCAAGGGATCCAAGGATAGAATAAACTAGAACAGCTTATGCAACCAAGATACCAATTTGTCAGTGACACTTTGTAAAAATTTGGTAAGAACCCATCCAGGGCAAGGGACTTATCCAGTGGCATGGCTGTAATGGCCCCCAGTGTCTCCGCCTCAGTGAACAGTGCAACCAGTGTTACTTTTTGTGAGTCTGTCAAACTTGGAAGTGGTGTTGCAGACAGGTAGTCATCTACCATCTGCATAGAGGGGGGTAACAGATATCGGACTGTAAAAATTTCGATAGTGCTTCTCAAATTCTGATGCAATATGTTATGGGGTAACTTTAACGGACCCATCTACTGAGGAGTGGATGGCATTTATGATCTGTGAAGCCTCCTGTTTATTAACCTGAAGGAACAGCAACCTTCCAGCTTTTTCTCCCTGATCAATATAAGTAGCCCAGTTTCTCTGACTAGCTAGTTTGGCTTTCTCCTGCAGCCATTCACTATACTGATCCAAAATTCCAAGGAGTTCCTGTTCAGCCCTATCCCCAGTGTTATATGAAAGCCGAGCATCCAGGTCTCTAATATGGGATAGTAGATCTGAAGCCTGCTTATCCCATTGTTGTTTCTTAGTGGATGCTAATCTTATTAATTCCCCCCTAATATAACACTTTAGCTCACCCCATTCCATAACAGGTTTGCCCGTGGAGTCCAGATTTTTGGAAGTAAATTGCTCTATACATTTGGATACATGGGTAACCACCCATTCCTCTTTTAACATTTGATTGTTAATCTTCCACATGGTTTCTTTCTGTTGGAAAGAAGAGAATGTGATCCTACAAAATGCTGAAGAATGATCTGATATTACACCAGGATCCATCACACAGCACAGTATTCCCATCAGAAGTGATTTACTAACAAGAAAATAGTCAATACGGGATGAGGTTCCATGAACCACTGAATGGGATGTATATTCACTGGAATCAGGGTGCAACATTCTCCAGGGATCACAGAGACCCAGATGATCTACAAGGTCTCATAGGGATCACTGAACAGGAGTTAGCTCACCCTGGCACCTATCTGACCTCTCCAAGTCTAGAGCAAAAGGAAGATTCCAATCCCCCCCAAAAAGTTAGCCAAGGAAAGGAAAGGAAAGGAGACAATATGGATTCCAACTCTATAACAAAGGAGGAAATAGCCACATTGGGGCTATAAACACATCCCAATAAAACTTCCACTCAGTCAATAATCCCTCTAAGTAATATATATCTTCCCCTTGGGTCCTGAATGCACTGATTGCTTACAAAGGGCACTTTTCATGAAATCAAAACAGCTACACCTCTACACTGTGTACTGTCTCCTGCTGTGTAGACCTGGTCAACATATTGCCTTAAAAACTGATTAGCCTCACTTACTAGTAAATGTGTCTCTTATAAAAAGGAAATATCCCTGCTAAGATTCTGGAGGTGTCTAAGAATTTTATACCTTTTAGTTTTAGTCCAGGCCCCTTGGACATTCCATGTAATGATGTTCAGGTAGCTAGCCATCCCTGTTGCTTAACAATATATAACAGATGACCTGTTGCACAGAAAGCATCCTAGGTATGGCACCTATTACCAGTAACCCTTCTGATGCCAGCATCCCCAAATCCAGTCACCCCAATCCCATCCAAATCTGCAACACAACCCCACCCACAAATCTTCCATAAACAATGCAAGCACAGGAGTGAAAACCTGCAACAGTAAAAGACCCCATAAGACCCTGGACCCTCTGTAAGATGCAAACACAATATCTTAAGACATAACAGCATAATATAAAAACACTCCCCTTCCCCACCCTCCAACTTATAATCTCCACAGCCCATGATGAAAAGTCTCACCACACAGTGTCCAGTTCCCTCCTGCTTGCCCTTTAATAACACGCTGTTTCCAAAAGAGTGTGCCCTTCCCTGGACTAAGTTGCCCATAACTATATACAAACCCAAACAGGATAGGTACACTTCCCACCCACCCTACCACTATATGCAGTAACACTGTCCCAATTAGTCCCTCAGCTCTTTATGTAGACATCGAACCCAAAATAGCTGCAGGTGAGGGGTTAAAGTAAATGGCACCATACATTATCAATAATAAGCCTCATCACTTGAGTCCAATCGGGCTTTCATCTGAGCCAACTTAATATCATCCATCCATACTGAAGACTGACTGAATTGGGAAAACAGCAGAAATTAAAGTGAGCTTTTTGGGTGATATTAAACCACTGCAGGTCCATTCCTTTTGTTAAACTGTGTTTAAAAGTCCAAAACCCAATAATTATTGGGTAGCAGAGCAGAGGCAGAGCTCCTTTAACATTAAACTTCAAGCTGAGATGATGCAACACCTTTTTTTCAAACCCTTGATGAAAGAAGGAAAGAAAATAAAAGATCCTTGTCTTTAAGCCTCAGACCAAAATGAGCTGTCCTGAGTTGCTGCTCCCCATAAACAATAACATGACATCCAGTTTGTAGACTTGCATGCCTCTGTAGTTGTGCTGCCTGCATTTGAGACCTCGAGCCATTACACTAGAAGACAATGAGCTGCCATGCCAGAGCTTGTACAGTCCACTTCACAGTCTTGTCCTTGGATGTAATTATGATTCTCCCCCCACCTCAGGTTGTATCCTGCTTACTAATATCCTCGACCGCTGCTGTTGAGAATCCTCCTGGGAGTTCCTTCCTCACGCACATTGTGGTCTGCATGGAAATCTGCATCTTCTTGGAGGGGGTTGAGAACTGAGATCAATCAGGCAAAACAATGAGCAAACTTTCTCCCACATAAAGAATTCCCTCTAGCTAGTAAACCAGTCCACAGCAACTTGTAAATAACTGAGCAGAATTTCCCATCTCCAAGCTTGCTATACAACTAAACAGCACTCCTTAAACAAGTTTGTTAAAGACTTCTTCAATTCAGCTGCCACTGTCTCAGCAGTCTCGAAGCTGCACCATGCCCCCGACAGCTGGACCTGAAATCGGGCAGGATACCCCGTGCAAAATATTATACCTGTGGCAATTAACTTGGTGACGATGGGGGTGGAATGAAGCTCTCCACTGGTGAACTGAGGCCGGTAAATCCTGGGCCACCTGCAGTTTATTTCCTTCCCATTGTATCTTTTGCAGCTTTTTAATTTTAGTTAGGAAGTGTTGCCACTTGGGAAAGTTCAGAAAGTGAAAAATCAGCAGTGGAGGATTTGCACCTGAAGCTGACATGGGGCGTAAAGCCCAGTGGGCTCTCTCAATTGTGTAGTTGGGCCATATGGAGAAGGGCCCACTAGTTTAACCAGTAACTTTTGCATGAAGATAATAAGGTCAGAGCCTTCTTCCTTCTCAGGAAGACCTATAATCACTGCATTATTCCGTTGGCTCCGACCCTCAAAGTCTTCGATTTTAGCATCAAACTGAGTCATTCTTTGCTGTAGCGTCACCAGTTCAGAGTCCACGGGGTCAACCTTCTTCTCTAAAGAGAGGATTCAGGTTTCGCTGTCCCGTATTCATTTGGATATATCCTCAAGAGCTACTGCCATGGATTTGAACTCCAAGGTGAGTGATCTTAATTCTTCCCAAAATGGTTGGAACTCTGCTAAGAACCAATCCAGTGTTAGTGGAGTTTGTTCCGACTTGTTAGTCATAGAGCATCCACTGGTAGCTGCCTGGGCCTTGGGTTACTTGTTAACTTTATCCGTGACTGGCAGCGGAGTGTGTTTTGGCAACACTGCTTTCATTTCAACCTCCATAATTCCGATCTTCTGCTACAATAATGCTCTCTGAGTCACCAGCAATCAACTGAGGCTTACAAATATCAAAATATTTGTAGATATGTTCAAAAAATTGTAATTTTAAACAAGGGCAGCTGGAGCTACTATGCAGTAGGTTGCATCATGTGACTGCTGGCATATAGACTCAAGAGCAGCCAAATGGCCAGAAATATCCCAACTCTGGGGAATGTAGCAAGGAGTAAATGCTTTTGTATAGAAAGAGATTAACATAATTATGGCCCAATGCTACAGGAAATGATATGCTTTCCCATCCCTCCAGGCCCTTGCAGGATAAATAATTTCCTGGCTAAGCTTCCAATCCCAAAGACAGCAGAGGCAGAAACAAGAGATATGGAGGCCCCAATAACTGCTGGAGATATCCAAAAGGCGATTCAGGCCATGAACCCGCACAAAGCAGCAGGTAAAGACTGTCTACCCTTTGACCTCTACCAGGATAAAGGGATGCATTTAGCCTAATGTCTGGTTAGAGTATATGAGGACTCACTGGGGAAAGGGGTTCAACCGCCCTCAATGAGAGAAGCTACTATCATGGTGCTCCCCAAGAGGGACAAAAACACGTTAAATCCTGGTAGTTACCAGAGACATTACAAGCAGCTGCACATAATTAATTAGTTCCTGTCCCCTTTAAGTAACACGTAATACAAATCACAACCAAAACATTACTTGAACATAAATTATATACTTAGTGTGTATCAAAACAAAAATATTAATTAGGAGAAAAATAAAAAATGAAACCAGAGGAGACACTTGGGTGCACTTCTCATCAGATGTCTTTCACCCCTACCCAGAATGCACAGAGGCTCAGGCAGTCCCATAGTAAATGGTAGAGATGAGCCCCTCTTTGCCCGCAATGCCAGCAGCTGTCATGGGTAACTAGTCATTGGCTTGTGAGTTTTGCTGGGGTGTAGTACCCGAGCAACAGGGTCTTGTTCATTATTAATTGAGTGCATCCATCTCTACAGGTGGAGTTGATTCTCACCCAGCTGTGAGCCCACTGCTGCTCAGAGATTGGAAATTGCAATTCTAATTCCCATTGTGCTCTTGCCGATTGAGTTGGGTCCAGGAGAACGTCCCTAATTGAAGTATATATTCTACTTGCTTGGCATTTTGGTATCCCCTTCCATGCCCCAAGAGGGTGTGGTTCTGGGGGAAATCCCTTTATTCACTGGTGCAATGAGTGCATGGTAGATGGCATCTCTTATTTATAGGTACCTCCAGAAGTGATTTGCTGGGAGGTGGTACCTGACTTTCAGAGATTTGAAGGAGTCAATTAAGTTAGTGCCTGGTATGAGCAAGTACTGGACATAGGATACGCCATTTAGCCTCCCAAAACCGCCTGTGAATGGGCTCGCTCCTCACCATAAGGGCAGTATTCCTCCATAACTGTCGGATTTTGTAGACATTATGAGGATTGTCCAAGAGATGCATCCCACGTGCTGTAGTTTAGACCCCCAGGCCCTACTTCCTTGATTTTGGGTTGTAGTGAGATCATTGGCCCGGTCTTAGCTCGGATTATCCGGTGCTCTTTAGATACAGGAGTATTCTCTATCTCCTTGAAGGAGGGGGTGGTGAATCCCCTTCTGAAAAAGCTTCTTTAGACCCGGAGAACCTAGCAAACTACAGGCCTATCTTTAACCTCCCTTTTGTGGGGAAGGTTATTGAGAAAGTTGTAGCTGCTCAATTGGATAACCATTTAACCATCCATAGTTTATATGAACCTCTCCAATCTGGTTTTCGTAAGAGGCATAGTACTGAGACTGCTCTGGTTGTGGTGCTCAATGATCTCCTGATGGCGAGAGATCGGAGACACCGTTCCATCTTGGTTCTCCTAGATCTATCATCAGCCATTGATACTGTGGATCATGGAGTTCTGCTCGAACACCTGAGGTTCATCTGCGGACTGTCGGGTACAGTCCTCAGATGGTTTTCATCTTTCCTCGCAGGGAGAATGCAGAGAGTGGTCTTGGGTTTGTTTTCATCTGGGGCCTTCTCTCTGCCATGCGGGGTGCCTCAGTTCTTGGTGCTGTCCCCCATGTTATTCACAGTATACATGCTAGCCCTCGGAGACATTGTTAGATGGTATGAGCTGAGGTTTCATTGTTATGCTGATGATACCCAGCTCTACCTGTCTTTTTCACCTGACCAGGTTGATGCTATCTCGATACTGAACAACTGCCTCGCAGAAATCCAAGATTGGATGAATTCCAGCGGTCTAAAGTTGAACCCAGGAAAGACTGAGGTTTTGGTCATGGACCCAGGTCATAGGGTAGAGGGATTGAGGACTGGGCTTCCTTCAGGTTTATTCCTGGGAGAGGACCAGATTCTCACCTCTGAACGGGTGTGTAACCTGGGAGTGGAACTTGACGTTGGTATGACTCTCCGACATCAGGTGTTGGCAGTCATCAAGCTGGCCTTTTTCCATCTTAGGAACATTGCCAGGATTAGGCACCTTGTTCCACCCAGTGATCTGCCTGTTTTAGTCCATGCCTTTGTGACATCGCGCCTTGATTACTGTAACTCCCTTTACCTAAGGCTTTCTGGGGTTGATATCCACCGCTTGCAGCTGGTGCAGAATGCGGCAGCATGTTTGTTGACTGGGGCTTCAAGAAGATCTCACATTACCCCGGTGCTACACGTTCTGCACTGGCTGCCAATACAGTGGCGGATCACCTTTAAGGTAGGTCTTTTGACCTACAAAGCCCTACTCGGTGTGGGTCCCAATTACTTGAAAGAGTTTCTGGTGCCTTACACCCCTCTGCGACAGCTCTGCTCAGCTGACGAGGGGTAGCTGGAGATTCCGAGGGTAAACTTGAAGTCATCTGGTGCTTGTGCCTTTGGATTTGCAGCACCTACCCTCTGGAATTCTCTGCCCCGCCAGCTCCAGGAGTGCAGGATGGTGGGGAGTTTTAAGCAGGCACTAAAGACTTTTTTATGGGCAAAGGCGTTTCCTGTTTTATCTTGATTTTATATCATATGTATCTGAATATATGTCTGTTTTTGTATTTATGCTGTACAGTGCTTTGAAATTCTGAAAGGCGCTTAACTAAATAAATTTTATTATTATTATTATTTATAACGGCATGTGTTTCCATGGAGTTGGGGTTAGTTTAAGTAAGGTCAGGGCTTTACCCCAATATTTAACAGATCTCTCTTTGGGAGGAGGGATGGGATTATGTTTCGCCTTGTGTAACACTAATGCTGGTGATGGGGATCCTGTTGGGCCACTTCTAGAGGTACCCAGGTTGGAGAGGTTTGTCCTACCAGTGTAAACCACCATACGATCTGTGCCAAAATGAAGGCCATATGATGCCCTTGGAACCAGGCAAGACCCTACCCGCCACTGCTCCAGTGTTGCCACAGTTTCAGTCTACTGAATGGGGAGGCGTCCTTCCTATTTGAAACTTCCTATCAGCACCTCCACTTTCTGAAAACACTTCTGTTGTATCTGCATGGGTAGGTGCGTTAGCAGGTATAGCAGCTGGGGAATGAAATAGCAGCAAAAACAGCTCCTCCATGGAATCAGGTGCTTGAGTCCTCACTGAGATCCACTATAAACAAGACTCAGCACTCTGAAATTGACGTATGTAGCAGGCATAATTTTAATAAAACAAATGCCAGACTAAGCCAAAACAGTTACAGGCAGCACAGCAAGGCAAACTCTCGACCGATTTCATGCAAACTGCACGTCATCAGGGGGTGGTGTCTTGTGAGTCAAAAACATATTTATAGGGAAAATCACTTAAAGGAACAGCTCCTTAAAAGTACATCTCAAAGAGATAAATTAAAAAGTTTATATTACACTCATTTTGCTCCAAATATTTGAAATCTTGTAATGCTATCCCCATATCATTATTATTGCATACCATAAACATACACTGAATTTTTATAGAAAAAAATTGGGAAAACAAAACTTTGCACATTTCATAGACATTATACAAAATCAGCTAAAAATGCTGAAAATTCCCTATCTAAATCGAAAAGTAAATATCCAATTAAAAAATGCAGCAAAACTAAAGAAACAAAATTCTATTCAGGACTCAAAAGCTGGTAAAAAACTACATGAATAAAGGTACATGAAAAAAGATGTTTTATACAGTACTAGACAGGAAATCAGCTCCGAGCCATTGGGACACACTGATATGTTCCATGTCCAGGCTAGGTGCGTTAGCAGGTATAGCAGCTAGGGAGCTGTC
This sequence comes from Neoceratodus forsteri, assembly GCA_016271365.2. Taxonomy (NCBI): domain Eukaryota; kingdom Metazoa; phylum Chordata; order Ceratodontiformes; family Ceratodontidae; genus Neoceratodus; species Neoceratodus forsteri. The sequence goes on along the minus strand of CM057449.1, from coordinate 1,262,430,721 downwards.
ATCATTTTCATTGAATCTATTTTTCCCACCAGGGATAATTTAGTTCTTTCCATCTGTCTACATTGGTCCTCAGGGAATTTAATATGTTTTGAAAGTTGGTTGAAATCATTTTAATTGGGTTGGAGTAGATTATTATGCCCAGATACTTGATTCCCCCTGGAGACCATACGAGTCCTTGCTCAGGGAAGGCTTCCTCCTTGCACACTGAATTCAGAGGAAGCACCTCAGTCTTGGATTGATTTACCCATAGGCCAGAGACCTGTGAAAAGTCTGACAGTATGTCCAGGACCTTACAGACTACTGGGGGTGTGTATGCAGTGGTTACCAACAGGTCATCTGTGTATAGAAAGGTTTCAACGATGGCTTTGCCAATTTGCACTCCTGTGATCTCCCTGGATTGCTGTATGGCTATGGCCAGTGGTTCAATAGCTAGGATGAACAGCAGGAGTGACAAAGGATACCCCTGCTTCGTACCCTTCTGGAGGTGGAATGACAGGGATAAGATGCAATTGGTAAGAACCGATGCCAGGGGCGAAGTATACAGAAGCTGTACCAATGCAATGAAGCTGGGACCTAACCCCATGATTGCCAGGATCTGCATCAGAAAAGGCCATTCGACAAAGCCAAAGGCATTCTTGAAGTCAAAGGCTTAGGCTGCTGTGGGAATTTTGGAGGTCCTGACCTCGTGCATTAAAGTGATGAGGGTCCCATGATGATCCAACCTGAGCCTATCTTTGATGAAGCCTGTTTGTGCGGGATGGATGGGACCTGGAAGGAGCTTCTCTAGGTGCCCAGCTAGCACATTTGCCACAATTTTGGCATCAGTATTGCTAAGGGAGATGGGGATCCCTATTTAACTGTGTCTGAATAAAAGCTGAAGCTGTCAGTTGTGTTTTGTGTTGTTTTCTTTGTATGGACAACACCCTGCACAGTTCCTTTCATGGAACCAAAAATTTGGAGCTCTGACCATGTCACTTCATGGTTTCAGAAACATGGGCACTGTACTGATAAGTTCATCCTCACATGTCTAAAACCATGAAGTGACATAGTCAAAACTCCAAATTCTTGGTTCCATGAAAGCAACTGCAAAGAATGTTGTCCATTCAAAGAATACAACACAAAACACAACTGAGAGCTTCAGCTTTTAATCAGGCACAGTTAAATATGGATCCTTTAGAGGTATGAATATAATTTAGGAAAGTAGAGACATTACAAGCAGCTGCACGTAATTAATCAGTTCCTGTCCCCTTTAAAGCAGCAGTGCAACAAAAATTGGCTAAAGTTTGAGCTCATCTTTTTTTCTCCTAATCAATGCCAGATGTCTTCCAGTTTATTTTGGTGGCAAAATTTTCAGTTTCCGATATCATTTAAGAATTTTATGAATGTTTTAAAGTAATTATTTCTCAAGAAAAAAAGATGGTCACCTCATTTTTGTATAGAAATAATACTGAGGACCAGAGGAAGGTAACAATCCAGATACATATGCAAATGAGCAGTACACAGCATAGAAAGCATCCAGAAAACCCAAATCAACAGTTTTGCCAATATTTTTCATAACCATAGCAGGAAATTAGCTTTTTTGGAATTGCTTTTTTTGCTGCACTGCTGCTTTAATTTACTTTATGTCGTGCATGACTGATGGCATGCAAAATGGCAGATGCTACATGCTTTCATTACAGGAGAAACTTGCACCGTTACGCATTCTGCAATACAAGTGTTTTGAAGATGGCTTTTGGCCTGCACAATTGCAACTGTGCTGAAAGCACACATTGTCCACACAGTTGGCAACCACATGATGTATTATTACATAAAATTAAGTAATGATGAGTAACAAAAAAATATTATTGTTGTGGAAAGCATAATGGCGTGGGGTGGTTGAACACTTCAGGGAGGTGGTGAATTGCATTTACCATTATGAGAGTAAAGAAGAATCAAGATCAAGATTAACAAAATTCCCCCAAGAAATAAACATCAGCTTTTATTTATTTTCTTAAGCCCTATTTTTTTTTATTATGCACTAGTATGACATTTATGTTCAGTTCATGCTTTCTTTGGGATGTTAATTTGTTAATCCTGTATTTGTTTAGCCTCAGAATGGTAAATCTGATTTTTCACCTCCCCCTAAGCCCCCCCAGGCCATTATGTTTTTAGCAATAACACATTTAAGTTCATATTCATTACTGTATTTTATGTAGAAAGTCTTGTGGCTGCCAAGTCTGCAGACATGCCAGACACTGAGTGCTTGCCTGTAATTAAATCTTGGGTCTCCAAAACACCATCTGCAAGACACTTTTATTGCAGTGTGCCTTGTGGCCCGACAGTTTCACCGGTAATGAAAGCATGCAATGTCCGCCATTTTCATGACCATCGATCATGTAAAAAATAAAGTAAGTTAAGTAACAACCATGAAAATGTTCCTTTTCTGAACACATAGTTAAAGCACCAGGGCAATATTCACAATACCATAACACCGCCTAGCATGCCCCCCAACAATGTGCTATGTTGTGTTTGAATGTCCCTGTTTTTTTCATGAGAAGCCCAGATGAAAATTAATACCAGCCCAGAAATGCATCACAGTGTGTTAAATTACATCATTGCATTGTGACTACACTTGCTGCTGCAGCTGGTGATTTTGGCCCTTTCATTTCATTTCATAAAAAGTAACAATGAAGAATAATCACGTGAAAAACTGTTCGGAAAATTCACAAGTATTTCTTGACACACTGCAGAAAGCATGCACCAAGAGGCAAAACTCTGCATAACTGTCCCAAGTGAGAAAATGGCTTGCTGGCACCTGCTGCTGCTGTTTAAATGTCATGAAAAGTCCCGATGAAGAATAATCACATGAAAAACTGTTCAGAAAAGTCACAAGTATTTCTTAATAAATTGCTAAAAGCGTGCACCTAAAGCCTGAACTCTGCATAAGTGTCCCACTCCCAAGTGAGAAAATGGCATGCCGGCACCTGCTACTGTTGTTGTCCATCTGTTTTCTGCTGCTGATGATGTACATTGTGTTGCTAAATGATGATAGCCACAGATGACCATGGAGTTGAACTATAATTTGATATTCTGGGAAATTCTTCTGCTGTGCTGACTGAAACATGCTGCACTATGTGTGTGTATTCATACCAACACTGGTAAGTTAGTGTACGTGTCACTGTCATGTTTTTTCAGACACTGCCATTTAATTTGTATTGAATCTTTTTTTTTGTTGTATACACTGAGTAGCCCATTTTGATGTTCCATTGCAGGAATCATCATAATACATACTGAATGTTTCCCCTTCGCCGGTGTGTTGGCCATGGTCACATTCACATGCCATATGTATGTACTGCTAGCTAATGTGGTACTATAAAATTTTAATGTTTTCCCAATGGGGGGGGGGGTACTGTTGTGAGTGAGTGAATTATTTTCATTTTTCATTATTGTTCTTTTCTTTTACATTCTCAGGTTACAGCACACAGATTCACGACCATAGTGATGAAACCATGTTGCCACTGCACATGTGTTCCTCATGAGTCTGATTGATGACTCTGGCTGTACGAACAATGTCAATCCATGAAAGGTAAGTATTTGTTTAGGGGGGAGGGGTTACATGGGTCATTTTGAAAACAATTGTCATTAATACTTTTGTCTTCTTTCCATGTCTTCAGTGTATCCAAACTGTTGTCCATCTTCAGATTGGAACATACCGCCAGTCCACAATACCTCGATACTACCTGCAAACAGATGAAAAAAAAATTATTCTGAGTTCATTCCAGTACCCCATTCTGTATCAGTGCCCCATGGAGCTGTTCTTGTCTTTTTTATATCCATCATCTGGCTTGTATGTCACCGCTGTTAAATACTTTACACCAGCGGAAAACAAGGGAAACACAGAAAAAGAAAAGCACCCCTCGCAATCCTCAATGCCAGAGTTGTACCCACTTGGAATTTATTTTTCATAACTGCATCATCAACCTCAATGGTACACTGTATTACACTGCACCAGGATGGTCTGCTTCACCTGCCTTATTCAGCACCACCATCATCGTGACTGGGTACAAACATAGATGTGTCACTTGTGTGATTCGTGATCGTGAAGATGAAGAATGTGATCTATCTTGTGACTCATGATCGTGACATGACAATGAGTACAATGTTCGAAGTGAAATATGCACCACACTGGTACTCTGAACACTACTTGAACATTCAAAGTCATCCTCTTCCTCATGCCTGTGGCAAACTTCCAGTGTTAATTTGTAGCTTTTACCTATATGGGTACCTGCTGTTACTTGAGAACTGGCTGGCAGATTTTATTTCAGAGACACACATACAGAATTTATTTCACATACCATCTAGGCTAAGGTCGCATGACTCGTGAGCGTGCATGACGTGACTCAGTCATGATGAACTTCCCGGAACTGTATAATATACATGCCGAGGTAATATCTACTGGATTAAATTGGCCTGGCTTCCAGTGAAGACAAAAATTCAAGTAGGGCATTCTACAGAATGTGAACACAAACAGAAGTATCATACTAGACTAAGGATCTAGAGTGACATGACATGATAACTGGGTATCCCCCAGTCCTGCTTCGTGATGAAACCGAAGACTTAAAAAAAAACAGTGTTGGTCCAAAAAAAGTTAAAGTTGTGTGATTCATGATCGTGAAGATGAAGAATGTGATTTGACTCATGACTCACAATTATGACATGACAATGAGTACAATGTGTGACATAAAATATGCACCACACTGGTACTCTGAACACTACTTGCACATTCAAAGTCATCCTCCTCATGCCTGTGGTAAACCTCCAGTGTTAATTCGCAGCTGTTACTGTACCTACATGACTACATGCTGTTACTTGAGGACTGGCTGGCAGATTTCATTTCAGACATAAACACAGAATTTATTTCACACACCACCTACACTAAGGCTGATGCTGCAGGCAATGCTGTTACCAACACAGATTCAGGTATGTTGCCTGGCCCTAACCCTATCTGACACAGTACTTTTTCCCTTCAGGGATTTTTTATTTTTTTATTTATTCTATGTGATGTGATGGAATGCCTTGCCCACAGACTCAAAGTTTATACCCCACTGACTTATGTGGCTCATACACAACAGTCAGAAACACCTTTGCCTAACTGTGTCTTTCTGGGCATTTTTTAGATTACACAGAGTTACCAAGAAAATAGACGTTCTCACAAACAGTTATTTTTTCTAATTGTGTGGGTTGCTAACAAATTCAGCTTGGATACTGTCCGTGGAGAACATGTTCCAAGTCCAACCACAGCCTCGGTATGATCATTCACTATTTTTTCTTCATCATTTGAATCATTGGATGGCCCAGGCATAACCTCAATAGCACAGGAAACATGAGATTGTGATTGTGAGTCATCATCAGGATCAGAATCTTGTTCAACTCCTGTGGGAAAGGGGAGTGTGACATCAGCTACACTCTGACTCACGTCTTTGGACTCCACAACATTTTGGCAACCTGTTAACTTGTCACAGGTTGAACTTGGGGCAATACTCATGCCATCACCAACTTCACTACCATTACCAGCGTGGACAACAGCATCTCCAACCATCACTGAAGCAACTGATTGCACTGTGAAAAACACAGTTGGAGAAATCACTTTACTGCCACCAACTATGCCCTAATGCTGCGTACTACCACACACATGCCCATGGCCACTCTTGCCACTGGCAGCAGTGCCATGGCCAGAAACATCTTTGTATGCACATCTCTTTGTGGGCATTTTTTGGAATTATAAAGAAAATTAACAACAAATTTAGATTTCTGAACTTTGGGGTGGATGGGAAGCCAAAAAACAACAGCTGTGGCTTACAGATGGAGACTGGGCCCTAAACAGATGCTGACGCACAGATAGATGGAGATGCAGCACTTGAGATGCAGCCGAACAAGCACAACACCTTAACCAGTGGTCATAAATCCAAAACTGGACAAACAATACTTTCTTTGGTTGGATGGGGGGGCACAGTACCACAACAGCAAATAATTATATAAACTTACTACAAGTATTACTGTGTGTACATGAGCACACAAACAGTAACACACTAGCTACCCAACAACAGTTAGAAAGACTGCCTTTCTCACTGTGAATCTCCTTTCACCTCAGGTCCGCCCCTCCTCTGAAAAACACTTCTACAGTATCTGTCAGTGAACAGACTGAATGTTCTAAATTAACATTCAAAATGCACACAAAAATAATCAACACTCCATGATTTAAGCACAGGAGGGTTTCCTATAATCTATGTACTAAATTTTGACCAAAATGATTGGATCAAAAAATTTTTTTTAAACTTTTCGATGGTTTGATTCTCAGAGCTCTGACAGCAAACTGTCCCCAGCTTTCCACTACACATACTATGCAGAACTGAGGCTGCGCAAGAAAATATAGAACCCATATGACCTGCCATCTCTTGAATCAATGCAAAATTTTTCTCGCATAGCAATAAACTGGCGAAGCAAAGCAAAGTACATTCACATCAGTGGCACGTTATGTTAAAATTAAGGGGAATGCTGCATTACAAGGTGAAGTAACATGTAATGCATTGAAAACAATGCACTTTGTGTTCAAATGTAAAAGTAGAGTACTTCACTTCACATTGCGGAGCACTACACGGATTAATGAACAATATGCAAAGTGCTCCACATAGCAAAGCGGGAGCACTTCACCCACCTCTACTTGCCAGGCTTGCCCAATAGCATAGCCCAAAAGGCAGAAACCTGAGACCCACCCAAGCTTTGGGAGCTGCCAATTTATGGTGTGCTCTTCTCAAAGGTTTGCCCTGCCAGATAAATGATGCGATGACAGAATGTACTCTTTTGAAACAGGTAAGCAGCAACCATAGATTCAACAAATTGCAGGTACAAAAGTTGCAGTAAAATATTCATCTTCACTAAGCTGATATGCCCCCAAGAGATAAAGGTAATGCCTTCCAATGGACTAGATCTTGTTGCAGTACCGGTAATAAATAATGCATCCAGATTAAGTTGTCTTAGTTGGAAATCACTCCTGGCCAAGTTTATGCCCAAATATTTTAGACGTTTAGGAGATCAGTTTAACCCAGTGTCTATTATTACACTTTTAAGTGTTCTGGAATTTAAGGGGAAAGCTGATGTTTTATCTAGATTAACCTTATAGTTGAAAAGTAGACTATATTCTCTAATTGTTTCCAAAGCAGCCGAAATGGAGGTCTGTGGGTGTGAAAGGTGGAGCAATATGTCATCAGCATATGCTGAGATTTTCACCTCATGGGTTCCCAACTTAATGCCTTGGATTGAAGGATTCCCCTTGAGTTTAGCCAGTAAAGGTTCTAGATAAAGGTTAAACAACAGTGGAGATAGAGAGCAGCCTTGCCTAGTTCTGGAATATAAGGAAAATGTGGAAGAAAAGATGCCATCACAATATATATGGGTGCTGGGATTCAAATATAAAACACAGGCCCAGAAAGCACCAACACCTTGCCTCCTCCCTTCCAAGCCCTAGAAGCCTTAACTCCCAGATCCCCCTGATTTACTGACTCTATATCCCAACCTCTTTCCTAGTCCCCCTACTTTGGGTAGGAGCCTCCTTACCCTCTGGTTGAGACAACCTTCATGCCCCTATCCTCTTCTATCCAGCATCTCCAGTGCTTCCACTCTTTTCCCTTCCCCCATCCCAACATCCCTACCTTCCTTCCTCTATGCTGTTTTGTACCTTACACCCTCCTAGCCTTTCTCCTCCCTCCCTCCCTCCTCTTCTAACACCACTACTGCCTAGTGTATTCCTTCCCACTGTATTAGTTAACCCTGCCCTCCTAGCTGTTTTTAGATACTATTGTGTATGTATATGCATTTGCACCTTGTATATTATCTGTATTATTCCATCCCTATACGAACTACTGTGTTATCTTATTTTATATTTATACCTATTGTTTTTTTTTTTATCTGATTGTAAATACCTTTGCTAACTTGTATAAACATGTGCCTATGCTCCACCGGGTCCATCTTGCAAATGAGCATTGATCAACGATGACCATATGGTTAAATAAAGACTTGACTGATTGATTGATTGATTGATTGTATAAATTTAGAGGGGAATCCAAAATTATATAGTGACCTAAATAGAAATTGCCAATCAAGTTGGTCAAAATCTTTCTCCATGTCCAGGGACATTAGCACTGCAAAGTGACCAGAGTCCCATGACGCAAAGGAAATATGTTCCAGCTTATGTAAATGATCTGAGGAGGAGCATCCCTCCATAACGCCAACCGGATCTGGACCTATTAAAAATGGCAGCACTCAGTCAATCCTGTCTGCTAAAAGTTTAGCTAGTAATTTAATATCATAATTCAAGAGCACGATTTGCCTATAGCTTGTAACTTTGCCAGCCTTTTTTCCTGGTTTGTGAAACACAACTATCAAAGCTTAGAACAACCTTTTGTCCAAGGGATCCAAGGATAGAATAAACTAGAACAGCTTATCAACCAAGGTACCAATTTGTCAGTGACACTTTGTAAAAATTGGGTGAGAACCCATCCAGGGCAAGGGGCTTATCCAGTGGCATGGCTGTAATGGCCCCCAGTGTGTCTGCCTCAGTGAACAGTGCAACCAGTGTTACTTTTTGTGAGTCTGTCAAACTTAGAAGTGGTATTGCAGAGAGGTAGTCATCCACTATCTGCATAGAGGGGGGGTAACAGATATCGGACTGTAAAAATCTAAGTAGTGCTTCTCAAATCCTGATGCAATATGTAACGGAGTAACTTTAATGGACCCATCTACTGAGGAGTGGATGGCATTTATGATCTGTGAAGCCTCCTGTTTATTAACCCAAAGGGCCAGCAACCTTCCATCTTTTTCTCCATGATCAATATAAGTAGCCCAGTTTCTCTGACTAGCTAGTTTGGCTTTCTCCCGCAGCAGTTCATTATACTGATCCCAAATTCCAAGGAGTTCCTGTTAAGCCCTATCCACAGTGTTATAGGAAAGCTGAGCCTCCGGGTCTCTAATATGGGATAGTAGGTCTGAAGCCTGCTTATCCCATTTTTGTTTCCTAGTGGATGTTAATCTTATTAATCCCCCCCTAATATAACACTTTAGCTCACCCCATTCCATATCAGGTTTGCCCGTGGGGTCCAGATTTCTGGAAGTAAACTGCTCTATACATTTGGATACATGGGTAACCACCCATTCCTCTTTTAACATTTGATTGTTAATCTTCCACATGGTTTCTTTCTGTTGGAAAGAAGAGAATGTGATCCTACAAAATGCTGAAGTATGATCTGATATTACACCAGGATCCATTGTACAGCACAGTATTCCCATCAGAAATGATTTACTAACAAGAAAATAGTCAATACGGGATGAGGTTCCGTGAACCACTGAATGGTATGTATATTCCCTGGAATCAGGGTGAAATGTTCTCCAGGGATCACAGAGACCCAGATGATCTACAAGGTCTCATAGGGATCGCTGAACAGGAGTTAGCACACCCTGGCACCTATCTGATCTGTCCAAGTCTAGGGCAAAAGGAAGATTCCAATCCCCCCAAAAATGATAGCCAGGGAAAGGAAAGGAGACAATATGGATTCCAACTCCATAACAAAGGAGAGAATAGCCACATCGGGGCCATAAACACATCCCAATAAAACTTCCAATCAGTCAATAATCCCTCTAAGTAATACATATCTTCCCCTTGGGTCCTGAATGCACTGATTGCTTACAAAGGGCACTTTTCATGAAATCAAAACAGCTACACCTCTACACTGTGTACTGTCTCCTGCTGTGTAGACCTCGTCCACATATTGCCTTCAAAACTGATTAGCCTCACTTACTAGTAAATGTGTCTCTTGTAAAAAGGAAATATCCTCGCTAAAATTCTGGAGGTGTCTAAGAATTTTATACCTTTTAGTTTTATTCCAGGCCCCTTGGACATTCCATGTAACGATGTTCAGGTAGCTAGCCATCCCTGTTGCTTAACAATGTATAACAAATAATCTGTTGCAGAGAAAGCATCCTAGGTATGGCACCTATTACCAGTAACCCTTCTGATGCCAGCTCCCCCCAAATCCAGTCCTCAAATCCCAACCAAATCTGCAACACAACCCCTTCCACAAATCTTCCATAAACAATGCAAGAACAGGAGTGAAAACCTGCAACAGTAAAAGACCCCATAAGACCCTAGTCCCTCTGTAAGATGCAAACACAATATCTTAAGACATAACAGCATAACATAAAAACACTCCCTTCCCCACCAGCCAATTTATAATCTCCACAGCCCATGATGAAAAGTCTCACCACACAGTGTCCAGTTCCCTCCTGCTTGCCCTTTAATAACACACTGTATCCAAAGGAGTGTGCCCTCCCCTTGACCAAGTTGCCCATAACTATATACAAACCCAAATAGGATAGGTACACTTCCCACCCACCCTACCACTATATGTAGTAACACTGTCCCAATTAGTCCCTCAGCTCTTTATGTAGACATCAAACCCAAAATAGCTGCAGGTGAGGGGTTAAAGTAAATCGCACCATACATTATCAATAATAAGCCTCATTACTTGAGTCCAATCGGGCTTTCATCTGAGCCAACTTAATATCATCCATCCATACTGAAGACTGACTGAATTGGGAAACAGCAAAATTAAAGTGAGCTTTTTGGGTGATATTAAACCACTGCAGGTCCGCTCCTTTTGTTAAACTGCATTTAAAAGTCCAAAACCCAATAATTATTGGGTAGCAGAGCAGAGGCAGAGCTCCTTTAACATTAAACTTCAAGCTGAGATGATTCAACACCCTCTTTTCAAACCCTTGATGAAAGAAGGAAAGAAAATAAAAGATCCTCTGCTCTTGCCTTTAATCCTCAGACCAAAACGAGCTGTCCTGATTTGCTGCTCCCCATAACCAATAACATGCCATCCAGTTTGTAGACTTGCACGCCTCTGTAGTTGTGCTGCCTGCATTTGAGACCTTGAGCCATTACACTAGAAGACAATGAACTGCCATGCCAGAGCTTGTACAGTCCACTTCACAGTCTTGTCCTTCATTGTAATTATGATTCACCCCCCACTTCAGGTTGTATCCTGCTTACTAACATTCTCGACCTCTACTGTTGAGAATCTTCCTGGGAGTTTCTTCCTCACACACACTGTGGTCTGCACATAAATCTGCATCTTCTTGGAAGGGCGGAGAGAACCGAGATCAATCAGGCAAAACATTGAGCAAACTTTCTCCCACATAAAGAATTCCCTCTAGCTAGTAAACCAGTCCACAGCAACTTGTAAATAACTAAGCAGAATGTCCCATCTCCAAGCTTGCTATACAACTAAACAGCGGTCCTTAAACAAGTTTGTTAAAGACTTCTTCAATTCAGCTGCCACTGTCTCAGCATCCTCGAAGCTGCAAAATGCCCCCGATAACTGGACCTGAAATCAGGCAGGATACCCCGTGCTAAATGTACCTGTGGCAATTAACTTGGTGACCATGGGGTGGAATGAAGCTCTCCACTGGCGAACTGAGGCCGGTAAATCCTGGGCCACCCGCAGTTTATTTCTTTCCCATTGTATCTTTTGCTGCTCTTTAATTTTAGTTAGGAAGTGTTGCCACTTGGGAAAGTTCAGAAAGTGAAAAATCAGCAGTTGAGGAGTTGCACCTGCAGCTGGCATGGGGCGTAAAGCCCGGTGTGCTCTCTCAATTGTGTAGTTGAGCCATATGGAGAAGGGCCCACTAGTTTAACCAGTAACTTTTGCATGAAGAGAATAAGGTCAGAGCCTTCTTCCTTCTCAGGAAGACCTATGATCACTGCATTATTCCATTCACTCTGACCCTCAAAATCTTCAATTTTAGCCTCAAACTGAGTCATTCTTTGCTGTAGTGTCACCAGTTCAGGGTCCACAGGGTCAACCTTCTTCTCTAAAGAGAGGATTCAGGCTTTGCTGTCTCCTATTCATTTGGATATATCCTCAAGAGCTACTGCTGTGGATTTGAACTCTGAGGTGAGTGATCTTAATTCTTCCCGAAATGGTTGGAACTCTGCTAAGAACCAATCCAGTGTTAGTGGGGTTTGTTCCGACTTGTTAGTCATAGAGCACCCACTGGTAGCTGCCTGGGCCTTGGGTTACTTGTTAACTTTATCCGTGGCTGGCAGCAGAGTGTGTTTTGGCAACACTGCTTTCATTTCAACCTCCATAATTCTGATCTTCTACCACAATAATGCTCTCTGAGTCACCAGCAATCGTCTGAGGCTTACAAATATCAAAATATTTGTAGATGTGTTCAAAAAATGGTAATTTTAAACATGGGCAGCTGGAGCTACTATGCAGTAGGTTGCATCTCGTGACTGCTGGCATATAGACTCAAGAGTAGGCAAATGGCCAGGAATATCCCAGCTCTGGGGAATGTAGCAAGGAGTAAATGCTTCGCATAGAAAGAGATTAACACAGTTATGGCCCAATTCTACAGGAAATTATATGCTTTTCCACCCCTCCAGACCCTTGCAGGATAAATAATTTCCTGGCTAAGCTTCCAATCTCGAAGATAGCAGAGGCAGAAGCAAGAGATCTGGAGGCCCCAATAACTGCAGGAGATATCCAAAAGGTGATTCAGGCCATGAACCCACATAAAGCACCAGGTAAAGACCGTCTACCCATTGGCCTCTACCAGGATAAAGGGGTGCATTTAGCCTAATGTCTGGTCAGAGTATATGAGGACTCACTGGTGAAAGGGGTTCTACCACCCTCAATGAGAGAAGCTACTATCACGGTGCTCCCCAAGAGGGACAAAAACACGTTAAATCCTGGGAGTTACCACCCCATCTCCCTTAGCAATACTGATGCCAAAATTGTGGCAAATGTGCTAGCTGGGCACCTAGAGAAGCTCCTTCCAGGTCCCATTCATCCCGCCCAAACAGGCTTCATCAAAGATAGGCTCAGGTTGGATCATCATAGGACCCTCATCGCTTTGATGCACGAGGTCAGGACCTCCAAAATTCCCACAGCAGCCCGAGCCTTTGACTTTGTCGAATGGCCTTTTCTGATGCAGATCCTGGCAATCATGGGGTTAGGTCCCAGCTTCATCGCATTGGTACAGCTTCTGTATACTTCGCGCCTGGCATCAGTTCTTACCAATTGCATCTTATCCCTGTCATTCCACCTCCAGAAGGGTACGAAGCAGGGGTATCCTTTGTCACTCCTGCTGTTCATCCTAGCTATTGAACCACTGGCCATAGCCATACAGCAATCCAGGAAGATCACAGGAGTGCAAATTGGCAAAGCCATCATTGAAACCTTTCTATACACAGATGACCTGTTGGTAACCACTGCATACACACCCCCAGTAGTCTGGAAGGTCCTGGACATACTGTCAGACTTTTCACAGGTCTCTGGCCTATGGGTAAATCAATCCAAGACTGAGGTGCTTCCTCTGAATTCAGTGTGCAAGGAGCAAGCCTTCCCTGTGCAAGGACTCATATGGTCTCCAGGGGGAATCAAGTACCTGGGCATAATAATCTACCCCAACCCAACTAAAATGATTTCAACCAACTTTCAAAACATATTAAATTCTCTGAGGAATGATGTGGACAGATGGAAAGAACTAAATTATCCCCGGTGGGAAAAATAGATTCAATGAAAATGATGACAGCCCCCCAGCTGCTATACTTGCTAACGCACCTACCCATGCAGATACAACAGAAGTGGTTCCAGAAAGTGGAGGTGCTGATAAGAACTTTCATATAGGAAGGATGCCCCCCCGTTCAGTCAACTGAAACCGTGGCAACACTGGAGCAGTGGCGGGTAGGGTTTTGCCTGGTTCCAAGGGCATCATATGGCCTTCATTTTGGCACAGGTCGTATGGTGGTTTACACTGGTAGGACAAACCTCTCTACCCTGTGTACCTCTAGAAGTGGCCCTAACAGGAGCTCCATCACCAGCGTTGGTGTTACACAGGAGGAAATGAAATCCCATCCCTCCCCCCCAAAGAGAGATTTGTTAAATATTGGGGTAAAGCCCTGACCTTACTTAAACTAACCCCAACCCCATGGAAACACATGCTGTTATGGGGGAATACTGCCCTTATGGTGATGAGCGAGCCCATTCACAGGCGGTTTTGGGAGGCTAATTGACATATCCTATGTCCAGGACTTGCTCATACCAGGCACTAACTTAATGGACTCCTTCAAATCTCTGAAGGTTAGGCACCACTTCCCAGCAAATCACTTCTGGAGGAACCTACAAATAAGAGATGCCATCTACCATGCACTCAGTGCACCAGTGAATAAAGAGATTTCCCCAGAACTGCACCCTCTTGGGGCATGGAAGGAGATTCCAAAATGCCAAGCAAGTAGAATATATACTTCAATTAGGGACGTTCTTCTGAACCCAGCTCAATCAGCAAGAGCACAATGGGAGTTAGAATTGCAATTTCCAACCTCTGAGCAGCAGTGGGCTCACAGCTGGGTGAGAATCCACTCCACCTGTAGAGATGGATGCACTCAATTCATAATAAACAAGACCCTGTTGCTATGGTACTACACCCCGGCAAAACTCAAAAGCAAGTGACTAGTTACCCATGACAGCTGCTGGCAGTGTGGGCAAAGAGGGGCTCATCTCTACCATGTACTATGGGACTGCCTGGGCCTCTGTGGGTTCTGGGAAGGGGTGAAAGACATCTGACAAGAAGTGCACCCAGAGGTGCTCCTAGAACCCCCCCTTCCCAACTGTTGTTAGGATGTGAGAGGTCAGGCTTCCCCAAAAACAGTCCAGGAGCCCAATGGGTCACGATAATGGGCATGGCAGCCAAAAGATTGATACTGATGATGACGTGACACACCCTGAACACTCTGTCCATCTTAGATCTGCTCCAATCAATAACCCAAGTAGCCAACTTTGAGAGACTCTTGAGCTTTGCGAGAGGCACCATGGGTGCATATACAGACTGCTGGCAACATTTCTTGGATTTGAGACACTTCCACAATGCCCAACCAAACCTGGGATGAATGGGTGATAAAACAATAGGTCTACACCCCCCCCGAGTGCCCCCCCGAACATCCTCTACCTTTCCTATCTCCAGCATTACTATGCCTCGGTTACAAATGATTGCCTAGATGTAAATAGTTTTGCTGCTTAGGATGTAAAATGTAGGGTTACAGCATACAGCCAAGGGCCATGGGTGTAGAATACTTGAACATTTGGCTTGTACAGGTTAGGAAGGCCATCAGGTGAAGGCAGGTGGAGGCATGTGGGATCCCCCCACTTGAGATAGATAACAGTGCCATGTGCACATGGAGAGGGTCGTGGTGCCCACTGCCTCACCCCTCAGTTATACAGGTACAGTTTCATCCAGATCAGGTGTCAGCCATGGTATAACATATGGTAGATGACAGCATTATCTGTACAGGTCTGGGTCATCCAGTGCTTTATTTGTCACCCCGGGATCACCAAATGTTGCAGTACTCCTGGGGCTGTTTGTATGTGGCTGTGTGCAAAGTTGGAATAAAAATCTTTAACCACGAACTGTAATCTCACTTGGACCCCCAGAAGTCTCTCCCTCTCTCCTTTGGATCTGGATTGGCACAAGTCAAAGATTTTGCCAGCATGCCATTTTTGTACACACAGTTACACTGTGTGAGGTCAAGAAAATAAGAAAAAATTTCATTTGGGATTTTCTGTAACTGTAATCTCTTTTGGGCCCCCAGTAGTCTCTCCCTCTGGATCTGGAATGGCACAAGTCAAAGATTTTGCCAGTATGCCCTTTTTGTACACACAGCTACACTGTCTGAGACCAAGAAAAGAAAAACATCTTTAATTTGGGATTTTCTTTAACTGTAATCTTTCTTGGGCCCCCAGTAGTCTCTCCTTCTCACCTCTGGGTCTGGATGGAATGGCACAAGTCAAAGGTTTTGCCAACTTGCCCTCATGCACAGTCAGTCACACATACGCTTTGCATCCACCTGGCCACTACCTCCCCAGTCCCAACTCCCCAAGTCCCCGACCCACCTTCACCCACCCACAATGATCGGTTTCTCTCCCCCTCCTTTCTGTCACTCTCCCAATTTCTTCTGTTGTTGTTGTTCCCTTTCCTCAGAGTTTCTGCCTATCTGATGTGTTTTTAAGGGGTTTGGTGGCTTTTAGCACGATCTCGGCTGCTCCATGCAGCTCCCGTTCCTCTGGTCCTCCACTCATCAGGGTGCCGCATGGTGCACTCAGAATGGTTATATACTGTGAGTGCATAACATGACCTTCTGTTGCCTGCCTGGATGCAGCTAGCTGCCTGTACATGCCAACAGCATCCCCATGGTAACAGACAACAAAATTGCAGAAACAGCAACTCTACAGACCCAGAACCAGAGTTCTACAGCAAAGTCCATATTTATCCGGGTCAGTGGATTATGCGTTTGATCCAGGGGTCCAGATCTCCTGCAGAACAGTCCACCCAGCTCTAGTACATAAATTAGTTGTACAGAGGAAAATCCTATCCAGAGCCTGGTTCAGCAATTTTTGCACCGGACTGTAGCATGCCTTATACTACTTGGCACAACTGTATGAGAAAATGTAGTCTGCAATGGTGTGTGGTATCATGTTGCAAGAAATGTAGAAGTCTATGGAATCTAGTATCTTCAACAATAGAATAAGGTTGCAAACCAGTGTTATCATCTTTCCTATGAGCTGTATGATCTGAACAGCTGTGGGGTGAGTTGGCAAGAACTTTGTGTGGGCCTGAAATGCCTTCTTTATTATTTGAGTAGGCTTTTGAAATGGCATAGTCTTGCTCCTGGCCCTGGCTCCAGAGTGGATAAATGTAGTTGATTTAGGCTGGAGGGAGTGGGGTGTGCACCATAAACTGCACATCTGATGTTTCACCACCTGAATCAGTTTAGTGAGGGACTTGGTGTTGTGCCTCTCAGAGTACTTGGGCAAGGACTGTAAACAAGATTTTGCTGGTGTGTAGTCACTAGCTGACTCCTTCTCACACCATCACCACCAGCAGCGCCATTAACAGAAACCAAAACTGGTCTTGCCTTTTTGAAATGCTGTATGCTGCATCTTGAAGAGACAACTCCAGCACGGGCCTTAGCCAAGTTAGCCACCTCAGGATGCTTTATCAGAAGGCGGTTCTAAAGACACATTGTGCTCAGTCCATTAACATTTTTACAATGGCTGAGACTCTGCCCACGCTCTGAACACACAGCTTTCCTTTTATTATCCTCCTGCTGAGAAAAATATATCTAAACATCACTGGAAATTGAACTTGTACCCGACCTCAACTCTCTTTTACTCTGCTTGTGCTCATGACCACCAGATTCTGTTTGGAGTGGTGTAGAAGATTGCTATGAACTAATACCAAATACAGTAGCAGAACCACCAGGGCAACCAGAAGTTAGGATGGACTGCTTAGTTTTTCTAGCAGGGGGTTGACGTAAAGGATGAAGAGGAACCATCGCAGATGTTTTGTGCCTGCCTTCAGCAGCTGATTTTTTTGGATTGATTTTGACCCAAGTGCTTCCATGTGGAATGAGGTGAGGGCTCAGTTTCAGCACCCTCAGACTCATTCAGGTCATTGCTCTCAGAAGATGTGTCATGGGCCACATCTTCAAGTCTTTCTAAATCATCTGGGGTAAGAAGACATTATCTAATTGTCCTCATCATGCTCAGAAGAACTGCTTGGATTTAACTGCCAAGGCTGTGGATGGAAACTTCTATCATAAACTGTGGTACTGATGGATTTGATGGTGGTGGTAATGGTGTCAGCAGCAGCAGTAGTGGAGGTGGTGGTGGTGGTGGTGGTGGTAGCAGCACTATTGGAGACAGTGCTGCTGGTGGCACTGACAGCAGCAGTGGAGGTGGTGGTGATGGCGGTAGTAGCACTATTGAAGGTAGTGCTGCCGGTGGCACTGACAGCAGCAGTGGAGGTGGTGATGAGTGAGGTAGTAGCACTATCGGAGATAGTGCTGATGGTGGCAGCAGCAGCAGCAGTAGTGGAGGTGGTGGTGATGGTGGCAGTAGCACTATTGGAGGTAGTGCTGCTGGTGGCACTGGCAGCAGCAGTAGAGGAGGTGGTGGTGATGGTAGTAGCAGCACTATTGGAGGTAGTGCTGCGGGTGGCACTGGCAGCAGCAGTAGTGGAGGTGGTGGTGATGGTAGTAGCAGCACTATTGGAGGTAGTGCTGCGGGTGGCACTGGCAGCAGCAGTAGTGGAGGTGGTGGTGATGGTGGTAGTAGCACTATTGGAGATAGTACTGCGGGTGGCACTGGCAGCAGCAGTAGTGGAGGTGGTGGTGATAGTAGTAGTAGCACTATTGGAGGTAGTGCTGCTAGTGGCACTGGCAGCAGCAGTAGGGGAGGTGGTGGTGATGGTGGTAGTAGCACTATTGAAGGTAGTGCTACTGGTGGCACTGGCAGCTTCAGTGGAAATGGTGGTGAAGGGCGTAGTAGCAGTATCAGAGGTACTGATGACAATGGCACTGGCAATAGCAGTGGAGGTGGTGGTGATGGTGGCAGCCAATGTGGCAATATCAGTCACTACAGAGAGTGAGACTTGCACTGGAACAGTGGTGGCGGCAGTGGTACTAGCAGTGGCTGAAGTAACAACTGGTCTGGTTGTAGGGAAGGGAACAGTAGGGTGCTGAATACATGTCGAATGTCAACCACTGTCTGAATCACTTTTGGAAGGGCTGGTCCATACACATTTTTTAACTGAACTTGACTGCTTTTGTTACATTTTATTATATTGCATTAAGCTAGTGAATGTTATCTTTTTAAGTTGATATTTTTGTAAGTTGCCTGGGACCTCATTGAAAATGAGTTGTGCTCAACTGAGTTCATCCCTTATTCATACAATTTTCAATGAATAAAAATATTTTACTACTACTACAACTACATTTTCATTCATCAATTAAATAGCCAGAAAAAGTGGAATAATGTTTTTTAATATTATAGTTTATAACTCTTTAATTTTTTAACAACAGTCAGAAACTCAGACAGCTTATACTGGGCAGTGAACACTTGGGCAGCAAGGGTGCCCCCCTGACTCCTGCTTACCCTATGGCACAGACAAAGTATGTGGCAAGACAAAAGAACTAGCAACATTTTTTTATATATGTTTTAAGAAATAACTGCTCAACTAAGTACTACAGGACCAGGTGTAAGAACAACAGTAAGCCCAACGCCACAAGTTCTGCAAGGCAAAGAAGGTGTTGCTCCTCCCGCCTTGCTTGCAGTACACTGACTGCAGTGGTGACAGGCAGGCAGCAAAAGTCTAAGTGCACTATCGAAACAAAGACTGCAGCATCCCAGGAGAAAAAAAAATTGTTTATTTTAGATTATTGTTTGTAACTTTTTTATTGTTTTAACAAGACAGGCACTCAGACAGCTAATACTGGGCAGTAGGCACTTGGGCAGCAAGGGTGCCCCCTGGTTCCTGCTAACATTGGGGCACAGACAAAGTCTGTGGTGAAACAAAAGGACTTGCACTATTTTTTATACAGTTGCTTTAAGAAATAGCAGCTCAGCAAAGTACTACCGCTACAGGAACAAGCGTAAGCCTGACGCCACAAGTTCCGAAAAGCAAAGGAGGTAGTGCTCCTCCCCCCTTATTTTCAGTACATTGGTGGTAGGCAGACAGCAAATGCCTAGAAGATTAGTTACCAAAACAAGACTACTGCAGCCTCCCGGGAAGGAATCGTTCTTAATCACAATTTAAATAATTAAGCTACAATCAGAAAGGAAACTGGCGGCTTCAGAATACAATACAGTAAGCTGAGCAGTGAGCACACACTACAGTTTTTGCCTTCCCTTCCCCCAACACAAACAAATAGATATTCATTTATTTTCTGCAAAGTAAAATAAAAAAATATCAGCACTATAAAGAAAAACTAAGAACTAGAACTAACAGGAACAGGCACATTTCAAGCCAGATAGCAAGCAAAAGCTAGCCTAGCCTGCAACTGCAGACAGACCCCCTTCCCTTCCTCCCTCTGCCCTAGCCTGCAGAAATTACAGCATGATTTGTTCTGCTGAAAAGTACTTTTAGCTATCAATCTGCCACTCAAGTGGAGCACCACAGTCAAAGAAAAAACAAAGGAATCCCAAAAAATTCTGTAAAGACTATTTTTTTTCCACTTTACTTCAGAAAACCATCCACAAAACCCTCTCACAGAGAGAAAGAGCTTCCTCTCTGCTCGAATGTCTCTGTGCACTGGCAAGGTCACATGGTAAAACTCTGGAAAGCTCTCTGAGCAGCCTGGGCATTGGCTGAGGAGATCTCATGAGTCTCATTGAATACGTTACCATTGAATACCTCAAATACACCCCGGTATTTGGACATTCCTCAGATAAGCCTGGTATTCGAGGTATTCAACAGCTGGTTTGAATTTGATGCACCCCCCCCAAATAGATAGGTAGAAGTGTGTATATGTCAAGCAAAGAAGGTACTGCTAACTCATGTCCCAGTTACTGTCTGTTGTGTGGATTGGGAGGTAGGTTCAAATCCCACCACAAGTACATACTCTCTTGGGACTCTCAAAAGTATACTGAACCTGCAAGAGTGTCAACCCAGCCTTCCAGATGTAAGAATTGGTAAGGCAATGAACACAGTACAGACAGACATCTTAGCAGAATGGAAGGCCATTCTGGTGGGTCTGGGTGGTATTTCACCATGCCAGGGAGCATGCCACTATGATAACCGAAATTGCTCTGTTCTACACCTCTTCTACTCACAGATCAATTCCAGTTTCCACTTCCTACCTAAACATTGTGTTAATTCTAAGAATCTTCTTTGAAAGTGTTCGACAGCCTTTTCTGATGTCCATTATAGCCAAGGTGCAACCTGTCTCCCCCACCCCATCCCCTCCACCCATACCCCAGGACTACAACTCGTAACACCGCCCACCCTTCCCCATGTTCCCACAGATGGCCAACTGAGGATGATGGAAACTGCCTACCCACCAAAGGGTGTAGCAGAGCATTCACCAATCTGCTGCAGTCTGTAAAAGAGTAGCACATTGTCTGGTGTACAAATTCTGTCTGCATGCAGGTGCCAACACTAGGAGGAGCCACTGATGCCAGGGCACTGTAGGCGGCTTATGAGTATGGATGAACAGATGATAATGGGGCAGTGTGAAGGACACATACCTCTGGCCACTTAAGCATCTTCAGATGGTGCTGCCACAGGCATGATGTGTGGTGATTCAGATGATGCCTGTTTTTTCTACAAATGTCACACTCTGTAGGGTCTATCTTCTATCTATCTGAGAGCCATACCTATATCAGCCTGAATGGCTCTGGTTTCTGCATGTTCTCAGACTGCAAGGCATGGCCTGTAGTTTATGCTCCAGCATAGAGGTACTGCTCCTGACTGTGCCCACATGCAGTGGCATGCCATGCGGGTCCCAGAGACTTGTGTGCCTGCTTGCAGTGGGCTGTGGCCACAGCACTACGGTCCTTAGACCAGCTCTGGCTGGTCTAAGCATGTGCAGGACCTGATGGTTTCCAGAATCCTGCAAAAGGGGATGCTACATCTCTTTTGTAATGCAGGGCCCCTTTCTGCCATGGCACAGCTGAGGGTTTCATCGCAAGTCCAGCGCATGCCAGTCTGGTGCAGGCTGCATTTCAAACTTAGGAATGACACAAGGTGTGGTGCGGTGTACCCCTTGCATTATGTCTGTTTGATGCAAGCACTGTGCATCGTTCCCTGGCCTTTGAAAATCCGGTCCATCACATTTAAGTTTTTATTTTTTATTTATTTACCTGGGATAGCCAAATTGGAGGGGCAACCTCTAATATTCAGTGGGGTCCAGCTTTTTACCAATTCTACTGCCTTGGAGGTTAAGTAATTTGCTCAAGATTACACTGTAAGTAATTGATTCTGGTGAGATTTGAACCTGGGACTCAAGCCTCTGCTGTAATGACTATACAACATTGTCTTGGCATTATTTGCTGCATCCCAGAATACACACACTGCTGATGGAATTTCATGGACAACAATTTGTAACGCTCCAAAGATAATGTAATTATATATCTTAGTGGTAGTATAGGTTTCAAATCCTTACTTATATGTACTTTCTCCCTTTGAAACAGTATAATGTAACAGAAAATGGAACAACTGTGTGGCACATAACTGCTTGAGTTCAGCACTGGCTGGGGGGGTTTGTGACATTGTAGGTGACACCCACACCAGCAGTAACATGTTGCAAACACTAATGTCACAGCATATTAGAAGAAATCCTAAAACCACTTCTCACATTTCAGCTGCAGTAGCTATTTCTAGGATAGACCCTGTAATTTTGGCTAATGAAGGAAACAAAACAGTCCATTCTTAACAAAATCTCTAAAAGAGGGAGGTGGTTACAGAACCTTGAATGACTGTTGCATTTTGTTTGTTTGTTTTTTTCTTTTTTGCACACTTACTGAACGATTTCCTTATGATAACTTTGGAACAGACTCTCTTACAAACGCAGATGTGAAAAACCTAAAACATTTTTATAAAGCTGAATGCTACTGAGGGAAGAAGGATGGCAGTGTCTGCAATATTAACCAGATATTAAACAAATATTAACCAGCTCTTGGTATTGTTTGAAGATGGGTAAGGATCTGAGCTGCAAGAGGGAAGACGAAAATTAACCAGTACTAAGAAGAACAGAAAAGCTTTCACATCCAGTATGGTATGCAGTGGTAGCACAGCATGGGTTTTAGCTCATACAATCCCCCAAAAATATGTGCATATTCCAGAAAAGCTGGATCTCATATGACTGGAAGGTAAACCACTTCCTTCACAGAAAGCCAGATGCAACAAAACTTTAAAACATTTGTCTTGAACTCTGTCCAAGTCGGAATAAATAATGCTTTGTGAAGTAAAAGCTGGTGCAGTAGGTCCAGGATTCTACTAGCAAAACAATATACTGTGCCAGAATGAGCCCAGCTATGAGCTGCAGGACATGGGCTGAAAGTGGAAAAGTCTCTGGAAGCCTCTTAGCCAAACAGGACCTGTTTATTGACCCTGGAGACATGCCACAGCACTTCTGGCAAATGTGCATATTCTGCAGCTGCCTCATGCTTCCGCAATCATGCGGTCCAATACACTTGCCACTGGGATTCTCAGGCTAAATGTAAATAATTGCTGAAAGTCTGTCAGTTTTCACTGACTTTTAGCAGATTTAATTAAAAATATTCATAGCAAGGCTCCCAGGTCTACAGAGATGTCTGTATTTTACAGGGAAATGGAGCCATCTACAAGGAAATTGGTCTCATAAACTTTCACTGGTTATACAAGAAAACACAACAATTCAGCTTTCATGGAAAATAATGTAATCTACAGGAAATCATAAGAAAATTACCCTGGAGTTACAGGGAAAATGCAGATCAATCTGGGATCATTGTAACAGACTTATAGTCAGGTTGTGCCTACCTCATCAGACATTTTTTTTTTATTTTAAAGGCTTTATACCCTTTCCCTCCCCAGCATT
Source organism: Neoceratodus forsteri (assembly GCA_016271365.2). Taxonomy (NCBI): domain Eukaryota; kingdom Metazoa; phylum Chordata; order Ceratodontiformes; family Ceratodontidae; genus Neoceratodus; species Neoceratodus forsteri. The sequence continues at coordinate 1,262,407,269 of CM057449.1, read as the reverse complement.
CTGTAGCCCAAAACAGTAAAACAGAGAAATGTCCAAAAACTATATGTTAATAATGTTTCCCGTGAAACAGAATGTTTATTTTGCCAATGAATTCATGTATCTTAATGAATCACCTGAAAAAAAATCTCAAACCCATTTCAGGATTCTTTGGTTCCGTGGATTCAAATGGTTTACCTCAGTGCTACTGTATATCAAAATAACTCCATCAGTTGAGCCCTTAGTCTTCCTGTCTCAGATTCATCTTCTTAAATAAAGAAAAACACTATTCCAAATATTATCTGCTCAAACAGGGCATTCTTATCACCCTCAAGGAGTTAACACTACCATGTGATTTTCAAGTGGGTGAATATACTGTATATACGTATGTATATACACACACACACATATGTGTATATATATATATATATTCATTGCAAAAAACTTTGTTTAATGCATCAGTTACAGTAGGGTTAAAGCAACAAAAGTGAGGAAATGAGATGTTAGGGTTGAGCCCCTAACTCCCCATCACCTCCCCTCCACAGACTGACAGGTGCTGGTGTGCCATGGGGTCGTAGGTCCAACTCTCACCCCATTCCATGTGTAAATAGGTTGACATGCTATATTAAAGGAGAATGGGGTGAGAGTTTGCCCTCATGACCCCATGGCACATGCCGGCACCTGTCAGTCTATGGAGGAAGGGGTTGGGTGTTGGGTGTTAGGGGCTTAACCTTAATGTCTCATTTCCTCACTTTTGTTGCTTTAACCCTAACAGATGCATTAAATGAATTTTTTTGCAATGAATTTCCTTACTTTTTGAAAAAGTGTAATATAAGTACCAAATAGCATGTGTTGGGAGCACGGGGCCCGACTGCCCATTTCTGCATAATGATATGCATCTGTGGGAGAGTGGGCTCTCTGAGCCTCATGCTCTCACTTACTCATAGCTACAGAGCCATACAGTAGCCCTATAGGGCAAGGAACCCTTGTAACTCTAATTTGCCGATATCTCGGAAACCATAACAGCTAGAAAAAAATTCAAGTGTCATTGTAATCATGACAGTGAGTACTGCATGCAACATAAGTCAACTGAATCTGTATCTTGCATCATTTACAAGCTATGGGTACTGTAAAGCACAATGGGCACCACAATGTTATCTAATGGGGAAAATCTCAACTTTGTGAAGGCATATCTACGGTACAGCTTAATTCACCAACACCTAAACAGCATAATTCACACCTGTAGGGCATCCCCTCAATACCCTGAAAACTTCTAGTAAAAAGACCAAACCATTCATTAGCAATACAATGCTATCGTTTTTAAAATCCTAGTCCATGAGGTAGCAAAATCCTTGACTGTGAGCTTGCTGACTTGGATTTTGACAGCTCGCAGACTAGGATTGTTAGCCAGTCATGGGCAAAGAATTTTTTAAATTTTAAAAGGCTATTTTTTTACCAAAATGAGCCAAACCAAAAGCATGTCTTTGTAGAGGGAGGTCACCCGGAACAAAATCCATGCCTCATTTGGCCCAAAAGTCATCCATGAAAAAAGCTACACCATTTTGTTTTTGGAAAAAATCTGAAAAACAAGATGGCAGCTCACAAACAAGGAATTTTCTGGGGGACCAGGATCCTAGTCCACAAGCTACAAAATTCTTGACCATGAGCCCAATCTTTTTCTGAAAAATAACCATATAAATCTTGGAGTGAACTGAGCATGCTCAGAACCCAAAAATAAAAAATGTTATAACTTTAAAATAGATTAATATTGTTTTACCAAACCAATGCTGGATTGTTCCTTTTCCCAACCTTTGTCCATGTTCCAAATGTCAGACCAGAAAACCCCACGGTGTGGTTGCAGCGCCATGGGAAAAAAACATGTCAAACATGGCAAAAAATGTGTTTTTTAGTATTTTGCTGCACAGAAACCATAAGTCCAACTGAAATGCAACTCAGTAAATCAATAGATTTACCATACCAAACCACACATTACAAATTTCATGCAAATCTGTTGAATGGTTGCAAAGTTATTAACATGCAAAAACTGAAGTTTAATATTAAAGTGCCTACTCTCAACCCTAACTATAGGGGCACAACCGTGCTCTATATATATATATATATATATATATGATATTAATTTTACAGCTAAAACAAAAAACAAAACCAATCACAGCTAACAACAGCAGGACTTAGCTACACAAGATCATCCAAAATTTAGAATTTCCATACCTTTAATTTTTTATTACTAAAAACATTTTCATTAAAGTTTCAATGGGTCAGTAGATAGTATGATCCTCTGGGGCCAGATGACTCAGAAAGTCATGGGGTCTAATCTCATACCAGGAATTTGGTCTTATGCCCAAAACTAAAATTGTAGTGTAGCAATGAGGGTCTCTGATGTTGAGGTGCTGTCCTTTGGAGAGACATTCAACTGAGATCCCTTCTGCCCATGTCTGGTGGCAGTCCAGGTGAAGGTTAAGAGCCCATGGCACTTATGAAGAGTAGGTTTCCTGGTGTCTTGGCCAGCACTGACCTGGTCCATAAAACAAGCTTGCATATCCCATTCCCCAGTATGCACATGGTGATGAGCTGCCATAGCTTAGTGTGCCTTTTCTTGTCACAAATTACACAGAAAATAAATACAACTGCATTTTTCCCCTTTAGACTTTTGCTGCTTTGAAGTCATAACCCTCTTCTTATGACATTGCAACCTGCTGTCACAGAAAATACTGTGATGTCACAAGCGAAGGTTTATGGCTTGAGTGCAGGAAAATCATCAGAAAAAGATGAAGTCTAAAATCACACAAACATCTTTAGTAAAGTATTAAAGAATACTAAGGATATATACTTGTACTCTTCTGCTGATTCTTGATAATTGTTTTAACAAAAAATTTGAATAAAAAGTTTAAGTACAAAGTATTAAAGAATAGAAAGTCTTGAATTTCAAATTATGGGAAATATTATGAGATTTTAGTTCTGCAGATGCCAACTGTAATTTTGTGTTTTGCTGAAAACCAAAAAATCACTTGAAGAAATAAAGTATTAGATCTGTCAGTTAAAAAGTAACATTTATATTATGGGTGCGCCCATGCATGAGGGCAGTTACTCGTGAACAATTAACAGAACTTGCAGGCACATAAGACCAGGAACAGATCACTCAGATTTCATAGGATATACTAAAACATGGCAAGGACTAATGTACAGAAGTAGAGAAAAGGAACATAATTGCCACTGTCACACGTGGAAACTACAAAACTCTTGCTTAGTAGTTGACCATGCACAGGAGATAATGAACCCAGAACACATGCAATAGCTGCAATAGAGACTTTTTTCTTGAAGGCACACATAAAAAAACTGATAGGCAGTCAGGAATGCTGGACAGAACACCTATGCATGCCCAACTGTTTAAATATGTGTGTGTTGAAGTGACTGCAAAAATGTAATTGATATCCACAATATTCTTTCTAATGGCTAGGACAATTACCATTCAAATTAGAAGTGGTAGTAATACCACTAAGCACATATTGAAGTATATGGTAAAGATTCAGTTTCAAGCAAAGACAGTTTTACTTATACATACATATACTGTAGAAGGCTATGTTTAAATGTGTTGAACACATAAAAGGAAAAAGTGAGATAGTGGAGTAGAAAAAATTCACAGACACAAGAAACACCATAAATGCAAGGCTTGAAAGTGTAAAATACAGGATGCATAAAATGATAAATTATTCAGCGAGTTTGGAGTGAAAATCGTGGAAGAAAAGGAGAAATTGGTCCATGATGTCTAATGAGAGGGTACAGGCAGTCAGATAAATATCAAGAAAGAGAGGCAAACCTCAAGTTGCTGGAGAGGGGTGGGGAAAGGGGAATGAGATAGGGAAAAAAGGAGACATAGTGCACTGGGGAGGGAGAGATTAGATGGTGGGGAGGGACAAGGGAAAACAAGAAGAGGTGACGTATATGAGAGAAAGGAAGGAAATGAAAGGACAGAAAGGGTGTACATGTTCAAGGACAGATTGATTGATCTACTTATTTATTCATGGATCTATTTATTCACCTACAGCAGGAGCAGAGAACATTTAATTTAGCAGACTGAGAAAGGTGCAAGAGGGATTTTGAAGGAGTTATTTGTCAGATATATTTTTTATTAACTACTGGTGGTACAGCAAGGCACAGAAATCCATCCTTATATTTTTTGTCTGTATCTGTGTGACCCTGTCAGCTAGTCAGTCAGTGAATGAAAACAAATTTCAATGTTTGGGTGAACAGAGTATGGGGTTAGTAGTGCTTATGCAACTGTAGTTTACTTTGGCTTTTCTCTGTTCCTGCCCTTGGTAGGTAGGCTAGGTAGTGAATTAGAAATAGAAAGCCCAGTACCAAAGGTGAGTAGAGTGCCAGAGAAAGAGGAGGCAGGATTGGATGGCGGGTGTTTCACAGCACGCTAAGCGGAGAATCACCATGGGAGGCTGGCCTTTGTAGGAGATGTGGGAGGAGCTATTCCCCCACATTAAACCTTGCGCTATAGCCCTCCCATTCAATGTTTGGGTGAACAGAGTATGGGGTTAGTAGTGCTTATGTAACTATAGTTTACTTTGGCTTTTCTCTGTTCCCACCCTTAGTAGGTAAGTTGGGTAGTGAGTAGGGAATAGAAAGCCAAAAACAATTACTAATGAATGTTCAAAAGACTATGATTACCTCCTTCAACTCACAGAGAGTGTGACCAGTTGAATGCAGGAAAGGAAAAAAAAAACAGGTGGAGGAAACCTCTGAGAACCCATGGCTACTGACCCACCCATCCTCCGGGCAAACTAAGAGGAGATGAACCTGGGTTCTAGCAACCATAAGCTAATTTTTGGAGAAAGGTGAACTGTTTGGAGAGATGATGGCCCATCTTCAAATCCCTGGATGATGCATTCTGGAAGGATGATTCTAAGTTTGAAGCAGTAGGTCTATTTTGAAGTAACATCTGAATCCTGAGAGTGGAGTAGGTCCAAATGAAAAGGGGCAAATGTAGTCCTGGTTTCCAAGGTGATGATGATGTCCAGAGGGATTACAGAGACTAATGAGCAGGAAGAGCTTGATGTGATAAATATGCTACCAGACTTTGAACAGTAGGAATACGATGGTTATGTAGTCATAAGGTAAACAATCTAACTTTGTAGAAGGTTTGACATTCAAGTTAGAGTCTGGAGGTGAGGAGTTAAGCGGTGAGTGATAAGTTGCAATGTAAGCACCCAAAAAGCAGATGGAGTTGGACAGAGTCTTTATGTGCCTGGTAGGAGCAGTGATGTGAATTATTTTAGACCAAGGAAGGAAGACTGGTATATGCAGTACAGATGATAACTGAATGTACATGGAATAAAAGGAAGTTCAGTATGAGGAATTCAAGAGTTGATTTGAGTATTGATGTTGTAATGATACTTGTATAGGCTCTTGCTGGTCCACTGGTAGAAAAGTAGATATGGGTATTTCTGAGATGCAGTTGCCATGACATGCACTGAGGTGGCCATGACTGTTTTGCCTTACAGGTAATCCAATGTCTAAATACTGTAGAAAGCCTAGAAATGGGTATATGAAAGAGACTATAGACTGATGTGGCAATGGGGAGTCAGGAACAGTGTAGAATGCCAGGGTTGCCTAGCACTATAGTCGAACATAAATCTGTGGAGAGGTGATGCTGGGATAGTGAGACAGCCAGATTAGTTGCGAACATGCAGATTGAGAATCAATGGAAGCCTGCTCTCAGAAAAAGTCTTTGCTGGAGGGAGTAAGGGAGGTAAATCATGAAGGATGAACTAGAAGGACCACTGGATGGGCAGCTGACCTGATTGATGGCAGTATGATGAAGGAATGTAGATGACTGTATGAAGTATGGTGACATCTAGGGGCTGGAAAACAGTGGTTTGAGTAGATTATCTTTAGTAAGGCAGCTAGGTACTGGAGATCGAATGATTGGAGTTCTGGGAAGGTAGCTGAGAAAGTCTTAAGACATCCAATGGCTACTGAGGAAGTAGGAGCTGAGTAATATAATCAACAGAGTCAGTGCTCATAGGAGAAGCTATGGAAAGGTAGAATGGATGATGTCAGTACTGCTGTAAGGTATCTTGCAGTTCCCATTATCTGTAACAGTGATGATGATTACAGAGTCATTGCATGACGAAAGGAATTAGGTCACTTTCCATGTAAAAAGATATCCTATGAGACATGGTAGATAGAGAAGCCATAGTGCTTGAATTGACAGGATGCACAGAGAACATCCAGTAAAGTCAGATGAGGGATGAGATCTTTTCTATAGTCGAGTCGAATCAGATTCCGGAACTGATCCTTGGGAGATGATTGGGAAGCATAGATAACTCTATAATGATGTAAGAGTCTATGAGGCATGTTGTCCAAGGGATGTTTGCTAGAAGAAGTTTTCCTCAGGTGAAATGAACAAGTGCTCCGTCAAGTAGTGGATGGGAGCTATTAGGACGGCCAGGGTAGGAGTATGAGATAGATGAATGGGAGGCATAGTTGACTGGGTAGAAATACTGGCTGGAGATAGGTGTAAACTGCTCAACAGTGCCACAGCAAACAGGAAGGAGCCCTGAGCAACCAGAACGGCAAGGAGCAGGCAGCTGTCCAAGGATGAAGGGGGAAATTCCGGAGTGGATGGTTGCAAACCGGAGGAAGGAGTTCCTGAAGAAGACAGCATAAGCCAAGTGTACATACTTCAACAGGTGCAGACAGGAACAGAACTGGGGTCAACAACACAGCAAATTGCATCAGAATGGAGGAAAACTGCTGTAGGCCACAAGGCAGCTCCATAGAAGACAAGGAAGTGAATCCAGGTACCAAGTACTACAACGTTGAGATACAAGAGTCCCATGTCCGAAGATGATGGCAAACAACAAATGCAGAGAACAGAAGGTGCTGCAGCAATGAAGAATGAGGATCCCACATCTGAAGGAGAAAGAGAACTTGCATTGTTGACAAGAAGGGGGTGACCAGCAGCAAGGAAGTCCAGGAGGCAGTTGAACTGAATGGAGGCAGAGACGGAAAAGTTGGCAGAGTCCAAATCCAGAGTGTGAGGAGGTCACGGCGGTCATGAGTACGAGGAGTCCATGCAAGTGCAGGATGTAGACTGGTGAGTAAGGATGTGGAAGGCAAACGGAGTACAGGGATCCCATTCCTGAAGGAAAGCAGCAACCATGTATCAGGTAGAAATGCATGAAGTTGAAACAGTCAATTGCAGAAACAGGCTCCCAGCCATGATATCAAAGGTGAGATGACTTACACTCGATGCCACCTGGAAAGGTAGGATGGGGAAGGCAGATGGGGTAAAGTGGCCCCATTCCCAAAGAGAAGTGGCAACTGGGTAGTCAGGTAGAAAATGCAAAAGGTTGAGTCAGTGGAGGACAGACAAAGGTTCACATCCCAGGTAGGTGAAGCGAGATGATCTCCACTTGAGACCATGAGGCAGATGATGTTGAAGGCAAATGGGGCAAAGTGGTCCCATTCCTGAAGGGAAGCAGCAACTGGATATCGGGTGAAGAATGCATAAGGATCAAACAGTCATTTGCGGACATGGCTTCCATCCCAAGGAATTAAACCCAAAATTGCCTTCACTCAATGTCACCAGGCAATGTAGGATAATGAAGGCAAATAAGGAAAAGTGGTCCCGTTCCCCAAAGGAAAGCAGCAACCGGATGTTCTGGTAGAGAATGCATGAGGTTGAAACTGTGGATTTCAGATACAGGCATCCATCCCTGGTAGTTGGTGCGAGACGATCTGTAGTCAATGCCGCCAGGCAGAGGTAGGATGATGAATGCAATTGGGGTATAGTAGTCCTGTTCCCGAAGGGAAGCGGCAGCTGGGCATCAGGTAGAGAATGCATAAGGTTGAAACAGTCAAATGTAGACAGGCTCCCATCCCTGGTAGTCGAGATGAGATTACCATGACTCGAGGCAGCTAGGCATAGGTAGGATATTGAAGGCACATGGGGTAAAAGAGATCCCATTCCTGAAGGGAAGTGGCAACAGGTATCAGGTAGAGAATGAAGAAGTATGACATGGTAGATTGCAGACATGGCTAATCCCTGGTAGTCGGAATGAGCTAACCTTCACTCAATATCACCTAGCAGAGTTAGGGATGGAGGATGTCAGGTTTGTAAGTAATAGGTATTAGTGAGTGTAATGGGCTCCCAGGTAGACAGGGTAAGCCTACCTTCGCTCAGTACCTCAGAAGGTATGAGTTAGGGACAGAGTCCGGAAAAACTGCTGGTATGGGCTGAACAAAGAAAAGGCAGCTGGCTGCATAGGCTTAGGTAGGTAAATTGAGAGGCAGTATGAATGGGAAGGAAGCAAGTCAGAATCAGAGAATGTAAGAAGGAGTCAGAAGGAATGCCAGTAAAAAGGGGGATTTAGAATAATCCAGACAGGAACATGCTGGTAGTGGTGGAATGCAATGGATGACCGGGGCTGAGTAGGCCATAAGGGTAATGATCCATGCGAGGGCAGCAGAAGCCAGGTAGGCAGGAGGGAAGGGTATATCACATAGCCAGCACAAAGCAGGTTCCTTAGAGACCAAACAGGGAGTAACAGGGTAGAGGAGCTGGGAGCAAAAATGGCAGGGGGTGCAGGTTCCGACTAGGAGTAGAGATAGCATGAGTCAGGACGGAAGAAGGGGTATAATGGGGTTGGAATGCTGGTATGATGAGCAAAAGGCACAAATGTAAAACCAGGCAAGCATGGGACAGGGAGAGGGGATGAGGGGTGGGGAAGAGCAGAGGGAAAAGGGGGGCCCAGGAAGAGATAGCAGCAAGATGGCCAGCCAGGTAGGAAACAGCGGACCAGGCAGCAGAATGTCCAAAGAATGGGTAGAGCAGAGCACACTGCGATGATTGAAACAGGGCAACAAAATCACAGTAGTCGGAAAGCAAAGGATGGGGCAGCACGCCAGGATCGGATGCAGGGAAAGGCAACCCGCAGTTGGGAACTGATGAGCTCATGGTTAGGTGAGGTAATGGCATGGGGCAGTCAGCATACACAGGTAAAGAAGTGCAACAGTAGACAGACACCAAGGGAAGGCAGGAAGAAACAGGAACAAAAAAAATGTGACAGGCAGGGCACCCTAGGCGACACCAAGGCTGACAGGGGCAACACAGGACAGGAAGTATAAATGATGATAAAGTGATTCACGTTTGTAGGGTCCATATGCCTGAAGGCAAGCAGCTTGATTTGCAGGAGAAGTGAAGTGCGTGGCATCAGGAAGAGCTAGGTATAGAGAAGAGAATAAAAAACTAGTATGAATAGAGGACAGGGAGGCACAGGTAGTTGCAGTGCATGGCGGCATCTGTCACAGGCTAGGCTAGTCCAGGTGGCACAGCAGCATGGTCACGTTAGCAAAAATGATAGACATTAGCTGTTCCTCTGTGCAGTGCAAGATGCAGGATATGACCCAACTGAATTAATAGGGGCACACAGACACAAACAGTAAGTCGAAGGCATAGCCCCAATAAACAGCATGCAGGGAGCCGCACAGTAGCAGACACTGTGTACACCCACCAGTGCAGCCGAAAGAATAGAATGGTACGCCAACTGCATGGGTACGAGATACAAAATGCAGGAGGAAGAGTTGCTTGCCTGCCCCGCGGTCTGATGGAAGCCCCCGCGATGCAAGGGGTGGCATACAAACAGGAGGTCAAGGGAGCAGGCACGCAACAATGTTTCAAGGGAGCCAGGGAGAAGGCTGGCCAAGCAGGTGCAGGGAGAAGGAAAACAGAAGTGGAGGGAGCAAACAGGAGCCTACAGAGATGAAGAAACCAAGGGAGCAGGTGAGGGTAAGTGGGGGGGAATGAAGGAAGGAGACAAAGAGGGGAGAAAGAAGAGGAGCGGGAAGGAGCGCTGGGTGAAGGGGGCAGAGAACCAGGAAAGGAAAGAAAGGAAGCTCAGCCCACAAGCCACACAGGAGCTAGCGCCTGCAGTGTCAGAATGTGCTAAGCAGAGAATCACTATGGGAGGCTGGCCTTTGTACGAGATGTGGGAGGAGCTATTCCCCTACATTGAACCCTGGACTATAGTCCTCCCATAGACTGCTGTGGGAGATACAAGGTCTCTCTGTAGATAGCGCTATGTGAAAATAAAATTCCACCAGCAGAATTATCACAAACAAAAGTTGAAATTTTGCTTCCATGAAATTTCAGAAGGCACTTTGGCAATTTTCACAAAATTCTGACCTTGAATGCAGAATGAATGTATGAATGCAAATTAATGTATTGAACTATGAAAAGAAATTCCACAGAACTGATCACTGAACTGTGGAATGATTGCATGTTCTGTGGATTGATGCATTAAACTACAGAATGTAATTCTGCAGAACTGTCATTCCATAGTTCATGTGTATCATTCTGCAATTCAGCCAGATAATTTTATGGAATTGGGCAAATTTCACCAAATACATTCAGAGGATTCATATTTTGTCAAAGTCAGAATTTTGGAAAATTTCATGACATATGAAAAATGTCATGAAATTTCTGCAAATTCAGAATTCAGTTTCCACCCAGCACTATCAGTGTCTTGGGCCTGATTCCAAGACAGTTACACCAGGTGTAAATTCAGTACACCAGTCCTGATAGTGTAAATTGCAAGTTATGCCAGTGATTTGCGATATGCACAATTCCCAAAGAACACTTACACCGCAACCCGCAACTGCTACAACAAAAGCAAGTTACACCACAGTTACACCAAAGAATGCCTGTGCCACTGCGTAATGTGGCTTATGACATGTGTAACACACCAGCACCATAGAACTGCTATTCCAGAACAGGAGGCGTAATGAACCATGCCAGAGAATGGTAACATAAGTTAGAACAAGGAAAAGCTGTCCTAACCAGAGCACAGGCCATAGAACACCCCCTCCAACAAAGCCAGACTGCAGCATACCCCCAACCAGTAGGCCCTGAATGTGGAACTAATGGGCATACAGTGGAACACCCAAGCAAATGTGCCCTAGGAAGCCCAGGACACCGAGAAATCGGTAGCAGCATGGCCAGACAGGCCAATAGTAAGTGGAATACATACCTCGTGCAACATGTACCATAGCATGTAGCACAATAGCCAAACACAGACTGTGGGATAAGGCATCGCAATGTGGAACAGAGAAGTGATGGGATGTACAGTAGGGAACAGTGTCATGTACTGTGGGACAGTCGAGAGGTATGTACTGCTGACAGTATTGCAAGTTGCGACATGTGTACTGCTACGCCACTATTGCGAGTTACTCCATGTCTTGCGGACGTAACTTGCGACATGCATAATTCTGCATTTTCTGTCGTACCTGGTGATTATCTTGGAATGTGGTGCAGCTCGCATGTCATAGGGATTCTGGTGTAACTTTACGCACTGGTGTACTTTGCACCTTGCCCTCATCGCTGTCTTGGAATCAGGCCCTAGTGTGTGGTCTGTTGGGGGAGAGCCTGGTGGCGTTGCTTGTCCATATCACCTCACAGGTTGTACGACACTGCAGCTTGCCCAGGTGCTGGGCATGCTTGTCAAATGGGCATCTAAGAATCTTCAACAACTATTGAGCCATTATTGCTTCAGTATCATCTGGTGGTGGTTGCATCATGTCATCATCATCTGTCATGACTATATCTTTTCATCCTCCATCATGTCTGTGTTGCCAATACACTTAGGAAACATGAAGAGAAAAACAGAAAGATAACGGAATGCAGGAGGAAGAAAGGAGAAAATGAATGTTCCACCATGCTAGTTCCACCAAGTATCAGTTCTGCAAGTGGTGGTGGTGGAGAAAGAGATGTTCATGGTTGAACAGGGACTGTGTGTCTTGCTCCTGGGGATGTGTGAACAAGGGTTGTGTGCATGATAATGCAACCAAAGAAACTATGGTTCATTAGTCCCCATAAATCCATTAGTTTCACTCCCACTGCAGTACAAGCATCCATCCCTGCCAGTCATCCAGTACATCTGGTGAGGAAACCATCATGAACAATCCAGAAACACACCAGTGTCCCCCTCTCTCCTTCTTAAAGAAATACAGATGGTACAGTAGTAATGGTATCCATCACTATAAGAGGTGGTGACACCACTAGTTCATCTGAGCCATCACAGCAGCAGTAGTAGCAGAATGCATTGCTCATTAAAGAAGTTATAGAGCCAGCTTTATGGTGCCAAGGAATGGGAAATCACTCTAGCATACTGGTGTCCCAGGTTCATCCTCCAAGCCCAGGAAGCCAAGAGCAAAGGCTTACAGGGATGGCTCGAGAGTATCTGAGGGACCTTCTCCTTCCAAAAGGGAGGGATCTGCCACATCACTCTTACAGTAGCTCCTGGTAGTTGTGTGGTGGAGGTGCCATCGATGACAGAGGTGGCCACATGTCATCAGGCACCTCCCAGGCCAGCCATGAGCATGCACAATTATGGAAGGAGAGGTGTTGAACAAAGAAGTGGGTGGGACTCCTCCAACTGCCACCAGGGTTTTAAAGGCATTCCCTCTTTTAGATCATAAGAGGCTTTCGGCAGAGGCAAGCTGGCATCGGAGCAAGTTAGAAGCATGGAGGCACTCCTTCCTCAGATCAGATGAGGTAACTATTAGAGCAAGCTGGCTCTTCTGGATGCTGGGCCTATTGGATGTCAAGCTGATGCCCCAAAACAGCAGGGAGTTTTGTGGTGAGATTAAAGGGGTAATTGAGAAGGCCTGCAGGAGTGGGGTGCTGGTGAGCAAGTAAAGTGGCAAAACAAATGAAGTGGCAAAGATATTTCTGAGACAACTTGAAGACAGATTTGACAGCATTAGATTGGACATTCAATTTGGCAAGGCATCACTACTGGATCTCAGATAAAAGTATATGTTCATTCCCCTGGATGCAAAGATTGTATCAAGCAGATTCTGTTGCATACTCTTATGGTGCAACAGCAAAAACAGCATAAAGAAATCAAGAAGAATGTGTATACATAATTTCCTGGTATTACTTCTTTTCCTCCTCTTTTGCTGACTTCATATTATGCTAGATAATGAGAATCTTGGATTTTTAGCCTTTCTCAGACTTTATTTACCATGGATCAACTTTAACTTTTCTTCAATTATTCACATGTCCAACAAGTGACATTTACTATTTATTCTTATTCCATCACCTCCTAGTATCAAGTCTCTCTGGATTCCTCCCACTGTCAATGGGCACTGCAGTCCAGCTCTTCAATACCAGCAGTAGCAACACAACTCTTCCTTCTGATGGCACCTACAACAATTTTCACATTGTCATCACCAACAAGCTTAGTATGATCAGATGTGCCACTAAGAACCCAGAACACACAGAGTATGTATCAGAAAAAAGAAAACCTATCATGGGCAGATGTAGTGCCCTACATTTTATGACTTGTTATTTGTTTCAACTCTTGTATGTAATTTTTTTTTATGCATAACTTGTTTTTAACTTGTTTTTTTTGTTTGTGGGAGGGGTTATATAGTTTGAAAATGAATGGCACCAGACTCCAGAGAGAATATAGTAACTGGCATGAAGGTAAGGCAGCAATGACTGGGGATGAATGTCTTGAGGTCAGCAATGAATAGTAATTAATACAGTAGCTCACACTCAGCTATGGTATTCTTAACAGATTTTGCAGACTCTGTCACAACACTATAAACAGCAATCCACTGCGGATGGATACCAACAGCACCTACTAGGAGTAAGCTACAGTCATTAATATTTGAAAACTCTATACCAGGCACTTACCACCTCAACAATAGCAGGACACCACTTGTAAGTCACAAAAAGCAGCTTTATTGAAAAGAGACACTTGTGTGCCCACCTGATGTGTTTCAGACATTGTCCTTTATCAAAGTCCTTTGATAAAGGACCCTGTCAGAAATGTGTCAGGTGACAAGTGTCTCTTTTCAATAAAGCTGTTGTTTGTGACTTACAAGTGGTGTTCTGCTATTTTTGAGGTGGTGAGTCCCTGGTTTAGAGTTTTCAAGTTAAGTGTTTTTTTTTGCCATGAGCTCCCCAGTCCTTGTGCACATTTTTTTGTAATTAGTCATTAATATTCATTGCTGTCCTCAAGGCTTTTGTACCCCCACCCCAACCCATTTGTAATCTGATTTACTCCTTGTCAACTATTGTACTGGGAGTCAAAGTAGTTAGGCTGAATTCTTGAAACTAAACCAAATTTATGGGCCCCCAGGTGAAAGCCGAATCAAAGCTGCCATGGCTCACTTATCTCACCCTTAGGCCAAAGATCATCTGTCAAGGAATCTGATCTATACCTGATCATATCAAGTTTTAATATAGGATCTTGTCCAAACACCAAACTACACCTAACTGTTCATATCAACTATTGTAGTACTGACTGGAAAAGGTTTTATTGTTTTAACATAGATGCTTGAACAAATTACTGTACCTAATTGTACTAATTAATACTGTTGTGAAATATATTATTGTTACTGTACCTTCTTAATCCATTATGTTTATCATTTTGTATGGATGAAGATTAAAGATGAATTCAATAAAGCTGGTAAAGTTTAACAAACATACCAATTAGGCCATGGAAAAATCTCCCAAAGTTCTCTGAAGTGACATTCACTTTTTGGAGTCCTGTCCAGGCTATGATTAGGACTGCAGAGTCCTGGTAGACAATCTGAGTGATCACGGTCCCAGATTTTGTTTATGGAGTGTACAAAGACCAAAGACTAGCTCCAGACTTGCTTTTGATTGATGCCTGTGGACACATAACACAATTACTTTCAAACAAGAATTGATTGCTTATAATTGAACATTCTTAGATAGCATCCCCAATGTACAATTAGCAGTTTGTTTCTTTAAAATGATGTAGTTAATGACATTTGCAGTAAGTTTGTGCCCCTAAATCACATTAGGATGTATAGTACTATCAGTGAGTAGATTACTCCAGAATTGTTTAAAATTATGAGAGACAGGGACAAAATCTGGAGGAAATATAAATAATCAGGCTCATGTGACCTATTGATTAAGTACAAAGAAATGAGGAACATATGTAAAAATAAAGAAAGAATTGCTAAGGGAAACTATTTTAAACACAAACAACAAGCTTCCTTCATGTGCCCTTGTAGGTTTGGGGCATATACGAATAGACTGCAGTATTAGGATGTTATGTAAAGATTACACCTTCTTGTTTAAAATAAACTGAGTTGATTGTTATAGACCACTTTGATATGTCAAAATGTTTCAATTCTTACACTGGTAATGTTGAACAGTATATGTCTTTGTCTAATGATGCCTCTGTAGAGGAATATATGTTAGATAAATTGCTCCAAGTAGCTCAAGGTTCTATTTTAGGAACATGAGTGTGAAGTCCATCTTAAAGTATTTAAAGACTATTAATACTAAGATTTGTATGAGATCTGATGGACTTGACACTCATCTAGTTAATGTGGTTGCTGATGAACAAGCTGTCCCATTGTAGGAAACTGTTAATTTGTCTTTCTGTACCTGGTCACTGCCATAGGTTTGAAAGGATGCTTTTATCACCTTTGTATCTAAAAGTAGAGACCCAGCTCAGGTGGTCAACTATCTTCCCATCTTTCAGATCTTGTGCCTCTTTCCAAATTTCAGGGATTTTTTTTATTCTGATCAATTGTTTGACTGCCAATATAGAAAACATTTTTATCTGATTGCCAACATTGCTTCAAGAGGGATACAGCACATCTGTTCTTCTTCATTTCACTGATCATTTATACAAGACAGTTGATAGAGGTGAACCTGACCTGTCATAGGCTTTCAACTTGATACATTTTTACACACAGTTAATAAATTAGGTGGTTTTGGCCTGGCTTTGGAGGTGCCCAAATGTTTAGGTACTACCTGATAGGCCAACAACATATAGTACAGTAAACACTGGTACTGTTTTTGTCCTCTTCTAGCAAGTTTCAGCTTGGTGTTCCTAAAGGGTCAGTCCTGGGATCATTGCTATTCAGTGTCTTTACTAAAGATCTACCTAAAAAGTATAGTTATTCTTATATACTATTATATGCAGATGATGCTGCTCATGTTCTTAGTGGCAGCTTATTAAATTATTCAACTTGCAGTCTTCAAAGTGATTTTAATCAGCTGAAAGATTGACTTCTTCAGAATAAATTGTGCCTTGATGTGAAAAAAAATACGAAGATCATGCTTTTTTGAATAGCTTTGGACCCCATGTTCAAACTTGAGTTAAATGGCAACCAACTGATTGAAAAAGTTACATCTTTTTGATATTTGGGACTGACTCTGTGTAGAACATTGACCTATACTGGTCATGCTAATTTAGTTATTAAAATGGCAAACTCCCATTTTAGGGCTATTATATCAAAGTAAAATAAATTTAACATTGGAAGCAAAGAGATTGGCAGATCAAAATTGTATACTGCCCCTTACTGATTATGACATTCTGAGTAATATAGTATATCAGTGTCAGACAACAGTGTTCTCTTCAGAGTTCTGGTACTCTGTAACAGGGAAGCCATTTTGTATGTTATGCCAATGGTTTTTTTTTCAACATTGCACACTCTGGGAGTAGCTTGGATTGCTTTCCTTGAATTTTAGAGTCCAATATTTTATTGAACTGTTTGAATGGAAAATTCCTCATCAGATGGCTCCTACTGCCTTATAGTCTACTATGTAAACAAAACCATGTCCATAATTTTAGATTTGTACTGTAGATTCTGACACTATGTTTGTTCCTTTTATGAGAACCTCCATGGGACAGGGAGCTTTTGCATATCAATTTATTAAGACTTGGAACTCTATCTCTGCTGAAATAAGAGAATGCAGCTTTTATTTGTTATTCAAAAACACACTGAGACAACATTTACCTGGCCTATCTGTTTGTACTTGTATTATCTGATCACTGTATTTTATACTTTTTATATGTGTTTTCATACAAGCTCGATTATCCAAACTCACTAGGAGACATAAGATAAGTTCAGATAATCGAGGGGTTCATAAAATTGAGGGTCTCTCTCACCATGTTCCTATTAGGTCGGAGGACATGGTACAAGTTCAGATAATCCAGAGGTTCGGATAATGGGGAGTTGGATAATCAAGGTTGTACTATATATATATATATATATATATATATATATATATATAATGTGTATATATATATATATATATATATATATATATATATTGTTAACTTGGCATAATTGCTTCAGGTTACCTATGGAAATGGGCTATTAGCTCATTGGGCCTATTCAGTTATCAATGAAATGCAGTCTAATCAAACATCATGTTTAGATGCAGTTCTGCTTTCATATTATATTTTGTCTGCATTCTTTTGTCTTTGTTCTTCATTACTAGCATTGATTTGCTTGGAATGAGAATCCCGGTCTTCTAGAGTTCATCTGCTTGTGCTGCTTAATACTTTGCTGAAATTCTCTATGACATCACAGCTTGTTGTAAAAATCATTATAATGTCACAAGTAGAGGACTATGACTTCCACAAAGGATTAAACAGCTAGACCATATCATCTGTAGCAGACAAGGATCCTGTTCCCACGTATGTGCATGTAGTAATGATTGTTATGACTTCAGGGCAGAGCAGGGGGACATCCTGGGTGGCTAAACAGACCTGTGCTCCTCCACTCCCAACAAAAATGTTTACATGAAGCTTAGCTGAAGGGGAGGGATTTGCTGCGACCTGTGAAAGCAGTGTGTCTTCAGCTTCCAGCACTACTTTGTTTTGACCTCAGTAAGAGCAGAGACATTCTACTTAAATCCCACTGGTCTGGTACTTGAGTTCATGCCTGAAGAAAGGCTGTAACAAAGTGGAGGCAATGAAGCGCAGGCAAAAAAGATGATACTGTACATGGCCTTGGAGAAAAGACACACTAGGAGAGACTGAAGGGCTTGAACATGTACACCCTTTACAAGAGAAGGGAAAGGGGTGACATGGTTAAGACTTACAAGTAACTGCATCAGATAAATGGGATATACATCAAAGAACTCTTCTCCTTGAGTTCAAATGCAGGGATGACAGGGAATTTACTGAAGATGACTGGTGGAGATTTATATTGGGCTTCCATAAATACTTCTCATCTGAGCAGGAACACAAGGGACGAGCCAGCCTTTGGTGAGCATCACAAGCAGAACTGTTAACTCTGGACTAGGGGCTATAGGTGGTGATATATCAAACCCTACATCTAGGGTAAGGATAAAATACATTTATGTAGGTGGATTTTGCAGTTCCATTGAGAGAAGGAGTTGCTGCACAAACTGTAAAATGTAAAGGGAAAATCACAAAGTGCCCTAACACTCTATCTAGAGTAGGGTAAATCAGCAAATAGGAAAGGGCATTTGTGAAGACTATAAAGGAAAGGATTGTAAATTAGTAAGTAAATAACAAAGCACCCTAACATCCTATCTAGGGTAGGGTAAATTAGAAAACAGGGAAGGGGATTTTGTAAGTCTGTACAGGAAGGGATTTTAAAGTAGTAAGTGAATAATAAAGAGTCATAACACACTACATTATACAGTGTAGCGTAAACCAGCAATTTGGGAAGGGGACTTGAGAGGTCTGTGTAGAAGGGGATTTTAAAGTAGTAAGTTACATCTAAGGGGTACTGAGCAATATGGAGGGTAGGTATTACTTGGGACTAGTTTTGCTGTAGAGATGGTGGGGCAACCATCCCCCAGGCTTTGCTCTGGAGAGTGGGTTGCTGCCCCATCTGCAGGAGAGTTTCAGAATTCCATTCACTGTTGGTAGCAACATGGGATGAGATACAGTAAAGCCTGCTAGGATGAAGTGCAGCGTTACAGGTTTTCTGCATGGCAAAAGGTATTAACTCCCATTGAAATTGCATTGTTTGCTACAGTACTTCTACTGCAGAATTCTGAAGAGTTGGGCTTCATCCTGGTGGGCTTCACTGTACGTCTGCTGCACAGGCATCTGGACAGGAGACTGTAACCATATCCCACCCCTCTTCCCCAGAGGCCCACTAGGGGTAAAACAAGGGGTTCTATGTGATAACAGCAGCTGCCACAGGGCAATCACCTTAACAGAGAAGTCAGAGCACCGAAAATCAATTTTGGCACTCTGACTCCCTGGCCCACAACAAAACAATGCCAGGGACTTGCATTTTTTATGCCTGTATCTGAACCCAGCCCAAAATCCAGAGTGCCCAGCTTAGCAAGAGGAGCCATTCACCCACGTTCTCTGTATGAGAACAACAGGATTTTTTTGAGTTCCATAGCCCCAGCTGGAAGTCATGCTCTGGACTGCAGTGAAAACGGTGAGTTGGAGATCCCCTGTTATATCTGTCTGTGTCTGCCTGTCTGTCTGTCTGTCTATCTATCTATCTATCTATCTATCTATCTATCTATCTATCTATCTATCGTATTTATTTTATTTATTTATTTAGCAGACGGGGGCCCACCCACGGTACTGCTTTTCTTGACCCCCCTTCCCCGGCAGGTCACCTGCCCCCACTCCCATTTTGTAGGTCACACCACCAGGATGCCCACCCCCTGGGCCGCTGAACAGTCACCCAACACTGGGGTGCCCAATCCCAGTGTCGGAGATTTAGTGTCCCTTGAAAATAAGAAAACCATCCCTTATTGTTTTTTTTCCTTCCTGCAAAAATGAAAACACTCCCCCACTGATCTGACCACCTACCCTAACCTCCTATTCAGGACCAACCACCCCACGCACCCTCACTCACCTGAACATGTCCCAGGATGGAGATCCACTCTCCAATAGAAGACACATCTTGGTGCTGGAACCGCCGACTGCAATATGAGAAACTAAGGTAAGTGCGGTTCAATGTATTTCAATGGGGTTTTGAACTTTGATGTATAACTTTCTCAGTTCTGCATATTTTGACCCCAAGCATTCAACATGGCCTTTTTGGGACCCCACTTCATGATCAATGGTGGTGGAATTATACAAATCAGGCCTGAAAGGCAATTTTGCAGTCACCTGGTAAAATCACCTTTCAGCAAGGATTTGTTCATCGCCTGGGGTCATGAGAATTCTATGGAGAAAATTTGGGTCATAATAATGTAAAAAGGGCAAAGTTAGGTGCATATACTGAAATGTTACTACACTCGCTCTTAACTTGGGTAATTTTAAATATTTTGACTCCAAATTTTCAACATAGCCATTTTTTCACACCACCTCATGAATGTGACAGCTGTCATTTTTCAAATCCTGGGCAAAATGTGTTTTCGCACCTGTGACATGGAATAATGTTTTGGTGGTGCAGAATGATTTTTCAGCAGTGATTTAAAAATGTTCAGCAGCCAGGTTTATGAGATAGAGTAATAACAAGGCTAAGCTGACAATCAGGTATAAAAATATGGTAAAATGCCTAGGTTATGAGTGAATGTTGCAGTATTTCAACATTCACACATAACTTCACAATTTTTTTATATTTTGATCCCAAACTTTTAACATAGCCATTTTTCCACACCACCTCATAAATGTGACATGTGTCATTTTTTAAATCCTGGAAAAGACGTGTTTTCACACTTGTGGTATGATATTTCATTCACTATAGTATACATGGTACATGTCATATTTATGAGGCAAATCATAAAACAAATACCCTGAAAATCTGAGGTCAAAACTGAAAAAAGAATATAATTGTTAACAAACTTTGCGTGTAGTGCCAGTCTTGACCTGAGCAGTATGCTTTGCGACACTGTGCCTGTGAGCTGAGTTCAGAGGTGAGCTCAATTACCCAGCAGGATTGGCTATGGGGGGATGGCACTGTTATGCAACACCCCTCACCTCAGCCAGGGAATGAAAGGTGCAAAGTTATCTGCACAGGCCTGGGTACCATATAGTGAAGACAGCTGTCTTCTTAGCATACAGCCCTGGACCACTGCACCCATGTGTAGCAGAGGGCCCTGTGCATTGGCTGACAGAGGCATTCTTTGCCCTGTTCATCTGTATCTGCAGCCACATGGAAGCACAGGGACCACAGGGCCCAGTGTTTCTACTGCCCACCCTACAGCCTCATGAATTCTTCACATCCATTACTGTACAGAAGTACAGGGTGTAGGCCGACTGAGTCTTCTCTTGCCACAGGGCATCTGCATCTGTTCATGCAGAAATTATTCCACTATCTCACAAAGAAAAGAAATTATTTGCAAAAGAGTTTGTTAATGCACCAGTTAGGGTAACATGCCACCTCAAAAGTAGGGAAATGTGGCATTTGGGTTTCCATTCCTAACTCCCCACCCCCATCCCTCAAGCAGCAAAAGGAAAAAAACTTTAGGGTCGTGGGTCTCTGGAGTCTTGATGAATCAGCAGTGGGGTAATCCTTGGGGTTATCAGCACTAATGCCCACCCCTTTCCCTAAGCAAACAATGTCACATCAGGAACCAGATATTATTCAAAACTTAGCCCTGGGGTAAAATTAGCACTGCAAGGTATTCAAAAATAGCCCAGAACCACTTGCTTGCTATATTCAAAGAAATAGCACCTAAATCAGTTGACTATAGCGTGCATACAGAGCTTTGAGTGCAGTGTGAAAATAGCCTTGCACATAAGATGGCTCTGAATATAGCAACCGGGCAGTGCAAACTATAACAGCAGCCCACTGTACACAGACGTGGAGTAAGGCAAAGGTGAACTACGCGGCCAATGTGTGTGCTAGCAAAGAAGTGGATTCACAAAAACTGCAAACAACAGTGCAAACCAAATACTGCAGAACTGTGCTATGGTTCTAACGGTTTTGCATGGGGCAAACTCTTTTGCACAGTGCTAACAAGTTTGCCCGGCACTAACACATTTGCCCAGCACAATATTTAGCTATATTTAAAAGTGCTATGCGAATGAGCCTACTTAGGCACTCCATGGGCAAACAGCCACATTAGCATGTCATTATTGCCTGATTTGCATGTAATTTCAGGTGGATTGCCCTGCGCTATTGCAGGGTGCATGCAGCTCCACATGTAGGTTGGACTGGAAGTACAGGTCGACAGCTGCAGGCTGGGTCTCCCCACAGCACCACCTGTATGTCAGACTGGAGAAACATGTCAGTAGCTGCAGGCTATGCCTGTACACAGCAACAGAGTCTAGTGAGCCCCAGGAGACTAGCACCACAACCACGGGTGTTGGTGCTGCATGCCATGGATATATTGTAGTCCCTGCTACAGTGCACAGCAGATGCTACAGTACCATAGTGGCCTGTTTTGTGAGGGACACAGCAATGCCTATGGTGTGTCAGGCATCAATGACTGTTGCTCTCCACACAGTGAAAGGGTGAGATGGCAGGCATGTTCTGATAGTGGACACCACTGTTATGCTGTCCAGCATCCCACCTACACTGTGCCATTGGCATGGGATACTCACAGTAACACACACATGGCTGACCGTGTGTGCCGTGATGTCTGTACAGTTATGAGGTATGTGCCTGGGGGGGGTGACACAAACCATCAGACATGCACACCGGTAAATAGTTTGGTGCTGCAAATGTAGTTTTAGTTCTGTCATATAATGTGCATGATTATTAGCTTACAAGCAATGTTGAGGCATTGTATTCCACAGTTTGGGTGCTTGTGGATATGGAGTGGCCCAGGGTGGCCGTCTGCCCTTGCTGCCTCCTCATTGGCTACATACACCCTTGTTCACTGTTGCTGCTGTGTCCACACCCCCAATCCTTGGTATGCCCAGAGTTGACTACCTTTATATAGGTGGTAATTTGAGCCACACTATGTGTCGCGATAGCACACGTTGCACGGCACTATAGTTTTGAATATACCATTGCATCCATATGCATTTCTCCACCCCTCACTTTGCACTATGTATACATTATCTTTTATCACTGGAGCTAGCAAGTTGTGCCAGTGCTATTTGGCCTTTTGAATATAGCACTCTGGCACAAATGTGGTGCAATCGCGGCTCAATCGGTTTGCGCCCGTGGCAAAGTTTTGAATATCTGGCCCATGATCTTCTTTCTTCATGCAGGGCCCACAACAGATTATCTTGGCATCATGTGGTGAGACATACTTCTCTATCTTTGAACACTGTATCACTATGAGGCATTGGCTTGGAGCTGTACCTTGTGCTTCAGACTGGAGGCTATGGTCTGAGGGGAGGGGTGAGCATTAGGGTACACAACCCCCAAGGAAGACCCTGCCACAGATTCACCAAAACCCTACTATTTTTCCTTTTGCTGCTTGGGAGGTGGGTGGGTAGTTAGGTTGGAAACCCTAATGCCAAAATATCCCTACTTTTGTGGCATTAAGGTACCCTAACTAGTGCATTAATATGACCATACCATATGAACATATGAAACTGCCAGCAGTTACAGGCCATATGGTCTATCAACTCTGCTCGAGTGTGTAGCTAGCAATCCATTACACTGCAGATGCCCCTCCCTCACCTCTCCCCAAACAGTGACCCTCCCCCTCACCTTATCCCATCCTCTTTTAAAACTGCCTACCAACTTACAGGATGCCCCTCCTCGGGCAGTGTGTTCTACATAGATACCACCCTCTCTGTGCAAAAATGTTTCCTCATTTCTCTCCTGAATCTTCCACTCTCCAATCTCAGACCATGTCCCTTTGTGTCCCTCCCTTCCCTTAACCTAAAAATTCCCTCTGCACCAGTCTTGTTTATACCCTTCCCATATATTTAAAGGTCTTGATCATGTCCCCCCGTTCCTCCTCTCCTTCAGGGAGTACATGTTAAGCTCCCTCAGCCTCTCCTCATAGGGTTTGTCTTCCAATTCCAGGATCAACCTTGTAGCTCTGAGATAGACCCTCTCCAGTAATCTAACATCCTTCTTTAGGTATGGGAGCCAGTACTGCATGCAGTACTCCAGGTGCGGCCTTTTCAATGACCTGTACAGAGGTAGGATCACCTCCCCCCTCCTGGAGGTGATTTATTTAGCAATACACCCCAGAATCATATTGGCTATAGTTGCTGCTTTCCTAAATACATTTTTTTGCAAGGAATATCCTGTATAGGAGGTTGGGGGTAAGGGTAAGAGCAAGGGAAGAGGTGTAGTCCTCTACAGTAAGGAGAGCATTCAGACTACTGAGGGTGGTACTATTAGAAGGGAGGGGGTTGAGTGATTTGAATGCAGCTGAGAATAATTGCAGGGAAAAAGAAAAGGATGGGAGTGGTTTACAAACCACCAGGGCAGAAGGAGAAGAGTGATAGAGATTTACAGTAAGAAATTAGGAGAGGTGTGACAAAAGGAGTGCTAGTGGTTGTGGGTGACCTCAACCTTCCAGACACCACTAAGCTATCCCAACAGTTGAAAGTACCAGATACCAGGCACTGCTTACTTGTACAGTGGGTCAGGGATTCCACAGCACAGGATGCCATTCTTGAGTTGTTGCTTACCAGTTCTGAAGTAGTCTACTGGGTAATGATAGGGCAACTACTAAGGTCCAGTGACCACAATATGGTGTGGCTTGAATTAGCCCTGGGTAACTGTAGATCATCTCCGAAAGCTGTGGTCCTAGACATCAAAAGAGCAGACTTCTCTAAAAAATGAGGGAAAGGGTCAGGAAAAAACTGGAGGCAATGAGGGGCTGAAGGGGTAGAGGAAAACTGCACAGTAATTAAGGGTGCTATTTTGGAAGTAATTAACAATTATATGAGGAAATTACTAAGATGAGCAAGTATACAAGACTGATTTGGTTCTCCACAAAAGTGAAGGAGGCAGTGGGGGCCAAATGGAGGACCTTCAAAAGATACAAGGAGAAGCAAGCAGAGTAGAAATGGGGAAGTATCCGGACAAGCTAAAAAAGCAAAGGGGGTGGTCAGGACAGCAGAAGCATGAGTAAAATGAATGGGGGAAGATATAGGCAAGCTAAAGGAATAAAGGGGGTGTTCAGATGGGCAAAATAATACACAGATCTATGCATTGCCAAAGGTGTCAAAGGGGAGGAAGAATTCTTTAGGTATATCAAGGAAAAATGAAAAACATCCAAGGGTAGGAAGGTATCAGAGGATGATGAGCAAAAGGCTAATGTTTTAAACTATTACTTCTGCTTAGTGCTTGGTGGATGATGAAGGGCCTCTGCCAGAGAGTGATGTTAAGGCATCCACAAGATGGGTGTAGGAAATGGGGTGGGCAGTGGTCATGGTAGAGCACGGAAAGGAAGGGACTTACAGCCCTCAAAGTAAATAAGGCACCAGGACCAGATGGCTTACACCCAAGAGTTCTCAGAGAACTGGGTTCAGAGCTGGCTGAACTCCTGATTGAGCTGTTCAGATGCTCATTGTAATCTGGTGTGGTGCCAGGGGATTGGAGGTCTGTGATTGCGGTTACATGCCATAAGGAATTAGAAGGAAGACCTGGGAAACTACAGACCAGTCAATCTTATCTCTATTGTAGATAAACTGGTGGAAATCCTGGTTGAAGAAAAGCCAGTGGCCTACCAAGAGGAAAATGGGCTACAGGACAACAAGCAGCAAGGATATGTGGCAGGGAAGACATGCCTAACCAACTGAATATTTCATTTTATTTTATTGTTTATACTTCTAGGCTGATGAGCATAAATGCCCATTTTCTCCAGCAAACAAGTTGTTAAACAACACTTCACAACACAAAAAATTAAAAACTTAAGAACATACAATACCAATAATATGTATATATTATACAGCATATATCACAAGCATGAGCAAAATTCCTTTTTTGGAGCCAATTACTAGGTTTAACTTTAAACGTATGCATAGTGGAACAGTTGACAAGATCACAAGAAAGCACATTATAGAATATAGGGCATACTGTAGATCTTTGACTGGAAGATTTTTTTAAAAAGGGACATTAAAAGGCCTTCTACTTTGCAATCTCATGTATCATATATTGTTTGTACTCTTAAGCAGGACAGAGACAGAAAATGGAAGTTTTTGACTGGGTCACAAGGGTAGTTAATAGAGGGAAGGTGGTAGGTGGTAGATTTACTCTTCTTCCATTTCAGCAAAGACTCTGCTACATAGGAGGCTGCTGAGGAAGCTGGAATACCTGAGAGTGGGGAGGGCATTGGTCAAATGGGTAAAGGAAATGGTTGGGGGTGGAGAGAAAAAAAAGAATGGCAGTGAATGGGTCAAGTCAGAGAACAGGGTGAAATGGGTGGGTGCCACGGGGGTCAATCTTGGGACAAGTCCAGTTCAATATATTCATCAGTGACACAGAGAATCAGGACATCCCAAGACAAAATGCATCTTTCTGCAGATGGCACAAATCTATGTGGCAGGATCAACAGTGAGTAGAGGGTGAGGGAGTTATAGAGGGATCTGGAGAGGCTGGAGTGGTGCCCAAAATACGGCAGTTAATATTCAGTGCCAAAAAGTGCAATGTGATGCATGTAGGGAAGATGAACACATGTATAAAGTACTGGATGGGAATTGGGGTTAGGTTGGCTACAATACCTAAGGAAAGGGGCCTGGGAGTCATCATTAATGACTCACTTAATCCAGTCTGTGCAACAAAGCATACAGCAAGGCAACAAGGATTCTGGGATGCATTGGGATGAGATTTGACAGTAGGAGGAAAGAGGTGATGTTGCCCCTGTATAGGTAATTGTGAGGCCTCAGCTAGAATACTATGTCCAGTTCTAGTGTCCACACTGAGAAAAGACAGGGATAAGCTAAAGATTTTGTAGCATAGGGTCACCAAGATGATCCAGACCAACATGGCAGATCCTATGAGGAACAACGTAAGGTTCTTAACAAGTACTCCCTGGAAAGCAGAAGGGACAGGGTCAACATGATAGAGATGTACAAGTTCCTGAAGAAGAAGAGTGAACTGTGAACACCTGTTCAACAGGAACGGTAGTTCAGTCATGGTTGGTTAGTCAGTTGAAACTTTAGAAGGGATGTAAGAAAGTTTTACTTCACTGAGAGGGTGGTAGAGCCATGGAATTGATTGCTGGCAGAAGTGGGGGTGCAGTGGCTATACATAAGTAATAATACACGACAGGGTGTTGGTTGTTATGTGATAACTGCACGCCTAGGTGCGTGGTAAGGTATGAGGCTGCAGGCCCAGTGTCCTTCTGCACCTAGGCGTGTGGTTATCACATAACAACCAACACCCTGGAGTGTTTTATTGTGCCTATGAAATGGAATAACAAGCATTAAATGCCAACATATCAAGTCTGAAAAAAACATTATACTAACCAGTATTTTGCATTTCAAAACTGTGATTTTTGTTTAAATAGAGAATTAATTTAAAGAAGAGAAAACATAGTCATTGCTTCTTCTCTATATTTTGGCACGTTTTATTATTATTTTAAATACCTACAGCAGTAATAGAAAGGCCTTTTTTATAACAACGGTTAGGTGTATTAGAAATGGTAACCGATGGTAACCTGAGAAACAACCAGTTATCGGCAAGTAGGTCAGCACCTTTGCTATAATGTTCAAAAAAACTCCAAAGGCAATTTAAATAGCAAAAACAGTCTCACAAACATTATTATTGCCTCATAAAATGTCTACTGCTACCTGGTCAAAACAACTCATGCATTGGGACACTTGTAAATTTACAGGCAGGGTATTTTCTCTTCCTTATAATCCTGAAAGTCATCATTTGAATCCTGTGCTCTGCAGCTATACCATTACACATACATGGAGAGAAATGCCATACTGACCCCCCATGGAAGAGAAAACACCCTGGGCCAGATATTCAAAGGGTAGTGCCGGGTGCAAATTCGTTGCGCTGGATTAGCACCGAATTTGCCCCCGACAGCAATATTCAAAGGACATTTAGCCCGGCGCTAGGTGTTGTCGGCCTTTAAATCATAATGTATGCAGGGAGGACTGAGGAAGACGGGACCCTGACTGCCTGCGCAACAGCATATTGAAAGGTATAGCGCGCTCAGGCATTAAGCATAACCTGTAGCGGCGCTAACTACCACCAAAAAAGGCTGGCGGTAATGCGGAGGTGTCCCCCATGAATCACATCCACCCGCCTTGACCACAACATAATGATGTACCGTATCAGTGGTCCTTCTTCCCAGCACCACCCCTGACCCCAGTGTAAATAGAAACTCATTTTCTGGTAGCTAGTGGTCCTCTCACGCTCCCGACCCCGAGTAATAAACAGAACTCATTTTTCTTGTAGTCTGGTCCGCAGTGGCTAACCCACCCATCTACATAGATTCTCCAGAATGGAGCCAGCGACTGGCTCAGCCCTTCACCACCACAGCCAGCTGCCGACTGAGGTAGTGAAGCTCCCTTCCTACCCCAGTCGCGGCTGGCCTGCGGTGGAGAGGAGGGCTGAACCGGTCGCTGGCTCCATTCTGGGAATCTATTTGATGGGCGGGTTGTCACGGGGGGACCACTAGACTACCAAGGAAAATGATTTCTTTTTTCACACCGGGTCAGGAGTGGTGCTGGGGGGAGCCACCAGACTACCAGGAAATAAGATGATTAATTCGGCAACCGTGGTCGGGAGCAGTGCTTGGGGGGGAGGACCACTAGACTACCAGGGAAAATTATTTCTTTTTTTTCACACCGGGTCAGGAGCAGTGCTTGGGGTGGGACCACTAGACTACCAGGGAAATAAGATGATTAATTTGGCAACCGTGGTTGGGAGTGGTGCTTGGGGAGAGGGACCACTAGACTACCAGGGAAAATGAGTTTCTGTTGTTTACACCAGGTCAGGAGCGGTGCTTGGGGGGGGCCACTAGACTACCAGGGAAAATGAGGTTCTGTTGTTTACACCGGGTCAGGAGCGGTGCTGGGGGGGGGACCACTGGACTACCAGGGAGTGGAAACAACACAGGTGGAAACAGGGACCATGACAGCTGTGAAGGGCTGCCTGGCCCAGCCTGTCTGCCCAGGTCCCTATATGTTGGATGGCTGCGCTGCACAGCCCAGTGATCCTACAGCTGACAACCCACCCCCATCCCCAGCAGGTTTGCTTTATGCCTGCCCCATGCATACTTGTGTTCCACCCACACCTGCTGTGGGCTGCCTTTGTTGGTGTGGAGTGGGGGCATCATCCAGGACATGTGTGGCCACTGGTAGTGTGTGTGTCTATAGCTATATATATATATATATATATATATATATATATATATATATATATATGCATGTGTCTCTGTATCGATCTATAGTTATAGATCACCACGGATCTATATATCTCATTATGTACTGCTTGCAGTGCTACATAGCTATGTTGTATGCACTGCTCGCACTCGCCAGCCAAGACAGTTCCTGCTGATGCCAGCTTGTACATCCATTCTGACCAACAGGGATGCTGTGGGCATGCCTTGGCCTGCAGCATCCAGCCTGTACTTCCATTCTGACCAAAAGGGGAGTTTTCACCCATGCAGTAGCACCGGGCAAACTGCATGGTAATGTATGCTACACAGCACTTAATGAGATGCAAATGTACTTGTTTGCCCACGGATTACCTAAGTAGGCTCATTTGCATGGGAGCTTTGAATATAGCTCCCGTTTGCCCTGGGCTGATGTGTTAGCACTGTGCAATCAGGTTAGCCCCGGGCCAACAACCTCACTTCAGCATAGCACAGTTCTGCAGTGTGTGGCTTACATTGTTGTTTGCAGTCATACCTCTCAACTGTCCCTGATTTTCAGGGACGTCCCTGAATTTACCTCAAACGTTTACCCTGTCCCTCCTACAACTTGTGTTTCCATGACCAAACAGTGGGGGTTGTAAGCATAACATAATGTCAGACATTGCTGTTACAGATGTGTTTTTCCTTAGAAAATGCATTTTATACTACACCACTTATTCTACCAGCTTCCTGAGTAGATACCTCCAATTTATAAGGCGTGTCCCTGATTTTAAACCTTTGTCCCTGACTGTTGTAAGCCTTGTCCCTGAGTCATGAGGCAGGAGGTTGAGAGGTGTGTTTGCAGTAGCTGTGTGACATCTCTGTACAATCACACACAATGTTCTCCACCTCTAACACTGGCTTGCTACAGAGCCTAATAAGCTGCAGCTGCAGTTTGCACGTCCCTGTTGCTATTTTCAGTGCTGTCTTATTCCTGGGCAATGTTTGCCCTGCACTCCTGGGCCTGTTTGCCCGGCTTCCTTCGCTTACAATATTCAGCTGGTTTTGCACCAGGCTATTCGTTTTGAATATAGCTATGTTTTTGCTCTGGGCACAGTTTGCCTGCTGGGCAGTGCTAATTTAGCCCCGGGGCAAAGTTTTGAATATCTGACCCCCTGTCTGTAAATTTTCAAGTGCCTTGATGCATGAGTTTCTGGGACCAGTGAGTGGTATGTGTTTTATGAGACAATAATAATAAAGTTTGTGCAATGGTTTTTACTATTTAAATTGCCTTTGGAGCTTTATTGAACATTATAGAGAAGATGCTGACTGCTGACCCATTTCTGTTACTTGCCGGTAACAGATTGTTTCTCTGCTATTAATATCTCCCCTGGGTATAGTGCATTTCTCGACTACTGAACTTCTTGCTGTGCGTTGTTCTATGTTTTTAATCCTCCTCAATGCGTGATACTGATCCTGTGATCTTAATGTTAACACTGCACGAATGTATGAGCAGATTAGGTTCATGATCGTGAAGGCGTTGCCATGATCAACTCGCACATTCCCGCAGCTATTTTCAAGCTTTGGTTGAGATGCGCGGTGTGGAGGTTTTCAGCAGCAAGTAAGATACCTGTGGCTGTTTCTGTTTGTCAGATCTTGCTCAAATGCTTAAAGTTACCATTTTTTTATGCGACTTTGGCACCCCCATCCGCTTGATGCAGTGTTTTTTTGGGTGACTGGAGACTAATAGGGAACATCTGTTGGGGCCGTCAGGCCAGGAAGTCGCCAGAGCGCCTTTGCTGTGTATTTAAATTCATTTTTTTGCCAGCTGCCTCCTGTAGTTAAATGTTTGTATAAATACTATGGCTGCCAACTGTTTCCTGATCCCTGGGAAGCAGGGCAGGTGGACAGTCAATCGGTGATGTGCCGTGGCAGGGAACATTTTGCTGGAGCTTCACTTACTGCTACACCAGGGATCCACAGCCTGAAATTTAAAAACTATAAGGAGTAGATCAATAGTGAGGAATTTCTGTAGATACCATGTGAATTTTGCACTGTTTGTGTACTGGAGATTTATTTTTGACAATAAATATACATTTTTGACACTTTATGACACTGTTTTTTAAATGTGTTTACTTAACAAAAAAGTCTAACATTCTTCTGTAGAACTCAAAAACCATTGATACCACTGTGTACTGTTTACTGGTTGCCGAAAAGGTTTCCAATCCATTGGTTGTTGTTCCTTATGGTACTGGACTCTGAACCCTCTCGGCCATTCAGAATGCAGGAAATTTCCTATTTATTTTATAAATGTATTTAAACAGAGCTGGAACAGTTTTAAAGGGCTGAAAATGTCAGAAGGAGGAGCAAGTGACGTGGTTGGGGGGGGAGTGCTTGGGGGAGAGGGAGAATTAGGTTAAAAATCCCTTTGGGACATTAGATCAAGGGGATAAGTAGGAAACATTTTATGGGCAGGCTAGATGGACCCTTGGGGCTCGAGTCTCAAAGGTTGACACAGGGCTTACATCAAGTCCTGCATCAAACCCTGTGCTGCGCCGAACACATTGTCACACTTTGCACCCAATTCACAAAGGCTGCATGAATTTGTGACACTTTACCCTCTTTATGGCAGCTTGTGCCAACTATTTGGTGCAAACCCCTTGAAAAGGTCCCAAGATTGCTACACAGTTAGACCAGCAAAAAGCTGGTCTAACTCGTAGCATGTGGCACATGGGATTGAGAATCCTGATTGCTGGCCAGGGAATGTTGCAAGCCACATGCATCATCTGTCTGGAAGCACCCAGGGCTTGTGGCATCCCTATACATTTGAGAATCGAGCCCTTGGTCTTTATCTGTTGGCAATAGCTATTTTTCTGATTCTAAAAATAAAAAGAACAGAAATACAGAAAGTCTCATATACAGTGCAGGCAGAATTGTTTTAATATTACTTTTTTCAAACTTTTCACAAACGTTACAAGCTCACTTTATGGGAGTTCTGATGAAATACTGTATACAAACATACAAAATTAGCCAGAAGAAGAAGAAGGCCTTTTGGTCTTTCAATCAGATATCCAGCACTCCACACAAACACTTTTAGGCAATAAAAGGTTTTAAAGGTACTTTATTGTGGCAGGTTCAAAGAAGCTGACTAGAGTCCTGAGCCCCGGTGCTTCAGCCCTATCTGGGTCTTCATCAGAGGGGTGGATCTGCCCCCGATGAAGACCTAGATAGGGTTGAAGCACCGGGGCTCAGGTCTCTAGTCAGCTTCTTTGAACCTGAAACAAAAAAGTGCCTTTAAAACCTTTTATTGTCTTAAAGTGGTTGGATTGTGTGGAGTGCTAGATATCTGATCAAAATTGATGAAGTGGAGTGGCTGCCCTTCTAAGTACTGCTCCTGAACTTTTTGTGCTCAACTGAATTCTTTTCCCTTTTGGTCTATCCAGTTTGCTCAGTTGCAGAGCCTCTGAGCAACAGATTACTGTGGGCCCCACCCCCTTCTGCCAACCATGACCCTCCAATTCACCCTGCCCCATCCTCTCTTGAGACCACCATTGTCTTTTGATTGATGACCTCAGATGATAGCTCATTCCCCCCAACATTACCCACTCTGTAAAGAAGTGTCTCCAGACCTCTTTCTTGACCTCCCCCCCTACCAGTT
This sequence comes from Neoceratodus forsteri, assembly GCA_016271365.2. NCBI lineage: Eukaryota > Metazoa > Chordata > Ceratodontiformes > Ceratodontidae > Neoceratodus > Neoceratodus forsteri. The sequence goes on along the minus strand of CM057449.1, from coordinate 1,262,374,696 downwards.
TATAACAGTGTCCCTTGTGGTCCTGTTATCGCTGAGAAAAAAAAGGTTCCCAATATCCACCTTGTTTATACTCTTCAGGTACTGTACTTGAAGGCTTCAATCATGTCCCCTCTCTCCCTCCTTTCCTTGAGTGAGTGCATATTGAGTTCTCTCAGTCTGTCCTCATATGCCCTGACCTGCTGTCCCAGAACCATCTGTGTTGCCCTCTGCTGAACTGCCTCAAGCTGGTTAATGTGTTTCTTCAGGTAGAGACTCCTGTACTGCATGCTGTGCTCTAGGTACCGCCTCACCAAAGATCTGTGCAGTGGCAGATTAACCTCCTCCATTCTGCTTGTGAACCCTCTAGCATTACAGACAAGCAGTCTCTTTATCCTTGCTGATGCCTTTTTATACTATGCAGCCTGCTTTAGGTAGCAAGTAATGGTTATCCCCAAGTCATTTTCCTCCTCTGAGTCAGTGACTTTGACCCCTTCTAGACTGTACTGTGCCCTCAGGTTCTTTCTTCCTGTGTGCATGACCCTCCACTGCTTAGCATTGAGCCCTAGTTGTCATATGCTGGACCACCTCTTCAGCTTTGTTGTATCTTCTCTTAGGTCCTGCACCACATCAACTGTATCCACCCTCCCACATAGCTTGGTGTCATCCCAATGTCATTGATGAATACATTAAGCAACACTGGGCCAGGCACTAAATCACGTGGGGCCCCCCAATGAATTTACTCATAACTAAGAGCTCCCCAACTACCACATTTTGGGTAATACCACTAAGCCAATTTGCCACCCAGCTTATTAATTTGCTTCCCATTCCTAGGTCCTCCAACTTCCTGATCAACCCCAAGTCCTTTTTGCAGAGGCCTTGCTAAAATCCCGAGTATAGAATGTAAACCACCTGGCCCTTGTCCGCTGACTCTGTCAAAGAAACTAATCAGGTTAGTTTGATAGGATCTCCCTGACATAAACCCATGATGTTTCCCATCCTGGAGCCTGTTTGCTTCAATAATCCTGACTAGCCTTTCCTTCAGAATGATCTCTCTTAGTTTACCCATAATGGAGGTCAGACTGACCGGCCTGTAGTTCCCACAGTTATCCCTTAACCCACTCTTGTGCAGTGGTGTAGTGAAATGACAAAGGTACAAATTCATATAAGAGTATATCAAAACATATACAATTTATATAGCCTAGATGCCAGCTAAGGTGAATTTACATGCTTCAAAGCATGGCTCTGGCTAGACTATTATAAGAAAACACTGACCTTATATGGGCTTTATGGTCTTTGGTTTAATCAAAATTCTTCTAAACCATTAAAACCAGTTATGCTAAAAAGAGCATAATAAAACATCAAAAACAGAAGATCTTGAGACAAAAAGATACTGAATGAGTGGAGAACCAACAAAACTAAGGCCACCATATTCAAAGCTAGCTGTGTGTGCTTTATAGTCAGTAGCACTGCATGGCAAATAGCACACAGCTGGCCTTGTACAATATTCAGCCAGTTAGCACACTCTGACCTCCACACTAACCTTCTGAAAATGGGGCTGTGGAAGCAGAGAACAAAGTGACTCTGTGCTGAAATGGCCAACAGATGAATGTGGCTCACAGGAGAGACAAGTAGAGATAGTGTTGCACAAATGGGATAGTGCCAGAGTTTCTGTGGGCCGTATTCAGCCCTAGCATGCTACTGAGTCCATTGGTCATGCAAGGTGCTAAGAGGCCACTTGTATGCCCATTATAGGCTCATTACTATGCCTGTGCAACCCCTAGAACATCCACCCTGCCTAACAGTAAACTCCCTGGTGTCTAGTGGTCCCCCAACCCCTGATCACCCATTCTCATAGTGTTATGGATGTTCCCTTGTGTATAGTAGCCCCCCATCCCCCCAATCACCTGTTCCCCACAGTGTTATTATTTTATGGACTCAAACACATTCCTTCACTTTATTCAGGTGGAAATAGAGAAACACTACTTTAATAGACGGCCTTCTGGATTCTCAGATTGAAGGCCGCAAACCCAAAATATGGTAAAAACAAGGAAGTAGACTGGGTTGCAATATTTTGACCAAAGGAACATGTTATTTGTTATGGAAATTGTGGGACAGTATGCAAATGAAATATGATATCATATATGCAATGACAGTGTAATCCATGTAATGAAACTAATAATATGTATTTGTTTATTTCTGGTAATCGGGAAGGCTTCATTTGTGCTTTTGTTTATTCCCATTGTTGTCTATGTGTACCTACCTTGTTATCTTCCATCTCATCACTGTGCAGTCATGCACGTAGCAGTAAGTCAGGTGACACAGTACTTACTATTATTCAGAATTGTCTCACTGGGTTATTTCGTGTTTCATAAATATCATAATTCTACCCATCAATCATTTGTCCTCCTATCCTACTTTCTTGGCCCATCGCTGTATCACCATCTATCATTTAATGCAGCAGTTTATAATTTCCTTTCAAAACTGAAGTACCCTCCACCACAGCCTCACTTTTGTTATGGGTCTACCTTTGCACAGAACAAGTGAAGTAGGGGTGCGCAGTTCTCTTCCACAGACACAGGCCTTGTCTGGTGTTCTGCCCAACCCTGGTCGGTGTGGACTGACAAGCAAGTAGAGGTGAAAAAAATGTATTGGGTTATTCCTAACAACTGCTCTGTGTCTTATATCAACCAGCTAAACTAACAGCAGCTGCCTTAAAAATAACACTGTTACAGAGTGCATATGTATACTGTATATTCACTGCAAAAAATGTTGTTAATGCACTAGTTAGGGTTAAACTGACAAAAATAAGGAAATGTGGCATTAGGGCTTCCAACCCTAACACCCAGCCCCACCCTTCAGGCAGCAACAGGAAAAACCATTATGGTTTCACCTCTCCTGCATCTTCGCAAATCAGATGTAGGGTGTCCTTGGGGTTGTCAACCCTAATACTCACACCATTCCATCATTAAGGAAGCTGGGATATGTAGAGTATATGGGAATGGGATGAGTGTTAGAGTTGACAACCCCAAGGCACACCCCATGCCTGATTTGCAAAGATGCAGGAGAGATGAAACTGCAATGTTTTTTTCTGTTGCTGCCTGGAGCCACCCCCCCCCCCCCCAAGGCAGCAACAGGAAAAAATATTACGGTTTGACCTCTCCTGCATCTTTGCAAATCAGATGTGGGATGTATCTCGGTGTCAGCCCTAACACTCACACCATTCCCATATACTCTACATATCTCAGCTTCCTTATTGATGGAATGGTGTGAGCATTAGGTTGACAACCCAAGGCACACCCCACATCTGATTTGCTAAGATGCAGGAGAGGTGAAACTGTAATGGTTTTCCTCAAGGTCTACGGGGGTAGTAGGGTTTGAAACCCTATCACCACATTTCCCTACTTTTGTCAGTTTAACCCTAACTAATGCATTAATGAAGTTTTTTGCAATGAATGTCTTATATAATTTATGTTATGGTCACTAATTGCTTTATCTATGCATTGCATGTACATTGTGTACACTGTGAGATGCCTTGGATCTTATAAAGGCGCTGTGGATAAATTAATATTACTTTTACCTTTTACCTAACTCAGCCACCCTGCTTGTTGCTCAAAGCCAGTGTCGTTTTTTTTTTTTCTATTTGGAAAAAAATCACAGTGCCAATGACTTATATTAGATCTAAACAAGATGTTTGTTTGAAGCATGCAGCTCCACTGCACACTTGTATGCCCCACCTTGCTTTTGATCTTCTTGATGAAACTGAATATATTAGTTGCACATCTCTGAGTCAAAGCCTTGCCTGTGTGATTGAGAACAGAATGTTTTGCCTGATGAGGTACCATGTCATATGGTTAAGACTTAAGAAGGCAAACTGGCAGGAACTGCCCTGCAACATTAACTAATGAATCATGAAGCACCATCATTTACCACTTCTCATACATTCTCTCTCTACTGTTTCTCTAGCTTACCATTCTAGCTTCAGGTTGCTGTAAGGAAGAAATAATTTTAGAAACAGAAAGGGGAGTGAGAATTGAATATTAGAAACTGATGCATGCTGTACGTGGGCCAGAACATAAAACCAACTAATTAATTTGTCTCACAAATAGAGACAAGAGAGTAATCTCACATGAACTCTAACCTGGACATGTAAACCTTGTACATTTTCTATGCTTCATCATTGCAGCCACAGATTAAAACAGCAGCCAATGTTAAAAAAGAAAGGTACACTGCTCCTTTAAGAAAAAATAAACTAAGATATGAACTACCAAAAAGCTTGCCATTTCCAGCCTTGGCTTGATTAATGATTTTTCTGTCTAATAAAAGGTTCACAAACCATCTGTTTCTCTCCCTAATGCCTTGCCCAAAGGTTTTTCGTTCCTATTTCAGGCTTGGAGCCAACTGACATTCCGCTCTTTTTTTCCAGCCTTGTAAACAACCCCTTCTCTCTTTTTAATCTTCCAGTGCTGTTTCCTACCCATCGTTATGCATATTCATCCTGAGTAAACATTTTTAGTGTCTACACTTAATCTCTTCCACTAGCAATTACTGCTCTATGCTGTTTTGTAATGCAGAAGGGCCAGCGCTTTCCCTTCTAATAACAGCTGGGTCGCAGATGGGGCCTGCAGTCATTGTAGAAAATAAAAATTTACAAGATGCCAGTGGAATTTATTTCAGTTTTATGGAGTCACCGGAGGAACCTTTCTGTTATCCGCCTTTAGTGAGCACTGCAGGCACAAGGCATGCTTTTGACATTTAATCAAAGGGGGTCAGGTAGGGTCTGGAAGAACACAAGGGGAAAAGCAGGTGGATCATATTAGGTAGTGCCATGGTTAATTTATCGAAAAACGATTGGCTTAGATGTACCCAGCCAATATTTGACATCATGTGTATATCTTGTTTAACATCCTGCTACTAAATTGTTAACCACTGTGGAGAGCCAGTGGGCTGTTTTACAAACCATTATGGAGTGAAGCAGGTGTATGGCTTTTGGGATGTGTATGAGTCCATTTGCTGAATGCAAAAAACAATATCTTAACTTTTTTTCTCCTATGATTTTAAAAATAACCTTCTATTAAATGTTGGATTGAAACATATTTATTGTCTCACTTATCCCAAAGGACAGTGAAAAAAATCCACAGGAGACTGTCATGTATACGTCAACTGGAGAAGGAATGCTTTGCAAGATTATGTTGTAGGTTGCAAATTTGCTCAGTTGCAATAAACAGCCCTTTCTTATTTCCCTTTCTTGAGCAGGGGAACACTCCTGACCAATCAAAGTGCTCCTTTATTTTGCATGTGAGACACTCTTATTCTATAAGGAGTGTCTCACGTGCAGTTGCCCTGGAAACTGGCACACTCATTGAAGATTTTTAAAATTTTTAGTATAGTATTGATCAATCTAAGTCAATAATATACCAATACCACCTCTGAAACCACTTCTATGGTTGTAAGAGTGGTCTTACCATCATCCTTAGGATATCAGAACCACTCACCTTTGGTTCATAGTTCTCATACCTTAAGAATGTGCATAAAACCACTCTTATAACCACACAAGTGGTCTCAGAGGTGGTATTAACATACCAACTGTGTGTGAATTGTTGCTTCTGCCACTTGGGCATAAAACCTGTAACCATTAAGCAAACCTTTGTTCTTTAATAGTTAAGGCAAGCTTTGAAAGTATTTTAAAAGCTGAGAACAGTCACTGATCTTGGTGCAGACCAACCTGTATACCTTGTAATTCCTGCTCTGCACAAGTCACTGAAATATTTCTGTAGAGTGGTTAGCAAGGAGAGAGGGACAATTTGCACAAGGCTGGGGCATAATCAAATTTCTAGAAAATGTGATGAGAAAATACAGAAACCTGATTGGCTAATGACATTCTGGTGCAATTTGTTTATGTGCCAACACCACCATGTGGAACACAAGATTCAGTATCACCTTGCCTTATTACAAGAAATATCAATGGTCTACCTTTGAAATCCTAAAATTCTAACCTGCAGCCATGTTTTCCTCCATTTCAGTTGTCAAAAGTCAAAAGTTGTTAACATTATAAAATTAAAGTCTGTTCCTTGTGCACATGTTCCTAGCATATCACACAGATTCCTCAGTAGACAATTACTTAGCTCCCAGGCTCTAAATTAAACGTTAGCAACTTTTTTTCTTTAAAAAAACTGTGATCCTTAACATGCAGCTGCTCACACAGAGACAGTATAGTGCAGTGGTTTAAGGCTCTAAGCTACAAATCTGTTGACATCCAGCAGACCACACCTGGGTTTGAATCCCACAGCTTCCCCTTACATGCTGTGTGACCCTGAGCAAGTCACTTATCTTCCCTGTGCTCCCAGGTCACACTTGTAAAAAAGCTTTCAGCTTAGTGTGCTACTCCTGGTTAAATAACTAAAAAAAAAACATTACCACCTTTTTCCCCACTAGCATGTCACAGTCACTATGTTCTAGCTTCCCACAAAAACAGCAGAGAGAAAAGTTTGCAAAATGTTTTCATTATTTTTTTCCTTAAAAAAATGAAGCTCAATCCATTTTCTATTATTGATTTTCCAAGCACAATAAGACCCGCCCAGGTGTTGGGTGTTGGGGATACCCACACTTTCAGTAACTGTAAGGCCCTCTACCTGTGACATTTGGAGTCACTATGGCTCTGGTCATGTGGGTATCTCTCAAACACCCTGTTGGGTCTTATAGTTTTACATATTACATGACTGAACATTAATGCCTACTAAGTTCTACTAGGTGAGAAACCCAATTACTCACTCCAGTGACATCACACAGTGGGTAACAGTTGACTGACATGTCGATTAACAAATCATTATTCACTGAGTCATGTCACTGCAGCAAAATTACTGTATAGTAATTGACATATTAGTTACTTGTTACCCACTGCATGATGCCATATATGCTGCTCTCTGCCTGCAAATTAACGTCAAGCTGCAGCAAAGTAACTTAGCTCCCAACACCACTGATTAAAAATAGTCTTTCACACTATATAGTTTTACATATTACATGACTGAACATTAATGCCTACTAAGTTCAACTAGGTGAGAAACCCCATTACTCACTCCAGAGACATCACACAGTGGGTACCAGTGGACTGACAAGTCTATTAACGAATCATTATTCACAGAGTCATGACACTGCAGCAAAATTACAGTATAGTAATTGACATATTAGTTACTTGTTACCCACTGCATGATGTCATATATGCTGCTCTCTGCCTGCAAATTAACATCAAGCTGCAGTAAAGTAACTTAGCTCCCAACACCATTGATTAAAAATAGTCTTTCACTGAATGTGAAACCAAAGTCAAATGAACCTGCATACTACTCAAAGTAACACTGCCCCAACAAAACAAAACTTGCATGAATTTATAGCAAGTGTCACCAAATGAAAAACAGCACTTGTTTCTCCTGGATGAAACAATGCACACTGACTCAAGAAGCTCTGATTCACATTATATAGGATTTATTGATGTGCACAAAATCTGAGTGCAAATTATTTATAGACACAGTGTGGCAAAGGACAGGAAAACAGACATTAGCTAGCATCCTAGTGTGCTAACGTTTTGTGTGTTGCACTTCATCAGAGCAGAGTCAGCCATGCCATGCCTGTAAGTAGTTTGCACTGAGATTTTATGCACCTCAATAAAGCCTATGATGTGAATCACAGCTTCTTGAATCAGTGTTTATTACTTCATCCAGGAGAGGTGAGTGCCATTGTTCCATTGGCTGCCTCAATTGATTTAATTTAAAACTGAGCAACACCATGCTAGACAGCGTGATTTTGCCACCTGACACAACATAACATTATAGCAACGGTTCAACAGAAACAAGCAAATATAAATGAAACTATTAACCATTAACTCCTAAAGCACTGTCAAACCAGGCATTCAACTCAAACAAACAGTAATCCTATAATTAAAACACACTTCATTTTGCATACAGCAACTCAAACAGTCACTATTACACTGTTAGAAATTACTGTACATAGTTGCAGTCTTCAAAGAAACAGCTATGTTTACTTAAAAAAGGAAAATTACATGCTTCATGAGGACAGCAGCAATGCTTCAGACGTACTGTAGCTCATGGAAGCAGACACAGTATTCTCATAGCTGAATCCAGTCAATCAATCAATCAAGGCCAGCACAGCACAGAGAAAACCTGGACCAGAGATCAACAGAACAGGGTAACCCGGACCAGAGCTACTCTCAGTTAAAACAGATCTAACTAAATGAAATGCTTTTCGTAAATACTGGACTGGATTCCATTAAATAAAAACACTTGTTTGTCTCCAGCACTCAATATTGTAAACACATATCCTCCTAACCATGTAGTATAACTCATTAGGCATACAGTATGGGATGTGAAGAACTTGGTGGTAATTTTATCTAGGGAAGCTGAAGGCAGGATATGCTAGCTTTCTCTGCCCCCAGCATCACTCAGTGAAATTGCCACCTTGTTCTCCACACCTCTATGCATAGACCTTTAAATATTACATGGCTGACCCTATAACCCACTGATTTTTAGACACTGAGAAACCCCATTACTCACTGCAGTGACATCATACCATTACTTGCAAATAATTGACATGTCAATTAACACACCGTTATTCACTCAGTGATGTTACTACATTGGTCAACAGTGGGTTATTTGGTATGCCAATCATCCATTATCCACTGCATGATGTCACACATACAGTACTGTTCCCTATTTGTAAAGGCAGACTAAAGTCAAGCTACATAAGCCAAACTAAGTAAGCATCCCTTCATTCCATTGATGTCGCATACTGTTTCATTGCTTGCAAAACCAAAGCAATAAGAACCTGCCCGCAACATAAAATAACACTGCCCTCCAAAAAAATCACATGAACTAACAGAACAAGTACTGCAAAAAGAAGAAAATTAACCAGACTTCTTAACCATAAATCACTGAAGCAATTTCAGATCAGGCATTCAACACTAGCTACCAGTAACCCTGTGATTTAAACTCACCTAATTTTAGCATACAGCAACAGCATTTCCAGTAAGAACATGCATACTGACAGTTTTCAGACAAAAGACTTTATTTTCTTAAAAAAAAGAAAATGTGCATGCTTTAATAGGAAAGCAGAAAAGCTTTAGACACAGCACACAGCAGCAGACAGTGTTCCTGTAGCTAAAGCCAATGACTAAATCAATCAATCCATCAATCAAGTCAAGGACAGTACAGAGAAATTCTGACCGTAGATATACTATCAATGGAACAGGATAATCTGGACTAGAGCTATTATCAGTCAGAACGTGATTAAATATGAAATGATTTAAAAGAAATCTGGACTGGATTCTGTTAACAACAACAAAAAAAACTCTTCTTTTCCTCCTGCACGCAACATTTTGAACAGATTTCCTCTTTCCCATGTAATACAACTTATTAGGCAAGAGGTATGAACTTTGAGGTAATTTCATCTTGTGATATTGGGGCAGGGTAAGTCTCTTGGCCTTCAGTCTCATGGCATACTGTGCCCCCCGCATCACTCAATGAAGTTACCACCTTGTTCTCTGCACCACCATATGCCACTTCTGTGTCATCTGCACTGCCTACCGGTGCAGTGGCACATCACCATCAAGATAGGCTTCTTGACATACAAGGCCCTACGTGATTTGGGCCCTGGTTACAGGAAAGATCTCCTCTCCTTATATATCCCAGTCTACCCCCTGTACTCTGCTAAGGTGGGTTTCTTGGACATCTCTGAGCTAGGTTGGAATTGTCATGGGACAGTACTTTTGGGGTGACTGCCCCATTACTTTATAACTCTCTTCCAATTTATGTACATGAAGCCCTCTTGACTGAGGCCTCAAAGGGATTGAATTCTAGCTGTTTGAACTAGCTTATTTAGTCTTTTCTTTAAGTCTCTGTTTGTTGGTGTTAAGCTCCCAGTATTACTTATTCAGTCTGTTATGGTATGTATTTTTATGTTTGCTTGCACGCATGTGCAAGAAACATAGTGCCATCATCAGAGATTTCGGAGGTGTGTCACCTCCTCCTCCAATTCAGTCAGTGTGTTGGCAGGTGCTTGTCGAAGTTAATGCATTCTGGAGCTGCTCTAAGACAAGCTCCAAAATGCAGTGGCATACAGTTGAAAGGGGGAGCTACGCTGAGTGAGCAGCGATAAGATATCAGCTGCTCACGCGCAGCTTCCCCCCACACACACATACAGACGACACATGCGCGCGGCGTGTCTCCCGCACGTTATTTACTGTATACGACGGGTGGCCAATCCCCGCAGATGTGCTGCCTCCCACCTCCCCCAAAGCCAGGCCACGCCTGGGTGCCAACCCCAGCGCAAGGGTAATGATATAGCTGATGGGGTGCCCAACTCGTCGGCGGCACTGTCCCAACCCCTGAAGTGCTGCCGCTGGGAGCCCACCCAGCGTGGCAAGCAACTTTAGGCCAACGGAGGTGCCCAATCCTGTCGGCTGAACGCACTTCCCCAACCGTCCCTTGTGCCATGCTGGGAGCCCACCCCAGCATGGCAATGTCCCACGTCACCGCTTTTTTTTTTACCTGTAAAGAAAAAACAGTCCCACGTAGTCTCCCCCGCCCTCCCACAACCCGCACCCACTCACTGCGCACCCAGTCTCCCCACACCCCTCACCCCATACTACCTCTGGAGCTTGGCGCATGATCTTCGGTGGATCGGGAACACGGCTGCACTCTTCAAAGCTGACCACGAACTGAGGAAATGCCAGTAAGCTGTATAATGGGCTAGATAGGGGGGTTTCAACTTTGTTGCATATCTCAGGCATTTTTTTGAATTTTTGCACCAAATTTTCAACATGGGGTTTTTGGGACCCCTTCTCATGATTGATGTCACTGTCATGGCATTATTCGGGCCCAAAGGGTGATTTCGCAGTCACTGTGCAGTTACTGCACAAAATCACCCTTTGGGCCTGAATAACACCATGACAGTGAAATCATTCATTAGAAGGGGTCCCAAAAACCCCATGTTGAAAATTTGGTGCCAAAATTCCAAAAAATGACTGTTTTACGAGCGTGCATTGAGCAGTTCCTACGCAGGCTCGTAAGTTCACAAATTTTCAATATTTTCACTCCAGATTTTCAATATTGCCATTTTACCACACCTTCTTATGAGTAGTATAGTTGTCATTTTTCACATCTCACCCAAAATGTGTTTCCGCCCATGTAGCGCACAATGGCGCAGTCGGTGTGCAAGATCAATGTATGGGACAAATTAAGAAAATCACAGTGACACTGTTCATGAGGTGAGGTGTTAAAATGGCTATGTTAAAGATTTGGTGGAAAAATTCCAAAAAATGACTGTTTTATCAGCGTGCGTTGTACAGTTCCTATGCACGCTCGTAAGCTCGTGAATTTTCAATATTTTCACTCCAGATTTCCAACATTGCCATTTTGCCACACCTTCTTATGAGTAGTACAGCTGTCATTTTCACATCTCATCCAAAATGTGTTCGTCCCATGTAGCACACAATGGCGCAGTCGGTGTGCTAAATCAATGTGCAGGATAAATTAAAAATCACAGTGACACTGTTCATGAGCAAAGGTCTTAAAATGGCTATGTTGGAAAATTTGGTGAAAAATTCAAAATGACTGTTTACAAGCGCAAGTTGTACAGTTCCCATGCACGTCAGAAGTTCATTTAATTTTCAATATTTTTCACTCCAGATTTTCAACATTGCATTTTTACCACACCTTCTTATGAGTAGTACAGCTGTCATTTTTCAAATCTCACCCAAAATGTGTTTCCGCCCATGTAGCACACAATGGCGCAGTCGGTATGCGAAATCAATGTATGGGACAAATTAAGAAAATTACTGTGACACAGTTCATGAGCAGAGGTCTTAAAATGGCTATGTTGAAAATTTGGTGAAAAAATTCCTAAAAATGACTGTTTTACGAGCATGCGCTGCGCAGTTCCTACACACACTCGTAAGGTCGCGAATTTTCAATATTTTCACTCCAGATTTTCAACATTGCCATTTTATTACACTTCCTTAAGAACAGTACAGCTACAATTTTTCATATGTCGCCCAAAATGTGTTTTCGCACATGTAGCGCACAATGGTGCTATTGGTGTGCGAAAGCAATGTTTAGGACAGATTAAGAAAATCACAGTTACACTGTTCATGAACAGAGGTCTTAAAATGGCTATGTTGAAAATTTGGTGACAAAAGTCCATAAAATGACTGTGATACGAGTGAGCATTGCGCAGTTTCCACGCCCCTCATTACTTCATGACTTTGTAATATTTTCAGTCCAGATTTTCACTAGTGACATTTTTCCATACTTCCTTATGAACAGTACAGCTGTCATTTTCTCAACATGGCTGGAAGTGTGTTTCCACAGTTTCACAAAGAGAGATGCGTATGCTGTGGGAAATCATTGTTCGGCAACAGATAAAGAAAACACAGTGACACTGTTCATGATCGGAGGCACCAAAATGCCTGAGTTGACAATCTGCTGTAAAAATCCCCAACCTAATTATAATACATGTGTGCGTTGTACAGTTTCTATGTAGCGCCGTGACGCCACCTATTTTTTTATATTTTTAGTACAGATTTGCAACATTGCCATTTTTACACCTCCCCATGAACAGTACAGCTGTCATTTTTACATCCTGTTCGAATGTTTTTGCACCTGTGGTGCTAAATGCCGAGTCACTGTGCATAAGCAGCTTTCGCTAACAAACTGATATTCCCCTGTTCATGAGGTGGGTCACAAACAAACATGTTGAAGATTTGGAGTGAAATACCAACAATGCCTGAGGTATTAGGGTTTCCAACTATAACGCCCAACCCTGTAGAGAATGACGGGCATCAGGGATGTGACTTGGGATTCTTGCCTGTGATGCTCATACCATTCCACACCCTGCAGTCAGTGAGAGGCATCGAGGTATGCCTTGACCTCTTCGGCCAAACTTCACCCCATTCTCCCATCTAACCCATCTCACCATATTTCTGAATTAAATGGGGTGCGATAAGGGCCAAAGACCCCTATGGAACACTGTGGCACTTGTCAGTGTCTGCAGGGTGGGGTGTGGTGAAATGGCATGGTCGTCATGCCTGACGACCCAAACGCACACCCCAATGCCTGTCACTCTCTGCAGGGTGGTGGTGGAGTTGGCTTCAGTTCAATAATTCACTGCCATTCCTATTACGCAGCTCTGTAACTTCTACACTACCACTGCCAATGCCAGCAAGCAAACATTCGGCATTGACAAATGCTTGTTTAATATGCTACTGTATGTTTGACACCCTAAACCTTTGTGATATGGTTCCAATAAATAAAACTTGCCTTGCCTAGCCTATGCAAATTTCTTGATATGATCTGATGAGGGAATTAAGTAGCTACAGTACTAAAAGCTGCTACTAACTCTGTAAGAGTTCCTTTATCAAAGACTCATTCTTTGCTATGACTGGCTGTCTTTTTAAGGCTGCTTAGCAAAGCTAAAAGCAATCCTTTTGTTAACAGAGTTGTGGGTATGGCTAAAACAGGAAAAGGTGAATTACCCAATTTAATTTCCTCCAAGAGTTAACAAATAAACAGGTGATGACCTGTGTGCAGCTGTAATGTAAAGCTATTAACAGTACCTGTACTAGCGACACAGTATTGCTTTGGCCCATTTTAATGTGATCATGTTAAACATAGAAACATAGAATTTGATGGCAGATAAGGACCTTGTTATATGTATTTGTGTTCCTAATTTTTCAGCCTTAACCTTTTTTGTGTGGTTTAAATCCATTCTGGGCACTCCCTATCTGGGTATCCATTCTATGAGCACTTCAGACTATGTTTATGTTTCACATTGATCTGGGTACCCATCTCTTTGTAGTCTTATAGTGTACCAGGTTTACACTGTTCACTAACAAAATAGGGTCAAGTATTTGTTTTGTTTATTTGGCTGTGGTACTTCATATCATTGGCTCTCTTCCCCTCTTAAACACTGGGCCCTTAACCTCTGAGGACTTCTCTATGTCTAACTTCCTAGCCTATAGACAACCTGCTATGTTAATTCACCATCTTTTGACACACCAATACATACTAAGGTTGTCTTACTTTATTAGGAGACCGCTCTAGGGACATACCTCAGTTAATCTATACATCAAATACAGTCCTGTTATCTGCCTACAGTATATCTCACCCATCTCCTATCTGCAGGAGATATTAAGCTTATGCCAGATTCCACCTCTACCCAGTCTCCCTCTCTTCAACCCACGTCCTGGCAAAATACCAAGTGCCTAAAAACAGATCATCTTAATATAAGAGACCTGGTTCCCAAAATAGATGAGCTTATTGTGCGGGTCAGACACAACCAACCAGATGTTCTAGGGACATCTGAGACATGGCTAAAACATACGATTCCAGACAACCTTTGTGCTCCATCTGGGTATAGTTTCTTCCACTGTAAATACACAGGTCTGAAGAAAGGGGAGGCACTCTGATTTATTATAAATGGTATTTGAATGTAATAGCTCCAAACTATCCTCACCCACCTAGATCCCCTACTGAACATTGCCACTCTGTGCACTCACTTGGTGGTATAAAAAAATTATGTCTTGTCTGTGTCTATATCCCCCCATTTGGAAGTGTGAACCTGCTGTCCTCTCTGATCAGGTATGTTGGCTCATTGGTCAAAAATGATGAGTTCATTCATTTTGGTGACATTAATATAAACTGCCTTAATGATTGTAATAAACCCATGGTGCAAGACGTAAGTAAACTCAGTCTGGCCCAAGTTATCTCTGAGCCCACCTGAAGCTCTATAAAATGTATGTGCTGGGCAAAGCCAATAAATGTCTCCCCAGAATTATCCTGTTTAGAAATTGCTCTAACCTGAATCCCAAACTTTTCAAGTTAGCAGCAGATAATATTGATTGGTTTCATCTGAGGTTTCTGATGTCAGTCTAGCAGTCACCTTTTTCCACCTCAGTATTAGTGACTGTCAAGATAAATTTGGCCCCATCACAAGAAGAAGAGTGAATGACCCTGTCTCCAACTAACTGGACCAACCACTGTTAACTAAGTTCATTGAGAGACAAAAAGTGGTTTGAGTTCAAGGACTTCTCCTCCATTATTCACTGGACTGCTTATAGGGCATTACAGAATGATTGCAAAAGAGCAATCAGGCATAAAGAAAAACTCTTATTGCAGGAAACTTTTCAACTCCACTGCCCCAAACCCTAATCTTTTCTGAAAGCATGCAAAGAAATGTTCTTTGTCCAGTGGTCATCTTCCCCCAACACATGATTTTAACTGGCATAAATTGTAATGATAGTTCCACCATAGCTAATATATTCAATTGTTATTTCTCTGACCTCTCTTCCTACACGCTGGCCTTCCCTGATCTGCCTTCACCATCATCTAGCAGTGAGTCCCTTCCTGGGTCCCCCCATCTGATGAACACACCCTTTTTATTTTAAGTGGGTCAGTTCTGTTGGAGTTCACAGACTCCTGCTTCAGCTTTCCAATTCAAAATCAGTAGTGTCTGATGATACCGTGCCTAAACTCTTTAAAATTGCAGCTGATGAGTTAGCCTCCCCTGTTGCAAAGTTAATCAACTTAACCCTATCCTATGGAGTAGTACAGTACCTGAGTTATGGAAACCTTCTCTCATTGTTCCAATGTTTAAGAATGGGAACCATAAACTCTTAAACAACTATAGGCCATTCTCCATCCTCCCAATATTAAACAAAATACTTAAAAAAAGTGTTCCCTCCCAGCATACTAATTAACTCTCCATGTATGGGCTTCTTTCTTCTACACAGTATGGTTTCTGCAAAGGGCATAGTATCACAGCTGCCTTCACACAATTACTGATAGTACTGCCTCTGCAATGGATTTGGACAGTCTCACGGGTGCTGTCATTGTAGATATAATGAAAGCTTTTAACTTTGTTGATCACACCCTGATCTGTGGCAAACTTGTTAGCCTGGGAAGTGTATGTACTGCGATCCTTTGGTTCTGCAGCTATCTTGCAAACCATTCCCAGAGGATTAACCCTTAGACTGCTGACAGAATTAGAACATATAGGAATCTTGGACTGATATATCAGTCTGTGGCACAGCAAGGGTTAAATAAGATTCCTCTCTGTCTGACCCTAACCCAGCCCTGGTGGAGGTTCCACAAGGCTCAGCCTTGGTCCCCTCTTATTTGTCATGCGCATAAACTCTAAATTAACACTTTCCAACTGCTGTGCTATTCTCTATGCAGACAACCTGGTCCTCTATACCTGATCTAAAAGTATAGGTCACATAAGTCAAACCTCCAGCTTGTGCACAAGCAGCTGTCTGCTAACCTGACCTCCCATGCTTGACTTGCCATAGCCTGAGGCTTGCTCCTCCCCAAACTCCTTTATGAAGCCTCAGTTTTCTCAGCTGCCTCAAAATTCACTCTCCTTAGATGGACGGTTACTTATAACAACATTTGATGATTCACAAAGGCATCTCATTGGCTCTCCAATCATTGTCCCCCTACAGCAGGCTTGGTTGGCTTCCACATCTCCTCGCTTCGTGATCACATTTTGGGGGCATAATCCTTAGTAAAATACATAGTCGCTAGCCATACCCCTTGCTTCACTCCTCAAACCTATGAACATTGCATCCCCTCTGAGGTCTGTTAACGATGCCATAACCACAATCCTCAAATGCAGAACAAGTTCAGGTGAATCTTCTTTTGTTCATGAAGCCCCAAAGTTATGGAATTCCATACCCTCTGAAATCTGCCTCTGCCCCTTAATGGCTACATTTTGTCTTACATATCGTGAACATTTCCTTAATTTGGTAAGTTGCTCATGTCCCTGTAGTGAACTACTTCTGAGCTGCATCAAGTTAATAATTCACTTTTGCCTTCAAATGTATTCTACTACTTAGCCCCTTGTGTAGCCTCGTTCCATGTGATTACATGTGTCATTGTTGGTTATTTTTTATAATTTCTCTTCACAATGATACAATTGTTCATTTAATTCCTGTTTTTATTTAATTTTTGCATTGCACATTATTGTTCTATATTGTATATACTGCCTTGTTTATCATCTTTTGTGTAACCTTCATGGTCATGCCTAAAAATAGGCATCTGATTGCAGAGTGTACATAACTGGTTAACAAAAACTAAATAAATAAAGCTATACAAGGTGCAAGGATCCATAGCATAATAAAGCAAGAAGTTTAGGAACTATTTGTAGAATAAATGCTGCTAGGAAATGTAGTTGTTTGCCAACAATGAGGTAGTAGTGGTCAAATAACTATTTTTCCCAGAATGCTGCCTTTTTTCTATACTGTGGCTATAATGTGATCCTGTAATAGCCTAGACTTATCCGATTGTCCTGATAACTTAAATACCTAAATAAGCCTTGCTTCTTACCTTTTTAGTGTTGTTTACTTCCTAAGCAACTTTTATTACGTATGTGGCCTCTTTAACATTCTAAACAATGGGGTCTTGGTTCACATAATATTCTATTAACAAGAAATCAAATGTGACGGGTCTAAAAATTGACCTTACATTGCTGTATACAAAAAAAGTAGTCCAGTTGTGCTTTGCTCTCATTGTTTTTTGCATTCGCTTGCGCATATACACAAGGAACATCTTGCAACAGTGTGCCTTTTGGAAATGTGTGACCCCCCTCCCAAACCCAGTGCTCAGTGTAGCAGGCATGACCCTGCCGGACCAATACATGCTGAGCTGTGTATGACAGCAGTTCGGCTGTGTTGGCATTCACATCAAAGATAAGGTCCGCTGCAATCAGCGGTGGTAGCGTGTATGCAATTAGCATACACATCAGCTGAACTGGTGTCATCCACAGCTCGGCATCAAAGCCCTCCCACTTCCTCCCTCTGCTAATGTCCTCCCCCTCCCTGTTCTCTCTGGTCCCAACCTTGTGTGCCGAGGGGGGTGCCCAATCCCACTTGGCTCATGCACCCCCTCAGTACAGTGTGTGGCTGACAGTGGTGTCCAATCCCCCGTCAGCTGCAGCCCCCCCAAAAAAAAAACTAGTTGACATGCTGGAAGCCCACCCCAGTGTGCTCATGCTCCCCCCCCACACATACACTGTATAGCTGGTGGGGGTGCCCAGTCCCCGCCGGCTCCAGTACCCCCCCAGCAAGCACATAGGTGGCACACTGGGAGCCCACCCCAGCATGCCAGCAGCATCTGTTTTTTTATTTGTCCCCTGCCTGCCAACCAGCACCCACCCTCTGCACTCCCACCTCCTCCCACATGCCCTCACCTAGGTGGCATGCTGGAGCCCACCCCAGCATGCCAAAAGGATCCATTTTCTTTTCTTTTTTTTTTTAATCCAGTAAAACAAGAAAATGGTCCCTCTGTGAGTCCTTGCCCCCCCGCCAACCCACACCCACCCTCTGTGCACCCACCTCCTCACACCTCCCTCACCCCATACTTACTTCCAGAGCCTGGCGCTATGATCATCAGTGGACTGGGAACACGTCTGCACTCTTCAAACTGACCACGAACTGAAGAAATGCCGGTAAGCTGTATAATGGCATAAACTGTTTTTTTTTCAACTTTGATGCATATCTTAGCCATTTTTGGGAATTTTGGCACCAAATTTTCAACATGGGGTTATTGGGAACCCTTCTCATGAACTGAGTCACTGTCATGGCGTTATTTGATCCCAAAAGGTGATTTCACAGTCACTGTTCGGAATCACCTTTCAGGACCAATTAATGAAACAACAGTGTTGGTGTTCATGAGGTGGGCTCTCAAAAAGCCTATGTTACACATTTGGTGAAAAAATTCTAAAAAATCACTGTTTTAAGAGCGTGCATTGCGCAGTTTCCATGCACACTCATAAATTCGTGAATATGCAATATTTTCACTCCAGACTTTCAACATAGGCATATTTCCACACCTCCTTATGAGCATTGCAGCTGTCATTTTTCACATACTGCCCAGAATGTGTTTTTGCGCTTCTGGTGCAAAATAGCGTGGTTGCTGTTGGAAATCAGTGTTTGCAACAGAGTAAGACAATAACAGTGATGCTGTTCATGAGCAGAGGTCCTAAAATGCCTATGTTGAAAATTTGGTGGCAAAAGTCCAAAAAATGGCTGTGTTATGAGCGTGCATTGCACAGTTTCTACGCACACTCGTAAGTTTATGAATTTGTAATATTTCCACTCCAGATTTTCAACATCACCATTTTCCCACATCTCCTTATGACCAGTGCAGCTGTCATTTTTCACATCCTGGCCAAAATGTATTTTCGCACTTCCGGCGTACAATAGCGCGGCTGCTGTGGGATATCATGTTCGGTACAGAGTAAGAAAATCACAGTGACACTGTTCATGAGCAGATGTCCTAAAATGCCTATGTTTACAATTTGGTGCAAAAATTCCAAACAATGACTGTTTTATGAGCATGCGTTGCGCAGTTTTCACGCGCACTTGTAACTTTGCAAATTTGTCATACTTTCACTCCAGATTTCCAACATTTGCATTTTCCTACACCTCGTTATGAAAAGTTTAGCTGTCATTTCTCACATCCTGACTGAAATGTGTTTTCACACGTCAGACGCAGAATAGTGTGGTCACTGTGGGAAATCGGTATTCGGTGCACAGTAAGAAAATCATAGTGACAGCGTTCATGACCAGAGGTGACAAAATGCCTATGCTGAAAATGTGGTGAAATAATTCCACTGAATGACAGTTACAAGTGTGGGTTGCACAGTTTCCACACAGGCTCATTCCCCTGAGCACATCCAGGGCGTCAGGGTTCCTAAAACAGACACTTCAGAAGTATGAGAGTGAAATGTTGGCCAGATGCAAGAGGAGTTGCAAAGAGGTACTCTATTGGTATATGGATGCTAAAGGGACATGGATACAACTGGGGGCCAAACGCCAATGCAAATAACTGCAAGTGAACGTTTGGCATTGACAAATGCTTGTTATGTAACTACTGTAGAAACCTTGGATGAAAGTCATGTGTTACATATTTTTTAGAGTCATAAGTTCAAACTGATAGCTTTCTGACATCTGTAAGTCCATGTCAAATCAAGTTAAGTCATGCCAATGCCTTTGTTATTTTCAAGTGACTAACTAAACATCCTTAGACTTGCCTAGTTTTGTTTTTCTTTTAACATAACTAATTAATCTGGAGAGCCATAACGAAAACTCCAATCAAGTGTGTGTGTGGGTGTGGGGGGAAGGAAGAGACTTGCAGCTAGGAGTGCTGTGAAGTTTACCTTGTCTGGCAAACTGTTAGCAAAGTGATACACTTTGTGCCACACATGCACTTTGACAACAATGCACAGTGCAAAGTACATTTTTTAAAAAGGTTCAAAAGTCTTAAACAAGTAGGTTCCCATTCACCACCCCCTAGCAACACCCTATACCATTCCTCTCCATCCCACAGCCTCATCTAGTATCCTGATGACACCCCACCCACCCACTCAGCAGCACCCAATCTCATGTCCCCTCCAGCCCAGGAAAAATAATAAAACATCCCTTCCCTTACCCACTTAACACCAGATCCCACCCCACCACATATCATTGCCCCAAACAAAAAAATGAATGCAACCTCCCCTCTCCCACCCTCACAATGCCCAACTTCCCATGCCACCCAACAAAAAGATACGTACAATAACTGTTGCAGACAGAGAGACAATGACTGGCACAGGCCCTTCTTCCACTACCTGGCCAGCCACCAAGATGACATCAAAATTTTCCCAGAATCATAAAACCTGGTAGGCAGCTCCACATCACTTTATAAGGAAACAAAAATTGATCAATGAAGGAGAGAAGGTGGCTTCTGAATCAAATACCATGCTGAGATGAGTGAGAACAGAGACAGCTGACACTACAAATTCATTGAACTTGCAGGGAAAAAGCATGTGTAAGAAGAGGGGGTGGTGGGGACAAAATTGGGAAATGGAGGAGTCATCTTGGAGACAGAATTACAGAAGGGCCTGCCACCAACCACATCCACTGAGCATTTGAAAGAGCAGCTCCCAATTAGCCATGGCTCAGTGATCTTGTATTGGTAGTATATAGGAAAGACAGTTTGCAAAACAAGCCATTTATAGGATCTTTTAAAAGGATACAAGGAGATACAGGGATATAGGCAGAGAGCAAATGCCTGAATTGTTTTTTTTGTGTGTGTGTGTGTGTGCGTGTCTCTTTCGCAGCCACATGCATATACTCTAAAACCACAAAACCTACTGTGCTGAATCACAGGTAGCAAATGCACATGTTTGTCTAGAATACAAAACAGAGAAAGGCTGCAATCTGAAAACTTATTCTGGTGTCGCTGAAATCAGCAAGGGCTTGCATATACAAAACAGACTACAAAGACACACACACACACACACATATACACAAAGAGATTTGCAAAGCAAAAATTTTGTAGAAAATTATTAAGCTTTAATTAAGATGAAAATTAGGAAAGCCAACTCCATGGATGCCCTGAACACCACCCCAGCACTTTGTATCAACAAACGTTTAATTGGGGGTGCAAAATGTTATGTAGAGCTGGTTGAACAGGCATAACCAGAACAAAAATCCACCCAAAACAGTCTTTTTCCTTTGTTCTGCATTTTAAATGGAGAACAATAAACTACAGACATGCATGTGACTCTACTACTCTTGTTCTCTGAGCACCTTTTGCATTTTAGTTTTTATTTATTTAGCTCAACACACATGGGTTTAAAAAAAAGGAGATGCACTTTGTCAACTGATCTAAAAGCAGAGGGATTTAATGCATCCCCCCAATCTACACAGACATAATCTAAATAAATACAACATCTTTATAGTTACAGTAGGTACAATTTTTTATGATTTTTACAGCTATTTATATTCCAAGGAATAGTGCTTGTAAGTAATAAGCCATGACAGGGTGTGCAATAAAGGATTTTAATGCACACCCCAGGGGTGTGCTAAGGCATGAGACTGAAAGCTGATTGTCCTTGCACCCCTTGGAAGTGCATTAAACTCCTTTAATGCACACCCTGGAGTGACTTATTACACTTACAAAATGGGCCACCATCATAAAATAATTTGTTTGATGTACTCTGATAAGTTTTAATCCCTATTTACTATTTTCAAACGTGTACAATACATTACCTCTAAAACATCTAAAAACTGAAAAGAGTAGTCCCTATTAATGTATAAAATAGGATATGTCAGCAATAGGTTAACTAGTACAGTACTTTGCAGTAAAAGTATTTATTAGTAGAATTGGTTGAAAATAAATACTTTCTCAGTCACGTAAATTTTATCATATAAATGCACTGTAACATTTGTACATTTGTAAGACATAAGCAGTGTTTAAAACTTAATTTTCATTACACTGTAGTTATATAGTCTCATTGAAGGCAACCTTCTCTTAATTTTTGTTTTCTACTTAAGTGCTGTGGTCTAGTACATAAAAGGAAAACTGCTATATGATTGAGGTGAAAGGTTAGTAAGAAAAAAAAACTTTAAACGTGCCAGGTTGCCTTTTTTGGTGTTCAAGGAAGGTAGATTTCACCTGAAAACTCATATATAAGATTCAAATGTATGTGCTTTTATTAACATTAGCAATGTATTTGGGCACTTTGGGTCTGCCTCTGCCTATTTAACTATGTTTTCACACCTTTTCTTTTTGTTTATAAAGTATTACTGTATTGGCTACTTTCTTCATTCTGTTTTTTTTTCTGTTTTTCCCCACATTCAAGACATAGATGTTTATCATGGAATGTTTACCATGGAATACAGGGCTACACAATTCTGCTCTATTCCACTTATAGAATGTTAGTCTCCTGACATTCTGTACAGACAACAAAGGCCTGTTTTAGAGCCACAAATTCAATTATCTTACTGTCAGAGTAAGTAGAAGAGATTTCCCTGATGAGCAGGTAAAGACAGAAGGGGTTTTTTTCACTGTTAGTAAAGAAACAGTTGTAATGAAAACTATAAACAATACTTAATGTTTTTAATTTGTTTATGTGTGTAAGGAGAGTGTGATGATCAGGGAAACAACATTAAATAATTTTTGCACTAGTAAGTACCCTCATTTTTTATGGCTGCAGTGGGCGGAGCCCGCAGCCATCTTACTGTAGCTGAAAAAATGGGATACCAAAGCACAAATTAGGAGTTTTCAGTGTATCCTTCCACAGCTCCAAATCACTACACCAGTTGAATGAAATACTCCTGTCTCTCTGTTCAGTAGGCCAATTCCAGCTTCCAGCACTATATTTTCAGTTTGTTTGTTTCTCTCATCATGCCTGCTTTAAGTGACCTGGCAGCCAGTTCCGGCTTCCAGCACTATTTTTTCAGCTTGTTTGTCTCTCTCATCATGCCTGCTTTAAGTGACCTGACAGCTTGTGTCTTGGAGTAGGCACAAAGGCAAGTCACTTACACCACTTCTTTGAAGCAGTTTAACTGTCTGCAACAGTGCAATTAGAATTTTTTTTGTTTTTGCACACTAGTGTCAAAAAAGGCCTTGCTTGAATAGCCAGCTACTGAGATAGAGAGATAGTGAGACAGAGAGAGAGAGAGAGGACAGGGAGAGAGCTCTCCATTTTGTAGCCAGAGATGTACCAGGCATTTGTAAAAAGAAAACATGGGAAGTCTATTTGACCTGTTTTAACACTGGATTTAGTATGTTCACTTGCTGGCATGTTAATTTTATTTATTATTAAAATGTGATTTGCTAGTCTTGGGAGCCTAAATAATTTATTGACATAATTTCCAGCAGAGGACACAGCAAGCTTTTTAGAGGAAATAACTCCAGAGGAGTTTCAAATTACTTTACCACTCCCAAATGTGCGTGTGTGTGTGTGTGTGTGTGTGTGTGTGTGTGGCACTGATTTATCTTCTCTGAAGAGCTGGTTTATGTTAACCCTTTCAGGACCTAATTGTTAGTGGCACTGGAACTCTCATGGCTTTATATTTGTAGGAGGGGTAAATGCTAGGCAACTAATGTTTTAGGGGTCTCCAGGGGTTGCAAGGGGCATCATAAGGAATTGCAAAGAAAGCATAGCAGTGTTAACTGCAACACCTGGCTAACCCAGAATGCATAACTCTCACCCTGCCAGGATCAAAATGAAGGACACTGCCCTTTAAAATCAGGGACAAATGCTCACGATCAGGGACACCATTCTTACCTGATATACAGTGCAGTGTCACAATTTTTACATCCATTCAAATGCACTCCACAATCTATCCTAAGAATAATATTGTGCACTGGCATTAATATATACAATACTCTCTTGTAAAAGGCATGCACAGGTAATGAAAACTATAAACAATACTTAATGTTTTTAATTTGTTTATTTGTGTAAGGAGAGTGTGATGATCAGGGAAATAACATTTAATTAATTTGCTTTATTTTTTAAGGTAGTTTTATTTTTAGGGCCCAGTTGAAGTTTTTTACAGTGTAAAGGTAGCAGCCATGCTTGTGATGGAAGACCAGTTCTGGTTGCAGGGGGTCTGATGGAAGATAGTTCTGGCTGTAGGAGGACTGATTTGTTTATTGTGTGATGTGGTTTAGGACCAGGATGACTGTGCGTATAAAGAGATTTAATGTACAGTCAGCTGATGTCTCTTGGCCAATGAGATTTCTAGATTTTTTCTTGCCATTTTATAATAGAATTTAATCATCTACTTCTACATTAGTAGGAATGTAGTAATCCCATTCTAAAAGCAGGTTAACTGTTTTTCTATTCCAGTCTATGAAATTCTATTTCTCAGGTTTAGTCAAATAAATTACTAAAGCATCAACCCATCTAAGGTGGTTTTCAATGATTTGCAGTAGACTACTGGAAAGCAGTACTTACATCTCCCTTTATTACTGCATGCAATCCTTACTGTAAATAAATTCAGCTTTTTAGACCTATTAATTTCTAAATACTTAACATGTCTTTACTAGTATGCACTATATACTATGTTCACTCCCAAACCTGTTTGCCCTATTAGCAGATAGACAAAGCAAGGTGGAAAATATCCACAGCAAATGGCAGTGGGAGACTGGAAATGAGCATGGCACATAGTAATAAAACATAAATTTAAAGTAATATTTGGACACTAAAATAAACAGAAAAAAAAGGTTGTTGTGATTATCTCAAATGCAAGATGGCTTTCCACATTGCAAAAGAATGACCCTATTAAAATGAGAAACAAAAATAAACTGTACATTGTCTCTTTAAAACAAGCTGAATGATCTGCCAGAGGGGCATGATAATTATAATAAGATTTTTTTAACTTTTTTTATTGATTTTATGCATGGTACATTCATAACAATGGCAATAGAAGATTACTTTATTTTCAGCAAGGCAGTCTTACAATTAGGTATTTCATAAGGTACTTCTAAATTGGTACAACAAGGAGGGAAGCAAAGGAAGTACTTTACTGAGTATGCAGTAACAAATTGCTAATAACAGCCATAGAGCTCTGGTTCAGTATATGTATAGGATCCCTAAAACCATCCTGATTATTAGGTCAAAGTAAGCACCCAAATAAATAAAAACTGAGCTATATATATATATATATATATATATATATATATATATATATAAAAGAGAAAGAGAGAGAGAGAGATCTACTTATGCAATACCTTTGAGTATCATATCAGTGATATTTTTGTTCCCTGGGACCTACAGTGAGCTTTAGCTCTTCACCCCAAATAAATGATTTTAAGACATTTCCTGACATATTTCTCCACTAAAACATTTTCTATAACACATGGTTTCCCCTGACATATCTCTTTCTATACATTCCCTCACCCACAGTGCTCCTACCTCCCTTCGAAGCAGTCACTGATAATCTCCATAGTCTCTACCACCACTCCATTAATCTAGCTGCTGCAACCCTGGTCACCAATCTGGTTAGAGCCCATAAGCTGCACTGCTCCCTTACAGGGTTGCATCCTCTGAAACTCAGTCAGCACTAAACCCACTCTCTTTAGCTGGACATCAAAATCAATGTCAATATGAGCTGATGTAACACCTTAAAAAATTCTCAGTCACCCTAAAAATGACACTCAGTCATCCAAAAATAGACTAACACAAAAAGTAAGCACATTAAACTAATAGTAATGATAAACACAAACTTGGGGGGTTGCATAAATGGAATATGCCATGCTCCCATTGAAAATATATATGTTATTTAACCCTTGAGCAGTTTTAACCTTTGACATCACTCATGGCTTCACCACTTGTGATGTCATACAGTTAAACCGCACTTGAAGAAAATAACATGGATATTTTCAATGGGGGCATGGCCTATCCCATACATATATATATATTCTTTTAACCAATTATGTTAATGCATCAGTTAGGGTTGAGGATGACATGACAAACATAGGAAAATATGACATTAGGGTTTATAATCATAAAATACCTACCCCACCCCTGAAGCAAATGAGGAGTGGAGACTTTCTTGGGGTTGTCAACCCTAGTGCTCACCCCATTGTATGCACTTATGAAACATATACACCTATCTCTATCACATGTTAACTTTTCTGTTACTTCAATGGGGTGAGCATTAGGGTTGACAATCCCAAGAAAGATTCCACCCCTCATTTGCTTCAGGGGTGGCACAGGTGTTTTAGGGTTGGAAACCCCAACATCATATTTCCCTACATTTGTCACTTTATCCATAACCCTAACTGATGCACTACTGTAGTTTTTTTGCAAAGAATTTCCTTACTTTTTGAGGTAGTGTAATCATAGCCTTATTTGCCTGTGAGCTTTCACCCATCTATAGTTTTTGAGATAGAGTAATCGTATCCTTATTTGCCTATGTGAGCACAGGGCCCTTCAAGCCCTGCGCTCCCATCCCTCAATAGATGTGTATATGTATATAACTGTGGAAGAGCCCTGTGCTTCCATTTATAGGACAACAGTGACCAAATTGTCAGCATAGAAATCTTATTACCCCACCTCATGTACCCGGTGTGGACATTTTTGAATCCCTGCCAAAACACAATTCTGTGCAACTGCAACACCATTCTGTGTCACAGGTGTAAAAACACATTTTGGCAAGGATTTGAAAAATGTCAGCTGTGACATACATTACATGGGGTAAAAAGGAAGCTATGCTGAAAATTTTGAGTCAAAATATTTAAAATGTCCAATGTTACTAGCGTGCATAGCAAATTGCAACAAATCAGCATAACTTTGCCATTTTTACATATTTTGACCCAACATTTTCAACATAGCCTTCTTATGACCCCACCTCATGAACATGATCATGAAAATGTTTTAAGTCCTGCCCAAAAGGTGAATTTCCCAACTGACCATGCAATCACCTTTGGGGCAGGGGTTGCATAATGACACTGTTATTGTTTATGAGGAGGGGTCCCCAAAAGGCCATGTTGAAAATTTGGTGACAAAATGTTAAGAAATGGCTGCATTATGCATCAAAGTTGAAAACCCCATTGAAACACATTGACCTGCATTTACCTTAGTTTCTCATATTGCAGTCACTAGGGGTGATGATTGGTAAGGGACCATGTGTTGTTTTTTTAAGAAAAAAAAACAAACATCAAGGGATGGTTTTCTTTATTTCAGGGATGGACACTGATGAGAGGGTACCACAATATACCAGGGACGTAAGCCAGTACAGGGACAGTGATCAGAGAACTGGAGAGAGACCACTGGACTACCAATGAATGTTATTTAATATGGGGATGGTGATAGAAGAATGGGGGATGGGGAAGGGATCACTGGACTACCAGGGAATATAATAAAACACATCCAGGATGGTGATCGGAGAATACAGGAGGGGTGGAGGGACTACTGGACTATCAGGGAATATAAGGGAAAACACAGGGGATGGTGATCGGAGAACAGAGGAGGGGGAAAGGACCACTGGACTACCAGGGAATATAAAGAGACACATTGGGATGGTGATCAGAGAATGGAGGATAGGGAAGGGACCACTAGACTACCAGGCAATATAATGAAACACATCGGAGATGGTGATCAGAGAATGAGGGAGGGACCTCTGGACTACCAGGGAATATAATGAAAAACATGAGGGATGGTGATCAGAGAATAAGGGAGGGAAAAGGGAACACTGGACTACCAAGAAATATTATTTTATATTCAGGGGACAGAAACTGGTAACCAATGAATATTATTTTATACTCAGGGGACAAAAATCGGGGGGATGGGGTGCCACTAGACACCAGGGAGCTATGACAGTTCAAACTCTCATGGGCCTTTGCTATTTGCAGTCTTTACAGTTCGAACAGTAAAGTTCAAACTGTAAAGAACTGTGAAAGGTTATTTTCAGATAGAACTGTCTTCACCTACAGTAAGCGAGTGATGGGCGAAATTATTCTCACTACGGTAACTGATATTTGCCGTGTTGATTTTAAAATACTAATAAAATAATCGAACAAAGTATGTAAAGGAAACATAATTACAAGTCTTCTTCATTAGTTAACAAGCAATACTTGTGAAGAAAAATATTGTTAAAACTAGAAAAGAGAAACAATATGACTGACATCACAAACACCAAATCTTTATCCCTTTCCAAGCACAAGGAATTTGAGTGTGTGGCATTAAAGATCCAACTTCCCTCTATAGAGACCTTCAACATTATAGGTTGCTACAGACCCCCTTCAGAGGGCACTGACCTTTTGCCAACCCTTAGAAATCTTATTGTATCAACTAATAATGAAACCATTATCCTAGGTAATCTGAACCTAGATTGACTCATGCCTAAAGCAAACATACTAAAAGGTCTGTGTGATGAGCCTGGTATTATACAGCTAACTGTAGTACTATATCAAAGTTCACAGACAATACTGAGATTGGGGGAACAGTAATTTCCCATGAACAGTATCAGATCCTGTGCAGTGACATAAAAGAAATAGAGGAGTGAGGAACTGCAAATAATAAGAAATTCAATTAGTCTAAATGCACTGTCATACATTTTGGCAATTCAAAATCCTTGCTATAAATACACCTTGAATGGTTGCATGTTAAAGTATTCCACAAGGGAAAAAGATTAAGGGGTTTATATTAATAAAGAACTCTCCTCACTTGACCACTGTCATCAAATCACACTTACTGCTAACAGATTAATAAGAACCATAACAAATGCCTTTGTCACT
The DNA here is from genome assembly GCA_016271365.2 of Neoceratodus forsteri. Classification (NCBI taxonomy): domain Eukaryota; kingdom Metazoa; phylum Chordata; order Ceratodontiformes; family Ceratodontidae; genus Neoceratodus; species Neoceratodus forsteri. Next base: position 1,262,345,639 of record CM057449.1, on the reverse strand, counting down.
AGGAATAAGGAATGTTTGCTCAAGCTATACAAGACATATATACCACATGTAGATTATGGGTCTCCACTGTGGAACCTATATCATAAAAGGGATATTTGTCTCATAGAAAAAAATCAAAGTAAACTTACAAAATCAAAGGTATGAGAAGCTTGGCTTATGAAGAGCGTTTAACCAAATTTAAATTATACAAACTTGAAACAAGAAGAATAAAAGGTGAGTTGCTCCTCCACTACAAAATATTACAGAATCCTGTTTTAATGGATCAACGTGGTATTGTGTTTAATTCTAGAAATAAAAATCTCAGATCACATAAAAAACAGTTATGTGTGCTCAGGGTTAATACCGTTAAAAGATTCAACTTTTATACAGTTAGAGCTGCTCGAACATGGAATCCTTTACCATCCTATATAGTACAAGCTACTGACTTTGAAATATTTAAAACTTCCTTGCATACATTATTGTTAACTGAAAACCTAAAAAAGTGAACCTACTGGCATAGGAGACATTTAAATGGGCTTATGCCTTCTTTGTCTATCTCTACCATGTTACCAAGTTATCAATTATGGAGCCCACTAGGATCAATACAAGAATTATAGAAAATAGCTTCATCCAGTTGTCGTACTTACAAATCGTCCCCACAAAATTTCATACACAGCCATCTTCCACAATGACCTGAGTGACTATAGCATTGTTGTTTGCACTCAGATCCAAGAAAAGCATCCCCCTATTCTAAATTCATCACAAAGTGAAGTTTTTGCAAATTCAATGCTCTCAGCTAGCTAGCTGACCTCAACTGCGTAAATTGGCAAAGCTTTTACCTTGCCAAATCAGTGGATGAAGCTGTTGACATCCTAAATGCTACATTAACAGAGTTAGCCAATAAACATGCCCTATTTATAAGGCATAGGGTTAGGAAGGTGACACATCCTTGATTTATTTTGGATCTGAAAACCGCTCTCACCCATCATGACAAATTGTGGGCATGAGCAAGGCAGACCAAATCTACTGCTACCTGGCAGGCATTCAGAACTGCAAGAAATGAGTGCATGAAACTCATCAGAACAGCTAAAATCAAATACTATGTTGAAGCACTAGAAGGGGGCAACCCATCCAAAATTTGGCAGTGAATCAAGTCATTCGAAGGTTGTAAAGTCTCCCCCTCTATTTCCATAAAAATTGTTACAAGCAATGCAGTGATATCTGACCAAGTCACAATCCTGGAGAAATTAAGCACACACTTTGCCACATCAGGCCTTGCATTTGATTCCTCTCCAGCCGCTAAGTTGGCTGGCTCCACCTTGCACACAGATTCCTCCAGGTATCAATGTCTCATTACTCTTTCTGTCTCTGTCCTGCAACCTTTAAGCAAGTAGAATACCTCTTAAGTAAACTTGACCCCAAAGAGAGTGCTGGTGCTGATGGCATTGACTCTATATTTCTAAACCTAGGGAGCCACCATCTTACCGCACCAATTTTGCATACTTTCAACCAGTCTCTTGCTACTCCATGGTACCCTCTTGCTGGAAATCAGCCTACATATTACCCCTCTTTAAATCTGGAGATCCCTGTGACCTGAATAACTATAGGCCCATCTCAATACTTCCCTTCCTGTCCAAAGTACTTGAAAAAATGAGTAAATAATCAACTAAAAGAATATCTAGAAAACTCCAATTTATTTAACCCACTGCAATCCAGTTTTAGACAGAATCACAGTACTGTGGCCAAAGTAACCAATGACTGGTTTCTTGCACTTGACGCCAAGCAAACCACAGGTGCAGTGTTCCTTGACTTAGGCAAGGCATTTGACACTGTTGATCACAAACTTCTTCTCTTTTGCCTTAGAAACCTAGGTGTGGATGGCCCCTCTGTAAAATGGTTTGCCAACTACCTTACAGGAAGGCTTCAACAAATCAAAGCAGATGGTCTCCTCTCTGATCCACAGCCAATCAGAAGAGGAGTTCCCCAAGGGTCTATACTTGGACCTGTACTAGTCTCCATATACTGTACATTAATTCCCTGGGCACTAATATCCACAGGTCTAAGCAACACTTTTTTGTGGATGATACCATGCTATATACATCCAAATCTTCCATGGCTGAAGTGTGTACTGAACTCCAATCCAGCTTCACTCCATTAGAGCACAATCTAATCAGCTCCAAATTACCACTAAATGCCCAAACAACAAAGATGTTTTTCACCCCCTACTTTTAATTCAGTCACCCTTTTCAATCAAGCTGTGCCAATTCCGATCACAACCACCTTAGGGGAACCCTTTGAAGTTGTGGACAATTTCAGGTACCTGGGTATCTGGACTGACAGCAAGCTGACTTTTTGCACCAATATAGAATGTCTTTCCAAAAAGTTAAAAGTGAGGCTGGAGTTCTTCTTTAGGAAGAGATCACTTTTCCCTTTGGATGTAAGACATAGCTTGGTGCAGTCCACCTTCCTTTCCTTGTTAGACTATGAGGACATCATTTACAATTGTAGCACAGGTAACAAACTGCACAAGCTTGACTTACTGTTTTACCATGCCTTGTGCTTTATCACTAATGCACCTTTCAGGACACACCACCATCACCTTTATCAGATGATAGGCTGAACGTCTCTTGCCTCAAGACGGCTGATCCACATAAGTACTTAGTTGCTAAAAATTCTATTGAACAAGCTCCCATCTTACATCTCTTCCCTTATCCATAAATCATGCAGCTCTTATGCCTTAAGAAAGTCTGCCTACATGTTGCTGGAGGTACCTAGAGTATGCACATCAAACGGCAGGGGTGCTATCGGTTGCTACCCTTTTTAGGATACTCATACTTCTTCTACTATGCTCTGGTAATGTTGAGCTGCATCCTGGTCCTCCTGCAGCTCTGTCATCTCACTCTGATACTGCAAATTTGAAAGGAATGAGCTTCTGGCATGTTAATGTCTGTAGTCTCATGAAAAAGTTTACCATGATCCAAGCAGGATTAGCCATATCTCGCCAGACATATTGGTGGTCTCCGAATCATGGCTTAGGCCTGCTACTCTTAATAGTGAGATCAACATCCCTTCTTACACTCTCTTCAGAGCAGATAGATTGACTAGAGGAGGAGGTGAGGCAATTTATGTCAAGGATAAATAATCCGTATCTTGCCTTGACTCAGCTACTGTCAAAAATGAATTTGAATGTTTGACCATTAAGATTGAGCTAGCCAACTGCATTGTGCTCCACGTAATAGGTTGTTATAGACCCCTTCAGCTCCTAAATTATCTTGGATCTTTACTAGAGAAAGGTAACCTTGAAACAATTATTTTAGGGGACCTCAACCTCGACTGGCTATCTAAGATTTCAACTCCACTGAATACCTTCTGTGACTCGCATGGGATAACACAAATAATTAGTCAAACTACACACCCCCAAAAAATAATCCAAATAATAGTACACTTTTAGATGTCATACTAGTTAATAAGCCCCACCTACTGTCTCATTCTGGCACCTTTTTTTCTGATATCAGCGACCATTGTTTCATTGCTGGTATTAGATCAGTTCATAACACAGTACCATCAGCTAAATTTAACACAAAAAGGTCATGGAAGCAGTTCGACCAGTTTGCATACATCAATGACCCGGAACATTCTTTACTCTGGCAAGACTTCTTAGCCAACACGGTAAATTTAGCATATGATATACTTCATGAAATTCTGGTCGGGGCACTAAACAGACATGCCCCGGTGGTAACAATTCGTGTAAGGAATAAAGCTTGTCATTGGTTTTCGACTGAACTGAAGGCTGCATTGCTAGCAAGAAACAAACTCTGGAAAAAGGCTTGCAGAACCAAGTTGGACACAGACTGGTGCCAGTTCAGGAAGGCATGGAACTTATGTACAAAAATGATCAGAGAAGCGAAGGCTGCTTTCTACCATAATGAACTGGACTGCCCCGCAAAATCCCTTTCTAAATTCTGGAGTACTATTAAGGAAATGTTGAGGCACACACCTGGCAACTCCCTACCTACAAAAATCATCTCAGGGAATACTACCATATGTGAGAAAAAGGGGATCCTTGACTCCTTTAACAATCATTTTGCTACGGCTGGTCTTGCTTTTGATAACTCTCTTGCATACTTGGCAAATTCTCAATTAGGAGTACAAGATGATGACTCTGATGTCCCCGCTCCTGATTTCTCCTTCCAACCTGTATCTCTGAAAGAGGTCGAAGACCTCTTACTTCAGCTGGACTCGAAGAAAAGTGCTGGTGCTGATTCACTAGATCCCTACTTCATTAAGATTGCATATCATGTTCTAGCTGTGCCAATCACTCACCTTTCCAATCTATCTTTGTCGCAAGAGCTTATTCTCTCAATATGGAAAATTGCGCATGTCATTCCCTTATTCAAGTCAGGAGACCCTTGTGATCTGAACAATTACAGACCAATATCTCTCTTGCCAGTTCTATCAAAACGTATAGAAGAAATAATGAGTACCCAGCTCAGGAATTATCTAGAATCAAAAAACCTCTTAAATCCCTTGCAATCTGGTTTCAGAACAAGACACAGTACTATTTTGACACTTGCTAAAGTGACCAATGATTTGTACCATGATCAGGACAGTAAAAAATTCATCTGTGCCATATTTTAGACCTAAGCAAGGCTTTTGACACTGTGGATCACAGCCTGCTTCTCTCATCATTGAGGAGCATAGGTCGAGACACAGTATCACTGCATTGGTTCACTGATTACCTCTCAGGACAGTTCCAGCAGAATAAGGCTGAGGGTGAGCTCTCCCTACTAAAACCGCTCCAGAGGGGAGTGCCACAGGGGTCAATACTTGGCCCCCTACTATTTGCTATCTATATTAATAATATTAATGATAGCATATCCAAGGCAAATATACACCTGTTTGCAGACAACCCGGTTCTGTACCTTAGTAGCCCGACTCCTGAAGCCGCCTGTGCAGACCTCCAGGAGGAATTCAGCTGTCTTCAGAATCAACTTCTTTTCAAACAACTCCTGTTAAATGCCAAAAAAACAAAAACGATGCTTTTCTTACCTATAGTCGTACTGTGAACCTGGTTAGTACTGGAGCGCTCCCTCAGATCACTACAGTCCTTGGAGAAAACCTGGAGTTTGTCATGAAATTCAAATACCTGGGGGTGTGTCTGGACCAAAATCTTTCATTTCTGGAGCATATTGAGGACTTGCTTAAGAAACTAAGGCAGAGGCTGGGCCTCTTTTTTAGGATTAACCGGTTCTTGACCACAGATGCTAAAAAGCTTCTGGTCCAATCAACATTCCTATCACTGGTTGACTATGCAGACTTCTTATACAGTCAGTGCCCAAAAGCGTCCCTTGCTAAATTGGAAATGCTTTATCACAGAGCTATCAGATTTATAAGAGGCCTTCCTCATTCTACCCACCACTGCTTGCTGTATGCTGCTGTAGGGTGGTCCTCCCTCATGTTTAGATGAAATAGAAATGCAGCATTTTGGACTCTTAGTGCTGTCACAAGAAAGCTTCCCCAATATATCTTTGACTGTCTCCCGCTAAGCATGCTAGGAAGTTATACCTTAAGAAGTGCCCCAATTTTTACACTTTGTATTCTCAAGGTCTCTTCCAGCTTTGGTAGGGCAGCATTTAGCTTTGTACTGTCAACCTTATAGAATAAATTGCAAAAATCGCTGAAACTGAGCATACCCATCAGCTTGGATTCCTTCAAGACCTTATTTGCTCAAACTGTAAGGGAACACTGTAACTGTTTCCCTCAGTCCATAACCTATCCTGAGTCCTAGGCTCCCAGCTCTCAGCTGCCTTCAGTGCAGAGTAGACTACTGCTGGCCCTATGGATCCATCTCATGTTGTGAGCGAACCCTTTAATTTCTCTCTGCCCAGTTAGGTTGCAACTGCACTCTAGCTACCTGCATTTCAACTGTGGCTCTCTACCTCCCTTCCTTATGCTCTCCCATACCCACCATGCCCTCCCAGCTCCCCATCCTCACTATTCCCTTCTGTTTTACTCTGCTGCTGCATTGAACAGCTACCCTGTATTATCTGTTTCATATGATGTACTGTCACTGTTGTATGTAAATCTATTGTATCCTGGTATTAACCAGGCCCACCCTGTAAATAAGTTCTGTATTTATTTGTTGCCTTAATGATGTACTGTCACTGTTGTATGTAACTCTATTTTGACCAGCCTTAACCAGGTCCATCTTGTAAATGAGCTTTGCTCAATGATGTTCACCTGGATAAATAAAGATTTTGATTGATTGATCGATTGATCAGTTATGTTATTCCCACAGTAAGAAACAATGTGCAATCAGTGCTCAAGCTCTCTGACCTTGTTTCTGTGAATGTTTTTAAAACCTTGGCAAGAAAATAACTTTGCACTTGATTACCTAGCACTTATACCCCTCATCTCCTCATACCCCCTTCCAACTTCAGTATCCTCTTCCTCTGGCTGCTGGTTTGGCACTACAAGTTGATCCTGGAATAATTTGTTATGTTTTTCTGCCTGATCTTGTTTGTTACCCATTATTATTGTCTATGACTGCCCTGCATTATTTTTTACATTAAAGTGTTTGCCCAGATTGTCCTCCTGACATAAATTGTCATGTTTCCTGACTGCTCTTGTTTGCTATATACTGTTATTGGCTATGAATGCTCCACATGTTTTCCTTTTTTTCATTCAAGTGTACGTCCAGATTGTTGCTCCGTATCTAATTGCACCTTTCTTGATTATATTGTACCTTGTTTTATGAATTTATCAATCACTGTATAAAATATTGCACTGCTATGTATGTATTGCCTGTGTTGTCACTGTCATCAGGACCTCCTTCTGAATGATCTTGCTCAATGGAGTATTTCCTCTAATAAAACATGAACTTGAGAAACAGTATTTCTTTGAGCACGAACAGTAAATCCTTAACAATTAACAGTTTGAACTGTTTTCATCTACCTGCCTGTCTGGCGGCTATCACAAAAATCATTATAATTCAAAAAGGATAACATATTTCTTCATCTAACCATTCAAAGGCACACCCTTAGCACAGACCCCATCGTCCCTGAAAATTTCAGAGAACATTTTCATTCTGTCTGGGCTGTAGATGATGGCAAAAAATTCCATGTCAACCAATAGAAAGAAAGTGTTGTTTTTCTGGGGTTTTTTACCACTTTATATCTCAGAAACCATGCAAGATGCTGCCATGAAACCTTTCACATCTTGAGACTCTGGCAGAATGACCACGCATGTCAAATGTTGGGCTATTTCATCAAAGTACACCAGAGTTATTAAGCTGCAAAATTGTGGATTTAACATTGAAGTGCTGTACCAACCCTAACTATAGTGGCACTACCACACCACTATTTTATATATATATATTATTCCTGAAGACAGGCCAGAAGCAATATAAACATTGAAATATAATTAGTTCAATCTTAAAATGAGAAAATAATTCTTATTTTCAGAATCTTATCTTCTTTAAACAAGTCAATACATCTTAGAATAAGAATAGTTTAAGATCTTTACAAGATACAGTAGTTTAAGATACCAGCTCTTATTTTAAGATCTGATTTAAAGACCTAATTTATCAAAAAAATTAAAGCAAGGGCTGGAATTTTCAAAGATCTGAACATAGAGACACAGAATTTGCCAGCAGAAGAAAGACCAAAGATCCATTAAGTCTACCCTTACTATATTACCTCACCACACCAACCTACTGTACTGGTAGGCTGTTACCTTCCTCCCCCACTTCCTCACCTCTCAAAGCCATGTTATCCCCCCCGACTATGAGTTCCTTAGCCCAATCCTAACTGTGTTTAAATGAATTAAATGTAGCTTCCTCCACTATTTCTGCTCACAGTCTCAACAGTTCCATCACGATCTCAGTGAAATAGAACTTCCTCATGTTTCTTTTGAACTTGCCCCCCAACCATCTGTCATGTCCCCTACACACTTACAGATAGGTCCTCAGTATTCACCTTGTTATTAACCCTTGGGAATCCCCTCACCCACCTGGCCCTCAACAAGTATATATTTAGTACCAACAGTCAACCCTCAAAGGGTCTGCCTTGCTGGCCATGGATTATCTTGGTGTCCCTTCACTGTACCATTTCTAGTCTTTCAATGTCTTCATCAGAAGAGGACTCCAGAACTGGGCACAATACTCCAGTTGAGGCCTCATGAGGGATCTGCACAGTGGCAAAATCCATTCACTTCCCCTCTGGTCAAACCCCCTCTCTATACATTACAGCATCCTTCATGTCCTGTTGTAGGCTTTCTTGCATTGACTCATTTGCTTGAGGGAGTCATTGAGTATGACCCCTAGATCCCTCTTATCTGTTGAAGTGGACAGTCTAATCCTTCTAAGTCAGTACTCCGGGCATGGATTTCATCTCCCTAAGTTCATTACATTGTACTTCATGGCATGGAATCTCAACTGCCAGACTATAGACCATTTCTTTAGTTTCTTAAGGCCCTCTGGCACTCTCATACACCTCCCCATGATATATCCTGCCACATAGTTTTGTGTTGTCAACAAAGAGACACAACTTTCCCTGGATACCTTCCTTGTGCCACTTATGAACATATTAAATAGGGCAGGTTCCAAGACTAATTCCAGTGGTACTCTGCTTGTGACTGCCCTGTGCCAATTTTAGTCATGTTCACCATTACCCTCTGTTGCCTCCCCCAAGTCAACATCCTACCCACCTAACTGAACCCCACCCTACTCCCAAGTCCTCCAACTTCTTCAGCAGTCTCCTTTGTGGTAGTGAATCAAATGCCTTGCTGAAGTCAAACTAGGGCAAATCTACCACTTGTCCTCTGTCAATCACCTTTAGTGAACCAATCAAAAAATGGTATCAGGTTGGTTTAGCACGATCTCCCTGGCACAAACCCATACTGCTTGTTGTCCTGTAGTCAGCTGTCCTCTAAGTAGACTACCAAGCTTTCCTTGACTGTTGTCTCCATCAGCTTACCTACAGTGTACAGTAGATAAGGCTGACAGATGTGTAGTTGCCTGGATCCTCCCTGCTCCCCCATGAAGTAGTACTATACTGGCAGATCTCCAATCCACTGGCACCACTCCAGACTTTAGTGAATCATTAAATAGATAGGTTCATCATACTGATACTTCTGCAGCACTTGCATTTTTCTGCAGCTGTATCTCTGTAAATGTGACAGAATATTGTACCCAAATTTTAAACATTCTGATGCATTTACAACAAGTTTCTTACTTTATAGCACAAAATGACACATCTGTCAGAATTCTGACTTACAGTATATGTCATTGTTGATGTACTTCTTCTTGTATCTGTATCAAGAAGAAAGATCAAAATTCTTTCTGCCATACCAGTCTTGATACAATTAATGCAACTGTGACTGTGTCACAATAAGGATACAAGTCTTTGACAATCCAGCCCTAAATGTTTATAATATATACTTATAGTACAAAGGAATTCATACTATTTTTATTAACTAATTTCCTCAACATTACTGTCATATTCTTAGCAATGTTAATATTACTTACTGAGTGCAGGAGATGATGCTCATATACAAAAAAAAGAATATCTTCATCTTCTTGTCTCATCTAAAATAATAAAATGCTTAATTGCTACTTATATCACCTTAAAAGAAAACCCTTTTAGCTGAGGGTGAGTTTACATGTTACATATTTTCTCTGTTCACTTTCTTTTTGTAAATGATTTGTTTCAATCCTAAATTGTATTAGCTATCATGATTGTAATTATTTACAATATATAAGTTAAAATACATGTGAACTTAAATATGTATATTAAGTTGCATTCTGGGATTGCAGAATGTTTTCTTGTTTTAAGTATTTATTTATATTTTTTTTTGCTGTTTTTGTTTTAAATATCCTCCTTTTTCTTGTTTTAATATTTTAGCAATTGTTATCTGCTGAAGTCAGGAGGTCAAATACGATGCTGAGAATAAGCTGCCCACTAAAATAATTCTTCTACCCACTGGAAATTTTAAAATTACAGAAAAATATTGCATCCTTCATTATGGCTTTGGCTGTCTGTGATATGTAATGGAGATTTCTTCCTTTCCATAACACAGAATTACATTAGCTAAACCCATCTCTTTCTCCACCCACAGTGATAAATCAAAAATGAAAGTGGTAGTCATTAAAGGGAGAAATAGAAATCATTGTATAGCTTACAAACTGGGAAATATACAGTCAAAAAAGTGTAAAAAGGCAGAACTAAAATAGTCCATACAATGAAAAAATAAAATGTTGAGTTTTTGATTCTTGGTCCTATGGACAGAAAATACAACTATGAATTATGAATTGGGGCCCCATACACAGTCACAGTTTTGTGCTGCAAAGCCTGTGTTGCAGCACATTACTGCATTATGCTTCTTTTTATAAATACTGTACAAGGGAGTTGTGAGACTTCCCCTATGCTGGCACACAAGTCAGTGTGCTAGCCCAGAGAAGGAGTTAGGGGAGGCAGAGTTTAGGAGGGTGCTGGTATGCATGGAAGTGCCATGCTATGCACTGTGGCAACCCCCCACCCCTAACCCAGAACAAGAAGATCTACTGAAAGCAGTTCTTTAAGGGATCACTGCCTTGTAAGCTGAAATATCTACAGGGGAAGGCTTAAACAGTGCACTGTGCTACCAAACACTGGTAAACACAAGAACAGGGCTGGGGGGCCATTCTCTAGATGGTAGGAATGTTAGTCACCACTGAAACATAGAAATATAGATTTTGATGACAGATAAGGACCGCTTGGCCCACCAAGTCTACCCATTTCCTTACCTGTCGGATAAGCTGCAGATCCTAGTTTTACCAACAGCCTGCTTCCTCTTATCTCCCACTAGAATTGCCTTATGTCTGTTCCATGCATTCTTAAATTCCCCCACTGTTTTTGACCCCACAACCTCCTCAGGAAGGCCATTCCATGTGTCCACCACCCTCTTCATGAAATAATACTTCCTCATGTTGCCCTTGAGTCGTCCCCCCTCAATCTTCAGATTGTGCCCCCATGTTCTTGCACATCTCTTTTTCTGAAAGATGCTACTCTCTTGGATTTTGTTGAGTCCCTTGAGGTACTTGAAAGTTTCTATCATATCCCTCTCTCCCTCCTTTCCTCGAGGCTATACATCTTTAGTTCCTTTAGTCTTTCTTCATACATCTTCTGATGCAGACCCTGCATCATTTTGGTTGCCCTCCTCTGGACAGCCTCCACTCTGTCTATGTCCTTGCAGAGATGGGGTCTCCAGAACTGCACACAGTACTCCAGATGGGGGTCTCACCAACTGTCTGTACAGAGGGATAACAACTTCTTGTTTTCTACTGGTGATGTCTCTCCCTGTGCATCCCCGTATCCCCCTAGCCCTCTTTACTGCCTTCTCACATTGTTTGCCTACCTTTAAATCATCTGAAATGACTACCCCCAGGTCCCTTTCCATTTCTGTTGTTGTCAGTACTACCCCCCACATTGTGTACTCTTCCCTTGGGTTTTTGTTCCCCAGGTGCATTACTTTGCACTTCTTTGCATTGAATCTAAGCTGCCATACTTTTGACCATTTCTCCAACCTTGCCAAGACCCTTCTCATCCTTTCTACCCCCTTGTGTATCAAGCATGTTGCAGATCTTTGTGTCATGTGCAAAGAGGCATACTTTTCCTTCCAGTCTCTCCACAATGTCACCTATAAAGACATTATAGAGGACTAGTCCCAGTACTGAACCCTGCGGTACCCACTAGTAACCCCCCCTTTAAAGACTAACAAATTCCTTTTCAGCAATTCCAAAGCCAACTGCCACTATGACAGGGACTTGAACCCTGGACCCCATCAGATTAAAAGCCTGATGCTCTGCTGACTAAGCTATCCACATCCGACTGAGATTTCACAGCCACTGGACCTCAAGTGAAGACTGAAGAGGAAGGCCTTAAGGTACAGAGTGGGGGGTTGTGATAGTACTGTATGTCCAGGGCACATGCCATGGTACAGCATCATGCTCCTGGTGCCACGTCATGGGCTGACCCCTGCAGCTGCTACACTTTAAGCATGGTAACATGTGTGCAGCCTATGTACGACCACTAACAGTTGGTATGACAATTTGCACAACTGTATGCAGCATCACTATTGCAGGGAACAATCCAAATGCTGCAGACAGCAGCCCCTTCTTGTGTAGAGCAGTTTTTATGGATGGTGGGATTGAGAGCCATGTGCACCCCAAATACCCACACACACCACTGTGAGTGTTTATAGGGTCCTTTGATTTTTTAATGATGTTCCCATTAATCATGAAAATCACTGAACGTTTGAGTGTTATATCGGTATTGATTATTTTAACATTATGATCAACACAAGAATTGTATACATTTGATAAAAACAAAAAGACTTGATAATTTTAGAAACAATGATATATGTATTGAAGACTTTAATGCTGAACACAACATAAATGCATCATGTTATCAATGGTATAAAAAAGAGAAAAGCTGATAAGAAAGGAATCATTTGCCAAATGTTTGACAATAACATCACTTGAGTAGTAATACACAGTATGCTCAACGACCAAGTATTGCTGGATTAAGATAAAAGGAATAACCAATGCATAACCACACAGCGCATGCAGTTTTTGCAGCATACTAAACTTAAATGAGCATGCAGTATGCACCAGCGGTAGGAAACGTATAAGAACATATTTGCTTCTATTGTGAATCCACAAGCAAAAATTGCCAGATGATTGTTGACCTCAACCGCACATCTTTCATGATGCTATAAACATAAGGCAATTCTTGTGGGGGGGTAGGAAGAAGTAGGCTGCTGGTTAACTAGGATCTGCAGCTTATCCAATAGGTAGGGAAATGGACAGACTAGGTAGGCCAAGTGGTCCTTATCTGCCTTCAAAGTCTATGCTTCTATGTTTCTTTGATTTGGATTGGTGGGGGAGGCAGGTGTAGAATTATATTGACAATAACCCAGTTAGACGCATGGTGCATTGTGAGGCATAAGCTAGATCACCCTGAAGGTGACCAATGTTAAGACTTAGTTGATGAAGCAACACCAAATGCACAGGGAAAAGTCTTTTCTATACCACTTGGAAACATACAAAAGAGATCGCTGCTCATAAACACCTTAAAGAATACAGAAACAAGGTACAGTTTTAACAGCATTGATTGTACAGTATGTGTATGTACCTCATGTATCAGCCATTTTTTTGCAGTGGGGAGCTTTATGTTGCTTGCAATTTTTTCCCTCAAACTGCATGTTTTGACTGATGCTGTGAATGAGAGCCACAGTTATATATCGCTGTTCACAACTCATGGCCGCTTGCTCCCCAATATGTGTACAGTATGACATCACTGGAGCGACCTGAGGGGAAACAGTCAGTGCATACTAAACACTGTCATAAAGTTACCATTGTTTACCCTGCTTCATGTTGTCAGTTCCTACAGTGACTATGCTATGTGTTATAGGGTGACATCCTTTGAATTAAATAATGTGGATGTTACAAATATAGCATAGCCCATGCTGTCATCTGGCATTCAGCTTAGTTTTCCTTATCACATCCCCCAATTATGAATTCCTACAAATGTATTTATATGTGCATAACACAATACGATTGATACTTGCGCTATACTTTGCGTAGTGTGTAAATAAACTTTGTAATATATGGATATTGAAAATAATACCATCAAAATCCACGCAAACAAATCCCTCTAATAGCCTACTCCATTTTCAATAATACTGTTATTCCTGAAGTGATAATACTATCGTTCACTGCTGATAATACTATTGTTTCAGCTCTGAACGATAGTATTATCAGCAAAATGCCACAATGCATGTGCAACTCTGCCTGCCAAGAAAGCATGTTGCCATGGTGGCATGTCCCTTCCTCCATAACCATAGTGACGGCGTGCATCCCCATTGGCAGCTTTTTTTCTAAGGGCAGGCAAAACAAAATGGAAAACATGGTGGTTCTTTCCTCTCGCATAGCGAGAGGAATGCTTCAACTTCTTTTCTCTTTTCTTTTTGTTCAAACTACGTACAGTATATTGGAATATCTGGCTGATCCTGCCACCGCAAAACAAAGAAAGAAACTGAAAGGTAGGACTGCCTAATAAATACAAACAGAAAAAATGTTCCCAAATGAGTGAGACAGACAGTGCAGTGCTGCGTGCGGCTAAGAGAGAGCACGTCTTCAGTGCAGCGGGCCGCCAGTGCATTTTATGGAATCCAAATTAAAAAACTCCTGTTTTTTTTACAACCAGATCCATATATTACAAAAATAATAGTTAATGAGTATGTATTACAATGTAACAGGCCTTAGGTTTTGAGGACTTTGGGAACCTCTCGAGCTTCGCTCTCGAGGTTCCAAGTCCCCAAAACCTCTCGATGGTCTAACTACCTTGTAATACATACTCATCTATCTATTATTCTATTTATCATAAATGTGTCATGAGGCTGGTTTCTGTTTTATAGGAAGCAAAATGAATTTCAATGCAGTTCAAAGCAAATGGAATGCCTATGTAGAATTTAATATTGCTGTACCTATAGATGATTTTATCAGTAAATGTCTAGTCAAGTGAGACTTTATTTTTAAAAAGCGCTTTCCAAATACCAAAGCACTTGTACAGAATGAAAAATCATCCATTAAAACACCCAAATTAAAACAGGTAGCGTAACTAACTTGGAATAGCGATCGCCATTAGGGCAAATGTACATCGCCAAAAATGAATTTGTGTGCCTCCAGGCATAAATGGAACAGCACCAGCCCGGCATACTTTCTTTAGTGGAGACTTGGCTCTCCAGATCCACTCCTGATTCTGCAATCTCAGTCCCTGGCTACACACTGTTCCAGTTTGACAGAGCTGGAAAGTGTGGGGGCGGATGTGCACTCTACTTCTGGGACTCCCTTCAAGTACATGCGCTCCCCCCCTCACCTGAAGGCCGGTGTACAGACGTTATCGGTCACTGTCAAGCCTAGTGCCTCCATGGCCCCTCTGGTTATCTCCACAGTCTATATTTCCCCCTAGAGACCAGAAAACTGCCTTCCAATCTACACTGGACTACCTTCCCTCTCTGCTCCCCAAGACAGAACAATTAATTCTCGGGGATTTCAACACTAACTGGCTCTCCCAGTCTGCCTCCCTTTACAAAGATGCCATAGACACCCTTGACCTTACACAGCTTGTTACCCACCCCACATGCATTAACCCCACCATGGGCACCATCACCCTACTGGACCTTGTCCTCACCAATTGCCCCCATAAAATTGTCAACACCACTGAACTCCCAAATGCCCTCAGTAACTACTCCCCCATACTATGCATCTGGTCATACAAGCCCATGAAAACTGCCCCCAAAACTGTCCTACTGTGACCTCTCAAAACCGGGTAGATTGGTCCACTTCAAAGACTTCCTCACTAAATGGAACTTGTCACCTATTACTCTTGCCAATGATATTGGCACAGCCCTCAACTACTTCATCCACTCATTTAATCATGCCTGTGACATTTTCGCCTCCCCCTTACCAAGCGTACATACAAGGGCCCTAACACACCCTGGATATCTCAAGCCCTACTAAATATGATGTGGCTCAGAGATAACCTTTGGCAAAAAGCCATTGACTCCAGAAAGCACCCCTACAGGCAAAGCTATCATGCCATGCACAACAAATGCACTTGGGCCATACGCAAAGCCAAATCTGACTACTTCAAATCCTCCCTTACTGCCACCTGGTGTTCCAGTCTCAAGTTCTGGGATAACATGAAGGTTATCTCTGGCAACTCCAATACCCCTCCCCCAACTCAGCTAAACATAACTGCTGACTCTAAACTCATCGCTGACAGACTCAACTCCTCCTTCTCAGACCTTAGCGCTGTCCTACCACCCACTTGTTTTGACCCCACAGTCCCAGTCCCACCCCTACCCCCCAGCCCCTCACCTCCCTTCTGCTTCAGGGCCCTCACTCCCCTCAAAGCCAGGCCTTACCTCCTCAAAGCCCTAAATGGATCCTACCACAGCAATGACACCCTGGACCTCAAACTACTACACCTGGTACTAGACGTGGTCCTCTCCCCTATTACCTGCTTATTCAATTGCTCTCTCTGCCTTAGTAAATTCCCCTCTGTCTGGAAAACTGCCATTTTCACCCCCATCCACAAAGTGGTGACTGCCTCCTCCCTGGGAACTACGGCCCAATATCTATCCCCCCCAAAGGCCCTTGAAAGAGTTGTCTCAGACCAACTCTCTGACTACCTTGCTAAATATGACCTCCTTACTAAAAAGCAGCATGGTTTTCAGTGGAGTCATAGCACCACCTCTGCCCTCCTGGAATTTACCAGCTACATATAAAATGCCCTTGACAATGGGCAACTTCTAGGCTCTGTTTTCCTTGACTTGTCAAAGGCTTTTGACACTGTCAATCACACCCTCCTTCCAACTGTCCTCTTCCACCTGGGCCTCTCCCAAGATGTCATGGCCTAGTTTTAGGATTAACTATCCAACTGTACCCAATGGGTCAGAACATGCAACAGCCTCTCGAACCCACTCCCTGTCCTCTCAGGTGTTCCGCAGGGTTCCATTTTGGGGTCAATTCTTTTCAGCCTTTTTCTCAACTCCCTCCCTTAGGCATGCCTGGAGAAATCCTCTGATAAGCCAATGATGCAGTGCTCTACTCTTCTCATTCTGACCCCTCCTCCTTCCAAGTGTCACTCCAGGACTCCTTCTCATCCTGGTTCATTGACCACTAGCTCATATTAAACCAAAATAAAACCAAGGTAATGCCCTTTGTCCACCCCCAGAGCAAGCACAAAGAAACCTCCCTCTGTATCCAAACCAGCCATCCCAAACCCCTCGAGCATGTGAATGAGTTCAAGTACCTGGGTATCACCCTCGACCCCACCCTCACCTTCCATAACCACATCCACCTCCTTAGTATGGCAGTCAACCCACAAATTGGCATGCTCTATCACCACAAGAGCTGCCTCCCCCCTGAAGCCCTCCACCTCACTATCTCTTCCTCGATCCTACTCCTAATTGACTACGGGATCGTGGTCTAAGGCGCAGCTGACAATACTGTGCTGCAGAGAGTCAAAATCTCTCTAAACAAGGCATGTCAGCTAGCTACTAGCGGCCCTAGACTAACTCACACCTGTTCACTTTACAACATGTTCACCTGGCTAAATTTTGAGGAATGGCTCAGGTACCAGACATGTCTTCTTAACTGGAAAATCACTAATGGCCTGGTCCCTCCAAGGCTCACCCACCTCCACAAAAATACCCCCAAAACTATTGCAATGTGCAGCTCATTCAAACCCAATCTTCTAGTTCCTCATTGCAGGACCTCACAGGGCCAGTGTTCCTTCACTTTCAGATCCCCTCCTGGTTCAATTCCCTTCCCGGTACCATCATCCTTGAACAAAAACTGTCGTATCAAGTCCCTCCTTCAGGGCTATCTACTTGTCACTCACTCCTGCAGCTGCTCAGACTAATCCGTCCTCCAAGAACCACCCTCTGGACAAAGGACCCCTGTCCTGCCTACCTCTCTTATTGTGTTGATCCTTACAGTATAGGATCATAACCTTTCCTGTAATATATTGTTCTATGCTTATGTACTACTTTGACTCAGAATGTATCACCACATCCAAAGATTGTACCTATATTATATTGTATGTACCTGTATTTTATGTATTTGTATTGTTTCTCAATGATGTGGAGCCTTTGTAAACGAGTCTCTGATGCAAAGGATTGTAATTCTGATACTTTTTAATAAATAAATAAAGGAAAAAAGTTTCATCAAGAACCATGCCAAGATTCTGAACCCATTCTGAGGACCTCCACTGGTTGCCATCCAGTATAACCCCTCCAGCCAATGACCTGGGTCCACTACCAACACTTCAATCTTTTCTGGGTTCAATTTTAACCAGTTGGCTCTCATCCAGCCTTGAATCTCAGCTAGGCAGTTGTTAAAGACTGAGACAGCATCATCTCATTCAGGCACAAAGGACATGTACAGGTGAGCATCATCTGCATAGTAGTGAAAACTCAGCCCGTGCCACCTTGAAATGTCTTCCAACAGCAGCGTATACACCGCGAGCAACACGGGAGACAAAATGGAGCACTGAGACACCTCATAGTCCAGGGAGGAAGAAGCCGAGGAAAAAATCCCTGACACCACTCTCTGAGTCTTGCCTGAGAGGACAAAATGAAACCATCTGAAAACTGTCCCAGACAGTCCACATAACAGCCGCAAGCATTCCAGTAGTACCCTATGGTCTATGGAATCAAACATTGCAGAGAGATTGAGAAGAACCAAGATCGAATGGCTTTTCCGATCTCTCGCTATCAGAAGATCATTAAGTACCCGAACAAGCGCTGTCTCGGTACTATGTACTACGCCTCTTCCAGAAACCAGACTGGAGAGGATCATAGACCTTGTGGGCAGTAAGATAGTCTTCAAGCTGCAATACAACCACATTCTCAATAACCTTACCCACAAAGGGTTGGTTAGAGACTGGTCTGTAGTTCACGAGGCAGTCTGGGTCGAGAGAAGATTTCTTCAAGAGGGCTGTCACCACCGCCTCTTTCAATGTATGTGTTCTTATATGATGCCAATAAATAAATAAATATTGTGAACAAATAAATGTGTGTTTTCAGCATTCACCAGTCAGATCATGAGGCTATTTGGAGGGAATTTCTGCTTTCCCTCTCTTTTCTGCTGTTGCCATCAAAGCGTTCACACTAAAGGCTTGTACTGCAGTACTAAACTGTGTTTTCTTATCAGACATGTCTGTTTGATGATCAGTTGTATTTTACAGCCATGGCTTTTTTTTTATTCTCATGCAGTTTTTCATTTTGACATTGTTGTTTTATACATGTTATAATTTTTTTTAAGTAAACCTATTCCAAGACGGCTTATTGTATTATGTACCACTGCAAAAATGAAATCTAGAAGAGATTTGGGATAAATCTTTTTGGTACCGGGTCAATACTGCACATGTTAGACAGTGCAGTATTAATTGTGCTGTGTAGACAGCACCTGTATGTACTGCAACAGGGGCAGAACAGCAGTAGGGGAATACTGCTACCCCATCACTGCACGCTGGACTGAAGAGTGGAGAAGTTGCCGTGTGCTAGGAGTCTAGTCCTGTAGTGGAGTGGGTCAGGCACCAGCATATTCGGGAGATCTGGGACCCTGGTTCAGTCCCCCCCCCCCAGTCTCCCCTACAACCTTTTCTGGTGTTTAAAAAAGTCCCCTCCCAAGTTTATCCCCATCCCCAAGTCCCCTGAGTTAGTTATTTAGTTCCAGGGGGTGTAACAACCACCCACAAAATGCAAACACCCATTGTTTCCAATGAGTGTGCTGTTCCCAACAGGTCTATGTTTTGCCCGACTCTGTTTAGGTCGGTGCTGTATGGCTGCAGTGTTTTTAGCTGAGCAGTTTTTTCCTGCAGAGGAATGATGCCGTCCCAGTTTTTTCAATGCCCCACAAGACGCAGCTACCCACAAGGCTTAAAAAATTTTAAGCCTTCAACGTACAGTTGGATCTGCTTGGTTCATTTTGAATGCTTGTGTTCTGAGCATGATTCTGAGAAACTTGAGGAGCTTGGGTAGACCAATGCCAAGGCAAGTCTAGTAGTGTGCTGTCAGTATTTAGCCTTCCTACCACACATATTGCAGAAACATCACTGAAGAAAAGGACAGTGTACTAGAAGCGTTTCCAAATCCATGTAAAAATTTTATTAGAAATGTAATCTTATTCTGTATAATCATATGTGTAATATTGTACAGGCCACATTGTGGACATCCCTCACTCCCATCACCCAGATAGAAGACTGAAGCACTATTTTCTGTTGTACATAGGATGACCTATGTTACACAGTTCACCCAGTCAGATATATGACAGGTATCTATGTTTGGCTATTGACCACCATTACCCCCCCCCCACACACACACACACCAAGTGTCATCCCTCAACCCTGCCTTGAATCAATAATCATCTCCTAACCCATTGAGATGACTGTGCCCTACAACACCCTCAACCTCTCAGTGCTACTACAGTCAGTGACAGCAACTAGCACAGCACTCCTCTCACCTCCACTGCTGTCATATGACCTTCCAAGAGAGCAACCTTGACTAATGTCAAGACTGATGTCAGCGTTCTCGCAGGATAAATGTCAGTGGTCAGAGAAGGTGTTCCAATGGTTGTGACATTCAATGTCATTCATTTCAGGCACATGGAGGAGCAGTGGGAGTGGAAATCAAACAGCTATGCTTGTCTGGCAGTGACTTAGCAGTGTGGATGTGATACACTTATGGCATGAGGTGGTGGCACTCGGTTGTGAGTGCTGGTAGCACATTACAGATATCTGTCATGTACAGAGGACACCAGGTATTCCTTGCTTCTTGTATTCTGCATTTTCTCTGAAGGGCTAAAAACTGTGCAGTAATGCTGTTGTCCTATTTCAAGAGCACTGAGTGGCTGTATTGTAGCCAAACTCCCTGTTTGACCAGTTACCCCTTACTCACAGCACACACCCAAGTGGCAGATGTGTACACCATACCATGGTGTATGGTGCACAACCCTCATGCCCATCCTCTGTGTATCAGATAGAAATGTAATTTTCTGGTGGCAACTGGACCACTACTCACATTAAATATGCGTGATATGTGACTGGTATCTATGTTAGGTTACACAACACTAGCCCCCCCCCCATATCGAGTGTCATCCCTCAACCCAGTCCATGAATCAATAGCTAGCTGGTGATCCATTGAGATGATGCCACCCTGCACCCCCTTCACCCTAGACAGCTGTACTGGGGTCAGTTACAGAAACCAGCACCACACTTATCTCACTCCCTCTGTTGTGCTATGACTTTCAAAAGAACAACCATGATTAATGTCGAGATTGCTGTCAGTATAATCTGCAGGGTAGACATCAGCTGTCCAAGGAGGTTTTTGTATGGTTGTGACATTTGCCATTGTTAAGTACATGCTTGTGCATGTGTGGGGGCACCCCTATCCAGCGGGCCAGGTGGGAGCTCAGCAGTATGGGTGTGATACACTGATGGGAGGTGGTGGCAAAGGCACCTAGCTTCACCTGAGCTCTTTTCTTCTAGGTTGCTTGAAAGGACAGAGCAAAGAACCTTACCAGAGCAAGGAAAAGGATTAAGGCTTCTTTTGACTAGGCAGATTTACTGTGTGTTATTATTTTCTTTTGTACTCACAGGGATTGTTACTGTTTGTTGCTAACATTTTATTGCTTTATTTTTCTCTGATTCAAATTGTTGTTGCGGAGTAAACCTTCTGCTGCATTATTACAGGGTGTGCCTACAGGTGTGTACTTACAGATTACTGCTGTAATCTTCTGATTCAAAGTGTCTTTTGCAAGGTATATCTTCTGTTACTGCTTTATTTTTCTCTGTAGCAAAGTGTTTCTTACAGGGTATATCTTCTGTGAAATTATTACAGGTGGTGCTTTAAAGGTTTTACAGTTTTATCTATCATTAAGATAAACTTTCAGGGCTACTGCATTTGTTGCTGGCTGATTGCTTCTGCTCTTACCTGATTGCTTCTGCTCTTACCTCCTTGTTTCTTTCATCTGGGGTTCCTCTTTTTCAGCAGGGGAAGGGCCCAGCCACACACCCCCATCCCTAAACACCCCACACTACACTCCTTTTATAGAGCAGCACAGTCATGACATTTCCTGTAGCAAAGCAGGAAGGGGAGGATCAGAGGAGTATCCACACAGTGACCTCATCTACAGGGGCACAAGTAATTTAACTTGTTATAACAAGTTATACAAAAACAAACAAAACACAAAATCAAACTTGTGCTTTCATTTTCCTCCTTCTAATTACTCTGATCAGGTTATAAACCCAGCAACTTATCTGGAATGGATATTATTAACTGCAGGTACTGTGGGACACTTTTCAGAAGGGCAGTTTTACAGGATTTAGGACACTGTCCTACATGCTGGGCCATTGGAGATCTAAAGGCTCAGCTCCAGGCAACATGGGCAGAGATTGCACACCTCAAATCGCATATTCAGGAGGCATTATATTATAAGAACCGACCGCCATTTCCCCAACATCCAACAGAAGCACCTCGACTACAGAGGGTAGTTGGTCCGGGAGCTAGGCAGGAGGTTAGATGGGGCAAATTGGGTGCCCCATCACTCAGTGCTCTCCAACATATCACCTCCACAAACCATATAAAAACTACAAACAGGTATCTGCCTCTATCTCTGAAATCAAACAAAGGGGCAGAGGACACTGTAAAGCAGGACAGTGCAGCACAGGAGCTAGCACAACAAAACTTGCCCAAAACAGGAACAAAAACAAGAAAAGCAAAAAGGAAATCCCAAACACTTTTGATCATAGGAGACTCCATGATTCGGGGGGTTGATACCTATCTCCAGCCAGGGGTAATGGTCAGATGTCTCCCAGGTACATCAGCATGGAGAGACACTGACCACATTGCTAAAATTGTACAGGAAGCAGGAGAAAACATTGATGTCCTGGTACACATAGGGACTAACGATCTTGCCAGCCGGTCAGTTGTGGAGACCAAGGAACACCTGACCAGGCTGGGTGACAAACTTTCATCCATTTCACCCGGCATCTCCTTATCTGAGATCCTGCCAGTCTGGGAGAGGGGGAAAGATGGACAGAAGGTCAGAGAAGGGGAGATAGGGGGAGCTAAACATGTGGCTCAAGGGCTGGTGCCAGGAAAAAGGACACAAATTTGTTGGGAGCTGGCAACAGTTTTGGGAGCGAAAGTTCTTCAAATTTAAAGGACTGCATCTGACTAAGGAGGGAGTCAGTGCATTGAGGCAGAAGTTTGATGTCTTTGTAGAATATTTAAACTAGTAAATGGGGAGAGGGGTGCAGCACCCCATATGTCAAATGAGAAGAACACCCCTCCCCCCTCAGCTAGTGGTCAAACAGGAGTTCAGCATGTTTGTAGTTCATTTGCATCACCAGGTAAGGAAAAAGGTCTGACCCCCCCATATGATGCACAGGGGAAACATCAGACCTCACCCAACAACTAACACACCAAAATCTGGCCAATGGAAAATCATGTACACAAATGCTCGCAGTCTGGGAAACAAGATCCAAGACCTGCAGGCAAGAATGACAGAGGCTAAACTGGACATAGCAGCCATTAGCGAGACATGGTTTACCAGTAACCACACTTGGGAGACTTCAATACATGGCTATGTACTGTTCAGAAGAGACCGAGGTGCAAAAAGGGTGGGTGGAGTGACCCTTTATGTCAATGAAAATATCAAAGCTACAGAAATTCAGAATACACATAAGGAGCCAGAAGAACTGTGGGTCACCCTGGAAACAGGAAATGGGACAGCCATAGAACTGGGGTTGTCTACAGGCCTCCAGACCAGGAGGAGGACATAGACACATTACTGTTAGAAGATATACAAAACATGACTGCTAAAGGGGAGGTTCTGATAATGGGAGACTTCAACATGCCAGATACAGACTGATCAATACCAGCAGGAACATCTGCCAAAACTAGACACATAGTGGAGTCCCTGCAGGGGTAGAGTCTCAAACTACTGATACAACAACCCACCAGAGACAGGGCTATCCTAGATCTAGCACTGACTAACAGGGAAAGGATCACAGATACCCAGGTAGAAGGTCTCTTGGGGGCCAGTGACCATCACATAGTATGGTTCAATTTGGACACTAGAACTAAATCATCCCATTCTATGGCAAAAATATGGGACTTCAGAGGAGCTGACTTTGATAAGATGGCCAACAGAGTTAAGCTAGCCCTGGCAAGAAGAAATACAGGTGAGAGGGTACAGGCAAAGTGGACAAGCATTAAGGATGCAATACTTGAAGCAACATCCCATTCTGGTAGAGAGAAAAGGAAGTGCAAAAGAAGAAGGAAACCACTTTGGTTCTCAAAAACAGCAGCAGAAAAGGTCACAGCCAAAAGGATGGTCTTCAGGAAATATAAGGGAACGCAGCGGGATGAAGATAGGGAGGCATAACAATCTTCCTAAAGGGAAGCAGGGAAGGCTGTATGACAGGCAAAGGCCAAAACCAAGGAAACACTAGCACAAACAGTAAAAGAAGGTGACAAGACTTTCTATAGATACATTAGTGAAAGGAGAAAGTCCAGATGGGGTATTGCTAAGACCAAAGAGGATAAGGGGGCATGTGAGAAGGAGGAGGAGGAGGACCATGTAAAAGCATCTATCCTAAATAGATACTTCTGCTCAGTATTTACTGAAGAGAAGGTAGGGCAGGACCCATAGCTCAGCACCATGAAGACAGGGGGAAGGAGGTGTGCACTAGTCCCTTCACAAAAGAAAGGGTCCTGCAAGAGCTCGATAAGCTCAGGGTGGACCAGGCAATGAGACTTGATGGCATACATCCCAGGGTACTAAAGGAGATAAGGGTGGAACTAGCAGAGCCATTATCAGAACTGTTTAGTGAGTCTCTAAGCACAGGAGAGGTCCCAGAAGACTGGAGAAGTGCTCATGTGATTCCACTCCACAAGAGTGGTAGCAAGGAGGTGGCAAGAAACTACAGACCAGTCAGTCTTACCTCAGTAGTGGGCAAGATTATGGATGCACTCCTTAAGGAAAGGATAGTGCTGCACCAGGAATCCATAGGAGCACAGGATCCAAGACAGCATGGATTTACAACAGGAAGGTCCTGTCAAACTAATCTCATAGATTTCTTTGACTGGGTAACCAGAGTGGTGGACCAAGGGGAAGCAGTTTATGTCGCCTACCTTGACTTCAGCAAAGCTTTCACTACTGTTCCACACAGAAGATTGATTAATAAGTTGGGTAGGCTCGAGGTGGGTCAGAAGTTGGTCAACTGGGTGGCAAACTGGTTGACAGGCAGAAAACAGAGAGTGGTGGTAAATGGTATACAGTCAGAAGAAATGCAATTCACAAGTGGGGTACCTCAGGGATCAGTTCTGGGGTCAGTCCTCTTAAATATCTTCATCAGTGGCATTGCAGATGGACTGGAGGGTAAGGTTTGTCTGTTTGCAGACAACACCAAGATCTTTAACAGAGTAGATGATCCAGATGGGGTAGGCAGAATGAGTGACAACTGGGGTTTAATGCAAAGAAGTGGAAGATAATGCACATAGGGAAGAGAAACCCTGAAGCCACCTATAGGTTGGGAGGGGAGTTGCTGGCAGTCACAAGGGAAGAAAGAGGCTTGGGCATCATCATCACAGATGACCTGAAATCAGTCAAGCAGACCACTAAAGCAGCAGGTAAGGCTAGGGGGATGCTGGGGTGTATTAGTAGGGGTATCACAAGTCGTAAAAGGGAGGTAATAATCCCTCTTTACAAGACACTGGTTAGGCCCCATCTGGAGTACTGCGTGCAGTACTGGAGGCCACACCTTCACAAGGACATTAACCAAATTGAGGCAGTCCAGAGAAGGGCAACCAAAATGGTGCAGGGACTGCATCAGAAAACATATGAGGACAGATTAATGGAGCTCAACATGTATAGCCTAGAGCAAAGGAGGGAGAGAGGTGATAAGATCGAAACCTTAAGGGCATTAACAAGGTGAAAGAGTCTAACATGTTTCAATATAAGAAAAAGAAGCAGAACAAGAGACACAGCATTAGATTAGAGGGAGGCCAATTAAGGGGTAACGTGAGGAAGTTCTTTTTCACAGAAAGGGTGGTGGATGCATGCAATGGCCTACTTCAAGAAGTGGTGGATATGAATACAGCGCATAAGCCTCAGTGTTCTGACTATCAGCATCTCCCTCACACACTCCAGAAGTGGACTGAGCTTGCTGAGACATAGGGGCTACTTCCAGTCTTGTGCTAGAGTCTGCCAGGTCAGAGTCCTCAGAGACCTGTACTACAATGCTCAGTGGTGGATATGAATACAGCGCAGGACTTCAAACAGGCATGAGATAGACATAAGGGAGCAATACAGATGAGTATAAATAGATAGGTAATTGACAAAGCAAAGGCCGATGGCACATTCACAAGGTAGAAAAAGAAATGGGCAGACTGGATGGGCCTTGCAGTCCTTATCTGCCATCAACTTCTATGTTTCTATGATCTCTGGAGGTGGCTACACTGGACACCAAGTATTTCTTGCTTCTCCTGTTCTACATAATCTGAGAGTGTCTAAAACTATGTGGTAACCTTCATTTAGTGTTTTTTTATACTCTCTCTCTCCCTTTTACAAAATGTCTTTGTCTATAACGCTGATATGTTTCCGCTGCTTTTGCCCCTTTCTGTTCAGTGCCCCTGTCAAACTTATCCTATTCCTAACAAAGTGAAATTGCCAAGATCATGCAGCTTAAATGTACAATTATCCACATATGTGATATCATCAGCAGCTCCTCCTCCATTTGATTTTATTTGCTCTTTAGCTATCAGCCCACCCCTGGGCAGAGCCAGTATGATCCTCCCAACTAATTAAGCATTTAATAATGTGTGGAGGCACATAACCTCATGATCCTCATAAGCCTCAGTGTTCTGACTATCAGCATCTCCCTCACACACTCCAGAAGTGGACTGAGCTTGCTGAGACATAGGGGCTACTTCCAGTCTTGTGCTAGAGTCTGCCAGGTCAGAGTCCTCAGAGACCTGTACTACAATGCTCAATGGTCCAGGTTTCTGAAGGGGGGTCAAATGGGGTAGGCTGCCAAATTTTCTGAGGGGTACTGCAGTGAGTTTGCCAAGGCCATTAACTTAACAGTTGAATTTCTAGCCGATCCCTTGGCTCATCCCTTCACAATAAGTTCCTCTTGGTTCACACCGTCATTCCTGTTGTGTGAGGCCCAGAGGCACTGATAGTAAGAGTGCCCCTGTTCCTCACACAGGTTGCACTTAAAAGGGATTCAGGCATTGGAAACTGAGGTGCCCATACTCAAGGCACATAATACACCTTGCCCTATCACATATAGACCTGAGGTGAGTGCGGGATCCACACTTATGACATGTGCAGGGCTGTCCAGGATAAAAAAAACATGCCATATACTCAGCCTGAATAAAAGCTTCCAGGTAGGTGAACTATGTATGTATTGTTCTGTGGAAGTTTTACCCCAAACTTCCAAACCCTTTTCCATATCTGTTCATTATCTATAATCGGAGATTGAACATCTAGAACTTCACATTGTTGCCGCAACCAGCATGACATATCAAGACACATTAATTCCTTCATTCCAAAAGAGTATTGCAATGGTCTTGACTGCAGGGTTGGATGGGGGTGGCTATAAAAGGAGACAATAGGGCTGTGTTTTTCAGCTTATCATACTTCCTCCAAAATCTCTCTAGAGTTTCCACTGACAGATATCAAAGGTAGTGTCACTGGAGACATGGATGACTGCATGAAGTTCTGCTACATACAAAACCATTGAATATTAAATTATGTGTGACATATATTCTATCTGGTGGAAATCTAGCCCATCATTATATCCCAACTTAACGGTATTATGCCACTGTTTTGGTGACTCCTCCTGGGCAGTGAACAGGTATGCCCTGTGGAACTGACTGCGCAGTCCCTATTTGGAGTCTGAGGCATTTTTTTGTTAAACTCTTTCTTTATTGAAAAATGAGCAATAGGTACAAGTCACATTACAGCAAGGTGAAATAATACTTGTGAGATGCAGTTATCAGATCAATGACAATGAAAGGTAAGGCAACATTTAACTTTGCAGTTATAATGTTATCCTGTAATACATACTATCTGTACAGTGATGTATAATGTTAGGAAATTGAAGCAATCAATTATGGGATATCCGCCAAGCATGCAATTAATGTACTTCTTTTTTTGTACCTTTCTGGAAGCTACAAGACCCATCCCTGTAGTATCCTTGAATACACTGTATTACATACAATTTGCAGTGAGACCTGAGGCTTGATCACTTGTGTGATCTGTATTTTGATCCCTTTGACTGTCCCCTCAGTGGATGGGCCTGTGTCCTCTGCCTGCTTTTACTGCGTGCTGAGGTTCTGGACTAGTAGTCAAGGAGGGGGAAGTGCTGAGATCTTCCACTAGATTGGTTTGCACCAGCCTTTTCATATTTTGCTTCAGGGGTGGGCAAAAGGTTCCCCTGCAGCTTAAGAGAGCATTTGAAACAGAGCACTTTGCATTTCAACACCACTATTGCTAGTGTCCCAAAGGTCTTCCTCTGATAGCTCAGCTTCTAGGGGGTCCTCCCCCAGTACAGAGGCTGGGGTGCGTAGTTCAGCAGAGTATCCATGCCCATTAATTAACCCCCATACTTGGATGAGAAGTACCCTCCTCTTCTTGCACACCTCTCTCCACAAGGTGTACCCTCCCATTACTGCTTAACTGCTGTAGGACACGCAGGTTCTTTGACTCTTGTAATATAGTCCTGCCTATATTTCTAGTGGATGATATAATTTTTGGAAATGTTGCAGCTTCAGAGACTGCCTCACAGTCCACTCCCAATTTGTCAAGTACTGCTTCAACTGCACCAGGTGTTGACAGCAAAATGTCTGTGCTGCTTCAGCTGCTGTGATAGTGCCAGCCACCTTCAGGACTGGCCCAGTCAGCTAATCGACTCCATTCTTGGCCTGAGTCCATCCTGCTGCAAGCAAAGCAGCATCCAAAGACCAGGATGACTTCCTAGCCAGTGCTTGCATGGGGTCAGGGCATCCCCGACAGAGGCCAAGTAGAAATCCTGGGTTCATCACTTCCTAAGTGGCAGCATCTGTCCTGTGAGTAGCAGTCCTGATTTCAGGGATATGAGGAGCAGCAGAACTAGGGACAGAGTCATGGAGAAACTTCATTCTGTGGATTCATTTCTAACAGGAGAGTTTTTAATCTTTCCCTGCCAGGAGTTTCAGCAAGTGTGGTGTGCACTCAGACGTGGACTCAGTTAGCATTGTATCAGTATCTTCCTGTTCATTGTCCTCTAGACTTGAACACACCATCTCAGTATCAGACATAGTTGAACACCCAGTACACCTTCTATCAAAACAGGTGTTGTATCCTCCATCTCCATTTCGTCTGCCAGACATTAAATTTTAGCATTTGGGCAAAAGTCAGTGGTAATAGGGACTGAACCTCCTCCTCCTTTGGTGCCTCCAAGTTTGCCATCTTGTGGCAGGACTACAGAGGTTTCCCCCTACTGCAGATTAAGGGAATTTCCCTGGTATAATTTCCAGCATTCCTCCTGTCAGTGAAAAAACACCTGGTTACAAACTATTATAGGTTTGTAGGCCTTCCCTGGTCAGAACCTGCAAAGACATAAACTAAATAAACAAAGTCAACATGGCAATTATCATGTAAACCTGAAGGTAAAATGTTGGATGCATAAGCAGAGATTTTTGAAGACAATTAAGTCCACAATTGTTCCACTTTTAGTACTGGGATCGTACTGGGATCAATTTGATTGGAGGACATGATAATATGGGCTAATCCCAAAGAGGTAAAATATTCACTCTCTCTTTTTTTTCTTCAGAAAATACACACTTGGCATGAACAGTTACATCCCTAAGTAGTAGTAATAGTAATAGTACATCTTTCCCATCTAGATTATTCACCAACGTTTGCACAAAATAGTTGAAAATACATCTATTTATTTTATTTATTTAGCTTTTGTTGATAGTGAAAGGAGGGCTAGACAATTCTGTCTATTTTCACCCTCCTCCCGGGAGGATACAGATGATACACAACTGAAATTGAACCAGATTAAGCTGCTGGTGGTATTTTTAGTGAATGGGGGAAATTTGACCGGGACACCAGGGAAATTCCTCTACTCTCCAGTAGGAGGGCCCTTTGGCCATCTGCTGATGGCTGATTCAGTTGCTGTGCGGACAAGCGAGGAGATGGAGGGGCGGCTGGTTAAAGCGTCTGTCTCCTCAGCGGTTCCAGTTTTGCTTGACTCCGAAATGTTTTCTGATGCTGCTGTAATTACTCCCAAGGATGGTTCTATGGCCCTTCAGTTGCCTGAGTATGGAACTGATATTGTTCACCGACAAGATTCCTTTGATCTGACTTTGGCTGGATCCTGAACGTGGGACGTGGCGCAGCAAACTTTGGAGCAGCTTCTACTTTTGTAAGAAATGGAACATCTCCGAAGAAAACAAGAGCTTTTGGGTCAATTTCGCCCCCAAACTCAGACAACTGGGGAGAGGCCTGACGTTGACACTGGACTGGCAGGGGCAGGGATTGCTATGGCTACCATTCCTGATTCTGCCCATGCCACACCAATTACTGTGTTTGCCACGAACACTGACCAGAGCTCAGCTTCTGTTTTCTCCTTCTCGGTGTCTAATATCACCCAACACCCTGATCGAGTTGTTAAAAAGGGACTCCCTAGCAAATTTTGTTGGGCTGACACTCCAGTTCCCGAGGGTGACACTTGGTCTGTTGACAGCTCCTTGGTGGCAGCTGGCTGGGTGCGTTCCCTTGATACGAATGGTTGGATTTCAGGCATTACTCCTATCAAAATCCCAGGGGGTTCTCTATAACCTGCTCCTGTGCCTCCCTCTGTGAGTACAGTTTTACTGACCAAACTGGATGATATTGTTTCTCCTGTTTCACCTGCTCATTCTTCTCTTGCTCCAGCTTCTGTTGTTGTTCCTTCTCCTTTGCATTTAACCACTGACTTGGACTTAACTCAGAATTCTGTCCTTAACCCTGTGCTCATGGAAACATCTGTGGACCTTCCACAGGATGTTCCTGGGGATGGCATGAGTGACATTTCTGACCATTCTGATATACCCAGAAACATTCCTGTGGAGCTTAGAAATGGGCTTGCTGTACAGCCTGAGTCTTTGCCTCCACCCACTACTTCTCGCAACCCCAGGACTTATGCTTCTTTTTTCCAACAGCATGCTTATCCTGTGAAATATCACAATGAGGTTCGCATTATTTATAGAAGGGGTTTGGAGGTTTTCCCTGGCCAAGTATTAATTGGGAAAACTCTTTTGCAGGACTGTCTACAGTTTAATGTCTCTGAGTTATACACTTTAATAAATGTGTCTGGGGAAAATGTCTTTGACGTCAGCTTTAAGCTTGGCAGTGGGCTTGATAAGTTTTGGGCACATTACCAACAAAAGAAAAAACACTCCCCTTTGGTCCTCTTTTAAGGTTGTTCCTCAAACTAGGCCAGCACGTAAAACCATCACAGTCTTGTTCCACAATGAAGGGGTTAGTGTTACTGATCTCCTTTATTGGTTGAAACAACGTTGCACTGTTGCTGGCCCTCCTGATGCCATTTTTAATTCAGAGGGTATTTGGACTGGGGTTGGTGTCTCAAGGTTATTTTAAGATCTGATGATTCTGGTTTCCAGCATTTGCCTTACAGCTTTTTTTATAGGTAGGGATAGAGGAGTCCTCTTCTATCTCAGAAAGCCCAATACCTGTTATAAGTGTGGGCAACTTGGACATATCAGCAGTGTATGTGATCACCAAAAATGTTCCCTGTGTTCAGCCTCAGGTCATATTAGTGCTCATTGTACTAACCTTGTTTGCTGCAATCTTTGTGGTGCCACAGGCCATGCTTATACCTCCTGCCCTGCAGCTGCTCACTGTCAATGGGCTTCTGCTGACTCAGAGGAACAGACACTTTTGGTAGCCAATGCACAAAGAGCGTACACTAACACTCTTCCCTCGGCACAGATCCCTGGTCCATCCCCTCGCCGTCCATCTGTCTCTCAGACAGTTGTTGTGGCTTCCCTGGCAGAGGGAGATAATGTTCTTTCTGATGGTATGATCCTGGATACCTCTGCCCCCCCTCCTCTTCCCCTGCCCCCCCTTCTGGATGGTGCTCCTGATGATCTTCACCCTGTTATAGCCACCACGCAGGATTTATTGTCTGATCCCCCCTGGCTGCTATGCCCCCTCCCCAACCTGTGGCAGACATGATAGGTGGGAGGATGACAACCAGAAAACATTTGTCTGGATCACAGTCATTGCCTAAAACCCCCAAAATTGCCCCTCTTGTTTCTTCTAATAGATATCAAGTGCTGGAGGATGACTCCATTTCTCAGGCTGAGTCATTTGCTTCCTTGGTTGACTCTCATTCCCAAGATGTAGTGGGTGAGGTTGTGTCTCCCAAGGCTTCGACTACCACTCCTCAACCAGCCCCAAAGAGAAGCAGGGTTAAGAAGAAAAAGAAAAATTGAATGACCCTTTTCTGACTCTCTTTTATGCCTTTATTTCCCTCTCTGTTTCTTTTGACATCCAATGTCAATAGTATTCAGAGTGTCTGGAAACATGGGGCGGTTTATAATTTCCTCCACTCCCAACTTCTGGGTATTTTCTTATTACAGGATACCAGGCTCAATACTATTCCTGCTATTTCCCATGCTTCTTGGGAATGGACCTCAGGTGCTTCCTATTGGTCCTTAGGCACGGAAACGTGCTCTGGTCTTGGTATCCTGTTTCACCATATTCAACCCACTGTCCTGAAACTATTAGATTTAATGCCTGGATGTGCCCTCTTATTGGATTTCCATATCCATGCTGTTTCCTTTCTCCTTATTTCTATTTATGCCCCTGAAACGAAGGCTGAGCGGTCCTCTATGTTTCATCAGATTAGGCCTCATCTCCATGTGGCACATCATGTCACCTGGGGAAGGGATTTTAATTGTGGGATGAGTAACCTGGATAGAGGGTCTCAGACAACTACAGAGAAAATCTTTGGGGGCATGGCGGCCCTTAACTCTATTACTCATTTAGCTAGGTTGAAGGATGCTTTTTTGACCCATACTGGTAAACGAGACAAAACTTTTTATAAGGGGTCCTTATCCACCAGGATTGACTTTTTCTTTATTTCTAAAGCTTTACAGATTGATGGGTCTACAGTATAGCCAGCGGAATATTCTGTTCACTGTTCTTTAGCATTACATCTGGGTAGACCTAAGGTTTTGCTTGGCCCAGGTTATTGGAAGCTGAATACCACGCTTTTAGACCATACCTCCTTTCTCCAGCACATTCTTTGCTTTCTTCCTTGTAAAAAGGTGACCTTTGCCCTATTTGAGAATCCATTTCTCTCTCTGGTGGACAGAGATCAAGGCTGAACTCCGCATCCTGCTTTTTAGGATGGGGAAATCTGTTTGGTCCTCTGCCTATATGGAGTATTTGACTGATCGTAAGCATTTGCAGCATTTAATTTCCTTCTCTTCTTCCATTGTCTATGACTTCTCAGCCCAGATTTCTCTTATCAAGAAAAACATGTAAGCCTTTCACTCCTCTCAGAATGCAGGTCTGCATTTTAAACAACACTACTGCACTTCTGGCACTCTTCCAGAGGTCTGCCCCCTGCTTCATAATCAGAAGCATCTTGGTCGCAGAATGATGTCTGCTCTCAGGGATGCGGATGGTTCCCTCCATACTTCTAACCCTCAACTTGTACGAATTGCCACTGCTCATGCTATTTCTTTATTTGATACCCCAATATTGACTCAGTTGGACTTTGAATCTTTTTTCCAGGCTTTACCGATTCCTGTAGCCCCTCCAGACCTTCTTTCAGTTTTATCTGCTCCTTTGTCTGTTTCTGAACTTTTAGTAGCAATTAAATCTTTGGCATCTAAGAAAGTACCTGGTCCTGACAGTCTTCCCCTCTGAAATATTTGTGCTTTTGGGCCAAGAACTTTCTACGGAACTCACTGCAGTTTTCAATTTTCTTTTACAATCCCATGATATCCCACTGGATATGGCTATTGGTGCACTTATTTTTTTATTTAAGAAAGGGGATAAATCCGATATTACTAATTGGAGATCGATTAGTCTTCTGAATACCAACTTTAAACTATTAGCCAAGATTTTGAATAATCACCTTTTGACAGTTGCCCCATATTTAATATCCCCTGCCCAGTCTTGTACGGTCCCTGGGCGGTCCATTACAGATCCGTTACTTTTATTACGTGAAGCGTTTACTAGTGATTACATCTTGCCTATGGAGGGGATACTGCTTTCTCTGGACCAGAGACAGGCATTCAATAATGTCACTCATTCCTTTTTTATGGTTTACTTTAGTTCATTATGGTGTTCCCCAACTTTTAATGCCTGGCTACAGTTGTTGTATAAACACACTATGGTAAAACCTTGTATTAATGGCTATTTGGGTCTCTGTATCCCCATGCATAAGGGAGTTCACCAGGGATGTCCCTTTAGCCCTTTACTTTATGTTTTCTCTAGTGACCCTCTGTTGCATCTTCTTAATTCAACCCAGGACATTTATCTGATCACCCTGCCTTGTCACTCTGTCCCTTATAAAGCCCTCGCCTATGCAGATGATCTTATTATTTTAGTTAAGGATGTTGGCTCAGCGGAGAAGGCTATCCGCTGTTATCAAGATTTTGGTTCTCTTTCTCAGACCCAACTTAATATCACTAAGAACAAGGGGAGGCTTTCCACATTTTAGGAATTGTTTTTGGTGATGCCCATATGGATCTAGTGAATTGGGATATCAAAATTCAGCTAGGGACTGCTTTGGTTCACTCTTGGTCTAAACAGAAACTGTCTTTTAGGAAAAAGATTTTTCTTATTAAGACTTTTCTTTTGCCTATTTTTCTTTTTCTCAGTGCTATTTTTCTGGTACCAAAATCCCATGAAGCCACGGTTTACAGTCTTTTCTTTCAATCTTTTTGGGGTAGTTGACTCAATCCCCTCCGCCGCACCATTCTTTACTTATCTTTACGTGATGGGGGCCAGAATAGGGTGAACCAGATTCTTTTTTTCTGCTGTACCTTTATCTCTGTTGATTTGAAACCCATATTACTTTCTTCTACTAGATACTGGAGTGGGACTTTTCTTCACTCCATTTCCTGTGGTACTGTTCTTGGGTGGCAGGTCACACACAACAACTTCAATGCTCTCCCGTTCCCCTTGCTTACCTTCGTGATGTTTTCGTACAGCTTCAGCAGTGACAAATTACCTCTCTGATGGTGTTGAACAACACTAAGAAACAGCTTTATTCTCAAGTTCTTTTGACACATTTTAGGCACCCTGATCCTTTTCCTAAATGTCCCCTACACCTTCAGATGGTTTTATAATGCTTTCTCTTAGACAGTAGGATTCCAGTTAAGATGCATGATTTCCACTGGCTGACCTGTCATGAATGGCTCAATGTCAAAGCCAATCAAATGCATAAACAGATGACAGAATGAAATTGCTCCAAACTCTCCTGTATTCTTCAACCAGAAACTTTAGACCACCTGTTTTTTTCTTGTTCATATATTTCGATTTTTTGGACTTTTTTGTATACTAAGACTCTGATGCCTATTTTTCAATGTATTACTTATTCTAGACTAATGTATGGGGATTTCCCTCTATCCTGGTTCAAATGGGATAGGAGTACATTGAATCTTGTTTTGGTAATAATCAAATGGTATGTTTGGAATTCCCGCTGCCTTTTTACCCTACAACAAATTCATATTTCACCACCCTGCCACTGAGCTCCTACCGATAGGGCTACCAAACATTACCTATTAACAATGCCTCCTTTGGCTGCACTCACAAGACATCTGTCTAATTCTCTACTTTGCTGTAAATATCAAACCTGTTACTCCCTCCCTCTATCAGCAAACTTATTATTCTCTTGAAAACTGTAAAATACAGCTCTCGGTAACACGATCAATGCAATGTATAGTTGATCTTGATTCTGCAATATTGTATAACAAAAAAAACTGTAACCTTTAGCTGCCATTCTATGTCTATATGTATTAAGTGTTTATGTTTGTTTATTCTGACGTGGAGCCTTTGTAAATGAGTCCCTGACGCAAAGGTTGTAACCCTAAAGTCCGTTAAATGAATAAATAAATAAATATTTCTCATTTTGAGCTTTTTGGTAAAATTTTGCATGAACTCCAACTGATTTATTTTTCTGAAATGAAGATGTTAGATAGGTCTTGGTTGTTGCAACTTTGGCGAAATCTGCCTAGGATTATTGATACTGATGTACCTATCACATGAGCCTATTCATTCCTTTTTTGGTTTATTGATTCTGTTAATGCTCTGCTTTTGTTATTTTTCTTTGTCTTTTTTAGTATCTTTGTTTCTTTATAGTTTTGTATTTTTGTTTTGGTTTGTCTGATTCTGTAATAAAATCTTCCCCTGCTTCTGCTGCCCGGGGGTTCTGCCAGCTTCCTGTAGGGGAGATGGAGGTTTTCACTGTGGTGGAAGATGATTAGGTGGTTGGTAGCACTCCTGAGAAGGGTGCATGGGCTCCTGTTTCAAACCTTGCTTCTTTACAGGAACAAGTTATAGATTTTGTGGAGGTTTCTGATGCTGAGCTTCTTGCTGCAGAGCAGAAGCTGTGACACAATTTGACTGAAAAATATGTAATTTATGGCTATGTTGGCCGCTGATGAACATAAATTCCTACAAGGAAAAAACTAAGTAAGATGAAGAGAAAAAAATGGAAAAGACTCCCCTGTAGCCCGCAAATTTCCCCTGGCAAGAAATTTCAGCAGTAACAGTTTGCTATGGACTCTGGCTCCACTGACAATATTTGTACACAACACAGTAAAACAGATGCACACCTTTCAGCTATGCTAGAGGCACCCTGGTCTCCCAAAGTTGCTTTGAGCAGGACAGGCTGGATACAGACAGACACCGGGAGTTGGATTCCAGACCCAGAGATTATGGTGCTTGGTTCTTGCCCGAAGAGCCCAACTACTGCTGATGTCATGTACAGTCCATCTAAGCTGCTGAATCATCAAAGGCCACCACCGCCAGTGGCTGCAGCCATGTACAGCTCCAGGATGGAGAACACAGAGCTGATTTCTACAGATACTAGTTTTTCAGCTTCACCTTTGAATGAAACTACTGTGCCTCTAGTGAGTTTTGTCCTTCACTCAAATTTTTCCTATTTCTCCCTTCCCATTTGCAAATCACTGATGACACTGGAGCAGCTTAACTGACCCTTGCAATACTCGTTTCCCTTCCCATGGGAGTGAACTGGTCTGTTCAGTGAGAACTTGTATCAGGTCCTCTTGGCAGTGCTGGAGCAGATTCATGCCCAATATCACAAGTGGTAAGTTGTCATCATAGAGATTGCTAATCAGGATCTCCTGATTCAGATGTTCAGTCTTCCCCCAACTTAATAGGAAGTAGGAAGTGACTCTATCAATATAAAGATAGTAGCCCTCACACTGGATGAACTTATAATCCCATTACAAAGCTGTTTAACAAGTCCCTCATGCTTGGACAATTTCCCAAGCTTTTGAAAATGGCCTGTTACCCCAGTGTATAAAAATGGAGACCGTGCCTTGCACTCGACTTATAGACCCATCTCCATCCTCTCCCCCTATCTAAAACCCTGGAGAGAGTTGTGTCCAATCAATTAACAGAGTACCTACAGTAAACAAATACAACGTACAATGTTCCCAGCAGTACAGCTTCTGCAAAGTACACAGCACCTCTACTGCACTTATTAAATACATAAACTTTCTTCACACAGCACTAGACAGTGGCAAACAGGTGGGGTCCATCTACATGAACGTCACAAAAGCATTCGATTTGGTCAACCACCACATTCTCTTAGCAAAACTTCTTGCCCTAGGTCTATCCCTAAAACCATCATTTGGTTCCAAAGCTACCTCACAGATAGAACCCAGCAAGTAAAATTCAATTGTGCCCTGTCCAAAATCAAGGAGGTAACCCTCGGGGTCCCCCAAGGATCCATTCTGGGACCCCTTTTCTTTAGCCTGTTCCTTAACACCCTCCCAGACTCATGCTCATCAAATATTCTGCTTTATCTGGATGATGCTGTACTATTTGCAGGCAACAATCAGCTAGGTACACTAACCAATGAACTTCGAAGCAGTTTCAGGGAGTTGGAAGAATGGCTCCACCAGAATAAGCTAGTCCTCAACTACAAAAAACACAAAAGTTTTGCTGTTCTCAAGCCACCAAGCTAAGAGGACAGCAAGCCAGCTTGAAATACATGACAGGAAGGGTGAAACCCTTGAACAGGTAAATACCTTCAGATACCTTTGTGTCACACTCGATGCCTCCCTCACCTTCAACTCACACATTGACCACATTATTAAAACTGCGAATGCAAAACTAGGTATATTATATAGGCACCGGAATGCTATCACACCTGAAGCCATGAGCATTGTTGTCAATAGCTGTATCCTATCTGTCATCGACAATGGGCTGGCAGTTTACAGCGTTGCCTCTATCACCTCACTAAACAGAGTCAAGATGGTCCTGAACAATGCCTGCTGATTGGTCCTCGGGATTAGTAAACTCACCGCACGCCTGTAGTCTTTACGTCCAAACTAGGTGACTCCCCCTCAAAGAAAGTATAATGTATCAAGTTTGCCTCCTGGGTAAGAAGGCACTTCTTAGCCTAACTCCTCCCAGACTCCAGACACTATTACAGCCAGTACACACCCCACATCACACTAGAAGCATTACCAACAACACCCTCTATGTATCACATAGAAGAACAATCCTTGTACATCAATCCTTCACCTATAGGGCCCTAAAATGGCTCAAAGGCCTCCCTGCCTCATTGTTAAACACTGTAAAGATTGGCCATTTCAAAACAGAACTCAGCAGCTACCTCTCACAAGCGGGAAAATGCAACTGTTTAGATTAGATTGTGCAATAGCAACACCGATGCGCCCTTCTCCTCCCTCACCTCACCTACACACTACTCCTTACCCTCTAAACCTCTCAATGATTTCCCTCTCTTCCTTCTACTTGCCCATCTCAAACAGCACCCCCATCTCTGACCTTACCTAACACCCCGATAGACCTCTTCTACTGTAGACTTTGCTGTTTTGTCAGCTATTTCTATAGACAAGGCTATGAGCTGCTACTTAAATGATAGATTAATTATAACTCTTCTGTATTAGTAATCATTGTTTCTGTATGCTCCTGTATAACTACCTTTATTATGTATATCTTGTACTTGATGTAGAACCTTTGTAAAAGAGCTATTAGCGCAAAGGTAATCAATCTGAAGTTTCAAATAAATAAATAAATAAGAAATGAATAAAATATTCTCTTCCAGATAGCCTATAATAGGAATGTTCAGGCCATTACCAGCAACCAGACTAATCTACTTCTTAGGAGGTTGGTCTACTTGCTCCCTTGTCCAATGCTCAAAGAAAATGTTGCCCTGTAGTGTCGTCACGTCTGAACCAGTATCCAGTAGGGCTTCCATTTTGATTCCATTAATTTTTATGATTGTCGTTGGGCAGTTTCCAACAAATCTGGCTTGAGTTGGGTTTCTTAATGGACCTGCTGCTGACTGTCCTGCAGTTCAGTCCACCACCCTGGGGACTCCCTGTTTAAAGCCATGGCTGGTGTGCTTGCCTCCTGAGTACAGCTTCTTGAGACATGGCTACTGATGCTGCACCTCCTACATATGGGGCCCCCATTCAAATTGAACTGGTCAGATGGCCTTCTTCCTGTGTTTCTTTTTACTAGAGGCTTTGACGGGCACCACTCATGGCCTCTAGACAACTGGTCTATCACCTTCCATCTCAAGTTCTTTCTAATGTTCTGGAGTTCCCTCTTCATATTCTGATGTGGAACCTTTGTAAAAGAGTTCATACTCAAAGATTATTTCTGAATATGTTAACAAATAAAATAATTAGATAAAAATATCCTGCCACAACCACGTGAACTGTTCAGTCTCAGAGAGTTTCTGTCCCTCTCTATTCATTTCCTTACTGGAGTTTCTTGGTGTAGAGTCATCCACATTCCTTTCTCTTTTGAATCAAAAACTGTGGGACCCCTGATATCCTCCCAGGAATTCTCATGTCTGAGCCTCTTTTGACATCCACACAGGATGGGTATTTGTAACTGAAGTTTAACAGCATACTGGATGTCCCATCCAACATCTCTCTGATATCATTCCACAACACTGGTGGAGATTTAGTTGGTCACCAGGACATTCTGGCCCCAAAAACTCAATGGCTTCTTCCTTAAAATTTAAAAACTGCATGCCCAGGTTCTGTTTTGACAAGAACCTTAATTCTCTGCAGAGAGTATCACTTCTCACTCCCTCTATAAATCTTTCTTTTAACAGCTCATCAGGGTTGTGAAGACCATGGGGATCCAACCTTTCAATTGTGTTGAGGGCCTCTTGCAAGCTAAGGTCATATTCTCGTGAAGTTTCATTAACTCCCTGGACCCTGGAGAAAAAGTAAATTTTTAAGTCTGAGAGCATACAAGTATCAAACATTCTGTATAATCTGTTAAAAATCTGTTCTACGTGTGCTTTTTCACGTTCTGGCCAAGCACTGACTTCATGGTTGGCTGCATCAGCTGCCCAATTAAAATTTCTACTTGCTGTCTCTCAGGGATTTCATATAATTGGAACACGAATTGCATTTTACTTCGAAATTCTCCCACATTCGTGGTGATGAATCTGTATGATCTCCAGAGAAATGTGGCAACCAGAGTGCCACAAAGTAATACGCCATTGTAATCAGATTCAGTCATACCCCTTCTACAGTTACTACTTCCGCAGTTTCTGGCCTGCTGGGTTCCATTTCTGCCGAGTCATTTCCTGCTATGGACTCTAATTAAAGTATCCTGTCCATGATGCCAGGTGAAGTGAGCAGACAAATTAGAGGGATAAGAGGTATTAGATATGGAAGAAGATGAAGTTTAGTTGATTTAGTGGTGGATGTTGTGAGAGTTAGCAGGTAGAAGAGATAAATTGACTGGGTGGTAAGGCAGCTCTTTTCCTGTTTGACTACACAATTTTAATTTCACCAAAATGGAGAGGCAAGAGGCACAACTCAAGAAAAGGACCAGTTTATTACGCAACTGACCACAGAACTTGGAACAGAAGAAAAGGGTGCAACAACATTCACTTCCACTTATGATTTCTACTATGACTCTAAAGGATATTATACTGTTTCTATAAGCACTAATACTACTATGGATACTAAATGGATCTATTTACAAGTCTCTAAAACTTTAAAGGACCTAATGCTATATCAGTAAGTACTATACTACTATGATTACTAAATTAATTTATTTGCAAGACTCTAAAACTCTAATACATGACAGCTACACAATTTCCACCCCAGAGTACATGCAAGTTCGTTGGGCGCCATGAATAGCAGAGGGATTCAAAACAAGGAAACCTCTGCACATGTGCTTCTCTTGGCCAGCATTTGGAACAGGAGAGGTAAACACTTGGCCACAGGGTGTCAACAGACCCAGCGATAAAAACAGACACATTTGAATTCCAAAGGATTTACGCAAACTGCAAATTTCCAGGCTGTGACCACTAACCTGGGAAAAAGCTTAAAACTGAAAACAGAACCAACTGAAGAACTGTGGAATAAGAACTCCGGGCCATCACCACTGACTCAGGAAACTGGCAGAACTGAAGTGAAGACTTGATGAACTGAAGATCTGTAGCACAAGAACACCTCCGGGTTATCACCACTGACCAAGGAAACTGAACAAACTGCAGATTAGAGAATGAAGAACAGGAACACTTCCACTGAAGGCTGAAACCTGTAAAAAACCTTGCACCCACTGGGCGACGGATCTCTATCTGTGAACTGGTGCAGTTCCCTGCATTACCTAGCTCACTGTTAGGGAGGGGTTGACCTGAAGATCTTGAAGAAAAAGCAAGAGCTATCTATACTATTCCAGTGATCTTTTCGCAGGGCCTGGCAGGGTCCTGACACTCCTCCCAGCCTGACACTCACTCACTTACTGAGGATGCAGCCCCACTTGTGGGGGCCACCAGCATGGGACCATAAAAGTAACTTTTTTAACAAAAAAAAAAAATGGGGCTATACAAAGCCCACACCGAGCTTGGCCAACTGCTACCCTGGGATGCACCTCACCTTTGGAAGTCGCTACAACCACTGAACTGCTAACACTACGGGGATCTGCTGCATCCACTGGATGGTCAGCTGAACTACAGGGATGAGAGGAGGACTGCAGGTACAATTTAACTTTTAACTGTTAACTCCTTGTGTCCCCTCTCTCCCTGCTAGCTGCAGAACTTTTCTTTTCTTGCTGCTTTTCTTCATTGGGGTGCTTGAAAGTGCTCCCCAACCACACTGCTACTGGCCAAAACTTCAACTACAGTGGCCATTACTAGCCACACTTGGAACCCTCCCTGGCATTCAGGATGCTGAGTCCCTAATGACCAGGGAGGTAAGCAGCTGTCCATCATGAGCTGGACTTAGAGCTGGCACAGGCTCGTGCCATTACTGGGCAGGCTGCACCAAAGGAAAAAAAATGTTTTAGCTTGCAGGCTGCTGTTTATTTTGAAAGGCTTCCATCACTTTTTATACCCATGCCACCTAGACTATAAGGGGCACCTGGGCACCTAGTGAGAGATTTTCGGGGGACACTGGAGACTGCTGGGGGACCCCCAACTTTGGGGTATTACACAATGTCATAAAATGGGTTTCAAAAAAAGGTTGACTAATGGCCATCTTTACCCATGCTGTTATCTCAGCACGGCAGCACCATGATCTGGCAGCTTCCACACAATAAAATTAATATTAATGATACATTCCTGACTGCCATCACAAACAGGACCACCACCTTTACTCACTAAAAATCTTAAACAAGTTCTTAAAAATAAAATTATCATAAGTTTCAAAAGTGATTAAATGTAATTTCCCCTTATAATCCTCTTTTTACACATATATACACACATTTGTTTAAATGAAGTATTGTACTACTCACAATTTTAAGTTTTGGTGTTTCCCTGGTGACCATAAAAAATCTACCTCGTAGCCTTACCTACTTACTGTACCTGGAAAATCTGAACTGAGCAGAGATTTGAATTCTTGTATTCCATAGTAAATATTCATTTCTTTATTGTGGGAAAGATAAGAAAAAAAATAGGGTGGGGAAAGGGAGAAGATGATGTAACAAAAAAGTAGGAAAGGCGAGGAAACAGCTACATAGAGTGGGGAGAATAGAGGGTTTAATGGTTAATTAAAAAAATGTATGTCACTAGATATAGTATCTGAAAAATGAGACGGCATGCCAATGCTGGGATGCACTGGAACTATTTTTGTGAGGTGGATTAACTTTTCTTTTTAAAAAGTCATTAAAATGTTTAAAATAATTTGATATTTGTGTATTTGTTCATGCCCCTCAAAAAGTCAAACCATGGACCCATTTTATAATTGCAGAAAGACACTCCAAGGTGTTCAGTTTGGTGAGATGACAGCTCTTCATAGGTGGTTGAAGACACTTAGTGAGGCCTCACAATTCCTCCAAGGTAGGCCATTATCTAACAATGTACACCCTGTCGTGTCCTATATTGCTTAAGTAACATAGTGATTTAAAGAGTTACTCCACCCAAAAGCAATTAACAGGGAATTAAGAGCACTAAATTT
Source organism: Neoceratodus forsteri (assembly GCA_016271365.2). NCBI lineage: Eukaryota > Metazoa > Chordata > Ceratodontiformes > Ceratodontidae > Neoceratodus > Neoceratodus forsteri. The sequence continues at coordinate 1,262,302,376 of CM057449.1, read as the reverse complement.
GCCTTAAACTCACAAACTTTTTTGTACCTCTGATTTCACTGGCTGTTCACAGAAAGATGGTTTCAGTGAAGAGCTACTGCTGACAATGGCGGAAGAGCTCACAACCTAGTTCTCTCTGCCTGCAATGCTATATGACATATAGCTCCAAAGTTTATTTAAACCGTACTTGCAGTAAACATTTTAATAATAAAGGTGACAGTGACACTAGGTTGGATACACAGTGTGCATTTTCAGAATGGCAGCTGCATAGTACTTCAAAATGTGATGGGGAACTGGCTGGCTAGTACAGCAGTAGTGCTAAAGCTTGACATTGAGACCCAGGTTTGCACTCTGAGCCTGGGACACCTGCTGACCAGGGAAATGTGGTTCTGTAGTCCATCTTGGATGCCTCCTGCTTCAGGGAGGGCACATTCTTCCACTGCATGTGCCTCTTGGCGGTACAGGGGAATGCTATATGAGAAGAAATGGAGGAGTGCTTTACAGAGCAGCCTTACCTCAGAATGCACTGGTCTACCTGGTGTGTGAAATGAAGGCATCACTTACAGCAGGTCATCAGGGGAGCTGTGAAGCTCTCCCTCCCTTCTGATGGCTCTGTTAAAGGAGTAGTTCACCCAGAATGTGCAAAAAACATATGTTATGTAGAGTGTTTTGATATGTATGTTAAATCCTAGTGTGTTTTTCCCTCTGTCTGCTATTTGGAGTTTTTTCTAAATTGCCTGCTAGCTGTATGGTAGTTTTATGACCCCTGGGGATCTCCATAACAAATAGTTGTATTGTGCTTTCTTTCTCCCAGGATGCCTCCTGTCCTCATGTGACAGTGATGTAGCCATGCCCTTGGATTTAGCATGTGTATTGCTTTAAAATTAGTTTAGCAACAGCAGAGCCTTGTAACTTCTTATCCAGGGAACACAAATGGCAACAGTTAGTTTAGCAGATACCTGAGAGTAAGCTAACTGGGGTTTCTGTAAGACAACAGCTACTAAATAGTTCTAATTCGTTATTTGTGTTTTTGATGTTAAAACACTCCTGCTAGCTAGACCTGATGCACAGCAAAACAAAATAGTGAATTAAAGCTATTTAGTAGCTGTTGTCTTACAGAAACCAAGTTAGCACTTCCTAGGTATCTGCTAACTAACTGTTGCCATTTGTGCTCCTGGGTAAGTAGTTACAAGGCCTGCTGTTGCTAAACTAATTTTAAAGCAATACACATGCTAAATCTAAGGGCATGGCTACATCACTGTCACAAGAGACAGGGGGCAACCTGGGAGAAAGAAAGCCAATAAAACTATTTGTTATTTAGATCCCCAGGGGTCGTAAAACTACCATACAGCTAGCAGGTAATTTAGGAAAAACTACAAATAGCAGACAGAGGGAAGGACACACTAGGATTTAACATACATACTGCACCTAGTGAAGCAGAGTTTTTCAAGGTCCCTTGTGCACCCATCCAACAGTTAGAATAAGCCTACAGAAGGTGATGCAGCACAAATGTCCCGAGCATGTCTGTGTAGGTAGTCCAGCAATAGTGTCGTTCACATGCAATGCATGTACTGAACTATGAAAATGTGCAATACATGAATAACTATATAAGAACAGCAAATCATACACAAATCATACTGTAAAATAAATCACAGCAGTCAATACAATATTGCTGCACTGCAGTTGTTATCAGTGGTTAAGACCTGAAATTTGGGGTACCAGTCCCAAAGAGTTGTATCCATATGGCTCAAAGACAGTAATGGATACTGATAATAATAATCATAAACTTTATTTATAAAGTGCCTTTCCAAAGATCAAAGCACTGAACATGTAATTCAGTAAAACATACACAAATAAATAACATCTCTACTAAACAGATTCATAAAATCAAATACATAAAACCAGATATTCAAATTCAGCATAGTAACCTACAGCGGCATTATATAATAAATTCCCATCAGCTGACCTCGTCTGGGAAAGCTAGACTGAATAGATAAGTCTTGAGGGCTGACTTAAAGCTCTGGATGGTCAGACATTCCCTCACCCGATGAGGTAGAGAATTCCATAGGGTAGGGGCTACATATGCAAAAGATCGATCCCCAGATATCTTCAAATGCACCCTGGGAATCTCTAGCAATCCCTCATCGGTGGATCAGAGTGGTCGGGAGGGGCAGTATGGACAAAGGAGATCTTTCAGGTAGTGGGGTCCCTGTTCACGTAGGGCCTTATAGATGGCATTGCCCTATCTGTCTTGCTCCTTCTGGCAGACTGCTGTACTCAAAACTGTTGCAGGCATTCTCCCTCATACCAGGTCATGTCATTCCACTGGTGCCAGTACTGTCCTAGGGTGCAGTCCAAACCCTACACCCAAGAGGCCCTTCTGGCCACTGGCCACCATATCCATGCCTTCTCAGCCACTGGCACATCCCTGGCTGTGGCCCCAAAGAGTGAGGTCTCCTTTTTGAGGACCTCCATCACCAGGATTGCCACCTCACATGGAGTGAAGTGCCTGTCCTTCTCCTGCTCCTCCTCAGGCAATTTGCTGCCTCTGTAGTTTGCCCTGCTCCACTAAAGTGGGCTGACTCAGCTGCAGTTTGCAGACATTATTTCCACTAACAATGTGATGTTCATGCTTAACATTTGCAAACAGCTGCAAGATAACACCACATGCACGCCACCCCATGTATGTGTACTCAGATTCAGCAGGTCTATGTACTTTACAGATGCAAGCAGTTGTGTCAGATTGCAAAGATGTTTGATTGCAGACAATGTCCATGTGCATCATCATCAATGGCCTGACATCATCGGTGTGTGTTTTATTTATTTATTTACTGAAATGTTTCACCAGGAAAGACACATTGAACAACAATGCTGCTCATCTTATGGAGCATCCTGGGGGGAAGAGGGAATTAGGTAACAATGATACATACGAGAGACACGCAAATTACATAGTGTTACAGGCATGGGAAGTAACAGTCAGGTACAATTAATGACAACAAGCAGCAAATAACATCAAGTGCTTTGGGAAACAATTACCTCAAGCACAATTTATATAGAAGGAGGGCAGTAGACATCCTGGGAGGGATAAGGGGGGGATAGGCTCAAGGAATGAGAAAATTGCTTGGGTTTGGGGGGGGGGTCATGGTCAGGAACAGTTAGGGGATAGAAAGTTGTGTAAGGCTGCAGAAAGGGAAGAAATGGAGGAGAAGTGCCGGATCTGATGGGGAAGAGAATTCCACAATTTGGGTAGATGGTGAGAGAACAAATTTTGGCCTGTAGTTGTAGCACAGTGAGGGACCTCCAGAGTAGGAGTCAGTTGATCTAAGTGCATGGACAGATGTGGGGGAGATAAGGAGGAAAGGTAGGTAGTGAAAGCATCGTACCAGAACTTAGTGTGTGGCCACCCACAGCACATGTTTGTGGAGCAGGAGTCACAGTCACCATTTGCAATTGCTAAAACATTAGTAACAGTCACAAACAGCCATGTATTGGAAAGTAACATGCAAATGAGCCTACTTGAACATATAAGGAGCAAAATGTATTTGCATGTCATTCTGCGCTCATTGCTGGTTCATTATAAAAGTGGACCTAACCCCAGTATTGCAATCCACACTGACGAGAATGCGGTCCAGAGCAGCAGCACTTTCTTTGAGATACAGATATCTACTGCTAAAAAGGCAAGTGTCAACAGTCACAGACCTTATTAAACATCTCTTACAGTTGTTGTGTACATGCTGTTACTAATGACATGTTATGCTTATGTTCTGCAGAATGTCATCCAAATTAGGCATCAGTGAGGAGAGGCTCCACCGCCATGTGTTCAGTCCCAGAGATCAGCAGGTAGGCAGCTACTGCAGCCCAGACAGTAGTGTACTACATTTGATTTCTATTTGTAGCTGTATGTGTTTGTTTCACCAGGTCAGGGCTCAGCTGAGTGATGTTCATTTATAAGGAGGTCCTAGGTTGGACAGCAGAGTATTGTACAGACTGGAGAATGTAGTTTTTTCTCGACATTTGTTAATTCTTTGGTAACAGGTAAGGCCCACTAGGCACAATGTCTGTTTTCAGGGGCATCCCGGGAGCACTGAGGAGGTTAAGTGACTTGCTCCAAGTCACACAGTATGCAAGTGGAGGTTCTGGGAATCAAACCCAGGTATTCTGAATGTACCAAGCTCATTCGCAACTGTTTAATCTAATCTCTAGGCTATACATCCAGCCCCAAATATACAGACTATTAGTACGCAGATCACACTCATACAAACAGAGCACGTACAGAGCTGTCTACCAGTAATGAATGTATGACTGAATGCTGATTGAATATGCCACTAGGCAGAGGTGAATGTTTGGTGGCGAGTGTGGTGGTACCCACTGAGGTGTACGGCCAGTACATGGAGGGGGGGGCTGCCTCCAATGCAGCCCTCAGGCCCCCTTATCCCTGTCTGCCACAGTCATCAGGGTGGGACACATGTGCCCTGCCCATGACATGTGCACAGGTACCAGCATCCTCTCATTACTGCTGTGTGCACGCATTTGTCCACACACTGCATGCGTACATCCTGCATGGCAGCAGGCATGCAGGCTGGACACTGTCCATGCATGGTGCCCACCACGTGTAGACCCTGTGTTGCAAGGCATGGAGGAGGGTATAGTGTGCACCCTATACATGTTCATGCCACCATTGCCAATGGGAACATGTGCAGTGTCCACAGGGCTGTGTGCAGTACATTGGGTATCAGTGCACTGTATGTATCTAGCCACTGTACTGCCTTGCCCATCATGGGGGTTAGCTGTAATACAGGACACTCACTGGGCCACTGTGCAGCATCCATCAACACCTGAGTGAATATGCCTGCTGCTACTCAGTGTGTGTTGACAGACCCATGGTGGTGCTTCTCCATACCATGCATGTTCAGTGGGGGCTATAGCCCTGTGCATAGGATTGAGTGCAGCCAATGCCTGTCCTGTCCACAGGCCTTACTCTGCAACTGCACCTGGCAGCTGCACAGGATTCCTGGGAGGCACATCCATTCAGATAGTGCAGTGTGTGATGAGGCCATTCATGGTGAGAGGAATGTACCTGTACATTTCTTTTCCCAACAGGTACTGGCACAGGAATACATAGCCCAGGAGGCCCAGTTCCACAGGGGTGTCCCCTCATGACTTCGAGCAGTGGCTTGGAGGGAGGTTAAGAAAGCCATCAATGCTGAGTGTGCTAGAGGGCACTCTGTGTAGGAGGTAAAGAAGTGCTTCTACAGAGTGTGCAGCAGAACTAAGGATAAGCTCACTGAGGCACTATGGGCCACAGGTAGTAACCCACCTGGACCACCCTCACACCAGGGGAGGAGATTGTTGCTTGTACCCTGGGCCATCATCAGGTGGAGGGTGTTGAGCGGGGCAGGGACACCATGCCCATTCATAAAGCCAAAAACGAGCGGAGAACAACACTGCTGCTAGTGTGTGGTGCTGCTACTTTGATACAAGGTTCCTTTTTGGTAGAAAACAGAAAAGCAGCACACACAAGCTCAGTCCTTCAGCAGGATAAGTAATTTATTTGCAAAAAATGAATATAGATGTTTACAGTGCTGAAGTATTAATGGCAAAGAATCAAATCACAAGCCGATGCCGTCAGAGCTTCTGGAGGGTGACTGACCAGACTCCCTAGTGTTTTGTTATGCTCTGACACTTCAGCTGGGGGCAGAGTCCATTTACTGGTATGCCTCCTTTTATAGGCTCAAGTTAACGAATTAGTGGCCACCATGTGATGGCAATATCAATTAATCAGAGGCATAAATGGGGAACTATATTAGTTCAAATTGTGGCAACATTATTATTTTTTGTTATTTTTTTATTTAAAATTTTGTTAACCAGGTAAATGTCACTGGGCCACTTGGCCCTTTTACAGGCTGGACCCGGGTTCACACACACAGTGTAAAAATACTTAATATATAAAATAAAAACACTGCATTGTAGGCAAAAAACACAAACACACTAAACATAACATTCAGGGATGGTTCAGGCATATTTGACACAATAAATAATTGCCAATATTATCAAATGCTCAACGATAGAGGAGAAGAGAGATGTGGATGCTAAGTATTTATATAGGGTGGTGCAAGAGGGGATATATATATATATTTAGGGAGAATACATTTTTTAAACAGTGTATGTAGTAGAAGGTGGAAGCATGAAAGAGGTTAATAGAGTCGGGGGGAGGGAATGTGAACAAGGACATGTTGTAGCCAAGTAGGTGCTAGGTAATAGTAATGGCAAGTAAAACGTGTTTTATTATTTTAGCCATACTTTGACTGCAAAAGGTCAGGTAACCCAGTGCTGATCTGTTAATAAATGCGTGATAATTACATGGCATTTAGTCACATATGTTGATAAGCAAGTGGCCAGTCTGGTACTAGGATAATAATCATTATTATCAACCTATGTTGAGGGCCTGGTATTTTGATAAGTGAGTCTGCACAAGGTTGCCAGCTAGGCAAGGCTTAAGACTTAAATGCTGAATGGAAAATGGACTTTGTCCCAAGTAACCCAGCTACGCTGGTCAATACAAGGTTCACTCCAGGCGCTAGCAGGTGTTAAATAGTAGCATGTGACTGACCTAGTATGGGCAATTAAGTACTAGTAAGACGGTATAGAGTGAATGTCTGAGCATTAAACTCAGGTCCACTACCCTGGGTATGTGGGTACAGTGGGGGCGATTGTTAGTGATACGGGGTAGGGATTTGGTCAGTTAGGAAGAGGGTGGGATAAGAGAGGTAGTGGGTAGGGTGGAAAAATATAAAGTGAGTTAAGGTAGGATACTGTATGATGGCGGAGAATGTACTAAAGATTGTAGTAGTGCAGAAGGATGTAGTAAGGCACTGGTCCACTAGCACGCATTCCTTTTCAGACGCCACCAAGTGGCTAGTGTCTTAACTGAATAGGTCCAATGAGTGTCACTGAAAGAGAAAGAGACAAGAAGTGATAAACGTGCAATCAAAATCATACAGTTTATAGAAATGGTACAAAATTTATCTTGTCATTCAGTCTCTCTGCTTTAATAGATTTCATCTGGTGGATCCATCTGGATTCCTTCAGCAAGAGGGTCTGCAGCCTGTCACCCCCCCTCTTACGTTAACTGGTACTGGGTTACATTCATGTACTTATGAGAAATACTTACCCAAAGTATTATTCATCTTACCATCTTTGATTGCCTGAATGTGCTCATGTAGTCTGTCTTTAATCCTCCTAACTGTTCTGCTCACGTACATTTTAGGACACAGGCAGTAGGCAGCATATACAACGTATTTGGTATTGCAGTTAACATGTTGTTTCAGTGGTTTCAGTTCTGTTTCTCTGTTATGATCTGGTATGCTGATCTTGTTGCCCATAACTGCATACCTACAAATACAGCATTTAGGGCATGAAATACCCCCCACTTGGGCTGTACCCAACCTAGCATTCTGGCAAGGTAGGGGTTTAAGGTGGCTGTGCATCACAATATCTCCAATATTTTTCTCCCTGGAGAAAATGACTCTGGGTTTGGGGCCTAGGGCTCTTGCTAGTTCATTGTTAGCCATAATCAGATCCAAATTTTTGTGGACAATTTTAATTATGGGCATTTCTTATTCATTGTACTCAACAACCAACAAGACCTGCCACGGTGAGTACATGCACATGACTGTGTGTTACCTATGTATTTGTTACATGTGTAGCATTACAAATGTTATTATTATGTGAAGTGCTCTGAGCCCCTCTGATGAGGCACAATATAGAGTTAGCTAATACTACTATCATCATGTGGCATAGATTCAGGATTTTACAGGAATAGGCGGGGCACTCACAATGCACATGGGTGCTGTGGCACTAGCAGTGCATATGGGTGTTGCGAGTGTTGGGACATTCCTCATGTCATGCCATGCATGCTGCATGGGATGTACATGTGGGTCTGCAAGGCACAGGTGCCTGTGGTGGAATTCGTGCCTGGAGCATCGATCGGATTGGGTATGTACTGGTGTGTTCCATAGCTGTGCCATTGCCCTGTTTGTGACATATAGCCTTGTGTTCTCTTACTACCAAATCCACCAAAGGGTGATGATGATGATAATGGCAGCAGTAGCAATGATGCCTCCTTGGATGGGAGTGACTTCCCTTCAGCTGACCAGGACACCATAGGGGAGGACATTGAGCTGGTGGAGGAGGAGGAGGAGTGAACACTGCTCCTCTTCCCTGTCACAGAGACAGGAGCAGTTTAACTCCCTTATGAAGTACAGGAGAAAGAGGAGGAGGACAGGTCTTGGGATAATGCATCCGTCAGATTCCCCCAGTGCAGAAAGGGCAGGGGACACACAGCCCAGGAGTGGCACACAGTCATCCTCACATAGTCGCCACAGGGCATCTCATCGGCAGCCCTCACCTCCACCACATGGGTCCCTCCACACAGACACCACCTACAAGATTATGTACAGGTGTGCTTTGGCAGCCCATGAGTCTGTGACGCAGGAGCTGTGGACACTAATGGCTGAGGTTTGTGAGCAGGCCAACAGGCAGGTGCAGGCTATGGCAGACTGAAATGATTCATTGCAGGCCATCCTCTCCACCATGTGCCACAACACTGGCCTGCTTGGGTGTATTGCTCTGGCATAGGTGGATCTGTCTGATCTTATGTCCCTCCGTACTGTGGCTGTAGAGTCACAGGCAGCATCCCTGGCTGTTTTGGTGGAGGTAGCTATGGCACATTTCCAACAGAACCCTCAGCAGCAGATGCCAGAGGATCAGGACACAAGGATGATACCATGCTGGTGTGAAGTTGGGTCCCTGCTGCATCCTGCCCTGGCTGTGCAATCAGCACTAAGGCCATCTCCCCTACCACAGCCACAGGCCTGCACAGCAGTGGGTGGTTGTGGGTAAAGTGTAAGCCTTCCCATGGGCCCTGTTGGTGAGGGGTCCATGAAGGACAATGCTCCCTATGAGCATGCCACATGTGGCAGAGGGGCCTGTGCATGCAGTGGCAAGTGAACACCTTGCCTTGAACCCCTGTGCAGCACCACCCTGAGTGGAACCCATAGGCAGCACAGTGTACATTTCCTTTGGTTATCCCTCCACCCCGCTTTCAACTGTTCCCCCCATGCCTATGCCAGATGCACTTAGTGTCATTTGGCCCTCCCCTTGCTGCCTATGCCCATGCCATGTGCCCCCAGTGCCAGGTGCACTTAGTTTCTTTTAGCCAATCCATGTGATCATTTCATTTGTTACTGTGTACCCTTTCCCTGGATGTTCCACACATGTACGGTATGTTCATTAACTAGTAAATGCATTTGATTTATACACTGTTGTGTTGTGTTTTACCTTGTCTCTGTGAAGCTATATTCAGTCAAATGATCTCTCACCACCTTGGAGCATCTGGCCAGTCTAGAGTCACATCTATCAAACACACCAGGGAGGATCAGATGTACTTAGAATACATGAATATACATGAATATAGAGAGGTTGACAAGAAATAGAGAGGGTACTGTGATTTTTTTCAGAAATCTTGCCAGTACCAAAGGCCAGTGACAAAATTAACTGGAAAATACACAGAGTAAACACCTGGCTGAGGAGATGGTGCCTCATGAATGGTATTAAGTGTGTTAAATATTGGGAACTCTTTGATAACATATAGGATAGTGTATGGTTAGCCATACACTACAAGGCTATTCTTCCACCGAGTGGATACAATGGCAACTGATGACCTCGAGAGCGAAGCTCGAGAAGGTCTCAATTGGCATTGTATCTATGGTGAAAGAAACAACCTTGTCATGGTAACCATAAACTATTCTTTGTGATGTATGGTGCCGAAAAGGGCAAAAAGAGACTCACTTTTCCATATTTTCACTCGATTCTGCTGAGGCCGTCGATTCACAACTGCCGCTGCCCAGCACACTCGCGCGCCCCTCTCACACAGCAAGGGATGAATCAGGACGTCTGCTGTAGCCCCTTGTATTATGACGTCCTCACTAACGCAGAACAAAAAGTCATTCTGCGTTAGTGAGGACGTCACTACTGCAGCAGAACAACTTTTTGCAGTGTATGGATTTCCATACACAACCACATTCCACCATACACTATAACAGATTCTTATATAGTAAGGAAGGGTTACATCTGAGTAAGAAGTGCAGTAAGGAATTGGGGAATCTCCTTAGAGCACAGATTGATTGTTATTTAAACTAAACACACAGGGGAGACACCAGATAGGTCTGGAGGTACAGGAGAACAGTAGATATTAAAAGCCGAAAAACAGAACTAGGATGACCCCTATAAAAAGAAAGGACATCAGAATTTTGCATGTTAATGCTAGAAGCATTAAACATAAGATAGACAAACTTAAGTACATTATGAGTAGGGAGAATATAGATATATGCAGTCTGACTGAAATATGACTAAAGGAAGGTGACTGGATGGATGAAATAGAGGGGTGTGACTTATTTGACAGGGGGTCACAATGTCGCACGACATTATGCCACATGCAAACATCGCACTGCCAATACAGCGTGATTATTTACATGCAGCATAATTCTTTTTTTTGTGGGGGAGCTCTGCACCCCGCAGCCCCATTACAGGGGGCTGTGCCCCTGAACCCTCCTCCAATAAGGATTCTCAACTCCAAGGGGTGTTCAGTGAAATCGTACTAAAGTGTGAAAACAATAAAATATTCTGGGACAGGGAATCAAACCAGTCCCAGATGCAGCACTTGGGTTCTTTGCTGAAATGGTTCAGTCTGTTGAGCCACGGCAGCTGCTCGGTGGAACCCTGTCCCAGCAGAGGTCTTATCCTCTGCCTGGGATAGTGTGACGGTGCAATACTGTGTATGGCAGTATTTGTGGTATTGCACCACTCGCTGTCTCGTGCAGTGCTATGCTGGCTTAGCTGCAATGTCATATGCTATTTAGCGTATGACATTATGACCCAGTAGAGACTTCTTTCATAAACCCAGAAAAGACAAAAATGGGAGCAGAGTCAGTGTTTACATAGTATCAGACTTTAAAGGCCAGATCTTGGAACAAAATAAGGCAGACTTTGAACAAGTGGAGCAACTATGGCTAAGAGTAAGAACAGGGACAAAAACCTTTTGTAACAAACAGGTGCACCTTGTGAAAAGGGTATTCATAGCCCTAACGGTGTAAACACCGTATAAATAAAACTTATTACTACTACATCAATCTGGGAGTGTGTTACAGATCACCTAATTTAAATGAAGTGGAGAACATGAAATTTCAAGAAATGACTGACAGCAGCATGATTACCAAACATTCTGATGAGTGATTTTAATTTTCCTAATATATGTTGGGAATCTAACCAGAGTAAAACTCAAATAGAAAACAGATTTCTGAAAATATGTATGAGCTATGGTCTGACTCAAGCAGTACATGAGAACAGAAGAAAAAAAACATATTTTAGACCTACTCTTGTGCAGTATGGAGGGGCAATAAGGAATGTCGCAGTCATACAACCTTTGGGAAGTAGTGACCGTAAAATGGTCAAATGCCTTGTATCTGAAGATACACATAGGGCACTTGAAAGAACAACAATAAAAAATTATAATAGAGCAGACTATTCTAAAATCAAACAATTACTTCTGACACATAACCGGAAGGAAGTTGAAGGTTTAACACTCACTGACACCTGGGAGAAAGTAGATGTTATACTTCAGACATGAATAACAAAATGTGTCCCACAAACAGAGAAAAGTAACAAAAAGGGGAGGGTTCCCAAGTGGTTTACCAAGAAAATATGTAGATTAATAAACAAAAAAGCAAAGGCAGATAAAAAATACATGAAAAATCCCACTCCCAGAAGGATGGCGGTATGTAAAATATTAATCAAGCAATGTAAGACATCCTTAAGAAGGGAAAGGGCAAATGTTGAATTGGGTTTAGCCACCAGTAGAAATGATAACGGAAAGACCTTCTACAACTACATCGGGAGCCTCAGAAATGGGCAAAAGCAAATATTTGTGCTGAAAGATAGGATTCTCAAAGCAAAAGGTGAAGAAGCCATGGCATATATGTTTAATGCACATTTTTTGAGTGTTTATCAGAAGAATGGTAGCAACTACCTAATGGCAGCTGGTAACAACGAGAGACAGGCAGGTCTCCCAGAAATAACTGCCAAACAGGTTAATGAGAAACTAATAAAACTAAAACAGCATAAATCAAGGGGACCAGATAGATAGATACCATCTGATTTTCCTATCAAATCTGGCAGAGGAATTATCAGAACCACTGGCAATACTTTTTAACAAATCATTAGGAGAAGGCAGGGTTCTGCGTGAATGGAGGACAGCTCACAAAACACCCATACATAAATCAGGGCATACCAACAATATAAAGAACTACCTTCCTATTAGTATTACATCTATAATAGGAAAACGTATGGAAAGTTTTATTAACGAGTTCCTGGAAAAAAAACTTAAGGGAATTAAACAAAATAGACATATCACAACATGGGTTTGAAGCTGGAAAATCTTACGTTAGTAATCTGATGCACTTTTTTGAGCCAGTGAGTCAGGCACTGGATGTAGGACTACCAGTTGATGTAGTGTATTTGGACTTTTCAAAGACCTTTGACTCTGTGTCTCATGATATACTGCTTAAGACCTTACAGAAACTAGGGATAGTAACTCACTTAATAAGATGGATCACATTGTGGCTCCAAAATAGAACCCTAAGAGTTCAGATAAGAGGTTTCTTGTCTAGCGAGGGTAGAATCTCGAGCGGAGTACCCTAGGGATCCATACTGGGCCCTAAACTGTTCCATATTATGATTTTCTCCATGCAGATATTAGATGGAGTATGGATCTGTAAATATGCAGATGGCTCCAAAGTAGGAGCCATTGTAAATAACACAGAGGCCTGGGTACTCAAACTACACCAGGCTATGGCGAAAGCATGGGTGCAGCTCAACTTGGCTGCGCAGGGGTGTGGCCTGGGTGATATTCAACGGAGCTGTGTTATGGCTCAGCAGCTTTGAATAATGCACCCTGGCCACCCCCACTGTATGTGGCGCAGTGGCACTGCGCCAGCACAAGTGGCCAGAGTGGAGCATGGAGACGTGCTAGCACAAGTGCCATTGCGCCATTCACAGCACCTGCAATATTCAAAAGGGGACATTCAAATGGGGCCATAATTTATGCAAGGCGTACATGGGGCCATTTGCATGTCAGTATGGCCCCATTTGCATCCCATTATCATGCAGGTGCGCCGATCCCCGAGGACTTGTGCCTGGCGCCCTGCCAGGCAGCAGCCATTGGAGGCCGACGCCCCCTGCAGCCCAATTGCAGGCATTTGTTTAAATGTAAAGTCCTCGTCCAATGTCCCTGGTGGTCCAGTGGACTTCTCTGTGCCCGATCGCAGGCATTTGTATAATAAAAGGAGAGTTATTGAAATATCCCTGGTAGTCCAGTGGACCGCTGTTCAGCTGATCGCGGGCATCTGTATAAAAAAAGAAGAATTATTGCAATCCCCTGGTGGTCCAGTGGACCGCTATGTGACCGATCGCGGGCATCCATTCTAATAAACCCCCCCATCCAATATCCCTGGTGGTCCAGTGGACCGCTTTCCACCCGATCACGGGCATCTGTAACCAAAGAAAGGACCAATATCCCTAGTGGTCTAGTGGTACCTCCCTCTCCACCCCCCCACTGAGCCCCACCACCCCACTTCCCCCCATCAGCTGGCAGGTGGCAGCATCCCACATGCCTGCCGCTCCACCACCACCAACTGACAGCTGTAGGGCTGCACGCCCGATGGTTCAGAGCATGAGCCAATGGGCATGCAGCCATGCCAGATTACCAGATTCCAGATGGAATGAATCACATATCTGAATGTAGAGGGAGATAGCGTATGCCCATTGGCTCATGCTGTGAACCAATGGGCATGCAGCCCTACCAAGCTGTCAGTCGGCGGGCGGTGGGGCGGCAGGCGGGTGGTGCTGCCGCCACTGGCTGACGGTGGAGGAGCGGGTGGTGGGCCCAGTGGGTGGGAGGGGGGCACCACTAGACCACCAAGGATATTGGTCCTTCTTTGGGTACAGATGCCCGCGATCGAAGCAGGAAGCGGTCCACTGGACCACCAGGGATATTAGACGGGGGTTTATTAGGAACAGATGCCCGCGATCGAGTAATAGCGGTCCACTGGACCACCAGGGATAGTGCAATACCCTCCTTCTATACAAATGCCCACGATGGCGCATGGGGGCGCTACCAGATGCAGCCGAATCAGGTGGCCACCTGCGGGTGGTAGCTGCCGGTTGCGCCTCGTAATGCGGCAGCTCACCTGTGGGTGGCCATCAGTTGTTCCTCTTTTTTTTGGCTTATCTTTGTGCAGGCGCAAGTAGGGGTTGCACATGCATGGCTCTGCACATCCTGAGCTGAATATCGGGCTGTGCAGGTTATGCATGGGAACGCCCCCCTCACCTGTGCCTGCATACATTACTGATGCACTCTGGTGCATCGGGATTTGTGCAGCGCACTTTTCCCTTTTGAATATCACGCCGGGGCTCATCCGTGGGTTGCGCCATGCACAACCCTTTTGAATGTCTGGGCCAGAGTCTATAAACAATTCTCAGACAGAGCTGAAGAGGCTGGGTGACTAGGCAGTAGAACACAAACTAACGTTTATTATAGATAAATGCAAAGTGATGCATTTTGGTCAAAATAATATAGAAGCACAATACACTTTGAATAACAAACCCATAGCATGCACAGAAAATGAGAAGGATCTGAGGGTAGTCATATCAAGAGACCTTAGCTTTGATAAACATAACATGGAAGAAGTTAAACTAGCATGCATAATTATATGGGTCATATTGCACAATATCAAATGTAGAAGAAAGGAGGTACTCGTGCCCTTGTTTAGGTCTCTGGTTAAACCAGTGTTAGAGTATGATACCTCATTTAGTGCCCCACAGAATATAGGATCTAGTAGGAAGGTAGAGCTGGACCAACATAGGTTCACGAAGAAAATAAATTTAGTTAAAGACAAAGAATATCAAGTAAGACTACAGTCCATGGGTCTATATTCAATAACCTATAGAAAAATAAGAGGGGATCTCTGTTTTGTTTACAAGGCTACTACTGATGGTATATTATGTGAATTAGCAGGCCTGTGTTGGAAGGAAAGGTCAGGTATGAGAACAAGGGGTCATCAACTGCAGTTAAGGGGTTAAAAGTACAACAACACTGAAAGGGGAAAGTGGTTTAAACAACAGATGGTTAAGATATGGAATGAACTCCTTGCTGAGGTGGTGTGTGCAAACAGTTTAACAGCATTTAAAAATCTACTAGACAGACACATGGGAGAAAAAAAATGGGAATATGCCCACTGAAAAGTGGCAGGCCCATATATGACTCATCGCTTTTTGAACCTGTATACCACACCTATGAAACTATGAACCTATAGTGGACCAGTGCTGTTCCCCCATAGAAACATAGAAACATAGAATTTGACGGCAGATAAGGACCGCTTGGCCCACCCAGTCTGCCCATTTCCCTACCTACTGGATAAGCTGCAGATCCTAGTTAACCAGCAGCCTACTTCTTCCTACCCCCACCCCCCAGAATTGCCTTATGACTATCCCATGCATGCTTGAATTCGCCACTGATTTTGACTCCACAACCTCCAGAAGGCTGTTCCATGCATCCACAACCTCTCTAGAAAAATACTTCCTTAAATTACCTCTGAGCCGCCCCCCCTCTATCTTCAAATTGTGCCCTCTTGTTCTTGCACACCTCTTTTTTTGAAAGATGCTACCCTCTTGGACTTTGTTGATTCCCTTGAGGTACTTGAAAGTTTCTACCATGTCTGCACTGCTGTCAACATCCACTGTGTCACCCTTAGGGCTGTGCAGTGGTAACCCATTTTGGACTGCTATGCTGTGGAGGACACAACAGGCCAGGAATATCCTTTACATCTTCACGAGGCTGTACTGCAAAGACCCACTAGACCAGTCCAGGCCAGGCATCAGAACCTCATTTTCAGGATTCCAAAGACCTTTTCTTTGATGCTCCTTGAGGCCTGGTGTGCATCACTGGAATGCTTCTCACTGCCAGATGCTGGCCACAGCACCAGTGTCATCAGCTAGGGATGCAGGGGATATACAGTGTCACCTGTGAAGGGAGGTAAGTGACATTTGTTGGTTATGTGTTGTTGGTTGGCTGGGGGGGTTGCTATACTTACAAGCAGACATTTGTCCTTTATCTTCCTGGTTTCAAACATACAACGCAAGAAGGAGTTGTGCCAGATGAAGACATCATGTGTACCACTGGCGTACTTTGCAACCACGTTGGTGATGCAATACTTGCCATCACACAACACCTATACATTTAGGGAGTGGAATCCCTTCCTGTTGACAAATGCATCCCTCTCCCCTCAAGGTGGTGCCTTGATGGCAACATGGATGCGGTCCACTGCTCCCAGCAAATTGGCTATACTTGCCACCTAGCAGAATGCCTACATTGTTGCTGATCTCTGCTTCTGTGACATTGGGAATATGATGTAGTAGTCATACCTCTTTGTTAGAGCATCTAGGAACTGGGCCAGCAGGTGGAGCATTGCTGACTGTGTAATCCCCAAAGTGTTGCCACAGGGTGTTTGGAAT
The DNA here is from genome assembly GCA_016271365.2 of Neoceratodus forsteri. Classification (NCBI taxonomy): domain Eukaryota; kingdom Metazoa; phylum Chordata; order Ceratodontiformes; family Ceratodontidae; genus Neoceratodus; species Neoceratodus forsteri. The sequence goes on along the minus strand of CM057449.1, from coordinate 1,262,285,771 downwards.
GTGCCAGTGGACAGAAAGCATAGCACTGCTGTTATTTTTACTTCTACTGACAACACCTGACTCTGGGCTGTGGTGCTCTGGAGAATGTTACACAATTCATGGATGATGTCATGGTCCAGCCAGTAACAATTCACTCTCTGCTGGTCAGACAGCTACAGGTAGGTGCGGCAGGGTCTATGAATCCTGTTGGGGGCATATGGCCGTGGGACACACCTGTGTAAGTGGCTGCCATATGCCTTGACCTCATCCAGGTCTTAAGTTAGCTCCAGCAGCAACCAGTGCAGAGGCATGGTGTATGTCTGGGTATGTCTCACACAAGCCTGCCAACCATTTCTAGTGCCCTGTACAGGTGTTCTGCATTCCAGTGTTGATTTGTGACTGGATAAAGATTGTTTTTCTAGATGTTATGTTTGTGACCATTATCCCTCACTTTGAAGGCACAATATGCCTTGAATTTGTAGGGCTCAGTGCTAGGTCCCCTGCTCTTCTCCATCTTTATAAATTACCTTCCTACAGCCTGCTCCACCTCCTCCATCCATATGTACACCAATCATACTGTCTTGTACAGCTCCAGCAGTAACCCTACAGCTGTGGAAATCAGCTTACAGCATGACTTCAACCAGGTTCGGCTCTGGTTTACCTAACATCAGCTCTCCCTCAATGTCAAGAAGACAGTCTCTACTGTATGACCTTTGGCACTAGGCAAAGACTCTCTAGGCTTTCTGGCATGCCGTCCTTCCACACCCTAGATGGGACAATCCTTGACGACACATCCTCATTTAGATACCTTGGGGTCTGGCTAGACCAACACCTCAACTTCTCTGTACACATCGACACCATCCTGAAGAAACTGTGGCCCAAGCTTGGCACCCTGTACAGGAACCATAGTTGCATCCCGCTGACTGCGAGGCGTGAACTTGTCCAGAAGATGATACTCCTCATTTTTGACTACTGCAATGTAGTCTATGATGCTGCTCCCAAATCTTCCCTGACCAAATTGAACTCTCTCTCTTTAACTCCTTCTGCCACTTTGCCCTTGACGCCCCCTCTAGTACTCATCACTGTGACCTCTATCATGCCCTAGCCTTTCCGCCACTGTCCAACCAATGGTTTATTGGCCAGACTGGCTTCTCCTACTGCTTCCCTAAAATCTAGAATGCTCTCCCCCCACAGATGTATCACTCTTCCTCCACCTGCTCCCTTGGCACTGCACTACACAACTTCCTCTCTTCCAGCTGTACCTGCTGTAATCATCCATAACTGCCTCTCAACTGTGTTCTTCTCACCAGCACCCAGACCCCCTTGCAGGGTTCTTGCATCCTGAAGGGGAAACAGGTTTTGGTGGCTTGCCTCTAGCTTCCTTAATTTTCATTGTCCTTGTCTTGCTGCCAGCTCCCACCACCCCCCCCACAAGGTTCTCAACATCCTGGAGGGGAGCCAGGTCTCGTCCATCTTCCTTCCCCCCATCACTCCCTCCATCCCTCTTCTCCACTCCTCCTTCAGCTCATCTTAAGTTACCTCCACTACCCCTTCCAGCACATCTGAGCTTCATTCCTCACAACTCTATCATTGGTAATTGCACCCTCACATCCTTGTTTGCCTGTAGCACTTGTTTACTGCCTATGAGCATAGCACTCAAAACAGCATGGCACTATGGATCTACAGTATCATGTTTCTGTGTCCACCCACTGGTTGTATCAATTTTCTCAAGCTGTAATTGTCTGTACTGCTCACAATTGTGTATTATATCGACCTAATGCTCCATATTGTATTTGTTTCTACCTTCATTATTTGTAATTCTCTGTTTTCAAATCCTCATTCTACCCCACCCCCCAGGTCGCACCGTGAGATGAGCAACTTGTTGTTCAGTGTGCCTTCCTGGTGAAACATTTCCATAAATAAATATGTGGCAGTGTCAGATATGCATTGCTGTGGACCTCATTTACATGTCGATTGCATGCCTTGATTTGAGCTCTCATTGCCTTCCACATTCATGAGCTAAGCATACTGTAGTTACAGGATTCACAAGGCGACTACCCGATTTAATCAAGAGAGTCATTGTTATGCCAGAGGATACCATGAAATATATGTGTCTGGTTGGCTAGTGTGGCAAATTAGGCTGCTGCCTTGGAAACATTGTTTCCCCTGAGTTCTGTGCCTGCCCTGCATAAAAATGTATGGGGCAAAAAAACCTATGGCACTGTTTGTCAAAGCTGAGTGGAATTACTCTTTTCTTCCCAAAAGTAGTGATTCCCTTATCCTACTTCATCTCCTCTTTACTCACTTAACCCTGTGCTATGCCACCCCAGAAGGAGTGGTCTGACAGGTGTACCCTGGTAGCTCACTCCTTCATACTCGTCTCACATACTTGGCACTCCAGGTCATCCCCAAAGGGATGGACAGACAGGTAGCCATCTACCTGTAGTGACAGGACTTTTTATAGGCAACTCCTGCCTGTTTCCCATGTTAGTGAGTAGTCTGGAAAACAAACCTTAAGGTGGCCTCCCAACTTAAGGTGGGTTACACACGGACAATAAACATGCATGGCAGATGGGTCTATGGTCTAAATACAGGCTTCAGGACCAGAGGTGTCATGTGAAAACTGCATGGAAGTAGGAAGGACAGCCCACATAAAGGTTCAAGTAGTCAGTGCTTCAAAGGACAACTAATCCAGGCTACAACAGAAAACAACAAAGAAGCACTTGCAGAACCACTGGGATATGCCAAACAAAATAATAACATTTATTAAGTGCAAACCAAGGATGCTGATTAGCAGCCCCAGTACTTTGACCAAAGGGTCTTCATCAGGGTGTCAGACTGTATGATTTAAAGACACAGTATCACAATTACAGCAAACCAGATAAAGCTTGAAAGTCAAAAGTAAAAGTGTGTGGAGGGAGGGGGTTGTTTAACAAGTGTACTTAAGGGAGAAGGCATTATAAACCAGAATACTGAGGAAAAATATTTTTGCTGTCTAGCTATCAGTCACAATGACATATATATAACAATATTCAAGTAACAAGCCCAAAGATTATTTGGTTCAAAAGTAGCAAACAAAAATGTATACATCATTTACTCATAAATCATTTAAATCTATCTCATGCCTTGTATTTTGACTGTCACTGTGGTTCCATGTATCAAAGGCATGCTAGAGTATAAGTAGTTAAAAAAAACTGAAACAAACCATTGTGGGAATCAAATGGAAGTTAAATGGAGAGGCTGCCTGAGATACTGGAAAGTCAAGTGGAGTCAAGCAGATAGAGCTATGAAATATCACATGAATATAATCAAAAATGCTGCGCAAAATGTTGGTGAGGCACAAGAATAAGAAAAGATAAAGAAAAAGATTATAAATCTCACATCAAGTCCATAGAAGTGGACATAAAAGATGAGGATACAAGGTCAAGTGGAGGGAGAGATACAGTTTCCCTGGCTCTGAATAGGTCCAAAGTACAAAACTGATCTGAAATATGCTGCTAAAAGAGAGAGAGAGAGAGAGAAAATAATTATGTAAACTTTACAAATTAAAAATCAGATCATCAATATTATGCTTTCATTGCAAAAAAACTTTGTTAATGCACCAGTTAGGGTTAAACTGACAAAAGTAGGGAAATGTGGTGTTAGGGTTCCCAAACCTAATTCCCCACCCCAGCCCAACAGGCAGCAACAGGAAAAACTATTACTGTTTGACCTCTCCTGTGTCTATGCAAATCAGGCATGGGGTGTGCCTTTGCATTGTCAACCCTAAGGCTCACCCCAATCCATTAGTAAATAAGCCAAGATGTATAAAATATATGAGTATGGAGTGAGTGTTAGGGTTGACAACCCCAGGGCACACCCCTGATTTGTGAAGATGCAGGAGAGATCAAATAGAAATGTTTTTCCTGTTGCTGCCAGCAGGGTGGGGATGGGGCATTAGGGTTGGGAACCCTAATACCACATGTCCCTACTTTTGCCAGTTTAACCTCAACTAGTGCATTAATGACTGTTGTTTGCAATTAATTTCCTTACTTTTTGAGATAGTATAATCTTATCCTCATTTGCCCGATGAAGTGCAGCACCCTCTGGGACCCATGCTTCCATTTCTGCCCAAACAGCAATTTATTTCCATTGTTGTATGGCTTGATAAAGTTCCAATGTAATCCTATGGCAATTTGCATTTGTTATTTGTTATGCTTTTTTATATTGCTCCTAAATGTTAATGGGGGGTATGTGTTATTCTTGTAGTATTTATTAATACCTTTATTTTGATATATGAATTGTCCCTTAAGTCCAAATATTGAGGGAGTTATAGTTTGTTGAAGTTCCAATGTTATCCTATGGGAATTGTAATTTTTTATTTTTATTTTTTATTGACCATAACTGTTTGGGAGATGTTATTGAGGGGAGTACTCATTAAGACCTTTGTTTTGATATACATATTTTCTGTCAAGTCCAAACATTGAGGGAGTTATGTCTTGTTAAAGTTCCTATGTTATCTTATGTGAATTTTCATTTTTTCATTGTTATGTTTTTATTATGTAGGCCTTAATATTTTTAAGGGTGTTATGTATTATACTTGTAGTACTCATTAATACCTTTGTTTTGATATATAGGTTGTCTGTTAAGTCCAGATATTGAGGGTGTTATGGCTTGTTGAAGTTCAAATGTGGGAAACAAAAGTCCAAAATCTTTTTTTCGGATGATGGCATTCTTTTTTTGTATGAACAGAAAAAGCCATATGAAAAAGGGTGCCTTTATATGAAAAAAGAATGGGAAAAAAAGTGAAGTCCAAAATCATTTTTCATATGAGGGCATTCTATTTTTAGTATGGATAAAAAAAGCACATGAAAAAGGATGCCTTCACATAAAAAAGTGGACTTTTTTTTACATTCTTTTTCTTACGAAGGCATTCTCTTTTGTATGAAAAAAGAATGCCTTCATATGAAAAAAGAAGCAGAAAAAAACTAAGTCCAAATTCTTTTTTTGTATGAAACCATCCTTTTTCATGTAGACCAATTATTTTTTCATATGCCCATATGAAAAAAGGAATTTGTCTCACAAAAAAGGATTTTTAAATGTTGAAAAAATAAATTTCTGGGTCTTTTTCCAGAAACTAAATGCAGAATCTACCTAACAGATCCCAATTAGCAAGATACACATGTTGGTGTGTGTGCAAGATGTCATTTTTGTGGATTTTGAAATTCTTTTTATTTTTTAATGGAAACAAGATGGTGGCCATATGAAAAAGATGTTTTTCCTCATGAAAAATGATTACCCCAGTATGAACAAGGATCCTTTTTCATATGGACTCAATTTTTTTTTGTTCCAAGCAGCTATCCCAAAGACTGTATTAAGCATGCCCAGAACCAAGATTTCAAAATTTAATAACTTTGGAACTTTGGAAGGATTAATATTTTTACAACAGACCAGCAAAAGACACATCTCTAGGTCAAGCACTTTCTGCTCTGAAAATTTCAGACCAAAATTCCAAAGCATATGTGTGCTAGGTGATGACCAAAACAGCATAACACGGCGATATTTTAACCTTTTTTGCTATCCACATCTCGTAATCCACATATCCAACTGGAACAAAACTTGACATGTCAAGAGAGCTACCCCCCCCACAAGACTGAACATGCAAAATGTTATGCATATATGTTGAATGGTTGTAAAGATATTAAAGTGTAAAGTGTGATGTTTAACATAGAAGCCCCTGCTCAACCCTAGCTATAGTGGGGCTACCATGCCACAATAATTCAATAGTGTATCCAGCAGCAAAAATTAATTTAAGTCTATTTAAGGAATGGTCTGACATCTAAGTCTTCATTTAGGCCATTTAGCTGGACAGTATATTAAAAACTGAGATCTATCTTTTTTCTTTCCTCAGTAAAATAATAATTCTGTCACCTGCTCAGAATGGAGGGCTCACATGTTCTAGGGCCATATACTGTATTTCAGTGTACTGGGATCTTGAGTTTTGCTCCATTATATAATGGGCTCCTTGAGCATTGTTCTCTTTGCCAGTGCCACTGGTCCTTATGTGCTCACTTCCTCCGCTGGCGTCCTGCACGACTCCTCTCCACAAGTGGAGAAACAAGGAAACAAGGCCCTGGCTGTGCAGCTTAATGGCCATTCATCGACTGTGCACCTCTGAGGACATTGCTGCAATACTGGATCCAGACTTGGTGGGGAAGATGAGGGTCTCCCCCCCACCCCACCACTTAGGGTAAGCCATGGGGGTGAGCGTTGACGGTCCATAATGCGGAGGTGTGGGGGAAAATGGTGGCTGGAGACAAGGATGCCTAGAAAGAATTGACAACCAGGGGCCAGGAAAGAAAAAACAAGACTAACAAAAAAAACAAACCAAGGGCTTCTTGTAAAATCTCATGTGTATACCCTCTTTCCAAAAACCTATCAGTGAGATCCTGGACCTGAAAGTTCAAACTCTCATTGTCACTGCAATTTCTTTTGAATCTCAGTATTGGGAATAGGGCACGGAGTCAGTAAGCTTTTCAGAAAATGAGCTTTTGCAAAGCAACAATACATTTGCTGCTGTCCCTTTTCTGAAGCCACAATTAGATATCTTTGCATCTGGCACAGCACTGAGTTGGACATCCAGAAAGTTAATCTGTTTTTTGTCACACTCATGGGTGAATTTCAGATGAAAGTTGTTAGCATTCAGGTGATCCATGAAATCATGGATTTCATTTAAGTTTGCTACACCAGATGCAAATGGTATCATCAATAAACTGATAACCAATGAGTTTGTTTGTCAAAAAAGGATTCATGTTTTCATTAAAGATGTATCTGTTCTCCCAGAACCCCATGTAGATATTAACATATGATGAAGCAAAACCTGCCTCATAGCTATTCCACACTTCTGGAGACAGAATTCCTTATTAAAGGTAAAATAAGTTCATGTCAAAGCAAACCCTAAAACCCTAGTAATATAAGGTAATCTAGCTGGATTAATCCCATCATTCTGAAAGAACTCAACTGCTTCAATACCTTTGTGGTGGGGTGTGCTGGTACACAGGCTGCTCACATCAATAGTTAACCAAGTAAGATCAGATCTCCATATGAATCCCTCAAGTTTATTGAGCAAGTCCATAGTATCCCTTATGTTGGATCACAAGCCCAATACAGCTGGTTGTAAAAACGTATTTAAGAACTAAAACAGGTTCTGGGTTAGAGATCCCACATCAGAGACAACAGGTCTTCCTTTTGGATTAGTCCTGTTTTTGTAGACTTTGGGCAGAATGTAGAAAGTGGGCAAAATGGAAAATTCTGTTCTAAAAAAATTCTTCTTCTGCTGTTATCCAACCCATCAAAACAGTCATCCAACAAATCAAACAACTGAGTCTGAAACACATAAGCAGGATAATTGTTCAGGCATTCATAGTTATCAGTCACATTAAGTAACTCATACACTTTGTATAACCAGTCTCATCAAGCAAAACAATATTTCTGTCCTTATCTGAGTGCTTCATTACCACACTTTTTAGTTCTTTATTTTCATAGAGAGCCTTTTTCTCTTCTACAGTTAGGTTGAACCTCTTACCCATTTTTTCTCCTTGAAGGAGTTTGTCCACCTTATTATTAATTAATTTTTCAAAAGTTCTGATGGCAGAATGTGTGCCCCCTGATGGGCAAAATGTTGACTTAGGTTTACATCTGTACTCTGGATGTAACTTGCATTTACTGGTATACTGTTTGTTTTCAGAACTTCATCCAAGTTGATGTGATCTATTAAGTTCTGAATACCAAAAAGAGCACTTGAGTTAAATTCATCTCCCACTGTCAGAGACTCCAAATGGTCCCAAAGGGTTCTGTAACCTTTCAGTGCTTGATGTGGTATTAAAAGACAGTTCAGGTTGTTCATAAAATGTTAGATCTTGGTGATGTTCCTCATTTGGATGGAAACCCATGTTTGATGTTTCACATGGACTTTGTTCTTGAGAATGAAAAAAAAACTAAGTTTAGGTTTGCGAATAAACTGGAATATGCCCACATTTATCTTAAAAATGTCTATTTATTTATTTGTTTTACCAGGAAATGCTCCATTGAGCTATGCTCATTTGCAATGAGGTCCAGGTCCTGGTCCTGTTCTATAGTTGGAGTCGGTACAAATGAGAGTCCCCTATAGAGAACTGCATCCTGTTGCTCTCTTAATGTGATATTAGTTAAATGTGTGCTTGCATTTCCCCTCTCAGGTTGTGCTTCTTAAGGTTTATGTTTGTGTTTGCCCCTGCCTCCCTGTCTATTTTTTTGTCCACTTTTTGGTTAGCTTTTTTTTTCTGTTTGGACATTTTTTTTTCTAACAAAACATTTTGATTTGGGGATGATACACTGGAAGTTGGTTTGCTTTCTGTTTCAGTTGCTATCACAATCAATCAATCAAAATCTTTATTTTGCCAGGCGGAACATCATTGAGACAAGCTCATTTACAACATGTACCTGGGGCAAAACAATTGCCAACAGGGTTAAGACATAACAGGTTGAGTGAACGTACATAAAAATGACATAGTAATAATAACAACATAATAATATATAACCATCACATGTGACAAGATACTTCCACCATAACATAGTAATAGGTACAACAGGACGTAGTGCCATTTAAATACAATTGCATATATACAGATATATGGACGTAAGGTAATGAGCTAAAGTTTATACAGTAAACATAATTGGAGGAGTCATAGTGAGCAAGAGTGGCAGTTCCTCTAGCATCAAAGTGTGAAGAAGATTGAGATGTAAGAGTCCTTTGATAAGTACTGGAGACATGGCCTGGCAAGTGGGGTGGAAAGGGAAGGGGGGTACAGGGAGTGGGGAGGGAAGGTCAGATGAGATAGGAGAGGGTTGGACATGATGGTCTGGGGAGGAAGGACTGTTCTAAGGGAGAAACACAACAGATGCCACAGGCAATGGTTGGGGTTTAAGTCCAATATTTGAAGCAAAGACAGATCATGATGTTGGGACCTTGATTTGGACAATGACAGAAGGGGAGGACTCAAATGATGCCTCAGGCAATGGTTGAAGTTTAAGTCCAGAATTTAAAGCAGTAATAAATCATGATGTTAAGACCTTGACTTGAAGCAATGACAGACCTCAGAGAAGGTCCTCAGGGACAAAGATTTGAAGAGGGAGAACGTGACAGGGAAGCGAGCCTTAATGTTTTCTGGATCTTATTCCAGAGTGCAGGAAGAGTGAAGCTTATTGAGGCTCTACCAAAGCATGTTTTAACTTTAGGGATAGCCAGAGATAAGATGGTAAGACTTCTGAGAGAATAGGCACTAGGGATGCAGGGAGTTAGGCAGCTTGTGAGGCACTGAAGTAATTTATGAGTGATTGCCTTATATGTCCATAGAATAGCATTCTTTTTCCTCCTGAAGCTAAGGGAGCTCCAGCATACAGAAGAATAGAGGATGCAGTGGTGCGTGTCATAAGGGGCATCCAAAATGAACCTAAGGGCTCTCTGGTATAGGGTATCAAGCTTGGAGAGAGTTGTGGTAGTTCTATGGCCATATAGGAAGTCTGCATAATCTAGGAGAGGCAAGAAGGTAGCTTGGACTAGGAGTTTTCTAGCCTCCTGGGTTAGTGAGTGCTTGATTCTGAAGAAAATACTGAGCCTTTGATGCAGTTTCTTCGTGAGTTCTTCAATGTGATCAATGAAGGACAATTTGTAGTCAATCCAGACCCCCAGGTATTTGAATTGTTCCACGAACTCCAGGGCTTCTCCCAAAATGGTGCTTATGTGAGGAACCTTATTTGGGTTTGTTTTTTTGAGATAAGGGGCCAGTGGGGAGAAAATCATGGCCTTAGTTTTTTGGGCATTGAGCAGGAGTTTCAAGTTGAGTAGATTTTTTTGGAGGATGTCAAAATCATTCTGGAGGTCCAAAATGGCTTGATCCAGAGTTAATCTGTCAATGTATAGCACTGTATCATCAGCAAAGAGATGGATATTAGATGACTTTAGGCCAGTGTCAATTTGATTAATATAAATGGCAAAGAGAAGTGGACCAAGTATGGATCCTTGGGGGACACCTTTAAGGCGTATTTTATTTTGGTGATAGGTCTCCTTCAGCCTTGACCTGCTGCTCTCTGTCCAAAAGACAGCTTGTGAACCAATTTAGGACCATGTTGTCCACCCCAACTTTCTTCAGGGTCAGCAGGAGCAAATCATGCTCCACTGTGTCGAAAGCCTTGCTACAGTCCAGAAACAAGGTGCATATGTGTTGTTTGTTATCAAGTGTGGACTGCCAGTCATTTATAATCTTAGCAAGGGCAGTGGAGGTACTATGCATGGGATGGAAACCAGATTGAATCGGGTTTAGTAGATTAAAACTTTCCAGATGAGATCTGAGTTGTTCATTTACTACCTTCTCCAATAGTTTTGACAATGCCAGGAGCAAGGAGACTGGCCATTAATTATTTAGGCCTCAGGGGTCCCCTGATTTGAATAGAGGGATGACATGGACCATCTTCCAGACCTTGGGGAGGGAGCCCTGATTGAGAGACAAATTGAAAAGGTGGGTAATAGGGGGAGCCAAAATATAGTAGGCCAACTTTCGGAAGAAAGGCTCAATCATATCCACTCCAGCACTTTTCTTAGTATCAAGTTGAAGAAGGAGATCCTCAACCTGTTTGACGGTTACCGGACAGAAGGAGAAAGACTGGTAAGGGTCACTAGATTATGGATCATGGCAATCAGATGACTGACTAAGGAACTGTGCCCTGATGGCATTTGCTGGGGAGGTATCAAAAGTCATCCCCGCTGTGGCAAAGTGATTGTTAAGGAGGTCAAGGATCTCATTTTTATCTGTAGTGTGGGTACCACCAGTCAAAATTTTGTGGGGAAGTGTGCCAGTGCTGTTATGGCTTTCTACCTCCCTTAATGTTTTCCAAAACTTAGTAGCAGAGTTAGTGGATGCCTTAAGTTCAGAGCGGAAATAACTAGGCTTCGCAGCTCTGATAGTTTTTGTGCAGAAATTCCTTATGGTTCAGAAAGCAGACCAGTCTGTGGCCAATTTAGACTTTCTGGCTCTTTTCCAAAGAGCATCCCTATGCCATAATGGTCTTTAAGTTATCCATGAACATGGGACAGGATTTTCTTTTGGTTCTGTTTCTGGTAACTGGGGCATGGCGGTCTAGGGTTTCGGTGAGTATTTCATGAAGTACCTCGTGTGCATCTTCCACAGAAGATGCAAGGTAACATTTCTGCCAGTTAGCATACTGGAGGTCATAGAGAAAAGCATCTGGGCAGAAGTTCTGTTTACATCTCTTATGGATGTATTTAGAGGAAGAGGAGGTTTGGAGTTGTGTCAACCTTATGCATGCAATGGCACAGTGGTTACTGATGTCATTAAAGAATACACCTAAGTGGAGGAAGAGGTGAGGCTTGCTTACAAGGATTAGGTCAAGCAAGGAGCTACACTCTGGGTTTTTGGTGTTTGGGTGGGTAGCTTCATTAATGATCTAGGTAAGTCCATGGGCATCACAGAATTCTTTTAATGGTAAGGAGACTGGAGACAGTCAGTTAAGGCTGAGGTCACCAATTATGATACTTCTGATGAGGTGGTAGCTAGTATGTCACTTAGGTGTTTGAGCAGATAGAGGCTAGCTGAGGGAGGGCCTATAGCACCCGTTAATGCAGACAGAGGTTGATTTGGCTGGTTGAATTCTCAGCGTGAGGCAGTCGAACTCCTTAGGGACTGTAGTCGTGTCCACCATACAGTAGTTGCAGTAATGTTGTCCCGGACATAGATGGCTACTCCCCCGCCCCGGGATTTCCTATCAGTATGAAACAAGTTGTACGAAGGAATGTTAATCTCATAGTCCAGGGTGGTTGGTCTTAGCCAAATTTTGGAGATTACAAGAACATCAGGAGAGCAGTGGAGGGTCCACGCTTTGATAGCATCAAGCTTTTTCAGAAGGCTGCAGGCATTCAAATGCAAAAATGATAACCCTTTTAGTAAAGGTAGGTCAGCTGGGGCAGGAATGGAGAGGGGGATCGGGGGTTTAATTCGACGTTACCAGCACAGATGAGTAGCAGCAGGGGCATCTTTTTTATAGCACTAAGACGTAGTCAGAATGGTCGAATTTTGCCCCTAAGGCATGGCCAGTTTCTCAAACTCTTCTCCAAGGCCAAACAGCGAGGTGAGGGAAGATAGTAAGCATACAGAATAGTTTTACTTGAAAGGGCAAACCCATGAGAGAGGCAGTTGGTACCCGACGTGAATACAGCAGTGTATGGTAGTATGGAGGCCAGGTTGGGTAAGTGGCAGTGGGAGGGAAATATTTAGAAATTTGTGTATAAGATTTAGGTAGCCTCTGAATATGCCTGGGTATTGAAAATTTTGTGGGTTTAGAGACCCACGGTATGTGACGGTTACACTAATAAGTAGAAATCCTATGCTGAATGGATGAAGCAGCATTTTTGCAGTTAAATTTGAGCACGAAAGGGTCACCCCTTTAAGAAGCTGCAGGAAGGAGAGCCCCTTTAAGGAGTTGTTGTAATTGACTAGTGTGAGGCCTTAGGGGGCAGGGATCACTGGGGAAGTGTATTTAATAAAGGAGGGAAGGGATGGGGGGGTAATAAAAAACTGTCCAGAGAGCAGTACAGCAAGACAGTAGCCGATCTGTGATTTGAAAAAGGTGCCTTGGGTGCTTGCTTTCTCAAAGGGGATCTGCAGCATTCAATCGGGAAGTGGCCACAGTCCCCATGAGCCAGTCCAATTATGGGGATTGAAGCCGGATAGCTCCAAGCTAGGAGCTTACCAATCGTACCTGCTTTCCTTGGTCAGGGGTGGCGGGCTGGATGCAGAGGTCCGGCCACCAGCAGGTAGCGCACCAGGGCCGCTCGGCTAAAGTGGAGAACCTGGTTTGGGCTTGTGGCTAAAAAACAATAGAAAAAAAAAAGGTGGGCCGTTAGTTAAAAAGTCAAAGACAAAGCTCAAGTAAATTGGTGGAAGGGCCCTGGGCAATTTAGTGCTATGGGCAGAAGTAGGTGCAAATAGTGGGAGAGAAAGGGTTCCTGCAGAGAGGTCTGGTCAAAGATGCCAGGTGAGAATTTAGCAAAACAAAAGGCTGGTTCAGGAGATTGATTGGGGGGGGGAGGCCCCTTGAATGAGACCAGGAAGAACTGGAAGGGAGGCATGTGGTGAAGATGACTCAGGGTAGTCTGGAATGGGTAGAGAAGATGGCTAAAAATGCCAGGCAATATTTACAGAATATGCTGGTTCAGGCCGGGGGGTGTCAGGAGAGAGAATCAGGGGTCCAGTAGATGGCAGAGAAACAGTGTGGGGAACAATGAAAAATGCAAAAGGGAAAAAGCAAGTGAAAGCGGGAAACAAAGAAGGCATTCTGATGAAGGAATGAGAGCAACTGTGATGGGAAAAGAGTATGGCAGAAAAACAGCAGGCAGTAGTCAGTTGTTCAAACTATTCTACAATATTGGACAATTAGCTCAGCAGAACAAATTCTGTAGTGCAAGCAGTAAGCTATATAGCCATCAGGCAGTCAGTTAAACTTCGCTACAACTCTACTATACTCTGGAAGACAATTCCTACATATACAGTGCAGTAGTTTAAAGGTAAAATGTTTAAACATTAAAAATATTCAGCAATACAAGCCATAAGCTATATAGAAGTCAGGCCTAGCTAGTACAGCAGGCTAAACAGCAGAAAATTCCCAGAAGAAAAACAAATCATTTCCACGTGAGCAGTAAATTCAGCAGAAAAAAACATCCAAATAGCAGTACAGCAAGGCAGTGGCCAAGCTGTGATTTGAAAAAGGTGCCTTGGGTGCTTGCTTTCTCAATGGGGATCTGTAGCATCCAATCGGGAAATGGCCACAGTCCCCAGGAGCCAGTCCAATTATGGTGATTGAAGCCTGACAGCTCTGAGCTAGGAGCTGACCAATCGTACCTGCTTTCCTTGGTCAGGGGTTGGTGGGTTGGATGCAGAGGTCCGGCCACCGGCAGGTAGCAGCACCAGAGCCGCTTGGCTGAAGTGGAGAGTCTAGTTTGGGCTTGTGGCTAAAAAAGAGCAGAGAAACAAAAGGTGGTTTGTTAGTTAAAAAGTCAAAGGCAAAGCTCAAGTAAATTGGTGGGAGGGTGCTGGGAAATTTAGTGCTCAGGGCAGAAGTAGGTGCAAATAGTGAGAGAGAAAGGGTTCCTGCAGAGAGATCTGGTCAAAGATGCCAGGTGGGAATTTAGCAAAAAAAAAGCTGGTTCAGGAGGTTGATGGAAGGGGGAGGAGGCCCCTTGAATGAGACCAGGGAGAGCTCGAAAGGAGGCATGTGATGGAGAGGACTCAGGGTAGACTGGAATGGGTACAGCTGTATTAAATTGAACTGTTGGCTTGGGGTTTGTGCTGCATTGGGTATTGTTTCTTGGTCAACTTTTGGACCTAAAACATGACCTCCCAAGGCTAGCTGGCTTCCCAATTTAAGGTGGGTTACACACAGACAATAAACATGGAATGCAGATGAGTCTATGGTCTAAACACAGGCTTAGGACCCAGAGGAGTCATCTGCAAATTGCACCAATTAATCTCTTCCCCAGAACCTTCAGCAAAGACTTTCCTGGAAGTCAAAATTATTACAACAGACCCTCATTAACCCAACCCAGTGATTCAGAGAGTAGCATTTCACACTACTATGCAGGGGACTCAGGCTGGAACTCCCAACTCTGAGACAGAGGAGACTAGGAAACACTACAGAGGTGAGTTAGTGCTATTCTCCAGTTAGTGGCAGAATTCTGTTTGAGGTTGTGGAATATATCCCTCCCAATGTGCTTATTATTTCCTAGGTAATACAGAGCCACATGTTTCTCTGCATGTGCTGATGTAAACGGGAGTCATGTCTGACTGTCCCTAAACAGCCACTGTGCATTGACTGCATATCCATATACTGTACCACTGACTTCATGTGTCCCTCACTGTGGAGCAAAGGGAACATGTCATGCGTACATATGGCACTGGCAGTATATGGGTTTAGTCTGCACAAGAGTGAGTTACCATTGCAGTTATTTCACATGTCCTGAGCAGTGATGCAAAAGGGGACAGTTGCCAGTAAGAGCATGCAGTGCCAGATACCATGCAACGTGCTCCACGCATGCCTCACAACTATTGCATCAGGCAGTAAGCACATGCGTTCTGTGCCTTTGTGAATTTTGCCCAAAGTCATATTTAGTACATGCATGAAAACTATAACTTGTACCACTAATATATTTATTGGGTCCTTCTTTAGTTAATAATGAACTAAGCTTTGCTGATAAGGTGTGTGCACAATGACCATGATAGCCAATAATATTTATTAATACTAGCAGCTGTAGTAAGCTTTCGCTTGTTTGACCAAAGCAACAGTTAACAGCAACCAGCGTTTGGAAGCAGAAAAGAATATTTCAGACAAATGTTAAATAACTTGCTTAAGTTGGCAAAGGTTAGCGAAGCTTTGCTCCCCTGTTACACTGAGAACGGAAATGCAAAGTCTGAATATCCTGTTTTCAGGATAAGGTTTCACTCTACTTCTGTGTGATGGAACAGGTCTCCATCCACCTGCAGCTCCACATGGGCCTCCTTCCTCCAAGGTTTCCAAAACACTATTGTTAGGAATTTTTACCATATGACACACAATCTTGTTTTTGTCATACTACGATTTGACCCAGAGTGCACAAACCTCAATTTGTTTGCACTCCTTTCTGGATGACATCAATAATGTTGCATACTGTCTGGGGTAATAAGTATTACAAATGCATATCTCATAAAGTATACAACAAATTAGGAAAGTGCAACCATATAATTAATCATTTCAAAATAACCAATGTATAAAAATGCAATAAAAGCATGTTAATAAGACTGACTGCATATGCTGGACTTAGCACTGGGGTAATAACTCTTTTATTATAACTTATTGTAACTCAATTTAAAGCAGCAATATTTGTTAGCAGACAAAGGTCATATTTTTAATCACATATTTCTGACAAAAACATAAAATCCGATTTTTCTTTTATCTGTATTTCACTCCTGAACTGAAATATGGGGTTGTGATTGGTTGGCATCCATGGCACTCCAGACATTACCTCATGGGTTTTAGCCCACCTGATAGGGTAGTGATGCACATGACCCAGATCAGAGTTCTAGCATATCCAGGTCCCAGAAACCCCTGCTCTCCAGTTTCGAATCGTGCATCTGATCAGGCAAGAAGCACACCAGGAATCCCTGTCTGCTCCTACAAGGTAAGACTTTGATTCAAGGATTTATTTCCTTTTAAGTATGCTCATCAGGCTAAGTCAGAAGGCAGGTACAATAGTTTCTGGAAGCCTTGCAAGTTAGAAATTCCTGGATTTTAACCAGGAGGATTAAGCTAAGCTAGCCCTCTGCTTTGGTGTTATCTAGATCAGAGGATTCTTTTAGGCAGCCTTCGGTTATCCCTAAAAGGGCTTACTGTTTTGTCCTGTTGTTATCTAAATATGATGTAGTATGCAACATTTGTTTGGGTGCTCCTCACTCGTTTTTCCCCGAGAAAATTCCTTGTAGCACCCGTGAAGTGCGACCATGCCATGCTGGCCGCTGTAGCGCTACCCCTAGGCGGGGACCCTAACACCCTGTTTGGCCATTTTCTGCAGTCCCTCATCTCAGCAAGGCCGAAGGCGGACCAGCGGCCTGTTCCAGTAGAGCGCTGACCGTGGGGTCTCTCTTTCCTTGCACACGCGGTAACCCTCAGGCAGGCCGGCCCCCTCACCCTTTGCCTCCACTGAACGGAAGACCTCTGCGCCTGTCCCCCTCGCGCTGTGGTGCAGATTCCTGCCGCAGGCGCTCTCGCCCCCTGGAAGGCAATGGCGTGCATCAGCGCATGTCCATAGGCCTGGTTAGGCCTACTGCGGCCTGTCCCTCTGCTCTGGTGGCCTCCTGGTCCCTCTCCCCTCAGGGAACAGGAAGGGCAACCGTGAGGCTTCTGCTCCTCCTCAGCTAGGCCGCTGCTCTCACGAGGTAGTCCCTCCTCCCTCATGGCTTGTCTGGAGGCGGGGGTTAAGCCCTAGTCCTGACCGGCCCCAGCTCCTGGAGGTGTGAGAGACTCCTCACACCTGCTCCTGCGGGCCATCATCACGCTCCTCTCTGGGGGTTTCTCCCTCTCCTCCTTCTGAGCCCCTCACGGGGGATGTGGGAACCGCAATCCACCATCCACCCTCTGTCCCCTTTCAAGGAAGGGGAATGGGCTCTACCTTTTCTGGCCCTGGACGACGACAGGAATGCGGCCAGGGTCATGTGCAGACTGTGTGGCCTAGTGCTCAGTACTCTGCTCGACGATCAAGAGTAAAAAAAAAGGGAGGAACTTGACTGGCCTACTCCATTACCGGGGGGTTCCCCCGATAGGGTCCCTCGCATAGCGACCCTCTGGTGGCCCCTCCTCCTCCCGAACCCCCTGCGCCTGTCACCTCACTGGGGCTTCATCCTTACCCCCTACCACTTGGGCCCCTCCCATAGCTACCCGAGTAGGTAGCCTGAGTTATATGGAATCCATCCCCAGTCACCACGGCTCCCTCCCATAGCGAGCCATGGCACCAGACTGCTGATCTCCAGCCCTCCCTCCTCTGGCCCTCGTTGCGGGGGTCCTCACATAGCACCCCCCCAACTGATATGTGGCCTTCTAGGGAAGAGAAGAAGGAGAAAGAAAAAAAAAAAAGAAAAAAGGGGGGGATCACAGCTCCGTCCTAAGTATACTTTTCTCTCCTTCCAGATGGTGAAAGAGAAGAAATTCTCCTCATGCAGCGCTACCCACTTGCCCCAGACCCCGGGTCCCCTCTGCGCGGCCTGCCTCCTGGACAACGACGATTCTTCCCTTGAGCGAACCCCGCCCCTGGGCCCCGACAACCCAGGACCCAGCAATGCTACATGGATGGACCCGGGCCCACTCATTATCCAGAACCAGCAGGCCGCGGTCGCCATGATGGAGAGCCAGCAGAACTTTATGCTCAAAATCATGGAGAAACTGGAATCTCTCACCCAACACAGGGCAAAAGCACCGGGTACAGAACCCGACAAGGGGGGGGCAACCGGATGGACTTCCAAACCCTGAGGACACCCTTCCCGACACCCCACGCGACAACGAGCACGAGGACAGGGAGAGGGATGATGCAGGGGAAGAGGACGAGGCGGACTCAGATGAAGAAGATATGGAGCTTCAAGCGACACCTTCCCTGACTTCAAAGTTATGCTCCTTTGACACCATCCCAGGGCTCATGAAAATCATCAAGGCCACCATGGGTTTCGACACGGAGGAAAGCAAGCCCGAGTCAAAGCTCGACCCTATGATTCAACTGAGACCTTCAACCACAGAGACCTTTCCTGTATGTCCCACAATCGAGGACATCTTCAGTAAAGAATGGCAATCCCCCGAACTGGGCAGGATGTTGAATTGCAAGAACCTGGACAGAATGTACCCAGTCCAAGGGGAAAAATCAGATGCCTGGTGCAAGGCCCCCACCATTGACCCCCAGGTGGCGGCCCTTAGCAAAAGGACTGTACTACCATGCGGCACAATAGCCCTCAAGGACCCGACGGACAAAAAGGTCAAAGATATGCTCAAGAGGGCCTTCGAGATTGAGGGCACCGCAGCTAAGGCGACCACCACAGCCATCTATATGACTCGAGCACAGATTCGTTGGCTAGAGGAGCTCCAGGAGCAGGCCATCCCTAAGTCCAGGAGGCAGAACTGTTGGAGTGCACTTTGGATGCAGCCAAATACCTAGCTGATATGGCAGTAGACACCCTGCGTCTTCAAGCCAGGGCCACCGCCATCACCAACCGTGCTCGTAGGGCACTGTGGCTGAAACTGTGGGACGCCGACCATGAGTCGAAAACATTGTTGCAAAATTTACCACTGTGGGGAAAGCATGTTTTCAGGGAGGGTTTGCAGGATTATTTGAAGCAAAAGGAGGAGGGCAGAGACCTCCTCAAGAATAAGTCCAAGTTCTCCTATCTCCCCTCTTCGAGGTGGAGGTTTGGGAAACAAACCATTCCAACCCCGCAGGGATACACAACAATAGGGTCACTCCTTTGAAGCAGAGGCCCTCTCCGGCTTCCGTGCCTGTACCCTCAGAACTATCAGTTCTCCTCCTTCAGATCCTGCGCCAAAGAGCTGGAGGTCGAGGTAGAGGTTACAAGGAAAGCAACAGTGACTGCCCCTCTCAACAGCACGAGGCCAGGACCCATACCCACCAGTGGGTCAGCACAACCCTATTCGGCCTATCGCTGGATCCACACAACATCGGACAGATGGGTCCAAGATGTGGTAACCAGGGGATACCTACATAGAGCTCATTCCATGCTCACATTCCTAAAGGTCTGCCTCCTCCCCCATAGCCAGGAGAAGGGCATCCCCACACCAGGTCCAACAAATCTTGTCAGAACTAATTGGAACAGAGCCATTCAGCCCGTGCCAGTGCCAGAGCAGAATCTGGGGTCTATTCCATATTCTTCCTGGTGCCCAAGAAATCAGGAGAACTCAGGCCCATCCTGGACCTGAAACATTTGAACCGATACGTGGTCCCACACCGGTTCAAAATGGAGACCATCCGATCCACCCTACGGTGCGTTCGGGTAGGTGACTTCCTGACGTCCATAGACCTAAAGGACACCTACCTCCATATCCCCATCATCCAAAAGCACAGGCAATTCCTCCGTTTCCACATCCTAGGTCACCACTTCCAGTACCGGGCCTTGCCATTCGGCCTGTCGTCGGCCCCGAGAGTGTTCACCAAAGTCTCCATAACATTGGTAGCCAGACTCAGGGAACGGGGACTGGACATCATCCCGTATCTGGACGACTGGCTCATCCGGGCCCGGTCCGAAAACCAGGCACGGATCCACACAGAATCTGCCATGCAGGCACTCGAAGACCACGGTTGGGTGATAAATCGAGAAAAGAGCCACCTCAATCCCACTCAGCAGATCGAGCATCTGGGAGCACTCATCAATTCGGCTCAGGGTTGGGCAAAACCGTCCCACTCGAGAGTTCTCAATTTGATGGCGCTGGCCTCCAGATGAGGGCCAGCCACCACACAACAATGGGAAGGATAGCTCAGTTGTTGGGCTGCATGGCCTCATGCATAGACCTCGTGTCCTGGGCCAGGTGGCACATACGCCCTCTACAAACTTATGTCCTATCTCGGGGGGCACCGAGCAAACACAATCTACAAGTCGTGGTACCGCTACCACATGTAGTGAGACTTTCCTTGGCATGGTGGACGGTGGAGGCGAATCTGACCAGGGGAGTCCTTCTGGAGCCCCCTCGACCGATCGCCATAGAAACGGATGCGAGCCTCTCCGGCTGGGGAGCTTGCCTGGGAGACACAATGGCACAAGGCCTATGGTCACCAGCAGAGGCGGAGCTCTCCATCAACATCCTGGAGATGAGAGCCGTATTTCACACCCTGAAGGCATTCAAGTGCCAGGTACATGGTCAGTCGGTTCTGATTCATTCCGACTATTGAGTCACGGTGGTCTACATAGCAAAGCAAGGTGGAACCAGGAGCAGGGCCATGATGAGGGAGACAACGGCAGTCCTCATCTGGGCCCAGGCTAACCTCACTCACCTGGGGGTGGTTCACCTGGCGGGAAGGCTGAACGTCCGCGCGGACTGGCTCAGCAGGCAACAGGTACACCCGGGGGAATGGCGATCACACCCGGCCCTATTCCAGCTGATCCAGGTGACATGGGGGCCCGTGTCCATGGATCTCATGGCGTCACTGGAAAATGCTCAGGTCAGGGAATACTACTCATGGTTCAGGGACAGTCTCTCCCAGGGAACGGACGCACTGTTGCAATCCTGGAGGGGGAGGAACCCTTATGTCTTCCCACCACTCCCCCTGATCCCACAAGTCCTAGCCAAAATACGGGAGTCAGGCCAGACGGTTATCCTGGTGGCCCCCTACTGGCCGTGCAGGGCATGGTTCGCAGCGGTCCGAGAGATGTCACTGGCCAGCTTCAGGATACCCTACCGAACGGACATGCTCTCGCAGGGGCCAGTGCTCCACCCAACCCCGCGGACCCTGAAGCTCATGGCCTGGCTCCTGAGAGGAGGAGACTGAGGGCAGTGGGGTATCATTATTCCGTCTTCAGCACCCTACTCCAGTCCAGATGGGCTTCCACCACTTCCATGTATGGGAGGCAATGGTCCATCTTCACTCGGTGGTGCCGGGAATGGGGCAAGGTTCCCGAGCAGTCCGACATGGCCAGCATCCTCCTATTCCTCCAACAGGGAGTGGAGAAGGGACTGGTGCACTCTTCCCTCAGGGTGCAACTATCAGCCATAGGGGCGGCCATAGGCCTCATTGACGGATACACCCCGGGAGCGCATCCCGATGCCGTATGCTTCCTAAGGGCAGTAGAGATCCTCCGACCGAGGACTCGACCGACCATCACCCCGTGGGACCTCCCACTGGTCCTTGAGTCCCTCAACTCGGCTCCTTACGAACCTCTTCGTGAGGCGGACCTGTTCTGGGCTGGCCTCAAGACATGCTTCTTGGTGGCAATCTGTCTCGGCTAGAAGGATTGGAGAACTTGGGGCCCTATCCTGTGCAGAACCCTACACAGTGTTCACCCCACTAGGGTCCATCTGAGAACAGTCCCAGCCTTCCAACCCGAAGGTCTCACGAGTTTCCACAGGAGGAACCCATCGAGCTGCCCACCTTCCCGAGAGGGCCCCTATAGGGCTCCAGCGTGCCCCCACATCACCTCGATGTGGGATCTGCCCTCTCTGTGTACTTAACCAGAACCTGTCTCATATGCAAGACAGAGAGACTGTTCATCGTCTTGAAGGGACAGAGGCAGGGTAACGCTGCTTCCAAAACCACCATCACCGGGTGGCTAAGGCGAGTCATCCAAAATGCCTACACAGCAAACCGGATGATTCCACTCCAGGGGATCAAGGCTCACTCCACCAGAGCGGTCGCCACCTCTTGGGTGGAGAGAGCCAGCATATCCTCAGAGGACATATGTAAGGTGGCCACATGGAGTTCCCTTCATACGTTTGCCAGACACTACAGGCTGGAACAATTACATGCCATACAGCCCACCTTCGCCACCCAGGTCCTGGCGGCAGCATCCTCAACCACTCACTCTTAGTCCACTCTGTTTTCCCTCCCTGGGTACTCACTGCTTCTTATCTACCCATGAGGTAATGTCTGGAATGCCCTGGATGCCAACCAATCACAATGGGTGTTTACTCACCTGGTAAAGGTGATTGTGTTGGTTGGCATCCATGGCACTCCAAGGCCCTCCCTTCAGAGTGTTCAGAGTGACCGGTTCCGAACTAGGGGACCTTCACTCATGTTAGACACACAGGGGAACAGACATCGTGTTTGTTTCTAATGATAAACAACCAGTTGGACCCTCGGGTTCGAGACTAGACTGTATATAATAGGAGAAGAATAAAGAATCGGCCCCCGGGCCATTATTACTACGTCATGGTCCGCTCTCCTCTGTGTCTCCGATCATCTCTCTTATTACTTCCACTTGGTTGTACCTGCACTGTATGTTTTCTCTTGTACTAATTAAGCTTATTTCAGCTATGGAAGATTCGAACTGGAGAGCAGGGGTTTCTGGGACCTGGATATGCTAGAAATCTGATCTGGGTCATGTGCATCACTAGCCTATCAGGTGGGCTAAAACCCATGAGGTAATGTCTGGAGTGCCATGGATGCCAACCAACACAATCACCTTTATCAGGTGAGTAAACACCCATTTTGAAATTATAGAAGTCCCTGTGATATGGCCACACACACACACTATGAATGAATCAAACATTTTGGTGTGGTGCTCTGCTCCCAGCAGAGGCACACTGCATGCAAGCCAGTCCAATAGTGGACTATGTAGTATGTGTGGTGCTGACATGAGGTAATGAGAAAAAGAAAAAAAGAGGAAAATGGCTGCTTCCAGGATAATGGCTTTACACACACAAGCCCTGTGCTGACCACTCCACTCCTACACCTCTTCTCCAGCCCCACCATGAGGGGTAGGTCTTGTGGGACCTTGGAGTGGAGATGGTCAGGGATTGGCTTAGTGTAGCCTAAATAGGGATGTTCAGTTGGAGTATAAACTATAGGTGAAAGTAAAGAGAGGAATGCTGTGTAACACGGTAGCCTCCTCATGGTGTTCATAGCTTACTACATGCCCCACATATGGTGTATATGCCCTGTGCACCCATTCAGAACTGGAGCCTGGTGCACACATAAATGTGTCTTTCATGTTAACTTGAACAAACAGTTGGGAGTATGACTTGATCATTCACTCTCCGGGGTCATTTACATCAATGGTATCTGTAAATGATATAAATGACCCTGAAGAGTGAATGGTTAACATCAGTGATATCTGTAAAACAATTCACCTACAACTGGGCTTCCTGATTAGGAACAGGATAGTTTTAACCCAAGAGGTCAGAAAGCAAATTGTACAGATCCAAGTTCCACCAATACCAGACTATGCTGACTTTATGTACTCCTCAGCTCCAGGCTATCCCTTCAGAAAAGTGGACATTTATTTGTTTTTTTTTATTTGGTTGTTTAACCAGGTATAGCACACTAAGCTGAAAGCTTTTTTACAGGAGCGACCTGGGAGCACAGGGAGGTTAAGTGACTTGCTCAGGGTCACACAGTATGCAAGTGGAAGCTGTGGGATTCAAACCCAGGTCTGGTCTGCTGGATGTCACCAAATTTGCAGCTCAGAGTCTTAGACCACTGCACTATACTGCCTCCTCAACATTGTAACATTGACATTGTAACATTGACAATGTATATAACAATGTAATTAGGTTCATCTTAGATTTCCCCTGACTCACCAACCACTGTCATATGTACAGAAAATAAACTGGATGCCATTAGTCAAGAGGAGAGGCTGGCATAATGTCTAGTTTTCACTAAGATGCCTCAAGAGTGAGGCACCCAAATTCCTGAAAGAATACATACAGGTTCACCAAATTAGACAGGCTTTAAAGTCCTCAAAGGGTTGAGCTCTACCAGTCCCCAAGGTGTGTAACAACACTGGTAGGAAGACTTTCATCTCCCAAAGCCCCATCCAATAGAATGCCCTTCCTCATCATTGAAGGCACAGCAACCCAATGGTTAGTGACTGGCTGGCATAAACAGCAGGTTCCTGGATACAGGGGACAAGCCCAAGCCCTGCTGTAATAGGTGAACACGGTTATACTATATATCTGCTGAATTGTAATGTAAACTTATTATTTACTAAATTGTTATAAGAGTACACTTTTGTAACATCACTATGCTCTGTTCCACAATGCATCATTCTTCAAAACTTGCATGTTATGTGATCATGTCCTTGTGCACAGGGCTTATTGTAAAAAAAAGCATCTGCTCACTAAATCTGCTGTTGCACATGAAAATAAACATGTAACAAAGGAATAAATAACATAGAGACATTGCCACCTAAAGTAAGATTGTATGTTTCACACTGTTCCCAGGATCATGGGGCTTTGGAGGACTGGAGCTGGTGCACCAAGTTCACAAAGCTGTTTGATTTTAATGGTAAAATCGCATCACGTGGCTATCTATAGTAGCTGGATGGTCGTTTTAAGAATCTAGATTTAATTTTTTACATCATGTGGGACACTTGATAAACAATCTGACTGAGACTTGCTCTTAGGTGGGTCACCAGATGCAGTAACAAGAGAGCAAAGTGTGTCAGATTTGGAGACACACACACACACACACACACACACACACACAACATACACACATACACACAAACACACACACGCACACGCACATACACACATATACACACTTACTTCATTGCAGGATTTAAAATAGTTGCCCAGAAATGAGTCAGAGCTTAGTTCTAGGGTCTGCCTGGGGGAAGGGAAATAAACATATTAGAATTTTTTATAATCTTACTATACCACTGTAATTTTATATGCTGATGATGCAGTTATTTTACTGCTATCAGGGATGTGATGTCATTGAATGAAAAACTGGAGTGTGAATTTGAAAAAACTGTTATCCTGTTTAGTGAGAATTGCCTGGTTTTAAATAAGAAAAAAATACATGCTATTCAGTATGACACATAAATACAGAAAAAGCATAGGATCCTGTGGTGGAATTAGCCTACTCCCTCAGCTGTGACTGATAGACCACTTTTCTATCTCCTTATTTCCTAGCTACCAAAACTTCTGTTGTGCAGCAGTTAACGCTTTTCTCTTTGCTTTTCTTCTCCCCCCCCCCCAGGTTGGCCACCTAGCATAGCTCTTTACTATCCCTACTAAACTTCGTACTAGTTCTCTATTTTCATTTTTTTTCCATTTCCATCCATCCAGTCCCTGAAATGATGCCAAACACCTGGAGAGGTGTGTAAAGTGCACAAGTGCATTTTGTGTAAAATAAACATGAAGGCTATTTTAAATAGGAATACATATAATTAATTCAGCCTTTTAAATAAAAAGGATTCAGAAACCATATAAAACAATAATAATTTAATGATTAATACAGTTATTAGAAATCCTTAAGGTATTTTTCATAAATTCACACTATAAACATGTTACTGTATAAGGTTCTATGTATAAAAGTGCTTAGTCACTGTGGATCAGAGATATAGAGAGTCAATGTCTGTGGAGATATACACTGTGGCCCAGATATTCAAAAGGGTTGCGCCATGTGCAACAGGGTTGCGCATGCGCAAGTCCTACATTGCGCCATTCTGCGATATTCAGCAGGAGGCAGTTGCGCCACTGAAAACAGGTTGAGCAACAGCGCAATGCAAATGAATACATGCTCAACAGGAGGGGGAGGAACCATGCATAAACTGCACAACCCGATATTCAGTCGGGTTGTGCAGTTGCAGGCGCAACCCCCAACCTGCGCCTGCACAACTTGAGCCAAAAAAGGATCGATGAGGGCCACCTACAGGTGAGCTGCTGTATTGCAGGGCTTAACACAGCAGCCACTGCAAGCACCCGTGGCTGGCCTCCAACTCAGTCCCTGTGCCCCCCACCAGCCCGATGCGGGCAGAATGTAAACAACCCCCGGCAAACATCTCCCAATGCCCGATCGCGGGCAGAATGTATCATGACAACCCCGTGCCCGATCACGGGCAAAATGTAAAAGACCCCCAACCGAATATCTCCCTGGTGGTCCAGTGGACCGTAATGCCCGATCGTGGGAAGAATGTCCAGTGACAACCCCCAAAAACATCTCCCTGGTGTCTAGTGTCCCCACCCCACCCACCCACGAAGCCCCACCACCGCTCCCCTCCTGGCGGCGGCGGGCGGCAGCATCCCCGCCTGCCGCCCGCCGCCCACCGACTGACTGTCTGGAGGGCTGCATGCCCATTGGTGCAGGCTAGAGCCAATGGGCGTGCAATACCATTACATGACAGTCCAGATTTGCAATGAATGGGTTCATTCACATCTGAGCTGTCAATATATGATATGGGCTGCATCTGCAGAGACCACATTCATGCACTAGTTGGAAGCTCATTGAATTTCATCTAAATGATTTACATAATATATCCCAGCATCTTTTCACCCACCCAGTAGGACTGTCTTTCCTCCAGCATGTCCAACATTACACAGCTAGTACTTTGAGGGTATGATGTAAGCTGGGGTCCTCTGAGACTTTAAACCAGTCTTATTTCTCTGCTGTGAGTTAGCATATGACACAAAATTTTGACCCAGCTAACTTAGATTTTACATATTGCCCGGTGGCAGCAACATATTCAGTTTGTAGACAAACACAGATTACTCCCTGTAAGGATTATACAGGGGAAACATGGCTTGACCAACCAAAAGCATGTCTTCTATTTAGAAGTCTGCACATATCTGCTAAAACAGGACAGGGAAAGAGCTGAATTACCTGCCCCCCCCCCCCAACTTATCTAGTGATTTATTCATGGGAGCTATACAGGGAGAATGGTGGGGCAAATTTAAGAAGGAATTTTTATAGCGCTCTTCAAGTACCTGAGAATTCAGATTCTAAAATCATACTACATAGATGTAACAAGGATTTGCAGGCCAAAATTAGTCATCAATTTTGCTTTAAACATACCAATGAGGCAGTTCAGTTCACTTCCTCTTTGATATGGCAAGAGTTCTCATAGAAGTGTCAGAGTCATTATTTTTGGACTCCGTCTATACAGAGTTCTTACATGGGTGAAGCTTGGGGTTATGGCTGGAGAAAATGTGGGGGAGCAAATGGAAGATCAGGCACATATTTTGGGAGGTTATCTGAAGCTGACAAATTTCTGAAAAGATACTGAAACTCAGTTATGTCTTATCCTTTTACAGTTACCTTCTTTAACAAATTTGTTGGTACTACTGCATATTCCTCCCCCAGGGCTTCAGGCATGGAGTAAGTCATCCCATTTATTGTTTGTTTTGTTATTGGTAGATCATAAAGTGAAAACTAGATTATGGCTGTGGGAGGACACCCCAGTGGTTGGTAGTTTTTAACAAAATCTATTACATACAAAAAATGGTGTATTCCTTCAATAATAGATTACCAAAGTTTGTGGCCCTTTGGCAGCTGTAGATCTTGCATATAATAAATGTTTTTATTTTCATTTAGTTAGTTTTTGTTGACCGGGAAAGGAGGACTAGACAATGTGGATTCTACATTTGTACCTTAACACACCTTAGTAGGGATGTATTGTATTTATATTTGCCAGTTACATGTTGATAGGAACACATCACAGTTCTAGATTTGTTATATTTTGTATTTTACTTACATCAATTTTATGCTAAAACTAGCACAATAATTGGTATCAGTGTAAAGGTAATTGTTTTGTATAGTTAGAACAGTCAGATTGCATTTTGAAGTTTCTGATACATCAGCCAACAGAAAATAAAGGCTCACCTCCCAGCAGTAGATGGCACTGACAACAGAAATTCCATGCAAAAAAGCATTGCTTTATTTAGGTGCATTAATACCATCAAACATGTGCAGGTACAGCCTCACTGAGTCACTAGGCCACCCACGGCAGTATCTGCACATGTCTGATGGTATTAATGCACATAAGTAAAGCAGCATGTTTTTGCATGGCATCCCTGTTGTCAGTGCTGTCTACTTCCGGCAGATGAGTGCTTTGTTTTCTGTCGGTCGATGGTTTTATAATAGAACTGGGCAGGCTCTTGCAGAAGAGAACTCACAGATCTGTACCACTGCAGTGCTGACTTTCCTTTGGACCAAGTTTCTGATACAAACTGGACATTATTGCTATACAGATCAAATTTTAGTATTATTGTATGGTTTTATATGAAACATTATTACTAAAAGCAAAATACAAAAAAAACTGCAAACTACTGAGCAGTAGCAAGCTAATGAAGATAAAAATGGGACCATGAGCAATGGATGAGATCACATGTACTAGGAAAATGTTAATTGTCCTGCTTCATGTTGGGTCAGCTGGCCATGTCAACCTGAAACTGGACAATTATTAGGGTAGTCAAACTCAAAGGGACTGTCAAACCTCAACATTTTTTAAAACTCATTATGTGTTAGGGATCAAAACTGGTGAATTTTCAGGCATGCCCAGAATACATGATGGTGTGTGCCCACCTCATCACATCTCTTCCAGAATAGGTTTACTAAGTTTACAAGATTTTTATTAGACATAAGAAGACATTCGCCCATCAAGAATGTTTCCCACAGCTGTGTGGGTATTTTTAATTTGTACCAGCCGACCAATTCAGATAATTGTCAAGTAGAGTTTTAAACTGTGCATTATTCATTGACTTCAACCACTTCCTGTGGTAATTTATTCTATGCTTTAGCAACACGTACAGTGGAACTATAGTTTCTTTTATTTGTGTTTGCCCCTAGAACTACAAGTTGGAAAGTGTGGCTCCTTTTGTTAACTTCCTTACTGTGAAAATTGAAAACCACACTAGTGTTATATCAGGATGATGTAAAATTTTGAAAACTGCAGTAGATCACCCCTAAATCAACTATTTTCTAGACAAACCAAACCAGTTTAAGTCAATCTTTCATGATATAGGAGATGCTTTATATGAGGAGTGATTTTGCTGAGTATGTATTAAACTTGATCCAATAAATTTATGTCTTGTTTAAGGTGTGGGTTCCAGAACGGAGAGCAAAAATCAAAATGGGGCCTAATATAAGTCTGATATAGCTCCCGGGTTGCTCCTGAAAACAGGCAGTTGTGCCTAGTGGGCCTTACCTGGTTAACAAAGAATAAAAAAAGACTAGTGTAATTATGCACCGTTCACTTTTGTTGATGAATGATCATTTGATGCAATTTAGTAAGATGTTAGCAGTTTGGGTGATTTTTTTACAGTGATCAGTAAGTGTTAAAATATTATTTATAAGTACCCCAAATCCCTTTCTTTTGCAGAAGTTTTCATGGGAGTATTCTTCAGAAGGTAAGTATAATTAGGGTTATTTCTACCAAGATGGATAACTACGCTTTTGTCGGCATTTAGTATCATTTTGTTTTTATTCATCCAGTATTTGATTTTTTTTTAGGTCCTCAGTCAGAGTCAAGTGTTTTTCTAATGTAACAACCTCCCTCCTATTTTTGTGTCATCGGCAAAGTCCACTATTTGATTTGTGATACTGTGGTTAAAGTCATATATGAATAAATTAAACAGTGTAGGGCCCAGGACTGACCCCTGAGGAACTTCACTTGTCACTGCCCCTGTTGTGGAAAATTGACCTCCAATTCTAACCTTTTGGGTTCTGTTAGCGAATTTTGTATCCATCTTACTAGTGTGGTGCTCAAACTGAGAACTTTAAATTTGTCAATCAAATCTTGATGGATGACCCTATCAAAGGCTTTTCTGAAGTCTAGCAATATGATGTCAACAGGTGTTTTGTTGTCAAGGCTTTCCTCCGCCAGGTTATAAAAGACAATCAGATTGGTAGTGCCGGAGCATCCTGATGTGAGCCCATGTTGTTTTGTGTTATTAAATCCCAATGAAGTACACTCTTCTTTGATTTTGATTTTGACTAAGCGCTCCATAGTTTTAGTGGTGACTGAAGTCAAACTAATGAGTCAATAATTAGATTGAACTGGATTCTTTCTTGAAAATGCACCAGGTCATAATGTTGTACACTTAATAGAGTACTGCATTATGGTGAAACGCAGACCTGTGTGCACTCCGAGTTGGACCCCCCCAGAGTTGGAATCTTTAATGGGGGGGTTCCAGGGGGTGTAGGGGTGGAGCCCCCCCACAGAACATTAAATAAATAGAAATTGTGTAATGCGATTCTGCCACACAGCATTCTGCTGTGTGACATTATGACCCCATGCCTCTTCAAAATGGGGATAACTACCAAGCCTTTCCAGTCTGGGGGGTTGTGTTACCCCTTTAAAAATGCTGAGGTAATCTATGGAGTATGGAAAAATCTTATCACACCTCATTTCCATCTATATTGCCTCCAACTTGGGGAGTCTGTAACCTTCCACCCTTTTTTCCCCACAGCCATTCCATTCAGCTTCACTGATACTAGACCCTGCCACAGCTTCCCACAGCAGCCTGACTATGATAATTTCAGGAATTACTGACCCCAGTATCATGTTATAGGCTCTAGAGCTTGTTCTTCCCCTCCCTTTCAACATTGTTGCCCAGTGCAGAAAGTCTTCCAGTGTTGTGAAATCTCTGTCTGTTTTGTGCAATATGTTCTGAGATTCCATGTAATGCCTCACTTGGATGTGTCAGATAAAGTCTCTTTGTAGGAGGTCATACTTTTCTTGGAGCTCCCTAAAAGGGACTGATCCTTTATTCCTTATAATAGACCATATCTTTTGAGGGCTAACTGGTTCCATCTCTGTTTGGGGGGATCTGGGTCACCATTTATTATGGTAAGGGGTCCTACTTTATTAGGGATATCAGTAGGCTTTATAACCTGGGCCAACCATCCTGTTTTTAACACTTGGGTGTTTTTTTTTTATTTTGTATAATATATTATCAGGCTATTTTGCAACTGGAGCACCTCCTTTCCCCCCAAAAATGTTTCTTTTTCAGCTGTTTATGTGTTAATTTTAAATGAAAACAACATGCCCAACTCCCAATTGCTTGGCCCCACCAAACTGCTGTAATAACCCTTTCACAGTTCATGTAATGAATATTATTAGTACATGCTAAAAAAAGGTCCACCGACAAGTGATGAATGACCATTCTTTCAGTTTTTCCATTAGCATTGCTAATTTGAGATGTGTCTACACTCAGCTGGGCAGAAACCATGAAAGGATGAGGATTCATTGCTCACCATTGGCTCATTTTACCTAGTAATAACCTTTATAGAACATAGAAACATAGAATATGTTGGCAGAAAGGGACAGGTGAGCCTATATAGTCTTCCCCATTGTCCCTGCTTATTACTATACTCTGGACTTTATTTGACCACGTATATTTCTCCCTCCTCCCTTACCTCTACTTACCCATGTGACTGTCCAATGCATGTTTGAAGCTCCCCACTGTCTTCACCCCAACCACCTCTTCTGGCAGGCTGTTCAAGGTGTCCACTACCCTTTCTGTGAAGAAGTATTTCTTCACACCCATCTTATCCCCCCCAAGCTATGCAGCATGCACCCCTGTTCTGGTGCTCCTCCTCCTCCTGTGAAAGAGACTCCCCACCTAGACCTGGTTAACCCCTGAGAAGTACGTATAGGTATCTGTCATGTTCCCCCCTCTTCCAGGGAGTACATGTTGAGCTCCCGGAACCTCTTATCAGATGGTTTCTCATGCAACTCCCACACCATTTTGGCAACCCTCCTCTAGACTATTTTCACCCCGCTGATATCCTTGCAGAGATGTGGCCTTCAGAAATGAACACAGTACTCAAAGTAGGTGTCATAAGTGAGTAAAACAGACACACACCTCCTCCTCCTCCCTTCTCCCACTACAAATTCTCCTACCAATGTACCCCAGTATCCAGTTTGTCTTGTCAACTGCCTTGTCACACTACCCTTCCACCTTGATATCATCAGACATGATTTCTGCTCTTAATATGCACTGTAGGAACAATATTTTTAAAACTGAGTAATAAAAACATTAAAGCATACCAAAATATTTTCACTATGTTATACAATAGCTTGTAATGCATCTTTGTCAAACTCTCATTGCTGCAATTTCAAGGTAATTACAATACATTTCACATGTTTATCAGCTTGTTTTCAAGAATCTTAGTCAAGTTCATACTGCAGTCTTTCCATGTCAGCATACTGAAGATAAATTGTCAGGTAGGAAATCACTGTCACCAACTCCCATAGGAGTAGTTTAAAGTTTATAATAAGCAGGGCCATCCAAAATCTTCAGATATTTGAAAAAAATCCATTCAGAATGAAATTACAGCAGTGCCAGCCACAAAGCAGCACAGTACCTTGCAGTAAATGACGTGTCACAAAATACAGTACTGCATGACAAAAGGCTTAGATTCCATTGAATTACACCATTCCCTGCATTATACTGCAGCGCTTTGCAGATTTACTGCAGTAATACTACAAGGAACAGTGTTGCTTCCTGACTGGTGCTGCTGTATGCATACTAGGAAAAGTTCACCCTATCTCTCACAATAATGCTATGTACACTATGTAGCATCTATTGAATGAATGAATAAGTTTATTTGAGCAACCAAAATATAAATATACTTAGGTTATTACAAAGATAAAATTTGCTACAATTTTTGTAGACCAACATTTTGAGGTAATTTCATAGATAAAATAATTTACAATATAATGCATTGACATGCAAGGTCGTTACAGTTGTTCTTAGGTTGATGATAATTCCTTGATAATATTTCACACTTTTTTTTTAAAAAATATACAAAAAAGAAAGTGAAGGGGAGAGAAGTATCAAGTACGTTTTCTATTAGTTGGTATGTATTTTTACTTTTTCTTTTTTATTAAATGTTTTTTTTTCATTTAACCACTGAGGAAAAAAAAGGAACATTATTGATTCAGCATCCTTGTAAGTAAACGGGTGAAGAAGATGAAGAAGAAGAAAGGTCACATTATAAATGGTTTTAACATGCTATAATGTCCTCCAGATATTTTGACCATGTGTCAGAATAAATCAGACATCAAACGATCAAATGGGGAATGGATTCTATTATATCTGAATCGCACAAACAATTGAGTTCTTTTGAGACTTTTCCTGCTTTGTCTCTCTTGTTGGAAGGAGAGTATTTGGAGGTAATTATACCAAACCTTGCACAGGTAAGAAGTTTCCTTTGAATAGGAGCTAGAGATAACATGAAGAAATGTTTTATGTTATGATCAATGTTATTGATTCTACACCAGGGGACACATCTCTGTGCTCTGAGTGTCTCAATGTCCAACTCTTGTGTAACTGAGTACAATTTCTTTTTCATTTGAAATTTGTATTGAGGGGATATGGAGATGGCCCTTTGAGAATCTTTCCAAAGATAAAGTAGGTTAAGTTTATTTAATGTCAATAAAAGGGAAGAGAGCCATTTGAATCTCAGACCCATCAGCAATCATTTTGTCTTTTCTTGCAAACAAGCGAGAGGCAACGTATTAAATTTGTTGTTAATAATTATAATTCAGTATGATAAGTATCTAAGATCTATAATAGCCCTAATTGGGATTTTCTCCAATTCTGCTCTGGTCATTGCAGAGGATGTTGATAAGTGGACCACCAGAAGTGATTTATAGAAATACAGAAGGGGGGACTCCAAAGCTGAACAGTATTCAGCACCCCCTGTGTCAGCCCCATAACATAGTACTGGGTTGATTTTAGATTTGGCTGCTTGCAGTGTTGCACCAATAGAGAGACCTCCATATTTATAATTCAGTTTTAGAAGAGCCTTTTCCAATTGTTTGGCCTTTGTAATTTGGGATTTGTGGTGCTGAATCCAATTTGTTTTTGATGTTACTTTGATCCCAAAAATCAGTATATTCTTTTATTATTTCTATTCTCTGTTTGTTTAAAAAGAAAAAGTTATTAGTATTCTTAGAACCAAAAATGATTATTTTTGTTTTATTTAAGTTTATCTTAAGTTCTAAGTCCAGGTAGATTTTTTGTTGAAAGTATCATGTTTTCTTTTGTAGCCCTGATTTGGTCAGAGAAAGTAGAATTATGCCATCTGCAAATGCTATTATGTGACAAGGCAAGCCACTGAATTTCAGAGAATCATATAATTTAGCATCATTGAAGTCCAATAAATCATTTACATAAAGACTGAAGAGGATTGGGGCCAATAAGCATAATTGTTTCAGTCCTCTAGAAGTGTGAAATGGTTCAGTTAGATTACCTTCTATATTATATCTTATTCTGATGTACATTATGTATCTGAATAGAGAAGTTGGATTGGATTTAGAAGAGCTTCATCTAAGACTTTGCCTTGAAAGATATCCCATAAAGTATTGTGGTTTATGGAATCAAAAGCAGTTGTGAAGTCTATCAGTAATACGTAAAGTTTTTTTTTTTTTATATGTATATAGTTTTCAAACATGTGAGCAAGACAAAAAATGTTATCAGTTGTTGAGAAATGGTGTTGAAAACCTTCCTGGAAAGGTGAAAATAAATTCCCCTAATTAGCCCAAATCATTATTTTATTAAGAATTATTTTTGTAAATATTTTAGACACTGTATCCAGGAGACAAATGGGGTGATAATTTTGAAGGGATAAAGGGAGAGTCTTTTTTATGCAATAGGACAATTATATTGACCTTCCAAGATTTGGTAATACAGTTTTTTAAGGCAAACACTGAAGTAGTTAGTCAACAGGGGAGTCCAAAAGTCAAAGTTATATTTATAAATTTCAACAGGAATAGTGTCAGGACTAGGGGCCTTGTTATTAGCTAAATTATAAATTACCTCTGCAACTTCAGAAGGGTCAATAGTTAAAGGTGGAACCTACCTGGACAATGGAGGGTTAAGTTGTAGTCAATGTTGGGATTGTTAAAAATATATATATATAAACATTTAACAGCTGTATTGAAGCAGTCAATCAAAAACCATTTCTTACCACAGAGACTGAAACAATAGGTGCTGCATTGTATCCAAGGCCTCTGCAACCTCACAATCAGGCCTAGTGTCTCTGATCCCCAAAGAGGCATGATTATCTCATTACCAGATCCTTTTTAACAATCCCAACATTGACTACAACTTAACCCTCCATTGTCCAGGTAGGTTCCACCTTTAACTATTGACCCTTCTGAAGTTGCAGAGGTAATTTATAATTTAGCTAATAACAAGGCCCCTAGTCCTGACACTATTCCTGTTGAAATTTATAAATATAACTTTGACTTTTGGGACTCCCCTGTTGACTAACTACTTCAGTGTTTGCCTTAAAAAACTGTATTACCAAATCTTGGAAGGTCAATATAATTGTCCTATTGCATAAAAAAAGACTCTCCCTTTATCCCTTCAAAATTATCACCCCATTTGTCTCCTGGATACATATATATATATATATATATATATTTATTTATTTAGCTTTTGACAGGGTAAGTGCACTAGACAAATCCTGCCTATTTTCAGGCACGACCCGGGGGAGGGGGGATACAGATGAATGCCAACTAACCTTGAACAAGATTAAGCTGTTGGTGGTATTTTTAGTGAATGAGGGAAATTTGGCCGGGACACCGGGGAAATTCCCCCTACTCTGATGGAGTCCAAGATGGCGGAACCTCCTCTGCTTGCTGTGGAGGTGGCTGGAGAGACAGGAGACTTGGTCTCGACTCCTGTCTCTGGCTGTTTAGAGACCACAATGGTTGAGCTGGAGTCTGTGAAAGAGTCTATGCTACTGAATGCTTCCCTTCAGAAAGAACCTGTTGCTGAGTTATTGTCTCTTATGGATTTTTCGACTATGGATTGCTCTACCTCCTCAGAAGTTCCTGTATTGAATGCAACGTGTCTCACTGAGGCTGCTGTGAATAAGTGCACGTGTGATAATGGGAAGCGCCTGTCAGACGCTACATGTTGTTCTTCCACAATGAAACCTGCCTTGCAAACTAAATTACTGGCTGTTTTTTCTAATGCTACTGATACTACCTGCTCTTCTGCTCAAAGTGCCACAGATCCGTTTGAATTATTCATGGCTGCCCAGTTGGATCTGGTGTCTGCACCATCCTCGCCTGTAATAGCTGGAGCTCCATCTTCCCTATCACTACCGACCACAATTTGCACCGCTTTGCAGATTGGTTTATCAGAGCCTCTCCCAGCAGAGTGATCCCTTTTGCTACAACCTTTACAAAAAGAAGATTCCCCGATGGAGCCTACCTGGACTGTGGAAGCGGCATTGCGTGGTGCTGGTTGGATTCAGGAACCCGGACTGAAACAGTGGGTTTCCGGTCCATCCCCAATTCAGTCCCCCCATCCTGAGGACTTCCTGGATGCACAACAAGGTCAATCTGACACTCGGGACTCTTCAGACCCCTTGAGCTTACCATCGGGTTTGGCTTTCACCCAGAATCCTGTCTTAGCCCTCCTGCAAGAATCTGGGCCACGGGCCCCTTCTCTTCCTGGTGTTTCAGCTATTTCGGTCTCGGATTCTGTTGCTGTGGGTAAGTCACCACCTAAGCAGGTGGGACACACTCGTTCTTTTTCATCTCTGTTTCACACACAGGTCCTAGCTGCTAAAAGACATAACGTTGTTCGACTAATTTATAAGGGGGGACTATCTGACCCTCCGGACCGTGTGTTCGTGGCCCGGACCCTGTTGAAGGATTCATTGAAGTTTTTTTCTCATGAGATATATGCCCTCATTCATGTCTCTGGAGAATCCACATTTGATGTGAGTTTCCAGACGTCTCATGGGTTGGATCGTTTTTGGACCAGATATGCGTTAAAAAGTACTGCCTTATGGACTTCCTTTCAGGCTATACCCCTCTCGAAACCTGCCTTTAAGACCATCACGGTGATGTTCCGTAATGAGGGTGTAGAAGTGTCTGATATTGTTTATTGGCTGGGACAACGTTGTAAGGTACAGGGCCAACCTGAGGCCATCCTGGATACGGAAAATATCTGGACAGGAGGCTGGAAGTTTAAGGTTCTGTTACGTACTAATGACTCTGGCCCAATTCACTTACCTAACTCCTTTTTTCTAGGTCGTGACAGAGGGGTACTATTCTATCCGGGACAGCCAAAGGCCTGTTATAGATGTGGAGATCCCTCGCACCTGAGTAATGTTTGTGACAAGTTGAGATGTAATAATTGTGGGGTGTTAGGACTTGTGGGAATACATTGCCAGAATAGTAGCAAATGTAATCTGTGTGAAGAGCTTGGTCATACGTTCAAACATGTCCCTGGTCTGCTCAGCCCAGGCAAATCATGATGGAGGAGTTGACCAACGCTTTGTGATTACGCAGGCACAGAAAGCACGGATCCGTAACACTACTGTTGTTTCATCTAAAGCCGAGATAACCCCTACTCTGGCTGTCCATGCCCTTGTGTCTCCCCTGGTTACTACCCCTTTAACAGAACCTGTTGTTGAACCCCTGCTAGCCGTTGAACCCCCTGCACCCCCACATGCTGTACCTATGGTGTCACACTTGGACCACATTCCTGGCCCCAATGCTATGCCACCTCCCAGTGAACTGGTTACTACTGTGCGATGACGGTCTACAAGGACTGGTCCTCTTTCTAAACCACCTGTAGTACCCCAAACCATTGCCCTGTCTAACACTTATGAGATTCTCCAGTTGACTTCCGAAGATGCAGGTGGTGAGTCTGACTCTTCCTCTATTGCGTCCTCCCTCCCTGATAGCATTACTGACCCGGACCCCAAACTGGGTACAGGTCTTTCACAAAAATGCAAGGCGAAGGTTAGGCTTAAAGCGAAGAATGTAGCTGGAAAGAGGAAATCTTGAGGTTAATTTACACTGTTTAATTGGTGTCATGGCGCCCTTTGTCTACCACACTATTAATGTTAATAGCTTGAAAAGAGCAGAAAAGCGTAGAATAGTGTTTTCTTTCCTACAATTTTTACCATTAGGCATTTTTTTATTGTAGGATACCAGGCTCCACACAATGCAGGAAATTAGACTAGTGAAACATGACTGGCTTTTGGGGCCTTCATTTTGGTCCATAGGCCAAGATCCCTGTTCGGGTCTGGGTATATTAGTGAATGTTCCGGATTTTCGTTTACTAAAATTGTATGATTTGGCTCCTGGTAGGGCCTTAGTCCTAGATTTTGTTTTGGGTTCCTGCCCGTACCGAGTTGTAAATATTTACGCCCCCCAAGTTAAGACAGCTTGCATGGCCTTGCTTTCTTTGATTCGCCCTTATTTGCATACTTCTTTTCAAGTAGTGTTTTCTGGTGATTTTAATTGTGGCCTTAGTCTCCTTGACAAAAGTTCATTTGCCACCACAAAAAAAATCTTTTGTGATTCACATGAATTGGGTAACCTGATACGTACTGCACATCTGACTGATGCTTATCTTTCCTTCACAAGTTACATACTCCTACCTTTCAAAAGGTAAATTGGCGACTGAATTGATTTTGTTTTTTTATCCCGTACATTACCGATTGGTTCGGCTCAGGTACAGGCAGTGGCCTTTTCAGATCACAAGGTGTTGTCGATTGGTATAGGTCCGGTTACCCCTTTTAACAAAGGGCCGGGACTATGGAAATTCAACACATCTTTGTTGCAAGATATGAAGTTTCAGAATTTTCTTTTGTCTTTTATTTCGGCTCGTAAATCTGTGTTTATTCTTTATGATGATCCCATAAGTTGGTGGATGGATACGAAACATGCTTTAATCATTTATTTAAAAACTTATAGTCGACAAAAGAGCAGGAAGGACTATTTGGACTATCTACAGAAAAGAGCTCATCTACAGTCCTTGCTTTCCATAGCATACGCGACGGGACAGAATTTGTCCCCTCAGATTCAATCGACACGGAAAGACATGTTGCGTTTTCAGTCCAGACAATCACAACAATTGTACCACCAACACAAATTTCATATGACTGGACCGAGGGATGTGGTGTGTCCTTTTGAGTCTAACTCTCGGCAAGTCTCACAAAAGACTGTGTTATGTCTCACCAGTTCTGACGGTACGTTATGTGACACACGTCCTGAAATTCTGCAGATTGTAACTGATTATACAACTGCTCTATTTTCTCCCTCCAATGTAGTGTTAGAAGACCCAACACCCCTGTACAGGGACCTGGATATCCCTCCCTCTGGCAAAGAGTGTAGATATGGCTTGTGCTGTTTTGACAGAGACAGAGCTGTCCTCGGTGATTTCTTCATTGCCCTTGCATAAAACTCCTGGCCCAGATGGTCTCCCGGCGGCTTTGTACAAAGTACTGAATGACCATTTACTCACTGAACTGACCACTGTATTTAATGTCCTACTTTGTAGTGAGACTATACCTTTAGAATTTACTAAAGGTACTTTAATTTATATTTACAAACAAAAAGGCGACATTCACCTTTTGGAGAATTGGCGCCTTCTCTGCATGCTTAATACTGATTTCAAATTATTAATGAAAATCATTGCAAGACGTTTAACAAGAATTGTGGAAGCGGTTCTGCACCCGGCCCAATCCTGCTCAATACCCACGAGACGAATCTCAGACCACCTGATTCTCCTTCGCGAATCGTTTTCCCATGGAATTGCAGGCAAGGCTTCTGGTATTATTGTTTCAGTGGATCAAGGGTGGCATTTGACTCGGTTGACCATAATTTTTTGTGGAACGCATTGCGTTTTCTGCATATCCCAGACACATTGATACGATGGCTTCAAAAGTTTTATAGAACGGCCACAGTTGTTCCGGTTGTCAATGGCTGGGTAGAACCTATGATTCCTGTTAAAAGAGGTGTACACCAGGGTTGCCCTGCGAGCCCTCTTTTATATGTCCTGTTTTTGGATGTTCTACTTCGCCGTCTGAATGCTCACCCTCAGATACATGCAATCTCTTGTTCTGATATGCTTGCGCCGTATAAAGCCATTGCATATGCTGATGACATTTGCCTCCTTTTAGCTGATACATCCTTGGTAACAGCTTCCCTACAAGAATGTACTTACTTTGGGACTTTTTCAGGAGCTTGTTTGAATTTTGATAAAAGTATGGGTATTTGGTTAGGATCCATTAGAGCCCCAATGCAATGCATTGGCACACTGCGTTTGGTAGAGGGGCCCATTCGAATCCTCGGAGTCCATTTTGGAATCTGTAACTCAGATGTTTATAATTGGGAGATAAAACTAAAACAGGGTAAATTGAAAGTTGCCTCATGGAATAAGGGATCTATTGGAAAAAAAGAGGTTTATCTAATTAAGACCTTTTACTGCCTTTATTTCTTTATTAAGTTATGTATTCCTATCCGAAACAACTGGAGACGGCGGTTCTCAGCTTGTTTTTCAGGCACTGTGGGGAAGCAGGCTGAATCCAATCAAAAGAAATATTACTTATCTACCTGTTACTGAAGGTGGTGTCGGTATGGTTAACCCCTGTTGTTTTATTTTAGTGTGTTTTCATAGCCAATTTCGGCCACTTCTGATTAATACTCAGAAAGGATGGGAAATGTGGTTTCACGATTCTTGCGGGATTTGGTTCCACCAGTGGGAACACAACTCCCTGCGTGTACTCCGACCTTCTGGCAGCATGCCTTTGTATGTAAAATATATGTTTTTACATTTGAAACAATGGCAAGTATCTCCTCGGATGCTCATTACTCACTCACATAAGACCCTTTATAAGTTGCTTCTTTCCTCAGTCTGTATGTTACAGTCCCCCTTTGACAAATGTCCGCTTCAACATATTCCCTCCCTTCCCTCTTTGTTGCGGTGTAAAAGAATCCCAGCCCATATGTGGGATTTTCATTGGTTGTCATGCCATGAAAGGATTAATGTCAAGGCCAATCAAAAGCATAAACAACTTCAGGATAGGTCATGTTCTAGACCACTGTGTAATGCTGCCCTTGAAACGATAACTCATTTATTTTTTGATTGTACATTTATTCAGCAATGGTGGGTTTTTTTGGCGCCAAAGTGGACCTCTCCAATATTTCAGACTGTTTCTTTTCAGGAAATCATGTATGGTGCTTTTTCTCCTCAATGGTCTTTATGGCATATGGACACTCTTAACCTTCCACCAATCCAGGCAGATGGGACCTCGGTTTAACGTCTCATCTGAAAGATGGCACCTCAGAAATGCAGCACCCCTCTCATGCTGCATTACAGTGTCAGTACTGGGATATTAACCCAAGTGCGAGTGAGCTACCTACTGAGCCACTGCCACTGATATATATCATATATCAGAGCATGACCGCACACCTCAGAGTGGTTTATCTGTCTTATAAAATGTCAGAATTATTTTGGAGGGGGGAAAAAGTGCAGGTGTGTGGTTGCGCTCTGATACACGCATGGTCATGTGATGTGTTTCAACAAATCAGCAGACATAATTTTTCCTACCCGTTTTATTAACATATATATATATATATATATATATGAGGCACAAAACTCTGTTTAATGCATCAGTTAGGGTTGTTGCACAGCAAAAAAAAGCTAGGAAATTCAGGGTTAGGGTTGAAAGCCCCCCCTTGGACCCTCCAGCCCACCCCAACTGGCATCGAGGTGTGCATTGGGGTCATCTGCCCTAACTCTCACCCCATCACATGTGTAAAGAACTGAGTGTATAGGAGAATGGGAGAATGGGATGAGTTAGGACCAATGCACACCCTAATGCTGGTTGGGGTGGGCTGGGGTCCAAGGGTGGCTTTCAACCCTAATCCCAAATTTCCTAGCTTTTTTGCTGTGCAACAACCCTAACTGATGCATTAAACAGAGTATTTTTGCCTCTAATTTCCCTTCTTTTTGAGAATGAGGATGATAAATAATGAAAGGAATGCAGTGGTGGCAGTGCGGGACCCACCACGTGATGTCTTGTTACACAGTTATAGGAACTGCAAAGCAAATGCAAGCGGCAACAGTAATGCACATGGCAAAGCAAACATAAATGGCAAAGCAAATGTTAACAGAAACACAAACGTAAAGTGACGCCAAAGTAAACAGTTATGTAAACTGAGACATCAAAAAGAAGTGCATACAGAACACAACTGGTAACACACACATTCACAGTACCGCAATTCTAAATGCAAATGGTAACAGTAACACCAACAATAACACCCAAGTAAACAGAAACGCAAGCACGTACGAAAATGCAAACCATAACGAACACACTCACGGAACCACAGTTGTAAATGCAAATGGTTATGGTAACAGCAACAATAAAGCCAATAAAAACAGAAACATAAGCGCATACGAAACCGCAAACTGTTACACATAAGGTCATGGTACCGCAATAGTAAACGTAAATGGTAACAGTAACAGCAGCAGTAAAGACAACAGAAACAGAAATGCAAACTCATATGAAAATGCTAACCATTACGCACATGGTGGCATAGATGGGAACGGTGATTCGAATGGTAACAGAAGCGCAACTGGAAACGCTAACTGTCACAGTAACAAAAGGGCACACCCTTCTTTTCCACAAAAACTGCATTGAAAAAAACTAATTGAAAACAAAGAATGTATGCATTATAATTGACTTCAGTTTTATACTTAGCCCTCAATTAGGGGGCTAAGCATTTTTTTGACCAAAAGTCTGTATCTCACACTGTTTCTGAGATACGGGCCCTGAAAGATGCGATGGACGCCATAATGTTATCCTATGGGACAAATTGTCAACTTTGGAGTGCTGTCAGTTTGCCACCCTGTAATATTTTGTTCTCCAAACCACAAAAAGGCACATTTGTAGGATGTTGGCTTTCTTCCCTCCAAATTTCAGCCCAAAAGACCAAACCGTTATTTTCCAGCAGAGCGGCAACGAATTCCTGTAATATGGCGGATGCCGTAATGTTATCCTATGGGAAAAAGCACCAAATTCGTAGTGCTGTAACTTTGCTGCCCTGTAATATTTTTTGACCAATCCACTAAAATGCACATCTGTGGGATATTGTCTTTCTTCCCTCCAAATTTCAAGTAAAAAGACCAAACCATTTCTGAGATATTCAATGTCAAAGATCGCCAAAATTTCCCTATCTATTCCATTATAAAAAATCTGTCCATCTTGTCCCTATTTCGTGATCAAAGATCACGATCAAAGAATCTCAAGATCAAAGAATTTGCAGGCTCACGAACAAAGAATAAAAAATTTAATAATTAAAAAAATAGAAGCAATTGCAGTAAACCACCACCATGGTTCAACAGAACGAAGCCCCCTGAGTAAAACCCATCCTCATTTGACTTCCTAGGACACCCCTGGGCTAAGAAAATCGAATTTTAAATTGGGCCATCTTGTTCCTCGCTCACGATGCAAGATCACAATCAGAGATTCTCACGATCAAAGAATTTGCAGCCTCACGATCAAAGAATTTGCAGGCTCACGAACAAAGAATAAAAAATGTAATAAATCAAATAATTGGAGGAATTGCAGTAAGCCACCACCATGGTTTGACAGAACGAAGCCTCCTGAGTAAAACCCACCCTCATTTGACTTCCTAGGGCACCCATGGGCTGTGAAAAATGATTTTTAAATTCGGCCATCTCGTCCCTCGCTTACAATGCAAGATCGTGATCAAAGAATCTCACGATCAAAGAATTTGCAGGCTCACGATCAAAGAATAAAAAAGGGTAAAACACGATTTATTTACTGATTTGAACCAAATCAATGTCATGGTTTGACAGAACGGACCATCCTGAGCAAAAAAAGCCCTCATTTGTGCCTCTAGCTCACCCCTGAGCCGAGATATTAGTGTTTTAGGTCACGATGCAAGATTGTGATCGGAGACTCTCACGATCAAAGAATTTGCAGGCTCGCGATCAAAGATCATTAGCAAGCCTTGAATTAAGATTTTAAAAGCTTATAACTCTATTATTTGACCAATTTGGATGGAACCAAAGCCATGGCTTGATAGACCAGGGTCCCCTGAGTAAAACCCGTCGAAGTTTTATTTCAGAAGTGACCCCTGAGCTGAGATATTTGTGTTTGTGTGATTGGAAAACTGAAAACAAGATGGCAGACCTCGTGGTCAAAGAATTTTGAAAATTCCTTGGGAACAAAGATTCTTGAACTGTGAGGCTGCAAATTCTTTGATCGCCAGGCGAGATCAGATGGACAGAACCCCCATTCTTTGATCACAAGATATACATATAAATTCTCCCATTGACTTATAATGGGAACTTAAAAGTGCCATAACTTTTGAATGCCTTAATATTTTTTCACCAAACAAAAAGTGGCATGTTCATCCACCAAAGCTCTTTCAAACAAGCCATCTTACAGAGAGTCACACCACACAAGGGCTGTGCAGGACCACATTAAAAATGCCAAAAGGTGCCTCCAAAAATGGATAATTTTGCATTTTTCAGTGCTTTCATACACAAAGACCAGCACTCTGACACAAACACAGTTTGGCAAATCAAGAGATCTAGTGTGCCCCAATGCATGTACCAAATTTCAGGCAAATCCATTGAACGGGTCCAAGGTTATTAATGTCCAAACTTTTGACTTTAGTATGTAACTGGCCGCTCAACCCTAACTATATCATAGGTATCATAGGTCATACAGAGCTAGAAGACTGAAGTCCATAATGCTCACCTGATATTAATTATATCCTACTATATGATTTTGTTTTAAATAAATGTCTAAAAGTCTTTTGAAGGTATCAACACTTACGACCGTGCCACTATAATATATATATATATATATATATATATATATATATATATATATATACACACACACACACACACACTTGACCACAGCAGTGAATCAGATGACAGCAGTGTCACAAACTGTAGAACCCCTTAGAGAACCACTAGCCCCCACCTCACACTGTAGTGTTTTGATCAAACCCAAGCCTGCATGCAAGCTATTCAGTACTGTGTGCTGAAGAGTCTTTCCTGTAAAATGTTAATTTTTTTACACAATTTGAGGTAAAACTCAATATACTGCAAGAACTTGCAGGAAATGCCCATTTTTAAAAAGGCTGGTAATAATTGCAGATTCTGCACCTACCTGTGCA
Source organism: Neoceratodus forsteri (assembly GCA_016271365.2). Taxonomy (NCBI): domain Eukaryota; kingdom Metazoa; phylum Chordata; order Ceratodontiformes; family Ceratodontidae; genus Neoceratodus; species Neoceratodus forsteri. The sequence continues at coordinate 1,262,240,814 of CM057449.1, read as the reverse complement.
ATATTCCAGTGAACCTACTCATGACCCCCCTGAGCTAGACTATGAACAGTACTGCTAGCGCATTTAATTTTCTTGCTGTATCCCCCCAATAATGTACAAATCCCCTCCTCAGATCTCGCCTGTAAACATGCTCCATCTTCATTTCATTGTGACTTTCTTGGACAACAAATTGTAACACAACTAGAAAAAGAGTGTGGTTCTCCTTGATGACATACCACTAGTGCGTTTGTTGTACTTTAACCCAACAATTTAGAGAACCATAAGTTCTTCTATTTTTTGACAAAGGATCATGAAACATTGGATGAAACAAAGGTACAGAATTAACTTCATAAGGATTGCTTAACCTGATTCAATATGTCAGTTTGCATCTGTAACTCCCCCAGATGAGACTGACATGAGTCAGAACTGCCTAGTCCTTTTTTCAGGTAAACATAAGCTTAATACATAAAAACACAAAGTTCTATAAATCCAATCTACATGCAGAAATGACCTCTGTATACATCAATACACTTGTAGAAATAATTGTTCAGAAGGGTTTATTTGAATAAATTTGAGTATAATCATTTTGACTCATACAGAAGGGAATGCGTTAAAAGTGTATTGATGTATATTGACATGTATTGAAGAATATCGATACATGGACACTGTGACAACATGACAAAGCATGCTGACATGACTCCAAGCTGTTGTTTAAAATAAAATAAAGTTTCTAGCTCCAATGGTTTCAAAGTTGAGCTGGGTGGAGTCAGAATATCTGCATCAGAGGAGGAGAAGGACCTGGGAGTGATAATCACTAGTGACCTGAAGCACTCCATGCAGTGAAAGAAAGCAGCAGCAAAGGCAAACAAGATGCTGGGATGCATATCTAGGGAGGGATCAGTAGTAGGAGAGAGGAGGTTATACTGCCCTTGTACAGGTCACTGGTAAGTCCTCATCTAGAGTATGGGGTTCAGTACCGATGGCCACACCTCAAAAAGGACATTAACCTGCTGGAGAAGGTCCAGAGGAGGGCTACAAAGATGATAGCAGGTCAGCAGGGTAAGGCATATGAGGAGAGGTCGAGAGCACTGAACATGTACTCCCTGTAAGACAGGAGAGACAGAGAAAGAGAGAGAGAGGGTACATGATTGTGACCTTCAAGTACTTGAAATGGATGAATAAGGTGGATAAGGAGAATCTCTTTAAGCTGAATGGCAACCATCACATGAGGGGGGCACAGTCTTAAGCTGGAGGGTGGGAGGTTTAGGAAGGAGGTCAGGAAGCACTTCTTCACAGAGAGGGTTGTGGACACTTGCAATGCACTGCCAGAAGAGGTGATCTCATTGAAGACAGTGAGTAGCTTTAAGAGAGGCTGGGATAGGCACAGGGGGAAGGTAAGGATCATGGGTAGGGATGATGGGAAGTGTGGGAAGGGAGTGCAGGGACAGTAGCTCAAGCTGTATACCCTGCAATACGAGCAGACTAGATAGACCAAATGGCCTTCTTCTGCTGGCTTCTTCATATGTTCATATGTAAAGTTGGCCTTTTTTGTGTAATTTTTTTTATTCTGCTAACTCATCTGGAGCCCTAAACAAATTTAGGCTTTCAGTGGTCTTGATACTGCTGCCTGCCTGACTCACCCACCTACTGCTGTCAGACTCTTTCTCCAGACTCCCTCAGGTCCTCCAACATCCCCACAAAGTCAGGCATGAGGCAAATGGGCTGCTATTCCTTTTCCATTTAAAGTTTATTGGTAATTTTAAATATAAATGACAGATATACATGTACAAAAATCTTTATACATTAGCAGTGTACAACAGTCTGAATCTGTCCACCCCCTCCCTCTCCTCTCACATCTAAATACCCACCCCTCTAATACAGCATTGTTCGAAACCAATTTCCTACAACCATACAGCACAGACATCTCAATAGTGACAGAATATTCTAGGTACAATGACCCTCACAGCGAGAACCTTTAGGTACAGAATAAGGTATACAAGGGGTCCCATATCTTCTTGAATCTTCCTAATCTATTATTTAAATTTGCTATAGCCTTTTCCATTCTAAGGTTCACAAGAAGCTCAGTTAACCATTCTCCATAGGTAATTTTAGTTAGGTCTATCCAATGTCTTAATATTACTTTCTTACGTGCCGAGGATATCATAGCCATATGGTATTTCCTGTTAGGAAACCTAATACTGGAAAAATCACTTAAGATGCATATTTCAGGTTTGAAGAGACCATCTAGTCCCAAAATGGGGTCAGTTTTATTTTGGATGGTGGTCCAAAGAGGAATTATTTTGGGACAAGTCCAGAAAATATGATATAAAGTACTCTCATGCTTGGAGCATCTCACACATAGGGAAGAGTATATCAATCCAAACTTTAACATTTTTTCTGGGAAGAAGTATAAATTATGTAAAATATGCATCTGCATCAGCCTTAGTCTATCTTGGATTACAAATTTATGACAGTTAAACCAGAGGTCAGCCCAATGTATGTTATGACCAGGAAAATAGGACCAATACTGAGTCGGAACAAAACAATCTGGATATAACTGATTGAACAAAGTACCATAAATTTTGGAGACAGCTTTCGGCTGGCCCAAAAAATGAGACAATTCTTTTGATAGGGAGGGGCATATGTTTGAGTCCATCTTTTGTCCAAAAACTTTTATTAATAGGTGCCTCACTTGAATGATTCTAAAAAAATATTTATTCGGGATCTTAAACTTTTGCATAATACTTTGGCCTGATAGCCAAGTCTCATCATCTCCTATACAATTATACAATGGAATACCATTTAGTTGCAGTAACCAGTTTGTGGGGATACTTTTGTCATCGATCTTAAAATTAGGATTTTCAAATAGGAGTTGATTTAGATCTCCCTTATTGTTATATTTGAGAAAGCGACAAAGTTGAGAGTGGACCCTAATTGACAATGCTATGGGAATATTTTTCAATCTGCTGGGAAGGAGGTTCTCCTTGATATGGAGGAGGGCTTCCGGGTCTAGTCTGCAGGCATGAATCTGAGTCAGCTCTATTTTGAGCCAAGACGGAGTGTAGCATGCAATTTCGGGTAAGATCAATCTCAGATATTTATTAATATGACTAGCCCAGAAGTAGAGCCCTAGATGAGGCAGGCGCAAGCCTCCTCTCAGCATTGGTGCCCCTAATTTATGGAACGCGATCCTAGGAATCTTGTTAGAACAGATAAATTTTACGAAAAGATTATGTACCTTCTTGAACCATGATAAAGGAAGCCAGGCATTAAACAATGAAAGGAGATAAAAAAGCAGTGGGAATACATGCATTTTAAGCAAGTTGACTCTCCCCCAAATGGAAAGTGGGAGGGAGGCCCACCTGTTGAGATCTTGGGTTATCACATGAAGCAGAGAGTCTAAGTTCAATTTAAGGGTTCATCCCGAAAGTCTGGATAATTCAATACCCAAATACCTTAGGGAGTCCTGTTTCCAGGCGAGCCCTAACTTAAGAATGTCTGCTTTGAAAAGTTTATGATTAAGGGGGAAGACAATTGTTTTATGGGCTGCAATTCCAACAGTTTCTCCTAGCCCACCCCCAAGTGTATGCATGCTACAGAGGGATTCCTGGCAACACATGGTCACCCATGCTGCCTAGGGTGCTACCATCAAGCCTGCCACAAGAAGTCTCTGTATAGTGATATATGACAGGCCTCTGTGGCACTGTTCATGAGCAGAGGTCCTAAAATGCCTATGTTGAAAATTTGATGACAAAAGTCCATAAAATGACTATGTTACAAGCGTGCATTTTGCAGTTTCCACGCACACTCATAACTTTAAAATTGTGTAATATTTCCTCTCAAAATTTTCAGCATTGCCCATTTTGCAAACCTCCTTATGAAAAGTACAGCTGTCATTTTTCTCATCTTGCCTGAAATGTGTGTTTCACATCTGGCGTACAATGGCGCAGTCAGTGTGAGAAATCAATGTTCAAGACAGATTAAGAAAATCATATGACAGCGTTCATGAAGGTCACAAAATGCCTATGTTGAAAATTTGGTGAAATAATGCCACTAAATGACTGTGTTACAAGCATACATTGTGCAGTTTCCATGTACGCTTGGAAGTTTGAGCATTTTTAATATTTTCACTCCAGATTTTCAACATTGCCATCTCTTCACATCTCCCCATGAATGGTACAGCTGTCATTCTGTCTAATCTGTGTTTTCACACATCTGGCACAGAATGGCACGGTCTCTGGGAGAAATCAAAGTTCGGGACATGTTAACAAAATCACAGTGCCACTGTTCTTGAGCAGAGGTCCCAAATGTTTTCATGAGGTGGGGGTCATAGAAAGGCCATGTTGAAAATGTGTAATGCAAATACCAACAAATGTCTGAGGCATTAGAGTTTCTAACCATAATGTCCCACCCCATGCAGACTGACAAGCATCAGGGGTGTGCCTTTGGATTGCCAGCTGTAATGCTTATGCCATTCCACCCCCACCCCACACCCTGAAGCAAGTGACAGGCATCGAGGTGTGTCTTGGACTCTTCAGCCCCAGACTTCACCCCATTCTACTATACTGCACCCATTTCAGTGTATGTCCTTATGAAATGGGGTGAGTGTGCAGCCGAACACCTCCAAGGCACACCATAACACTTGTCAGTGTCTACAGGATAGGGTGAGGTGAAATGCTGTGAACATTATGGGTGATGACCCAAGGGCACACTCCAATGCCTGTCCATCTCTGCAGGGTGGAGGTGGGGTTGGCTTGAGTTCAGTACTTCACTGCCATTCCTATTCTGCATCTGTCTAACTCCTGCATGTCCAATGATAATATCAGCAAGCAAACATTCAGCATTGACAAATGCTTGTTATATATTACTGTTTATTCTGCGATCAAGATGGCCTTTAAAAATCTAAAACAAAAAACAGGCTGTTTTATGGACTTGTTTGGTTATTCAAAAAATTTAATTTCTTTAAACAAATCAGGGAATACTTAAAAACAAAAAAATGTGAAATTACAAATAAAAAGCAAACTCATATTGAAACTGGCAAAATTAAGAAAAATGAACAAAATACTGCTACCTTCGTGGCTTTAACTACTACAAATCCTAAAGCAATACTTACGTTTCAGAAGAAAGTGAGATCTTTAGAGAACTCTTTCAGATTTAAAAATTTAAGACTTGTTGGTATACCAAATGCTGATGTTGGCAAGTAAACCATAACTAGAGGTCTAGTTAAGATGTCTTCACCACTGTACTTGAATTCCTACCTGTAAATGTACCATTTGTATCCAGGCCATACCATGCACAAGTCAGAGATGGCAAAAATCAGACAAAAACTAAAAATTACACTGAGACTCCAACTTTAAATGAAGATCTTGTAGAAGACTCCCCAAAATAAAACTTTGATTGTGGCTCTGATTGGCCCTTGTACAACCATAGTGTTTTCTTTGGCCTTTTATATAAACACAGAGATTGTCCTTCAACCTGTCAGGTGTAAAGGTTTTCTGCTTTGTAATGGAACTAAATGCCATTTTTTTTCTTGGATATATATCACCTGCCACACAGCTTCACAGGAAACAATTTATTGCATATAAAGATGATTGGCAGGAGATACAGTAGGTGCTTCTTTCAAAAGTCCATTCCTTGAAAAATGTTTACTAATCTGTGTTGCTGACAAAAGGCTGTTTGTTGAACCAGAACAACTGATTGTACATACAGTACTTGCCAAAAAGGTAGACTGGGCAGTACAGAAAGATAACAAGATGATCCAAAGAATTATAATAGTATTGATGATGTCTCTAAAGAGATGCCTGTAACCAGATTCCTCAGATAGATTTTCCATTTTGGGGTCAATAACTGTGACTTTACTCCTGAGAGGGGGTTATCTTTAAAGACTTGAGGGATTTGTTGGTCTCTGCAAATCTTCTCCCTTTACTGGCTAGGTGCATCTTTTGGTATCCCTAATAATAGGACAGCATTGCCTGTTGAGAAACAATCTGGTACTATTTATTTGGCTTGTCCCTTGTGACTTGACCCTCTTGTGCCCATTTCTGTTTGTATGTAACATAACCAGTAGTTGTAGTACCTGTATGTTAATATTTATACTGGAAAAATAATAAAACTTAAGCATAAAAATAAGCAGAAGATGCCTCTAGTGGAAAATTGACTTTTTCTTTATAAACTCCCTTACTCTGCAGAACATTTATAATTTCATTTGCTGAAGTGATAAAGGTAACACCTTAAGCTTTCTTAACCAAACTGTAATTACAGTGTAACTGCACTGTAACTCCTTTCCAAGTGCAATGTGATTACATGCAAAAACATGTAACTACAATGTAAGTACCCCTGTTGCATGTAATTAATGATTATCAACTTATTGGAAACATCACAGAACTGATTATTTGTACTATGTCTGGTCAGTAAAATTATGGACACAGTTTAAACTGTAAACATGTGGTTTTCTGGTCAAATTATAATGTTAGGTTTAGAGGGATAAATTAATGTATTTTGCTCTTTTTACTGGATCTATAATCTGAAACAAGATACTAACATGTACTGATCATATTTCTCTTAAATGATTGACTTTTGTATTGACAGTCAGGTTGCAGTTTCTAAATGGATCAGCTGCTTCTAATTTGGTGGATTTAATGTGATCTATAACTCATTCTATCTGCTGTTATTTTCTTCAGATCTTTCCATTTCTGTTTATTTTTAAAATGAAATTATGATGACATGACCTCTGAAGCGTAATCTCAAAAACACTATTTATAAAAAAAAAGTTTGAAAAGAAAGGTCAAACTTTGCAACCGGTTGGGTTAGAAATGTAATGTTTTAATTAAAGCTTGGAGCCAGGACACTATAATTTAATTCAATATAGTGTTCAATTATTGATAATTTTAAATAATATTGATAATTGTATTATCTACAGTCCATTTTACAATGCACTTTATAAACAAAAGTGTTTTAAATAACTTTTTGAAAATCTTAGGATGTATGGTTTACATTCAAACCAAATACATAGGTTCCCACTTATTTTTATGCCACCCTGGTCCCCCATGTGTCACACAAGGGTTTTCAGGGGACAGGATATTTGGTTAAACCTGGGGATTCCTCCAGGGCTTGTGGTGAATGGGGAGGACCATTGTGTCTAGAGACCTTGTGCTGTGTAATGCTGAAACACTTCAAATTTTCTACAGTGTATCAGTAGCATGCCTGTCCTTGCTGCCCTGTAAGAGTGCTGGCATCTCACTTCAAAGATAACATGGATGCCTATCTCTGTTAAAATATAATGGCAGCCCCAATATTTCCATTTAACGCAGCACATCTTCAGGCAGCCCTGCAGCAAAATGGTACAGTACAAGGCGCAACAAAGTTAAACCTCATCACCATGAGGTATTAAATGTTACAGAGCATGTGTTACACAAAAATGAACAGAATGAGGAGAGAGAAATATATATACAAGTTGGCTCCTCACAGGCAGATATAAGTCCTGAACATAAAATTGTCCCAAGCAACTGTAGTTTGAGTAAAACATATCCATTTATGCTGAGTCATGAGAAAGGGATGCTATGCACTTTCTGAGAAGTCCTGATGGCATTTGGGTCTTCTTGCCCAGGCAACTCAACACCAGCACCTGCCCCATGTTGAAACCCCATGGATGGCTTTACCCAGACACACAACAGCACTTTTACTCAGTTCTTCCTAAATTCGTAATGTTAGAAACTAATCTTGTTCAATGAAATAAAAGTTAATTAAACATATCAAATTATCTTAGGTCCATAGTCCTAGATTCAGGGTCTTTGGCTTGATGCCCTCCATACTAGTGGGCTAGGTGAAGTTTCAGTGGCTAACAGGTGGCTCTCTGATCATCAATATAGAGAGTCTTTTGTCCTGGTCAGGGACAGACCTTGACAAACTTGCTGCAGAATATGAAAACTAAATAAGTGATGGTAACCCAACCCCAGGTCATGCCTTAATACTTAAAGGTCAAAAGTGCTAAGCTTCTGCATAATGCTTTCCTAAATGAAGAACAATTCTTAATGATATAAAACTAGCACAGAAAACAAATCTACTGAAAGATCTTCCGCAATATAAAATATGTGTTGTTTTGTTTTCACTATTAAGATTTATTTATTTTAGACAGATAGATTGATAGATAGAGAGATAGATAGATAGATAGATAGATAGATAGATAGATAGATAGATAGATAGATGTAATTGTTTTTTTACTGGTAAAGCACCTTTCCTGTGTTTAAGGCATTGAAAACAATACCACACAAACACACAAATGCATCACAGAACAACAATGAATAATGCTGTAGAGAACTCAAAACACAATGGTATTGGAGACCTGCCTCTCTCCCTCCCAGGACCCCACCAATGAAGAGGCCACTTTCTGACTCCCTGGGGGAACCAGCACTTGAGGAGGTACATGAGTGGTTGGACTGGTTTCTCAACAAGCTTGTAGCTATTAAAATTACTCTACTGGAAGTGGCTGATGATCTTAAACAGCTCAAATCTTCCCTGGAACTGTTAACACAATGCATGGGAGATGCTCAAACACAAATCAGCTCCGTTGAAGATGCACAATGGAGAGAGGACTGTGAGCTGACTGGTCTGAGGAAGAAAGTCAGCAAACTGGAAGACCATATAGAAGATCAAGAAAACTGAAGCTGCAAGAACAATTTAATTTTGGTGGGTATCCCTGAGAAAACTGAAGGGACAGACATGCTCTACTTCATGCAAGATCTACTTTTGGAGATGGCCAGACCTCCTCCCATGCTTCTAGCTACTATCTGGAATGGGTGCACAGATCTCTGAAGCTGGCCCCCTGCTGAACAGCACACCCCAGGCCATCATAGTCTGATGTATAGATTATTCAGATCAAGACAAGAGAGAAATCAGCTCTCTACTGGCAGGGGCATAGATATTTTATTTTTAGTGATGTGAAGCCACCCACCCCAGTGCGAGATCACCAACTGGCAGACAAGAATATTAAAAAAGCTTTGCATCTACACCAGATTAAGTTTAAGATGCTTTTCCCAGCACATTTGATTGTTATGAACCTACAAGGATTTGTGGAATTTCAATCAGCCAATGCAGCTGGAAGGGATCTCCCAAAAATGTTGCCAAGTCTTCAACTTACTTACACTGATTGGCCCATAGACCTTGTCGGAGATGTTTGGATAGTTCTATGGCTGTGGCTGGATTTTTTATTGTGCCTGGCTTAGCTGTAACTGCCCTATGGGCCAGATTCTCAAAGCTTTGCCCTGGTGCAAACCAAGTCTGCACAGTGCAAACTGAGGTTTGCACGGAGTTGGTATTCACCAAAGCCCAGTTTGTACCCACAAACTGGGTTTGTGCTGGAGCAAAGATCTAAGGGTACCGCAATGCAAATTGGGGAGAGGGGAACTGCATATTGTCACAGTCCCATTCACTAAGGATTTTCTCCACATAAAGGCTGTTTGTGAGGGTCCCTTGCATGGAGACAGTACCACTGACTGAGACCTGGCGGTATTCCACACAACTCTTGTGGCTGCTGGATGCACTGCCAATCGCTGACCCCATAAAAGAAAAAAGCAATGAGTTCCTGGTGATCTAGGGGCCCCTCCCTTGTCCTGGTTGCTGATCACCGTGCTTTAGAAAACTAAAAGGAAAATGCCACTGGTGATCTAGTGGTCCATTCCCTTCCCTGGTTTCCGATCACCAGTCCCAGTATATAAAATTAATCTCTAGGTAGTCTAGTGGTCTCTCCCCCCTCTCTCATTCTCAGATCATCATCCCATTTTTAAATAATACATTCCCTGGTAGTCTAGTGGTCCTTCCCCCCTTCCTTGTTCTCCAATCACCATCCCATTATGAAATAATACATTCCCTAGTAGTCTAGTGCACCCTCCCCCATCCCCTGGTCTCCGATCACCGTACCTAGAAAAAGACATAGGTCTCTCCCTGATAGTTCAGTGGTCCCTCTCCCCAACCTGAACACCCTCCCAATAAATATATTTTACATTCATTGGTGTACAGGGTCTCCCCTCATCCCACTCCCTTGGGAACATGAAAGTGTCCCAAATTCCTGGTGGTCTAGTGGTCTCCCCTCCCTTCCCCACTCTGTGAGAAATTGCCCCCCCCCACCCCACTCGCTCCACAAGCCTGATCTCCAGACGGTGACCAGCACAGCCCTCCTCTCACCTCCATGGCTGGCTGCCTACTGAGCTCTCAATGAGCGCATACTGCATACAGAATAAGGGAGCTTGAATCTTAAATCCCATTTTATATTTGGACATGAGGAGGTATGACGTGGTGGTGTGTGATGGGCAAAATATTTGCTTCATAAAGTTCTGCCACTTTGCAAAGTTAATCCACCCTATGAAGGTCCACTTCACAGTATAGAGTAAACTTTGCAAAGCTGTGACTTGAGAACTTCACTGCAAGGTTGACTTCCCAGGCAAAGTTCTCTGGAAGGAAGGAACATACTATGTGACTGCAGGTCACATGGTACTGAAACAAAGTGTATGCCATGAGAATGCTGTGTTCACTGCAGTCTTATGAAGTGCAAGAGAAGGAGATACGCTTATTTATTTATTTATTTAATTGGTTTTTGATTACCAGGTAGGTCCACGACAAAAAACTGCCTATCTGCAGGCATGACCTGGGAGAGTACAGAGTACAGACAATTGTAAACACAATCCCTGTGCTTGTCTGAGCAAAAAAAAAATATATATATATATATATATATATATATATATATACATTGCAAGTTCTTTAAAATTATGCTCTGACTCAAAAACATGTTTTTGTGCATCTAGACTGTATATTTCTGTTCTGTTTATGGCAAGTATTCAGTTTGAAATAATGTTTATTTGTTTTATCTATAGAGAAGCACTGTTGTGGGGGAGAGGAGGTATAGTCAGCCAGGCAGCTCTGGCTGGTCTGTAGTTGTTGACTGATCAGACGATTTGTCCTATTTTGTTCCATCTTTCTTCTTAGAAACATAGAAACATAGATTTTGCTGGCAGATAAGGACCACTTGGCCCACCCAGTCTGCCAATTTCCCTACCTACTAGATAAGCTGCAGATTCTAGTTAACCAACAGCCTACTTCCTGCAACCCCCCACTATAATTGGCTTATGTATGTCCATGCATGTTTGAATTCCCCCACTGTTTTAGACCCAGCGACCTCCTCAGGAAGGCGGTTCCATGTATCCACCACTCTCTCCGTGAAAAAAAAATGTCCTCACATTACCTCTGAGCCATCCCCCCTCTATCTTTAAATTGTGCCCCTTATTCTTACACATCTCTTTTCTGAAAGATGCTACCCTCCTGGACTTTGTTGATTCACTTGAGGTACTTAAAAGTTTCTATCATGTCCCCTGTCCCTCCTTTCATCAAGAGTATATTAAGCTCTCTCAGTCTCTCTTCATATGGTTTCTGCTGTAGACCCTGCACCATTTTAGTTGCCCTCCTCTGGACTGCTTCCATCCTGTCTATGTCCTTGCGTAGATGAGGTCTCCAAAACTGTGCACAGTACTCCAGATGGGATCTCACCAACTGTTTGTATAGAGGGATAACCACTTCCCTTTTTCTACCTGTGATGCCCCTTCCTACTGTATGCATCCCAGTATCACCCTGGCTCTCCTTACCAACTTTTCACGTTGCTTACCCACCTTTAGGTCATTAGATATGACTACCCCCAGGTCCCTTTCCATTTTTGCTGCTGTTAATACCTCACCGGCTATTGTGTACTCTTCTCCTGGGTTTTTGTTTCCCAGGTGCATTACTTTGCACTTCTTTGCATTGAATCTAAGTTGCCATATGTTTGACCATTCCTCCAACCTTGCCAAGTCCCTTCTCATCTTTTCTACCCCCTCTTTGTATCAACTCTGTTACAGATCTTTGTGTCATCTGCAAAGAGGCATACCTTTCCCTCCAGACCCTCTGCAATGTCACTTATAAAGATGTTAAAGAGGACTGGACCCAGTACTGAGCCCTGAGGTACTCCACTAGTAACCCCCCTTTCTTCAGAATGCGTTCCATTCACTATTACCTTCTGTGTCCTGTTGTGCAGCCAGTTTGCTACCCAGGCTACCACCCTTGGACCCACTCCCAGGCTGGCTAACTTGGTTATTAATCTTTTGTGAGGGACTGTGTCAAATGCCTTGCTAAAGTCTAGGTAGGCCATATCCACAGCCCCTCCATGGTCTTCCTTACTTTTCGTCTGTAGTCTTGATTTCTTTATTTTATTTAGGGAATTAAGGTTTGTGTGTTTAAGTGAACTATTTTGTCAGTTTATTTCTATATTAGTTTTCATAGGTAAGGCACAGAGCTGCTCAGACTTTCATCCATTATGCTCGCCTAAGTTAATTCAGTGAAAATGCCCAGCCTGACAGCGTTTATCAAGTCTATTTTTTTATTTCAGTGTAGTACTACTGCCCTCCACCTCCAATGGAAGTTTGTTCCATTCATAGACCACTCTTTGTTTTAGTTTTTTGTTTCTTAAAATTGCAGTGCTTTGATGTTGCAGGGAGATAATTTGTCACGTAGTTGTACTTAGTTGTTACCCCTGTCATATTATAAAAAATAAAATTAAAAATTATGTTTATTTTTTGTTTACTAGTTCAGTAAATTCATTTTCATTTTTTTTCTTTCTAACAGCACTGGTGATCCCTCAGTGGAGGCTTTGTCTACTGCTGTTTAGTTTTACTGCAGGCATTTTGTAATTGTGTCATATATCCCATAATGTCATAACAATTTTATTTATTTAAAATTTTGGTAACCGGGAGAGGCCAAGGCTCATTTTCAGATGCTACCCGGTAGAAGAGGGAATGGGGTACAGACAACAATTCAACATACAGGTGCAAATGATAAAAAGTGTGCTGTGCAAAATACAAACATGGCTGCAGTCCAGCAGTCAATCTGAGGTGCAGTGAAGCCCGCCAGGATGAAGCGCAGCACTGCAGAATTCTGCAGTAAAGTTACTGCAGCAAACAATGCAATTTCAGTGGGAGTTAATCCTTTTTGTCATGCAGTAAACCTGTGACACTGCGTTTCATCCTGGCTGGCTTCAATGTAGGTTAGTCAGCACTATAAAAAAAGACACCAGATCGAAGTTATACCATTCAGACAAATGAACACCATGTAGGTTTGGCACAGGAGTACGCTGAAAAGGCTTGCTAAACTGCATAAGTTGATCAGTGAATAGACAGGATGACAAACTGAGGGCGAAAGCCTGGGTAGTTCACTTTGGTAGACAACAGGCAGGCAGGGGACAAGAGAAATTTTGAGATAAAAGGATGGGAAGACCAAGAGGGAGAGAGACAGTTACAGATGGGAGCAGGAATGTGCCTGAGCAGGCATATAAAGGTATGGAAAGTGGGGGAGAGGTGAAGGGAAGAGAGAAGATAGTTCCAGAGGGCATGAAGATGGTAGGAGAAAGTAGCTTGCCCAACACGTGAGCAAGGATGGGGAATAGAGAAGTTGTGGGAGTTCCTGGAGTGTAGAGGTTAAGAAAAGGCTGGAGCAGGGTAGAGGAGTGAAAAGAGATAGGAGGGAAGGGAGCCAAACCAGTATTTGGCAATGAAGGAGGAGGAGGGGGACTGGCGAGGCAGGGGTAGTGGAAGGATGGTACAAGAGGAATAAAGGGAACAGTAGCAAGTGCAGAGTGGGGTGCTAGTAGCAAAGTGACAAAAGGCATTACAGTGGGTGTCCAGTCTGGCAGAGGAAGAAGAGGAGGGAGCCGTGCTATAGACCACATCTGCATAGTCAAAATCTGGGTATAGTATTTTTGTTATCAACTCCTGACAGACCTGATGGGAGAGGCAGACCTTGTTGCACAAGGTACTGAGCTTGGGATGAAGTTTGGCATAGATGGAGTCACTGTGGGCAGAGAAATCAAACCTGCTGTCTAGCCACACACCAAAGTATTTGAAAGCAGAAACAACTTCCAGGTGGGTGCCATCCAAGATGGAGAAAACAGGGGAAGGTAAAAGCCTAACCAGTTTCTGGCTGGTGCCAAAGGTCATGGGCACAGTCTTCTTGGTGTTAACCCTGAGCTGGTTGGCATAGAACCAACATAATACATTGTGAATATCATGCAGGAGTGGGACTTTCACTGCAGAGGTTAAGGGGCTGGAGGTGTAGATGACTGTGTTATTCACATACCTGTGGATATGCAAAGAGAGGTAGGCAGAGGGGAGGTCATATAAGAAGATTCAGAAAAGTAACAGACCCAGGATGGAGCCCTGTGGGACTCCTGCTAGGATGGGGAGGGGAAACAGAACACCACCCACCTGAACAGATTCTTGGTGGCCCGTATGTAACAGCAAAACCATTCCACAGTCGGTGCTGAGAGGCCCACAGAGTTCAGCTTACTTAGGAGAAGTGGATGAGACTCTGAGTCGAAAGCTTTGGCTAGACTGATGAAGATTGCTGCAGCCATGTGACTTTGATCCATCCCAGAGAGGATGGAATCAATTATACGCAGCATGGAAGAGATGGTCCTTCCTAAAGCCAGACTAGTAGGCTGAGAGAAAGGTTGAGGAGTTAAGGAAGTCAGTGGCCCTAGAGTGCACTATGGCTTCATGGAACTTGACAAAAGATGGAAGGAATGAAATTGGCCTGTAGTTGCCTGGGGAGGAGGAGTCACCCCCTTTGTACAGAGGCAGAGGCAGAACCTTGGCTACTTTCCAGGCCTGAGAGACAGCACTGAGGGAGAAGGAGAGGTTCAGAAGGTGGGAGAGTTGGAGGGGTATGTCTGGGGCAGAAATTTGGAGGAGCTTGGGATCCAAACTGTCCGGGCTAGACTTAGAAGGGTTAAATGATTTGAGGGCAAGAAAGACTTTTTAGGGGGAGACTGTTGGGAAGTGAAAGCCTTCTGATGAATGGGGTGAGGAAGAAGAAGTGTGATCAGGAGACAGATGACAGGGTACAGCACAGCCTGTGAAGAAGTTGTTAAAGTGAGCAGCAACAGAGGGAGTCAGAGACCAGTGAGCCATCCACCAGGATGGGGGGGGGGGTGGCAGACTGGGTTGGGGATCAAATAGTGAGTGGATGATTTTCCAGAATTTTACCAGGGAGTTTAGATTGGACTGGAGGCTGGACCAGAAGTAATGAACATTTACAGTGTGGACAGCCTTAGTACAGGAGTTCCTGAGTGAACTGTAGTGTAAGTGGTCAGGTATGGAATGGGAGGGCTTGTAACAAGCCAATATAAGGACATGGGACTTGCACAAATTGATAAGATCAGATGTAATCCAGGGGTGGTGGGAGTGTTTAACCCTAGATTTCCTAAGGGTGGCATGGGTATCCCAGATTTTGTTAAAGATGGCAATGAAGAGTGAAAGTGCAGTATCATAGAAACAGAAAAACAGAAAAAAGACAGCAAAAGGAGACCAAGGGTCCATCTAATCTGCCCATGTGTTCCTTCCTTCTCAGCTCCCAGGACCTAATACTCCTTCTGCCTAATGCCTCTTACTGCTCCTGTTGCTTCTGATCGTGCTTTAGCCTTGTTCCACCTCAGCTTGAATGATGTCATGGACTTTGCTTCCACTACCTCAGCTGGCAGTGTATTCCATGGCTCCATGACTCTTTCTGTAAAATAGCGTTTCCTAAGCTCCCTCTTGAAACTTCCCCCCAACTTCCACTCGTACCCTCTAGTGTTAGAGTCGGAGACTCTGTTGAACAGGTCAGAGGATGGCACCTTATTTATTCCTCTCAGGAACTTGTTTGTTTCAATCATATCTCCCCTCTCCCTCCTTGTCTCCAGTGAGAACATATTTAATACTTCTAGATGCTCCTTGTACACATGCCCTTGAAGGCCCTGAATCATTTTGGCTGCTCTTCTCTGAACAGCTTCCAATCTGTTTATAGCCATTTTCAGATGTGGACTCCAAAACTGGACACAGTACTCCAGATAGGGCCTTATAAGGGACCTGTAGAGTGGAAGTATTACCTCCTTCCTCCTGCTGTCAAATCCCCTCCTTATGCACCCCAATATTTTGTTGGCCTTACTGTAAGCTTTGTTACATTGGCTTGCCTGTTTAAGAGTGCTGCTTATGATGACACCCAGGTCCCATTCTTTCTGCGTGGTGCTGAGCTGGACTCCATTGCAGTGGCACTCTGTCCTTGGCTTCCCTTTACCCAAATGCATCACCTTAAAACTTTTTTTGCATTGAACTTCAGCTGCCTGATGTTGGACCATCTTTCCAGCCACTATAGGTCTTTTTGTAGGTTCTTAAACACCTCCTCACTGTCAACGCTTCCTCCTAGCTTAGTGTTGCCCATGAATAGGGCAATTTTGCCCTGAATACCTATGCCAATGTCACTGATAAAGGCATTAAAAAGGACTAGCCCCAACACTGAGCCTTGGGACACACCACTAGTGATTGTGCCATTATCAGACCTCATCCCTTTGACCACTACTCTCTGTTTTCTGTCCCTAAACCAATTACCTACCCAACTGAATATGCGCTTGGCTGCACTCAGGTCCTCCAACTTTTTCAGCAGGCAGTTGTGCAGCACCAAATCAAAGGCTTTACTGAAACTGGAGTAGAGGAAGACCACTGGGTGGCCTCTGTCTAGTTCCCTAGTGACCCAGTAAAAAATTGTGATTAGGTTCATTTGCATGACCTTCCACCACAAACCCATGTTGCCTGTTATCCTGCAGACCATTCTTATCTAGGTAAGCTACCAAGTCTTGCTTTTTTAAGGTTTCCATCAGTTTCCCCACTACCAACGTAAGGCTGCCAGTTGATAGTTCCTTGCTTCTTCCCTACTTCCTCCCTTGCGGTTGGTGAGGTACCACATCAGCTCTTCTACAGTCTCCCGGCACTACCCTCATCTGAAATGATCTGCTGAATAAATGTGCTAAGGAACCTGACAATTCACTTGCTAGCTCCTTTAACATTCTCAGGTGTATTCCATCACACCCTGGTGACTTGTCTTCCCTGAGTTGATTTATGGCCTCTCTAACCCTACTGTTGGTGATTGATGGTGCTTCCATTTGTGGAACCCCTTTGTTAGCAGCCTTGATGCCACTGTCTGGTACTGGGCCTTTGTGTTTCTCAGTGAACACTGAGCAACAAAAGGTTGCTCAGAACAGTGACCTTCTGGCTGTTCTCCACTACTCTGTCACTGTCTTTTTTTTTAATTGTATTTTATTCTCCTCTAGCCTGCCTCCTCCAACCCTTCAGCGTTGTCCCACGGACATCCCGCTACCTGCGACCCAGCTCACACAGTCCACAGGCCCCCATGGAGCCGCGGTTTACCCCCCGGGTGGGGACGAGGTAGGGGGCACTTACACCCTTACAGCTCATCGGCCCCGTGACTGTCGGTGGGCGCTGGCAAATCGCTGGCACGTCCCAGGGCCCCGCTTCCTCCCGGATGAGGCAGGCTTCCATTTTCCTTGTTTTCTCCTCCCTTAGCAGATACCCCCTGACGCCATGGCGTGTACATCGACGTCTGATCTGCTGGCGGCCGTCTGACCAATCCTGTCCGCGGGCATGTGCGTTCCTCGAGGCCTCGGCTCGGGGGTCGACTAGAAGCTGGAATATGGCCAAATCCCCACCCCGAGTAGCGAGCTGTCGCCGGACGCCTCAAGCCTCAACTCCCCCGGCCGACCCAACGCTACCCGAGTCCGCGCCCGAACCCGGGTCGCCGGCGTGGAGTGAGGTGTGGCGTTCAACGCCTCAGCCCTCTGCGCCACCGGGCTGGCCTCTGTCACTGTCTTTGAGTCTATTACTCGCCTTTTCTTTCTTTTTTCTTGCATATATCGAAAGAAGTGCTTGTTCCCTTTTTTAACCCCTTCCGTAAGTCGAAGTTTCATTGCAGCCTTAGCTGATTTCATTATACTCTTTGCTTCATTGTTCTTCTGAACTTAAGCTTCCCATGCGCTGTCTTCCTGAGTTCTTTAATAGTTCCAATATGCCTCCCTTTTGGTTCTGATTGCTGTCCTTATCTGACTACTGAACCATATTGGTTTTTGTGTTTGTTCTTTTTGATCACTGTTCTTACACACATCCTGGTAGCCTCTAAAATGGCTAACTTAACCAGCCCCCATTCTTCTTACACATCTAAATGCTTCTGGACCCCTAACAGCTTGATTCTGACTACATCCCTCATTTTGTCAAAATTGGCTCCTCTGAAGTTTAAAACCTTTGTCTTTGATTGCAGTTTTTCTACCCTAGGGCTAATTCAAACCACATAGAGTTGTGGTCGCTGTTGGCCAGTGGCTCCCCAACCCATGTAGCCCTTACTACCTCCAAGTTAGTGAGGACCACATCCAGGATGGTGTCCTGCCTAGTCGGGCACTAACTAGTTGTGTAAGTAGGCAGTCTTGAAAGGCATCAACCACCTTTTGATTCCTAGCAGAACCTTTCACTAGGATGCTCCAGTTAACATCGGGCATATTCAGGACTCCTATCACCACTATATCCCCTTTTTGTGTTGCACCTCTGATCTCCTCTAGGAGCTCTTCGTGCCTGCCCTGGAGGCCAGTATACCACACCTATGTAGATCCTCTCTCCCGTTGCCAAACTGAGTAGCATCCACAGGGATTCCACATCCTTCTTTTTGATGCTATCTATTGAGATGGCATTTATCCTGTCCTTTACATATAATGCTACTCCTCCCCCTCTCTATCCTGTCTGAACAGGCATAGCCCGGGACCAAAAGGTCTCAGTCATTTTTCTCTGAGGTCCAAGTCTCCGTGACGGCCACCAGGTCCACTTGGGAATCCGCCATCATTGCCTGAAGGTCACTTTTTTTGTTTCCCAGGCTTCTGCCATTGATGCATACCCCTTTCCATAGTCTGGTACCCCTGCTGCTATTCGTTACTATTGGTTCTGCTCTTGGGTTTGTGGATGTGTGGTCCTGTGTTCAGTTCCCAATAGATTTCAACCATTTTCTACATGTTTTCTTACATCATGGGAGAGAAATTCCTGCTTGTTGGGGAGTGACGACTATGTTCCTATCAGAAGTGTATTTTCTGATAGGTTCTCTAGGATTAGGCTCACCCTCACCTAGTGTAAATGGTCAAGATGGACATTGAATTTCTACCCAAGCACATTCACTCCTTCCTTTGCTAGGTGAATTTCATCAAACCTGAAAAGCTTCCTCTCCCAGATGCTCCCCAATGAGCCTATGACATGATATCCTTTTTCACAACACCATCCATGCAGCCAAGCATTGAATTCCTCTATGTTCTTATTCCTGATTTTGTCTTTGCAATCCCCTTTGTCCCACACTGGGAGGATCTCTGAGAATGTCAGTGTGCTCATTCTAACCTCCAGCCATTCCTCCAACTTAATGAAATTTTGCTTGGTTTCTTCCACTGTTGGAGCAGACAGGTTGTTCATACCGAAATGAATCAGAACATTTTTTCCTTTCTCTGCTTTGTCTACCAACCTCCTGATGTGCTCAGTGTCATGCTGTGCTGAAGCTCCAGGGAGGCATTTAACCATCACCTTAGGTTGCATACCTTTACTCAGGTGGGACTCAACTCCCCTGATCATTGAGTTTCCCAGAACAAGAAATTGCTTACTTCTGGATCCACCACGTCTTTCCTTTCTGCCCTTGGATGCCATCTCTCTGCTACACCTGATCCATTCAATGAGCTCAGTGTCACCTCTCGCTGAGTCAGGATCCTTCATCTTTTCCAGTGGTAAAAAATGGTTCTTTGTTGGAGTGGTATTGGTCCAAACAGATCCTGTGTGCTCCATCCTTGAAATCTTCCCTCTTCCCTGACCCACTACCCTTCAACCCTCAGGGCCAGTGGGTCTCTGGGGGGAGAGGACAGGGTTGGCTTGAACTCCAGATTAACTGGTGATATAGGCTGGCTATCTCCCTCCATGCTGCGTTCAGCTGACCTCAAAGGTCTTTCAGATTTCTGAAAGTAGGACACTGACCCATCCTCCAGAGCAGACTCCTGAAGACGAGTACCCCACAGCCCCTGCAACTTACCACCTCCATCCTGAAAACCAAAACAAAACATTGTGTGTGTATGTGTGTGTGTGTGTGTGTGTGTGTGTGTGTGTGTGTAACAGTGATAGGGGGAGGTTCCTGCTGTGGACTTTTACTCTCTCTCTCTTCCTATTCCTGCCCAGGAACTGCCTGCAATCACTTTTGTTGCCTATAAAAATAGGACATTCTCCGAGTGGGTTGGTTGGAAGTGTGAGTTTTGGATGTGTTGCAGCTGTGCTGTGTGTTATCATATAACAGGCTGTGACTCTCTTGCTGTGTCACCAGTAACTGAGGCTCCATTTTACTTTGCAGACCCTACACTTCTAATAAAGTGTCTGCTTATCCCTAAACAGAATTGTTCTAGTAGTAAGGTTCTAGCTCCTTAGTCAGCTGCCACCTTGGTCTTGCTCTAATAACAAGGTTGCTCTCTGTATCAATGTCTTGGTCAGAGTAGATGTGGGACCAATCAGTGTGGGCAAGGTCATCTAGTAGGGCAACAGTGTCAAACAACCTGAGAGGCCTAAACCAGTGGCATTTGGGGAATGACTGAGGGGGTACACTTTTCTGACACAGAAAATTAGGCAGAGTTCACTGAAGGCATCCGGAAGAATGCCAGCAGCAGTAATGCGGTGGGGGTAGATAAGAGCACCCACTCTGGGAGGGAGTGAGTAGGGCAAAGAGGATTGAGTTGGGAGGGTTCCATCTTTAATTGTGTGAGGTTCAAGTACTCAGTCTTCTGAAGCATGGACCTAGAACCAGGGGAAAGCCAATTTAAGTTGAAGTCTCCAATGAGAATGAACTCACTGGAGGTGGAGAAGGAAATGACAGATGAGAGAGAGCTGACCAGGGAAGAAGAAGAGATCTTAGGTGAGGCAAAGAATGCACTGACAAAGATGGGGAGGGAGGGAGGAAGGGAGAAAAAGCTTTAATAGCAAGAGCTCATGAGAGGAAGAAAGTGCCTCAGTAAAACAGTAAAAGAGATGGAGCAGGATAGGGTTTGGCAGATATATACAGCAATGCCACCGCCATGCTTGCCACTGTCCTGATGAAAGAGATGAAAGTCAGAAAGGGCTAAGCGGAGTCAGGTATTCTAGAGGAGAGCCAGGTTTCAGTAATACACAGGAGGTTGGGAGTGTGCTGAGAGATCCATACTTTGAGGGAGTCGAGCTTGGGGATGTCACTCCCAACCCCAGGTCACTGGCATGGTAGCAGGTGAGGCTTGGTGCCTCAGGCCTCCGCACCACAGGGCTGGCTAGAGTTTTTCCTCCTGATTTATATACAATATTTTCAACAATTTCTACCTATCATACTTGCTCTACTATTCTTCCATTTTGTTTTTGAAAATGTCACTATTGCAACATTTGCTGCCGTCAAGCTGGTGTATAATACCTTAATATTGTAGGAAATTATCTTCTGTCCAAAAATATGCACAAGATCCACTCTGCAATTTCTTTACCAACCCTCTTTACAGAGGTACAGGCTCTTCAATATTTGAAATGAAACAATATAATAAAAAACAAATGTTAAGTATTTATATGAAATTCATTGCAAAAAAATGCCATTATAAAATGAGTAGGGAGTTTCCTGCATCCTGATTGGCTGAGAAGATTCCAAAGCATACGGATCCAGAAAAGAAACTCCTGGCTTCATAATTCTTCCAACAATCAAAGACTCAGAATACTCTAATATTAATGCCTCCTGGTCATTTAAAAATATATATATTTGTGGCAGCCATTTTAGCAAAGGAAAAGCAATACCAGCCTTTACTTTAGAAACCACTGTCGTACATTTTTTTTAATTCACCAGACCCTCTCTTCTCACACAGATTACAGTAAAAGCCATACATTTAAACAATGCCTCCAATCTTACCCTGTGTTTATACCTTAATTTCAAAGGCCTAAGTGCTCCACAACAAACTACCTTTTCTAAGTCTCTTTCTCAGATTTCTGCTTCTCTCCCAGTACTGCCTAACATCACCCATTTCCTGCTTTACAACACAGCTCAGTCCCTGCCTGCCTTACAGACATGCACAGACCAAGCAAAAAAAAAAACAGTACAGGCACCAGGCAACAGTTGCCCCTACCCCCTTAGCTAGCAAACCACCAGCAGGACAAAGCACGGGATGCACCATAAGTGGTAAGAAACTCAGATATCCAGAGGAATTTAAAAACAGTGAAAATGGCACACTATGGGAGAAGGGTAAACTCGTGAACAAGGTAGGAGACTTGGATTGGAAGACAATGTGCACCAACGCCAGCAGTATGGCAAATAATATACCAGACCTTGCTGTCATGATAGCAGAATCAGGCCTAGACTGGGTAGCAGTGACAGAAACATGGTTCAATAGGAACCATAGCTGGGATGTCGCTATCCCAGAATACAACTTGTTCAGAAGGGGGGGGGGTGTAGCTATCTATGTAAAAGAAAGAATCAAGGCTACAGAAATCCAGGGAACCCACAGTGAAGCTGAAGCCTTGTGTATTACTCTCGAAACCACAGACAAAGCTCCCATATAGATAGGAGTGATATACAGACCCCCGTCTCAGGAATTAGAAAAAGACAAGGAAATTCTAGAAAATATTCAAGAGATGGCAGACAAGGGTGATCTATTACTGGTCGGAGACTTCAATTTTCCGGATTTAGATTGTGGCACTTACTTTGCTGCTTCAGAAAGGAGTAAGACACTTCTAGTGGCACTCCAAGGAGCAGACCTAAGCCAACTGGTGGAAAACCCCACTAGAGAGGAAGCAGTCCTGGAAGTTGTGCTAACCAACAATAACTGCCCCAAACGTACAGGTGGGAGCCCATCTGGAATCAAGTGATCATAGGATTGTATGGTTCACAGTAAATATGAACAAAGACGTCAATCACTCTAAACAGAAGTTACTGGACTTCAGAAAGGCTGATTTCATCAAAATGAAAAGTTGTCTAAAACAGAATCTGGGTTGCTGGTCTGAAGGAGGAGTGAAACAACACTGGAAGAGACTGAACAAAGCAATTACACTAGTCATATCACAGTGCACCAGGCTAGTGAACAAATCCAAAAGAAGAAGGAAACCACTCTGGTTCATGAAGGATATAGCATCCAAAATCAAGGAGAAGAAGAAAGCATTCAGGAGATACAAGGAAACAAAAAAGGACAGTGACAAGGAGGAAAGGAGAGTGCAGGGAGTCCAACATGGTGACAAAACGTTCTATTGGTATATGAGAGAGGAGAGAAAAGAAAGAGCAAAATGGGAATAGTTAGATTGGCAAAGAACAATGACCAGCAAACAGAATATGGTGGGGAGAAGCAGAGGTTCTGAAGAAATACTTCTGCTCAGTTTTTACACAGGAGGAAGCAGGCAAAGGACTATTTCTCTGCAGGAAGGCACACCACCTCAAGGGAGCCGACACAAGTCCTTTCACAGAAGCAAGTGTCCTGGAGGAACTCAAGAAATTGAAGGTCTACAAAGCAATGGGACCAGATGAAATACACCCAAGAATACTAAGGGAGCTTGGGGAGGAACTAGCAGCCTCTCTGGCTGAGCTCTTCAACAAATCACTGGAAACCGGTGAGGCCCCTAAAGACTGGAAAAGGGCTACAGTAGTACCCCTACATAAAAGTGGCAGTAGGAGAGAAGTGGAATACTATCACCCAGTCAGCCTCACCTCAGTGGCAGGGAAGCTGATGGAATCCCTACTAAAGAAGAGGATGGTGACATTCTTAGAAGATAGTAGACAACTGGACCCAAAGCAACATGGCTTTATGACAGAAAGGTCCTATCAGACTACCTTATTGAATACTTTGACTGGGTCACAAAAACGTTGGACAATGGGGGTGCAGTAGACGTGGTGCACCTAGACTTCAGCAAGGCTTTCAACTCTGTTCCAAACAGGAAGTTAATAAACAAGCTGGCACACACAGGCATCAGGCCAAAAATTGTAAACTGGATCCAAAACTGGCTCAATGGGAGGACCCAGAAGATACTGGTGAATGGCACACTATCAGAAGAGAGTAGAGTTAGAATATTTTGTAGCTTAGAACTACGTAACTCTTATCTGTAACCTGTATGCTAATCCACTGTTCAATGCATCCACCATCCTATATATATCATGTTTTATGACTGTACTGTCTGTATTTTGATTATTGACATGGAACCTCTGTAAAAGAGTCATTCTGGCTCAAAGGTGTTAATCGGCATCTGAAATAAATAAATAAAAATAAAAATAGTTACAAGTGGTGCTCCACAGGGTTCAGTGCTGGGACCCATACCTTTTAATGTATTAATCAGCGACATACTGTAGCTGATTACCTAAATAAGAAGGTGTGCCTATTTGCAGATGACACAAAGCTGTGCAATAGGATGGATCCAGCTGAAGGGACTCAAAAGATGGAGTCAGACCTTAGGAAATTAGAAGAATGGTCAGGGAATTGGCAGTTGAAGTTCAGTGCCCAAAAATGTGAGATTATGCACCTAGGAAAATGCAACCCAGGGAGAAATTACTTTCTAAATGGGGTACAGATGGCAGCAATAAAACACGAGCATGATTTTGGGGTGATTATCGCAGATGACCTGAAGGTTGGCAAGCAATGTGAAAAGGTGGTACAAAAGTCCAGTGGCATCTTGGGTTGCATAGGGAGGGGCATAATCAGTAGAAAAAGGGAGGTGATAATGTCACTGTACAGATCCCTGGTGAGGCCTCACCTGGAGTACTGTGTCCAGTTCTGAAGGCCTCGCCTTAGGAAGGACAAAGAAAGACTACAGACTATACAAAAAGGGCAACAAAGATGGTGCAAGGTCTGCACCATCAGCCATATGATGCAAGGCTAAAACAGCTCAACATGTACTCACTAGAACAAAGAAGGGATGGTGGGGGGACATGATAGAGTTGTTTAAATACCTGAAGGGTATCAACAAGGTACAAGCACAGGATCTCCTTCAGATAAACAACTGCACCCGGACCAGAGATCATGACATGCGCCTTAAGGGGGGCAGGTTCAGGAGCAACACAGGGAAGTTCTTCTTTTCAGAAAAGGTGGTGGAGCCTTGAAATGGCCTCCCCCCACAGGAAATGGGGTCAAAGGCAGTCAGAGAATTCAAGCTGACATGGGATAGACAGTGTGGAAAACTTAACACAGCAGCCTGATTTGGGGGGGGGTAGTATACATGGGTAGACTAGATGGTTCACATGAACCCCATCTGCTGACACATTCTATGTTTCAATGTTTGCATGCTACATGCCAACTGCAACCTCACTGCATACACCAAGATGAACTGACAGGCAGCGTGAGAAAAAGAATGACCCATGCTTTCATTTAAAAAAAAGCCCAAGACAGCATTTCTCTTAATGTGTCTTGCTACATGCTGCAGCCAGTGGAAGAGGTCACAAACCACAGACTCCCACTCATCAAATAATCCAGTCAAGAAATCTGCTCCAAAAACTGTGAAGGGGAGGAACGTGAGTCAGATCCACAAACCCCAGCTGAGACAAGCACTGAAAGAGAGAGCCCAGAAATGCACTCCAAAATATCTTTGAAGGGGAAAGCGCAGGTCAGATCCACAAACCCCAGCAGAGACAAGCACAGAAAGAGAGAACCAGGCTGGGGGCACACACCTCAGCTGCCAAATGTATACCAGTAGCTACATAGCTCCCTCTAGTGGCATAACTAAAATCAACACATAGACAGCCTCGGCAGAGACTTTTCTGATACATTTAAAAAAAAAAATGTGTTGTAATTTCTAAACATCTTAATTTTTTCAAAAATAATTTTTTATTTTGTTAATTAGTTACCCACTTTATAAGCACAATAACAAACTCCAGGATGTGGTTTCCATTTCCTGAACCATGTTTCCAGGTGGCTAAAGGCAATCAATGCAGGCACCTAATGCCTCACAAAGCACTTGCATGTGTTGCTCAGGAAAAAGTCACAACCTGTTGTGCCTTACTGCTTACTGAATGAGCTAGAGTACTGCTTAAAACTTAGTTTATCAAAGCAGTCAAGTATTACTTTTTACATCTGAGGTACATATCCTTTCATTTTGGCTAATTAGAAGATTTTTTACCCGATTTTAGTAGATGAAACAAAGAAACATAGAATCTGATAGCAGATAAGGACCGCTTAGCCCATTCAGTCTGCCCATGTCTTCCTTCCTACACTATTATCGCAGACCATGCCCAATCTACAACTCTTTCTCCCTCTCTCTCTCCTTTCCACTATAATTTCCTTGTGCTTATCCCGTACATTCTTGTACCCCCCACTGTTTCTGACCGCTCCACCTTCACTGGAAGGCTGTTCAAGGAATCTAGCACCCTTTCTGTGAAGACGTACTTCCTCACAGCTCTCCTGAATCTATCCCCCACCCCCAGCAGCTTCATAGTTCTCATGTTCTTGAGCACCTTTTCTTCTGAAAAATACTTTCCTCCATTACCTTATTTACCACCATGAGGTATTTAAAGGTCTCTACCATATCCCCTCTCTCCCCTCCTCTCTTCCAGGGTGTACATGTTGAGATCCTTTAGTCTCTTCTCACAGGGCTTTTTGATGCAGATCATGCACCATTTTAGTTGCCTCTTCTGGACCACTTTCACTCTGTTTATGACCTTCCAGAGATGTGGTATCCAAAATAAGACACACTGCTCTAGGTGGGATCTTACCAGCAATCTATACTAAGGCAACACCACCTCCCTCTTTCTGCTGGTGATACCCCTCCTTATGCACTGCAGCATCCCACTAGCCCTCCTGACTACCTTGTCACACTGCCTGGCTACTTTTAGGTCATCTAATATGATTACCCCCAGGTCTCTTTCCTGCATGGTGGCCGTCAGTACCACTCCACCCATTTTGTACTCTGCCCTGGGTTTCTGTGCCCTATAGTAACTGCATTATTTTGATCTTTTCTCATTGAAACCCAGCTGCAATACCCTTGATCACTCCTCTAGTTTTCTCAGGTCTCTGTTGATTCTTTTCCACCCCCCACCCCCCACCCCCGAGTGCCCACTCTATTGCAGATTTTGATATAATCCACAAAGAAACACACCTTCCTTTCAGCTCCTCTGCAATGTCACTGACAAAGACATTAAAGAGGCTCGGTTCCAGCACTGATCCCTGAAGCACCCCACTGGTCACCCTCCCTTCCTCAGAAAGAACTCACCCTCTGTTGCCTATCTCCTAACCAATTTCTTATCCAGTTTACCACTTCTGGACCCACTCCTAAGCTACCCAACTTGCTTACTAGTCTCCTATGTGGAACGGTGTCGAAAGCCTTACTGAAATCTAGGTAGGCCATGTCCACCACTCCACCCTGCTCTAGTTCCTTGGTCACCTAGTCAAAGAAATCTATCAGATTTGTTTGATATGACCTGCCCTCTGGGAAGCCATGCTGCCTTAGGTCTTGTATCTTACTGGGTTCAAGTTATTCCACACTCTTTTCCTTCAGCAGTGAGTCCATTAACTTTCCCACCACTGATGTCAGACTGACTAGCCTGTAGGTACCAGCCTCCTCCCTGCTACCACTTTTGTGTAGTGTGACTACATCTACCCTTCTCCAGTCATACGGAACCACTCCTGTTTCCAGTGAGCTGTTCCGTAGAACTGTCAGAGATGCAACCAGTATTTCCCTGAGCTCCTTACCTCAATACCCTTGGAGGCACCCCATGTGACCCCATTGCTTTGTCCACCTTCAGATTAGCAAGTCCCTTTAGGACTCTTGCCTCCAAAAAAGGACTTGTGTCCACCTCTCTCCCTTCCTCCAAAGCTTCTGTTACTTTGTGGCCCCTTCCCTTCTCCTTCCTCTGTGAACACTGAACAAAAGTATTTGTTCAGGAAGTCTGTCTTTTCCTGGTCCCCCTTTGCACAGTACCCCCTTCCCTTTTTAACCTTACAGTCTCACCCCTGGTGTTCCTATTTTCACTTACATACCTAAAAAATGGCTTTTCCCCTTTCCTTACTTCCTGTGTTATTCTCTCTTAAGTTTGTGCCTTTGCGCTCCTTACTACTTTCCCTGTTTCCCCGATACACTTCCCTATGCTCCTCCCTCTGCATCTCCTTATACCTTCTGAATGCTATGCTTGTAGTCTTTACCTATCTAGCCACATCTTTCAAGAACCATAGTGGTCTCTTTTTCCTTCTTTTTTTTTGCTCACTTATTTGATGCAGAGGTTTGTTGCCTTTACTGTGCTCCCTTTTATCTTTAACGACTGTTGCTCCACCTAATCCATGCCATTCCTGAGGCATTCACTCATCTTTATAAAATCTGCTCTCCTTAAGTCCAGGATCCTCACCCTCGTGTGGTTCCATTCCACAGCCATTCTTATATTGAAACACAATGTTAGTGTGATATGTGGAACAGCACTTTGTCTGGCAGCTGACATGTCTAGCTCTGTTCCTGCCATTATATCATTAGCATTGTGAACTCATTTATTTATTTATTTACATGGCCCTTTTACAGGCTTGACCCAGCTGTGATATCACAGCTGCCCAGAAAAAGCCACTCAGCAGCTTCCAGGACAGTCACCTGTGATGTCACTATCAGTGAGGTCACAGTGCTAATTATGTAGTGGGACAACAAGATATGTCAGCTGTCAAGCAGAGTGCTATTCCACACATCCAGTATAATACTATCACATCAAAAACTTTCTAATGAGCATAAGGGAAAAGAAAAGTACTTTAGGAAAAAAGTTACAACTGACTACTTCTTAAAATGTATACTATTTTCCTGTCTGCTTGTTTGGTTCTACTAACTTTTCAGTGCTCAAATAAGAGTTAATTATTAAAGCTATAGAAATCAGGAAATGCAACATTTGGGTATGTTTCTGCCCACCCCATCCACCATCCCTGTGAACCCTACAGAACTGAATGCTAAAGCAAAACCCAGGTTTCAAAACATGTTTTATTATCATAAATAAGATACTACAAAGAATACAGTTACACCCTATGAAAAACATTGCACTTTTATGTGGTAAGACACAAGGCTGCAGGACACAGGTCTGGAGCACAGGGTTTGTGTGTGTGCCACAGGCAAAGTACCTGCACCATCACACACACTGCGCTAGACCTATAACGGACTTCATGAGTAGCCACTGGATCACTCATGAAGCAGCTGCACTGTCACACGCATTGCCCCAGACCTGCAGCATACTTCGTCAGTTTTAAAATATGTTCTTGTTTTTTTATGCACAAAGTTGTCATTTGTTTTACCCAGGTTTGGCACCTAAAAAGCAACCTAGATGTTTCTACTTTTGAAATTGTCACAAAAGTGGAGATTGTATCTAGGGTTGCCACCTTTGAATGGGGTGAAAACTGGATATTAAGCCATACCCTAAACTCTGCCCCTAGCCTCACCCCTTTGTGTGACTGATGAGTAAAATGTTCAAGTGGATTCTAGACGCTGACTCTCTCAATGTATTAAAAATGGCAACCAGGACTTCATCATGAAAGATTTTGTTAAATGATGTTGTGATTATCTTTTGGAAAGCTTGTTTGATTTAAATTTAAATAGCGGGGTGGAGAGCAGCCCCAGATGTACACATTTTAATTCACACATTGAGGGACTACAACAGTAATGGTAGATAAGATTTAATTATAAATCATATCTGCAATCTTGAGATCAGACTATGTACTGTAGTTGCTCCCATCACTTCTCCTCCAGAGCGACTTATAATGTCAGAAAAGTCTTTAAAAGTGATAGATAATAATTTTTGGACTAGCAAGTACCCTCATTTTTTATGGCTGCAGTGGGCGGAGTCTGCAGCCATCTTGCTGTAGCTGGAAAAATGGGATACTAAAGCACAAATTAGGAGTTTTCAGTGTATCCTTCCACAGCTCCAAATCACTGCACCAGTTGAATGAAATACTCCTGTCTCTCTGTTCAGTAGACCAGTTCCAGCTTCCAGCACTATATTTTCAGCTTGTTTATTTCTCTCATCATGCCTGCTTTAAGTGACCTGATAGCTAGTTCCAGCTTCCAGCACTATTTTTTCACCTTGTTTGTCTCTCTCATCATGCCTGCTTTAAGTGACCTGACAGCTTGTGTCTTGGAGTAGGCACAAAGGCAAGTCACTTACACCACTTCTTTGAAGCAGTTTAACAGTCTGCAACAGTGCAATTACAATTTTGTTTTGTTTTTGACACTAATGTCAAAAAAGGCCTTTCTTGAATAGCCAGCTACTGAGATAGAGAGAGTGAGACAAAGAGAGAGGACAGGGAGAGAGCTCTCCATTTTGTAGCCAGAGATATACTAGGCATTTGTAAAAAGAAAACATGGGAAGTCTATTTGACCTGCTTTAACAGAGGATTTAGTATGTTCACTTGCTGGCTTGTTAATTTTATTTATTATTGAACTGTGATTTGCTAGTCTTGGGAACCTAAATAATTTATTGACATCATTTTCAGCAGATGACACAGCAAGCTTTTAGAGGAAATAACTCCAGAGGAGTTTCAAATTACTTTACCATTCTCAAATGTGTGTGTGTGTGTGTGTGTGTGTGGCAATGATTTATCTTCTCTGAAGAGTTGGTTTATGTTAACCCTTTCAGGATCTAATTGTTAGTGGCACTGGAACTCTCATGGCTTTATATTTGTAGGAGGGGTAAATGCTAGGCAACTAATGTTTTGTGGTCTCCAGGGCTTGCAAGGGGCATCATAAGGAATTGCAAAGAAAGCATAGCACTGTCAACTGCAACACCTGGCTACCCCAGAATGCATACATCTCACCTTGCCAGGACCAAAATGAAGGACACTGCCCATTAAAATCAGGGACAAATGGTCACGATCGGGAACACCATTCTTACCTGATATACAGTGCAGTATCACAATTTTTACATCCATTCAAATGCATGCCACAATCTGTCCTAAGAATATTATTGTGAACTGGCATTAAAATATACAGTACTCTCTTGTAAAAGGCATGCACAGGTAAACCAAAAGTTAATTGGATAAACAGAATTGCAACCATGTTACAAGTGATTTCCCAAAAATGAATAAAGTTGTAAAGAAAACAAGGACTCAAATCATAAATAGCATCATTGGTTATGTGTCAGTACTGTATAGATAATTTCTGGATTATAAAAATAAATAAAATCCCATACTGCGGCATATTCAGCATTGGCATGCAGCTGAATGCCATCATAATACAGTAACTTCATGCAGTAAGTACCTATCATGGTGACACCATTCTATGAGTAGTATATTGCTTCACATGTCTTCCCCTTGATTTTTTTGTCCCTTGCTCATTGCATATACTATTACATAGACAATGACAACAGAAAAAGACCAAAGGTCCATCTAGTCTGCCTAGACTTCCATATCTGCCCGGTAACCAATTGTACATACAGGGTTTTATCCCTTCCAGTCCACTCCTCTGCTCCTCTTCTTAATGCTACAGACCTGAGCAAACACCAAACCATTCACTCCATCACATCCATGCCTGAAACTATTCTTGGTCTTGCTGCCCACCACCTCCACTGGCAGACTGTTCTACAGCCTCACCACCCTTTCTGTAAAATATAATTTTCTCACATCCTTCTTAGATTCCCCCCTCCAGTTTCAACTCATGACCTCAGGTTCTTGTTTGTTTACAGTCCTTGATCAACTCCCACTGCATCTTTCCTGGACTTGGGACCCCCCCCCAAAAGAATATCATTATGCAGTGGGAGGAGAGAAGGAGAATATGGTATCATGAGTGGCTGCATTGTTTGGTGGTGTTCCTAAAGTTCAGGGAGTATACAATAAGAGTAGGTCAAGGATTTGAAACAAAACAATCTGGGTATAGCAACACCATTAGCATGCATTTCAGTTCTACTTTGAAAGGAGCAAATAAAACAACTAGCAACATTAATGAATTTTAGAAAAGGTAAAAATTTAGAAAATATGGGTTTTCAACTAAAAATAATGTGATGCAAAATGGGTTGACAGTGATCCCTTTAAATTAAAATTAGGGAAAAAAGAGAGAGATCTCATTCCTTATCCATATCTGTGATTAATAGGGGTCGATTTTTATTTTCCTGGCACTGGGTGTGCATGAAGGATCACCACCATCATCAACGAGTGCTGTAAAATCAATGTGGCATACATTTCTAGGCTCACTTTTGCCACTATGGCTAAGACATTTTGATGAATGTAATTAAATGTGGGTGCTGTTGCACCACACCACAGTAGGCTGACACTGCCACATCTGTCAGTATGTTTGACCATTTGGTGCCATGCAGCAGAGCATTTTTTTTTGTCCTCACAAAAATCATGTTCACTCACTGCCTCTTGAAAACAAGACATTTGTCAATCCAGTTTGGGCACCAAACAGCGGAGAACCCCAGGATATTTGAGTGACAGAAACAGGAAAGCAAAAGGAAAGCAGTGTCAGACCACATTTGTGGAGTGGCTAATTCAGGTCACAGGTAGCTAAAACACTGGGTGCATTTTAGCCAGTGACTAATTTTTAGACCCTAGCATTTACTCAGCTGGCATGTTATGTTCTGTCCCCTTACCTCAAGTAGCACTGGACCATTTGCTGGATGTGTAAGAGGAATATTTTGTACCCCTTCCCACATCATATTCTTTTACACTTTGGAGTTGGACAATAGTAATTTCTATTAGTTCTTACTCCTTATCAAAGCCCTTTGTGGGAATAAGGAACCTAGAGAAAATTAGACTCATATATGAATGGGGGATAACTAAATGACCATAGTACATGATTATGAGGTAACTTTATATGGACATACATCTCCTGTAATGTCTCCTGTTGTCTCAGAATTCCTAGTAGTAACTCCCAAGTATTAGAGAAAACAGTTTTGGAAACAGGAACAAAATTAGCTCTTATCAGTTTTTTGTACCTACAGTGTTGTATAGAGGCATGGCGTCAGACTGCACATGGCATGCAAGTATACAGGCATCCCTCTGAACTCTGTCCACAGAAAAATGCATGTGACCAGCTGTTATTGAGCTAGCAGCAACTAGCTGTCTCACCTCCTCTATCCTCTATCACCCATTTGATTATCGTGTCTGTGTAGCATAGTACAACATGAATTATGTGTGCCACACAGTTACAGTATCAAAATTGCACATATTAATAATTTTACACTGTATTCATTTGAATCACATAGAAATATAGAAACTAATGGCAGATAATGACTGCTGAGCCCATCTAGTCTGCCCATTTTCGATTATGATCACTTTTGATGCAGACCCAACTTGATCTACAGCACTGTCTCTTTCACCCCATCCGTCCTCCAAACCAAAAGTTAATTGGTTGAACAGAACTGCAGTCACATTACAAGTGATTTTCCAAAAATAAATACCCCCCCCCAACAAAAAAAAGGTTGCAAATTGTAAAGAGCATACTTGGCTGTCATTACTGTGAAGATGATGTCTGGATTATTAAAAATAAAACAAAAATATATAAAATTCCATATTGTAGCTTACACATAGAAACATAGAAGTTGACAGCAGATAAGGACCGTAAGGCCCATCCTGTCTGCCCAGTTCTTTTTCTACCTTATAAATGCTCTATCGGCCTTTGCTCTGTCATTGGCCTATCGATTCATACTCATCTGTATTGCTCCCTTATGCCTATCCCATGCCTGTTTGAAGCCCTGCACTATATTCATATCCACCACTTCCTGAGGTAGGCCATTCCATGCATCCACCACCCTTTCTGTGAAAAAGAACTTCCTCACATTACCCTTCTTGTCCTGCTATTTTTCTTATATTGAAACATGTTAGACTCTTTCACCTTGTTAATGTCCTCAATGTGTTTGAATGTTTTGATCATATCACCTTTCTCCCTCCTTTGCTCTAGGGTATACATATTGAGTTCAGTTAATCTGTCCTCATATGTTTTCTGATGCAGTCCCTGCACCATTTTGGCTGTCCTTCTCTGGACTGCCTCAATTTGGTTAATGTCCTTGTGAAGGTGTGGCCTCCAGTACTGCATGCAGTACTCCAGATGGGGCCTAACCAGTGTTTTGTAAAGAGGAATTATTACCTCCCTCTTCCAACTTGTGATACCCCTACTAATACACCCTAACATCCCCCTAGACTTACCTACTGCTTTAGAGGTCTGCTTGGATGATTTCAGGTCATCGATGATGATGATGCCCAAGTTTCTTTCTTCCCTTGTGACTGCCAGCAACTCCGCTCCCAGCCTATAGGTGGCTTCAAGGTTTTTCTTCCCTATGTGCATGATCTTGCACTTTTTTGCATTAAACCCCAGCTGCCACTCTTCTGACCATTTTACTAGTTTATCCAGATCTCTTCTCATAGTGCCCACCCCATCTGGATCATCTACTTGGTTGCAGATCTTGGTGTCATCTGCAAAGAGACAAACCTTACACTACAGTCCATCTGCAATATCACTGATGAAGATATTGAAGAGGACTGGCCCCAGAACTGATCCCTGAGGCACCCCACTTGTGACTTGCATCTCTTCTGACTGTATACCATTTACCACCACTCTCTGTTTTCTGCCCGACAACCAGTTTGCCACCCAGTTGACAACTTCTGACCCACCCCGAGCCTACCCAGCTTATTAATCAATCTTCTACATGGAACAGTATCGAAAGCTTTGCTGAAGTCAAGTAGGTGACATCAACTGCTCCCCCTTGGTCCACCACTCTGGTTACCCAGTCAAAGAAATCTATTTGTGAAGAGACTAATGCTCTCCTTCCTCCCCCCTGGGTCTATGCTGCTGAGCTGTTGGCCCTGCCCTACCTTCTCTTCAGTAAGTACTGAGCAGAAGTATCTATTTAGGATGGATGCTTTTACACGGTCCTCCTCCTCACATGCCCCATTATCGCCTTTGATCTTAGCAATACCCCCTCTGGACTTTCTCCTTTCACTAATGTATCTATAGAGAGTCTTGTTACCTTCTTTTACTGTCTGTGCTAGTGTTTCCTTAGTTTGAGCCTTTGCCTGCCTTACTGCCTTCCCTGATTCCCTTAGGGAAGTTTGGTATGCCTCCCTATCTTAATCCTGCTGCGATCCCTCATATTTCCTGAAGGCCAACCTTTTGACTCTGACCTTTTCTGCTACTGTTTTTGAGACCCAAAGTGGTTTTCTTCTTCTTTTGCACTTCCTTTTCTCTCTAACACAATAGGATGTTGCTTTAAGTATTGCATCCTTAATGCTTTCCCACTTTGCCTGTACCCCCTCACCTGTATTTCTTTTTGCCAGGGCTAGCTTAACTCTGTTGGTCATCTTATCAAAGTCAGCTCCTCTGAAGTCCCATATTTTTGCCTTGGAGTGGGATGATTTAGTTGTAGTAGCCAAACTGAAACATACTATGTGATGGTCACTGGCCCCCAGGTGACCTTCTACCTGGAGATCTGTGATCCTTTCCCTGTTAGTCAGTACTAGATCTAAAATAGCCCTGTCTCTTGTGGTTTGTTGTACCAGTTGTTTGAGGCCCTCCTCCCCCTGCAGGGAATCCACCATGTGTCTAGTTCTGGCAGATGTTCCTGCTGGTATTGACCAGTCTGTATCTGGCATGTTGAAGTCTCCCATTATCAGAACCTCCCCTTTAGCTGTCATGTTTTATATATTTTCTAACAGTAATGTGTCTTTGTCCTCCCCCTGATCTGGGGGCCTGTAGACAACCACAGTTCTTATGGCTATCCCATTTCCTGTTTCCAGGGTGACCCACAGTTCTTCTGGCTCCTTATGTGTATTCTGAATTTCTGTAGCTTTGATATTTTCATTGACATATAGGGCCACTCCACCCCCAACCCCCTTTTTATAACTTGGTCTCTTCTGAACAGTACATAGCCAGGTGCTGAAGTTTCCCAAGTGTGATTACTGGTAAACCATGTCTCGCTAATTGCTACTATGTCCAGTTTAGCCTCTGACATTATTGCCTGCAGGTCTGGGATCTTGTTTCCCAAACTGTGAGCATTTGTGTACATGATTTTCCATTGCTCAGATTTTGGTGTGTTGGTTGTTGGGTGAGGTCTGGCATTTCCTCTGTGTGTCGTATGGGGAGCCGGACCTTTTTCCTTACCTGGTGATGCAAATGAACTGCAAACAGGCTGAACTCCTGTTTGACCACTAGCTGAGAGGGGAGGGGTGTTCTTTCCATTCGATGTATGGGGTGCTGCATCCCCTTCCCATTTTCTAGTTTAAATATTCTGCAAAGATGTCAAACTTCTTCCCCAATGCACTGACTCCCTCCTTAGTCAGATGTAGTCCATCAAATTTAAAGAACTTTCGCTCCCAAAACTGTTGCCAGTTCCCTACAAATTGGTGTCCTTTTTCCTGGCACCATCCTATGAGCCACATGTTTAGCTCCCCTATCTCCCCCTCTCTGACCTTCCATCCATCTGCCCCCCTCTCCCAGACTGGCAGGATCTTAGAGAAGGAGATGCTGGACAAATTAGGTGATAGTTTGTCACCCAGCCTGGTCAGGTGTTCCTTGGTCTCTACAACTGACCAGCTGGTGAGATCATTAGTCCCTATGTGTACCAGGATGTCAATGTTTTTCCCTTCTTCCTGAACAATTTTAGCAATGTGGTCTGTGTCTCTCCATGCTGATGTACTGGGGAGACATCTGACCATTACCCATGGAGTTTCCTATGATCAGAAGTTTTTTGGATTTCCTTTTTGCTTTCTTAGTTTTGGTTTCTGTTTTGGGTGAGTTTTGTTGTGCTAGCTCCTGTGCTGCAGTGTCCTGCTTTGCAGTGTCCTCTGCCCCTTTGTTTGATTTTGGAGATAGAGGCAGATACCTGTTTGTAGTTTTGATATGGTTTGTGGAGGTAATATGTTGGAGACCACCGAGTGATGGGGCACCCGATTTGCCTCTCCTAACCACCTGCCAACCTCCAGACCAACTCACCCTCTCTGGTCGAGGTGCTTCTGTTGGATGTTGGGGAAATGACGGTTGGTTCTTATAATATATTTCCTCTTGAATATGAAATTTGAGGTGCGCAATCTCTGCCCATGCTGCCTGGGGCTGATCCCTAAGATCTCCAATGGCCCAGCATGTATGACAGTGTCCTAAATCCTGTAAAACTGCCCTTCTGAAAAGTGTTCCACAGTACCTGCAGTTAATGGTATCCAGTCCAGTTAATTTGTTGGGTTTATAACCTGGTCAGAGTAAATAGACGGAATAAAACGCAAGCAAAACTTTGCTTTTGTGTTGTGTTTGTTTGTTTTTGTATAACTTGTTATAACAAGTTAAATTACTAGTGCATCTGTAAATGAGGTCACCGTGTGGATACCCCACTGATCCACCCCTTCCTGCTTTGCCACAGAAAATGTCACAACTGTACTGCCCTATAAAAGGGGTGTTGTGTTGGGTGGCTGGGCCCTTCCCCTGCCGAAAAAGAAGAACCATGGATGAAAGAAACAAGGAGGTAAGAGCAGAAACAATCAGTCAGCAACAAATGCAATAACCCTGAAAGCTTATCCTAATGATAGATAAAACTGTAAAACCTGTAAAAGCACCACCTGTAATAATTTCACAGAAGATATACCATGTAAGAAACACTTTGCGTCAGAAAAAAATAAAACGGTCAGAAGATATACCTTGCAAAAAACAATTTGAATCAGAAGATTACAGCAGTAATCTGTTAGCACACACCTGTAGGCACACCTTGTAATAATGCAGCAGAAGGCATACCCAGCGACAACAATTTGAATCAGAAAAAAATAAAGCAATAAAATGTTAGCAATAAACAGTAACAATCCCTGTGAGTACAAAATAAAAACAACAACACACAGTTAATCTGGCTAGCCAAAAGAAGTCTTAATCCTTTCCCTTGCTCTGGTAATGTTCTTTGCTCTGTCCTTTCAAGCAAACTAGAAGAAAAGAGCTCAGGTGAAGCTAGGTGCCTTGGCCAGCAAACCTAGTCTTAACATTGGTATATAGCTGGGTACAATGATAATACAGTAACTTCATACAGTATGTTCCTATCATGGTGTCACCACTCTGTGAGTAGTATATTCATTCACACATGTTCCCCTTGATTTGTTCTCCTGTGCTCAATGCATATATTATTACCGATTTGATTATCATGTCTGTGTAGCATAGTAGAGCATGAATTATATGTGCCACACAGTTTACAGTATTGACATTGCGCATATTAATAATTTTACACTGTATCCATTTGAATCACATAACCTGTCATACATAGAAACACAAAACTGGCAGCAGATAATGATCCCATCTAGTCTGCCCATTTTTAATTATGATCAGTTTTGCTGCAGACCCAACTTGATCTACAGCATTGTCTGTTCCATCTCATTCCTTCCTCCAAGGGCTCCTTTGTGCTTATCTGAGGCATTTTTTAAACCCACCACTGGTTTCACCCTCACTGCCTCCCATGGAAGGCTGTTCCAGGAACCCACCACCCTTTCTGTGAAGAAGTATTTCCTCACATCTCTCCTGAATCTACCTCCTTCCAGCTTCATATCATGACCCCTTGTTTTACAGCACCTTTTACTCTGAAACATACCTCCCTCCTGTACCTTATCAACCCCTGTCAAGTGGGTCAGTCAAAAAAACTCCTGGTTGGCTGTGTATACATGCCCCCCAAGGTGGCGGCATCCTGCTTCCACTCCTTTATTACCTTCTGCGTGAGCCTCCCACATCAGGATATCATGATTGGGGGTGATTTTAACATTGACTGGTTGAACTCAAAATCATTCAAGTTGTCTGCCTCGCTGATGGACTCAAACCTGGTTCAAATCAACAGTGACACTACTTGCATCAACTCGAGGTCGGGCAACCATACCCTCCTGGACTGGGTGGTTACCAACTGTCCCTCCAAAATAAAGTCTGCTAGTGAGCTCTCTGACAGCATAAATGACCACTCCCCAACACTGCACATCTGGTGAAACCACTCCCCAATCCCCCTCCCAAAATCATAAAGACCCAGCACGTGTACAAATTTGATACCAGCTCCTTCATAGACACAATCCGTACTACTGATTGTGGCCCATAAACATCCTACCAGATGTAAACTCAGCCCTTGACTTCTTTGTCTCAAAACTCACTGACATTGTTGACTCCCATGCACCAATGAAGAACTGCAGGATAAAAGGGGTCAAAGCCCCGGCTGTCTAAGGAGCTAAGGTAGCGCATGACCTCACGTGATAAAGCCTGGAGGGCTAACAAACTCAGTGGCCTACCTGCTGACTGGCAATTTTACAGGCAGCAATGGAATAGTTGCAAAAATTCAATTCAAAAAGCTAAATGCTACCACTTCAAGAGACTCCAGACTGAGCACCTAAGTAACCCAAAAGAATTTTGGAGACAGGTGAACTTACCTTTAAAGGGTAACATCTCTGAAGTCCCAGTTCCATTAATGCCCAGGGGACTATCCATACTAACCCTTCCTCCATTGCATCCTGCTTCAATGAATTCTTCACTGATATGCACACGTATGCCTCTCTATTCTCTAACCCCTCCACCCTGTCCTCCTGGACCCCTTATCTGCAGACAAACACTCAATCCACCCCTCCTTCCACCTAAAACTGGCTACTCTTAAAGAAGTCTGCCATCTACTTAAGAACCTAAAGACAGACAGTTCACCAGGGCATGATGCACTTGAACCAAGAATCTTAAAAGTTGGAGTGGATGCACTAACCCATCCCATCCATGACCTATTTAATAAATCCTTCCTTACCAGCATCGTCCCTGATAAATGGAAGGTGGCAAAGGTTGTCCCTGTATGCAAAGGTGGTTCAAACAATGTAGTGGAAAACTTCTTCCCCATATCAATACTCTGTCCTCCAGCTAAGATACATGACTGGATATTGTATGACCACCTCCAAGGCTACCTTGAACACTATCAACTCCTATCATCTTCTCAACATGGATTTAGGAAAAGCTATAGCACCACCACTGTTCTGATCAAGGTCACCTCGGACATATATCATGCAATGGACACTGGCCTTGTCACCTGTGCTATATTCATGGACTTGACCAAGGCTTTTGACTTGGTCAACCATGACCTGCTCCTACATCAACTACATGACCTGGGCCTAGATAAGAATGCACTTACATGGACTTGAAGCTACCTCATTGGATGCATTCAGGTGAAATGGGCAGGCTCCCAATTTAAGCCACGACCCATCACCCATGCTGTTTTCCAAGGCTCTAAGTTAGACCCTTTGCCTTTTTCATTATTTATTAATGAGCTTCCTAATATCGATCCTCCTCTGACTTTGGGTGGCTTAACCAGACACTAGCATCTGATTTATACACCCTGGAGAACTGGTTTATCCACAAGCAACTGGTCCTTAATACTAAAAAAACTTAATGCATGCTGTTTAACAACTCAGCATCCC
This sequence comes from Neoceratodus forsteri, assembly GCA_016271365.2. Lineage (NCBI taxonomy): Eukaryota > Metazoa > Chordata > Ceratodontiformes > Ceratodontidae > Neoceratodus > Neoceratodus forsteri. The sequence continues at coordinate 1,262,200,631 of CM057449.1, read as the reverse complement.
TTGCATGCCCCACTCTGGCTATTCAGTCATGAACTGGAGCCATCATAGAATCAGTTCAGTTATTCAAATACCTGGGTATCACCTTGGACCCCTCCCTCTCGCTGGATGTTCATGTCACAACTAACATACTAACATACTAAATGCCAGCAGATTAGGCCTTATGGTCTATCGAGTCTGCTCGAACCTCAGAACCCCTGTTGGAAACATAGGCCCTCCCCCCAAGTGTTCTGATACCCCTTTCTGCATCTGTCCCACCCTCTCTTGAAGCCCTCCACATTGGAAATCTTTACCAGCTCACCAGGCAGCGCATTCCAAGGATCCACCACCCTCTCTGTGAAAAACCTCCTCCTCTTTTTTCCCCCTCATCCTACCTCCTTCTAACTTCAAACCATGCCCTCTGGTGATACCTTCCTCCTTTAGTTTAAAGATCCCCTCCCTGTTTACCCTATTTATTCCCTTGAGGTACTTGAAGACCTCGATCATGTCCCCCCTGTCTCTCTTCTCCTCCAAAGTAAACAGTCCGAGCTCCTCAAGTCTATCCTCATACGTCAACTCCCCCAGTCCTTGAATCAACCTGGTGGCCCTCCGCTGTACCCTCTCCAGGAGCTATATGTCCCTCTTTAAGTGTGGTCTCCAGTACTGTACACAGTACTTGATGTGAGGGCTCACCAGCCCACTGTACAGTGGCAGAATCACTTCCCTGCTCATATAGGTGATCCCCCTTACAATGTATCCTAACATCCTGTTTCCTTTACTAGCCACTCTCCTGCACTGCTCAGAGTTATTCATATACGCATCCACCATGACCCCTAGGTCTTTTTCCCAAGACGAGGCCTCCAGCACCACCCCTCCCAGGGTGTACCTGTGTTTGGGGTTTCCCCACCCAAGATGTAACACTTTGCACTTGGTTGTATTGAAATTTAACTTCCATGTGACAGCCCAACTTTCCAGGGTGTCCAGGTCCCCTTACAGGTCCAACCGTCCCTCCTCCCCCTCGACTACTGCTCCTACCTCCTTGGAATCATTGGCGAGGAGAATCATCTCACACCCTATACCCACCCTGATGTCAGATATGTATGCATTAAACAGGATCAGCCCCAGGACCGAGCCCTGTGGAACTCCACTACTGACATCTCTAGGGTTTGAGAGCTCCCCACCAATCACCACTCTCTGTGTGCGACCAGCTAGCCAGTTTCCTATCCATCTGACCATCAAAGGGCACACTCCCAACCCTGTCAGTTTCTCCACCAGCCCATTTTGGGGAACAGAGCCAAACCCTCACCAAAACTCTCAACCAAAGGCTAGGAGTCCTCTACAGAATCCACCCCTATCTCACCACGACATCATGTCACAAGATTGCAAGTGCCACTCTCCTACCTCTCCTCATGTATGGAGCTCCATTGCTACTCTCTTCATCCACTTCTAATACATCCCATCTATCACAAGTATATTATAGAGTGGGTAGGTTTGCCCTGGGAAATGATGTTAGGCAATGTCATTGCAGCGTGCTGTCTGCCTTGGGCTGGCTACCCTTTCAGTCTAAGCTACGCTATGTTACTCTAAGCTTATGACACAAGTTTGTCTATTGTGTCACCCCTCCTTGCCTATCTGAGGTAGTCCAGTGCAAATGTCCCTGGCATGGCCTAAGGTCAGCTTCTCTCTGCCTTTGCTTTCAGTCCCCAACATGAGACTCTCCTCAACCCAGAAATAATTTGTCTACTCGACTGTGGCCTCCTGGAACTCCCTGCCTCCAACTATCCTGGCCTGTTCCTCTCTTTCTCAGTTTCTAAGTGCTCTGCTTACACACCTTTCTGCTCCCACTCATTTATGTTTTCGATAATACCTGCATTCACCAACTCTTCTCTGACTGCTATAACAGCACGCAAGATATACCGTGCCACCTCTGCCCCCCACCTATCTTTCAAGAAATGTTGTGTAATTAATTATTTTGTGATCCTGTACATAGTCCTGAGTATACTGTGCTGTGCTGTTCGCCTGTATATACAATTGTATCTCTGCCTGAAGTGTTATGTTTGTTTGCTGTAGTAGCTCTATCCTGATGTACTGTTGTATCTACTGCTGTGCTCATTTCATGTATGAATTTATCTGTACAACTGTTGTATCTACCTCTGCACTTTCAGTTGCAGTGCTTTTCCCAGATCACCCCTAAAAAAGGGACTGTCATGTCTCAGTGAGCTTACCTGGTTATCAAAATATAAGTAAATAAATAAAGGGCTCCATCAAATTTCAACTTTCCCTCCTCTCCTCCAGGGTATACATATTGAACTCTTTCAGTTTCCTATCATAGGGCTTCTGATGCAGACCTTGCACCATTTTGATATCTCTCAGTTCTCTTCTTATTGATTTTTCCTTTTTCCAATTGATCCTTCTTCCTCACCTTTCTTCTTTGACTGCTCCTTTCCCACCTTCCTCCTTTGCTAACCCCCTGCTTTCTTGAATAACTTGCATTCTGGTAGGACTTTCTCATCTTGGGATCTCCCTACTCTCTATCTCAGCCTGTGGTGGCCCACTTTCTGCCTGCCTCATTTTTTCTGTCACTCCCCTCGGCTACTTCAAATGTTCATCGAAGTAACATTTAAACCATCCACTGAGGACTTTGGCTCCTTTCTTATTGGAAGCTGGCCATCACCTCGGTATCAGCTCTTATCCTTCCAGGTTGGCCCTCAGTCCCCATTGTACCATACCTCTCCTCTGAGTACCATTTCTTCTACCATTACTTGAAGGCCTTGGTGTGGAGCTTCCTTTCCTTCCCCACATAGTACAAGACACATTCGCTGCTCTCATTATAAACACATGGGAAACACAGGATCAACCACATAAATGATCTAACTTTACCAAACATGAAATTTACACATGAAACTGACTACAACAGTTCATCTTTACATTTAAGCCCAAGAAACACCCTTATCAAGTTAATGCATTAGCAGCCGTAGTGGCTCTGACCACACCTTTTTAGTGTATGTTGTATATTTTACAAGCTTTGCACAATTTTTGCTAAATGATCTATTGTAGGTTTGTGGTACCAACAAATTCAGATTATTTTCCTTTAACCTCATTAGCTACTGCTACTGTATCTTTACATATTTCTAAGACATTCCACATTATTAGTCAGACCATTCAATGCCATTTGACTGAATGGCCCTGTATGGTATAACTGGAATTCTCATGTAGTATGAAAACTGAGAGCAGTGCTGCTGTGAAGAGAGGTATTTAAAGCAGTAACAAAGGTAATCAACTATTTATTTAGGTATATTTATTTTAAATTTGTTAACTGGGGAAAACCCAAGAATGTTAAATGCCCATTTTCAAGGGAGACCTAGAGATGTAGACAAATGCAGCAATACAACACAAATATGCAATACATCAATGTGCATAGTAATCGGGTAACACTACACTTGCACATTGACAAACCCAGACATTAGTTTGTCAACACAGTTTTAAATGTTTTCTATGAACTGATATAGTGAAATGATGCAAGTAAATTATTCTAGAATGCAATGGCTTTATACTGTATATAAAAAAAACGTTGGCCCAGGGAGGAATGGAAGAGTGAGGGTCTTATGAAATGAGTATAAGCAAATAGTTACTCCAAAAACTAGTACTGCGACTAGCATTAGCCAAGAATAAAAATCTAATACAATCTTTTAGGAAATGTCTAAAACTGAAAAGGGTAACATAAGTAATACATAAGTCAAAGGAGGACCAGCCAAGGTGTTTGTATAGAGTACAGTGATGAGAAAAGAAGGGACTAGAAGCAGCAAACCTACCTATGTAATTTATAGGATTTTACCTCTTTGCAGGTCAGTGACATTGACAGCAGCATACATTAGAAGCCTACTATTAGATTATAAATTTAAAAACAGGGTCTGCAAATATCAGAATATAGGACAGATCTTAAAAGGAAAACTGTGTCAGTGGCTCAGTAGGTAGTACACTCGCCTCTGAGACCGGGAGATCAGAGGGCTGTGGGTTCAATTCCCACATCTGGCACTTGGGTTAATATCCCAGTACTGTCACTGTAGTGCAGCATGAGATTTTAAAACCTTTCCACCATTGGTAGACCTTGTCACCTGAATAATGCAATAAATCAGAATGATATACAGAGTTCATTGCCTGTGCTACCAAATAACTATACACTGAATAAGGCATCATTCTCTGAGAAAGTACACACTGACACTGAGCTTGCCATAAATAAAAATGCAAACAACATAAAAAACAATATGTTTCCAAATGCAAATCAGCCTTCTCCCTATGAAGGAAACCCAACACTAAAGTGTCATAATTTAAAGCCAATAACCAGTCCATCTGCCTTTTAGTTTTTAGAAAAGACAGAGAGGGTTAGAATAAGAACAATCAAGCAAAAAATGATTCATAGTCTCCTCTAAATTAATACATGCTGTATATGGGCAATTCCTTTCTGCTAGGTTTTTATGCTTGGTATTCCCTTAACATTCAGCCTACCATATACAGTAAGCCATAATACTTCCCACATTGTAGCAGGCACTCGTTTGTTAGTTAGCTGCTTCAAAACTTGTATATTAAAAGCGGGAGGACAGTCTTTAAAACTCGGCTCAGCAGGACATAACTGGGACAATAACAGATTATAGAATTCTTTCCTATTGCTATGCAAAATACAGGATCATGAAATTTTCCATCTAAACAACTTCTGAGCAGCTGGTCAAAAATATTCAGGTAACTGTAATTGCGTATGCAGTGTTGGTGCTATCTCATGCCACACAGCTAAGTAATGCTCGAGTACATGCTTTACCAGGCCCATAACACCAGCTGTTATATTGGAAATACCATACTGAACAGTACGGTAAATAAACAAAGAATGAAAGAAAAGCACTGGTTCAACCATTCCTAGTCCCCCTCTTTCTATACCTAGATAAATATAACAACGCTTAACTGGATTTAGCTGATTCCCCCAAAGCATCTGAAAAAAAATTCCATACACAGTTGTTTCTAAAGAGGTAGGGATTGGAAAATATATGCTACATATTGCAACTGAGGAATAACAAAATGTTTTAATATTTGAATTCTCTTTAATTTCGATAGCTTCCAAAATTGTTATCTTCTAACCTTATTAAGAGCTCTAGACAAAGCTAATTCCCAATTATATAGGGGCAAATTAGTTGTCCCGTAAGTAATACCTAAAATAATTATTGTTTTTTTTTTGTGAGAGTAATCCCAGATATATGACATGAGGGGGTATCCCAAGGACCTATCATTAACCCTTTACATATAGCAATATTAAGCTTTGAATTAGATACCATAGCATACTTCTGCAGTTCCTTCAAAAAACCGGAATTTGATTATAATGCAAGAAAAAAACAGAAATATCATCTGCATAGACCTGTACAGAGAAATTAGCTAATTCGTACAACCCCAGCAATCCATTCCATCTGGTCACATTGGCCAGGCATCGTAGCAGGGGATCAATAGAAAAAGTGTATAAAAAAGGGCTTAAAGGACAACCCTGCCTGAAACCTGTAGAAATAACAACACCTTTCATTATTTGACCTCTCAATAAAACCTTTACAAACATGTGGGAATACAGCAACTGTACGTGCCTGACTGTTGACACAGGTACCCCATATTTGGCCAGCACAGAGAAAAGAAAAGACCTGCCAACACGATCAAATGTTTTCTTTTGGTCTATTGAAAGTGTACATCCTTTGAAGCCTTGCACAAGAAGAGTTTCAATAAAATCTCTAATTACAATAAGAGCATCTTGTAATTTTTTCCAGGAATACCACAAAATTGCTGTGCCGAAAGCACAAATGACGCATAATTTTTAAGGCTAGAATTAAGAATATGGGCCACAATTTTATAATCAGAATTTAACAGAATAATCGGTCTCCAATTTGTAATATCAGTTCTATTCCCAGCTTTATATAAATAAACCAATAAACCTTCAGAAAAAAATGTGGGAATATTACTATGTTCAAAAAAGAACAAATAAATGGTTTGTAAAAAGAAAGTTCTGTAATAAAAACTTTATAAAATTGGTTGGGCAACCCATCTAGACCTGGTGAAGTGTTAGATTTAAGGGCTTTAATTGCTTCCATAACTTCAGCCAGAGTTATATTTTTGAGCAATAAAAGAGCTTCATTAGAACATACTGGAACTTCAATATTACCTAAGTACACTGCAATTTTTTGCTCAGAAGAAACCTCCATGGGTACCAATGAGGAATAGTGATTTTTAATTAGGTCCTCTATATCTGAAATGTCTTCTGTCCTATTACCACCTGAATCCTGCAAATACTCAATTGTCATATCATCATAAATCTTTTTACAAGCCTCATACAGGTCTCCTATAGGTGATTTCTGCATACCACTAGAAAGCATTGCATGTATTGTGGAAGTTCTATCATACTGATAAGTTAACATGTCCTTTTTTAATTTATTTATTTGTGATGAATAATCATATTTAGTGAAATATGAAATAGTGTACAGGTGTTGAAATTGTTTCTGAAGTGAAAGATGTTTCAAAAACTTATTGTTCCCTAGACACTTACTATGATTACTAAACCACTGTTTTAAATCCAGTTTAGTATCTGCCCACCAGTCCCCAGGGTCATCATATAAACATAAAACTGACAATCTGGCAGATAATAAAGCTGCAATACCCTTCTTAACTTCAGGGAATGTAAGCAGGGAAACATTCAATTTCCATCTACTTTTAACTTTATTTTTAAAATCCATAATAGGGATAGTTAATTTTAATAATAGGTGGTCAGAAAATTCAATAGGAATAATATAAAAATTACCCTTTGGCAAATTCCGAGAAAGAAAGAAATGATCAATGGTGGTCCTATAAATACCCGTAGTATATGTAAAGCGAGGACCTGTGTTGTAAACACTACAATCCACAAGACCTGCTGTTTTAATTACTGCAGTTAACATACTAGAATCACAATAAATTGTCTTCCTTTTTTTTTTTTAAATTCTCTTTTTATTAATTTTCAACTGTACATACATCAGTTTAAACAGTAACATCTGAACGTAATACAGACATTCAATACATTCCAGAGTTGGATATACTATATTACCGGACAAAGAAAGAAGAGTAGAATAAAGGTACCAAAAGGAATCAGAAACAGTAACTGGATAACCCAAATCAACTGTCCCCAATGAGGCGTCACCACTGAGGAGAGAGATATAGTAAACTAACTCTAGTAGCTAGGTGTCCCAGAATTCTCAATCTAAAACAGCGACTGGAACTTAGTATCTGCGAAATCCCAGGGTGAGAGGTTATAAGATTATTACAAGAGGAAAAACAAGGAGAGCTAGGAACTCAGATCTTGAGAATGTGTTTCCTCACCCAGATTCATTATATGCCGAGGAATCCCTGTCAGTGAAGATACAGAGCATATAGTTTGCCCCATTTCTTCTGAAAGGCCATTGGAGAGGATCTGAAATTAGCAATCAGTTTCTCAACTTTGAAACATTGAGACATTTCTTCCACCCAATCCAGATAGGAAATCTCAAGATTGTCTGTCCAGTGTTGGAGGACCAGCCTCTTAACCACCATAGAAATAAGTGCTATATGGTACTTCCTTTCCCTGATCCTGATACCTGTGTAGTCTCCTATGATACAGGTCTCTAGTGTGAAAAGGTTTTCTAGACCTAATATGGGATCTAAGTTATCCTCAATTGTCTTCCAGAGAGGACCACTTTAGGACAATGCCAGAAAATATGAGGAAGGTCTCCCTGCTCTTCTCTGCATCTGAAACATTTTGAGGGAGCAGAGGGGCCAAATTTTGATTTCCGCATTGGTGTGAAATACATGTTGTTAATTATGAAATACTGAATCATCCGATTCCTATCTAGAGTATTGTAGATATACAGATCTTTCCAGATTTGACCCCATGGAAACGGGGAACCTGAGGGGGATAATGCCCAGGCTTTGGAATCAGTTAGAGGAATGGGATGGGCAAGTTTCATGAGATAGGTGTACAGCCTAGACACCCCGTGGGGTTTAACCGCACAGCCCTTAACCTCTTCTAGTAGTGGTTTAATAGTTGAGGGAGGTACTGTTATTCCAAACTCTTTGTCTACCAGGTGTTTTAATTGATATATTTTAAACAGGGCATTAGTGGAACTATTCAAGACAAGTAGAAGATCCGTTATTGGGCCCTGCCTGCCTTGTACATAAAAATCTTCCACTGAGAGCCCCTGAATTGGGGGTAGCCATTTAGGAACTAACATTTTGTCCCCTATCCTGATATTAGGGTTACCCATCAGTGGTTGACCAGGATCCTTAATATATCGGATTCTGGTGGAGGAAAAAGTTGGTTAAGCACTTTAACTGTGACACCCACTGGGAGTCTTTGGATCGCTGGGAGATGCTGAAACCACAATAAAAAGGCTGGAGGGATTTATATTATAGCGTGTGATAAGGTCAAGATCCAGATCTAGCCATGTAGGAGGTAAGCATCTTTCAAGTCCCTAGCCATTTCCCTGCTTTGATAAGGTGACTAGACCAGTAGTAGAGTTCGAAATTCGGCAGTCTGAGACCCCCCATTTCTTTGGGGAGACACAGTTTGTCGAAGGCCCGCCTCGGAGATTTATGATTCCAAATAAAATCAGTTAAGGTCGAATGAATTTTTTTGAACAAGGACCTGGGTAGCCAGATGTCTAGGAGATTTAGAGGGTAAAAGAGCCGGGGAAGAATGTTCATTTTGATAATGCTGATCCGGGCCCCCACTGGTAATGGCAGTTTTCCCCATCTTTTCAGATCAGACTTAACTCTTTCCAATAAATCCTCTAGGTTGAGCTTCCTGATTAGGGAAGGGTCTCGTGCCAGGTAAACACCAAGATATTTCAAATGAGATGGGGTCCACTTCATGCCCAGATGAGATACAGAAGCCCGGGTAAGGTGTACATTAAGTGGAAAGATCTCGGTCTTTGCTAGATTAAGTTTATAGTTGGATAATTCTCCAGATTGTGTGATTATCTCCATTACCACTCGCATGGAGTCAGCCAGGTTAGCTAACTGTAGCAGAATATCATCCGCATACACTGAAATCTTAGAGGTTTGGCTGAGGACAGGGCATCCTTGGATCCCTGGGGCCGCTTTGAGGCTGATCAGTAATGGTTCCAAATAGAGGTTAAATAGGAACGGGGATAGGGGGCAGCCTTGTCGGGTCCTAGAGTGGAGCTGTATGGAGGGTGAGAGGATCCCATTGCAATAAATCTTTGCCATAGGGGCCCTATATAGAGCTCTGATCCACCCTATGAACTCCCTCGGAAAGCCGAACCTGGACATGGTGTACCATAGGAACTCCCAATTAACTCGATCGAACGCTTTCTCCACGTCCAGGGCCACCAATGCCATAGGAATCAGAGAAGTTTGAGCTACCCTAAACACGTGAGAGAGTGACCTAATATGATCCATCACTGACCTCCCTTGCACAAATCCTACTTGCTCAGTACTCAATAATGGGGTCCACACTTGTTTGATATGGGAAGCTAGAATCTTGGCCAGGATTTTAATATCACAGTTAAGGAGCGAGACTGGTCTGTATTGGCCGGGTTCGGGAGGGTTCAGCCATCTTAGGGATCAGTATAATAATGGCCTCCAGAAGGGAAGGATCCAGGGTATCTGCTGACAGCAAATAGTTGTATAGGTCCAGAAGCAGGGGAGCCAAATCCTGGCAGAAGGCCTTGTAGAAATTGGCTGGGAACCCATCCGGGCCAGGGGCTTTATCTGATGGTAGACTGTGAATAGCTTGTTCCACCTCCTCCTGGGAGAGAGGTGAGGAGAGAAAGGCCACTTGGTCCTCCAAGAGACGAGGGAGTGTCAGTGACTGAAAAAAACCCTCTAGTCCTGAGTGGAGGGAAGGGGGTGCTTTAGTGCTGTATAGATTTTGGTAATAATCTTTAAAGATTGCTGCTATATCTTTGGGCTCTGTTTTGATGGATCCTTCTTGGTCTTCTAGGCGGAATCAGCCTAGAATTCTCCACTTCTTTCAGTTTCAGTGCTAGGAGTCTACTCGTTTTTCTCCCTGATCCAGATATCTAGCCTTAGTTCTCAATAAAGCAAACTCCGTCTTCTCCCGGATCAATCCTTCATATTCATTTTTAAGTTTGTGGAGATGTTCTAAGCTATTCAATGAGCTAGAAGTGACCAATATATTCTCTGCTGTTTTAATCTGATTTGAGAGGCGGATGAGATTCTGAGACCTGATTTTCTTTCTCCTAGAGGAAATTTTGATAAGTTCCCCTCTCAAGAAGCATTTTAAAGAGCACCAGAGAATATCCATCCTGGTCACTGAGCCCCGATTGGTTTCCAGATAGTTTTTAATAAGGGATCTAATCTGAGTGAGAGAGTGTTCTTCTTTTAATAGCTGGGTATTGAGTTTCCAGACCGTGTAATGGGAAGTTGAGGACTGAGGAGAGAATTTAAACCAGACTAGCGCGTGGTCCGAAATTACTATGGGCTCAATACCTGCTGAGAAGACCTTAGTCATGAGAGAGGTGGATATTAGGAAATAGTCTAGTCGCGACCAGGAATTATGGAGGGGAGAGAAAAAGGTATAGCTTTTATTGAGAGGGTAGAGGGTTCTCCATGGGTCCACCAAGCCTAGCATATTACCCATATCATTCATCGCCAATTGCGGCGGAAGCAGTGGTCTCAGTGGTCTAAAAGTTTTATCCAGCTCCTGAGTTGGAGCTATGTTCCAATCCCCTCCTAGGATCAAAGGGGTGGGTAGAAGGGAGCTAAGCTTGTCAATTAACTGCATAATAAAGGTCACATTTCCTCCAACTGGGCCATAAACTGAGCCTAAGACAATCAGGGGAATTATAGAGGATCAGACACCAATATATATCTACCTTCTGAGTCCCTGATAACCTCGTTGGATTGAAAGGTATACTTTTCTTTATCATAACAGCTACTCCTCTGGCTTCCGATGAGTCCCAGCCACAAAAATTTGGGAGAAGCCTCTGACTCTTAACATGTTACTTTCAGCTACTGTAATATGGGTTTCCTGCAGACATAATATTTGGCACCCAGTATCGAGCAATTAATCAAAATCAGGACCTCTTCTTGGTATCTCTAATCCCTCTCACATTCCAGCTAATCATTTTAACAGTGCTACTAGCCATATTTTAGGACAAAGTGCAATCGACACCCATTGATCTTAGCAATCTCATCTCACACCTTGCAGTGGTGACACCCTCAAGCCCCCAATACACCCCAAATTTCTCTCTAATTAAAATAACAGCCGGAGTTAGTAACATTGATAGGCTGCCCAACTCTAATATTAAACCTCAGGCCAAAACAGTCTACAGAATTAAGTGGCAGCACCCCAAACAAGTATTATTATTTCTATGATCAGTGTCCCCCCATAACCTTATCCAATGAACAATGTAAACATCAGTCCAAATATGATCTCCAAACATCAGCAGTAACATAAACAGTATCCCTCCTCCCTCCCCATTGCAAAACATACATTATTTACAGTCCCACAGACCTATTGCCATAGCATCAGACACAGTTCTGGTTGCTCCCATACACCCTCCCTCCCAAGGTACCCCATTCTAACTCTTATAATAAAAGGATCATCCACAACAGCGAAACCAGAGACTGCAGCCCACCTCATCAGTAGTCCGATCAGTAAAACAATACAATTCCTAGCAGTGTGATAACTCTTGAATCCAATAGCTCCCTATTTGGTGCATAAGGCATAGCACAACTACAACCTGCCTATAAGCCCCCTTCAGTTGTAAAGGCACTGCCTCTATGGACTAAATAAATGAAATCGCCCCCATCTCCAGAAGGAAAAAAGCAGTAAGCAGCATTACCTGGGAGCAGTTCCAGTGTTCTTGTCCTCGATCTAATCCTGTGTGGACCTGGAAATGAAGGAAATCGCACAGGGACAGAAAATGCTGACGGACAAAATGGTCCGCACCAAATAGGTCCTCGGAAACTGCACCTCTCCATTTGGTTCCTTCTGATAGATCGAGAGGCTAAGACACGAGGAGCAAAGAGCAGGCCGACTAGGCCTCATGACCTACCACCAACTCCAGCACCACTGGGTCCCCGGAGAAGTCCCCACTGAGGCGGAGGGCGACCCCAGGACTACCTCGCCCCAGCAGAGCCTCATGACTACACAGTAAGTACTAAAATTGGGCCAATCTAGCCCAGAACTTGCAAAAGAACAGGAGTTAACTGCAAAGTCTTGATTTCAGCTGGTAGTCTATTCCTGCTGTATTCCTGGTTTAGATTGGGTTCAGTCATTTAATTGGAAGTCCCTTGAACAGATCAGGCAACAATTTGGATAGGTCAGCTAGTGCTTCTTCTGGGGTATCATAGGGTGCCAGGTGTTTTCAACTTGTACAGACAGCTTTGCAGGGTAGATCATCGAAAGGGCTTTCCAGCAGCTATCAGTTTGCTCACTATTGGGTTGGAAGGTAGCCGTTTCAGATGAACCTCTCTGGGCAAATCCTGGGTAATCCTCAGCTTGGCTCCATTCCATAGGACTGCTTCCAACTGTTTAACTTTATCTAGGACGTGTTGTCTGTCCAGATAGCTTAGGAATTTGATAATCAGAGGTCTGGGGGGGGGTGCTTGGGGGAGGTCTGGGTCGAAGAGATCTGTGAGCACGTTCCACATGATATTGTTGGTTGACAGGAGAAGGACCCACGACCTTGTTTAAGAACTGCTGGACAAACTTGATAGTGTCTCCCCCTTCCTCCAATTCTGGAAGACCCAAAATCAGGACGTTGTTTCTTCTGCTGCGCCCCTTCAGGTCTTCAGATTTTAGTTGTACTTTTTGTATTTGCTGGTGAAGCCTGACGATCTCAGGGTCTATTTTCTGTTGCCATCTTTCCACTGACCCTATTCTGGATTCTGAATCCCCCATCCTTCTTGAGAGGTCGGTATAATCTTGCCTCATTGATTTAATTTCATTGGAGATCTCTTGCAGGGTGTCTTTAAAAGGTGATAACTCCTCCAAAAAGCGCTCCTCCGTCAAGGTAGTACCTCCTGCAACATTAAGACCTCCAGTAGATGAAGTTTTGTTGGTTAAGGAAGGGTTACAACCAGAGTTTTTAGCTTTCTTTGAGGCTTTTTCTGGCGTTGTAGGTGGGGTGTGCCTGACTCCTGAGGCCTTCATTTCTGCATCTAACATTGCAATGTTCCAGCAAGCAATGTACACCTCCAATTTCTTCCAATGTCGATTCCTGGAGTAGCAATGATGTTTAGACAGCATTTGGTGGTGGATTGGTGGTTTTGGCTTATCAAAAGATGAAGTTTAAGAGGGGAAAAACGGGAGCTCCAAAGCAGGCAGCCACTCAGCACCACTGCATCACGTAACCTCAAATTTTTCTTCCTTTCCCACCACCAATCTGTTCCCTAACTATGTCACAATTAAAATCTCCTCCTAAAAAAAAAAAAAAAACATACATGAGGTGACCAGATATGGTTGAATTGCTTTCAAGAGAGATATCCTGTCTGCTTTAGTCTGAGGCCCATATACATTAATAAAACAGTAAGTCAGTGGTTTCCATTTACCATCTAATAAAAATAAGCAACCTGGAATCAAATCCACTAATTTAACTAAAGAAAAATCATAAGATCCAAAGAGAATGCCCACCCCATCTGCACAATCTTGGCCAAAAGACCAATAGGATGGTTCCCAAATCCAGTCTCTTTTAAATAATATCAGTTGTTCTCTAGAACCCATCCATGTTTCCTGCAGAAAAAATATATCATAATGATTACCATGAATGAATAAAAAAACAGCCTGCCATTTAATATCATTTAGAATACTATGAATGTTTAATGAGCCTATAGATAGAGAACCCATAATCTAGCAAAGAAAAAGAACAATCATGCCTATTTTTTCTGCTTTTTCTTCTTGTAATCCCCCTGGTCTATTCCTACAGAAAGCTGGCTACTTCCTACTGACTGGGAATCTAAATCTCCTTGCACCATATCAGAATCCCCATCTGGGAGGAACAAAGCTGCATTAGTATTGCCGATCTCAACTATAGCAGGACTTATAATTAATACTGGGGGCTTCTGTTTATTGTTTCTAGAAGACAGTCTCCTACCCATAGGTTGCAAGGCAGTACTTTTGGCCAAATTGCACCCTGGGGCACTTAGCTCTTCATAACAAACAGGAGTTAAAAGGAGATTGCCTATAGGTTTTCTGTTAATAGTTTGCTTCGTTTGCTGCTCAGAATCAGAAAGAACCCAAGATGAGTGGGGGGGGCTATTCTGTACCTTAAGATCATACTCTTCTTCCTGTAAAACAACAGCATGGGGAGGAGGAACCGAGGGGGGTAAAGGGGAAGGGGGGGGTTGGGGCATATCAGCTTTAGAAGAAGCAGAGACTGAGTCTTGCACTTGCTGTGTAAGTAGCTCTGGGCTAGCACAAGAGGCTTTGTTTTTAGCAGCCCGGGGCAATCACCAAAACATGTCTGCAATCCTCACATAAATCACACTTAGTATGATTGGCACACTGCATTGCTATGTGCCCTACTTCTCCACAATTATCACAGTGCTCCTGGTCACAAGTGCTGGACAAATGAGTTTTAGATCCACATTTATAACACGCTCTAGGCTGCACTGTATAGAAACAAACCCCTCTGTCCCTTCCTAACATAAAGGAATTGGGGATGTGCTCCATTCCTGTGTCATTAACCCTAAGCTTAGCCTTATATTTCCATTCTCCTGTCCAAAAGGATTCAGAGTCTAAAAGTGCTTCAGGGTTACTCAAAATGTCACACTTCTGGGATAACCAAAAAATGATGTCATCCACATGGACCCCCTCATTTCGAAACATTACAGTTACAAATTTTACCAATGGTTTAGTCAGAGGTATGACCAAAAAGGGGCCCCATGTGGGTGAAAATTTGACTTGTGCATAACGCTTCCAAAACAGTTCCAAGGCATATGCAGTTCTGAAACTAACGTCATAATTGTCCTCCCCAGATATATATATATTTTTTTTAATTTAAAGTTTATTGAAAAATGTCTTATATTTTTCCACCTCTATATATGGCAGATATACATGAACATAAACATGATACATAAGATATCCGATTCACATGAGTCTGCCCCCTACCACCTCAACTATCCCCCTCCTCCATCCCTCCATCCCCCTCTACCCACATTGAGTACAGAAATTCCATCACAAAACATCATTAGCACTATACAAGTCAATGGTTAGCCAATTGGGCACATAAAAGCCTTAAAACTGGATTACCCTTATTGTAAAGAGTATAAAGTGTATAAGGGATCCCAGATTTTCTTGAATTGTCCCATTCTGTTATTAAGGCTGGCAATAGCCTTTTCTGTGTGAAGATTCACCAAAAGTTCGGACAGCAAGTCATTATAGGTAATCTCCTGCTGGTCAATCCAATGTCTTAATATGAGTTTTTTGACTGACATGGCTAAGAGGATTATATGATATTTGTGAGCACGCACTTTAACCTCAGAGAGATCACCCATAATGCACACTGCAGATCTAAACAGATCTTTGTGCCCCAGAAGGGGATCCGTTGACTGCTTAATGGTAGTCCATAGTGGAGACACTTTGGGACAGGACCAAAATACATGAAGTAATGTTCCTTCCTCCAGTAAATCCCTGGAACATGTTGGGGAAGGCTTTAGACCCAGTTTAAATAACCGAGAAGGTGAATAGTATGCATTATGCAGGATATACAATTGCATTAATCTAAGCCTGTCTTGAGTTACTAACTTAAGGCAGTCGTACTATAGTTTCGACCAATCTATACTATGATTTGGGAAGAGGGATTCCCACATATCGGTGGGCCCAAACCAGTCGGGAAATTTCCAGTTATGAATTGCACTGTAAATTGCCAAGACTGCACCAGGACGACCACTGAACTTTGAGAGTTCTTGACAAAAAGGAATACAGTTCACTGATTGGGGATTTCTACCGAGAACTTTTATTAGTGAATGTTGTAGCTCCATAAGTCAAAAAATGTATTTATTAGGAATCCCCAAACAGATTATTAGATCCTTGGCCGGGAACCAATCACCTCTGTCCATAATAAAGTTGGTAATTTGCATGCCTTGTAAACCAGGTAGCCAACTTGAGGGAATAACTTTACCATCTATTTGAAATTGAGGATTTCCCAGTATGGGTTGATTGAGATCTCTGCCAGGTTAATATCCGAGGTACTGGCAAATCTGTGCATGGATCTTGAATGAGGTTGTAATAGTAGAATTCTTAACTTTTAAAGGCAGAAGACTCTGCTTAACAAATAATAATCTCTCTGGATTCAAGCCACATGAACGGATTAGAGTAAGTTCAATTTTAAGACAAGCTGGGGCGGAGTGTAGGTTATCCCTAGTAAGCCATCTTAAATACTTATTAATATGGCTGGCCCAAAAATACAATGCGAGGTGAGGGAGACTCAGTCCCCCTTTTAACTTAGGAGCAGTCATTTTGTAATAAGATATCCTCGGGGGTTTATTCTGCCATATAAATTTTGTGATTAGGGATTGTATTTTATTAAACCATGACATAGGAAGCCAAATGTTAAGCATAGAAAGGGGATAAAAAAGCTGGGGGAAAACATTCATTTTAATTAAATTTGTTCTGCCCCACAGTGACATGGGAAGGGATGACAATCTATTGAGATCTTGGGTAATTATGTGGATTAGGGGGTCAAGATTTAACTTGATGACTTGTCCAGAGCATCTGGTTAACTCAATACACAGATATCTCAGTGAATCATATTTCCAACTGAGGCCCAATGCCAGGATATCTGCCTTAAGCACCTTATGATTTAAAGGAAAAACTGTGGTTTTACTAACATTTAATTTGTCGTTCAAGGATCTACTGAACACTTCAATAATGTCTAATATGGGGGGTATGGATACCTTGGGGTTCGCAAGCTGGAGATGCAGGTCATCAGCGTATGCTAAAACTTCACCTCGCACGGGTGAATCAGGATCCCCTGCACCTCTTGACAAACTATAAATTTATAGATTAATGGCTCTAGATAGATTTTAAACAATAGTGGCAATAATGGATACCCTTGTCTGATTCCTGACTGTAATGTGAAAACCTTGGAGATCGCCCCGTTACCCGAAACCCGTGCAGATGGGGAACAATATAAGGACCTGAGCCACTTAATGAATTTGAATGGGAAGCCGAAGGCTTTAAGAGTTAAAAACAAGTAACGGCAATTTATCCTGTCGAACGCCTTCTCGGCGTCCAGCGAAACCAACACGGCTGGATAAGGTGCATCCCTACACACCAAGAAGACGTGCGACAGGGTGTGTATATGATCCAAAGATAACCTTCCCAACATAAAACCAACCTGTTCAGGGCCTATCAGGGTATTTAACACAGTACTGAGATGATTGGCCATCAGCTTAGATAGAATTTTTATGTCTATATTCATAAGAGAGATAGGTCTATAGTTAGTAACCCTGTCAGGGGCCTTGTCTAGTTTTGGTATTAAGACTATTAGAGCTTCAAATAGTGATGAGTCTACCGCTTTCCCCGATAGAATCTGTTGAAATAAGAGGAGAAGCATTAGGATTAACTGGGATTTAAACTTCTTATTAAAGTTAGAGGAGTAACCATCCACCCCCGGAGCTTTATTCACTGGTAAATTCCCCATCACCTCAGAAATTTCCTCTACTGTAATGGGGGCTACTAACCTGTTCCGCTGATCCTTGGACAGTTGGGGTAAATTAGCCTCCATCAAGTAATTGCGTATGGTCTGTTCCAGAGGAGAAGATTGCATAGGACCATATAAATCCTTGTAATAGCTGGTGAATTCCCTTAAAATGTCCTCAGGATGGGTTTTGGAGGAACCATCTAACCTAGAAGTTATCGAGGAAATATATCGGGAAGACTACATTTGTTTAATCCTAAGGCACCCAGCCTTTCCCCTTGGTCAGTATAAGATGCCTGGGTTTTTAACATGGCATACTCTACTTTCTCTCTCTCAACATTTCAGTGTACACTGCCCTTACTTTGATTATTTCCTGTCTAACTGAATCCGGGGATAGTGAGGAAAGGTTCATCTCCAACGCCCTCATTTTAGATAATAACTGGGATAACTTAGAACTAGCCATTTTTTTCCTATGGGTGGCTAAGCTGATTAGGATACCCCTCAAATAGGTTTTAAAAGCAAGCCATAGCATATCCAGTCTCCCCAAGGGGTCGAAATTGTGCTTATAATATCTTTGAATATGTTCTTGAATAAGCTTAACTGAGTCCAGCTCTGACAGCAGTAAGTCTTTCAGATTCCATCTAGACCCCCTATTGGGTAATGAGACTAGTGACAATTGACAGGCAGCTATACAATGATCGGATAGGGGACCTGGTAATATCACTGCATCTATCACCCCCGGTATTAGACAGTGGGATTGGAGGATGTATTCAATTCTGGAGGAAGAATGATGGACAGGGGAAGTATAAGCATACACCCTCTCCTGAGGATGCAACACCCTCCAAATGTCACAGAGATCTATCTGGTCCGTTGGCTCCCTGAGTGCCCTCTGGGCGGGTGATAGCCCCTTTCTCTGTTGACCTGTTTTGTCCACCATGGGGTCGTAAACTAAGTTAAAATCTCCCCAATGATTATGGGCAAAGAAATAAACAGTAATAACACCTGTATTAGCTGAGTGAAAAAGCTTGGTGTACCCTGGTTGGGGACATAAATACTACCCAGCAAGATTTCTTTGTTAAAGAGCAAACCATGCACTAGTAAGTATCTTCCTAGTGGGTCCTTGACCTCTTTAATCATCTTGAAAGGTATCCTTCTATGAATAAGAATCACCACCCCTGCACTCTGAGTTGTACCCCCGCTGTAAAGTATTGACTGAATTGTTGCCTGCGAAGCTGTGAAGCTTCTGGATGTAACAAATGCGACTCTTGCATATGCACAATGTCAATATTCAGAAGTTTTAGGTGTTTTAATACTTGGAATTGTTTGGCTCTTTTCCGGACCCCTTTTATGTTCCAAGAGGCTACAGTAATAGGGTTAGCCATCAATCCCAATTATGAGACAAACCCAGTCAAAATTAACTGTGCCTTTATAACCCGACTGTTCCATGCAGACCCAGGGCTTGTGGAAGTTTGTGCTCAATTCTAATACCCCACCCCCCTCCACAACCACCCTCCATACAATTGTTAAACAAAGCTTATACAGTACCCCCATCCCAACCCAACACGCCCTCCATACCCCCTTACTGTATGGATTCCGTTATGCAGATTATCCTAGGCTTTCCTTTCCCGTCTGACCCCCCATTGCCCAGCCCCTAACAGAATTAACATTCAGCATGTATTTGAACCCCAGTGCAGCTCACACTACTAACAGTAATATTGGTGGTTGAGTAACCTTAAAAATTAAATTACAACATTTAAGGAATCATAGCCCAAACTATTGTCTAAACAACAGGTTTACAGAAAGAGGAGAGAAAAAAGCTTAACAGGAAGCATACTCTCAAAGGTTATACATGGGGAAGAACAAAAAGGTACCAGAACTATAGCTTGGAAAAAACATGAAAAACCCAGATCCCCCAGAATAATAAGCGTTTAACCTTCCCTCATGAACAAATTACTTTCAGGATATACCAAACCGAATTCTATTGAAAAAGTCAATAAAAGTAAAAGTAAGGATTTAGCTCCCTCTTGTGGTGTCTTGTCGTCAGAGCCAGTCTCTCTGCAGGGTCAACACAAATGAACTCGAGATGTGAACTCCTTGAATTGTGGCAGTCCTTCCTGAAAAACGTAATACATGCGCGTTACAAATAAAACTAAAAAGCATCTGGGACTTACTTCCAACCCAATACACTCTTTTGGTGGCCTGTTGGGTTCACCTTGAATCTGATACAATAACACTAGATCTCCTCAAATTGAGGCAGACCATCCTGAAATTCACATCATATGCACGATACAAATTAAACTGAATACCAGCTGGGACTTGCTTCAATCCCAGTACTACCTTTTGCAACATGCAGAGTTCATCCTGCTTTTAAAATGATGACATATGGTCTCTTCGTATGTAGGAGCCCACAAGTAAAAGTTCCTCACTGATCAGGTCTCAAAAACATCCTCATATCTTCAATCAGTAAAAAAACATCCTCCCCTTGAGCACAATATACTGCCAGCATCCCTTCTGATCCTTTAAGCGTGCAGGGAACAAATCCGGAAAGGCCTTCTGCAAGGTCACTTTTGAGATCTCCTTCTCCTTGAATGTCGGCCCAGGCTCCTGAAATAAGAACCTGCAACTGTTCAGGGTACCCCATTTGAAATTTAACTTCAGCAGCAATGAGCTTTGTAATGAGGGAGTGAAACTGTGTTCTTCGCTGCCTTACTGTGGCTGGTAAATCTTGGGTAATGCGAATTCTTTTACCCTCCCATAGCACCTCCTGCATTTCCTTAATTTTCCCCATGAAAAACTGCTTTTCTTGAAAATTCAGAAATTTGAAAATTATGGGTCGGGGATAAGTTCCGGATGCAGGCATTGGCCTCAGGGCTCCATGGGCCCTCTCTATGGTATAAACAGTGCCGAAAGGGGAAGGACTAGCCAATTTCTCAATTAGCTTTTGTATGAAAAGAATGGTGCTCGTCCCTTCCTCCTTCTCCGGTATCCCTATAATAACGACGTTATTTCTGTGACTCCTCCCCTCTAAATCCTCTATTTTCTGCTCTAATTTCTTTAATCTGTGCCGATTATCCACCACTTCACTGTTGGTGTGCTTGTTTTTTTTTCTCCAGGGAGATGAGACAAGACTAGTTATCCGCCATTCTAGTAGAAAGATCCTCTAATGCAGTAGCCATCTGTTTCACTTTACATAGTACAGATCTGAGATCATCCCAAAAAGTTTTGAGTTCTTGCAGGAATAATTCGAGGGTAAGAGGAGTCACATCTGGCATAGGATTGGCAGAGTCCACCCCTGTATTTTGCCTGGCACCACCTGCCGGTTAGGCCCTGGATCTCTTGCTGACTTTTTCCCGGCAAAACTGGAGGGGTGTGTTTAGGCACGGCGAGATGCATTTCGGCATCCATTTCCCCCGAAACAGCTGCAGGGGGGATCACTGTATCTTCTGATGTGCTTAGGGAATGCCAATCTGTTATAAAAACCCAGGGAAAACCCCCGAAACTAGTGCTAGGCGACAGGAGCAGAACCGGGAAGCAGCTACTCGGATCTCAGCATCACGTGATCTGTTATCCCCAGATATATTAATCAGGGCAAATATTTCTCCAGGGGAAAAATGCAATGATTCCTTTAATAATGTCTGTCCAACATAGGCTCGGTCAGGCCTGACTTCTAGGCCTCCCTTGTAACGAATACGCACGGTATTCCGCCAGGGCGCAGCTTCTTTTTTTATTTTGGAGAACAGTTCTGACAATAAAGGTTTCTGGACAGATATAGATTCATGTGTCTCTGCATTACTTTTACTAGAGGCATCTCCCTCTATAGGTGTTTTCCCATCCGAGGAGGCCAGCAAACCAGAACACATCTGGGCTTTAGAACAAGCAGAACTATCCTTATCTGCAATATTGTCCTTCACATCCTTTGTCTGAGGCAATAAACTTATATCCATAATCTTAGTATCATTTGGTTTCCATTCAGGGGTTGCCTGAGAAAGATTTAAGGCAGGGTCCCAGTCAGGGTCAGGAAGCCAGTTCCCTTTGGAGGTTTTTAGCCACCTCGTACTCTGTAAAGCCTTTTAGGGGGTCCAGGAATCACCTGCAAGCGGCAACAACAATGGGGCTATAGGCTGCAAAGGTTTTTGCGTTTTATCTGCTTGACATTGCCCAAGAGGCATTATAAACCACTTAGAAGAATGTCCACAAAAGCCTTTTAAGGAGGACTTATCACCTCCTTTAGAGGAAAAAGAAAAAGTAGTAGCCCCAGTTTGAATTGCTGAGCTAGTTTGATATATTATTCTATCACTTTTAGAATCAAGGCAATCGCTAACAGAAGTCTTAGTGGGGAAACGAAAAACAAAGCCAGAATCACTCATTAGCATTGAGGAATTCTGAATGGCAGCTTCTGACTGCAAATTCCTCTGAATCTGTGAGTAGCCAACTCCTGCTGCATGGCTATCACCCTTGGGCTGGATTTCGCCAGCAGGGGGAAGCGAGTCCTTTACAATGGGCTCTCAGCACACACCCTCCTCGGTGTTCTGAATGCCAGCCCTTGAAGTAATCCACAAAGTATCTTTTGTAGAAAGCAAATGGGGCTGTTGGCACACACTAATCTTGTTAAAACTGCCAGCCCCTAACCAAGTTGTTGAGAAATTTTAAGCTTAGTGGCTATGCTCTGTAGTGACAGCACCTTCCAAAGGCTTGACAGGTACCTCTGCTCCCTGAGCACTCAAGTCTGCATTCTCGCACTTCCCCCATTGTTCCGGGAGTGCATCGGGTGTCACTGGGCACGTTTTTGCACAATTTTCATCAGTTTCCAAGCAGGAAAGTTTCACCTTATTATTTACAACATCCATATCTTTACCAATCAAAGATAAATCCTCTGTAGAAAGAAAAATATCACTCATTTCACCCTCCAAATCCGTAATGATTTGCACAGAATCTTCAGCCTCTTGCATGACGAGAATAGGAGAGGAGGCTCACTCTCCTACCTCCACAGCATCCTGTCAGTCCGGTGACTCATTCCAAGTGGCCGTCTCAATGGCCAAAAGGTCCTCCTACCGAAGAGTAGGGGAATTTCCCCAGTGTCCTGGCCAAAATTTCCCTCATTCACTAAAAATATCACCAACAGCTTAATCTAGTTCAAGGTCAGTTGGCATTCATCTGTATCCCCCTCTCAAGGGTCATGTCTGAAAATAGGCAGGATTTGTCTAGTGCACTTACCCGGTCAACAAAAACTAAAAAAAAATATATATGTATTTTCAATAACATCAGTAGAAGATCATACTTAAAAGAGTGCAAAAGACTAGGTTCATTTACTGCTAATCATCTTAACATCCATACTTTACAACTCCAAAACAATCTGGTTTTACAACCAAGGTCTTTATGCCTTTAAAAGTCTTTTAATCTGGACAGAAAAGCAGTGAATAATTTGATAGAATCTGTTTTACATGTACTGTATCCGAATATTTAAAATGGCTCAAAAACTAGACTACCTCTGAATAAAACTAGTGGCAATCCTAGTTGTAGATCATGACAGTGGATTTATGAGTCACAGAAACAGCCTGTTTTCATGACACACAACAGTGAAACCTCATTAATATTTAGCAAAGTATCCTTTACAAAAATTACTTGCATAATTAATATTACACCCTGCACAATCACCCTCAAAACTTTCACACTTTACTTCCAAAACATTTTTTTTATTTGCAGAAGTTTCTCTTACTTTCCACACTTTTGTTTTTATCGTATAATATTTTATTGACTTTCCCCACTTTTGTGACCACCAAGGCTCATGAAACCATGAGTCTTATCTCTCAAAACTTGATTCTGAATCATGCATGTTGACCAAGTCCTTCTTGAAAACAGACAGTTATGCTCTTGAGTTTTTGCCCAGTCTAACAATTTAAAGTAAATAAATAAATACTTAAAAGGGTATATCTGCAAAGTGGGGTGGAGTCCAACCAATGCATGCATGATTATGTAAATTAGGTAATTCTGCTGTTACTGTGGGTAAACATGGTTTAGGCCAAGAACTGCACAAATTACTACCACATACATGCATGAGCATTGCTCAGCACCATGCACATACATGTGAGTGTGGTTCTACAGTTAAGTCTTCCCCCAAATGCTGCTATCCGTACAACATTCCGTAGACAGTCTCTCTGGTATTCAAGAGGGCATCAACACAATCTCCCATTCACACTGATCTCTGGTACTGTAGTCCATCCCCATGCTTTTGGATATGTCATTAATGATCATACACAGACCTTGGCCCCTTGAATTTATGGCATAGTTGTGCAGCACAGTGGTGACCCACTATCACCAGTGTTTATAGGTGATGTTCGAGGGGCATCACAGAAATACTGTGACTGATAATTATTACATTGCTGCAGATTAGCAATGTGAATGTCATATGGAAACATCGAAACATAGGCAATGCTGGCAGAAAAAGACCGATGGTCCATCTAGTCTGCCTGAGATTCCTTTCCTATCACCTGGACTTAATTGTCATCCAAAGTACTAGCTCTCACTATTCTCCTCCCTGCTACCATTACCCTGAGTAGCCACAATAGCCTTCAGTCTGTCCCAATTATGCTTGAAACCATCTATGGTTTTGGCTCCTACCTCCTCGGCTGGCAGACTGTTCCGAGGTTCCACCACCATCTCCATAAAATAATACTTTCTCATATCCCTCTTTGAACCTTACTCCTTTCATTTTCTACTCATGTCCCCATGACCTCAAAGTTGTGCTTATGCCAAATAACTCATTACAGTTCAGTTTATTTATTACTTTCGGGAATTTGAAGGTATCTGTCATATCACTCCTCTCCTGTCTGGTCTCAAGTTAGTACATGTTTAGTGCCTTGAGCTGATCCTCGTACGATCTGCCCTGCTGGCCATGTTTCACCATGGTCACCCTTTGTTTGACTGCCTCTTATCTGTCCTTATCTTTCCTGAGGTTAGGGCTCCAGAAATGAGCATTGTACACCAAGTGTGGCATGTGACACTCCATAGCATGTCATATACAGTAACTATCAGCTCAAGTCTAGCAGTATAACCTAGAGGTTAATGTAACAAGCTACGAATGAGCTTAGTGTATCCAGCAGACCTGGGTTTGATTCCCACAGCCTTCACTGGTTTACTGTGTAATATTGAGCAAGTCCCTTAATCTCCCTAGTGCTCCTGAGTCACTCCTGAAGAAAGGCATTGTGCCTAGTGGGTCTCACCCACTTACAAAAAGAAGAATTTAAAAAAGTAAACCTTACCCGTTACTGTGCAATTTCATGTACACTTGCACAGAAGTCCTCCAATACCCCAACTAAGCATAGTTCAAAGAGGTTGCAGCCAGTGAACATTCACAAAATTGGATTGTACCTGTTTTATGACAGTTCTTTCCAACTAGGAATTGGGCCACAGTATACTGATAAAATAAGTCATAAAAATCATGTATCTTCATTGGCCACAAATGTCACATACACATGGATTATTCTATTACAAATGCACACAAGAAATAACTTTTTTAGCTACCAACCAACATGGCTAGTGACTGTGAAAAGTCACTGGTTCCACTGACTTTTCCACTGACCCAACTGGTACTCTTCACAAAATGTTACAGGGCCAGATATTTAGAGTTGCACCCAGCAATGGTGCATGTGATGGTGCAGCACAGCTGTGTTGCACTGAAGAAATGCAGGGATATATTCAAAAGAGATGACCAATGGTGCATCTCGTCTGAATATATAAGGAAATGCACACTGCACAAATATGATGCACTGGCACATCTCCCCCAGACAGGGCTGAATACCATGAATGGGAACTGTGCCAACGCAACAGAGTTATGCTGTGTGCAAATTCCTGATAGTCAGCTGGCAGTATGCAAATGGCACCATAATGTATGCAAGGCACAAATGGGACCATTTGTATGTCATTATGGACCCATTTGCTTGAGTTGTACAGGGCTGGCAAGTGAACTGTGCATGGCACCCTGCACAGCATGTGGTGCCACCGGAGGGGGTCTAGTGTCACCCCCCCACCCAGGCCTTAGCTGCAATCACCAATAAAATATAATTTAAAATATTCCATGGTAGTCTAGTGGTACTCCATCCCCATACCCGTGATTGCTATACACAAATGTAGAAAGAATACCTAGTAGTCTAGTGGTACCCCACCCCTTCCATGACTCCGATCACAAGAAAACTATATTTCAAATATCCTTGGTGGACCAGTGGCACCACCACCCCCACACACACACGGGCCCTCTGCCCAGCTCCCCTATCATTGGTGGCAGCAGAGCTACCCACATACTGTCTGGCTGCCAGCGAATGACGCTTTCAGTATCAGCTGTAAGCCCATTGGTTCACACTGTGGATCAATGGCTTGCACTACATACTATGAAGTAGATCGTCAAATATGTGAATGAAGTCTTTCATATATTTGTGACTGACTCTTTCAATGTCACTAGCCCATTGGTCCACAGTGTGGACCAATGGGCTTGCAACTGATACAGTAAGCTATCATTCGGCAGGCAGCCAGGTGGTATTTGGGTGGGTTTGTAGCTGTCCACCTATGACGGGGGGGGGGAGCTGGGTGGGTAGGGGGTCCTGTGTCGGTGGTGGGATGGGTGGTGCCACTGGTCCACCAGGGATATTTGAAAGATAGTTTTCTTATGATCGGGGTTACAAGAGGGGTAGGGGGTACCATTAGACTACCAGGGATATTTGAAAGATATGTTACTTGTGATTGGGATTAAGAGAGGGGTAGGGGGTACCACTAAACTACCAGGGATATCTGAAACATAGTTTTCTTGTGATCGGGCTTACGGGAGGGAGGTGGGTACTACTAGACTGCTAGGTATTATGTCTACATTTAGTTATAGTGATCATGGCTATGGGGAGGGAGGGTACCATTATACCACCAGGGGTTATGTGGATGCTTTCGGATGGTGTTCTGGGGGGAGCAACCCACAGCTGGGGGCTGCTGTGTTGTGCCCTGCACTACAGTGGCCTGCCTGTGGGTGGCTAACATTTGTGCCTTCTTTTTCCAGCTCAACTGTGTGCCCCGGTATATGTTGCATCTCAGGGTTGTGCCAGCAATGTGCAGCACATCCCGGGCTGAATATCAGAACATTCCGCATATGCATAGGCACGCTCCCTGGGGATGCACCTCATACATTATCTTTGTGCCCGGCACATGGGACTTACGCTCCGATGGAGTCAATGCAACAAGTGCAAGATAATGAGCAATCATTCCAGGGGCATGTCCATCATGTGGCACATCTGATATTCAGCTGGGATTCCTGCTGTATTTAGATTCGAGATATTTGAATATGTTACTTGTGATTGGGATTAGAGAGGGTAGGGGTACCACTAAACTACAGGGATATCTGAAACACTAGTTTTCTTGTGATCGGCAGACTTCTGAGAGGGAGGTGGGTACTACTAGACTGCTAGGTATTATGTCTACATTTATAGTGATCATATGGCTATGGGGAGGGAGGTACCATTATACCACCAGGGGTTATGTAGATGCTTTGGGATGGTGTTCTGGGGGGAGCAACCCACAGCTGGGGCTGCTGTGTTGTGCCTGCACCACAGTGGCAGCCTGCCTGTGGGTGGCTAACATTTAATGCCTTCTTTTCCAGCTGTGTGTGCCCGGTATATGTTGCATCTCGGGGGTTGTGCCCTTGTGTGCAGCATCGGGCTGAATATATCAGGAACGTTGCGCCATGAAACACGCTCCTGAAATTACTCATACATTATCTTTGTGCCCGGCACGCGGGACTGCGCTCCACAGAGTCCCAATGCAATAGGTGCAAGATAATGAATGCAGTGCATTCCCAGAGGGCATGTCCATGCATATGTGGCACATCCTGATATTCAGCCTGGGATGAGTGCATAGTCCTGGCACACCCTGAGATGCAACACATACAGGGCACACAGTTGAGCTGGAAAAAGAAGGCACAATATGGCCACCCCACAGACGGGCCGCACTGTGTGCAGGGCACAACAGCAGCCCCCAGCTGCGGGTTGCTCCCCCAGAACACCATCCATGGCACCCAACCCCCTGGCGGTAAAGTGGTACCTCCTCCCCCCCCACATAGCCATGATCACCTGCTAAACATAGACATAATACCTGGCCGGTCTAGCAGTACCACCTCCCTCCCATAAGCCCGATCAGAAGAAACTATGTTCAGATATCCTGGTAGTCTAGTAGTACCCCCACCTCCTGGCAACCCGATGCAAAAACCTCTTTCAAATATCTAATCTAATGGTACCCCTGCCCTCTATAACTCACAAAGAAAACTATCTTTCAAATATCCTGGTGGATCAGTGGCACTACCACCCCCCACCCACAGGATGCCTGCCGCAAGCCTCCACTCATCAGTGGAGCAGCTACAACCCACTGAACACCTGCCGACTGCCTGCCGAATGACAGCTTACAGTAGCCAGATGGGCGCCCATTGGTCCACACTGTGGACCAATGGGCTTACAGCTGATTCTGTAAACTGTCATTCGGCGGTAGCTGGGTGGTATGCAGGTGGGTTTGTAGCTGCCTGCTGATGACAGGGGGGAGCTGGGTCGGCAGGGGGTCCTGTGTGGGTGGAGGGTGCCACTGATCCACCAGGGATATTTGAAAGATAGTTTTCTGTGATTGGGGTTACAGGAGGGGTGGGGGTACCACTAGACTACCAGGTATTCTTTCTATGTTTATGTATAGTGATCGCAGCTACGGGGGGGGGGCAGGGGGGTACCACTAGCCTATCAGGGAATATTTTAAATGGTATTTTACGGGCGATTGCAGTTATGGGCAGTGTGAGGGGTGCACTATATCCCCGCTGGTGGCACCACATGCTGTGCAGGGTGCCACGCGCAGTTCACTGGCCAGCCCTGCACAAGTCATGCAAATAGGGCCATTGTGACATGCGAATGGCCCCATTTGTGCCTTGTATACATTATGGCCCCATTTGCATACTGCTGACTGAACATCAGGAATCTGTGCACAGCATAGCTCTGTTGCGCTGGCACAGTTTCCATTCCTGGTATGCAGCCCTGTCTGGGGGGGGGGGGTGAGTCAGCACATTATATTTGCGCAGTGTGCATTTCCTGATATATTCAGAGGAGATGCACCATTGCTCATCTCTTTTGAATATATCCCTGCATTTCTTCAGCACAACACAGCTGTGCTGCTCCACCACATGTGCCATTGCCAGGCACAACTCTGAATATCTGGCCCCATATCTTTTTCTATACAATCCAGGACTAGACCAGTGGTTCTCAAGCCAAGTCTTGGTGGCCTCAAAGCAACTGAAAGTGCAGCCAACATGACTTACTGGTGGACGCACTCCTTTTTTTTGCTCCCCAAAACCCATACTATACACCAAACCCCTAATATTGTATAACACATTTCTTTTCACTTAGTAAACATTAAGTCATGTCCCAGATGTATTTTCAGTATCTCTGATGTTTTTAAAAGCAAGGAACTATTCACACCATTACCTTTGTAACTGGGTCTCTAAAGAGCTCTATGGCTGCACAAAATGGTGCTGGTGGCCTTATTTGAGCCGCACTGGACTAGACAGTGAAAAAGATTATTAGCCAGATAAAAGATCTGCCATCATTCAGTAGGTGGGACATTTGTAATGTAATATCCATAACTCAAAATGTATCTCTTTAAAAACCTGTAAAAGATAATAAATGTAAGTATACAGTTTCTTACATGATATTACAATGTGAGGGGTACACTATTCAACACATAAGCTATTGCAATTATAGAAATAGTAAATAAAACTGTTATTCATTAGAATCTGCATACCCTCTCATATGCACAAAATGCTATGTGTCATTAGTTCTTTTTGTTTTTTACTGTCCAGCTTCTCACTCAGTATAAATATAAACAATACACAGAATGAACCCAAGTACTACTATCCATATATGGTACATGTATAGTATGGCAACATTTACATACTGTAGATGATAAATGAACAATTTTCCAATCCGTACTTTGCATATGAAAACAGCAGGCTTGAAACCTTGTGCCATAATGGTAGTGTCACGTATCTGTTTTTATAAGCATATCAAAATATTGTAACTATTAACCTAAACTATATATATATATATATATATATAAAGTATATGGTCACTCACTCACTCCTCCTCTCCAAATTGCACATTGGCTGCTCTCTGTAGGTCACCACCTGGTTCGGAAGCCACCTTACAGGGTGCTCCTAGTTTGTGTGCATTGGCCCGGCCTGCTCACCCACCCTGCCTGTCTCTAATGGGGTCCCCCAAGGCTCTATCCTGGGACCCCTCCTCTTCTCCTTATTCATTAACTTCCTTTCAGTGGATAGTCTCTACTGTCACTCAATCTTTTACGCCGATGACCTCGTGCTCTTCTCCAGTGAAAAGTCTCCTACCCTCATCTCTGCTGCCCTCTCACAAAACTACACCACAGCCCACAACTGGTTCTCTGATAACCTCCTTCTGGTTAATGCCAGAAAAACAAAAACAATGTTGTTCAGATCTAAGCCCTTCCTAACGTAATGCAAATCTACCCAACCCCTAATCATCGCGTCCCTTGATGGCCATGCCCTAGAGGATGACAAACATTTCAAATATCTAGGCATTGTGCTTGACCCCTCCCTTTCCTTTACAGAGCACATAAGCTCTCTGGTTCTAAGATTTCACCAAAAACTAGGGGCTGCCTACAGATACTGGCAATACCTCCACCCTGAGGCCCACCATGCCATCATCCAGGGAAACCTGCTACCTGTCCTGGACTACTGCTTTCCCATGTACTCCAGGACCTCTGCATCCACCATGGCAAAGCTATCAGTAGCATACAACAGTGCCTGCCGCTTCTCCCTGCTGGCTCCTTTCCCCACACACCACTGTACACTTTACACTAAACTGGGGTGGCTCCTCCTACAAGCCCGCTTTGACCCTGCACTGTATAGTTTTGTTGATTCTGCCATCTGTATTGTCCAGAAATCCCCTTTTGCTCCCCTTCTCACTGTCCAAATCTTACACTACTGCCTACGCTCCTCCAGTATCCCTTCCCTGAAAATCCCCAGTGTAGCCACGAACATGGGTGCTAGAGCCCTGTCTGTAGCAGCTCCCACACTATGAAACAAGCTGCCTACTGAACTGCGCACCATAAACACTCATCGCCAGTTCAAGACTAGCCTCAAAGACTGGCTCCTGTTGGCATCCGCCTACCACTGCTTTAAGGACTAACCCCCCCCCCCATAGGTTCCAGGGGTGGGGCCAGACAGGTTCTGTTATTTACTGAAACCGTACCACCATGAGCCTTACTTTGCTTTGTTATTTGTTGTCCCTTAACTACTGCCACCATGTATTGCCAAATGTAATAACTGTAACTTTTCACTATGTATTACCTGCTCTTATGTTCTTGTTATTCTGATGTTTCTACACTGTGCCACCTTATGTGGCCCGGATCATGCCTGAAAATGGTCCCTGGGATCAGTGCACCTACCCGGTTAACAAAGTCATAAATAAATTTTTTATATATATATATTGCATGCTTACTTACCAAAAAAAACAATTAACCTAACTTTATACAGCTCATACAACCAAACAGCCTGATTACTATCAGAAAACACCAGGTAAAATTATCAGATTTTATTCTGAACAAAAATATTGCTTAAAAGAATGTTCTGCAGTTTGCATGCATTTGGATAGTTTAATGCAAAACCGTGTCATTACAAAATCCCTTTTGCATCAGATTACACACCTTCATGTTAATGTAGTGATTGTTAAGATAATAAATGTGCAGTATCTTGTGATGCTTAAGTCTTTGGAAGGAAATTCCTTATAAACCTAAAGGTTTTCACCTAGCTGATTGCTCTGGTGGTTTGGTTAAGTATGTATTTTCCCTACTCAATACTTTATTACAGTACACTAAGGTCACATGAAGTACTATGCCCCTGATACCTTTTAGTTTTTTATTCCTGATCCAATTACTACTTTAATGCTTTTTCAGTACCCTCTTAGTGGCTATTTAGGATGTCCTGTCAATTATTGCAGTTAGAGTTATCCATTTTCACAGCTGGAAGATCTCATTGCACATTACTGTAAGTCTCTGTTACATATTCTATTGTATGATGTAACTAAAGAGCACTGTTTGTCAGTACTAATATTCTTTACCAGCATGTCTAATCAGATACCATTCACTACAACTGGTTGTAAATCAGTTTATATTTCTCACATACAAATTTCAGGAGAAAAATGCTTCGCCCCCCACTCCAATCATTAGGTCTTGTTTTAACTTTTTTTCTGTACCAATGTCTCGTTCAGATTTCCTTATAATAATTCTGTATTCCATGGTATTTCGTGATGCACAGCCTCTAGGCTAGACTCAGCTCTGATTCAGCTGCTCAAGATTGGGATGGGAGCTTAGGGTCTAGTCTTTGCAAGGATTGTCAATGCCACATTGAGTGAAGGCCACTACCATGCCCTCTTGAAGAAGGTAGTGGTGAGGCCATTGCCCCGGAAGCCATCATTAATGCAAACTGCCTTGAAAGTAATAGAATGAACTTCAGCCTTTCATTCTTTGCTGAGGTTGTGAAGAAGGTGGCTCACCTAAAGACACTGACATTTTGAGACATTCCAGTCTGGTTCCTGTCTGTATTATAGTATGGAAGTAGCTCTGGTCAAAGTCTGCAATGACCTATACCTAGCAAGGATCTTGATTCTCCATGACCTGTCATTTGCATCAGACACTGTCAATAATAGGGAACCGAACAGATTTTAGGTGTGCACAGGACTTTCAGAATGTTGTACAACTCTCCTGATCATTCATCTTAGAAAGGGCACAGTCAGTCATGACTGGCTCTTGCCAGTTGGGCCTGTTAGCCCTGGATTGTGGTGTGCTGCTGGTGTCTGTCCTACAGTATCTCCTGTGCTGTTTGCAGTGTACATGATTCTTCTGGGAAAGATCAAAATGCAACACAGCACAAGATTTCACATACACATCAGACCCACCTGTATCTGTCCTTTGCACCAGACCAGGGCTTACCCATGACATTGTTAGTGGGATGCTTAGAGGATTAGTTCAGATGGCCACCAGTTGTCCATCACTTAATCCAGGGAAGATGGAGGTACTACTGGTGGAGTCAAATAGCATGCATCAACACTAAGTATGGCTTCAGGTTGCCCTTGTTTGATGTGCTACGCTACAGGTGAAAAAGGACATTCATACTCTGGGAGTAGTTCTCGATGAGCACTTTTCACTTCAGTCTCTGGTGTGTGTGACCATCAAGAGCTGCTTTTAGCATCTGAGGAACATTACTAGGCTTTACCTGTTAATTTGCAAACACTGGTGAATACTTTTTTTCTCCTCAAGGATGGATTACTGCAGTGCACAATAAAAGGGTTTTCCATGTGGCCAAATGCACCACTTGAAGCTGATCCAGAATGTGGCAGAGAGGCTTCTAAACCTCTTTTTCTGCCTTTAAAATGTTTAACAATGTGGGCATTTTAGGGTACACTGTATGAACTTGTATGTTAGCAGGCACCTCTCTCATATGAATTAGCTTTTCACAATTAGACACAGTAGTAATTTTTGATTGTCCTAGATCAAAATTATTCTCTTAATTTGCTTGCTCCCTCTATACATCCCTTAACTTGTGGGGGGGGGGGCATTGTCCCTTATTTTTCTATCTGCTCATTCAGTCTGATGCAACCATGTTTCCTGCAGCAGGATCAGAAGGTGTGAGGCTTTGCAAATAAATGATAAGCAGGGAGCAATGTGTGTTGTCAAGGATGACCTTATGCTTTGTGGAGGCAGGAGCTGTGGATGCGCAAGTGCCACAAGTGTGATGATGTACAAGTTGGCACATACAAGCATTGTGTCAGATATCCCCCCGGACTCTTGTGGGTTTGAGATAGTGCCAGATGATGTGCCTACCACAGTTAGCAGCATATGTGTCCATGAATGGATTGTTTAAGGTAAGTTCAGGAAAGTTATTTTAATTGTTAGATGTGGCAAAAATATTGTAGATCAAAAAGATGAATAAATGATTAAGGTGCAGAAATCTAAATAAATAATATAAAATTGGACACTATCTGCTCCTCCCTATTTCAATATGGTGAAGAGAATCTGTGCTCAGTTCTGAGGCAGAAAGATAAGCAGAGCTGTAACTTTCCTTATTTATTTGAGGGTGGCACCTGGGCACTCACAAGAGCGAAGTTAGATTCATAGATTCTGTCGGCAGATAAGGACTGCCAGGGTCATCCAGTATGCCCATTTACACTAGCTCACAAAGTGACCAGTGACCCATATTAGTCATTGGCTTAGCTTTTTCTTCCTACCACTATTTTGCCTTTATTTCTGTCCCATGCATGTTTAAAACCCACCACCTCCTGGGGCAGGCTATTCCATGCATCCAACCCCCTTACCATGAAGAAGACCATCCTAATATTTCCCCTTATGTGGCCATCCTTCAGTCTCAAGTTGTGTCCTCTTCTCCTGGCACTACTGTTGAGCTGAAATATGTTTTCCCTTTTCCCCTTTTTTTTTTTTTGCCCTTGAGGTACTTGAATGTTTCTATCATGTCACCTCTCTCCCTCCTCTGTTTCAGCATGTGCAAATTTAGGTCCTTCACTCTCTCCTCACATGGCTTGTGATGTAATCTGTTTACCATTTTGGTCGCCCTCCTCTGCACCGTCTCTATTTTTCAATGTCCTTTCGAAGGTGTGGTCTCCAGAACTGTACACAGAATTCAAGGTGAGGTCTCACCAGGGTCTTGTACAATGGAACCATTACCTCCCTCCTTCTGCTTGTGATTCCCTATCCAATACAACCTAACATCCCACTGGTCTTTCCCACCACCTTGGCAGTCTGCCTAGTGGCTTTCAAGTCATCTGTGATTATGACACCCAAGTCTCTCTCTTCCTTAGTTACTGTCAGCAGCCCACCCTCCCCCCATTCTTTAGCATGCTCCAGGGTTCCTGCTCCCCACATGCATGATTTTGCATTTATTTGCATTAAACCTTAGCTGCCATGCCCCTGACCATCTCTCCAACCATTCCAGGTCTCTGCTCATCCTTTCCACCCCCTCTGGGGTATCCACCCTGTTGCAGATCTTGGAGTCATCTGCAAAAAGGCATACCTTTCCCTCCAACCAATTTGCTATGTCATCGATGAAGACATTGAAGATGACTGGCCCTGGTACTGACCCCTGAGGTACCCCAGTGGTCACCTCCCTTTCCTCTGGTTGGGTTCCATTTACCACTACTCTCTGTTTTCTGTCCCTTAACCAGTTGCCAATCCAGTTCACCACTTTGTGTCCCACCCCCAGGCTGCCTAGCTTGTTGACCAGTCTACTGTGTGGGACTTTTTCAAAGACTTTTCTGAAAACAAGGTAGGCAATCTCTACTGCCCCACCCCCTTGGTGTACCGCTTTTGTCACCCAGTCAAATAAATTTATCAGATTTGTTTGACAGGATCATTTTGCAGAGAACCCATGTTGCCTGGGATTCACCAGCCCATTGGTTACCAGGTGTTCCACAATTCTTTCCATGAGGAATGTCTCCATTATCTTCCTGGCTACAGAGGTTAGACTAACTGGCCTGTAAATCTCTGCTACCGCTCTTGAGAAGAGAGACGTTTTCCCTTCTCCAGTCCTCTGGAACCACTCCAGTGTCTAAGGACTCACTATACAGGGCTGCCAAAGGGGCTGCCAGTTCATACCTCACTTCTTTAGGACCCTGGGATGTATGCCATCTGGACCCACGGCTTTGTCAGCCTTTAACTTTGCCAGTTCCTATAGAACCCTTTCCTCTGTGAATAGACTGGTATTTACTTCCCTATCTTTAATTCTCCTGAAGCCCAATTGTGGGCCTTGCCCATCCCCTTCCACTGTGAAGACTGAACAGTAATGTTCATTCAGGATCGCTGCTTTTTCCCTGTCTCCCTCTACTATCTCCCCCCACCCCGGCCCCTCTAAGCTTTGTTATTCCCCCCTTGCCTTCCTTTTCTCACTGATATACTGGAAAATGCTTTGTCCCACCCTTTAACTGACCGAGCTATTCTCTGCTATGTTTGTGCTTTAGCACTCCTTACTGCCTTTCCTGCTTCTCTCTTTCTGGCACTTATGGTACCTCTCCTTGTCCTCCTCACTTTGTGTGTCCTTATATATAGAAACAATAACATTTTACAAGCAGAAAAAGAGAATCAGTCCATCAAGTCTGATTTTATTTTCCAGACATCAGAATTATCATGAACATTGTTATGACCTGAGTAACCTGAATAGGGTTTCCTATATGTTGATTATAAGAACATAAGAATAGTGTTGACAGATGGGAACCATGTGGTCCATCTTGTCTGCCCAAGGTGGCTACACCCCAATTATATTTTTTTCCTAAGTAGCCCACATTGCCTGTCCCAAGTGAGTTTGAATTCCCCTACTGCCTTTGATGCCACCATTTCTGGTAGCATGCTGTTCCATGGGTCTAACACTCTCTCAGTGAAAGAGTACTCTCTAGAGTTGCTTTTAAAATTGTCTCCCACCAGACACAGGTTGTACCCTCTTGTACGCGGCACCCTGTTTTCCTAGAAGAGGTTTTCTTTCAGAGCAGTGTTAATTCCCTTGATGTACTTAAATGTTTTTATCATGTCCCTCCTGTTTCTTCTCTGTTCCAGAGAGAATAAATTAAACTCTTTGAGTCTTGTCTTGTATGGCTCATGATGCAGCCCCTGCACCATCTTTGTGGCCCTTCTCTGCACCATCTCCAGATGGTGGATGTCCTTTTTTAGGTGAGGCCTCCAGAACTGGACACAGAACTCAAGGTATGGCCTCACCAAGGATCTGTAGAGGGACACGATGACTTCCTGCTTTCTGCTCGTAATACTTCTTCCTATGCATCCAAGGATACTGCTTGCCTTCTGCGCTGCTTTTTTGCATTGTTTTCCTACTTTTAAGTTTTGGGTAATGATCATGCCCAGATCCCATTCTATCTTTGTCTCCTCTAATTGATGCCCTTCTAGTACGTACTTTTTTCTTGGGTTCCACTTCCCTAGGTGCACTACTTTACACTTTTTGGAGTTACATTTTAACTGCCAATTTCTGGACCATTTTTCCAGTTTCCTTAGGTCAGCTTCCATACCTAATGCCCCATCTAGTGTATCCACCCTGTTGCAGAACTTTGCATCATCTGCCAACAGGCAAACCTTCCCCTCCAGTTCATCAGTGATTTCACTGATGAATATGTTGAAGAGTACTGGACTCAGCACTAATCCTTGTGGAATGCCACTGGTCACATCTTCCTCCCTTGTTAATGCCCCATTGTCCAAAATTCTCTGGGTCCTATTCTGCAGCCGTTTCTAATTCACCAAGGCACCTAGCTTCACCTGAGCTCTTTCCTTCTAAGATGGCTTGAAAGGCAGAGTAGAGGAATTTACCAGAGCAAGGGAAAAGGATTAAAACTTCTTTTGGCTAAGCACATTTACTGTGTGTTGTTATTTTTATTTTGTACTCACAGGGATTGTTACTGTTTGTTGCTAACATTTTATTGCTTTATTTTTCTCTGATTCAAATTGTTGTTGCTGGGTATACCTTCTGTTGCATTATTACAGGGTGTGCCTACAGGTGTGTGTTAACAGATTACTGCTGTAATCTTCTGATTCAAATTGTCTTTTGCAAGGTATATCTTCTGTTACTGCTTTATTTTTCTCTGTAGCAAAGTGTTTCTTACAGGGTATATCTTCTCTGAAATTATTACAGGTGGAGCTTACATTTTTGTGACTTTTTATCATTGGGCTAAGCAAAATTACTGTTTGACACTTTTATTTTATTCTTGTTTTTTTTTTGTTGAAAAGGTTTGTTGTCTCAGAGATGTTTCAGTCTCCTTCTCACATTGAAGGAGCTAATTGCTTTCGTCCCACAGCTCTTCCAAAGGATTAGGTGTGTATGTGGGGGGTGGAGCTGGCAAACTGTCAGTAATTTCCAACAGAAAGAAGGGTTAAAAGGTCAGGTTAGTTGGAGGTAGAAGACTTGGTTTGCTGGCCAAGGCACCTAGCTTCACCTGAGCTCTTTCCTTCTAAGACGGCTTGAAAGGCAGAGTAGAGAAACTTACCAGAGCAAGGGAAAAGGATTAAGACTTCTTTTGGCTAAGCAGATTTACTGTGTGGTGTTGTTTTTAATTTTTACTCACAGGGATTGCTACTGTTTGTTGCTAACATTTCATTGTTTTATTTTTCTCTGTAGCAAAGTGTTTCTTCTAGCGTATATCTTCTTTGAAATTATTACAGGTGGTGTTTTACAGGTTTTCGGTTTATCTAACATTAGGATAAGCTTTCAGGGCTACTGCATTTGTTGTTGACTGATTGTTTCTGCTCTTACCTCCTTGTTCTTTCATCTGTGGTTCTTCTTTTTCGGCAGGGGAAGGGCCCAGCCACCCACCCCCATCCCCAACCACCCCACACTACACTCCTTTTAGAGGCTACCACAGCTGTGACATTTCCTGTGGCAGAGCAGGAAGGGGCGGATCAGTGGGGCATCCACAAGGTGAGCTCATTTACAGGGGCATTAGTAATTTAATTTGTTATAACAAGTAAAACAAAAACAAAACACAATCAAACCATTACTCGCATTTTTTTTCCTTCTAATTACTCTGACTAGGTTATAAACCCAGCAACCTATCTGGAATGGATATCATTAACTGCAGGTACTGTGGAACAATTTTCAGAAGGACAGTCTTACAGGATTTAGGACACTGTCCTACGTGCTGGCCATTGGAGATCTTAGGGCTCAGCTCCGGGCAGCATGGGCAGAGATTGCATGCCTCAAATTTTATATTCAAGAGGAAATACATTTTAAGAACCACCCGCCATTTCCCCAGCATCCAACAGAAAAACCTTGACCGCAGAGGGTAGTTGGTCCAGGAGGTTGGCAGGTGGTTAGGAGGGGCAAATCGGGTGCCCATCACTCTCTGCTCTCAACATATTACCTCCAAAAATGATATAAACACTACAAACAGGTATCTGCCTCTATCTCTGAAATCAAACAAAGAAGCAGAAGACAGTGCAGAGCAGGACACTGCGGCACAGGAGCTAGCACAACAAAACTCACCCAAATCAGGAACCAAAACAAAAAAAGCAAAAAGGAAATCCAAAAAACTTCTTATCATAGGAGACTCCATGATTCAGGGAGTTGATACCCATCTCCAGCCAGGGGTAATGGTCAGATGTCTCCCAGGTACATCAGCATGGAGAGACACTGACCGCATTATAAAATTGTTCACAAAGCAGGAAAACATTGATGTCCTAGTACACACAGGGACTAATGATCTCGCCAGCTGGTCAGTTGTGGAGACCAAGGAACACCTGACCAGGCTGGGTGACAAACTATCATCCATTTCGTCCGGCATCTCCTTCTCTGAGATCCTGCCAGTCTGGGAGAGGGGTGCAGATGGACGGAAGGTCAGAGAAGGGGAGATAGGGGAGCTAAACATGTGGCTCAAGGGCTGGTGCCAGGAAAAAGGACACAGACTTGTAGGGAACTGGCAACAGTTCTGGGAGCGAAAGTTCTTTAAATTTGATGGACTGCATCTGACTAAGGAGGGAGTCAGTGCATTGGGGAAGAAGTTTGGCGTCTTTGCAGAATATTTAAACTAGCAAATGGGGAGGGTGCAGCACCCATACTTGAATGGGAAGAACACCTCCCCTCATCTAGTGGTCAAACAGGAATTCAGCATGTTTGCAGTTCATTTGCATCACCAGGTAAGAAAAAGGTTTGTCTCCCCATACGGCGACAGGGTAATGCAAACCTCACCCAACAACTAACACACCGAAATCTGGCCAATGGAAAATCATGAACACAAATGCTCACAGCCTGGGAAATAAGATCCCAGACCTGCAGGCAATAATGTCAGAGGCTAAACTAGACATAGTAGCAATTAGTGAGACGTGGTTTACCAGTAACCACACTTGGGAGACTTCAGTACCTGACTATGTATTGTTCAGAAGAGACCGAGGTGCAAAGGGGGAGGTGGCCTGTATGTCAATGAAAATATCAAAGCTACAGAAATTAAAATACACATAAGGAGCCAGAAGAACTGTGGGTCACCCTGGAAACAGGAAATGGGACAGCCATATGAACTGGGGTTGTCTACAGGCCCCAGACCAGGGGAGGACATAGACACATTACTGTTAGAAGATATACAAAACATGACAGCTAAAGGGAGGTTCTGATAATGGGAGACTTCAACATGCCAGATACAGATTGGTCAATACCAGCAGGAACATCTGCAGAACTAGACACATAGTGGATTCCCTGCAGGGGGAGGGCCTCAAACAACTGGTACAACAACCCACAAGAGACAGGGCTATCCTAGATCTAATACTGACTAACAGGGAAGGGATCACAGATCTCCAGGTAGAAGGTCACCTGGGGGCCAGTGACCATCACATGGTATGGTTCAATTGGCTACTACATCTAAATCATCCCATTCCAAGGCAAAAATATGGGACTTCAGAGGAGCTGACTTTGATAAGATGGCCAACAGAGTTAAGCTAGCCCTGGCAAAAAGAAACACAGGTGAGGGGGTACAGGCAAAGTGGGCAAGCATTAAGGATGCAATACTTGAAGCAACATCCCATTGTGTTAGACAGAAAAGGAAGTGCAAAGAAGAGGAAACCACTTTGGTTCTCAAATACAGTAGCAGAAAAGGTCAGAGCCAAAGGCGACCTTCAGGAAATATAAGGAACACAAGCGGGATGAAGATAGGGAGGCATACCAAACTGCTCTAAGGGAAGCAGGGAAGGCAATAAGGCAGGCAAAGTCCCAAACTGAGAAAACACTAGCATGAACAGTAAAGAAGGTGACAAGACTTTCTATAGATACATTAGTGAAAGGAGAAAGTCCAGAGGGGGTATTGCTAAGCTTAATGGAGAAAAGGGAGCATGTGAGGAGGAGGACCATGTAAAAGCATGTATCCTAAATAGATACTTTTGCTCAGTATTTACTGAAGAGAAGGTAGGGCAGCCCACAGCTCAGCACCATGGACACAGAGGGAGGGAGGTGAGCACTACTCCCTTCACAAAGAAAGGGTCCTACAAGAGCTTGCTAAGCTCAGGGTAGATAAGGCAATGGGACCTGATGGCATACATCCCAGGGTACTTGGAGAGCTAAAGGTGGAACTAGCAGAGCCATTAGCAGAACTGTTTAGTGAGTCTCTGAGCACAGGAGAGGTCCCAGAAGACTGGAGAAGGGCTCATGTGATCCCACTCCACAAGAGTGGTAGCAGGGAGGAGGCAGGGAACTACAGACCAATCAGTCTTCCCTCAGTAGTGGGCAAGATTATGGAGGCACTCCTTAAGGAAAGGATAGTGCAACACCTGGAATCCATAGGGGCACAGGATCCAAGATAGCATGGGTTTACAAAAGGAAGGTCCTGTCAAACTAAATTTATAGATTTCTTTGATTGAGTAACCAGAGTGGTGGACCAAGGGGGAGCAGTTGATGTCACCTACCTTGACTTCAGCAAAGCTTTTGACACTGTTCCACATAGAAGATTGATAAATAAGTTGGGTAGGCGCGGGGTGGGTCAGAAGTTGGTCAACTGGGTGGCAAACTGGTTGACGGGCAGAAAACAGAGAGTGATGGTAAATGGTATACAGTCAGAAGAGATGCAAGTCACAAGTGGGGTACCTCAGGGATCAGTCTTAGGGCCAGTCCTCTTCAACATCTTCATTAGTGACCTTGCAGATGGACTAGAGGGTAAGGCTTTGTCTGTTTGCAGATGACACCAAGATCTGCAACACAGTAGATGATCCAGATGGGTGGGCAGAATGAGAAGAGATCTGGATAAACTAGTAAAATGGTCAGAAGGAGGGCAACTGGGATTTAATGCAAAGAAATGCAAGATCATGCACATAGGGAAGAGAAACCCTGAAGCCACCTATAGGCTGGGAGGGGAGTTGCTAGCAGTCAGAAAGTAAGAAAGAGACTTGGGCATCATCATCACTGATGACCTGAAATCATCCAAGCAGACCTCTAAAGCAGTAGGTAAGGCTAGGGGGGGTGTTAGGGTGTATTAGTAGGGGTATCACAAGTCGGAAGAGGAAGGTAATAATCCCTCTTTACAAGACACTGGTTAGGCCCCATCTGGAGTACTGTAGGCCACACCTTCACAAGGACATTAACCAAATTGAGGCAGTCCAGAGAAGGGCAACCAAAATGGTGCAGGGACTGCATCAGAAGACATATGAGGACAGATTAACAGAGCTCAATATATACTCTTGAGCAAAGGAGGAGAGAGGTGATATGATCGAGGCATTCAAACACCTAAGGACATTAACAAGGTGAAAGAGTCTAACATGTTTAAATATAAGAAAATAGCAGGACAAGAGGACACAGCATGATATTGGGGGGGCCGATTAAGGGGAATGTGGAAATTCTTTTCACAGGAAAGGGTGGTGGATGCATGGAATGGCCTACCTCAAGAAGTGGTGGCTGTGAATACAGTGCAGGGCTTCAAACAGGCATGGGATAGGCATAAGGAGCAATACAAATGAGTATGAATAGATAGGTCACTGACAGAGCAAAGGCCGATGGCACATTTATAAGGTAAAAAAAGAAATGGGCAGACTGGATGGGCCTTGCGGTCCTTATCTGCTGTCAACTTCTATGTTTCTATGTTTCTATGTATTTTCTGTTTGACTCCTGTGTGTTCTAGTTTGTTAGCAAGTCTTCTATGGGGAATGGTGTTAAAGGCCTTGCTGAAGTCTAGGTACACAACATCCACCGCCTTACCCTGGTCCACTCTTCTGGTAACCCAATCAAATAAATCAACCATGTTTATTTGGCACGCATGCCCTGCTGTGAAGCCATGCCGTTTGGGGTTGAGTTTTTCAGTTTTCATTAGGTAGTCAACTGTTCTCTCCTTTAGTAATGTCTCCATAATTTTTCCCACTATAGAGATCAGGCTGACTGGGTGGTAATTTGCTGCCTCTTCCTTGCTTCCACCTTTCTGCAAGGTGCAACTGTTGCCCTTTTCCAGTCTTGAGGTACTCTACTGCTTTCCAGAGAT
The DNA here is from genome assembly GCA_016271365.2 of Neoceratodus forsteri. Taxonomy (NCBI): domain Eukaryota; kingdom Metazoa; phylum Chordata; order Ceratodontiformes; family Ceratodontidae; genus Neoceratodus; species Neoceratodus forsteri. Next base: position 1,262,157,949 of record CM057449.1, on the reverse strand, counting down.
AGACTGAACAGCTCAGCTAGTGGTGCAGCTATTTTTTCCCAAAGCTCTTTTAGTATTCTGGGGTGAATACCATCTGGCCCCATGGCTTTATCCACCTTAAGTTTGCTTAGCTCTTCTAAGACCCTCTCTTTTGTGAAGGGGCTTGTGTCTGCCCCTCCACTATCCTGCTCTGTCTTACTTAGTGTAGGTCCTTTGCAAATACCTTCTATTGTGAAGACTGAGCAGAAGAATTTGTTTAACAACTCTGCTTTGTTTTCATCTTTCTCTAACAGCTGGCCCTCCCTTGTTGCAAGTCAGACTATTTCACCTTCACTCTTCCTTTTATTCTCTTATGTATCTATAGAAAGTTTTATCTCCCTTCTTAACCCCCTGTGCTATTCTTTCCTCTGTTTGGGCTTTGGCTATCCAAATTGCTTTTCCTGCCTCGTTGAGTTTGTTCCTATATTGCTCCCTGTCCATTTATCCTTTTGTTTCCTTGTACTGATTAAAATCCCTCTTTTTTCCTTGATTTTGGTTACTACCTCTAAGGAGAACCAGAGAGGGTTCTTCTTTTTCTTGGCTTTGATGATTTGTCTTGTGCATTGCTTAGTGACTGTATTTAAGGCATTCTTTAAGTTCTCCCAGCAGTGTTCTGCATGTTCTGCATCCCCGTTACTGGTGTCAAGCATGGTCTTGTTCCTGGATTTTATTTCAGGAAAGTTTGCTTTATGAAATCAAGCACTGTATCATGATTTTTGTGTGACTTTTACATCCTCTTTATTTACTGATAACCAGATTGACCTGTGGTCGCTGGTTCTCAGACTGATGCACACAAGAATGTTTGAAATTCTGTTGCTTTTTGTGAGCACCATGTCCAGGCTTGCTTTGTCTCTGAGGGGTGAGTATACCAGCTGATTCAGACCTGCCTCCCACAGTGTGAACATGAATTCACTGCTCTGCTCTGTGGCTGCTGTGTATGAGGTCCAATCCACATCTGGAGGATTGAAGTCCCCAACAAGCAGCAACTCATCCCATCCACCATCACTGAGATGGCTTCCAGGAGCTTTTGTCAATTTCAGTTTCCTGGGTTGGGGGTCTGTAGATAACTCCCACCCAGAGTGGGAACTTTTCCCCTGCTCCCAGGATAACCCATAGGGCCTCTGCCTCACTGTGCTTCCCCTGGAACTCTATTGCACAGATTCCCTCCCTTACATACAAAGCCACCCCCCTCCTTTCTTTCCCTCCCGGTCTTTTGTGAAGAGTGTGTAACTTGGGATAGTAGCATCCCAAGTGTGGTTAGTGGTGAACCAAGTTTCTGTAACTGTGACCAGTCCAGTTGTGCCTCTGCCTCCAAGGCTATGAGTTCAGGGATTTTGTTTGGTAGACTATGAGCACTGATGCACACAGAGCCTTCCACCCCCTGTAGTCCTTTTGCTGTGTACTATTTCCTTGTGCTGATCCAATTTTTCATGTCTTAATTGCCTTATGCCTCTCCCTAGTGGGTATTATATTTGATAACACATGAAAACATTTTTAAGGAACTAGCATGGCCAGCACATTACCTGTAAAGGGAAATGAGTAATTCTGAAAGAATAATATCAGTGGCAAAGGTTGCTATTCGCTGTGCTCTTTGAACAGAAACAAAGACTGCAAAGCTGACTAACTGGGTAGTAACATGTCTAATTGAACAATGTTTTGTAATTTACAGATGATAAGCAACAGAATACAAAAAGACTTAAGTGATATGTAAAGTGCAATATGGGTTTTTAATAAACATTAGCACAGGTCCCATGTTTTGAAATAAGACTATCTGAGCTGTACAATATGTTACTATTCTTTGGGAACTGTCACTACTCAGCAGTACTATGCAGTGTGAGTCCCCATTCATTTACGGTAGAAGTGGCAGGGCAAAGCATCCAAGAATAGACGATGATCGAAGAAATGGCCAGATGCGAATCCATAAGAAAGAAGCTTCCAGCTGGCTGACATGGCATCATGAAGGTGTACAGTAGAATGTGTGAATCTCCAGGCCCAAGCTGGGAGAAGCAGAAGTAGAGCAAGTAGATAAACCTCCCAGTCTGATGGGCGAAGGCAGGTCGTAGAAGCAGGAGATTAGTAGAGAAATGTCCCATCCCGATGGGCGAAGGCAGGTTGTAGAAGCAGGTGATTATGGTGCAATAAAGATATGAACAAAGGACCTCCGGCCCATTGGGGCACAGGTCTGACTAAATGCGATGGCCAACCTCCAGTCTCACAGGGCGAGACAGGTTGCAAAGCAGAGGTAGGTAATGGGATTGAAATGTCGAACTGCATGCAAATGCAGAAAGCAGAAAAATAGTGAGGAATAAGGTGTAAATGGTATTGTAACAGCAGCAGTATCCTGAGTCAGGTTAGTGCAAAGTAGCATGGTAACTGTAAGGCAGACATAGGAAAGTAGAACGATGCTGTAGAAGAGACCGTGGTGGAAGAGTTGGTGACTTGTCATGGCAAGGAGCATCCTGAATCTGGTAGTCGATGATTGAGGCAAAGGTGCGATCAAGGAAGATGATATGGAATAAGGTCAGCAGAAAGGGACCAGAGGCGTTGAACTCGGTGAACTGTGGTCAGGATCAAATAGCCATAGCGCAGTGCAGGCATGCATGGTTGTTATGCCGAATGGAACAGCCAGAAGCACACTTAGGGAAATGGCTTGAGGAATCATGCACAAGCCATAGGGAATAACCGATGGAGGCTAAGGCAGTTAAAGAGTGGTGTAGGAGCCGAGGAGCCATAGGGCACTGGGTTAGCCATGAAGGGGAAGAATCACACCACCCGATTCCCCAGCGCCGAGTTCTAGCATTAGCCTGCAATTCATAAGAAAGGCCAGAAGGTGGCGCAATGCCCAATGTAAACAGAACATGTCCACAGAAAGTGGACCCCATGAAGGTAGGGACAAGGAAGGGGTCCATCAATGGAGTGCAGAATTTAAACAATTCGTATATCCATAAAGTAGCAACTTAATGAAGAACCAGTAAACGAGCAGGTGAAGGTAATGTTGAGCTAATTCAGAGCTCCAGCACTGGTCAGAACAGGTGAGAGGCATGGGATGGATAATCTAGCACGTAAGGTTAGCATTTTTGTAAAGGCTGAGAAGGAAGTGCAGTGGCTCCGAGCTGACATGCTACGCACCATACCAGTAGCCAATATGGACAGTAGAGAAAATAAATACTAAATCCAAATAAACTTTGTACAGTTAAACACTATGGTTTGCACAGTGAGCTGAGCTAGCATGTCCATGTTTGTGGATGTGTCCCTCACTCTGAGGGTCTGAGTCTCCCTCTCATCTCTCATTTTGAGCGTCCAAAATTTCCATGTCCCTTATTTCAGAGATAAAGGTTGATAGGTATGAGTACAAATGAGCCATGTAAGAGGGTGCGCGCAGGTCGCACAGTGTAAAGTGTGAGTGCAAGGTGACCCGAAGCAGTGTAGTGGATAGCAGACAGTCGCAGAAGTAGGAGAAGCAAGGAGCTTCTTGGTTGCGAGCGGATGATCCAATCTGGTGGCCAGTTGAGTAGGAAGCAGCTGAAGGTTAGGCAGCAGAGGTTCTACTGCCAAGGATCAGGTAGTCGGCATGGCGGCGGGTTTACGGGAAACCCCAGTGTGGTGGAGAAACAGAGAGAAATGCAATCCAGTATGGTAATGAGCGAAAGCCACGATGAACTAGGCATGGAGCCGGGCTGCTCGAAAGGGAGAGACAGCAATGCAAGGATGAGAACAGGAGAAAACAGATGCAGGCAAGAACGAACAGGCAGCAGGCAGAAAGGAGCTAGACTCCCAAAGAAACAAATAACAGGGAAAGAGAATAAACAGAGGGATGGGGGCCAGAAAACGATACAAATGGGGGGGGGCAGAAACAGGCAAAGGGAGCAGCCACGGAACAACAATGATGCAACAGTGAGTGCAACTCACTCTAAGCAGAGCGAGAGTCTGCTGCTTGATTTAAATACGATGTGGGGGAGGAGCTCTTCCCCCACATAACCACGGGCTTGTGCCCTTCAATTGGAGTGAGAAAATTTCTCCTTGAATTGTTTTTGCTGCAGTCTTTTTATAAATAAAATGCAGAAATTCTGAGCAAAATGGTGCTCTCAATGAATTCTTTATGCATGAGGTTGGTGTTTTTAGTTGTTCCAGTTCATTTATTTAGTATTGGGGCAGGTGGCCCCTGCCTCATGGGACCGACAGAATGAGAGTTTGCTATGTCCTACAGCTATCAGGAACTTTTTAGGATGTTTCTTTATTGAAACTGATCTGGGAATCCTTGAGATGAGTGGAGGATGGCTGGGATACTGATGGCACTTTAGTGCCGATATGCTGTCTTTGCTTTACCAAAGGTATGCTAACATTGCCATGGTGGTCTGGTTGTTGGTGATTATTGCTTGGGTGACTCTGAAGTTACTACACTCAGTGGAGCCATTTTCTGTTTGTCTTTACAGGTGTACCTGCTTCTTGGGTTGTGAAAGAGACCAGTGGAGGGAATGTTCCAAAATTCGGGGAAATAGTTGAGCAGAGATTTTCCTTGCCAGACTTCTTGTTGGATTTATAAGGAAGCTATTTTATTGACACACAGAGACTGTCCTAGGGTTCAACTTCACCAAAGTGGTAGTTTCTTTTTTTCTTTGGAGTTCAGATTTCCTGATGTGTGCACTTTACCTCCTTTGTTAGAATACAGTATATATTATACCTTTAATCTTCCAAGCACTAAAGTGTTTTACTTTTTAAGCGGCAGATTTTAACATAAGCCATGAGTCACTGAATGAGAACTAGATGTGGAGCCAATTGTTATGCTGTGAATATTTTTTTTTTGTTGCCTGATAGATATTGGAAGGTCTGGTTCATCCTCCTGAACAATGACTCTTCTATTTTACCTGATTTTTGCTAAAATATATACAGAAGGATTTGGAATCATGAAATATTGTGCCAGTTATGTTATTAAAGGCTAAATACAAGTGAAAGGTTTACTGGAATCTGTACTATGGAAAAATGTATAATTATGGCATGGCTGTTGTTTGGGGAACTTGTAAATCAAGTATCTTGAACATATAGACAATAAGGAACCATACTGTATGGAGAATGGAGAATTCAAGATTAAAAAAAAAATGGATGCAATCATTTTATCAGGTTTCTATGAAATGCACACACAATTGTATGTCTGTATGTTTTGTAAAGGCAGTTGACAAATAAATACACTCTTCTGAACTTTGAACTATACTGTAAGGAAATATTATTTTCTGCATGTACTGTAGAACCACTGCCTGAAGAAGTGGGCTGCGGTTCCCACAAAATCTTGTTTTCTTTTTTTTGTTTGTTTTTTTCTTAAGTGGGCAGTTGAATTCTGAGCAATAAAGACAATTGTTTTAAATTGTTTGGTTTTCCCCAAATTCCACACTCCTAAACAATTTTTTTTTATTATTATAGAGTCAGGAGTATATTACTATATACACTTATTTACTTTACTTAGAAGTCGGAATCCCACCACAGTTAAGGGATTTTGTCTATGGTAATTTGATGCCTTTAATAAATTATGGACAGTATCATTTTTTTAATTTTCCATTTGCCTATGACATTTGTGTATAGCACTTGTATTTCAGAAATGAAATAATTATCATAAATAAAATGTTCAAAAAAAAAACATTTCTTGGTGAGTGACAGGCTTAGTTCCCGTGATGGCTGGGTTCACTCTAATGTCTTTTGCACTAAAGTTTTACTCTGCCACCATCAAGGGACAAAACATCAGCAGCCTGGAGTAACAGACGTGCCTCTCTGGTCTGTTGCTTGTATGCTACTTTAAGATGTGCACATCCTGTGGGGTATGACTCGCTTGCATAAAGGTTTCCCAGTGGTGATCCAGAACTTTTCTCCTCTGCTGTACTAGGCTGCCTTTGGTAGTTGTGCCTTCAGTTAATGGAATTTACTACCTAGAGTATGGAATTCAGTCCACAGGCAAAAACATTAAAGGATCCTCCATGTCCTTTGCTGGAGAGCATATTGCTGTAAAAACAGATCCCGTTTGACATGGTATCGCTTGAGCATATTAATATGATGGAATTGGTGCTTGTCGGTTCAGCCTGGCAGGTCAGGCACACAATTCATATCATCCAGTGTGTGAGTCACAACAAAATGATCCTCACATGCTGCTTGCAATTTGTTGTGTCTCACTTGAATCAGTACCATTACTCTCTGCCTAACTTGATATGCTTGCACCCCGACCATGCCAAATTATCTGCTTGTTCTGGGTTCCCAGGAGATTCTCTTGTTCAAAGTCCATGCCTATCTCTAGCAGAAGTTCAGCACATACAGTACTTCATAGTGCTCTCCTCACTTGTGAGGGACTTCCAGTGCATTCCTCCCTGACTAAATCCAGAGGACCTCTTACCCTATATGCTAAAAGTAGCTCAGAGGACAAGAATCCTGCAGATTTCTGTGACACCTCCATGTAGGCATTTCTTTCCGTCTCAGAGGTGTTTGCAGGCAAAGAAGAGAAGCATACATTTTAGTACAGAGTTAAAATGTTCACACAAGCTATTGCTCTGTGGATGGTGTGGCAAAGGGGGTATTTTCAAAGAGATCCCCCCAGGATGTGCCTGCTGCTATTTTCAAAGCAGAAGTGTGTCCAAACCTCCTAGACCCTCTATTGGATGACTTACCTGCACTCAAAGTTTGTGTCCAAAAACAGACACAATTGTGTCCAGAAATGTACGTAATTGCATTTACTTCCATTTTTTGCCACAGATTGTCACTTTCAATCATAAATGGATGCAACTTCTGAAAATAACAGCAGGGCTACCTAGACACAAGAAAATGGATGTAGACCCAGATGCAGGATGCATCTGTGTCTGTAATCAACCCTTTGAAAATCCTCCCCCCAAAGTCTTTAGCTGTTTCACCTTGCACTTCTCCCACAAGGTAGTTATGAGCATGAACACGAAGTTTGTGTCACTGTCTGATAAAATTTCCTTGGAGAACCCCAGTTAATAAAATATCCCCAGAAGTTCATCTGCCACTTTTTCAGCTACCACAGAAGACGTGCCACAGGGTATCTAGTTGCAAAATCTATAACAACCAAAATAAATATTTTCCCCATCTGGCTGGAGTTGCTTAAGGGCCCTACAGTATCAATAGCCACCCATTTAAGTGGCTCATCTATGACTGGCAATGGCTCAAGGAGAGATGTTGCCTTATCTGCTGCCTTTTCTGTCTTCTAGCAATACTGAGCCCTTTTGGAAAGAAGGTAGACCAGTAAAATTTTCACAAAAGCTGACTCTGGGGCCTGTTGGCCTCTAGATGCCCAGCAGTTGGAACGTCATGAGCCAACTTTAGCATCTTCCTCTAGTACTTTTGTAGCACAATGACTGTACTGTATCTATGGGAATATTTGCCCTTTCTGCTCCAGTTTTTTTCAAAACAATGCCTCACCAACAATCTGTCCTGCATCTTAAGGTATCTGGTTTGTGGTGATGTCTCACTGCTATTATGGGCCTCAGCTAACTCCCAGCTTTTACTTGGACTTTGATAATTCTGCTTAGCTTGCATTATAGGAACATAGAAACAGAATCTGACAGCAGATAAGGGCCACTTGATCCACCCAGTCTGCCCAGTTTTGTTTTTCTACCACCATTTTTGTTGCAGACCCATGTGATCTGAAGTGCTGTCCCTCTCCCAACCCGTCCCTTACCCATATGATTCCCTTGTGCCTATTCCTGGCATTTTTTAACCCCACCACTGTTTTCACCCCCACTACCTCCACTGGAAGGCTGTTCTAGGAATCCACTACCTTTTATGTGAAGAAAAACTTCCTCACACCTCTCCTCAATTTACACCCTTCCAGCTTCATAGCATTCCCCTTGTTCTAGAGCACTTTTTTTCTGAAAACTACTCCCCTCCTTACCTTATTAACCCCCTTGAGATACTTAAACGTCTCAATCATATCACCCCTCTCCCTCTTCTCTTCCAGGGTGTACATACTGAGCTACTTTAGCCTCTCCCTGTAGGGCTCTTTATGCACACTCTGCACCATTTTGGTAGCCCTCCTCTGGACCACCTCCACTCTGTCCATGTCCTTCTTGAGATGCGGTCTCCAGAATGGGAAACAGTACTCAAGGCGGGGTCTTACTAGCAATCTATATAGAGGAAACACCACTTCCCTTCTTCTGCTGGTGACACCCATTTCTATGCACCCCAGCATCCTACTAGCCCTCCTAACTGCCTTATCACACTGCCTGGTTCTCTTTAGGTCAACTGATATGATTACCCCAGGTCTCTTTCCTGCTTGGTCAGTGTCAGTATTACTCCACTCATTCTGTACTCTGCCCCAGGGTTTGTACGGCCTAAGTGCATTATTTTGCACTTTTTTGCATTAAAACCCAGCTGCCATACCCTTGACCACTCTTCCAGTTTTTTTCAGATCTCTGCTGATCCTTTCCACCCCCACCCTCCCGGAGTGTCTGTTGCATGTCTTAGTGTCATCTGCAAAGAGGCAGACTTTCCCTTGCAGCTCCTCTGCTATGTCACTAATTAAGACATTAAAGATGATCATTCCCAGCACTGAACCTGAGGTACCCCACTGGTCACCCTCCACTCCTCAGAGCAAACTCCATTTACCATTACCCTCTGTCTTCTATCCCCTGACCAGTTTCTTACCCTGGATACCAACGTGTTGCCTACCCCCAAGCTACCCAGCTTGCTTACCAGTCTCCAATGTGGAATGGAGTTGAAAGCCTTGCTGAAATCCAGGTAGGCCACATCCACCACTCCACCCTGATCTAACTCTTTGGTTACTTAGTCAAAGAAATCTCAAATTTGTTTGGCATGACCTCCCCCTGTGAATCCAAACAGCCTCGGATTCTGTAACCCATTGGGTTCAAGATATTCCATAACCCTTTCCTTTGGTAGCATTTTCATTAACTTACTCACCATCACTGTCAGGCTGACAGGCCTAAAATTGTCCAACTCTTTCCTGTTACCTGTTTTGTGAAATGGGACTACATCCGCCCTTCTCCAGTCCTCCAGGACCACTCCAGTCTCCAGTGGTCTGTTAAACAGGTCTGTCAGAGATGCAGCTAATACCTCCCTGAGCTCCCTTAGCACCTCTGGATGCACCTCGTCTGGCCCCATAGTTTTGCCCATCTTCAGGTCGGCAAATGCTTTCCAGACTCTCTCCTCAGAAAAAGGACTAGTGTGCACTTTCCTCCCATAAAAGCTCCTTATCCTTTTTTTGTGGTCCCTTCCCTTCCCCTTCCACTGTGAACACTTTGCAGAAATATTTGTTCAAGATATCTGCCTTTTCTTGACCCCCTCTGTACAGTCTCCCCTTCCTCATTAACCTTACATTCACTGACCTACGCAGCCAGTATAGTGTTATGCTTGTGTAACTGTGTTAGTTTTGGTTGTGGCCATTCGCACTGTCTATTCCAGAGGAATTACCACCCTGTAGGGGTACGAGGCAAGGAACTCTCAGAGAGGGTTCTGTCCCTAGAGGTGCCACGGGACAGTTCCCGTGGCTAAAGGTACCTTAGGAATCCTCCTAAGGAGAGTGCGCTGCCATTGGAGGAGGAGGGGAGGATGGTGGGGGTAAAGACAAAATGCTTCACAGTGAGGCTGAGAGAAACTGCTTAAATAACTCAGGAAGTGGGAGTGGCTGGCTGCTTGGCCATTGAAATACAGGCAAGCCTTTCAATTCACTGACCTATGCAGTCAGTATAGTGTTATGCTTGTGTAACTGTTAGTTTTGGTTGTGGTCATTCGCACTCTCTATTCCAGAGGAATTACCACCTTGTAGGGGTAGGAAGCAAGGAACTCTTGGAGAGGGTTCTGCCCCTAGAGGTGCCACAGGATGGTTCCCATGGCTAAAGGTACCTTATGAATCCCCAAAAGAAATGTAGTATCATCCCCAAAGGAGGCAACATGATGCACATGAGCAAGCAGTAACAGTGACGTAGAAGCAGTGACTGCAACATAGTAGTAGAGAAGCATAGTGATGGCTTGCATTGAGAGAAGGGGATCCCCTAAGGAGAGAGGAAATGGCAGGACATCCTCCACCTCCATCCAACAATGGAACCTACCTAAGGAAACCAGGGGAAACAACTATGTTAACTAAGTGTTATGACCTGAGGCAAAAGAGGAGAGAAAAAAAACCCTTTGAGGAGGATATCTCTGGGGATCCAAGGCCTAGGTCACCTTCCCTCCGGGCTTGGGAAAATGTATTTATTGACGGCTCTGCAGTTGCAGTTTGGAAAACCCAATCAAAGGGAGGTAGAAAATATTCCAATTTAGAGGAAGGCTCTCACTCAAACCCTCTAGTGGGAACATCTTGGAAGGTTGCGAGAAAACTCTGCAACAATATGAGTATCCAAGGAGGAGGAGGAGAGCAACAACCGCTGAGGCACTCACCTGGCCTACCCACCCTAAATCAAACCAGGTGAACCAGAGGCAGTCGTGGGGAGAATGCGGTGAATGTGCCTTGCTAGGGAAACCACTAAAGTCAATGGCCAACCATTATAGTGGAACACTAGTGCCAAAGGAGATCGTTGTAACCACCCTTCACTGCTAGTCTTAAATTCTACACCAGGAGCTGCTGTTGTGTAGCAGACAGCTAAAGCCAAGCCCGAGGCGAGGACATTCCCAGCTATGGGCCAGGTGAGAAGGATCCCGCCCCAAGTTGGACATGCTCGATGATGTGGAATAAATGCAGAGCGAGACAGTCGGCTGCAGGAACCTTCACCAGATTAGAATGGTTGGCATGCCCCAGAATTGATTGAGAGCTGTAAAGCTGGTGAGCTGAATGAGCACGGCATGCTGAGATTGTAAGGAGCATTGAGTGCTGAGACCTTGCAAGGTCGGGTGCAGATTGAAAGCAGTAGAATCCCAGGCAAAGCTGAGGGGATGGCACTAGGCATAAAGCAATGGTTTGCGTAACCAAGGAGCAATGGTTATGTAAGCAAGTGGGGACCTGATAGGTCAGTAAGCAGTAGTAGTAGTAGTAATAGGTGGACCTGCATAACAACTGTATAGCAAGTAAACAGCACTGAGTTAGGGGGCAAGCCAGCCAGACATGAATAGCTAAATCAAGGTGACACACTCTGAGGATTTTCGGCGGCGAAGACAGGATTTAGAACAAAATTAATTAACCACATAAGCCATGACCCCCCAAACACCTCCCAGTCCCCACCATAGGACAAACAAGGAAGCAATGAAAAGATGAGAACCACATGCAGATATAAAAGCTAGTTTAATAGCCTTAGCAGGAGCTTCAGCTAACCTCAGAGTAAACAAGGTAGAATAGGAATGGGTGTAAACGATGCAGCAGCAGGAAGCAAGTGGGCCTTGTATAGCAACTTGGGAGGCAACTGTATAGCAGTAGTTAAATGAGTACAATGTTAAAACACAGGCACTGGGTACAATAGTAATTAAAGTAAACAGTCAGCAGCAGTGGCTGAAGTTGTAGGTAACTGAAAGCAGTAGCATGAGCTCTGAGTAGGTTTGTAGCTGCAGTGCAGTAAATTGAGAGTTGTAACTGAAAGCAAGCAGAATGAGCTCTGTAATAGCAGTACGCTAGGAGTTTTAAAAATAAAAGCCCCCCCAAAAGAGGAAATCAAAACACAGCAAAACAGAAAACAGGGAAGGCCCAAAAAAAAACAACCAAGAGGCAAAACACAGGAAGCATACAGCGGAATGATACAAACCAGAAGCAGGAAAACAAACACTGAAGTCCAGCAGAGACACACAGAAACAGGAGGCTTGGGGGGGGGGGGGGTTAGGCCCCTGCCAGCTCAGAAGACAAACCAACATAGACTCTGGCTGCAAAGACAAAATGCTTCACAGCGAGGCTGAGAGGAACTGCTTAAATAGCTCAGGAAGTGGGAGTGGCTGGCTGCTTGGCCATTGAATTACAGGCAAGCCTGTCAAATCCCTCCCATAGCCTTTCTTTTTTCATTAACATACCTAAACATTGTCTTGACCCCTTTAGATACTGCCGTACCTATTCTTGCTTCAGCTTGCACCTTTGCACTCCTTACTTCTTTTTCTGCTTCTCTGTTTTTGCTGATACACTTTTGTAAACTCCTCACTCTGCATCTCCTTATACTTTCTGAATGCTACTCTTTTAGCCTTTACTTTTACCTCTTTCATGAACCATAGAGGTCTCTGCTTCCTTTTACTTTTGCTTACTTGTTTGACGCAGAGGTCTGTTGCCATCACTATGCCCACTTTTAGTTTAGCCCACTGTGTCTCCACCACCCCAGTCACCCCTCGCCAGGCCATTCCTGAAGCATTCACCCATCTTTATAAAATCTGCTCTTTTGAAGTCCAGGACTCTCACTATTGTGTGATTGGATTCTGCAGCTGTTCTTATACTGAGCCACACTGTACAATTATCAATTGTACCCAGATGGCTTCCCACCTTGATGTGTGCAATATTGTCCCTGTTAGTAAGCACCAGGTCCAGTATTGCCCCATCCTGAGTGGGTTCACTGACTAGTTGCCAGAGGAACACCCCCAGCAGGGAGTCCAGAATGTCCCTGCTTCTAGTTGAAGCACTGCTGGGAAGCTCCAGTCTACATCCTGCAGACTGAAGTCCTCCACCAGTAACACCTCCCCCTTTTCATCCATATTGCCTATTGCTTCCAACTGTGTCAGAGGCCTGTAGATCATGCCTCTCTGAATAGTGGCTCCATTTCCTGATTTCAGGGTGACTCACAACACCTGTAGCCTCCTCCATATTCCCTGTATCTCCATTGCTTTAATGATTTCCTTCACATAAAGCACCACACACATTCTTTTTCTTCCCACCCTGTCTTTTCTGAACAGCATGTAGCCTGATATGGCCATGTCTTAGTCATGGTTGTCACTGCACCATGACTCAATAATGGCTACAATACCAGGTCAGCCTCTGCCATGATGACTTCTACAGTAGATCTGGGATCTTTCTTCCCAGACTTCTAGCATTAGCAGACATGGTGTTCCAGATTTTTTTTAGTTATTTTCTTGTTTCATTCTTTTTCCTTCTGCTTCCCCCTCTTTCCCACTTCTCTTTTGACCTTTTTTTTCTCTCTCTTTCTTCCTTTGCTATCAACCTGCTTCTTTGATTAACTTGTACCCTGGGGGGACTCTGTCCCTTCAGGATCTCCCTAATCTCTATGGGGATGGATGCCCTAAAACCATTAATTAAATCTCCTGGTAGTTATACAGTACCAAATGAAATAAAACTGAGTATGACTAATTTGTTTTTCCAGAAATCAAGACAGCATTAGTTCAGGGCGAATTACTTAAACTGAAAACTCGAGAAGCAGCCAGTTGGGATGGATTATCCACTAAATTGCTGAAATATGCTGCACTGGTCCTGGTGTATCCATTGTCTTATGTTTTCAGTTCATCTCTTCAAACAGGAGAGTTTCCATCAGAGTGGAAAAAAAACGAGTCATTCCAATCCATAAATCAGAAGACAGAATAGATATTAATAACTATGGGCCCATTTCACTTCTTCCAATAGTTTCCAAGGCATTTGAAAAACTTGTTAGTGGACAATTGAAGGCCTATATGGTGGACAATAATGTGTTAAACTTACACCGATTTGGCTTACGAGTCAAGCACAGCATGACCTCTGCACCGTTGAGAGTAGTTAGTGACATCCAAGACTCAACTGATAAAAAGATGGTAGTGGGTGCTATGTCTGTAGACTTGGCAAAAGCTTTTGTTGTGCTTAATCATGGGATACTGATGGAGAAACTCTAATATCTGGGCATCTCTGGGCCTGCAGTAAACTGGTTCAGAGATTACCTAACAGACAGACCGCGACACGTTACTTTAAATTCTTATAGTTCCAACTATCTACCATTAAAATTAGGAGTTGCACAAGGGTCCATTTTAGGACCACTATTGTTTAATATCTGCTTGAGCTCATTATAGATATAGGGACCATATGTAAAGTACCACTTTTATGCAGACAATATGGTACTATATGCCACTGGGAGTTCATTCACTCAGGTTCAGGAAACCCTGCAGGAAACATTTACTTTGCTGCAGGATTTTCTTTATAGACTTAAATTGGTGTTAAATTCCAAAAAATCTAAAGTTATGACTTTAGGTAATTCTAGTTGAGCATCATTCCCTAATGAAAGCTTGGACATTGCTACATTTTCCGAGGACAGACTGGAACAGGTCATGTCCTATAAATATCTAGGCCTATGGATAGATGAGGGTTTCAGCTGGGATATACATACTGCTCAAACTGTTAAAATTACAAATAGGAACTTGGGAGTACTATTTTGTGTTAAAAAGAATTGCTTATAGACGCTAAAAGAAGAATTGTGGCAGCCATGCATTTGCCTATTATAGATTACAGGGATATTATCTATGGGGGAGCAGCAGGTATCGCGTTGTATAAATGAGATATTTTATACAATACGTTAGCTAGATATGCAAAATTTAGAATTGTGGAGGCCATGTTTTTGCCTATTATAGATCACAGGGACATTATCTATGGTAACTACAGCAAGTACCCCGGAGTACGGGATCTTCTAATGCAACATAACTTACCCAGGTGTACTAGGAGTCAAAATGACCAAACTCTGAAAGTCCCTTTCTGGAGGACCTCACAATGTCAAAGATATTATGACTATTGTGCACCTACCTGGCTTAACTCTCTCAGTAAAGAACTACTAGCAGAAGACAAACGTAGCCCATTTAAAATAAAACTTCGCTCTCTACTTGCTCTGGTCAGTGTCTGTGACTGTGAATCCTAATCCTCCCTCCTCTCCATATCAATTTCCCATTTTTACCCAGTCGGTCCTCGCCTTGCCATCCTTTCCACTATTCCTTCCACTTCCTATATACCATGGTCTCCTCCCTCTCCTTGACACTTACCACCACCACCCCACTCTTGCCTGATAAAGAACCTCTTATGACTGGCATTTCTGCAGGTCATAGCTGGTACTATCTCTCTCTCTCTCTCTCCTCTTCCATTCACCCTTATCCACTTCATCCTCTTTCTGCGCTCACTGCACCCCTACCTGCTCTCTTCCTCTTTGGCCTCATTACTTTGCTCCATCTGCCACTGCCCACCTATTTTTCTTCCTCTCTTTTACCTCCACTGCTTGTATTCCTTTCACACTCACCTCTCTTCTTCTCCTTCCTACTTCTGTTTCCACTCCTTAGCTTTTCTCTGCCCCATCCAATCTTAACCTACTTGTCTCCCTTTTTCCCCCTGCTACCTATATCCAGCTTTAGTCGTCCTCCTCCTAGCACTTTATATTACCTGAGGTGATATATGTGTCACCTTACCCACCTTACACTTTGACAATAGAACTGTTATTTTCTTAAACATGTTCTGGCTGCTTAAAATTTATGAACCTAGTCTTGTACATGATAACTTGTCTGTTCCATTATGAAGTTTACGATGATGTATATTTTGTCCTACTCACTGTATATGCAACTATTTTGTTTTTTCTTGTACTACCATTTTGCCTCTTCTGTATTCTGTTATGATGTGGAACCTCTGTAAATGAGTCCTGACTCAAAGGTATAATCCTAGATTGTAATAAATAAATAAATAAAAATAGACCAAACTTAAGATCATTTATGGGCATTGAATTCTGTGTACAGCCCATAAGAACAGACATGGGAAGTGCCTCCTTTTTTTTTACAGAGGGCCAGTTTTGTGGAATTCTTTGCCAATTCCTCATAGGGCAAATGCAAAACCTGTATATTTTAACATAAGAAATTGTCTAGTGCAAGAAGGCTCTAAACCACAAATCTGCTGCCCTGATTATGATGTTGGCTAAACATTGTGTGTGTCAGCTTTTAACTTTAAATTAGTCTTTTTTTCACTGTATTGAAAATTATTGTAACTGAGACTTAATTTATAATATTGTTGTTGTTGTGCTATATAGATATGTAAAGTAATACCACCGAAAATTATGTAAAAAGCTGCTGTAATTCACCGATGGTAACTTGGTAATACCATGATGAAGCCCCATAATATCATCATTCCAGTCTCGTAATACTATTTTTCCGACCTTGTAATGCTATCATTCAGAGGTCAGAACAATAGTATTATCAGCTAAACAGAACAGAGCAAGCGCAGAACTCAGAGCTGGTTGCTATGCTGCCAACTGTGGTTGCTATACTCGTAACCTGATATTTTTGAACAGTGCTTTGGGATTGGTTGTCTTGTGTCTGTGGGCAGGCAAAACAGTTTCTTAAACATGGCAGCTATCTGTCACTCAGTGAGAGTACTTTGAACCACATAAAATCCGTACCCTTCACTTTTGCCAGAATAGTTTTTAATTTTTTTCCACAAGTAAAGCATTTTCTGGCAGATCCTGTATTATTTTGTTGATCCTGCACTTAGACTCATGTAAGAACAACAGGTAGGACATGTTACATGACTGTGGGGGAGGGGAGGACAGGGAGCTACCAAGTCTTCATTGTGATGCTTGGACGCCATTGTAAAGGCTGTCTTAAAAAAATTCAAAGGGGGAAATTTTAATTGGATCCATATATCACAAAATGTAACACATAAGAGTGTGGGCATTAACAAGTGAGTACTCCCATCTCAAGGTTCTTGGGACATGGGAACCTCTCAAGCGTTGCACTCAAGGTTCCCTTGTCCCCAGAACCTCTCGATGGGATTACTCACTTGTAATGCCCACACTCCTATGTATTATTCTATTTATCTAACGTGTGTTTGTAAATGTTGATATTTATGCATGTGTTAATGGTACCCATTGAAAATGATCTTCTTGCTCAATTGCAGTTAACCTTGCTCATAGAAACATAGAAACATAGAATTTGACAGCAGATAAGGACCGCTTGGCCCACCCAGTCTGCCATTTCCCTACCTTCTGGATAAGCTGCAGATCCTAGTTAACCAGCAGCCTACTTCTTCCTACCCCCACCCCCTAGAATGGTCTTATGACTGTCCCATGCATGCTTGAACTCCACCACTGTTCTTGACTCCACAGCCTCCTTCGGAAGGCCATTCCATGCATCCACAACCCTCTCTGTGGACAATGGTATTTTGTAAATCATGAGTACATTTTAATACTACTACTCCTCCTCTATCACAGGCTGTGGAGGGTGGTAGTTTCTGCCTTCCCTATTTCTTCCACGAACCTCTCAGATAGTTTAAATGTTCATTGAAATTACATTTAAACCATCTACTGAGGTTTCCCCTCCCAGATAGATGAAGGCCATTATGTCTGTATAGGCTCTTGTCCTCCCTGGTGGGACTCCAGTCCCCAGTGTAGCTGTACCCCTCCTCTCTGCACCATTCCTTCAACCATGAGTTGAAGGCCTTGGTACGGAGTTCTCTCTCCTTCCTCCTGTCATAGACAGGCAGCATCTCTGCAAAAGTTACTGAGTATGCTACCTGTCTAAGACTGCTTCCCAGCTCCCTAAAGTCCCCCTGTACTATTCCAGCCCTCTCCCTAGCCAGGTCAATTGTCCCCAAGTGAACAATGACATCTAGCTCCCCCTTCCTCCCTGCTGCCCTAGCAATCCATTGGATACACTTCCCATCCCTCTGGGCTGTGATGCCCTGCAAGCACTTGACCTCCTTCTCCACCCCCTTTCCTGTTCCCAGCTCTGTCCCTTTGACAATTGAGTTCCCCACCAGAAGTTGCTTCCTCTATCTCCTCTGGGGTCCTCTTCCACCCTTTCTGGGGTCTCCACTAGGGAGGTCCCCCACATCCTCCCTGGCTACTACCACGGGTGCCTCCTCTTGGCAGTCCCACTCTGCCAGAGTGGCGTAGGAATTTTGTAGTGGAACTGGTTGAGGAATGTGCCTGCCACCCACCCTCACAGCCTTCCATATCCCACCACCCCACCCTTCTCAAGCCCACAACAGTCCAGCTTCTCTTCCAATCTGGAATCATTTCAGGAAACAGTGTCTAACTTGGTGGCCTTTCAGTGGGGGAGAAGGTCCCCTGACTGATAGCAAACTGGACCTTGAGTCTAGAGACCCTCTCTCTCAACCTAGAGATGTGCATGCAGATAGAGCAGTATCACAGTCTCCAGAATGTCTCCCTGAAGAGTGTCACATCAGAGCCACTGCACTGCACCACTCCCCATATTCCCTATTCTTGGTCTCTATGCAATTCCTGGCCTCCTTTCCCAGATTTCAGTAAAGACTAAGCTGTATGCAGTACAAGTTACTAAAGTACCAAACAAAAATCTGTAATTAAACTACCCTAGCTATGTCATAGACAGAGGTATACTATAAACAAGCAATACTTTTATTTCTGTCTTACCTAAGTAACAATGTTAACTGTCTGCAGTACTCACCCAAGTTAGTTTATAATTTTCTCCTCTGAGTGCCTAAGTAGCAGCTTTACTTGGCTTTTCTTACTCTTTTATGATAGTGTGGTGGATCTGATGGTGTGCTCCAGGGGATAGGATGGGGTGGCTGGAGGGTGGGGAGTTGTTTTAGGGGAGGTGGGGGAGGTTAGGATAGTAATTAGTAGTAGTAAGAACTTTCGTTCATAATGAATCAGATAGCTCAAACTGAGACAAGCTCAATTTCAGTGAGGAAAGTGGGGAAGTTTGTTTATTTGTTTGTCATTGTTCTGATTCTGGTGTTCTGTTTTATTGATGTATCTTTCAAAAGTTAATAACGTTTGTTAAATTGTAAAAAAAAAAAAAGATTACAGTTTTCTGCCTCCCCACCTCCCCCGAACAATACATTATTACCAGGGTTGAGATGGGCAGGGTTCCTGGCTGTTGGCTGTCTCCTTCACTGACTCCTGACAGACTCCAGACACAGTCCTTTATATTCGCCCTTAGCACGAGTGCCACAATTGGGAGGGTTGCTTGGCTGCAAACACTGTTATGGGGAGTGGTAGACTGAAAAACTCTGCCTCCTGAGCACTTTACCATACGCCTGATTGGCGGACTTGCAGCTCTAATCGCTTTTGGCCTCAATGTGCAAAGCTTGGTGCATGTTTGTTGTTCCTAAAACTGTGCAGGTTGAAGAACTCAATCCCCCAAGCACTCAACTATCTGCCCAACTGACAGATTTGCAGCTCCAAACATCGTGTCAGCAAGCAGAATAATGGACCCCTCAGCTTCAGCTGTTGTGGGTCTGCAGTGGAGGTAATGGAGCTTTGCAACACAATACAGATCTCTCTCTCACCATCTGGCACTCTGTGTGGCCTGCTTGTCATATATCTGGACACACTACCCAGTTTAACAAGTCAGCTTAACAAGTATGTCAGTACCTTGCTGTTCGCTGCCTGAGGCATCAGCCTACAGTGGTGTGAAATATGCTCAGGCACTTCTGGCTCCCAGTCTGTTGTGTTGTTCACCTTCCCAGCTGGCTGCTGTGGGGGAAGCTTCCTGAACCACTGGCCCACGGTCCATTGCACAGACTGTGCTTTCAACATGCATTGGGTTCAAAACACATCAGCTGCTCCCTCACTCTAGCTGTGGGTAAACTTTTAATCTTTTCCTGTATCCCACCCACTTTCTTTTCTGTCATAGTCAGCAGCCTTTTCTTGCTGCAGCAGAGGGGCATTCTAACACCTCACTTCCTCTCTCTGTGGCAACGGAGGATCCTACTGGTGTTGTGATACTGCCCCCACCTCGCAATAGGCAGGTCAACACTGCAGCTGTGGGTTAGTCTTGTGCTCTCCAGACCATACTTCTGTTTACAACCTGTAGACCCCTTCAGCACCATTGGGATCTTTTGTGCTGTTCCTGACCACAGCACTTCCCTCTCACAGTCCTTCTTTCTTACTCTCCTCTTCAGTGCAGGGCAAAACAAAAGAAACAAGTGCATTTTCAGTCTTACTTGCCATCATTCTCTGAGTTTGCCTTTTTGTAGAAGTACAAGACATATTTTTACAAAGATCAACATCATTGCCCAGAATGACATCAAAAGTCAAGTCTGTAGGTACCTCCACTACTAGCAAGTCCTCATACCCGTCCCATATTACAGGAACCTTAGCTATAAGAACTACAACAGTCGCCCCTGTAACTAACCTCATTCTAGCAGTCTGACCTGTCCAACTTTGACCCTTTAACACCAGTGATTGCTAAACCAGTGACAGGCTTGCACCAGTATCATAAAGGCTTGCAGTACCATTTATTTATTTGAAAACTGGTGACCAGAAAGGTGCACTGAGCTGACGCTCATTTTCAGGCAAGAACCCATGGCTTTACCGATATCTCATGCATACATGGCACAGAACTGGCTAGAGGGCACCTGACTGAGCTGTTTGCTATATACTCACACCCTTGGGCTGAGATTTGTCTCTGAGATTTATCCTGAGCATTTTCATTATTTAGCCAAATGCCATGGTTTGTCACAGCTGACACACATACTTTATCCTCTTGTTCTGGTCCCTTTGGGTTAGCACCAGTTGGAGCAGTGGCATGGCTGCATTTCTGAGTGCCCCAGTAGACCTGCAGGCTAGAGTCCCCCCCCCCCCAGTATTTTAGTCTGAAATCTCCATGCCACGTACCAGTCAGCATGCTCTGCAGCCTGATTCACGGTTTGTGGTGACCAGAGCTCCCATGGGGTGGATTTTGAAAACTGCTCTGGTAGCATAAGTTCACTGAGTTTTTCAAAAGAGTCTGCACCCCAGATCCTTCCATCCAGTGATCAAAATGCATGCACATTTAGCAGAAGATACAGTATAGCTAACATCATGTTGCTTTCTAGTATTTCGCAGCTTCTGCCTGTAATTCTCTCGTGTCAGGTCATAGCTTTTATGAATAGAAATACTTTAACATTAGATATGAACTAGTCCTCATCACTTAATCACAAATAAGCTTCTAATGCTTTACCTAACAGCAAGGATACAAGGTGAGTAACTATAGCTAAGCTATCCTCTCCACATTTATATTGCTTACACAAGTTTTCAAATGACGTTAGAAATATATATATAGGTTATCATTTACTTTATGCACAGCTAGTAAGCCTGTTTTTAACTGAGCGCCTACAGGACCTGAGACTAGCTCATTTGTGTTACTACTTACCAGGTGTGACATTCTCAGCTCTGCAAAAACCTGCTGATGCTGGTGCTCATTGACAGCTCAGCCAGCAACCAACAGTGGTGGAGAGCAGCAGGCTGTGCCAGTTGTCAGTTTGGGTCAGGATGGGTGGGAGTGGGGTGGTGGGGCACTACCTGCCAGGGTGGGGATCGGTTAAACACCAGGGAATGGTTTAACTATAATATAGAAGGGATTGGGGATAGGGAGGCGGGTCCACTAGCCACCAAGGAATGGTTTAACTATCATGTACAGGGGATCATGATGGAAATACACTGGACACCAGGGAAACAGTGTCCAGACATCAGGTGGGTGATCGGGTGGAGGGAGGGACCACTGGACACCAGGGAATATGTTTTTTTTTGGTACATCAGGCAAGTGATCAGGTGGGTGAGGGACCACTAACACCAGGGAATCTTATAATTTTACAATTGGGCCAGCGATCATCGGGGGGGGGGACCACTAGTACCTGGGGAAACTTATAGTTTAACAATCATGCTGGCGATCATTGCAGGAAGGGCCACTAGTACCAGGGAAACTTACAATTTTACAGTGGGGCTGCTGATTGGTGGGGGGACTACTAGCATCAAATATATTTACAATTGGGCCAGCGATTGATGGGGAGGACCACCAGCACCAGGGACACAGGGATGCCTCTGGGGCAGGGGCTTGGGGGGCACATTACAATACAGCACAGCCTATGTAAATGGGCCCATAATGGGCATGCAAATGACCACATAGCACCTTGCATGCCCAATGGGCTCATTTACTTGGCTGCTTTTGTAAACTGGAAATAGTCATAGAATCATACAATCTTGACAGCAGAAAAGGACCATATTGGCCCATCCAGTCTGCCCAAATTCCCCCCCCACACCTCCCCCTCCCACTAGCCCCTACCCTACCCCCACTATTCAGACCCATATATCTGTCGCATGCCCTTCTTGAATCCCTTCACTGATTCAGCCCCCACCATTTCCTCTGGTAGTCTGTTCGAGGGCTTCACCACCCCCCCCAGTGAAGAATTTCCCTCTCACATTGCCTCTGTATCTTCCTTCCTGTAGTCTGAGGCTATGCCCTCTAGTTCTGGCCCCCTCCTTCTTCTTAAGTAAACTCCCTTCCTCTACTTTGTTCAGCCCCTTCACATATTTAAAAGTTTCAACCATATCTCCCCCTTTCCCTTCTAGTCCCCAGCATGTATAGATTCAGCTCCTGGCACCTCTGCTCATAAGTCTTCCCTTACATACCCTGCAGCATCTTGGTTGCCCTTCTCTGAACCCTTTCCATCCCATCTATGTTCCTTCAGAGGTGTGGTCTCCAGAACTGGACTCCGTACTCCAGATGTGGCCTCATCATGGCTTTGTAGAGGGGCATCAGTACCTCCCTCCTTCTACTAGTGATGACTCTGCTGATGCAATCCAACATTCCATTTGCCTTTCCCACCACCCTGCTACATTGTTTTTTTACCTTAAGGTTCGAAGAGACTATGATCCCCAGATCCCTGTCTTGTTCTGTAACTTTGATTCCCTCCCCTCCCAGGGTGTAAACTGCTTGTGTGTTCCTACTTCCCATGTTCATCACAGCTCAGTGCACTTTATGGCATTGCATTTCAGCTGCCATGTCTCTGACCATTCCTCAAACTTCTTCGGGTCCTGCCACGTTCTCCCCTCCCGGGGTGTCCACCCTATTGCTGATCTTTGTATCATCAGCAAAAAGGCGCACCCTCCCCCTCAGACCCTCCGCTATGTCGCTGATGTAAATGTTGAAAAGGACAGGTCCCAAAACTGAACCCTGGGGCACTCCACTCTTCACCACCCCCTCCTGGAGTATACCCCATTTAGCACCACCCTCTGGATTCTTCCCACTAACCAGGACTCCACCCACCTTGTTATTTCCCACCCCTAGACTTTCTAGCTTGCTCACCAGCCTTCTGTGGGGGATGGTGTCAGAGGCCTTACTGAAATCCAGGTAAGCCACGACCACCGCTCCTCCTTGATCGATCACCTGAGTCATCCAATCGAAGAACCCTACTAGGTTGATTTGGCATAACCTTCCCTTCATGAAGCCATGTGGTCTACTGTCCTGCAAGCCATTCTCCTCCAGGTAGTCCACCACCCTCTCCTTGATTAGTGCCTCCATTACTTTCCCTACCATCGAGGTGAGGCTGACAGGTCGATAGTTCTCTGTCACCTCCCTACTTCCTCCCTTGTGCAAAGGTACCATGTCCACCTGCTTCCAGTCCTCCAGCATGCTCCCCATATCCAGGGACAAGTTGAATAGACTTGTCAATGGGGTGGCCAACTCCTCCTTCAATTCTCTGATCACCCTAGGGTGTAGCCTGTCCGGCCCCATTGCCTTGTCCACCCTCAATCTCCCTAGTTGTTCCTAACCCTATCCACAGTGAACAAACTCTGATTTACACATATACCCTCCTTCCCCTTCCTCCTTAGCTTAGGATCCCTCCCATCTTCCTCCTTCATGAATTTTGAGCAAAAGTACTTGTTTAATACCTCTGCTTTGTTACAATTCCCTTCTAAGTTTATCCCTCCCTCCCCCCTCAGTGTTGCAATCCCCTGCCTTGCCCTCTTCTTCTCTCTCACATATCTGTAAAACATTTTGTCATTCCTTTTAGCTTTATTAGCTATTTTCTCCTCTGTATCTGCTTTGCTGTCCTGATCTTCTGCCCTGTCAGTCTCCTCTTCACCCGATAAGCTTCCCCATCTTCCTCTCTAAGTGTCCTCTTAAATTTTCTGACAGCCCGCCTCCTTTTCCTGACTGCCCTCACTATCTTCTTAGTAAACCAAAGTGGTCTCCTCCCCTTTTTGCTCTTCTTAACCTTTGTATGCACATTTCCGTGGCTTTCAGTATCCCTCCTTTTATAGACCCCATAACTCCTTCATGCCCCTGTACTCTTCGTTCCCTCCATTTCTTTTCTTGCTATCCTTCCCATCCTGTCCTAGTCCGCACATCTGAAGTCCAAGATTGTAGTACTGGTTCAATTTGTCTCCCTCTCTGCCCTAATCCTGAACCTTACAGTCCTGTGATCACTGGTGCCCAAGACTTCCCCCACCTGCACCTCCTCTACACTATCCCCAATTGTTAGGACCATGTCCAGCAGGTTGTTGCCCCTTGTTGGCTCCCTGACTACCTGTTGTAGGAATGCCCACTGTAGTGCAGTTAGGAACTCCCTGCTTCTAGCCGATTCTGCCACTTGGACTTCCCAGTCTATATCTGGGAGGTTTAGATCTCCCACCAGTAATAGTTCCCCCTTTCAGGGCCATCCACGTGACGCCTGAATTAGCTGTCTATCCCCCTCCTCCCCCTCCTGTGTGGATGGCCTGTACACCACCCCCAGCCACAAGGATTTTCCATTCCCCCTGCCTAGTGTCACCCACAGTAGCTCAGTTTCCCCGGCTTCCTCCTGTCCCTCAGTTACTGTTTTGTTGTCCCTGATGTATAAAGCAACCCCCCCCCTTTCCCTGCCGGTCCTTTCTAAACAGTCTGTATCCTAGCATAGTCATCTTCTATGTATGGTACTCTGTCCACCAAGTCTTGCTTATTGCTACTATATCCAGCCCTTCATCCCCCATGATGGTCTCCAAGTCCACCATTTTTGTTCCCTAGGCTTCTGGCGTTAGCAGCTAAGCCCTTCCACAAAGTTCCCCCATCCCTCCTTTTGTTCAATACCCTGTTTCCCAAAGTTCTATCTCCATCCTTGGGGGGAAGGCTGGTAGCCCCCCCATTTCTCCTGTTCTGTGGTGTGGATTTATTCCCAACCCCCAACCCACCAAGTTAGTATAAATAATAGGTTTGTTCTGCCCTTTCCTGTGCCTTGATTGAGTTTCCCAGCGTTCGGGTTGCTTCCCCATTAACATCTTGTTTTAGCCCCCCTAAACCTGTGCTCGCTTCCTCCCCTTCCTTGAGGGTTTGCCCTTTCTGATCGGCGTTCACCCCTGGGCCCCTATCTTTATGTTTGCTACCTTCTTTGTTCTCTCGTGAAGGGGTGTCCCTCTTCTCCATTTCTACTGAGCCTTCCTTCATGTTTGCCTGTCCTGTACCTCCAAGGTCCTCCTCCATCCCATTTTCCTCATTATATCCCCCATTTTGTGGCCCCAGTGGTTTGAATCTCTTTTTCTACTCTATGCCAACTGCCTGTATCCCTCTGACTGGGGCTCTTCCCCCTGCTTTCTTATGTCTTCCCTTCTGTACAGGCTTCTGGCCTTTGTACCTTATCTCCTGTCATTCCCCCTGGTCCCTCTTGAGTCCAGTACCGCCTCTACCTGAGCTCCCAGAAGCCCCCCCTTATGCCCTCCTCAACCCCTCCTTCCCTTCTTGCATACTCCTGTGTGTTCTTCCAGTCTGCTGCCTGTCTTTGCCTGCCTATTGCTGTATTTTTTCCTTGACCTCCTACAGCTCTACCATTGCTGACTCTTCTACCCCATCGCATCTTACTCCCTCTATGGATACCCACCTGTCTTCCCTTCCACCCCCACCCCTGCCTATCCTAGCATTCAATTTTCCCCTACCTCACCTGCTCCCTTAGTTGCACTAGCTGCCTACATAACAGGCAGCCCCCCATCTTCCATGCCATAGCAAGTACTATGGCCGACCCACAACCAGTACGCCCTACCACCCTTCCAAAGAGGCCCCCTACCCATGCAGTCTGGGGACCATGCCCCAGACCAGCCCTGCTCAGCTCCATTTGCCCCTCCAATTCAGTTGCCCCTCCATTTTTCCTAACACCAACAGAGTCCCAAATGTCTTCAGCACAACAACTGCTAGATGGGATTTATCATCTAATGCCTACTGCCTAATACCATTAAAGAACACCTTGGAAGCCTTTTACTTATGGATTAAAAACTTGTAGCTGTTGTAATATCCTCACTGTATCACATTGCTCCACTTTATAACAAACCTATAAACACAGCCCCCTCTGTACACCCTTGTAACCAGACGTGCAGCTTAAAACATACAGAGATATCTATCTCTGTACTTGTAAGTGATTCAGCCCCTTTTAGGAGATTGTCCAATCGAGTCAATTCAAGTCACCAATTACCTCCGGTTGAAGAAGCCCTTGCCCCCACCCAATGCCCTGTGGCCACCCCCTAGTTATGCTCCACCTCCTCAGCTAGTCCATTTAATAATGGAAGCAGTGTGGGGTGGGTAGGAGGGAAAAAATATCAGTTCAATTGTGCAGCTGGGCCCAGCTTATATAGCCCAGCTGCAAATTCAAAATTTTGCACCTTTGGCGCTCTCCTTGATGATTGGCTTCAGTGGGAGCACCCAACAATGCAGCCCCAGCTTTAGACTTCTGGCAGCAATGACCACCGATGCTCCCTGCTGCTAATGCAGCCCCAACTCATGAGCTGCAGTGACCACCCCTCTCCAGCTCTATGGCAACAGCCAACGATGCTCCCTGCTGCAGATGCCGCCCCAAATTCCTACGCGGCAATGGCCATTGATGCTCCCTGTCACCAATGTGGCCCCCGACTCAGTCAAGCAGTTGCACTATTCATCGTGAGACCATGCTCCTGGCTGCATGTTGGGGTGGCACTAGTGGGGTTAGAACTAGTGGTAAAGGGGTTACCGCTGACTCAACCCAGCCATATTCTCAGTCAGATAGCACAGGTGTGCTATCTGACTGAGACTAGCACCCTTAGAAATGTGGGAAAATGCACAGCACAATGCAAACATTTGCGCTGTGCTTTGTGACTTTTTGTGAATCTAGCCCCTGATCTCCAAACTTCAGGCACTGCAGGACTTACACATCCCTCTTGTAAAATGCAGGAAGAGGGGGATGACCATGAGATTGTTGCACAGAGATCTGCTGGCCTTACTAAAGGCCAGAGATAAGTGCTGGTCTAAGTTCAAAATCATGGCACATCCTGCTGACTGGCTGGAATATAGGAAGCAGACTAATGAATATAAAAAATCTATTTGTGTTGCTAAAAATATCTAATGTAAAGATCTTCTACAAACCTTAGCTGGTGATTCCCCCATGTTTGGGAGCCACATCAAGAGGTTTATGGGGAAAAGTAAATCACACAATGTCAGACTTGCTGCTAAATGGTATTGTAGGACTATGACAATTTGGTATAAAGAACGTATTGTAAAGTGAAAGTGCTGGTAGGAGAATGCAAAAGGGTTAATGAGATTGCTTCTGTTCTAAAGCTTTCTGCTTTTCTGTGCTAAGGTCCTTGCTATTACAAACAAGTTCTAGCCAGAGTCAATATGGCTGTGGCAAGCTGCCAAATGACCAAAGTTACACGTGTGCATAGAAAATTTTGAACACCCAGGTGTAACTCGGCCATTTTGTGGAATTGTTTCACCAGATTTTCAACATGGCCTTTATGGGACCCCACCTCATGAAGAGTGCCACTGTCATTTTGTTCACCTGTTCACTTTCGAGACAAGTGAACAAAATGACAGTGCGACTGTCATTTTGTTCACTTGTCTCAAAAGGTGATTTCGCAGAGCGACCATGCCATTCTGTGCCACAGGTGCAAAAGCACAATTTGGGCAGGATGTGAAAAATGACAGCTGTACTGTTACTAAGGAGGTATGTAAAAATGGCAATGTTGAAAATCTGAAGTGAAAATATTAAAAACTGGCGAAGTTAGGAGTGTGCATAGAAACTGCACAATGCACCCTCATAATGCAGTCATTCTTTGGAATTTCCCATCAAATTTTCAATATGAGCTTTTTGGGGACCCCACCTCATGAACAGAGGCACTGTTGTTTCATTAATTGGTCCCAAAAAGTGATCTTGTGCAGCAACCGAAAAATCACCTTTCGGGACTGAGTAATGAAATGACAGTGACAGAGTTCTCAAGGTGGGATCCCAAGAACCCCATGTTGAAAATTTAGGGCCAAATTTCCTAAAAATGGCTGATATAGCAACATAAGTTGAAAACCCCATTCACTGCCATTATTCCACCCTTACCTTTGATTCTTCAGTTTGCAGTTTGGCTTTGAAGAGTGCAGATGTGTCCCGGTCCAGAGAAGATGACAGCGCCGACCTCTGGAGGTAAGTATGGGGAAGGGGGATGTGGGGAAGAGGATGCTCAGTCGGAGGGTGGGGATGGGGAGGGGGACTGAGGCAACAACGAGGGACCATTTTCTTTTTTACAGGTAAAAAAAAACTACATTAGGGGATGGTTTTCTTTATTTACAGGGAAAAAATAAAACAAAGCATAAGTTGGGCACACTGGGTGCGCTCCCAGTGTGCCACATGAGTTGGGGGGGTACATGATGTCAACACAGGGATTGGGCACCCCAATGTCAGCACAGGGATGGGGAATGGAGGGAGCATGGAGGACAGCAGCAGTGGGAGGAAGCGGGAGGGTTTTATTTGGTGCCTGTACTGGGAGGGAAATGGAGGGAGTGGGGAGGACAGGGGCTGTGTGAGGATACGGGAGGAGTGCCATCCACAAGATGGTGGCGGTGGTGGTGACACAACTGTGCATGCGATGAGTGGCATTCTATCATTCACAAGATGGTGGCACCAGCAGAACTGTGCGTGTATGCAAGGTGCACATGAGCAGTTCTTGTCCCGGAATGCGGAAGTAACAGCCAAAATAGTGTGGCTGTTACTCAGTAGTGGCCAATCATGGCAAAGTGTTACATGTTCTATTGGACTTTCAGAAGGATACTTCCAAAAGTCCAATAGCAGGTGCCATGATCAGCTGTTTTAAGGCAACAGATCGATCCCACAGCCATTAAAATAGAATTGGTGCATTGAGTTAAGCTGTGTTCATCTTTAACTAGTATATGGAAAATCACTGTCTTGTGCTTTTTGGCTATATAAAAACATGCAGTATCAGACTGGAAAAAAACAGTAATGTTCTCAGTGAAAGATTACTTTGTATGGGCATATGCTGAGTTTTTATAAGATAACAGTTCAATCAACAGAGGGAGGTGGAGTTTGCTTTACTTGTTACAATTGTTAAGATTTTACTGTTTTCTGTGTTTCTGCCCTTCTGACTTAATTGGAGTTAGTGATTGACTGTTTGCATTGCAATATTTGTAATACTGTGAGTATTCACTGGGCTAAGAATTTGTCATAAGCCCTGAATTGAGAGCAGGTTACAGGCTGTGTATTGGACCCAGATAGTGCCTAGGGGGTGGAACCTGGTTTTTCTTTTGTTTACCTCAGTGTGCCTTATAAGGCCAAGCCAGACTGTGTCAGGAAGTGCTTACATCACAGCTACTTAAAAGCCAATAGCTCTGGAAGAATCTTACAGACCTTGATAAAAGTACTCATTTTAGCAGGCTCATCAGATAACCTCATAGTCTTCAGGTGAAGCTACCTCTGGCTGCAAGCTGCAACACTGGACTTAAGATTTGCAAGAAAGCGAGTAGTGCTCACAACAGAGGGAGGTGAACCTTATAATTTACAATTGTCTTTGGTTTGAAGCAGATTCCTTAGGAAAGTTAATATTCTTCAGGTGGAGGATACTTCTAACTGAAGGGTGAAATAAGGAACTTAGAATTATCAGAAAAGGCAGTCTTTCAATCAACAGAGGAGGTGGATTTTGCTTTACTTTGTTACAAGTGTTAAGGTTTTCAGTGCAGGAAGAGTTTAAACCCACATAGGCTGAATACTGTTTTCTGTGTCTGCCCTTCTGCACAGCTGACGTGTTGTGGGGCTGACTGTTTCAGAGCACAAGTCACCAGGCTCTTTTGGGGCTGGGGAGGTTTACCTGTGTCTGACTTGGATGTTTGGATTTTCTCTGTTTGATTAGCGGGTATTTTCTCTGTCAAATTGGTTTGAAGCAGTATTACAAATTGTCGGTATGGCATCTTGCTGACAGGAAGGCACTCATCGCATCGGTAGGTCAGGAGCGTTTAGCTGATTGTTTCATGAGGCACAGTTTAGGCCCAACCCTTCCCACTCCTCACCCCACCCACCCCTGGAAATAGTTCATTTATACCTGGGGTTCTGACATCATTTCCTCAAGAGGGCAAGGTACATATCACTGTCATATCCTGTCTAGCACACTGCACTGACAATATAAGCATACACATTATATGAATACATATATTTCTATATAACGCACCAATCACACACACAAAAAAAAAAAACCTAAACAAGGTAGACAGTTATGTGGGGAGTAGTACAATGTAATGGCTGTGGGGCAGCAGTCTTCCGGAGTCTTTCTGGAGCTGAGATGCTGCCCGGTTTTCAACAAGTATCTGCCCTGAGGGAGAAGTTGCCGTCTTCAGGCCGCACTGGACAGTGGCAGGAATCTCCCCATCCAGGGAGCACAGAGCCACCACCACTACCTCAGAGGTTGTGAAGAAAGCACAGCAGTTGGACCACAGTGGCCCAGGGAGGGTAAGGGTGGTGGAACAGAGGCACCCCAGTCAGTTGTTCCACCCACAATCCATACTCCATTCTGGGGAGCATAGTTCCCCTATGGATGCAACCGAGAGGAGACTAAGGAGGGTGCAGACAACTGTCACAAGGAGGCCCTCAGGAAGGAGGCAGAGGGCACCAGGGAAAAGCAGCTCCTGGTGGGGACCCAGTTATTAGGGGATGGAACTGGGGGAGCAGGAAAACTGAAGTAAGGTGCCTGCCTGGTGCCATGGCTTGAAGGACAGGAAGCGCATCCTTAGGATCACGAGAACAGTTGCACGGAGTTCGAGCTGGACGTCATTGTCCACCTAGGGACAAATGACTAGCTCATCATGAGATTAGAGCAGTGCAGAAGGACTTTGTAGAGTTGGGGAGGGGCTTAAGACAAGTAGCACACACAGTATCCTTCTCAGAGGTACTGCCTGTCAGTGGCATGGGTGAGGCGAGGGTACTTTGCACCATGCAGTTTAACAAATGGTTGAAAAAATGGTGTGGAGCACAGGGATTTGGCTTCATTGGGGACTGGGGTTCCACCTGGAGGGACACCAGCCTATACTGGCAGGATGGTCTGCATCTGTCCAGGAAGGGAACAAGTATTTTGGGCAATCGGTTTAAATGCTTCATTGGCAAGCCTTTAAACTAGTCAAGGGGGGAGGCACTGATAAGCAGCAGGAAAATCCCAGCCTCCCCCCACAAAAAGGTACTAAATGAGAAAAAGACCAAGGTAGAAAGGTCAGTGGGGGATGCCGCTACAGAAGGTAAAGCCATCAAAAAATGGAAAGCAATGAGTACCAATGCCCATAGTCTGGGTAACAAGCTTCCTGAATTAATGGCCTTGATGGAGGAGGAAGATCTGGATATCGTGGCAGTTACAGAAACATGGTACACACAGAACCATGACTGGGACGTAAACATACCAGGATACACTATCTACAGGAGGGACAGGGAGGGTAAAAGGGGAGGAGGAGTAGCTCTCTACATAAGAGAAGAAATCAAAGCAACAGAACAAAAGGGTAAACAGGGAGGAGGAGAAGCACTGTGGTCAATTTGGAGGCAAGCAATGGCACCACAGTCCGCATAGGGTTTATACAGACCCCCTCTCAGAGGGAGGAAATGGACAAGGAAATGATAGAAAGTATACTTAGAATGGCAGATAAAGGAAATATTGCTGATGGGTGATCTGAATATGCAGATGTTAACTGGAGTGCAGTTGCAGCAGCCACTTCTAGAGTGGGGTTATTCTAGATGCCCTACAGGGGCATGCCTTAGACAACTAGTATTGGAGCCCACTCGAGAGGGAGCAATCTTAGATCTGGTTCTCTCAAATGGAGATGAAGAGAGGATCACAGATGTAGAAGTGGGTAGCCATCTGGGAACTAGTGACCATCAAACAGTATGGTTCACAATAAACACAGCAATAGAGTCAATTCATACAAAGGCAAAGGTACTGGATTTTAGGAGGGCTGACTTTGCCAAAATGGGTGAGTGCCTAAGGAATGCACTAGCAAATGGGCAGGAAGGAGGGTGGAAGAACAATGGGGAATAATAAAAACTGCCATCACAGAGGTAACAAGCCTTTGTGTAAAGCAAATAAACAAAATGAAACGAGGTAAGAAACCACTATGGTTCTCAAAGGAGGTGGCAGTGAAGGTTCAAGAGAAAAAGAAAGCATTCAGGAAGTACAAGGAATCACAGAAGGAACAGGACAGAGAACTGTATCAGTTAAAGCAAAAGGACGCTGGAAAGGCAGTCAGAACAGCAAAGGCCCAAACCGAGGAAAAGATAGCCAAATCAGTTAAGAAGGGGGATAAAACCTTTTATAGGTACACCAGGGAGTGAAGGAAGACCAAGGGAGGGATAGTGAGGCTTAATAAAGGGAGGGAGGGTGGGCAGAGGGTGACTGTGAAAAGGCAGAGATACTAAACAAATATTTTTGCTCAGTATTTACAAAGGAAGAGGGGGAGGTACCTAAAACAAAACAGTAGAAACACTCTGGATACAGAAGTTGATACCAGCCCATTTACAGAAGAAAGGGTTCTGAAAGAGCTCTTAAAACTGAAGGTGGACAAAGCAATGGGGCCTGATGGGATTCATCCCAGAATTCTAAAAGAACTAAGGGTAGAACTAGTGACACCACTGACTACCCTCTTTAACAAATCATGGGAGGATGGGGTGTAACCTGAGGACTGGAGGAGGGCAGATGTGATTCCACTTCACAAAAGTGGGAGCAAGGCAGAAGCAGGAAACTACAGACCTGTTAGTTTAACCTCAGTGGTAGGGAAAATGATGGAATCACTTCTGAAGGAAAGAATTGTTGAGTATCTAGAGGCCAGAGGGCACAGGACCCAAGGCAGCATGGATTCACAGCTGGAAGGTCATGCCAGACAAATCTGATAGATTTCTTTGACTGGGTGACCAAAGTAGTTGATCAGGGAGGGCTGTGGACATGGCCTACCTAGACTTTAACAAGGCATTTGACACAGTCCCACACAAAGATTAATATACAAGTTAGCCAGCCTGGGAGTGGGTCCCAAGATGACAGCCTGGGTAAAGAATTGGCTGGAGACTAGGACACAGAGAGTAATTGTAAATGGCGTCCACTCTGAAAAAGGGGTTAGTAGTAGGGTACCGCAGGGTTCAGTATTAGGACCGGTCCTCTTCAATGTCTTTATAAGCGACATTGCAGAGGGACTGGAAGGAAAAGTATGTCTCTTTGCAGATGACACAAAGATCTGCAACAGAGTTGATGTACAAGGTGGGGTGGAAAGGATGAGAAGGGACTTGGCAATGTTAGAGGAATGGTCAAATGTATGGCAGCTTAGATTCAATGCTAAGAAGTGCAAGGTAATGCACCTGGAAACAAAACCCAGGGGAAGAGTACACAATGGGGGTGAGATACTAACAACAACAAAAATGGAAAGGGACCTGGGGTAGTCATATCAGATGACCTAAAGGTGAGGCAAGCAATATGAGAGGG
Organism: Neoceratodus forsteri; assembly: GCA_016271365.2. Taxonomy (NCBI): domain Eukaryota; kingdom Metazoa; phylum Chordata; order Ceratodontiformes; family Ceratodontidae; genus Neoceratodus; species Neoceratodus forsteri. The sequence goes on along the minus strand of CM057449.1, from coordinate 1,262,124,617 downwards.
CAGCAAGGAGGGCTGGGGGAATACTGGGATGCATAGGGAGGCATCAATAGTAGAAAACAGGAAGTTATTATCCCTCTGTACAGACAGCTGGTGAGACCACATCTGGAGTACTAGTGCAGTTCTGGAGACCCAATCTCACGCAAAGACATAGACAGGATGGAAGCTGTCAGGGAGGGCAACTAAAATGGTGCAGGGTCTGCACCAGAAGACATATGAAGAGAGACTTAAGGAGCTTAATATGTAGCCTCGAGGAAAGGAGGAGGGGGGACATGATAGAAACTTTCAAGTACCTCAAGGGAATCAACAAAGTCCAAGAGGGTAGCATCTTTCAAAAAGAGGTGTGCAAGGAACAAGGGGCACAATTTGAAGATAGAAGGAGCAGCTCAGAGGTAATTGAAAGTATTTTTTCACAGAGAGGGTTGTGGATGTATGGAACGGCCTTCCAGAGGAGGTTGTGGAGTCAAAAACAGTGGTGGAATTCAAGCATGCATGGGACAGTCATAAGGCAATTCTAGGGGGTTGGGGTAGGAAGAAGTAGGCTGCTGGTTAACTAGGATCTGCAGCTTATCCATCAGGTAGGGAAATGGGCAGACTGGGTGGGCCAAGCGTTTTTTATCTGCCGTCAAATTCTATGTTTCTATAACAAGTAGAAAGGATATATAAGCTAAATTCTGAGAGACAGAGTATGAGAAGCTATAAATCTCAAAATGAAGTGCTGAAGCTTTCATATCTGTCTGGTTTATATCCCAAGGGAAGCAATTTATCATTACTGGTATCTTGTATACTGGGCTGCTGGTGCTAAGACAGTATATGTGTGTTAGTTCAATACACCCTGCTTTGCAGTGTGCAATTCCTCATTTCCAGTGTAACCATTGGCTCGAATACCCAACATCTTGGCACCCCTAGTTGGGACAAGGTTAATTTGCAACCCAAAATCAAGGAACAGAGGAGTTATGAAATGATCGCAACCTACTTACTTCTATCAGTGGGAGTTGATAGTAGGATTGAGACTGTTAGTGGAAGGTTTTGATTTCTGAAACCCAGTCTGGCTAGGAAAGAGAGGATACATGACATGGAGGAATTTATTGTTGCTTTTGTGACTGCCCATGGGGCTCAGAATATTTGTAAAGAAGCTAGACATAAAGGGGACCCTGAAAATATGCTAAGCAACAGTTTTGTTTAAAATCAGATAAAAAACTTAAGGACAGACAGTAAAAATGTTACTGTATGCAAGATTTATATGTTACTGTTTTGTCTTTCCAGGCCAAAGGCAAATGTATTTGGAAAATGTGAAAGGAAAAAGAGAAACACAAGGAGATAGACAGACTGCAAGTGCACTTGAAATGTGTAACCTGTGATAAGTTCAATCTCAAGCAGTAGTTCAGGGACCTTAAAGGAGCCATGCATGTGCAACATGAGCAGTTGCAAGTGGACCAAGACTGATCTCTCCAGTGTCACCAAACACATAGGAGATTACAAGGGCAAGTTTAAAATGACAAAGGTTAAGCATCTGTGAAGGAAAACATTAGAAGACCAGATAACCTTAACCTTTAACTTTAATTTTACTTTTTCTATTTTGGGCTGCAGTTCACATTTGTCTGATACTGTCCTTCCTGTCTTATCTTATCTCCTATTTTATCTTTCGTCTAAACTTGAATTTGATCACTTTGATAGAGTAGGACCCTATCTGAAAATACAGGACCATATCTGTAACTCTGACCCCCCTTTTTGTTTGTTTTGTTGCTTTTGAGTTTGTTGCAACAGCCTGTTTTTTTTGTAATCTCTCTATTTTCTTATCTATTTTCCTATTAATTTTTACTGTATGGCTGGCCACCTGCAGTAGCCTCTATTTTTTACTGTTGCATCCCCCCCCCTTGAACCTGAGTGCAGACTGCTGAACAAGAAAAAGAAATAGCAGAGAAATGGGTAGAGAAATAAGAAATTAGTACAAAAGCAGTAGGAGTTGTTTTTTGATTGGTAACCCATTACCTTACTTTGAGAGGAATGGACTGGAGAGAAAAGAAAAATAATTCATTCTGTTTTTATTTTTTATTTTTAGTCCAGTCTGAATATTGTTTTAAAAAAAACAGAAGGAATGAGGTTTTGAAATCCTCTAGTAGTCCCAGTGAAGAAGTAGTGACTGCCCAAGCAATTAAAAGAAGGAACAGCTCGAAAATGAGAAATTATATTTTCTTACATCAGGACCCTGCAAGCTGCAGTAGGTATGGTCTATACTGCACACTTGTCTATTGGCTCATGCTTGAGCCATAACAGGCACTGGAAAGGTTGGAGAATGTGACTGTAGATGTGGTTAAAATAAAGTATAAGGACCCTGTAGTTGCCTGCTAGGAAAGGTTAGCTGCAGAGTTACTTAAACTAAACAAAGCAGCTGGAGGTAAGTATGGGGCTTTTACTGAATTGCTAATTTTGGCCAAAATGAAATGTTAGCTGTCAAGCAGAAGATGATTTTCTGTTTTGTTAAAAGAAAATAAAGACTAAGAGGTTCTCTTACATTTTCTAGAGGTGACCTTCTGTTCCAGAATGTTGAGCAGAATCTGTTATAATAAAGGAATAAATACTTTTTTTTAGCTACTTAATATACTTTATTAGACAAATCCAGTCCAACATATGCATTTAAAAAAGCAGTGTTGCATTGAGCTTTTCAATTACAATGCAAAGATAAATAAAAGACTTATACATAATTCTAAAAAAAAATACATCCCCAAAATCAAACCTAATCCTCCTCCCTCTCCCTCCCCCTCCACCCCCTCCACCCCCTCCATCCCCCTCCTTCCCCTCCACCACCCACCCTCCATTCAAACAGCCCACCCCTTCAGGACTTCATATTTTGGTGAGTGTCAGTATTCTTATCAATTAATACATTTCACTTGATTTTCATATTTACATGTGTTTTTTTCGGATACATCAAGAGGAGTTGGAGCCATAACTCTCCCGCATCTTTTCCCACCTCTCCGCTAAGTAGGCTGTGAGTTGCTCCCATTTCTCATTAAATGATCCTAAGGAATGGTACTGTAAGCCTATCACTTTTTCCACATTAATAGCCTTGCACATTTCTGTAATCCATTCTCCCAAGGAGGGTAAATTCTCTTTCATCCAGTACCTCATTATAAGGAGCAATGCCACAGCCAATATTAAAGTCAAGTAATATTTGAATTTACTAGGAATATCCGCTGACAGGTGGCCCAATACACATATCTCCATGGTAAGATAACTGGTTCCCCCAACAATGGGCTACAAAACTCTTTAATTTCTGACCAAAAGCCTTGGCTCTTAGTACAAGTCCAGATCATGTGTCTAAGCATGCCCAGCTTCTGGGTACATTTTGGGCATACTGAAAAATGTTGTCTCCCCATCAAATTTCTTTTAACCGGAGTGACATACAAGTTATGTAGTATGTTGAACCTTATCAATCAGAGCCTGTCCTGTTTAATAAACTTATAATTATTGGACCATATTGAATCCCATTATACCGAGTCGTAAGACAAATTCATGGCCATCTGCCAATATGGGGCTATAGGACTAACATCCTTATCAACCATAGACCTCATCTTTCTATATAATCTGGCTATTGGTCTAGGTCAAATGGATATTTCTGCCATTTCTGTAAAAGCTCTATCTGCCTTCAAGGACCAGGGGGGTTTATTCAATGCCTTCAATATACATTGTTTAATCTGGAGAAATGTGAATATTGGCAGTGTTTGTAGTTGAAAGGTCTGTTTAAACTGTGAGGGTGACATAAATCCTCTTCCTGTCATTATCTCTGACAACTTTGTCACACCCCATTCTCTCCAAAAACTTTGAGTGATAACTCTGCCATCTATTGTCAAATTCAGATTATTAAAAATGGGTTGCCCCAAGTCAGAGGTGTGGCTTAAATTCAGGCTATTACATAATTGGTTGTGGGCTCTCATGGACCATGCTATTGGCGCATTCCTCATATTCTGTGGAATTTTCTTACTCCGTATGAAAAGCAGGGATGTTAATGCTATCTTATGTTTACTTGTTAAATGTCTCTCTATTTGTAACCAGGCCAGCTTAGAGTTTTTATTACTTTGTGGATTTATCCATTGAAAATATTTACTCCCCTGGAAGGCCAAATAATAGAGGAATAAGTCAGGGATACTAAGACCACCCTGCTCCTTTGGTCTTTTTAATTTTTGAATGGCTCTTCTTGGTTTCTTCCCCTGCTATAAAAAGTCAGACCATATCCCATCCATCCTTTTAAACCAACTCTGCAGAAGAGCCAAGTTCAACATTGATAATGGGTACATCAGTCGAGGGAATATAGCCATTTTGAGTATATTTACCCTTCCCCAAAGAGGCAAAGATATGTTTTGCCATCTGTTGAGGTCTTGTTGCATTTTCAAAACTACCGGGTCTAAGTTTAAAGCTTTTAACTTCCCTAAGTCCTTGGGGATTTCTGTACCTAAAAAGGAAATTGACTTGGGAGCCCAGCATAACCCTAATTCCTCTATCATGGCCTTCGTACAGTAGGGGTTAATGCTAATACCGCTGTTTTATGTAAATTCAATTTATAACCTGATATCTCGCTAAACTTTTGTATAATATCCAATGCCAATTGTAATGATGAATGCCAGCATGATAAGTGTAGGAGAATATCGTCAGCGAACATAGATAATTTATACTCCCCTGTTCCTATCCTTATTCCCCTGACTAAGTTAGAAGTTTTTATTTTCAGAGCTAATGGCTCAATATACAAATTAAATAACACTGGGGACAGAGGACACCCCTGTCTTGTACCTCTAGTGAACCGACAAATATCAGAAATGGCTCCGTTACACAGCACCCTCGCAGATGGGGAATGATAAAGTATCTCTACCCATCGAATAAAATCAGTAGGGATACCATATCTAGGCAATAGATCAAATAAAAACTCCCAATTGACTCTGTCAAAAGCTTTTTCCATGTCCAGGGACACCAACACCAAATCAGTGTCGGAATCCCTGGACGCGGACACCAAGTGACAGATTTTCCTAAAGAGGTCACTCGAATATTTCCCTGCAACAAAAGCTGCCTGCTCTGGCCCTATCAACACATCCCAAACCTGTTTTAGCCTATATGCCAAAACACTTGCCAACAATTTAACTTCCATGTTAAGTAAAGAAATAGGTCTGTAATTACCAGGACACGAGGGATCTTTTCCCAGCTTCGGTAATACTACTATTCTGGCTTCAAATATATATCAGATTCTTTTAAAGGAGCCTCATATAAGTAATTATATAATTCGTGTAGATAGGGAGCTAACTCCTTTTAAAAAGTTTTGTAAAAGGCCGGAGGGAAGCCGTCAGGACCTGGGGCCTTACCCTCCGGTAATCTGTCAATTGCGTCTAATATTTCTTGTAATTTTATATTACCTACCAGGTAGCTCTGTTGTTCTATATTTAGCTTTGGCAATGCCAAGTCTTTTAGAAATTCCTCCAATTTATTTTTGTAATCTCCCTGCTTTTCCGAAGCTGTATATAGGTCCTGGTAATAGTCCCTGAATATCCTGGCAATTACAGATGGGTCAGAAGTGAATTGTCCTGTGTCATTATCTTTTAATGCAGCTACCCACCTTGCCTCCCTCTGTTGCTTGAGTCTATTTGCTAATAATTTTCCTGCCTTCTCCCCGTACCCTATATAACTAACTTTCCATTTAGCATTGATCCTTGTATTAACATTTAATATATGAGAGGCATATTTCGCCCTAAGTGCTTGAAGTTCTTCCCAAACCTGTTCCTCTGTATCCATTCCAAGCAATTTTTCCAGATTATAAATGCGCTCCAACCACCCCTCTACTTCTTGAGTCCTTTGACGTTTTCTGACTGTGGCTATTCTTATCAATTTCCCCATCCACGTCGCTTTTAGGGCGTCCCATAGAACATCTATTTTTTGGATAGAAGTATAATTGTTTCTTCAAGTAATTTCTATATAATTTCTTATCCTTTCTATCCGGTTCTCCTCCGACAACAGTTGAGTATTTAAAGACCATGATCTAGATGTCTTCCTATATTGGGAAAATCTCACCCTCAGCCAAATCGGAGAATGGTCTGACAACACTCTTGGGTATATCCCCGCATCCTCTACACCTGTTAGAGCAAAGGTACTAATAAGAAAAAAATCTATCCTTGAAAGCACCTTATGAGGTGCAGAGTAGAAAGTGTACTCATGAACCTTCGGATTTCTAAGCCTCCAAGGGTCTGTGAGACCTGAATTTAACATCAATTCTCTGAGCGCCCTCTGTGCTGGCGTAAGGCCCACTTGTTTGCTATATGATCTGTCCAAGTCATTTTCATATACCAAATTCCAATCTCCTCCAAGGAGACACAGCATATTGGGCACTCCCACTATTATAGTCTCTATTGGTGAAAAAACTTCAGGGGTGTCCTGATTCGGCCCGTAAATAGAGCCTAACATCACCTCAATCCCCGCTAAACTCCCACGTACAAACACAAATCTCCCCCCAGGGTCTTGCCACTTTTCAATTTCTTTAAATAGCACCGATTTATGAATCAAAATGGCCACTCCCGCCTTTCTGTGGTTGTTTCCAGCACCGATTACCTGTCCCACCCACGATTTACATAATTGGTTTAATTTATCTGTTGTTACATGCGTCTCCTGCAACATAACAATATGGGGTTGGTATCTCTTGAGATGCCTCAATATAACATATTTTTTTGTATTATCCTTCCCCACTTTGATATTCCAAGATATTACTTTCCAACTCCCCATATTCCTCCCTTTTGTTTTCCTTTCGTATTAATTGACATATATATCTGAGTCCTGAATCGGATGACATTTTTCACCATATTAACTACTTGCCTCCCTCCCTTCCCCCTCTCCCCACCCCCATACCTTAATCCCCCTTCCCCCCTGCTTAACTACCCAGGCCAAATGCCCGCTCCCTAACATACTATCCGCCATGCCCCAAAAAGAGCAGCCCCGCTATAGTCCCCCTAGCATCTGATAAACCATAATACAACTACTTTTTTAAAAATACACTACAAACAACACGCAACCATCCAGATGCAATGGTGTTTCTGCTTAATATAATCTTATCTTCCCTATAATTCTATCCCATCTCCTCTGTTTCCCACTTTGCCAGCTTTATCTACCTGCTTTAGCCCTCAAACCTTCTATCCATTCCTATAAATTATAGAGAGCTAATTCTCCATTACTTATCCCTTATCTACCTGAATTCCCCTATTCAAACCCCCACATCAGTTCGTGTTAATTATAACCAACTTCTATGTGGCTAGCTATTATTTTCCCAGTAACTCTGCATTTTCCTGAAAAATAGTGTAACTTTTTTATAATTCTATATAGTTTTTAATGATCTTCCTAAAAATGCAGTGACCATTCTCGGCCACACGATGTCCCCCCAACACCTCTTTTCCCCTATTAAACTATTTTAGCAACCGTACTGATAGATGAAACTAACTGATATTTTCCATCACCAAAATCAAAATCCCCAAGGACAAAACCTCCCTCTCTCTTCCCCAACTGTCCCAGTCTCTACTTCCTTGTAAAGAAAGGAAAAAGTCCCTTCATTATTTCCTCCTCCTGTGATGTCTTCCTTTGAGTATGAGGGTGTAGTAATCATCTTGATTTCCCAGCTGGTTATTTCGAATCAGTTCCATGCAGCGATTAGAACCAGTCCTCTTTCTTGTCCAGCATACCCCATTCTTTTATTCATTGCCAAAGTCTACCTTGATCAGTCCCCTTTACCAAATAGTTGAGGGATTCGGATCGCCAAATCCGCCTTTGCTTGTTCTGCCGATTCACAACGCTGAACCCCAGATTGCAATGAAACTTCTAGTCAAGCTGGATATAGGGTTCTATGCTGAATTTTAGCTGCCCAAAGTTTCGATTGAATTGGGCGGTAGGCTGCACGCTCCTGCCTTACTTTGTAGGTCAGATCTGGAACCATTCTCAAGCGCTTCCCTTCCCATTCAATTCTTTCCGCTTTTCTGGCTGCTTTTAAGATGTGGTCTCTGTCCAGATAATTAAGTACTTTAAATATTAATGGTCTAGGTGGATTGTTAGGCTCTGGTTTCAGTCTGATTGCTCTCTGTGCACGCTCTATAACATAAATGGGCCCGTTAGGCGAAGAGCCTGCGATCTTCACACAGAGCTTTTGCATGAAGGCTATGACGTTGCTACCTTCTTCACCTTCTGGAAGGCCTAATAATACAAGGTTATTGTGCCTTGATCTTCCTTCCAGATCATCAATTTTAATTTCCGTTCTTTTCAATGATTTTTTCAATTCCATATTATCCACCTCCAGCTTTGCAACATGGTCTTCTACCGATGCAATTCTGATTTCCGCATCCCCTATCCGAGTGCCCAGTCCTGACAATGAGCCTTTCCACTCTTTAAACTCTGCTATTAATGTAAATAAAGCAGATTTGATCATGCCAATGTCCTCTTGCATTTGGTCGTGTGCCGAATGCTGTATATTTGCTGCTTTTTCCGATTCTGGAGAAGTGCTTCTGTGAGGTCTTTTAGCTTCTAGCCACACCGCGACTTCATCCTCTCGGTCTTCCGATGGCTCCGACATGCTGTCTTTCTCTCTACCTTCGATACTACCAGTTTCTCCCTTCAGCACTCTTTCTATTTAGGGAAGATAAACACTGCTTTTATTTTGTTTTTAGCAGAAAACCGATTTGCAATTGTATGAGTTAGCGGAGCTGCGACACACTGCTGCTACTCTCTCCAGGGCATCACGTGATCTCGATGATAAAGGAATAAATACTAACATAGCTAACTGTTCAGGATATTCCCCTGTTCACTTTCTCTGTTACTCTAGCATGATGGACCCTTACATGCAATTTCTGGAAAACATTTTTTGTTTGTTTGTTCTTTCAGTTAATGCCTTCCCTTGTCTCTGTATATTTAAATAAAAAGGAGAGATTACCTGGGTTGTCAGGAGAAGGGAGAAGAGGAGCGTGCCCTTGTTCTCCCATTCTCTCTGCAAATCCAGTGAAACTCTCTCAGACAGAGACACAGAAAATGGCTGGTAGTGAAGCTCATACTGTGATTATAAAATCAGAAAGTAGATCCCCATTAAAAACATAGCTGCAAATGAAACTTTACCTAGTGGAGTCAGCAGAAAGAATGCATGACTCTCTAGGAGCTGGCAACCCACCAAATGAAACATGTTTCATATATTGTGCCCAGTCATTCAAAGGGGATGGGGCCTCAACTCATTAAAGCTCATTTCATAAGTATGATGTTTAAAAGCTTTAAAATTAAGGAAATGTTATTTGATTCTATACAGTATCAACAGAAAAATAGTCACACTGTATATATACCACACCAGTGGTAAATAAATTGATTAAATAAATCATGTTATTTTGGTATAAATATTTATTTTCACTTATAACACCATTTATTTCACTTTAGAACACAATTTATTTAACTTAGAACATGTTATTTCCACTTAGAATCTGGAAATAGAATACAGTGAACAATGGGCCAGATAGACAACTCACAATGGAAAGAAAGGCAGTTTTAAGCTAAAGCAGGAAAACACCAGTAAAAACATTACAAATGGTGTGGTATATGTCAAATACATAATGGGTTGTAGTAGAATAACACATTTATCTCCACACATGAGTGGTAAGTCCCTTATAACTAACTCGTGACTTTGTTACTCGTGAGTTATGGGTCTTATCACTCACTAGTGGAGCTAATTGCGTTATTTCACTGCAACCCATTATGTATTCCCTATATATTTGATGTTTGACGTTAGAAATCAGAAAAACAATAAAAGTTATGATACTCTTATAGAAAAGGGATGGATCACCTGACTATGATGTCACCCAGGGATGAGTATAGAAACCCACCACCTGAGGTGCCAAGGAGTACAGTTAGTCAATTGTCTTCTGACTAGTGAGAGGAAAGCATCTGATGAGTGTATGGTTGTTTCCATTCCTTCTACCTTGAGTTAGTCTAAAGCTAAGCCTAAGGACTGGTGAGTATTGTGAAGAGAAATATTTTGAAGAACCTAACCAAGAATAATTTTGTTTTCTGTATGACTTGGGGTGATTACATTTCCTTCTGTAAATCTGTATTTGAACCGAACTTTTAGGTGCCAAAGGAATTACATCCTTGCCTTGCTGTTCCGCTTCTCCGTGGGTGCAGTCAGTCCCAGACTCCTTCTCCTCCTCCTCCTCCTCCCTGCCATATACAAGACCCCTATAGGCTCCCTGTACTGCAAGTGCAAGGAAACCTAGTCACCGGGTGTACGGCCCTGCTTTAGCCACCTCAGTAGACCACAAGCCTGGATCCATCACCAGCTAGACATGGCAATAGCCTTCGGCCAATTGGAATGTGAGCACTCTTTGTCGTTAGTTTCCGATTGGTTCTCCCAGTCCGCTTCTGTGTTCCTTCTAAACCAAATTTAAATCCGATCTTCTGCCTAAGTGCGCTTAGAAGGAGCTGTGATCACTTAGTTGCCTGACTATAGAATACTTATCCTTATGGAATATCATGAGTTTACACTCTCTTCTAAACTTCTGTGCTTGTGCCAGCTCTCTTGTTAGGCTGTTGACCACTTTATCCAACTGATGATTCCATTAAGGTGTAACGATTGATGACATATTGTGTACTTACTTGTATTATTGTTATCCATTTGTATTATTGTGCTCATTGTACATTTTTAAATGCACTTTACTACTTGGCCCAGTCTTAACTAGGTCCATCTTGAAAATGAGCTTGCTCAACGATGTTCGCCTGGATAAATAAAGATTTTGATTGATTGCTTGTTGTAAGTTGTTGTTGTTATTGTTGTTTATTTAACCTTCAGATACCAAGGGGTTTGGCTTGATCGCCACCTCTCCTTTTCCACACACATGGACACCATCATATCAAAACTGCGCCCAAAACTTGGTGCCCTCTATAGAAACCCCGCTAGTCTCCCACTACCTGTGAGACGCGAAATAGTCCAGAAAATGATTCTACCCTCCTTCAACTACTGCGATGTTGTTTACAGCTCTGCCTCTAAGACCACCTTAGCCAGACTGGACCCTCTCTTTAACGCTTTCTGCCGGTTTGCCCTCGATGCCCCCCCTCTCCCATCACTGCGAACTCTACCATTCCCTGGCCCTTCCATCCCTTAGTAACCGGCGCCTACTTTACAGTGCTAAATTTGTTTCCAACTTCTGGCTTGGTTCCCTTCCTCCCTCCCTACCTCGTATCCTCCCTATTGTTCCCATCTACCCCCACCCTTGCCCTCAGGTCTACTGACTCTAGGCTATTAGTCATCCCTCACCGAAGGACCTCTGCAGGCCAATCAGCTTTCTCTTACCTCTTCCCTAAGCTCTGGAATGGCTTGCCAGCTCAAATCTGCCATTCTTCATCCAAACACTCTCTATCCTCTGCCCTCACTAACTTCCTTGCACCAGATTGTAACTGCCCCTGACCTCCCACCCACTGATGGATTCTCTTCCCCCTCCCCCTTATGCGCCTGACCAGTAGCTTGGCCTTCACCTAATTGTCTGGCTTATACATTGCCCTAAACACCCTACGCACTTACAGTCTTATTCACTGCTCTAGATCCCTTCTCTCTCCCCACCATCCTAAATACCCTACGCACTTACAGCCTTATTCACTGCTACTATCTCCCTTCTCTTTTCCCCACCATGTCACCTAAAGCTCCCCGCCAATCACCCTAGTGTCTACTAGAAAGCCCTTCCACCTCTCCTTTACCCCCTATCTCTGATTTCCATTTCCTGCTGCCAACTTGGTACATCTCACTTCAGTTCAAGTTCTGTTACTGGCACTTATGTAATCATGTATTGCCCTAGATGTGTACTCATGTTACGTATACCACTTTCTTCGAGGCTCATGTTTTGTACTGTTCTCCTCATGTAACAAGTTCAAAAGTAATCACACTCAATTATGTTCATCTGTCTGTATTGTTGTACTCCTAATTTCAACTGTAGTATGTATACCTTCCTCCATTGTAACCCCCCCCAACCCGGTCGCACTATGAGACGAGCATCTTTTTGCTCAGTGTGCCTTTCCTGGTGAAACATTTTCAATAAAATAAATATAAATAAATAAATAAATAAAATATTTATTTTATTTGCTCATTTGAAGTTATTTGTAGTTTTTCCATTGCTTGGCACATCTGTGCTATCTCATTTGCAAAGGGTGTCCCAACTCTTGGTATGCTTCTGTTGTGTAAGTGGCAAGTGTTTCTTCAAGTACCATACTGCTTGTTAACCATAAAAATGTTTAGAACTATTTTTTACCTTTTTTTACTGTCCTTCTCCAAAGGAGGGAGGCAAGTTTCCAAAAGGGGCACATTTTAAAATAAACTGACTCGTTGTGGGTTAATCTGACAACCTTGAGTTCTCAGTTATAGCTTGAGAAAGGAAGTGGCTAGCTGCAGTCCAATCCCTATACAACAAGGATATTATGTTTAGTGCTCATTAAACAGAATGACATTTTATTCTGAAACTAACCATTTGATTTCAGTATTTTAAGGTTTTAACATTCTATCATGAATGGAATTCCCCTGTGTTATTATGCATATGTGCCCTGTAGTGTAGAAATGACACTATGTCTTTAGGAAGGGTCCAACAACCCCAGTCTTTGATTAACTACTTCGTACTGCAGTTTTTACATTTTTGCAAGTATAAGAATTTCACTGCCTCAGATGGCATGTTCCTCGTCTATGCTGTTTTATTGCAGTACATTGTTTTCCTGGCCACTTCTGCAGTCTGTCAATTTAATGTAAATGTAATTACATGCATAAAGCACACTCAGAAACTACTCCCTTTAGCAATAATGATGCACAAATCAATATCCTTGCAAGACAAGTAGTTTGGGGGGGGTGCATGGACTTTCTATACACCCCCACAACCTGTGGCAAGCTTCCCAGAAAAACAAATTGTGCCCATTTACCTGAGCAACTTATGGAAGCAGTGCAAGTAGCTAACTGCTTTAAGGTAGTAGCTGATTTCTGTAGGCTCAGTCTTAAGAAAGCATGAAAGAAACTGCAGTTGTCATCCAGAGACTGAAATTCTTCTGTATGCAGGTCCAGGAACTTATTTCTGCAGTACCTGATGTGCCTATGGGAGGCCATCAGTGGATAGACAAAACCATTTTGAAAATACAGACAGTTGGGTGATGGCCAGACATAGATATATAGATATAAAAAAGAGACATATATGGATACCATGAGAATTCCATTATATGTGTCCTGAGTAGCCACTTAGAAGTGATTTCATGCAAATCTGTTGAAATTGTTTAAATAGCAGGACTAACATACCGATGATGAAGGAGCCTGAATCCCTCTTTTTTTTTGCTTTGTCTTTCAGAAATTAAGCAATGTGTGGCTGGCAGCCATAGGACTTCAGGTGCCAGTGCACCAGCGGGTGGTGTCAACATATGAAGGAGAATCTGTTCTTCTACCAGTCACATTCTAGTCACCATGGCACCCTTGATATGGTGGCAGCAGATGTCAGACAATCATGAACTTTTTATGAGTGCCTTTCTGACTCATACTCAGGAAACACCAGCTCTATTGGACAACGCTACCAAGAGCACATACACCTGTATGAAAACACATCATTATTGACTAGTTCAGTGCATAAATCTAATGTAGGCATTTATATGAGTGACAGTTATAGAGCCAGGAACAACCAAAAATCCAGGACATGAAGTGATGACTCATGTCATATTGAGGGTGCTTGGGCTGCCACTACTGACTCCCAACAATATGCACTCATCTGCATCAGAGACTCTTGTAGAGACTGAACTGTGCCCTGAAGTGGGACCAGGCTCACTCAGTGGTTTGAACGCTACTTCCATCCTGGGGACTTTATTGAATAATGTACAGTTTATGCTTATTCCTGTGATTTTCAACTTTGCAAATTGGGGCATGATTGAACATAGTGATTCTTGTGCTTCTAACATACAAACATACTAAAATGCCAGCAGAATAGGCCTAATGGTCTCTCGAGTCTGTTCAATTTTTAGTACTGCACTGAAGGTCGATTTTGGTGTCCCCCCTTCCCCTTGGGTTATACTGTCCCCAGACCCAGATGTTCCACCTGTACTGGGCCTGGTCAGATTTACTCTCCCCTTGTACCTGTCCCATCCCCATTTAAACCCGTCCACAGTCTCCACATTTACCAGCTCCCTGGGCAGTGCATTCCATGGCTCCACCACCCTTTCAGTGAAATAACATCTCCTTCTCTCCCCTCTGAGCCTGCCCCCTTCCAGCTTACACCCATGACCTCTCGTTGCCCCACCCTCCTTCCTTTGGAGCACCCTGACTGGGCCTCCTTTCTTGATCCCTTTCATGTACTTAAAGACCTCTATCATGTCTCCCCTGTCCTTCCTTTCCTCCAGGGTGTACATGTCGAGCTCCCTGAGCCTCTCCTCATAGATCCTCTCCCCCAGGCCCCAGATCATTTTGGTTGCCCTCCTTTGGACCCTCTCTAGGAATGTAATGTCCCTTTTTAAATGTGGTCTCCAAAACTGAACACAGTACTCAAGGTGTGGCCTAACCAAGCAGTTGTACAATGGAAGGATCACTTCCGCCTTTCTGGAGGTAATCCCCCTGGCGGTACATCCCAGCATCCTATTTGCCCTTGCTGCTGCCCTCCTACAAGCCTCTGAGTTGTTCATTTTGACATCTACCACTACTCCCAGGTCCCTCTCACCCTCCGTGACTTGAATCATGTCTCCTCACAAGGTATACCCCTGGCCTGGATTTATGACTCCAAGGTGCAGAACCTTGCACTTCTCCACATTGAATTTTAGTTTCCATTTTCCCAACCACCTTTCCAGAGCCTCCAGATCCTCCTGCAAGGCCACCCAGCCCTCCTCCTCCTCCTCCTCATCCACCACTGCACCCAGCTTTGAGTCATCTGCAAAGAGACTCATCTCACTCCTGATAGCCCTCCGGATGTCCGAGACATAGGCATTGAACAGGAGTTGTCCCAGCACTGACCCCTGGGGAACCCAATTAGTAACCCACCTTGGAGATGAGGCTAACCCTCCAACCACCACCTTCTGAATATGCTCAGAGAGCCAATTTCCTATCCATCTTAACAACTGTCTCCCTACCCCCATTTCCTTCAGCTTAGCCAGCAGGCCACTGTGGGGTACTGAATCAAATGCCTTGCTAAAGTCCAGAAAGAGGACGTCCACTGGCCTACCATGGTCCAGGGCCCTCGTCACCCAGTTATAGAACTCAACAAAGTTTATCTGGCAGGATCTTCCTGTGACAAAGCCATGCTGCCTAACATCCAAGTACCCAGTTTGCTCCAGTAACCCCCCTAGCCTTTCTTTGACAATACCTTCTATCACCTTGCCGACCACCGATGTCAGGTTAATGGTCTTATAATTTCCTGTCTCCTCTCTTGATTCCCCCTTGTGGATCAGCACAACATGGGCCACCCTCCAGTCTTGGGGCACCCACCCAGTCCTCAGAGAGATGTTGAAAAGCTCTACTAGAGAGACTGCCAGGACATCCGCCAGTTCCCTCAGCACCCTGGGATGTATCTTATCTGGCCCAGGTGCTTTCTCCATCCGAAGGGACCTGAGGGATTCCTTCATGTCTTCCCCCTTTTCACCCTGCACTGCTGGCCACCCACCTGTTTGTGGTGGCCACTCCCTTTCCCCAGACCCATCAGGGCCCCTGGTCTCTACTGGTCCCACCCCTTCCTCTGGTTTGCCCCCTCTCCTTGCAAGACATAGCTCCTCCATCCCCATGGTAAACACTGAGGCAAAGTACTCATTTAGGACTTCTGCCTGTTCCCCCACCTCCTGTGCCCAACCATCCCCTACCCTTATCTTGCTGATCTTCCCCCTTACTTTCCTTTTTTCCCCTATGTGTCTAAAGAACCCCTTGTCCCCTTTCTGGATCCCACTGGCCAAGGACTGCTCTTTTTTTGCCTTAGCTGCTCTCACCACCCTGGTGACTCTCTTGGCTGTCAGCTCATAGTCCTCCTGATCTCTTTCACTCCTTGAGCACTTGAAGCACCTATAGGCTGCCTTCTTTTCCATCACCACCTCTTGTACTTCCCGGGTCCACCAGCAGGGTTTTCTGGTCTTACCGAACTTGCGCCTTTCCCTTGCGCAAGATCTGGTAACCTCCTGTATTCCCCTCCTAATGATCTCCCACCTGCTGTCAGCATCCATATCCAGCCTTATCCTGTCCAGATGATCTTTAAGGATCCTTCCCATCTCCCTGAAGTCTGCACCCCTAAAGTTTGTTACTACCATCCTTGTTCAGCTTTCCTCCCGCCAGGTCCAGGAAGAACCAAACTGTGGCATGATCACTCCCCGCCAAAGGGTCCCTCACCTCTAGGCCCCTAATCTGATCACTGTCCGCCAGGACCATGTCCAGTGTCCATGCCTCCCTAGTTGACTCACCCACCTGTTGTGTAAGAAATGCATCCTGGAAGACATCCAGGAGCCTCTGCTCTTTGGCCACTGGTGACGTCATAGTCCCCCAGTATGTTCCTGGCATGTTGAGGTCCCCCATTATCACTACCCTTCCCTTTCTCAATCCACAGTGTACCTCGAGATTTGCCACCAAACTTTCTTCCAGGACCTCTGCCAGTGCTGGTGGTCTGTACACCACTCTGACCTTTACTCTTTTACACCCCCCCCGCATCAGCAAGGTGACCCAAATAGCCTCCATGTTCCCCTCTGCCTCCTCTACCCCATCAATACACATGCCATTTCTGACTAACAGTGCTACACCCCCCCCTTCCCTCCCTCCTATCTTTTCTAAACATAGTATAGCCAACCAGATTTAGGTCCCACTCGTGCCTTTGAGTGGCCCTGGTCTCAGTGACTGCTGCCACATCTACCACCCCCAACTAGCATTGTCTGGAGCTCAGGCATTTTATTTCTTAAGCTCCTGGCATTTATCAGGACCACTCTCCACCCCTTTTCCCTCCTTGCGCTCCCATTTCTCAGCTCCTGCACCCTACCTGGTGACCCATTTCCACATCTCCCTATTTCCCTAGAGGAGTGGAGACCATGTCCCTCATTTATCATACCTGCTGGCACTGCCCCTTTTTTGATCCCTCCCCCCTTTACAAGTTTAAACCCCACATTTCAATGATGAACCCAGCTAGTTTGAGCTTAAGGATTTCTTTCCCTTCCAAATTAGGGTGGAGCCTGTCCCTAGCGTACAGCCCCATATCCTCCCAGGTCTCCTCCAAGTTCCCCACCAGGCCATACTCCAATTCTCCACACCACTCCCTAAGCCACTGATTTATCTCCCTAATCTTAATCTTATTTTCCCCACTAGCCCTTGGCACTGGCAGAATTTCTGAAAAGGAGATCTTACAGCCTATGGAAAGACATACCCTGGCCAACTCCCAGAACCTTGCCTGAATTTCTAGCTCACTATTACCATTTATGTTGTTTGTCCATAAGTGTGCTAGAATGTCTGGGGTTCCCCTGCATTCCCTTGCCAGTGAATACAACTCATGCTTGGCCTTGTTCACCATCAGGCCTGGGTGGCATTTGGTTCTGATCAGCGACAGGTATTAACGTCCCCCTGCCCCTCCCACTGGATGCCTCTGATCATGGAGTCCCCCAATAGCAGTACTCTAACCTCCCCCTTGCTTCCCTGTTCACCCCTCAGGTTTCCCCTCCTTCCATGTCCCTTCTCATCTCTTTGTCTGGGTTCTCCCCTCAACCAGCTCCTCGCACCTCCCACAATCTGGGTGTCAAGGGTAGCCGCTTCACTATTTTCCCTGGTCACCTCCTCTACCCATGTCCTGGCCTTCTTTATCACCCCCACCCAACTACCTTTCTCTGTATCTCTTTCCCCACTCCTTACTAATCCATCCATCCTATCTGTTTGCCTACTTGGTTTTCTGCACGCGATCATCCCATTTACGTCCTGCACCTTCCTGCCTGTCATGCTCCCCTGTTCCATATTATCAGCCTCCTCCTTGTTCCCCTGCTTCTCCTTTTTCTTCTCCCTTACCCTTCTTCCCCCATCTTGTCTGGGACCACCTCTATTGCGCATTTGCCTCTTGTCCCATTCCCCCTTTCTATCTGTCCCTGCCCCAGCTTCACCAGCATCTTCCTCCTCCTCCTCCCCCACACTCCCCTCCTCTACCAATGGATGTAGATGGTTAAAATGATTTGTGAGCCTTAGCCCATCCCCCAGTGCCCCCAACCCTACCACTCCTCTTGGTTTCCTTTGGACACCGCCAGTCTTTTGCCTACTGCTGTGGAAATTTCTGCCTTTTTGGCCCCACCTGCCAGGGTCCCCTAGAGCCCCCTATGTGCCCTCTTCCCTCCTCTCCTAGTGTGAGCATCTCTCTTCACTCTGCCTGCAGCTTGGGAGGCCCCAACACCTACTGCCTCCATGTAGGTGACCGCATGCCTCCTACCTCTCCAATCCTTCCCCCAGCACCTCCAGCTGCCTTTGAATCCCCTCTACCTCCTCCTTAAGCTTTGCTAGCTGGTAGCACAGTGGGCATCCCCCAAACTTCCAAGCCCAGTCCAGTGGTTGCACCACACCCTGTGCATCCAACCACCCGCCCAAAGATACCTGCTCTAGTGATACGTGGTCCCTTCCCCATCATCACAGTAATCTTTTGTAGGCCAGATTACCAACTTAGTGGTTCTACAGTTTCTTGAGGTACCAGTACCTATACCAAGGTGACCCCCCCAATACAGCATGCAGACTTTTAAACTTGCAACACTTGAGTGGCTGAACTTTACCCCACCTGACTATTAGCCTTAAGAGTTTGCTCACAGGGGAAGTTTGCAACTCCCTAAACTTCTCCCTCCCAGCCTTTAAGCTCAACCCCCAGTGGCTCTTCCATATTTAAGAAAGGCTAATAGAAGGGGTGGGAGGGCTTTCCAGAAGTTCTTAAGGAGTTAGGCCAATTTTAAAACACAACTTACAAACAATAACAAGTTACAGAAACATATGACAAGGTTAGCTTTCCAGAACCTCACCACATCTTCAAACTTCACCTGCTACCTCTGCCCACAGCAAGAAGATTTAAAATGCCTCAGTGAGGATTTTAAACAGAGATTAACTGAAATGCAAACAACCTTCATTGGCTGGCTGTGTTACTAGCCAAATAACCCTCCCCACAAGAACAGTCTCCAGCTAGCACAGAAAGATTTAAGGATTTGTGTCCCTCTATTCCAGAAAGTACCTCTGCCCACAGCAAGAAGATTTACCTGTCTCTTTAATATACAATGCTTTGCTTTTGTATATGTTAGTTACATATCATGCGAGAGCCCAAGATCCCATTGCTACACAAGAAAGGAGACCCCAAGATTGAGTCTTCCATATCCAACAGGTTTGAGACCTGGAAGGACTTACTGGTACCATCTCAGGCCTATTTGCATCTGGCATGTCCCTATGGAATAGGGCTGACATGGAGACCATGAAGAGGCATGTGCATTATTTTGAGTATCAAAATGCAGATAAGGATACCATACCTATGATACATGGGATTGACAGACTGGCACAAAAAGAAGAAAGGTCTACTATTTATAATATGTATGATATCGCTAAACTGTTTAAAAAAAATCAAGCTAAAATCATGAACTAATAGAAGTCAATAACAAGAAAATCAAGTACAAAAAGTGTGGCCATGAAATTATTTGTTCTGCTTATGGAGCCTCTGTCCTTACTACTATTACCAAGCTATTGGGGGATATAGATAAAGGAAGGGTATCTGACCTTTTACAAGACAGTCACCTGCTAAGGTGGTAATGTCCAAATTGTCAGGATAGCCAGGCGTACCTGGAAATGTCTGTCCATTTACCCTTAAGTACTGTTAGGAATTTGGGATCAGTGACATCCCCATCCTGCAGTAGTCAATGGAACATGTTTACAAGCAGAAAGTTGTACACTGCCTGAGACCATGGTTGTCTATCCCACTATCTGATAAAGATATAGCCATATTTGACAGGTTAGTCCCTATTCATTTAGTTGGTAACTTAGAAGGAGACATTTATAAGGAAAGGTGTGACCTTCCTAGAATGGTGGTGTACCACTCGAAGTTAAATCAATGGGTAGCCCCTCATACAGCCTACTGTGACATCAGAGGTTATTGATACCTTTATGTGTTTGATATTATCACACCCATAAGTGGATACTCCAATACTACTGGTCAGCCAACAACTGAGGGTCCAAGGACACCCAACAGCTTCACTTACCCAGTGCACCTCATCAAATGGAGGACACCACAAGCAAAGGTCACATATAATGTGGGAGAACAGTATTGTGTAGTTACTAACCACAACTTCTTCCTACATGGCTCTCAGCAGTGTCCAATCCGTATGCCTAACATTTGTTTTATAAAACACTTTTAGGTACTACTGTCATCACTCCTGTGCCTCTGTACAAGGAAACCACTCTTTGCAGTCTCCCATCCTTTACCAGTCTTGAAAAATATGTATCTGTCTTGGAAGTACCCATAGCTAAGCTACCTTTAAATTTAAAATCCTTTCTTAATCACACAGACCACCACATGATTATGATCAGTAGTAGTGTGTATGAAGCAAGACAGGTACTAGAAGGGTTACTAAATGATGTTGATTTGGACTTGGCTCTTCAACTCACTGCTAGAACTTACTTCTAAGGTATTTGTAATATTTCAAGCTGTCTTAATTTTTTTCTTTATTATGGTTATAGTTCTTTGCTGCTTGTGGTGAGTGGCTGACATTATGCCTTTTTTTTTCCAATTCTATTTATGCTCCTTACTCCCTGTCTACGCAGACTCTGTCCAGGGGGTTACTCAGCCCAGCCATGATCCAACCCACCTGAAGTCCTCCAGTTCTACCTCTGGCAGCCACCTCTCCACTGAAACCTGATTGCCTGATCCCTCAGCTCTGATGATGGGACCACCTATTCCTCTGGTGTTCTATCTAGAATATGATAGAGTGACCAGGCATGGAAGAGAGCTGGAGGGCTGACTGGAAGGACATGGCACTTGGCATGGTTGGCCAGCCCCTGAACCCCCCTTCATCTACAAGGAGACAGGGCCATTGCCATTGTTCCACCCTATGGCACAGATGTGCAATGGCATCAGTACACTGAAGGAGCAAACCAGTCCCCTTCCACAGGTGCCCACCAACACCAGACCCTTTTGGCTGTCCCTGCCCAAGGTGCTGTGCCCTCAGCCTCTGCCAAGAACCACTACTGAGTGGGGAGATCCACAAAGCCCACCCCAGGTGAAGAGAGTAGTCCTAGAAATGCTCGATCTTCTCCTTCCCTTGCCAACCCCCAATGACCCAGGTTTACTCCTGAACCTGGGTCACCAGTGCAGCATGAGGTGTGGCATCCAGCACCTCATCCCTCAGTGCCACCATCCAGACCAACAATTAAGCCTTTTACACACTATACAACAGACCAAATTATTTTTATAAGCTAGCTACATATAATATTTAGCATGAAACTTTATATTTACTGTGCTGTTTATGGACAAATAGACAGAACTATCTTGAGTCATTGGACCATCTGAAGCACACACACTAGATCATATTTGAATTGTGATGTATGTGCTCTGCACAAATCAAGTGGGGGGCTGTAGGAATATGACAACTTGGTGTAAAGAAAATATTGTAAAGTGAAATGCTGACAGGAGAAGCCAAAAGGGTTATTGAGCTTATTTCTGTTCTAAAGCTTTCTGCTTTTCTGTGCTAATGTC
This sequence comes from Neoceratodus forsteri, assembly GCA_016271365.2. Classification (NCBI taxonomy): domain Eukaryota; kingdom Metazoa; phylum Chordata; order Ceratodontiformes; family Ceratodontidae; genus Neoceratodus; species Neoceratodus forsteri. The sequence continues at coordinate 1,262,102,925 of CM057449.1, read as the reverse complement.
CTTGCTATTGCAAAAATATAATTAGTACATTCAGTTCAGCTGTATTCAGCTTTTTACTATGATAAGGAAGGTCACTGTTTTGTTCTTTTTGGCTGTGTAAAAATATGCAGTCTCAGACTAGAATAATTTCAGTAATGTACATAGAGAAAGATTATCTTGTATGGACATATGCTGAATTTTGGAAGATAACAAGTAGAAAGGGTATATAAACTAGACTGTGTGAGGCAGAGGGTGAGAAGCTACAAACCCCAAAATGAAGTGCACCTTGTTTCCAGTGTAATCACCTAATACCTAACAGTATTAATTGTAATAACTGATATTATAACACATGCATTTAACTCCCATTTCTACAACTTGTTCAAACAGTCCAAGTTAGCATCTGGTACACATGACATGGGCACTCAAGCAGATGATCTGGCCTCCTTGTTATTCTTTATCAGAGCTGTGATACATAACGAGGTGTTATGCCTTCTGAAGACAATTTCTCCCGGCAGTAGTGTAAACTGCAATGAGCTGAACCCAGACTTCTTAATAGTGCATCCCCCCTTGTTGCTTCCCCCCTAGCCAAAATATATAATCTACCTCTTACCTCTGGTATTCTGCCCAGTGTCTGAAAGAATGCAAAGACTATTCCAGTTTTCAAAAAGGGAGACCATGAGCTATTGGAAAACTATCACCCTAGCATGATTTTGTCTGTTCTTAACAAGCTACTTGGAAAGCTAATGGCTACACAGGACACAGAGCACCTGTACTAACTTATCACCTGCCCAACATGGTTTTAGACAGGGTTACAGTATATTTACAGACCATATCCAGTTGACCACTGATGCTAAGATTGCCATGGTCAGGGTATGTACAATGGGAGAGTGTTCATTGACCTGACAAAACACTTTAGTCTTGTGGCTCAAACTATTCTCAAGGCTAAATTGTTGTTCCTTGGCATTTTTTCCACCACTGTAAATTGGTTCACTAGCTATCTTAGTGATAGACAGCAATTTGGAAAAGTGATTCAATCTAAATTTGGCATCACCATTATTAACATTGGGATCCCACAAGGCTCAGTACTGGGCCCATTATTTTTCAACATATTTGTTAATAATATCTCTAGGGTTCCTGCCTCCTGCTGCACTCTGCATTATGTATATGACATGTTGCTAAACACTAGTTCCAAGAACATGGCAGATATTAACTCCCAACTGAATGCCATTGTCTGTAAGGTACAGTCCTGGCTATCGCAGAATAAGCTTCTCCTCAACTCTAGCAAGGCTCATTCCATGCTACTTGGGTTAGCACCCAAACTGAGGGCTATAGGACTGACTAGGCAGCCTACTGCATAGATTGCTCCCCTCATGCTGCTGACAACTTATTCAAACACCTATGCCTCACCTTTGATCCTTCCCTAGATTTTATTTTGCACATTGCTATGGCATGCAAATCAGTCAATGCCAAGCTCAGACATGCCTATAGAGTGAAATATGCCTTGACTCCTGCTGCCAGACTTGCTATTGCTTAGGGTGTCCTGCTACCAAAGGTATCCCTAAAGGTATTTGGAGATAGGCAATGGCACCACAATATGCACAGGGGTTGTATACAGACCCCCCTTCTCAGGGGAAGGAAATGGACAGGGAAATGATAGAAAGTATACTTAGAATGGCAGAAAAAGGGGAGATATTGCTGATGGGTGATCTGAATATGCCAGATGTTAACTGGAGTGCAGTTGCAGCCGCCACTTCGAAGAGTGCAGTTATTCTAGATGCCCTACAGAGAGCATGCCTTAGACAACTAGTACTGGAGGCCCACTCTGAGAGAGAGCAATATTAGACTTGATTCTCTCAAATGGAGATGGAGAGAGGATCACAGATGTAGAAGTGAGTAGCCATCTGGGAACTAGTGACCATCGAACAGTATGGTTCACAATAAACACAGCAATAGAGTCAAGCCATACAAAGACAAAAGTACTGGACTTTAGGAGGGCTGACTTTGCCAAAATGGGTGAGTGCCTAAGGAATGCACTAGCAGATGGACAGGAAGGAGGGGTGGAAGAACAATGGGGAATAATAAAAACTGCCATCACAGAGGTAACAAGCCTTTGTGTGAAGCAAATAAACAAAACAAGATGATGTAAGAAACCACTATGGTTCTCAAAGGAAGTGGCAGTGAAGGTTCAAGAGAAAAAGAAAGCATTCAGGAAGTACAAGGAATCGCAGAAGGAGCAGGATAGAGAACTGTATCAGTTAAAGCAAAAGGAGGCTGGGAAGGCAGTCAGAACTGCAAAGGCCCAAACCGAGGAAAAGATAGTCAACTCAGTTAAGAAGGGAGATAAAACCTTTTATAGGTACATCAGGGAGCAAAGGAAGACCAAGGAAGGGATAGTGAGGCTTAATAAAGGGGAGGGAGGGTGGGCAGAGGGAGACTGTGAAAAGGCAGAGATACTAAACAAATATTTTTGCTCAGTATTTACAAATGACGAGGGGGAGGTACATAAAACAAACAGTAGTAACACTCTGGATACAAAAGTTGATACCAGCCCATCTACAGAAGAAAGGGTTCTGAAAGAACTCTTAAAACTGAAGGTGGACAAAGCAATGGGGCCTGATAGGATTCATCCCGGAATTCTAAAAGAGCTAAGGGTAGAACTAGTGACACCACTGACTACCCTTTTTAACTAATCATGGGAGGATGGGGTGGTACCCGAGGACTGGAGGAGGGCAGATGTGATTGCCCTTCACAAAAGTGGGAGCAAGGCAGAAGCAGGAAACTACAGACCTGTTAGTTTAACCTCAGTGATAGGGAAAATGATGGAATCACTTCTGAAGGAAAGAACTGTTGAGTATCTAGAGGCCAGAGGGGCACAGGACCCCAGGCAGCATGGATTCACAGTGGGATGGTCATGCCAGACAAATCTGATAGATTTCCTTGACTGGGTGACGAAAGTAGTTGATCAGGGAGGGGCTGTGGACATGGCCTACCTAGACTTTAGTAAGGCATTTGGCACAGTCCCACGCAAAAGATTAATATACAAGTTAGCCAGCCTGGGAGTGGGTCCCAAGATGACAGCCTGGGTAAAGAATTGGCTGGAGAATAGGACACAGAGTGTAATAGTAAATGGAGTCCACTCAGAAGAAAGGAGGGTTACTAGTGGGGTACCGCAGGGTTCAGTATTAGGACCGGTCCTCTTCAATGTCTTTATAAGCGACATTGTGGAAGGACTGGAAAGAAAAGTATGTCTCTTTGCAGATGACACAAAGATCTGCAACAGAGTTGATGCACAGGGTGGGATGGAAAGGATGAGAAGGGACTTGGCAAAGTTAGAGGAATGGTCAAATGTATGGCAGCTTAGATTCAATGCTAAGAAGTGCAAGGTAATGCACCTGGGAAACAAAAACCCAGGGGAAGAGTACACAATGGGGGGTGAGATACTAACAACAACAAAAATGGAAAGGGACCTGGGGGTAGTCATATCAGATGACCTAAAGGTGGGCAAGCAACGTGAGAGGGCAGCAAGAAGGGCTGGGGTTACTGGGATGCATAGGGAGAGGCATCACCAGTAGAAAACAGGAAGTTATTATCCCTCTGTACAGACAGCTGGTGAGACCCCATCTGGAGTACTCGTGCAGTTCTGGAGACCCAATCTCCGCAAAGACATAGACAGGATGGAAGCTGTCCAGAGGAGGGCAACTAAAATGGTGCAGGGTCTGCACCGGAAGACATATGAAGAGAGACTTAAGGAGCTTAATATGTATAGCCTCGAGGAAAGGAGGGAGAGGGGGACATGATAGAAACTTTCAAGTACCTCAAGGGAATCAACAAAGTCCAAGAGGGTAGCATCTTTCAAAAAAAGAGGTGTGCAAGAATAAGAGGGCACAATTTGAAGATAGAGGGGACGGCTCAGAGGTAATTTAAGGAAGTATTTTTCGCTGAGAGGGTTGTGGATGCATGAATCGCCTTCCGGAGGAGGTTGTGGAGTCAAAATCAGTGGTGGAATTCAAGCATGCATGGGACAGTCATAAGGCAATTCTGGGGGGTGGGGGTAAGAAGAAGTAGGCTGCTGGTTAACTAGGATCTGCAGCTTATCCAGTAGGTAGGGAAATGGGCAGACTGGGTGGGCCAAGCGGTCCTTATCTGCCATCAAATTCTATGTTTCTATGTTTCTATCCCATCAAGATCATGCAGAAAGAGGCACACAGTTGAAAACTGCACAGGAAAACAGCATGCATGGTTCAGAGTTTGTTTATTTAATCTAGCACAGCTTTTAATCGCACTAGATTACCCTGTCTGCGCAGTGCCATTTTTGACCATGGGGTTTTCTACCATGCTTACATAATTGACAGTCAAAGTTAACCTATGGGTCTGCTGCATTCTCTCAATCAAACAAAGGAAACCTAACTAAATGAAATACCTCTTGTAAAAAAATATATTCTTTTGCCTTGTCTATGACTCAACTTACCCATCAGTGTACAGTCTATTCTTGTGTAAGCTGTTATCCCCATGCTCGCAGAACCAAAATGCCCTAGATTGTACCATGAATAAGATTCTTAGGTCTGCTAGACCTGCCTCCCTAGATGCCCTGTTAAACTATTTTGATCAGGCCTATGCCCTCAGATCTAGTGACCTAACTCTCCTCTCTGTATCCAAGTGTTCAACAAATACGGATGATTAAGCTCTTTTGTTCCAGCTACCTTTAGGTTCTCAAAATCCTACATACACTTTAAAAGGGAGCTACATAAGCACTTAAGATGCATGTGTAATTGCACCTGTACCTGAACCGCTTTCATGTTCACAGGTTTGCCACCACCTTACAACATATGTAATGAGTGTATTTACTTGCACTGAATCATACTTTGCCTGCCTTCTTCTGGCAATATGTGAGATATCTATCTTAGTATCACTGTCACATGTTTTTTTGTAACCAGTATCTTTGCTTCTACATTACAGTATGTAAAACTGTTTTTGACCCTTTGTTTTCTCCCAGGTAATGCCAGAAAATATGCTTTGCATTGTCTATAGCACCTACCCAGTAAACAATAAATAAATAAATGAATACCTTACAGCTCAAGTAGCAACTGTAGAAGCAAACTCCCTCAAAACTCCTTTATTAGTGACATAATAAACAGACCAAATCAGTTTTCATTGTTTATCAGGTCATTTATTAAATCCCTTCTACTGTGTCAGTCGGATACCTATCCCTTCAGGTTTGGTGAACCCTTGTAGTGTAATGCAGAGCCTAAATGACAAGAGCTGTCACATGGATATCCCTTGAATTATTCTCAATGATTACATTGACAAACGTTATACATAAATCATCTGCACTCAAAAGATAAATTCAAAACAGTCTTTATTATTGAATCTTTTTTTAGCCCGCCAACATTTCAGACAAGAAAGGTTTTCCTTGGGGAGGTATTTATTGGAGAGTCTACATAAATCACTTAATATTTTTGTTGCAAGAATTTTCTTGTCTTCACATAGAGGACCCTTGTCCCATTGCTATCTAACATGTTGTACTGATTACACACATTTTAAGGATGACTGGGCCTTGACCATTATACATAATTAAATACTGTTTTTTTTTTATTAATAACCATACAACAAATATAAATAAATGATTGTGTTAAATAGGTGTACAGTACACGTGCACGTTACTTATAGTACTACCTATAGGCTTCTTAAGTTAACTAATAAGCAGGGTAGAAAGTTAGAAAGAGCTGGTAGCTACTACAATAAAAGACTTTGAACTGTTTTAGTTGCAACAATTACTGTATGTTTAGTTTTATTGTTTTACAGATATTGTTACAGTACTTTCTCCTGTTATTGGTCTTTAAAATATTTCAGATTGTTTGTCATATATGTTATGCTGTCTATCAAAAAGTATCTCACTGATTTCACAACTGTTGTCTGTGACGTCTTGGAGTGTTGTCATAAATCAGCCCTGAGATATCATAAACAAGTATCATGAGGCAAATTAAAATCTACTATTACAGATAGAGGCAGTCAAATTCTCTTTATGCACACATCTTCATTAGGCTACTAAGTTCAAGTTCAAGTTTATTGCAGGAAAACTCCATTGAGCAAGCTCATTCACAAGGAGGTCCTGAGACATGGACACAGACAAGGGACATTACATAATAATACAACGCTTAATAGAACAACACTGATTGCAATGTACAAAATGCAGACATAGATTAGGAAGGATATTACATGATAGGATATAGCATTGGAAAACAATGACCAGTGAAGGAACATTTGGTTCATAGTATGCAAACAGTGCAATCAATACAAGGTAGGGTATATAAACTTAACACTGAATTTACAATTAATACTCATAGTATACTGAACAATGATGGGAGAGATAGGATATATAAATAAGGTAGGAAGGATTTGGGAGAGGGGGATGGTTGGCATAAGTAGAGGGAGTAATATTTATTTATTTAAGAGTTTTACCGGGAAGGCATACTGAGCAATGATGCTCAATTCCAGATGCGACCTGGAGGCCAAGACCCAATACAAAACACAGTATTTGAGACAGAGATATTCAACAGTGAGTGGTATGGCTAGCTGCCTTACAGACATATGGCAGAATAGCTACAGGCAGGCAGATAGATACAACAGAGGAATATTTGAGATACATGGTTCAACTTTAGAAGAAGCGTCTTAGTTACATAAACAGCATAGTACATTGGTAGTTAAAAACAGGAGCAGCTGGAGGAGAAATGTGTGCTGAGTAGCTGCTTGCGATGGCTGGGATTAGGTGCGTGTCTTATGGTAGCTGGCAAGGCATTCCAGATCTGTGGAATCTGGTAGGAAAAAGTGGCCTGACCTTTAGTTGTGTGCATGAAGGGGACGTGGAGTAGCCTGGGGTTAGTGCATCTGAGGGAGTAAGCTGGTGAAGGTTGTTGGGCAAGGGTAGAGGCCAGGTAAGGGGGTAGGGAGAGGGACTAGAATTTGGCTGCGAACCTGGCGCAATGGATTTGTCCGCGATCTTGGAGGGGCGGCAGGGCTAGGGAGCTGTATAGTGAGCAGTGGTGGGTGGATTGTGGGCAGTTGAGGATGAAGCAACAGAATGAGTGGAATAAGGTGTCGAGGCTGGCCAGGGCGAATAAGGGAGCGATAGAGTACACTAAGTCACTGTAGTCAAGTACAGGTAGTATCATCTTTTGGACTATAGCCTGCCTTGTAGGAGAGGGGAGGCAGCTTTTGTTTCTGTATAATGCACCAAGTTTGGGGAGTAGCCTCTTAAGTAGGGAGTCGATATGAATGGCAAAATCAAGGTGCTGGTTGAGACAGACACCTAGGTATCTAAAGCTGGAGCATTGGTCCAGAGGGGGCCCATCCAAGGTTTTGAAAGGGGGGCAGGGGGCTTGGCGGGAGAGTCTTTGATGGCAGCTGAAGGTTAGCGACACAGTTTTCTTAGGGTTTAGAAATAACTGGTTTGACCGGAACCATTCCTGGAAGGCATTGAAATCCTCCTGAAGGAGAGTTGCCATGCTGCTTGTTGTTGGGCCAGAAGCATACAGGACTGTGTCATCCTCATACATCTAGATGGAGGAGTGGCGGCAAGCTGATGGGAGGTCGTTTAGAAATATGGCGAAAAGCAGTGGGCCCAGGACTGAACCTTGGGGGACGCCGGTGGCAACTGGCAGAGGGTTTGAGGTGTGCGAGGTGACTTTAACTGCTTGGAGTCTGCCCACTAGGTAGTCATAGAACCATGCAGTGGCTGGTATGGAGAGCCCGGCTTCGGTGAGTTTGGAGAGGAGCAGAGAGTGGGAGACGGTGTTGAAAGCTTTGGCTAAGTCAATAAAAATGGCAGAGGTGATGTTTCCATTGTCCATACGGCACCAGTGACTCGTAGAAGGGAGGTGATGGCAGAGTGAGATTTGCGAAAGCCTGATTGGAAAGGGGTGAAGAATGAGAAGGTGTCCAGGTGGGTGTGAGTTGGGAGAGGACAAGGCGTTCCTGCAATTTGGCCAGAGTCGGAGAGGGAGATGGGGCGATAGCTGCCAGGAGGAGGGCTCACCCCCTAGAGGGGTGATGGTAGCCTTTTTCCAGTCTGTGGGTAACTTGCCCAGAGTGAAGGAAGGTTGAAAAGTGCCGTCAAGAGGGGTGGCAATGGCTGGGGTGGACAAGAAAGCATCTTAGCATCCAGGGACATAGGGCATTTGCCTTTGTTGGGGTTTAGGTCAGGATCTGAAGACTTCAGCTTGGGTTACAGGGTGGAAGGAGAACTCGTTGACTGGTGGTGTGTGCTGGTTTTCTGGGGGCAGTTTTGGCCGGGCACAGGAGGGATGATAGGAGCATGTCGGACAGCTGGAGAAGTGGGTATTGAAGGCCTCAGCTACCCTGAGGGGTCAGTGATGAGGAAGCCTTAGACTGATAGTGTCGGGGTGGGGTTGAGTGGGGGGAGCAGGGATTGAGCAATTTCCAGAAGTCTGTAGGGGTGGTTAATGTTTGCACTAAAGCCATAGAAAATAATTATTTTTTGCCTGGCGGATGATGTGTGTGCATGAGTTGCGAAGTGCTCTATAGGTAAGGAGGGAAGCCGGGGTTCCCTGTTTCTTTTGAGCTTTCCAGGCGTGGTCCCTTGAGTGACAAGTCCTGATTATTTCAGCTGTGATCCAAGGAAGGTGTCCTCCTCTGACTCTTTCTGTGTGCAGGGGGGCATGTTTATCCCAGACATTTAGAAATTTGGTCTTGAACTCATTGAGCGCTGCATCAATGGATGAAGCCAAGGAGATAAAGGACCAGTTTATGTGCCCTAGGTAATATATAAGTAGGAAGCCAAAAGTAGAAAAGGGTAGAGGAGAAGGTGTGAAATTCTTGTAGTATTAGTCACAGAGTGCAAATTATAAACTACAAGATTACAGTAATGCTATTAGTCCTAATGTGGACAATAAGAACGAGTCACATCTAATGGTGGGGAGGGGCTTATTGATAAGTGTATAAGGCACACATAAGGTTGGGGAGCGGTCTAGTAACAGTTGCAAATATCTTTTATTTTAGATGCACTTAGCACTTTGTAGAGGCTAACTGAGACAATGCTAGTAAATTTTAGTACAGATTGGAGTTGGTTCCAAATAGTAGGAAGGGCATACATGATAGCTCGTTTACCAAATGAGGTACAAGTCCTGGGTACATCCAGCAGAATGAAGTTAGATTTCCTGAGAGAGTAAGCACTGTGTGAAATGCAGATTAGAGATGAAAGGTAACTTGATAGTTAATGCAGAAGCAACTTGAGGGTCCAGAGACCAGCATGACATAGACGTCTGGTGGTGAGAGATGTCCAGCCAATGGCTGGGTACAGATCACAATGGTGAGAGCAGTAAGGGGAGTTGGTAATGAACTGTAACGCGTGGTGATAGAGGATGTCCAGTTTGCTTAGGTTTGCATGAGTAGCGGGAGTGTAAATGATATCACCATAGTCAAGTCAGGGAAGGAATGTAGCCTGAATGAGCCTGTTCCGAATCTCGAGGGGGAAGAGAGATAATCCTAGCCTGGCTTTGAGCCTCCTGGATAAGTCCTCAATGTGGTCATTAAAAGAGAGCTTATTGTCTATCCAGATACCCAGATATTTAAATTTGGAAATGATTTCCAAAGGTTCACTTAGAGAAGTAACAATAAAGTCTTTCGGCAGGGTAGGCGAGGAGCCAGAGGAGGTACTACGAGATAAAATCATTGCTTCGGTTTTCTTAGCATTAAGGAGCAGCTTGGTCTTCATTAGATTATTTTCGAGCCGGGCAAAGTCAGCTTGAAGCACTCCCCTAACTTCAGATAATGTTGAGCCAGAGGTATACAGTAAATAAACAATAAGACTTGACAGGGTGGGATTTCAGCAAGGCCTTCAACATCATTCCACAGAGAAGGTCATTTAACAAATTGGGGAATCTGGATGTGGGCTCTAAAGTGGTAAAATGGGTTGGAAACTGACTAAAAGGCAGGACCCAGAGGTTGGTAGCAAATGGCATAAAATCCGAAGAGGGGGAGGTGACCAGCGGGGTGCCACAGGGATCCATGCAGGGTCCAGTACTATTTAATGTCTTCCTAAGCAACATTGCAGAGGGTCTGGAGGGGGAAGTATGATGACTTCAAGATCTGCAACAGAGTTGACACACAGGACAGACTAGATAAAATAAGAAATGACTTAACATTACTTGAGGAATGGTCAGGGGTTTGCAGTTGGGTTTCAATGCTAAGAAGTGCAAGATAATGCACCTGGGACACAGAAACCCAAGAGAGGAATACAGGATGGGGGAGCAGGTTCTAGCCACCACAAGTCAGGAGAGAGACCTGGGGGTTATCATATCTGATAACCTGAAGTTGTCCAAACAATGCAGAAAAGCAGTGGGGAAAGCAAACAGAATGCTGGGGTGCATAGGAAGGGGCATAACCAGTAGGAGGAGCGAAGTGGTGATGCCACTGTATAGATCACTGATGAGGCCTCATCTGGAATACTGTGTCCAATTCTGGAGACCGCATCTCAGGAAGAACATAGACAGAATGGAAGCAGTCCAGAGAAGAGCAACAAAAATGATACAGGCACTGCACCACAAGCCTTATGAGGAAATACTCAAGGAACTTATCTATTCACTGGAAGAAGGAAGGAAGAGAGGAGATATGATACAGACTTTCAAATACCTTAGAGGAATAAACAGGGTACCGGAGGGGAGCATATTTCAGAGAAGACAGTGCACAAGGACAAGGGGTCATAACTTGAGGCTGGAGGGATTAGGGGGAATGCTAGGAAGTATTTTTTCACAAAGAGGATGGTGGGTCCCTGGAACAGCCTACCAGTGGAGGTGGTGGAAGCAAAAACAGTAAGGGGATTCAAAAGCGCCCGGGATAAGCATAAAGGCACCCTGCTGTACAGCAGAGCAGGGGAAAGGCAGTCCAGATAAGGGTAGGGATTGCCAAACCAAGTAGAGAAATGGGCAGACTAGGTGGGCTGCATGATTCTTATCTGCTGACAGATTCTATGTTCCCATGTTTCTATGATTTATACTGAGATAAACACAAATATTGAGTGGTGTGTTGAGACCGAATGCCATAGGCAGAGGGCATTACAGCACATGGAAGTGCAGTATTCCCAGCATAAATCCTATCCTGGGGTGTCTGTTTGCACTTATAAAGTGGCTGTTGTCCTATTGTTAAACAAAATAATAGAAGCATTTATGCCTCACTCACTACTGGCAGTAACAAAAAACTTCACATCCTCTGTGTTTACAGTCCCCCAAAATCTGCCCTCATTGACACCATTCTACTGTTGATTGACTGTAACAAAGTAATTATCATGGGAGAATTTTAACCTTGATTGGCTGGGTCCTAATTCCAGAACCTATGAACTACTCATCAGTAAGGCCTGTCTGTCACAAATTGTTACCAGCCCCACCCACCCCTCCCCTGCAGTTCATACTCCTCTCTATTACTGTAGATTGGATGCTCACTAACAGGCCTGACAGGATCCAAGTCTCTGGCATACTCCCAGACTCTATTAATGATCACTCCTCCACTTACTGCCTATGGAAAGTACAGATTTCAAAAGTTGCCCCCCACCCCAAGATCCTAACCATATGTAACCCTCCTGCAAATGGGGGTTCCCAAAAGACTTCCAGGAGCTTGCTTGAATGCTCCAAGCCTGAATGGTGTTTGGCATTTAAGCCATTTATCAGTGAGTGTTTTTAGAGCCTCTGGTACTGTCTCTTTAAGAGCTGTCTGCTTGCAGACATAATTAGTTTGTATGGGGGGACTGTGTGCTTCTCTGAGTACCACTCGAGCTGCTGCCAATTCACTTCATTTTTGCAGTCACTAGGAGTGCAAAGAGAACCTATCTGAAAGATGTAACTGTTTGCCAGAAATTATTTAGAGTAATAATGAAATTACAGTTTGTCTAACCTGCTTTTTGCAGTCAGAACTGTGTCTGTTAGTTCCCATTCTAGTTTTGAACTGCTGAACTGGACCAATCAGTGTGGGGTAAGCTAGCTCAAATGGTGCCTTGACGAATCAGAACTTGACTCATAATCTGAGCCAGCCACAAGAGGATTGTATGGGCAGTGACTCTGGGAGATGTAGTTTAGACTTCAGTGCCTTTTTGGACCAACAGCAGCAGTCTATTGTGAGTGACAGCCAATCCAGTCAAGAACTGGGAGGAACTCAAAGGAAGTGCCCTGTTTTGTCGGTTGGAGTTTCAGTTGAGCTTTGGCAGTGAAGAAGGAAGGAGCCCTGTGCTTTTTCAGTGTGCAGTTTTAGTCAAAAACGTGTGTAAGGCCCAGAGTTCCGGGGTCTGCAGCTTGTTAGGACTGAAACCTGCCCTGTGAAAAAGAATCAAAGGATCTCTTAAGAGTAGGAAACCAGGCTCACCCTGTAGAAGACTGGAGGAATTGCTGAAATTGCACTCGGTCTGTCAGGAACTGAATCTGCTGTGTGTCTCCGGCATTGTGCAGTAATTGCGATCGGATACAGATGCAGCCTGCCTGGTATAGTGCTTTCTTTTATATGGATGTGTGAAGAGGTTTGTGTACCTCAAGTGAGCCCCTGCTGACATTGAAGGACCCTATCTTATTTGGAGGTCGTGAGTACTAATTCAGGTCGCCCCTGTTGAATTGCCACATTAAATCCAAATGGAATTACTGTACTGCTGACTGTTTAATTCTCCTTTTCTCTGTGTAAAAGGGCCCCTACCAGCTGCCACGGTTTGACTAGCCACTAGGGCTTGGGCACCAGGGACAGTAACTTGATAGGGATAGGCCTGTGCACGAGCCATAGGTAGATTATTAGAGTGATAAGCTAATTAACCTGATTTCCCCTGTCCTTGTTATATCCCCTAAATAAATCAGAGCTGCTTGTTTCAGCAAAGTTATACTGCCTGAGGTATTTGTCTATGTTAAAGTACTGTACTGTGATTGTTGCACTGTATCTCATTTCACTGGAGGTCCCAGTGCGGAACCAGACCTGGGGGTAAGTGTATACTGTGAAGGTAATTCTGATATATTGTGTGGGCCACTAGTGGGAAGAAAGGGGTTGCGTGTCCCAGAGGGCTGTGACCAAGTTAGTTTAACTATTGCAAACCCTGACCTCTGGGTGGAGGCACCCGCCATTGGATCCAGGCCCTTCAACCTGTTAGTGGCAAATCAGGCAGGGGTAGTAGCCCCTGGGATAGCGCCATCTAGGGGTTACACATAAGGAATTTATCTCACTTGACCCCATTACCCTCAATGCTGAGCTCACTCTCATAGACTGGTCCCCAATCTTAGTCTCCACTGATTTAAACCTTGCCTTGGACATTTTCCAGTCTCAGATCTCCCACCTCCCAAAAAGATTAATTCCCATCACAAAGAGGAGAGTTTGAGGCTCTGCCTCCCCGGCTACACAGTGACCTTCTCCGTGTATAAAAAAAAAGAGACAGATTGGCCTCCTATAAAGCCTCTTCAGATCCCCAAGATTGGTTCGACTACTGGACAATGTAAAATCTATGCAAAAAAGCAACACAGGCAGCCAAAAGCACCTTCTGCAAGGAGAAACTGATCACCTCTGCAGGCAATCCAAGTAGATTAGAGGGCTCCTACCAATTCCTCACATAAGGACATGATTATAAATGGTGCAGATTGCAACAACCCACTCATTATTGCAAATGCATTCAGCTCCCAGTTCGCTGATCTCACCCCATTCCCTACCTACACCCCCCTCTGCCCAGGACTTCAAACCTACCACATCCACCCCCAATCACCCTCCTGCTATCTGAAAGTAGCCTCCAGAAAATAAGTCTGACACCACCTTAACTCCCTTCCTCATAAGGCTGCTCCAGGCCCAGATAGGGTGGAGGCTAAGCTACTTAAGCTTGGGTCGCAGTTTCTGCCCATCTCTATCATCCACATCTTCAGCCTATCCCTCACATCTGGTGTCGTCCCAGCTCTATCAAAAATTGCCAAAGTAGTCCCTTTCCCCAAAAAGAGTGACTGCAAAGACATCTCATAGTTCTGTCCCATTGCTCTCCTGCTCATCCTCAGTAAGCTGCTTGAAAAGGTAGTTAATTCCCAGCTTACAAACTATCTGCAGACCTACAACTTCCTTACCCCTTTCCAGCATGGTTTCCATAAGGATCATAGCACTGCAACTGCCCTCTTTAAGTTTATTGACAGAATTAAATCTGCCATGGATAAAGGTTCTCTCACTGGTGCCATCTTCATTGACCTATCCAAGGCTTTTAACCATGTTGATGACTCACTCCTAACACAAAAATTAACAGCCCTCAGAGTCTCCCCTCACACCAATACCTGGTTCTCCAACTACCTGACCAACTGGTGCTAATTCGGCAAGTTCGGGGACACTTCTTCACACCAGCTGCCCATCACCCGAGACATCCCTCAAGGGTCAATCATTGACCCACTCTTTTTCTCAGTCTTCATCAACCACCTCCTGTCCATCTTCACATCCTGCTCAGTAATACTGTACACTGATGATATTGCCCTACTATATATCACAGCGCCCAAAGCTCTCAACACATCAGTACCCAACTATCAAAGGTCTTCACCCACATACAAAACTGGCTAATGGCCAACAACCTGGTACTTAGTGCATCAAAAACACAAGTGATGCTATTCAGCTCCAGGGCATGCAGATCATCCTGTTCTTGCACCCTGAACATCAGGGGCCAGATTCACAAAACATTGCCATGGCGCAAACCCAGTTTGAGCAGTGCAAACTGGGTTTTGGGCCAAGGTAATATTCACAAAATCCCAGGATGTGCCCGAAAACCAGATCTGCACTGGTGCAAAGTCTGGAGGAGGCTGTAATGCAAATTAGGAGGAAGGGACTTGCATATTGGTGCAGTCCAATCCACAAAGCATTTTCTCCTAGCTAAGGACATTTGTGGAGCTCCCTTGCATGAAGAAAATACCATCGAGGAAAATTTCCTGCTAATGCCACACAACTCTAGTGGTTGGCGGAGGTGCTGCAGCCCCCCCCTTGCAGATCACCATCCCAAGTAATAAAAATACCTTACCCTGGTGGATAGTGGTCCCTCCCCCCTGCAGATCGCTGTCCTGAGTAATGGAAATAAATGTTTCTGGTGGCTAGTGGACCCTCCCCCATTCTCCGATCACTGTGAACTTATCACCCTAGTCCTCCGTGAACTGCACTGGTTGGCAGTCAGGTGGAGGATTGTCCTCAAGATAGGACTCCTTACCTATAAGACCCTAAATGAACAGGGACCTGTCTATCTGCAAATCTCTTTGTCCCCTATCACCTGCCCCGGGCTCTCTGTTCTGCCGGGGGAGGCCTCCTGGTGGTTTCCAGGGCTAGGTTGCAGCATTCCGGGGGCAGAGCTTTCTCGGTGGCCACACCTACCCTGTGGAATTCCCTGCCTGTTTTTTTAAGGGAGGCTCCCACGGTAGAAGCCTTTAAGAAGGGCCTAAAAACATACCTGTTCCAGCAAGCATATATAAATTAATTGTATTAATGCTTTTGATTTTACTGTGATTTTATTGAGCTAGATAGTATTTTAAATATGCTCTTGGTGGATTCAGAATGGATTTAGTATGTTTTGGTGCTATATGATTTGTATGTTTTATAATTATAATGTATGTATTGAGCAGCGCCCAGAGTCTCAGGAAATGAGAGCTTTTACAAATGAAGTATCTATCTATCTAAGTATCTATAAACTCAATTTTCTGGTATTCCAGTGGTCCCCACCCCCCATTCTCTGATCACCATCCCTGTAAATTAAAATAAATTCCCTTTTAGTCCAATGGTCCCCTCCCCACTGTGCTCCAATCACAGTTCCCATATAATTAATGAAATTCCTTGGTAGTCCAGTGGTCCCTTCCTTCTCCCTGATCACCGATCATTGTCCTATTACATATTTCTTTAAATTTCTCTGGTAGTGTAGTGGTCCTTCCCTGCCCCTGATCTCCATCCTGTGAAATACTATTTAACATATTCCTGATGGTCTAGTGGATCCCCTCCACCTGGCTGGTAGTGCCCCACCTCCCTGCTCCCTTCCCCATCCCAAAACCAAGCCAGTGACTGGCGCAGCCTTCCTCTCATCACCACAGCCAGCTGTCGATTAAGCAGTCATGGAGCATATACTGTATATACTATGTGCTCATTGATTGACAGCTCAGTGTGAGCTGTCAGTCAGTGGACGCATACTGTATACAGTACAGTCCATGACAGCTCAGTTGGCAGCTGCCCATTGTGGTGCGAGGAGGGCTGTGCCAGTCACCATCTCAGTGAGGAAGCATGGTGGTGGGGCACTACCTTGCAGGGTGAGGGGTTGGGGGGTCCACTAGTTCACCAGGGATATGTTAATTAGCATTTCACAGGATGGTGATTGGGGATGGGAAGGGACCACTGTACTACCAGGGAAATTTTAAGAAATATATAACAGGACAGCAATCAGCAATTGGGGGGATATGGGGATGGTGTTCAGAGCATGAGGGAGGGGGGAGGAACTACTGGAATACCAGGGAATTTCTTTTATTATACGGAGATGGTGATTGGAGAGCAGGGGAAGAGGGAGGGACCACTTAACCACCAGGAAATTTTTTTTATTATGCAGGGATGGCCATCAGAGAATGGGGGAGAGGAGGCACCACTGGACTACCAGGGAATTAAGTTTATTATACAGAGATGGCCATCAGAGAATGGGGGAGAGGAGGCACCACTGGACCACCAGGGAATTAAGTTTATTATACAAGGATGGCAATCAGAGAATGGGGAGGGACCATTGCACTACCAGGAAATTGAGTTTATTATGTGGGGATGGTGACTGAGAACAAGGGAGGGAGAGGGACCACAAGACTGCCAGGGACTACCACTGCATGTTGAGCAGGGGCTGGTGGATGCTACACTCCATCACTGCCCATGTAAATGGGCCCATAATGTGCATGCAAATCGACACATAAGGCCTTGCATGCCCAATAGGCTCATTTACATGGCTCCTTTAGTGAATAGGAAATAGCGCCCATGCACTATTCCTTGTGGGCCCATGCTCCTGGCTGCATGTCGGGGCAATGCGCTGGCAGTACTAGGGTTACCACTGCCTCAGACCACCCTTATGCACAGTCAGATAGTGCAGGGCACTGTCCAGCTATGAATAACAATTTGTTTTCAACTCTGGGCAATGCAAAGTCTAATGCAAAATTTTGTGTTGCACTTTGCAATTTTTTGTCAATCAGACCCCAGATGTCTAAATGGCTCCCCTCTTACTGCAGTCAAGGAATTTAAGTACCTCGGTGTCACCCTTGACCCTGGGCAAGACTTCCACCGCCACATCTCAAATCAGTGTAAAGCCACAAATTCTCAAATTGGCCTATCATACCACCTCAGACACTTGCTCATCCCCAATGCCCACCTGGACATCGCCCAGGGCATCCTACTCCCCCTGCCTACAGTATGGATCTCTATTCTTCACATATGCCCCTTGACTTCTTTACACAAGTGGGACATCACCTACAATAGCATCTGCTGCTTTGCCCTCTTACCTCCACGCTTCACGCACCATTGCTCTTTCTACTCCTCCTTAGGGTGGCTATCCCCCTCCACCGCTCAAGCATATGCCCTATGTTGTTTTATTCGCAAGCAACTCCAGGTTCATCCACTCACATCCTACTACTTCCCAGCTCCTGAGCCACCTACTCCCTTAGGTCCCCGGATGCTACCTCGCTAATCACACCCAAATGCTCGACCAAGATGGGTGAACAGGCATTCTCTTCATTTGCTTCCAAGTACTGGAACGCTCTCCCCCCAGATGTCTGCAGCTCTACCACCATGCCCTCTCTTTCAAAGTTGCTTTCAGGTTCTACCTCACCCAATCCATGACCTGCAACTGTTTCCAATCACTCTGACCACAACCACTTGGGCATTGCTTAATCGATTCTCACACCTCAGAATGTTCCTGTCATAACCTACTTTGTTACCTAGCTAATTATTTATCTACTTGTAGTATATTGATATTGTACTCTTCCTGTCTATAAATTTTCACACTTGCCTTATCTTAATTTGTTAATTATTCTATTTGTCAACGTGCAATATTCCTAACTGTATACATCTGTACCCATGAACTGTTAGCTCTCTATATTTGTATCTTGTTCAACGCAATGTACTTGTGCTTTTTGACCTGCTGTTTCTCATGCAATGTACTCTCCTGGGTCATTCCAGAAAATAGGCACTCAGTTGTCTAGTGTACCTACCCAATTACCAAAAACCAAACAAATAAATATGTTTAAAAAAATGAGTTTTTTAAGCTGCATAGTTTTTCCACTGGAAGGCTGTTGCTAGAGGGTACTATAGGAAATGTTTTTATATTTCCTAGGTTGTGGTGAACATTTTCTAGTGTGCAGTTATTGGTTTTAATTTGTTCTTCTTTTAGTTTTCTTCACAGTTTTACTTTTCTTTACATAGAAGTTGTAGAAATAGCAGGCAGGACACAGCAAGCTAAGTAGCTATACAAAAAGTAACACTACACTTGCTTTTTTGGACTGTATTCTACGGGAGACAGAGGTGGAAATTCAGATGGCACAGGGATTTATTTGGTCGTGAGGCAGGCTGGCACTGGTACATTTCATTCAAGCGAATCTATGCTGAAATTAGGATACTGGTGACAGCTTACCTCAGCCAATCAGTAGCCATGAAACCGTCTCAATTTATAAGATGTACTCAAATTCTGGTATGGACAACTGAAATTTTGAAAAAGTAGCCATGTTGCCCCTTATAACTGCTGGAACATTGCATTTATAAGAGTACATACTGAAGTGGATACCAGCTCCTTAACTGCTGACTGTCTTGGAGAAGTATGCACACACTCACCCAGACAAAATATTGGAAAAATACATGGGCTCCGTATGCATAAGCTTGTAGTGTTTGGGCTAATTTCAATGAGTTTTGTATCAGGGTATCTCTAAACCAGTTTGATTCCTTTATTAAAGAAAAAGTGCCCATACCTGCTGTATAGATACTAATGGGCAATTGTAACTTTAACTGGATGGACTTAAACCTCCAGTCCAATTTTCAGTCAGCCTTGTCTAAATTTGATCTGACTCAGTTAGTGAAGAATCCTACTAGAATCAATCCACAGGACAAGACATCAGGAATAATTGACTTGATCCTTACAAATTGCCCACACTCTTTAACAGAAGTGGGAGTTATACTGAATAGTATATCTGAGTATCGTCTAATGGTGCCAGCATTGCTCAGTTGGTAGCATATCAGTCTCTGACCAGAAGGTCATGAGTTCTAGTCCCACACCAGGATGGGTCTTATGCCATAAATTCTGATGCCCAAGAGCAGTACTAGAGGGATGCAATGCTGTCTTGGTATGCCATCTTTCAGATAAGACGTTAATCTGAGGTCCCTTCTGTCCATTTCTGGTGCCATCCTGCTGGATGTCCAGGTGGAAGTAAAGGAATCCAAGGCATTTTTCACAACAATAGAGGATCTTTCCCTGTGTCCTGGCTAATATTCCCATTCCCTTAAAACTAGTTTGTGGAAGTGTGCAAGGCTATGTGTGGGTGTTGATTTGCAAAATGTCTGCCACTAAACATTTGTAGTCACTTCAGTACCAGACTTTCATTGCTTAGAAGGCATTTTGTGATACAATATGTATGAAAAGTACTATATACTTCCTAATTATTCAGGATCATAATAAGAGGCCTAGAGTTCTCCCTAAAACAGTTGAGTCTCTGCCGGAAAGAATGTCAGTCCCTATTCCAGGACACCATTGACCACCAAGGAATTTCGTTTGTAGTCACTGTGTAACATGAATGTATTTTGGAGCCACTTTGTAACAGAACACATCTGAAAATGAGCTATTATGGTTCAGTTGGCCTTTCCTAGTAAAACTATTTCAATCAATCAATCAATCAATCAATATTATTGTCTTAATGATGTAGTATAAACTGATTGTACTCCAGTTGAACAACAAGTAGATGTTGACAAAGCACTCTTTCTCTTCACAATGTCCTTTATACAATTTGGGATAAAAGCTGAAAGAAAAATGTAAGGATAATAACCCACAATTATAACACTGAAATAAAAGTAAAATCTTTGATGAGAAGTAGAAATCAATTGTTGAAACTACATGTACAGTATATACTCGTAGTTTTTCTCTTCAAGATTATCAAAAATGCAGAGAAAAAATACATTTGTATAAGAGACAGCTGAGATCATAAAAATTAATTTTGCTGGAGTTTGACAGAAAATGTGTAAAGTGTTAGGGCTTTATGGAGTAAAAAATCTATGGAATTTTGACTAATACAAAGATTAACATACGAACATATGAAAGAGCCAGCAGAAGAAGGCCATTTGATCTATCTAGTCTGCTCATATTGTAGGGTCCACCACATGAGTTACTGTGCCTGCCCCTCCTCCCCACTCCTCCCATCCTCCCTACCTATGATCCTTACCTTCCCCCATGCCTATCCCAGCCTCTCTTGAAACTGCCCGCTGTCTTCAATGAAACCGCTTCTTTTGGCAGCATGTTCCAAGTGTCCACACTCTCTCTCTCTCCATGAAGAAGTGCTTCCTGACCTCCCTCCTAAACTCCCCCTCCAGCTTATGGTTACCACTCAGCTGAAAGAGACCCTCCTTATCCACCTTATTTATCCCTTTCAAGTACTTGAAGGTCCCAGTCATGTCCCCTCTCTCTCTCTCCTGTCCTCCAGAGAGTACATGTTCCATGCCCTCAACCTCTTCTCATATACCTTACCCTGCCGACCTGCTATCATCTTTGTAGCCCTCCTCTGGACCATCTCCTGCAGGTTAATGTCCATTACGAGGTGTGAGCACCAGTACTGAACTCCATACTCTAGACATGGCCTTACCAGTGACCTGTACAAGGGCAGTATAACCTCCTCTCTCCTACTACTGATCCCTCTAGCTATGCATCCCAGCATCTTGTTTGCCCTTGCTGCTGCTTTCTTGCATTGTGTGGAGTACTACAGGTCAATAGTGATCATCACTCCTAGGTCCTTCTCCTCCTCTGATACAGATACCAGGACTCCACCCAGGTAGTACTTCATCCTGGGATTCTTGGCTCCAATGTGCATAACTTTGCTTTTCTTGGCATTGAAGCCAAGCTTCCAGATCCCGGACCACCTCCCCAACTTTTCCAGATCATCCTGTAGGCCCTGTATCCCTTCAGCTGCGACTAAAGTCCTTTTTAAAGGGATATACTAATTCAAACATGTACAAATGCTTTTTAATGAGTGTGCTGCTTTTTTCATACTATGTGGGAAATGTTTTACCTTCTGAGGGGCATGATAAAGTAAATGGAATATGCTATCTACATTTAAATCATATGCAGACTAAAACATGATTACATTCCTTTGAAGAAATACATTTACTAATTCCTGGAAGATATACAGTCTATGTGCTAGGGTAAGGGTTAGAAGTCCATATAAATTCAATAGAACTATACAAGAAAAACAGAATGCAGTTCTAATAGTCTTATTAATATTGAGGGGTGATGTGGAATTAAATCCTGGTCTACAGAACAAATCCATAAAGGTCCTGAATGATAATGCACAAAGTTTGAAAACTAAATTGAATTTAGTGAATACTCTGGTAGAAGAACAAGCCCCAGAGGTCTTGGGTCTGACAGGGACCTGACTTACCCCAAAAATCAAGGATGAAGAACTTAATATACCTGTTTTGCTCTGATAGGCCTGGGAGAGGGGGAAGGGTACTTTTTACATTAAAAACTGCCTAGGAAATATGGAACCTATACTAAAGGGATCAGAAAATAACACTGAATACTTGGCTATTGGAATAAAATATCTTAAGACAATGTTTGTAGTAATGTACTCTCCCCAAAGGCCAAGTTGGGAAGCACAGAGGAAGTAATCAATAAGATACACACTGTCTTGGGAGATAGAATATTAGTATTGATGGGTGATTTAAACTTCAACTGGTTAGGCCCCTGTGGTAAACAACCAAAAGAAATAGTTTCAGTTCAGATGTGACCCAACATATAAATACTCCCACAAGATACATGAATACAACAAAGAAAGGGATTATATTGGACCTGTTGTTTGTTACTTCTTTTATGGAGCTTGAGAACCTAGGGGTACGTTCACCTCTTTTGGGTGACCATAATCCAATATGGGGAACTTTCTCATTATCATTTATCCAAGAGCACCCGGATCCTACTAGCTATACGAAAATAAGGGACTTTAGAAAATTCTCTTAATTAAAATTTCTATCAGATATCAACAGGGAAAAATGGGACAGATGTCTGCTGAGTCCAGATTTAGGCCAAACAATACGGTATTTCACAGGTACATTTAATGAAATCTGTGATCAACATGCCCTCAAAAGGAATTTGGAAACCAAAATAGCAAGACTCCCTTGGATAAATGAGAAACTACTCAAAACTATAAGAATTAAAAACAGACTTTGGAAAAAGGCTTGGAAAACAAAGCAAGAAAAGGACTGGATTCTATTTAAAAAAATAGAAACAGATGTAAAAAACTAATAACAAAAGCAAAAGCTACCTATTATAAAAACAAGATGCAACGAGATAACAACTCTAGGAAGTTTGGGCAGAACATCAATAGCTTAAAGGACCCAGGACGAAAAGCTTCTCTCAAAAAGATCACTATCGAAACACAGGGATTATAAATAGACGACCCCTGCGTGGTTGCGAACCTACTAAATAACTTTTTCACTGACTTGTCAGGCTACAATGCTGATGAAAATAACTTAAGATAGGACAGAGACCTACATAGAGAAAAACAGGACTTACACTCTCCTTTCAGATTTAAAATACTACCTATAAAAGAGATGAGCAAAGGTTTGAGATGTCTGAATGTCCACAAATCAACAGGAACAGATGGACTGGAGGGCAGATTTCTCAAGAAAGCTGCATATACAATTGCTCCAATTATAACACATACATTTAATTGGAGTTTACAAACAGGCCTATTCCCTAAAGTATGGAGGGAAAGCAAAATCATCCTTATCTTTAAAGGAGGGGTGGCATCTGAAATCAATAATTATAGACCGATAGCACTCCTCTCAATCCTGTCTAAAAGTTTTGAACGTCATGTCCATCAACAAATAATGGAATATTTGGATAAATATAACCTAATTACCCCCTTATCAATCTGGTTTTAGAAAAGCGCATTCAACTACTACTGCACTATTGGAATTTAGTGATTTAATTAACACATCACTACACCAAGGATTGGAAACAGCAGCAGTCTTTATAGATTTGTCAAAGGCCTTTGACCTAGTGAACCACTCCTTCTTCTACAGGTTGTGGAAGATATAGGTATCACAGAAGGGCCTTTGGCGGCTGGTTGCAGGCCTACCTTGGAGGGTGCTCACAAATGGTAATGGTTTCAGATATAAATTCATCAACTAAAACCACAAAAAGAGGAGTACCTCAGGGGTCCATTTTGGGATCCCTGTTATTCCTGATATTTAGTAATAACTTACCATGAGTTGTGCAGGGCTCACAGGTAAGACAGTACGCAGACGACACTGCCATCATAGCATCTGGACCATCATTTACGATTTACAACAAAAATTGCAGATAGTTTTGACAGACTGAGGGAGTGGTTCACTAGGTCAGGTGTTATCATAAACGCAAAGAAGACACGACTATTACATTTTGCACCAAAACAAAAAGAACAAATTAAAATTAAAATAGACGATAAAGAATTTCTTCAGCAGGTAGATCAGTACACTTACCTAGGTTTAACTTTTCATGCTCAAATGTCATTTAATATACATGTGAACACTCTGATAGAGAAAGTAAATAAAAAAATAGGTGCCTTATGCAGGACAACAAAGTGCTTAAGGAAAAGTGATCGTAAATTAGTGGCAGAGCAATTAATCATGCCTATAATAACTTATGGAGAACTTATATATCGTACAGCTAATAAACAATTACTATTGAAATTAGATAAAGTACAACATAACCTGGCAAGGTATGTTCTCCAATGCAAATTCAGAATACACCACTGCACATTGTTGTATAACTTGCAGTGGCAATCTTTGGATATTATGTGCATTAGGTCATGGCAGAGAATAATATATAAATATCATACATTTTTCCCAAATCACTACATTAATGTTGTGCTATTTAATAAACAAAAACCAACAGACAAACTTAGAAGATCAGTCCATGTAAACAAAATCTATGTCCCCAAAATTTGTAATAAACATGGTGAAAAAACCCTGGGTTTCCAAGCTTCAAAACATTGGAATTTTGTACCTTTTTTAATACATACATCAACATCTTTTGAGTTATTTTTCGAGGAAACAAATGGAATTAGTAAACATAGATGTGTTTGTACCTAGAGGGTCCTATACTTTTATGGTTACCATTACCCCGAGATTCCAAGTGGTACTCAATCAAATAAATTCCCGTTTCTACCTGTTTATGTGATATTATTGTATTTATGAGTAAAACTGAACTTTTATAAAGTTTTAGGGAGCACCACTGTGATCATAATTATAATAACTAAATGTGTAGATGAATATGTTTAAACCTTTCTGGACTAGATAGAAATGTATAGAAATGACGTGTCAACTACTGGACAATTAAGGATTACGTGTACTGTCATGTAGATAAATGTTTATTTGTACATGTTTTAGTTGTAACGTTCACAACAGATATGTCTTGTAAACTGGGTTATCAACCCAAATGACATGCACCCTGTATAAAAATAAACATTTTTCACTACTACTACTACTACTACTTTTTTACTACTACTTACTACTACTCTCCTGCAGAGCTTGGTGTCATCTGTGAATAGGCATGTCCTGCCCTTAATGCCATCTCCAATGTCACTGATGAAGATATAGAACAACACAGCCCCAGCACCAAGCACCTCAGAACCCCAATGGTGACCTCTCTGATGCCAGATAACTCTCCCCTTACAACCACCTTCTAGGTACTGTCCATCAGCTAGTTTTTCACCTGTGTGGTCACCTTCTCCCTAGCCCTGAGATTGGCTAACTTCTGGATCAGCCTTTTGTGGGGCACAGAGTCAAAGGCCTTGCTGAAATCCAGATAGAAGACGTCTACCACATGGCCCTTGTCTATTGTCTTAGTGATCAAGTCAAAGAAGTTAATCAGATTCATTTGACACAATTCCCCCCCATGAAACCATGCTGCCTTGCATCTTGGAGACCATGTTTCTTTAGATATTATATCAACCTTTCCTTAAGCATGGTCTGCATAAACTTACACATGATTGAGATGATTGACTGATATGTAATTCCCTGGCTCATCCTTGGGACCGCTTTTGAGGAGGGGCACCACATGTGCTGTTTTCCAGTCCTGTGGTACCACGATTGACTCCAGTGAACTATTAAATAGGCCTGCCATTGGCACTGCCAGCTCCTTAGCCAGTTCCATTAGCATCCTTCAATGCACTCTGACTGGGCCTGGTGATTTGTCTGCCTTCAATGCTAGCAGCCCCTTCCTCACTCTATCTTCCTCTATCACTACATCTGTATTCCTCTGCCCCCTCTGCTCTTCTCTCCCTGAAGGCACTGGTCCATTCTTCTCTCTGGTAAAGACAAAGCAGATGTATTCATTTAACATCTCTGATTTCCCCCCTTTATCCTCCAACCACTCCTCCTCTTTCTTAAGCATAACAATCCCTTCCTTCTTGTCCCTTTTCTCACTTATATAGCAAAAGAAGGCCTTTTCACCCTTTTTAATTCCTTCAGCTATCTGCAGCTCCTTCTGTGCCTTAGCTTGCTGTACTTCCTTACTTGCCTCACTAGCCAACCTTAGGTAATTTTCCCTATCCACCTCTGTCTCTCTTGGTCATCCTGAATTTTCTGTAGGCTAACCTCTTTTCTTTTACTGCCTGGGTGACCCCAGAACTGAACCAGCTGGGTACTTTGGCCACTGTGTTCTTCCCCCTGAGCCTAACACATTCCTCTGTGGGGTAGCCCATGATGATAGTGATTATAAATGAGTGACTGTAGAAACAGTCACTCATTTATAGTGCTCTCATCATCAGCTACCCTGCAAGGGTAGCAGTGGATCAGTGATCACAGTGACTGGAAGGGGAGGGATAGGGAGCTGCAAGGGATGGATCGGAGGGAGGGTTTAGGTAGGGAGGAGAAGCCTGATGCTACTGAGCCAGCCCTGTGGTGTGGTGGTGAGGGTGGCTGGCTGCAGTGTAGTAGGCACTGGGTTCGAGAGCTGCTGCGAGATGTTTTGCCACTGCTTGTGGCTGTTGTTTTATTATGCAGTGTTTTGCCCCTCCTCGACATGCACCCCCTTGGGTTAGGGAATCTTTGGTTAGGAGTGCGGGGCAAAGCCCCCTGCAGAGGAGGGGTATGGGGCACAGCCCCCCAAAATAACACTTTGATTTACCGGATGTTGGCTCGCTGACAAATGTATATCACTGAAATGCCTTTCAGCAATATACATTCACAATTACAGCGATCACTGTTTTTGGATCACTATCATCACATGGAACCCTCTGTAGCAAACATTATTCCTTCCTTAATGATGAACCACCTGTGGTCCACCCCATATCTGCTCTCATGTCTGCCAGGTGGCTCCTTAGCACTTTGCCCATCTTCCTGAAGTCTGCCTTCCTAAAATCCAAGATTTTAGTCTTAGTTGGGAAGCTTTCTCTGCCCATATCCAACTGGAACCACACTGTACAATGGTCACTCCCACCGAGGGACTCTCTGACTATTCTTTTTGATTATTATTTATTTATTAAGTATTCAGAATACACCTTTGAGCTAAGAGCTCCTTTACAAAGGTTCCACATGACAGGATCACAAAGTGCAGGGAATTACAGACAGGAGTGGGGGCAACAGCAGCTAGTATAAGCATTGTCAGCATAACATTAACACATCAGTTGAAACACATTTATTCAACGCACACAACAGTCAGGTCAGAGTAAGGAGTGAGGGAACCACAGTGGTAGAGAGGCAGAGAGGGGGAAGAATTTTGAGGGGGAGGAGTGTGTTTGAAGCAGAGCACAGATAGGGGAAGGTGCCAGGAACCGTGAGACGTACTATACGCTGGGGGAGCAAAGACAGACAGGGCAATTAAGAGAAGATGTTAATGACTAGTAGTGGTCCAGTCAAAAGTCATGTAGGACAGTTGCTAGGTTCATGTGGAGAGACTGAATCTAGGAGTGCTATTTTAAATTGCCCTGCACATGCTCCCTATGTGTGAGTACCAGATCAAGAACTGCCTCTGCTCTTGTTGGTTTTGTGATACCTTGAGTCAGGAACCCACTTTGCAGTCCTTCCAGAATCACTTGACTCCTAGTACATGTTTTGGATGGCATGCTCCAGTCCACCTTGGGCAGGTTGAAGTCCCCCACAATTACTACCTCTCCTTTCCCTGCAGCTTCCAATATTTGTGAGCTCAGTTCCCTGTCCCTCTCCACTTCCTGGTTGGGTGGTCTGTAAACCACCCCCAACCTCACCTTTCTCCCTCTATTCAACCATAACTGAACCCATAATGCCTCCAACTTCCCTTCCTCTGACTCCACCCTCATGCAAGTTATTCCCTCCCTGCTGCAAACTGCCACCCCCTCCCTCTTCTCAACTACCCTGTCCCTCCTGCGTAGTTTATATCAAGGGATCGCAAGGTCCCAGTCATGGTGAGGTGTTGCTCAAGTCTTGTTTACTGCCACTATGTCCACCCACGCCTGCTAATAACACCTGCAGGTCATCCATCTTGTTTCCAAGACTCTGCAAGTTCAGATATACTACCCTCCACCTAGATCTGACCTTCTTTCCTTCCTTCCCTTCCTTCCTTCCCTTCCCTTCCCTTCCTCTCTTCTCTTCACATTTCTCCCTTTATGTGCACCCTCCACCTATCATTGTTATGTGTGTTCCTCACCCTCTCCACCCTTGCTAACTGTTTTTCACCCCTTCCATCTCCTCCCTCCAGAACCTTTCCATCACAGTGGGCAGGAGGTTCATTGACTCCTCCTCTCTGAGTCTTTGGCCCTGCAGGCCCACTGCCCCCCACCCCACCCCACCCCCAGTAGTTTAAATTATGTAGTGGTTATGTGTTACCCCATTTTGTCCCTGAGCACCCTTGAACCCTCCCTACTGAGATGTAGCCTGTCTGGTGAAGAGTGCTTTGCTTAACCAGATATCCTCCCAGACCCCAATACAGATGAACATCTCCTCCCTGTTCCATTCCTCAGCCAGTCATTATAATCCTCCATTCTTCTTCTTTCCTGGCTGTGTTGGACTTTGGCACTGGTATCCTCTCTGAGAAGGCCAGCAAACTTGCCTCCTCCCTGCAGATCTTCCCTAACTCCCCAAACCTATGTTGCACTACCTCAGCCTCCTCCTCAGCTGGGTCATTGGTTCCCACATACAGTACATAACTAAATTTGGTTTTCCTCCAACATCCCTTACTATTTTCTTTATATTTGGGCCCACCTTCCCTGCTGTCATCCCTGGCATACAAACCACCTTCCTGCTTGCATCTGGTCTCCTTTCCTTCCCCAGTGAATACCCCTAATTAACAACTTAAATACAATAATATGAGCATATTGCTTTCTGAGGAGATTGAAACTGCTGATCTTGTGAACACTTTTTTTACAGATATTTCTAAATTTCATAACTCAAATAGTGTTTCATCAGGGGATGAGTTCCTCCTTTGACATGTAAAATGGATCATAATCCCTGTGTTGATTTTTTTTTTATCTGAAGTTGAAGTCTATCAAGCCTTATTAAATATAAATGAAATTACAGGTCCCAGACCCAATTAATTCAAAATCAATTATATACTGGCAGCTCCAGTTATTTTCCAACCTTTAACTTAGAAACATAGAAACATAGACTTTGATGGCAGATAAGGACCACTTGGCCTACCCAGTCTAACCATTTCCCTACCTATTGGATAAGTTGCAAATCCTAGTTAACCAACAGCCTACTTCTTCCTACACCCCATCAAAATTGCCTTATGTCTGTCCCATGCATTATTGAATTCCCCCACTGTTTTTGAACCTCACGACCTCCTCAGGAAGGACAGTCCATGTGTCCACCACCCTCTCCATGAAAGAATACTTCCTTACGTTGCCCCGAGCCATTCACCCCTCTATCTTCAAACTGTTTCCCCTTGTTCTTGTGCATCTCTTTTTCTGAAAGATACTACCCTATTGGACTTTGTTGATTCCCTTGAGGTACTTGAAAGTTTCTGTCATGTCACCTCTCTCCCTCCTTTCCTCGAAGTTATACATATTAAGCTCTTTTAGTCTCTCTTTGTATGGCTTCTGGTGCAGACTCTACACCATTATAGTTGCCCTCTTCTGGACTGCCTCCTTATATATTTAATGACTGCCTTATATCTTTAATGTTAGTACATACCATTAAAATCTATTCTGTCTAAAAATTAGTCACAGTTTCCCCAATTGACAAACAAGGTGATACATTTTATTCTTAAAATCATTGCCCAATTTCTGTTTTTCACACAACTTTCTTGTTATTTTCACAAGTACAACTTACTACTACTCTGTTTATTTGGATTTAGAAAAAGCCTTAGCACTACAACCACTATAATTAAACTCGATAATGATTTCATTCTATAGATCTGGAGAGTCCATTAGGTGCATCATTTACTGATCTTACAAAGGCCTTTGATTTGGGTGAATATTATTTTCATTTTTCAACAGTTACAGGCCATCGGCATAGCAGACTGCACTGCTTCCTGGTATAAAAACTGCCTTTTGGAAAGATTTCAGCAAGCCAAAGTAGGACAACCCCTCTTAAAACCTCAGTTGATTACAGAATAGGTCCCACAAGGATCTGCTTTGAGCTTCCTGCACTTCCCAATTCTTATTGATGAAATTTCTAACATTTGTAACAATTTCAATACACTAATGTATGCTAAAGTTACCATACTTTACACTCCTCACTCATATCTTGCTAAACTTCAAGTAACTTTGCAAAAAGTTATAGTCTAGGACCCAAAACTGGTTCAAAAATAATACAATTTCTTTAACTAGAAAAAAAAGATTATGCTTCTTTGAGCTGTACAGAAACACTCAAAGTAATCTAAGCAACTTTCAAACATTGGTAAAAGGGTGTTGGGGATTAGGATGGTTTGGTGGGAAAGGGAGGTTAAACTGAAAAGGCAGAATCAGCTCATGGCACAGTGGCAGGAGCCTGGCTTGTTTTTTTATACTGCATCTGGGGAATGTGGAGGGAGGGTGGGGGAAGAGTAATAATACTGGCTGATACAGTAAGTTGGCCAGTGTCACCAAGACTCAAGTGAACTTCATGAAGTTTTTCTTTCACAGCACTAGGGTTAAGTGATGTAGGTCACTTAACACCAACCTCACCAGCATTATTATAGGGGTGAGGCCCCTATAGGTAGGATTGTTTAGGGTATTTAATGTTAAACCCCAAAATTTGCACCTTAATAACTTTGGCATTGTTTGACAAAAATAGCCCCAAATTTGGCATGCGTGGCCAGGCTGTCAGAGTCTCAAGACATGAAAAGTTCTGTGATAGCATCTTGTATGGTTTGTGAGATATGGCGTGCCAAAAAAATGGAAAAAAAAAAACACTTTTGTTTTCCCTACAGTATACTTAACATTAGGTATTTTTTGCTGTCACCTACAGTCTAGACCATGCGGAATTGTTTCATGAAATTTTCAGGGTTCAAGGGGCCCATGGCAAGGGTGTGCCTTTGGAAGGTTTGGTAAAATAACATCATGCTGTTTTAAAGTTATAACAGTGTTTCAGTTAACATTCCAGTGCAACTGGTAGAAAAACTATTATGAAAGGTAAACCAAAAGCTATCAGGAAAGGTAAAAAAAACTTATCACAAGTAGTTATTTGCATGATTTACTTGTCATGGAGGATAAAACAGTCAAGATGGTTGCCTTTTTTTTTTTGCTGTTTAAACTTACAGACATTGGGCCCTATTCACTAAGGTGTGGAGTGGCAATGCACCGAGCAACTCTGGCGCATAGCCACCCCAAACCTGCCTGCACCACTGTACCCCCTCCATGAGATTCAGGAAAAAAATATACACCCCTACGCACCCAATTCCCTGGCCAATCATGCAGCTTCATGCCGAGGTGGGCTGGGGTGGTGTGGGGGGCATGCCAGCACTCCACACAGTTACCAAGGTACGGAGTGCTGTGCGCAGGGTGCGGATGGCTATGCCAAATCATGGTAGCCATACACTCAGTCCATGCCCCCTGAGTAGTGGCTGCTGACTGCAGCAGCAATGGCAGGGATCTGCAGATCCCCAGAAATGGATGCCTCTGCCATCCGAGCACTCCTGGGTTTTCAGGAGGTGGCAAACTGGGAACATACCCCCCCGTGTGGTCAGTGCACTGTGCGTCAGCCACCAACACGGTGCCCTGTGAGCGCAAGTGATCCACCAGCAGGACCCGGGATGGGCAGCTGATTGACTGCATACCCATGTCCTCCTTTCTGCACCTGACCGCCCCCAGGGATCCTGCACACCTGGGGGGGTGGGGCCATGTAAGAGAGCCACGCAGATGCTGGTGTTGGTGACTATGGCCTGAGCATGGAATCCCCATGGATGCAGAACTGTGCGCCTGGACTACAAGCCTCATGCATGTTTTTTTGTGAATAGCTCCTATTGGGTGCTATGTATGATGCCAACACGCCTGTGGAAACCAGGCACAATGTTTGTGTGCACTTCCTGAATCTCTGACTGTTGAAATCCATGAACAATGTCATTATGTCTTGCGGCAAGTTGGTCAAAGCTGTTCTGGAGCCAGCGAGCATGGTGCTCTTTTAGATTTTGTAGTCTGAGGTCTGTGCCCATATTGTCCCCATTGCCTGCCACCAGTTGGTCAGAAACTATGCCCACCCACCTTGTAGTGAGCTGTTTTTTAAGGCAGTCTTTGAAGATTTTGTTAAGCAAAACATCGAGGGGCTGGAGTGTTAGAAAAGTCACTGGGAGTTTTACGGCCCGCTTTGGTCCCTTTACTTTTACTGAATCCAATCCTGTGAAGGTACCCCTCATCAACTTGCTTGAAAGATCTAGGTGCCCCCATTCTCAGTTAGCAACTGAGGAGATTTGGCTTTGACTATGCCAACTGCTACTGCCTATATGATCCCAGCATTAACTACTGTTCCCTTGGCATGGAGGGATTTAACAATTTTTTTCAACTGCTCCTCCAGATGCTCGTCTAAGTGCATTGAACATCCACACAGTTTGTGAGAGAGGAGAGGAGACATGGTAGTGGGGTCTGGTATCTTCTGGAGCTCGACCATGTAATGGGACTTGAAACTGCAGACTGTACCCTCATTGATCCTGTTGCCTGTGGTGCTCATGTAGTGGCAAACAGCAGCCATCACTCCCTGCTTGGCTGCATACTTTCCTACTTGAAATCTAGTATTGGGGGTGTAATTAACATATGAAAAGGGTCTTCTCTTCTTTGTCGGTGGTGGGGAAGTCGCTGAAAGCTCCTTCGCAACAGCTGCTGCTACTCCAAGCTCAACCTTGAATTCTCTGCCAGATCAGAACTGGACACAGGGGTAGCCTCCACTGGATACTTGCATTTTGCACTTGCACTGCACAGCTCCAGCTTGCTTCCCACTCGGCCACCACTCGTACCACCTGCAAAGCCACCTTCTTGGTGTCTAGAACCAGGACCTCCTTTGCCCAAAGGTCCTTCCATTACAGGGCACCATCCTGGTATAACTCCCTCCCCACGCACATCTCAAGCACCCCTAAAATTGGCCAGTTCAAAGCTGCCCTACGCAACCACCTTCTTAGCACTCGGAAGTGTACATGCCTACTGTAGGGCCTGTCATTGCCCCCCAGGCTCGTTAGCCTAACCCACTCCATTTTCCACTGACCATTGCCTGCATGGCCTGCTAGGACCTACCAATGAACTTTGTTCTGTACTATGGAAAACTACCTATGTTTTAAACTATGTATAGGCCTTTGCCTGCATGACCAGCTAGGACCTACCTATGATTTTGTCCTGTACTATGAGAAACTACCCATGTTTAGGTAATGTATAATGTATGTATCGCACCTGTTTTGTTTCACCCTGTCTTACCACACTGCTGTTGTTACTCTCCCTGCGACGAGGTGCTTTTGTAAATGAGTCTATGACTCAAAGGTTGTAAATCCGATTCACGAACTAAATAAATACATTTTGTGAGCTGTTAGGAGTTTATCCATTTTAGTAGTGACATGCTGCACAACAACGGAGAATTTGGCAACTGAACGACAACCAAGCAAGTAAGCATCACAGGGTGTCCCGGGGAATGCTTAAAGTGTGGAGAACAAGCTGGCTGTGATCAATTAGGGGATCCAGAGCTCGATTACCTGCTCCATACATTTAACTAGTATCGCTGCACTTATTACAGTATTTGCCAATGACTGCACCATGAATACTAGCGGGAGCAAATATGTGCAGTAGTAAAGCATCCGCTAAATATATCGGGTGCAAATTCAAACTGCTATACAGCAATTCTCTTCCTTTAAAGAGTGCATCACTATAAGGCACAGGCTTGGAGCTGTCCCATGTGCTTTGGACTACAGACTACAGGCTTTGGGGGGGGATCATTAGGGCTAACAACCCTAAGGAAGACCCCACCACTGATTCTCCAAGACTCCATAGACCCAAAACCCTAATGTTCTGTCCTTTTGCTTCATGGGCAGTGGGGGGGGGGGTAGTTAGAGTTGGAATTCTTAGTGCCACATTTCCCTACTTTTGTGGTGTTAAGTTACCCTTACTGGTGCATTAGCACATTTTTTGCAAAGAATATAACATATGCACAGGTCTACTAACTACACTGTAGTTAGGTGCAGTTTCACCATATGTGTCACTGGTTCTACAAATTGTTAGCAGTGTGGTATTGATACAGGGCAGACTTACATAAGAACAAAAGAATGGTGTTGGCAGATGGGGACCACTTGATCCGTCTAGTCTACCCCCACCTTTAATTGTTCAAGCCAAGCTGTCCACACTGTCTGTTCCATGCTAGTTTAAATTCTCTTACTGTCTTAGCTGCTACCACCTGTGCTGGCAGGCTGTTCCATGGGTCTATCACCCTCTCCATGAAGAAGTACTTTCTATAGTTGCTCCTGAACTTGCCTCCCACCAGACCCAAGTTGTGCCTCCATGACTGAGTTCCTTTGTTTACTTGGAAGAGATTATCTTTCTTGTTTCTTCCATTTACGTATTTGAACATTTCTGTCTTGTCTCTTCTATTTCTCATCTGTTCTAGTGAGTATAAGTTTAGTACCTTGAGCCTAGTTTCATAAGTCTCATGATGCAGCCCTTGAACCATTTTAGTAGACATTCGCTGCACCATCTCTAATCTATGTCCTTTTTCAGGTGTGGCCCCCAGAACTGGACACAGTACTCCAGGTGTAGCCTTACAAAGGATCTGTACAGTGGCATGATTAACTCTTGATTTCTGCTTGTAAGTCCCTTACCTATACAGCCAAGGATAACACTTGCTCTCTGCACAGCTTTTTCGCACAGTTTTATGACTTTGAAATCATTGATGATGAGTACACCCAGGTCCCTTTCCATCTTTGTCACTTCCAATTGGTGCCCATCCAGAGTGTACTTTACCTCTGGGTTTCGCTTTCCCAGGTGCATGACCTTACATTTCCTGGCATTAAATTTTAATTGCCAGTGTTTTTACCATTCCTCTAGTTTCCTGAGGTCAGCTACCATGCTTGTGGCCCCCTCCTGTATATGCACCCTGTTGTAGAGCTTTGTATCATCTGTGAACAGGTACACCCTCCCCTTCAATTCTTCTGCGATATCACTGATGAAAATGTTGAAGAGGATTGGGCCCAGCACTAAACCCTGTGGTATGCTATTGGTCACTTTCCCCTCTTGTGACGAAGCCCCATTAACCAAGATTCTCTGCTTCCTATTCTGTAGCCAATTCCTAACTCAGTTAACTATCTTATGCCCTAACCCTACATGCTCTAGTTTGTTTCCCAGTCCCCTGTGGGGGACGGTGTCAAAGACTTTGCTGAAGTCTAGGTACATTATGTCCACCACACCACCCTGGTCTATTGTTTTGGTAACCCAGTCAAAGAAATGAGTCAAGTTTGTTTGACATGAACGACCTGCCATGAAGCCATGTTACTTGGGGTCTAGTTTTCATTTTTCCTCAGGTAATCCAGTATTTTCTCTTTTAGTACAGTGGGACTGACCTGTGAGCCAGCCAAAAGCTGGGAGACAGGCTTCAGTCTTGCACTAGCTGTCTGTATTTGCTAATTTTAAATACAGAGTTGTAAAGCACAGTCCTTATCAGGGCTGCAGATAGCTTAAACGTCTACTGTATAGCTTAGTGTGAATTGGATTAAGGGGTAGAATCCATTGCTTGCCAGTGGGTTTGGGCCTTAAACTACCTGAAAAGGCAAATTGTTTGAGACCTGGTTGCTATGTTCAGGATGCCAATAATAGGTCATGTGTTGTGACTTCTGTGTCCCGAACCATATGAGACACTCGCACCAGAGGAAATTCTTGCTGCTTCATAAATCTTTTTATTCAGTGCTGTGCTGTCAGCGTGACTAGTGGACTGACCTGTGAGCCAGCCAAAAGCTGGGAGACAGGCTTCGATCTTGCACTAGCTGTGTGCATTTGCTAATTTTGAATATGGAGCTGTAAAGTGCAGTCCTTACCAGGGCTGCAGATAGCTTAAATGTCTACTGTATTACTTAGTGTGAATTGGATTAAGGGTTAGAATTCACTGCTTGCCAGTGGGTTTGGACCTTAAACCACCTGAAAAAGCAAATTGTTTGAGACCTGGTTGCTAGTTTTAGGATGCCCGTAATAGGTCACATGTTGTGACTTCCAGGTCCCGAACCATATAAGATGCTCACACCGTGAGCGGATCGAGCATGTGCATGCAAGCACACAGCTCCACATGCAGAGATACATGTGTCTCTGTGAGCATGTCGAGCTTGAGAGAACTGGAACTCTTTGTTGATAATATGGTTTGAGTGCTCCCAGTTCCTGTATCTACTGAAATGGTTGTTCCCTTAGTTGGACCAACTGTTGAAAGTTCTTCACAAACTAATTTAGGTGATCAAGAGACATCCTCTGCAGCTCCTTCTCCCCCAACTGAGGGTGATTTAACTCTTCGACAATCATTGGTTGTACCATGCCCTCAAAGCTTACAATTCTCTGCCCCCTCAAATAAAAGGCTTAGATAATCTAATTCTGAATTAGAGGAAGGATGGGACTCCATTCCAAAATGGAAGTTTAAAAAGGGGCAGGAGAGCTGCCTATATTCATGACAATAGTTTTGTTCCTGGTTCAATGCCAAATGGTCTGGATAGCCCATTAGAGATCAGAAATAGATTCTTTCCACTTACCCCCTCTTTTTCTGAATCTGCTCCTGTTTGTGACAATTTAGATTCCACACTTCCTACTATCATTATTGGAGATTCAATCATAAAATATGCTGACAAACATTTTTGTAAAAGCAATGTGAGGGTTCATTGCTTTTCTGGAGCAAAAATTGCTGACATTTCCTCTAAAATTGATAGTTTAAATCTCCCAACCCTCTAATGTTATCCTCCATGTTGGGACAAACAATGTGAGATATGATCGTGAAAAGGACATTTGTTTTGATATTATAGAACATGGAAAATACTTCAAGTCCAAAAATTGTAAAGTACACATCTCTAGTATACTCCCTGTCCCGTGAGCAAGGCCTGAAAAAATGCATACTATTGAACTAATTAACGCTAGATTGTACAACTGGTGCTCAAGTGAAAATATCCTTTTTATTGATTGTTGGGATATTTTTATAAAAAATTGCAATCTTTTTGCAAAGGATGGCTTACATTTAAATAGAGTAGGGTTAAGTGAGCTATGTAGGCAATTTCAATGTTCTGTACCATCTATAAATTTAAACTAATAGAAGGGGGAATGCAATGAGTTTACATCAGCCAAGTAGTCTACAAAAAAAGCAAAATTAAGTTTCCAATTGTTTAATGATCAAAGCCTTGGAGCTAAGTTTGATGAATTAATTGTTAAAATAGAAACTGAGCTTCCTGATATTATTGGTATTACCGAGACATGGTGGCCTAACAACCTTGCATGGGCCAACACTATTTCAGATTATTCTTTATTCCACTTAGGTAGGGAAATAAGTAAAGGAGGGGGAATTGCCTTGTTTATTAACTCGGCATTAAACACTACTGTTATTTCTAGTAAAATTAAATCTAAGGCTAGTCCTACTGAATCGCTCTGGGCGAACATCAGGTTTAATAATAATAACTTTATTTAGGGTCTTTGTTACAGAGCTCCTAATTCTACTAAGCAAATATTGAATGAAATTATGTTAGAAATGGCAGTAGCATCTGATTTAGGTGATATCATATTTATGGGGGACTTAAACCTAAATGATATTGATTGGAAAAATAAAAACGCTATCCACAATCCCTCTAAGGAATTCTTGGAAGTATGTGCAGAATCAAATTTATCTCTGTTGTTTCTCTTACTAGGGGTTCGAACATTCTAGATATTGTATTAGGCAGTGAACCATTCAAAATTTCAGAATGTTTGGTTTCTACACCATTAGGAAACTGTGATCATAAAGTGATAATGTTTAACCTTCTGTTCTTGTATTTGAATTCGGAAAAGTAACAGAAGTTTATTTGTGTCATAAAGCAAATAAAGATGCATTACAAGAGTACTTATGTAACATAAACTGGAGTGAATTGTTAACATCTGATGATATTAATGAAATGTGGGTCTCATTTATATCAGTCATATTGGGAGCAGCATGCAAATTTATTCCTAAAATAAGAAAAAAAAAACTTCCACCCATCCAAAGTGACTATCTTACAAAATACTCAAAATGATTAAAAAGAAAAATAAATGATTTAAGAAATACACTGAAAATAAACGTGCTAAAACTTTGGCATCTTTTAAAAAAATGCAAAAAAACTGCAAAAAGGAAATTAAAAAATCTAAGAGAAATACAGAAAAATATATTGCTCAACAAGCTCAAAAAGGTAATAATAAAATATTATATAATTATATCAACTCAATTAACAAACAAGAATGCAAAGTAGGCCCCTTAAATATTAATGGGATAGATATCACTAATTAAGTGGAAATGGCTGATGCATTTAATTCTCACTTTTGTAAATCTTTTAGTGATCCAACTTCTGGATCCTATGTGGAGCTTGGATCCATGGACATGCATATGGATATCACTTTAGATAACATAAAAAACTAATTGGATTCTATAAAAAAGGATTCTCCTCCAGGCCCTGATGGTATATCAGGTGATATGATACTCTTGATGAAAGATTATTTGAGTGTCCCTCTTAAAATATTATATGAAAATAGTCTGAATTCTGATTAGGTTCCATCTGAAAGGAAAGATGCATATGTGATTCCATTATTCAAAAAAGGTGAAAAGAGTTTATTAGATAATTATCGCCCTATCAGTTTAACTCCAATTCTATGCAAAGTTCTTAAACGAATAATTAAGGATAAACTGTCTTTGACTATATCCTCTATTGATTCTGGCCAACATGGATTTATAAAAGGGCATTCAGTAGCCACTAATTTGGTTAGTTTTTATGATTATATTAGCGATAAACTCAATAGTAAAATTCCTTGTGATGTAATCTTGCTGGACTTCAGAAAAGCTTTCAACTCAGTACCACACTGGGCACTCATTCAAAAACTTCACTTATTTAAAATTAATCCACTGATCACCCATTGGATTGCAAACTGGTTAAGGGACAGAGACAAAGTGTACCAATTGATGGCTCTAGATCTACTTGGAACTCAGTGCAGAGGAGAGTCCCTCAAGGCTCAGTTTTTGCCCCAGTAATATTTCAGATTTTTATATTTGATATATCCCATAATATCCACAGTAACATCAATAAGTATGCAGATGACTGTAAAATTATAAATATATCAAGTTCACTTAGCGATTGTACAGTTATCCAAAATGATTTAGACACTTTGGAATCATGGTCACTCTGCTGGAATTTAAGATTTAATACATTAAAGTGCACAGTTTTATATTTTGGTAAAAGAAATAGAAAACATCAATGCTATTTATATAACAAATCTATAGCTACCAAATTAAATGAAAAAGACCTTGGAATCATTGACTCAAACTTAAATTTTGAGACACATATTACCAATACAATAAATAAAGCAAATAAAACTTGGTGGTCAATAAAACATAATATTACATCAAGAGACCCTGAAGTCCTCCTTCCTCTTTATCATGCCTATGTCCATCCATATGTAGACTATGTGTCTCAACTATGGTCACCATATATGCATAAGAACATAAATAGGATTGAGACAATACAAAGAAGAATTACTAAGCCAGTCTTCCCTGGCAAACCACTCTCCTATTAGAGCAGGCTTCTTAAACTTAATTTAATGTCCTTGGAACAGAGGTGTCTCGGGGGGGGGATCTGTTATTTACCTGGGACATTATTAATGATATCAACTTGCTAGTTGAATGTGGATTAGAATTCAAACAACTTACTATTAATACTAGAGGTCACCCTCTTCAATTAAGTAGAAGCAAATTTAGAACACAAAAAAGGGCCTCCGACTTTTCACAAAGAGTATTCAGACCTTGGAACAGTTTGCCTCTGAAGTTGTTAGTTCAAATAAAAACACACTTAAAAACAGGCTTGATAGGTATCTGTTGACAAATCAAAAGACCTCAAGCAATATGTATTCTAGGGGCTTAATGGGTCTAACGGCCTTCTGCACCCTATTCATTCTTAGTATGATTCTTAGTAGTGCCTCCATAATTTTTCCCACTATAGACGTTAGACTGACTGGACGATAGTTTCCAGTATCCTCTGTGCTTCCTCCCTTGTGCAAGGGCACTACTGTTGCTGTTCTCCAGTCCTGAGGTACTGTGCCACTCTCCAGTGATTTACTGAATAGTTCTGCTAGTGGTGCTGCAATTTCTTCCCATAGCTCCTTCAACATCTTCGGGTGAACACCATCCGATCCCATTACCTTATCAACCCTAAGTTTGTTTAGTTCTTCTAGGACCCTTTCCCTTGTGAAGGGGCTAGTGTTGGCATCCTTGTTATTGTGTTCCATCTGCTTTAGTGGAGGTCCTTTACTGCTATCTTCTATTATGAACACAGGACAGAAGAATTTGTTCAACACCTCTGCTTTGAGTTTGTCTTCTTCTTCTTCTACCACCTGGCCATCTTGTGCTGCTAATCTGACTTTTCCTCCCTTACTCTTTCTCTTTTCTCTCATGTATCTATAGAAGGTTTTATCTTCCTTCTTGACTCCCTGTGCTATCCTTTCCTCTGTTTGTGCTTTGGCCCTTCCTGCTTCCCTGAATTTGTTCCTGTAATTGTCCATGTCAGCTTCCTTCTGTGACTTTTTGTATTATGACCATATGAACATACAAAATTGCCAGCAGAAACAGGCCTCATGGTCTATCAAGTCTGCTCAAGTGTACAGCTAGCTCCTCATCTCACAGCTGCCCCTCATGCCCCCTTCTTCCCAGTATCCCTTCCCATTCCCCTGTCCCAACCCCTCTTGAAACTGTCCACTGTCTTACAGGACACTATCTCATCTGGTAAGGTGTGCCATTTGTCCACCACTCTTTCAGTGAAAACATTTCTCCTCATCTCCCTCCTGAATCTTCCCCCATCCAATCTCAGTCCATGCCCTCTCGTGTCCCTCCCGCTTCTCAACTAGAAAATCCCTTTTGTGTTGTTCTTGTTTATCCCCTTCAGATACTTAAAAGTCTCAATCATATCCACCCTATCCCTCCTGTCCTCCAGTGAATACATATTCAATTCTTCCAGCCTGTCCTCATCAAGCATGATCTCTAATCTCTGGAGCATCTTTGCGGCTCTTCGCTGCACCCACTCCAACAATCTGATGTCCTTCCTCAGGAATGGGCACCAGTACTGCACGTAGTACTCCAGGTGGGGCCTGACCAATGACCTATACAGGAGTAGGATAACCTCCCTCCTTCTGGAGGAGATCACTCTTGCAATACACCCAGCATTTTGTTGGCTTTTGCTGCTGCCTTCCTGCACTGAGCAGAGTTGTTCATGCTTCTCGTAATGATCACTCCTAGGTCCTTCTCCTCTGTGGAGCTCCCAAATGTACTCCATTCAAGTGATAATTCCTCCCCTGGTTCCTGACTCTGAAGTGCAGAACCTTACAATTCTTGGCATTGAACCCCAACTGCCATGTTTCACCAACTCCTGCAGCTTAGTCAGGTCCTCCTGCAGCCCCTTCCACACCTCCACATCATCAACTACAGCTTCCATCTTACTATCATCTGTGAACAGACTGATCTTGCTCCAGATCCTGTGTGAGATCTGCAATAAAAATCCCAAACAGCACCGGTCCCAGTACTGATCCCTGTGATACCCCGTTCGTCACCGATCTCGGTCACGAGAGGTCCCCCACCACCACCACCACCACCATCACCCTTTGCTGCCTTCCCTTTAGCCAGTTTGTGATCCATTTCACCATTTTTGGTCTCATCCCACATATTCCAGTTTCCCCTCCAACCTCCCATGTGGCATTGAATCAAAGGCCTTGCTGAAGTCTAAATATAGGACATCCACTGCATGGCCCTTGTCCAGTTCCCACGTCACCTAGTTGTAGTACTCTACAAGGTTTGTCTGGCAGTATCTGCCTGCTACAAACCCATGCTGTTGACCATCCTGGAGACTGTTTTCCTCCAAGAAGCTCATTAGCTTTAAGGCCCTCTTCATTTTCCTTATTTTTGCTGCTGTGTCCCTGGTGAACCAGAGAGGGTTCTTCCTTCTTCCTTCTTTTTGATTTACTGATTCGATGTGCACATTGTTCAGTAACTGTAATTATGGTCTCCTTAAAATGTTACCAGTCTTCTTCCACATTCCCTGAGCTACCCTTGGATAGCATTGATTTGATTCTTGAGCTCATGTCTGGAAAGTTTACTTTATGGAAATCAAGAATCTTGATTTTTGTGTGATATATTCCCTCTGCTTTGTTGATTGTTAACCAAATTGACCCTTGGTTGCTGGCTCCCAGGTTGACACCCACCTGTACATTTGAAACCATTGAGCTGTTTGTGAGCAC
Organism: Neoceratodus forsteri; assembly: GCA_016271365.2. NCBI lineage: Eukaryota > Metazoa > Chordata > Ceratodontiformes > Ceratodontidae > Neoceratodus > Neoceratodus forsteri. Next base: position 1,262,060,908 of record CM057449.1, on the reverse strand, counting down.
CAAATCTAGGGTTGTGTTGTATCTAGTGGGTGAGTTCACTAGTTGGTTGAGCCCTGCACCTTTTAGTGTGATCAGGAACTCCCTACTCCTTTCAGTGGATATCATGTATGAGGTCCAAATCTACATTGGGCAGATTGAAGTCTCTGACTAGTAGTAGCTCACCCTTGTCAGCCATCATTGAGATGGCTTCTAGGAGTTCTTTGTCAATGTCTGCTTGTCCCCAGCTCCCAGGGTGACCCACAGGGCCTCTGCATTTCTGTGTTTTTCCTGGATCTCCATTGCACTGATCCCCTCCCTTACATACACAGCTATTCTCCTCCATTTGCACCTTTGTGCTCCGAACTCCTTTCCTTGCCTCCCTTTGTTTCTCCTGGTAATTTTCCTCCTCTTTTTGTGTCTTCCTTTACCTTCTAAATGCCAGTTTTTTGCCCTTACTTACTCTGCTACTTCTTTAGAGAACCATAGCAACTCCTTTTTTTCCTGGCCCTTGTCAACCTGACTGACACAGAGATTTGTTGCCTTTTCAATGCTCCCCTTTATTTTTGCCCACTGTTCCTTGACTTCACCCAGTTTACCTACCCTGCTAGGGCCTCCCAGAGGCATTCTCCTATTTTCTTAAAATCAGTCCTCCTGAAGTCCAGGATCCTCATCTTAGTGTGGTTTACTTCTGGCCCATTTCTTTTGAACCACATCGTATAATGATCACTGGTCCCCAGGTGGATACCCACCGTCCCTGTTTGTCAGTACCAGGTCCATTATTCCCCCACAAGTGGGTTTCTTGACTAGTTGCCTGAGGAACACCCCCTGCTGGGAGTCCAGGATGTCCTTACTTATAACTGTTGCCACAGCTGGGAGGCTCCAGTTCACGTCTGGCAGGTTAAAGTCCTCCACTAGCAATACCTTCCCCTTGATTGTCATCCTTTGGATTGTTTCCAATATATCCTTGTCCCCCATCCCCCCCTGTACTGGAGGTCTGAAGATCACTCCTGTGAGAACAGTGGACCCCTTCTATGTCTCCAGGGTGGCCCACAGTGCCTCTGCTCCTCCCTGCTCCCCCTGTATTTCCATAGCTTTTATGTTTTCCCTTACATAAACAGCCACTCCTCCCCCCTTTTTACCTACCCTGTCTATTCTGAATAGAGCATAACCTGGTATGGCTACATTGCACCAGGACTCAGTAACTGCAACTATGTCCAGACCACTTCTTCCATGGTGGCTTCTAGGTCTGTAATCATATTCCCCAGACTTTGAGAATTTGCACATGTGGTTCTCCAGATTGTACTGCCACCCCTCTCTCATTATACCCATTTGCCCTCCCTTATTTCCTCCACTGTTCTTCTTACTATCTCTATCTCTATCTCTCTTTCCTTCTACTCTCGGGTTCCTTTGTTATTTGGCTTGTTTTGGGATTTCATTCCCTCAGGATTTCCACTGCTGACCTCGTAAGCCTGTGGGGGGGGGGGCAGTTTATGTCTCTCTGCCACATTCCGCCTCCCCTATCAGCTAGTTCAAATGCTCAGCAATGTAGCATTTAAACCATTCACTTAGGATCACACTTCCCCTCCTGGATGAATGCAGGCCATCACCCCTGTACAGGCCCTTATCACATCAGTTGGGCCCCCAGTCCCCAATGAAGCCAAAACCCTCCTCTCTGCACCTTTCCTTCAACCATCAGCTGAAGTCCCTGGTGCAGAGAATCCTGTCCTTCCCCTGTCGTAGACAGGTAGCACCACTGAGAAAGTCACAGATCGTGCTTATTGCCTAAGACCCATCTCCAGTTCCCTGAACTCCTCCTGAACTATTGCTGGCTCATCCCTAGCCAGGTCATTAGTCCCCAGATGGACAATGATGTCCAGCTCTGCTTCCCTTCCTGCTGACCCAGTGATCCTTTGGATCCTCTTCCTATCCCTGCAAGCCATGGCACCGGGAAGGCACTTCACCTCCCTCTCCTCATCCTTACCTGCCCCAACTGTATCCACTTCACTATGGAGTCCCCCATCAGGATTCCCTTCTTCCTCCTCTGGGGTCCTCTGTCACCCCCGTTGGGGTCTCCACTATGGAGGAACCACACAACCGCCTCACTACTTTGCGTGCCTCTGTGGGACATTCCTACTCAGCCAGTGTGTTGCAGGAATTTCGTAGTGGGAACAGATGAGGGATGTGCTTGTGCTGCACCACCCTTACACTCCCCGAGCCCACTGTTGTCCAGCTGCTCCTCTTTCTGGGTGACCTCTGAGGTAGCTGTGACAGACTAGGTAGCCCATGGGTGTGGGAGAAGGTCCTCTGAACCCAAACCCACTCGGCACTGAGTCTGGCAACCTCCTCCCTCAGCCCAGAGAGGTGCTCACAGATGGGGCAGCAATGCAGCCTCCAGAAGGTATTTCAGCCCAGTGTGTCTTTCCTGGTTAATCTTTTGAAATAAGTGTGATGAGCTCTGTCCATAAACATTTCCTTTTAAGTACAGTATATTCACACTTGCAAAGAGAAAGGTAAAATGACTATAATGGTAGTGTTTGACAGTTAAAGAGGAATCAATATAGTGGACCAGGAGGAACTTTTTGGCTAATAAAGAACAACAGAATAAAGGGACACAAATTAAGATTGTGTGTCGGGGGGGGGGGGATTAGGCTAAGGAAAAATGACAGAAAACTTGTTTTCCCTTTAAGGGTGCTCAACCTACAGAATAGGCTGCCAGAGGTGGCTGCAGAAGCAGAGAACTTGGAGACTCTCTCTTTCATTCCCTAATTAGGCTGGATATATTTATATTAGAGGAAAATATCACTAGCTAGATTTGCACAAGCAAGGGGTTTTCCCGATGCATTGTGTCTTCTTTAAATACTATTCACTTTATTTTTCTAATCCTTAGGAGTACAGTGTGATTGTTAACTCAGGTGCTGCATCTTTTTCTTGTTAAGCACTGCAATTATGTCAAATAGTGTGCACTTTGTCATTATGATGATTATTATTATTATTGTTACTATATTTATTTGATTGCTGTAACTCCCTTGCTGCTGCCCACAATGCAATTTATACAAGAGTCTTTAGTCTCAAAGTTGTACATCCCAGTTAAATAACCACCAGTACTACTATAGTACTGCTACAATCCTTAGACAAATTTGTACAAAGAATAGCTGCAGACTTGTTACTCCTTTGAGGGCAGGGGATGAGTTAAAAGGACCTTTTACTCAGATTTCATCTTGCAGATCCTCGGGGGGGGGGGATTTTCAAAAAGGGCATCTACAGACGCAAATGTTTTTCTGCCTTGTACTACATTATGCCAGTTGCAGCAAAACTCTGAAGCCCTATTTTCAAGGGGTCCCCATATTTTGTGAAAGTTTTTGCTATTTGTGGCAGCTTGCATAAAAAAATGACACGTCAAAACACGGTGCATGTATCAAAAAAATGGTGCATATATCAAAGAAATGGAGTGTGCCTTTTTTGATGCAAGCTGCACATCTTGTGTCCAAACTCCTAGACTATGTAATAGAAGGTCTAACTGTGCAGATGGTAGTCTTATTGAAAATATGAAGGGGCAGACCTGGTTCACATAGAAACATAGGGCACAAAGCCTAAGGAATAATGCAAGGTCCTTGCATCAATGAAATATGATGCAAGGGCCTCATTGCCTTGCACCTTGCATCATTCCTGATTCAGCAACACAACCTGTGCCTGTTTTGGGAACCGCCTACACCAGATGGGCTTGTGTCACTCTTACAGTGGACACATGGCTGTGCCATGGTGGAGGGGGTCTTGGGCCACAGCAGTGCTGTAATATCCCCATATGTGGGATTCAGCAAGAGCCACCACTGGTGCAGAGCTCAGCAGGGGTTAGACCAGCCTACAGCTGGTCTAACAGCCCATGCGCCACTCACTGGGAAGTGCTCACAGACCAACCCACTATGCAAACTGGCCTGTTGACGGAGGGGATTGGCATGTTGATAGCATAGCTACAGTGGAAAAGGTACCTGTCCATAGTCAAAAATAGTCTTGTCCACAAGACTTGCACTGCAGTTGAGTATCAGTGGCAGGGCAGAGACATTGTAGTCCATGCACAGTATACCCACTGCTTGTACTGTACACATTTGATAGGTTGGGAGCCATCTGGGGCACTGCACAGTATGGGCAAAGGACTCTATGCCAGTACAAGCAGGAATCATTGGCAGCCATGTTCAGTTGTGCAACAGAGCTGTCCTGAGACATGACAGTATGGGTTAGGCTATTTATTGGGGCCTGTGTAGAGCTGTGCACAATCCATTCCCAAATACAGAACAGTACAGCTCTGCTTGTGTAATCCTCCCCCTCTCTCTACGTTTAGGGGTACCAGTTGTTGTGGGGAGGGATGGGGCACAGACCAAAAATATTCCATGAAACTTCTTGCTGCAGAACACAGAAACAAAAGAGGTGGCCTACCTTATGACGTCTTCAAAATGACTATGGACTACCTCTTCCCCAGCCAGGATCTTTTTCCTTATGAGCCCAGTGGCGGTGGAAACCAGGAACACCAGACTCAAATAGCACCAGCTGCTGTGGTTCCCCTAACCAAGGGGGGATTGGGACTGTTTTTTTCCTTCAAAAAACAAAATGACCATTGGAGCAATTAAAACAGAATTTATTAGTATCACCTTATTAGAATTAAGAAGAAACCAAAAGCACCACCAAATCCTGAAACCAAGAACTTTATTCGGGGCCTGGAAAATGATTAGGCTCAGACTGTTTCAATCAAGGAATTAACTGGAGCAGCTCCATGGGGATGAGATTACAGGCAGTACAAAATGCCAGGTTCAGGTATAATTTTTACTTTGTTTTTTCAATCAGTGTGCAGCAAGATTTTGTTCACTAAGATCTAATAAAATTAGACCACACTGGCTCCTTAAGTTCTGACAGCTTCTTCCACAGAAACCCTTTTTCCTATTCACAATGCTTTGGTCAATGTTCTTTATACTTTGAACCTCCTGCTGGGGGAGTACTTTACTCCTCCCATGCCAGCCAAGCCATAAAGGCCTTGGGATGAATTAGCAGCCTAACCCTCCGCAGCTGCTCCCAAATGTATTTCCCAAGGAAAACATCTCCCTGAATCAAATAGTGTGCTTTAACATTGGGGCTTCTCCATACCAGCACCAGGCTGAAAGTGTAACACACAGTGGCACCTTTTCTTCCCCACTTTACTGCTCCCATGGGAAGACCCTGGCCCTTAATGGGTCTAGGTCCCAGGACCTGCTCCAGGCAAGGCACGGCAGGCCCTATGGCAAATCGCAGGCCATGATACTCCCCATACAGTACTATTGCTCCCATGCAGTGTGCCACATAGGTAAGCACACCAGAGCTGCCACTTCCAGGATGACCTGCCACAGTCCTGCCACTACTGTAGCAGCCCACCACCTGGTACCGCTACCTTACATGGGGTACTGGGGCCCCCTTGTTCTCTGCAGTGTCAGCTCTTGCCTCTCAGATCTTGCTCCTGCAGCCTCCTGCACATTCCTCCCTCCACAGCTGATGTCCAAACCTGCCGAGGGCTATCCCTCCTGGACCTACACGACCGCTGCTACCTTTACACACCCTCCTTAATGGAGCACCAAACCCCTTGTTGCATGGGCACTGCTGCCTTCTGACCTACTAGGTTGAAGGGGGGCCCCCTTAGGGACACTGTCCCTGTACCCACTGCTGACTCCTGCTCTCTCCCTCTCCCAGGCAAAACCAGGGCCATTTATACCTTCCCTGTTGCAGCCCCCTTGTGGAAGTGGAAGCATGGATCACAAGGCCGGGGGGGGGCTCTACTACACTAAATAGATCCAAAAGAGGGGGTCAGAGGATACCAGAAGGCTAGTAAGCCCATCCAAAGAGGGGGGGCTTACATTTGTGTCTGCACTTGTCCATCTTGGGCATCATATTTGCCCTGCCATGGTACCATCCACAGCTGTGTCTGCTAGAGCTGTGTACAGTAATGCCCAACCTATGTGCCGATAGATTGTTGTACAGTGCAGGAAGCTTACAAGGCTGGTGATGGACATTTACCCTGAATGCATTCTGTAAGGGTTCACTGTTTAGCATCCTTGTATGTGGCACATGGCTGTCCCATAGCTTATTGCATCCCCCTCTCGTGTGACTTTCCTTTGACGTATGGATGCAATTGCTACAAAACTGCAGAAGTTTAGTGCTGGAACCCCTCCTATTCATAAAAAAGTGCAGGGTACCTGGCACACCAGTGACCAACACAAGCTTCTGTTTTTAAACAGCTGGTGACACGTTCAGGTGAACTTTAACAAATCATAATATTTAGACACAGTCCAGCTTGCATTTCTGATTAGTGCTATATTTCTCCTCATTATTTATTACTGAGGTCATTTGTATGAAAACAGGATTTCTACTCCTGAAGAGTTCATCTATTCCTGCTGCTTTCTCCCCACCTGTAGTCACAGAGCACTGTTTGTGACCTCACAGTTACTCACATGGCAGCAGAACGTGATGTCACAACAGAGGATTATGACCTGAAGTAGGGAGTAAGCTATAGCGGCAGATGTACTCAAAATAAACTGTAAGGGACAACAATCATATATTCATTAGCATTTCCTTAGTAATAAATTATGGGGAGAAAAATCTATAAAATATAAATGAAATGCAAGCAGAACTGTATCTAATTATTATGTTTTTTAAAGTTTTCTTTGAGGCATCAGTAGCTCTTTAACAGCTTGCATTGATCTTACAGACACTTTAAGAAACCGGAGCATAGAATTTTACAGGTGTAACCCCCTTGCAAATGGGGTTCCTAAAAGCTTCCCCATAGCTTGTTTGAATGCTCCCTGCCTGGTTGGCGTTCGGCGTTTAAGCCATCTTAAATGGGTAGCCTGTGAGTGCCTGGGGGCCTCCGCATTTTGTCCCTTTGGGGACTGCCTGTTGCAGTCAGAATTAGTTGAAATGGGGGGGGTTTGAGTGTTGCTATGCTCGAATCCCACCCGGGCTGTTGATTTCCCACTCCGTTTCTGCCATCGCTAGTGGTGCAGAGGGAGCTCTATGAGAGGATGTGAATGTTGGCTTTAAATACTGGGAAATAGTAATGATAATGCAGCTATTCTAACCTGCCTTCTTTTGCAGCAAAGACTGTTTCGATTGTTTCCTCCATTTTTGTACAGAACTGCTGGATTGGACCAATCAGTACCTGGGGACCCTACAGAGTCAGTTGACCAATAAAGGAGCTGTTTGTAATTGGGAAAGGCATTATGGGCTATGGCACTTTTTTGCACCACTGAGAGCAGGAGGAAATGACTGGCATGTGTGGCCAGCCAATGGGAGCGGGTTGCGCCCGAACTAAGAGGAGAGCCCCTTGCTGTTGGGGGATTGTGCGTTGTGGCTGGTGAGGAGTGAGGAGCTTCTGTGCTTCTGTGCTGGGAAGTGTTTGCGCGGGAAGCGCGGGAAGGCCTAAGGTGGCCATTTTCTCTGCGAGCGAGTTCGCCCTGAAATCCGCTGGTGGACGGTCAGAGGAGGCTGTGCCCTGTACAGCTACCCACCAGGCTCGACCTGTAGGAGGACTGGAGAAAATTGCTGAATTGCGCTCGCCGAGGGAAAAGCAGAAGCTGCCATGGTAGTATCGCAGTGGCTGTGAGTTTAAAGGAGTATTGGAAGCAGCTGCCTGGTGTGGTACCCCTCTGTTGCTGTTTACCATATAAATGTGTGAGAAGGCTGGTGAAAGTCAGGCTCCATCCTGGTAGCGGTGAAGGAATTGTTATTTGCTGGGGTTGTGAGTACTAATTCAGGGTAGCTCCCTGCAGCGTGTTTACGCAGTGGTTTCAGTGCACTATTGTATTGCTGACTGCTTAATTAAACTTTCCTCCTACTTTGACCTGCTCAGGACTGTTATGTTGGTTCTGCTAAGGGCCCCAACCAGCTGCCACATGTGGACTAGCCGTAGGGCTTGGGTACCCGGGACAATAAACTGTAGGGTTAAGCCTGTGCACAGAGCCCTAGGTAGATGAGTATAGTGATAAGCTAATCAACTTGATTCCCCGTCCTTGTTATTTTCTGAATAAATCAGATTGCTTTTTGTACAGCTACATTCTGGCTATTGTGTACATTAATGGTGAACTGCTGCCTGGTGATTGCAACATAACTGTGCCTTACTTACAGGGGGTCCCCAGGGAGCGGGAATATATTATCTGTGGGGTAAGTGTACTGGTGAACAGAATTGTTGGTACCCAGTGTGAGTCACTAGTGGGATGAAAGGGGGGTTGCAGTAGCCCAGAGGGCTGTAACTGAGGTAGTCTTACCTGTGCTAACCCTGACCTCTGGGTGGAGGCACCCGACAACGGATCTGGGCCCCTCACCCTGCCTCCATGGGGGCAGACAGGGGTAGTAGCCCTAAGGGTAGCACCCCCTTGGGGTTACAAATTGGAGGCACCGCTGGGATTTACATCCCTTAGTGGCTCAGTGAGGAAATACATCAGAGATGGAAAAGCTGGAAGGGGATATGTTGGAAAAATTTAAACTGGGACCCATCAAAACCATGGTACATAGATTGATGGGTTGGAGTGAAGCTGAAGAGCTAGACTCCCAGAAGACTGTATTATTGTTAGATGTGCCCCATGGTACCAAATCTGTTGACATTGTCTCTGTTGCTGAGTGAGTAAAATGTCTGGGTAAGGTTGAAGTGAAAGGGCGTATGGCTGATCTGCTTGACCAGACACTGCAGGTGTTACTCCTATGCAGTGTGGCCATCAACCCTGAGAAGGTACCTCCTATGATTTACCCGGAGGGTGCGTCCCAGGGGTGGAGGCTAATTCATATCCGAAGTGGGTCAGTCACTCCTGGGGGGTCTCCCCAGATGAACAGTTTTAAAGACAAACTGCTTAAATTGTTAGCTGTGGAGGGGAGGACTACCCAGGAGTTCCTACAAGCCTTGGATCTGTCCAGTGATACTACCCCCCAGGGTTCCCCAGGCACCTCCCCTTGCCCGCCCAAAAGCTCCGTGCTGGCTTCTTTGCCTTTGGCAGTTCCATCCATACAGCTTGATTCCTACCATAAGTTGAAGCTTTTCTCTGGCATGGTACCAGTGCCTGCTGGGGAGGATGACCTGGAGGCGTGAATGGACTATGCCACCCCTTTAGTCCAGGAGTGGCAATGCTCCGAGGAGGAGAAAAGGAAGAGGCTGATGGAGAGTTTGCAGGGTCCTGCCTTAGAAGCCATTAGATTCTTCCAGGCCACCCGTCCAGAAGCCACTGGTGCAGAGTATCTCTCTGCCTTAGAAGGGGTTTTTGGGAGTACCGAGACTGGTGAAGATTTACTATGGAAATTCAGGTCTGCTAAGCAGTGGAGAAATGAAAAACTGTCCGTTTTTGTTACTAGGGTGGAGTGGGCATTGCAGAAGACTTGTAGAAAAGGGGGAGTCACTGCTACCGCCCTGAATCAGGTTCAGTTAGAAGATATTTTAAAGTCTGCCAGATTCTCTAGTGTAACGCTGCTGAAACTTAAGTTGCATGATCGGCGGGCCACCCCGCCTGAGTATTGTCAATTGATGAGGGAAATTCGAGAAGTGGAGACTGATGAAGAGGGGTTGGAACCCTGTGTGGGGGCAGTGAACCCTAGTGGGACCCCTAAGTCTAATACCCCTGAGGAGACTGGCTCGCCTGGAGGGTCCGAGGGGCCCCCAGATTTCCCAGGTACTGTGAGGATGCGGGCTGTTTCCTCTGACCCCTATTTTAAGTGTGAGTTGAGGGCTGAGATCAGGAATTTATGGGAACTGGTGAGGGACTTAAAGCAATCTACTGTGTACCCAATCGGCCTGGGGCCCCTGAGTCATGTAGGGCCCCGAACCCTAGCCCTAGAGAGCTATCTCACTCCCCTCAGGGCCCCCCTCAGAATAGTGATCCCCGGGACCCTAAGTTTTGTTACCACTGTGGGGAAGATGGGCATTTCCAGCCTGACTGCCAGAGGCCAGAGAATTTAAGGAAAGTTAACAGCAGACTGATCACCCCGACACCACCAGACCCAGTCTCAGGCCCCCAAGAAAAGTTTTGTGACTCAGGCCCATGCCCGCTGGGATACCAATGTTGCTACCCACAACTGGTCTGATGTGGTCAGACTGTCTATGGAGACTCAGGTGTGGGTAAATAGAATTCCCACTCGAGCTGTACTGGACAGTGGCTCCCAGGTGACCATCATGTTTCAGGACTGGTACCAAGCACACTTATCTGAGGTGCCCCTGCAGCCTCTAACTGGCCTACATGTATGGGGGTTGAGCGACAAGGCCTATCCATATTTGGGGTACATCCTTGTCTGGTTATCTTTCCCTGCAACTGTGAATGAAATAGATGAGCAAGTGGAAACCTTAGTTTTAGTTTGCCCACCCACTGGACTGCATGATCGGGTGCCCTTGTTGATTGGGACCAATGCACACATGTTTGGACAACTGGCCCAATTGTGCTCAGAGAAGTGAGCATTCCAGACTGGGCAAGCTTTGAGCATATCTGCTGTGATTCAAAAGGTCAGGGCCACTCAGAAGATGGGTAGTCTGGAGGAACCCGAAGGCCCTGTGGGGGTGGTGTAGAAAAAGGATCCGGCCCCCGTGGTACTTGCCCCAAATGCACAATGTGTTTTGCATGGAGAGGTACAACTAAAGACAGATGTCAAGAATAAGTTGTTGATGCTAGATGTGCCTGTGGAAGGAGGATTACCTGAGGGGCTGTTGGTCAAACCCAGCATTCGCCCGGCTAGGGCCCATGCTTATGTTAAGAGGGTGATGGTTCAAGTGCACAAGTGTGTCTGATAAAGAGATTCAAATAAGAAGAGGGTGTACCCTGGCTAGCATTCATTGTGCAGATACTGCTGTATTACCAAATAGGAAGAGTTCCCGGACGGGTGATAGAGTTACTCCTGATCTGTTTGACTTCGGTGATTCCCCATTGCCCGCTGACTGGAAATGAAGGGTCAGTGAAAGGCTTGCCAAGAGGGACCAGTTTTTTTCCCTGAAGGAGTAGGATGTGTACAAGGGGCTGAGCATCACATTCGACTGGACGATGACCGACCTTTCCGAGAGAGATCCCGACGTCTGGCTTCCACTGACATAGATGATGTAAGGCGGCATCTGCAAGAAATGTTGGCTGCTGGCGTAAATCGAGAGTCTAGGAGCCCTATGCCTCCCATCGTAGTAGTAAGGAAAAGAATGGGCAGTGTGGATGTGTAGACTATCGTGACTTTGAATAGGGCGGACCATTCCGATCAATACACCATGCCACGCATACAAGACGCCTTGGATTGTTTGAATGGTAGTAAGTGGTTCTCTGTGTTGGATCTTCAGAGTGGATACTACCAGACCCTGATGGCCCCAGATGATCGAGAGAAGACTGCTTTCATTTGCCCTTTAGGCTTCTATGAGTTTATTCAGATGCCTCAAGGAATTTCGGGTGCTCCAGCCACTTTCCAGCACTTGATGGAACGAGCTGTGGGGGACATGAATCTACTCGAGTGTTTGGTCTATTTAGATGATGTTATAGTATTTAGCCAATCATTGAAAGAACACGAGCAACGATTATTCAAAGTCCTGGATCAGTTGGAGGATTTCGGCCTTAAATTGTCTATTGACAAGTGTCAATTCTTCCACACTTCCGTGAAATATGTGGGCCATATAGTGTCCACTGAGGGCATAGAGACTGACCCTGGCAAGGTGGAGGCGTTGACCACTTGGCCTCAACCCAGGACTTTAAAAGAGCTGCAACAATTCCTGGGGTTTTGTGGATACTATAGGCGGTTTGTCAGAGACTTCATGAGTAATTCGCCCCCTCCTTAATCTCACTCGGGGTATCCGCCTACTCACAAAAAGTATAAGAAGGGTGTGTACACTGACCTGGAAAAGAAGTACTTTCGGCCAAACGATATGTTCAGGGATCGATGGATTGCTGAATGTGAGGACGCTTTTCACGACATCATATATCAACTTACTCACGCCCAGTACTGGCCTATGCTGACCCAGTCAAGCCCTACACTCTTCATACTGATGCCAGTCTACAAGGATTGGGGCTGTGTTATACCAGGAGCACTGAATGGGCTGAGACCTGTAAATATGCAGCAGAAGTCTGACGCCTTCAGAGAAAAATTACCTGCACAAACTAGAGTTTCTGGCTCTAAAGTGGGCCATTGTTGATCAGTTTCATGACTATTTGTATGGTGCCAAGATATTAGAAAAGACTGATAACAACCCTCTGACCTATGTACAGACCTCTGCCAAATTGATGCTACTGGGCATAGATGGCTCTCTGCCTTGGCCACTCATGATTATGCTTGTAGAATACCGGGTGGGCCTAAACCATATAGATGTGGATGCTCTCTCAGAGGCTCACGCCCAGACTGAATGGGTCCGTTGTCTGAACCTGACATAAGAGCCCTCTGCCAGAAATTTGACAAAGAAGAACAGGCATCTCCTGATATGGTGGACTGTGTGGTAGATTGTCTGGGGCCACCAGAAAACTGTATACCTGCTGCTTACTGTCATTTCTCTGCCTTGGACACCAGCTTCCTGCCGCAACTCAACAATGATGATCTCCAACAGACTCAATCCTGTGATCCTATGATAAGAACATCCGTAGAGGTTTTGCAGGCTGGAAGGGATGTATCCAAACTACGCTCCACTGACATACAGACTGCTTTGTTGTATAAAGAGGGGCCCAAGTTAAAGCTGATCAACCAACTACTATATAGAGAGAATGTGAATAAGGAGGGTAGGGTACACCGACAACAACTGGTGCTGCCAGTGGTTTTTAGAGAGCTAGTCCTCAGGTCATTGCATAATCAAATGCGGCACCTGGGCATAGATCAAACACTTGACCTGGTATGGCTCGATTCTGTTGGCTGAAGATGAGTGCAGATGTGGAACAGTATGTCAGGACTTGTGGTTGTTGTTTGCAAAGAAAAACGTTACCCCAGAGAGCTGCTCCTCTGGTCAACATTACTACTAGTGCTCCTATGGAACTGGTCTGTATTGATTTTCTGAGTTTAGAGCCTGATCTGAAAAGTGTCAGCAACATATTGGTGGTCACTGATCATTTTACCCGGTACGCACAGGCTTTCCCGACCAAGGATCAGAGAGCAACCACGGTGGCTAGGATACTTGTTGAGAACTTCTTCGTCCATTATGGGGCCCCACAGTGGATTCATTAAGATCAGGGAAGAGACTTTGAGAGTCGTTTGATTAAAGAGATACTATCTTTGTGGGGAGTACGATAGTCACGAACTACCCCCTATCGTCCGCAGGGAGACCCTCAGCCTGAAAGGTTTAATCGTACATTGCTTGACATGCTGGGCACCTTACAATCAAAAGATAAGTCGAGGTGGAGTCAACAGATCAGTACTTTAGTTCACGCTCACAATTGCACGAAGAGTGATGCCACAGGGTTCTCCCCCTATCGACTGATGTTTGGGAGAGAGGCTAGATTGCCAGTGGATGTGTGTTTTGGGGTTTCCCCCAATGGGGTGTGAGCAGAAACCATCTACAGTACGTACAGAGATTAAAGGCCCAATTAAACCATGCTACCAACTGGCCCAGACCATGGCTGCTAAGCTTAAATTCACAACAAGGAGAGATACGACAAAAAGTGAAAACAGTAGAGTTGAGAGAAGGGGACAGAGTGCTGTTGAGAAATCTGGGACTGCATGGCAAACATAAAATTGCCGATAGATGGCATCATCTCCTTCATATCGTTGAGGGACAGTTGGCAGATTTACCTGTATATAAAGTGCGGCCTGAAAACAATTCGAGAGATGTGAAAACCATACACAGAAATCATTTGTTGCCGATTGGGCAGATTCTGATTGACGCTGAACCTTCCACTGTCACTCCTTCCCGGCCGATGACTAGATCTGTTACTAAGAGAAGAACCAAGCCTGTGGAGCCTTCAACAAGTTCACCAAGGGAGTCTTGTCCCACCCCTCCTGCAGAAGGAGATGATCAACACTCAGTGTCGGAAGATAGCGAAAGTGATATTGAATACTATCCCTCTTATGAACTGAGCCAATTGTTTCGGGGCAATCCTCTTGTTAACTCGGGAACTGAAATTGGTCCGTCTGTACTGATTGAGCCTTCTACTTTGTCCCCAGAGGCAGTGCTTCCAGAAGATGAATGGGGTAGCAGACCAGCTCAAGGGGCTGAGTCCGTAGGCTTGGCTGAACTGTCGGGCTTGGCTGAATTATCTGACTTTTCCAAAGAAGAGAGTGAGATGGAGGAACAAGCCCGTGATATGCCCGAATCAGAAGAATATTTTGAATGCCCTGATGGTTCCCCTCTAGTACCTAAACCGCCCCCAGATGAGCCCAGTGGGATGGTTCATGGATAGAAGGTCAAGCCCCTAATAGTATTATGAGCACTGAACCTGTTCCCCCTTGAGGAGATCCCCGTTGCTAATGTCACTGATACTGAAGTGGAATCAGGGCCTGGTTTAGGATCCCCCGAGACCCCTAGATGGTCTGGCCAACAGATACGGCCAGTAACAAAGTTGAGCTATGAATTCCTGGGTCAGCCAGTGGACCTGCCCTTAAATGTGGTTCATAAGGGGGTACATGTGTCCCCACATTCCCTGCCTAAGTTAGCCTTGGGGGATAACGCCAGATTGTTAGTATTACCCTTTGAGTGTAGTGCTTCTGCTCAAGGTGATGCACCAGTGACTAGAAAGGAGGGGCTCCCCCAGTCCCGGGTGCCATAAGCAGGAATTAGTAACCTGATTTGAAAACAAAAGGGAAACCAGAGTTATGTGTACAATGTGTATGAATCATAATATATTGTTAATGTAATATTTCTGTATGTGATTTAAAATGTGATGTAGTGTTAATTGGAATGTTAGCCTAAATGGCCTCAGGGATAGTTGCTTGATGCTGACGTCAGCTTTTCCAGGCCAGGGAGGGTGTAACCCCCTTGCAAATGGGGGTTCCTAAAAGCTTCCCCAGAGCTTGTTTGAATGCTCCCTGCCTGGTTGGTGTTTGGCTTTTAAGCCATCTTAAATGGGTAGCCTGTGAGTGCCTGGGGGCCTCCGCATTTTGTCCCTTTGGGGGCTGCCTGTTTCAGTCAGAATTTGTTGAAATGGGGGGGTTTAAGTGTTGCTATGCTCAAATCCCACCCGGGCTGTTGATTTTCTGCTTCGTTTCTGCCACCGCTAGTGGTGCAGAGGGAGCTCTATGAGAGGATGTGAATGTTGGCTTTAAATACTGGGAAATAGTAATGATAATGCAGCTATTCTAACCTGCCTTCTTTTGCAGCAAAGACTGTTTCGATTGTTTTCTCCATTTTGGTCCAGAACTGCTGGATTGGACCAATCAGTACCTGGGGACCCTACAGAGTCAGTTGACCAATAGAGAGCTATTTGTATTGGGAAAGGCATTATGGGCTATGGCGCCGCACACTGAGAGCAGGAGGAAATGACTGGCATGTGTGGCCAGCCAATGGGGCGGGTTGCGCCCGAACTAAGAGGAGAGCCCCTTGCTGTTGGGGGATTGTCGTTGTGGCTGGTGAGGAGTGAGGAGCTTCTGTGCTCTGGTACAAGTGTTCACAGTTTATGAAGCCTGGCAAGGCCATTTTCTCTGCTAGCGAGTTCACCCTGAAATCCGCTGGCGGGTGGTCAGAGGAGGCTGTGCCCTGTAAGCTATCCACCAGGCTCGACCTGTAGGAGGACTGGAGAAAATTGTTGAATTGCGCTCGGTCCAAGGGAAAAGCAGAAGCTGCCATGGTAGTATTGCAGTGGCTGTGAGTTTAAAGGAGTATTGGAAGCAGCTGCCTGGTGTGGTACCCCTCTGTTGCTGTTTACCATATAAATGTGTGAGAAGGCTGGTGAAAGTCAGGCTCCATCCTGGTAGCAGTGAAGGAATCGTTATTTGCTGGGGTTGTGAGTACTAATTCAGGGTAGCTCCCTGCAGCGTGTTTACGCAGTGGTTTCAGTGCACTATTGTATTGCTGACTGCTTAATTAAACTTTCCTCCTACTTTAACCTGCTCAGGACTGTTATGTTGGTCTGTGCTAAGGGCCCCAACCTGCTGCCATGTGTGGACTAGCCGTTAGGGCTTGGGTACCCCGGGACAATAAACTGTAGGGTTAGGCCTGTGCACAGAGCCCTAGGTAGATGAGTATAATGATAAGCTAATCAACTTGATTCCCCCTGTCCTTGTTATTTTCCCCCCTGAATAAATCAGATTGCTTTTTGTACAGCTACATTCTGGCTATTGTGTACATTAATTGTGAACTGCTGCCTGGTGATTGCAACATAACTGTGCCTTACTTTACAGGGGGTCCCCAAAGGGAGCGGGAATATATTATCCATGGGGTAAGTGTACTGGTGAACAGAATTGTTGGTTCCCAGTGTGAGCCACTAGTGGGATGAAAGAGGGGTTGCAGTAGCCCAGAGGGCTGTAACTGAGGTAGTCTTACCTGTGCTAACCCCGACCTCTGGGTGGAGGCACCCATCAATGGATCTGGGCCCTTCACCCTGCCTCCGTGGGGGAAGACAGGGGTAGTAGCCCTAAGGGTAGCACCCCCTGGGGGTTACACAGGCAGAACAAAACATATGGTCCATCAAGTCTGCCCAGTCCCTACCTTAACCCTACTAGTCTAACAATGACTGGGCATAGGCAGTTGTCCCTGTTGGTAGCTCCACTTTTTTCTTTGACTTTTTGACTGTACCCCTTCCTCAACTCCCACAGTCCTTTTCACCAAACCCATATGTCTACCCCACACTCTTCTAAACCCTGTAACCATCTCAAGGTTAACCACTTCTCTGGGCAAACAGTTTCACTTGTTCACCACCCTCTCTGTAAAGAAGCACTTTCTCAGGTCCCTCCTGAATTCCCCAACCTCCCAGTCCCACCTCAAAAACTCACCCCCCACTAACTGCCAGAACTATTGCTGGCAATACACCTTGTTTATGACCTTCAGGTATCTAAAGGTATCTATGGGGGGGTTCCCTACAACCCCTCCCAATCTGTCCTGCTGAGTGTCTCTCTACCCAGATGGTGGTGAGCATAGCCCAAAGCAACTCCTGCATCTAGGGGGTAAGTGAATGGTATGGTTCTCCAGGAGTCCCCTTGTAAAACCCTTGTTAGCATTCCCAGCCTTATCCTGTTACTTCAGCTACAGAACAGAAACAATGACACAATAGAGGCTTGCTCTTCACAACAGATGGGTAGTTCAAATCTGCAGTCCCTTTATTTAGAAACATAGACAATGCTGGCAGAAAAAGACCAATAGTCCATCCAGTCTTTCCACAACACCTATCATACCCCAAGACTTCTTGTCAATGTGAGACTTTTGTCTACTCTACACTATCCACCCCTTGCTCCCTGTCTTATTACTACCCTCCTGAGTAACAATTGAACCCTTAAATCTGTCCCAACTACACTTGAAATCGTTATTTACTTACAATGTTGTGACCAGGTTAGGCATATATTTCCAAGTGCAACCCAAGGGAGGGTATACAGCATAGAATGAAACAGCAAAAAAAGTGACAATAGGTATATGAACATGTACAATAAAATCATAGTACAAGTAGTGAATTTCAGAGAAAAGCAAAAACAATGTAAAAATGTACATGTACACTGTTTATGGGGTAGCCAGGTTAAGAGCTAAAGGAATGTACCACTAGCGAGTACATTGAGTTGTAAGCTATATAACTGAGTAGGCAAAAAAAAAGGTTACAACAGGTAAAATAGCGGGGCGGGGGGGTTGGACATGGGTTGCTGTAATTTGGAAAGAAGAGGAAGAAGTCTATCTGCAGGTTCATTCTTTAATTGTGTGACAGGAAGTGTGGTCTGAGATAGAGTGAAGACAGGAAGAAAGAAGGATGGGGAGAGAGGAAGAGAGACAGAGGTTGTTCCAAAGTGTAGAAAGTCTGATACAGAAAGCAGACTGGCCTGCTACAGATGTACTGCAAGGGATATGAAAGGAACGAGCAGCAGATTAATGGAGGTAGGAGGAAGGGATGGCACTGGCAGGGCTAAGGAGGGGCAATTGCACTGTGTATATGGCATTGACTCTGATTCTTCCTTATAATCCTTTAGCAACAACAGAGAGCAAAGTAGAGGGGGCATACAGGGGTAGGGGGCTCCTTTTTTAGACTCTGGCAATTTCAGGGGACATAGACCCTACAGACCAAGATGCAGAAGGGCTACCAGTATACAAGGGATGCATCAGAAAGACACAGGGAGGACCCAGGAGAAGAAGCTTGTAAACAAGCTGGGAAGCCTAGGGTGGGTCCTAAGGTGGTACACTGGGTGAGAAATTGGTTGGGAGACAGGAGACAGGGGGTGGTGATAAACAGAGTTCACTCTGAGGAAGGGAGGGTGACAAGTGGGGTGCCACAAGGATCAGTACTGGGACCAGTCCTCTTTAATGTCTTTATTAGCAACTTTGCAGATGTGCTAGAAGGGAATGTATGTCTCTTTGCAGATGACACTAAAATCTGTAATAGGGTAGACACTCGGGGAGGGGGGATGACTAAGGATATAGGAAAGTTAGAGGAGAGGCCAAGGGTGTGGCAGCTAAGTTTCAGTGTGAAGAAGTGCAAAATCATGCACTTGGAGCATAGACAAACCAGAGGCAGAGTACGGGGGGGGTAGCATTCACCACTACCAAATAGGAAAGGGACCTGGGAGTAATCATATCTGATGACCCAAAGGGGGCCAGAGGAGTGTGACAAGGCAGCGAGGAGAGCTAGTGGGATGCTTGAGTGCATAGGGAGGGGTATCACCAGCAGAGAGAGAGGGAGGTGGTGTTACTGCTATATAGAACACTGATGAGACCTCATCAAAAGTATTGTGTCCATTTCTGGAGACCACATCTCTGGAAGGACATAGACAGAGTGGAGCAGGTCCAGAGGAGGGCAACCAAAATGGTGTAGGCTCTGCATCACAATCCCTATGAAGACAGACTGAAGGACCTCAATATGTACACCCTGGAGGAAAGGAGGGAAGGGGGGGGTATGATAGAAACATTCATGTACCTCACGGGTATCAATAAAGTTCAAGAGGGAAGCATTTTTCAGAAAAAAAAGATGCGCAAGAAGAAGGGGACATGCTATGAAGCTGGAGGAAGGTGACTCAAGGGAGATGTGAGGAAGTACTTCTTCACAGAAAGAATGGTGAATGCCTGGAGCAGTCTCCCAGAGAAGGTGGTGGGGGCCAAATGGTAATGGGCTTCAAGAATGCATGGGATAGATGTAAGGGAACCTTAGAGGTAGGGAAGGGAGGGTAAAGCCAGAAATCAAGTAGGGTCCACGGTGTTATAGTTTTTTTTTTTTTTTTTTTGGCAGCAATCCTGAACACTACTTCTGTATACTGGCTGACTACTTTATAAATGTAAAAAATGTTCATGTACTACATGAAATATGGTTGTGTATACTGTGTCTTATTGAAATTACCTTGTAAAACTCTTCTCACTTTGGTGTACGCTCTGTACCCGAGTCGTGCCTGGAAATGAGCTTCAGATCAGTGTGCCTTTCCTGGTTATGAATTTTTAATAAGTAAAAATAAAAAAATAGTAGGTAGGGAAAATGGGCAGACTAGGTGGGCCAAGTGGTCCTTATCTGTCATCAGTATCTGTGTTTCTATGGAAGATCCAGCACCACCAAAATATAGGAGAATGTAGGCATAACAGGAAAAAGAAAAGAAAACTCATGACACACAGGAGAAAGGGACAGTGAGGTCACAAATAAACTCCAACAAAGGTGACTAGTATTTAATCAGTTCGAAAGAGTACTCACTGTAGAAGAAAAATGGGTATTGTCAAAAAGTTTATCATTCTGTCAACACAGCAAAATAAAATAATTCAAGTTAAAACTAGACTTGAATCTTTTTTAGAAAGTTACACCTCAGGGTTTTGTGTTGTTTTTTGATGCACTGCAAAAGAACACAGAGCAAAATATAGAGGATAAGGAGAAAAGAAGGATTTTCAGCCTCAGGTTAAAATATAAGTCTATATTCCTCCCATCTGGACAGATATGAGATAACAAAGAGACATACCGTATATGGCTTTAGTCAAAAGGGATATAGACCGATTAATGACACAAGACTGGGATATGGACAGCAGGACCAGGTATACCTTGACTGCATCAGAGTTTGGGGCATTAAGCATCCTTGAAAATGATCTCAATATAGTTGTCAAAAATACTGGCAACGGTGGGGCAATAGTTGCTATGGGTTATGATCAGAACAAATAGCAGTGCCAAATACTTCTGAGAGACAGAAAATTACTAGAAGATCCCAACAGATCCCACAAAACAGATCCAGAATTTAGCTGAGGGGGCATTGAAGAAGGCATATGACAATGGGTGGCAACAGAATGGGACAAAGATGCCCTTGTCAGAAGATCTCCATAGATTCCAATATTTTGTACCGTTTCAAAAATCCATAAAAATAAAGCCAAACCACCAGGAAGGCACACTGTTTCTGGGAACAGTTTTGTATTAGAGCCATTATCCATCTATATAGACCACCGTATTTGCCCACTAGTGGAAAATACACATTCTTATATTCAAGACACTACTTATATAACAAGCATTATAGAGGGTATAGACAAATCAAATATGAATATGGAGATGTGCATACTGATGACATGGGATCTGAAGGACTTGTACATGCCCATTCCCCATGGTAAGGTGCTGTGAGGCACCTGGGGAAGATCTGGATAGGGATAAACAATACACTACACCATCAAACCAGTTATTGATCAAGATGGCAGAGCTTGACCTATCCCAAAACTCTTTCAGGTTTGAAAGGGATTACTACTTACAGAGAAGGGGTATAGCCACTGGCTCAAGCATGGCCCCCTCATATGCTAATATGCTAGTGTACATGTATGCCTTTGAATGCAGGTGCATTCCATTTGTATGCCATTCAGATTTATGTACATTCCAGGTGTATTGGTCTGGGGACCCAGGCCTGAAATGTTTGGTGATGTAGCACCCCTTCCCCATACAGAAAGCAACCACTATGTTAGTTTGATAGACGTGTCTCTTAGGTACTTATCTAGGATGGATGTGGTCTTGTAAAGTGGTAGCAAGGCATGCCAATGCAAGATTTTTGTACCCATGTCAAAACAACATTTTGCGCAAGTGAAAAGGCCACAACAATGTTCTAAAGTTGTCAAGACAAGTTAGAAAATAAAAATTGCCAATAAAATGGGATTTAAACAATTTAATTAAAATACAAAATCTAATTTTGTCATGCAAAAGGTTTCCTTAATACAAATTATTACTAAGGCTCATTACTTATAGAATGTTGGTCTTGTGGTTTGTATTGATAAATGCACAGATTATTCATTGACACAAAAGTTTTAAATACTGCATTCATTGTAATAGAAGCCAGGTATACTATTGCACACCATGGTGTTAGCAAAACATTAATATCCAATGGACTCCCTCTCAACGATGGGCAATATGACAGTATATAGAGTATGTATGTATAGCCTTTTCAATATAGTCATACGCTATATGTCTAAGTCTGAATTGTCTGTAGTATCAGACTCATCTGGATCCACACTGGCAACTTTATTAGGATTATAACGGTCCTCACCACCAGTACACAAGCATGACATGCTCTGCCTGGAACAACTGCAGCTGTGCTCACATTTATTTTTTTTTAACCCACATATAATGAGTTCCAGGAGTGCTTCAGGGGTAGGTGTCTGTGTCATTAGTGTTGGAGAATGTGTCCATCCTTGTCATGATGCCAGCCATTTCCAATTGGGGATGGGGTGTCCGGCTGAGCCTCCAGGGCATGGTTCCAGGTAAAGGTCTGGTAATTTGTGCACTTGGTATGTTGCAGAAGACAATCAGAAGTTGGGAAGAGGGCTTTGTTCCATGCCTGTTTGTAACAGAAAAGCTTATATCACATACCATTCACATCCACTGAGTTATCTGTTGGGTCATAGAGAAGGAATATCAGAAGTTCTACTGGTTTCAACTTTGCAAGCGGTATATCCACCATAGTACCAAACTTGGTAAGCCTTCTAAATTTGTGTGGATTCTTTCTGACAGGCTTCCATAGCTTTAGTTTGCCAACTCTTGCAAGACTGCTGGTTGAATCACACCCAGTCAGTGTGTGTACTGCTGGCAACATTCTGCATAGTTGTTGGCCAAGTTCAACTGCTATGGTGTGGGTTGGTAGAAATCTGGCTTTGTCCTTTACACCAGTATGAAACCAAAACTCTTGAGCTGCTTCCAACTTGTGAATAAAATGTGCACAGAGAACTGCAACATCAGTGTCTGGAGATTGCACCACTACACGAGGGTATTCTTGTGAAACATGTGCAAAATGATGAAGTAGAAGCCAAGTATCTGCTTCTTTGTGTGATGAGAATAGATCTGCTCAGTCTACAACTCCATCTGAAGTGACCATGTGAATAATGAGGCCGTCCTTGAATCCACCTGCAATAATCATTTTCTGATCTGGGCCAAGTAAAGTTTCTGCGATATCACACCATGATTCTGACAGGAATTTTACCAGATGTTCTTTATTCTTGGGATTTCCAATGAACTTACTCCACTGCATTGGGATGGGTGTTTTGGGACCATGGATTTTGACTTCATTGCTTTGTGAGGATTGCCTTCATGCACACTCAAAAGCTTTAATTGAATCTTTGACATCATATTGATCAAAGACTATATCTACTCTTTTGCAGCTCTCATAACTCTGTAGAGGCTGGCGTTCTATTCTGAAGACCAATTTAGCAAGTTTCCAAAGCTAGCTGCACCTCCTTGCTCAACCATTTGTATAAGAGCCATGCCATCCACTCAACAAGCTGTGGGCATGTTGAATGCTGGCAGCTGGTACACTGACTCTGTTTCTTTTTCTAATTCAGGCAATAGTTTATTCTTTGCAGTTTTTTTCAGGGTACCATCAGAGTGTGCTAGAGCATATGGAAGTGTGGATATCTCATGTGTGAAAACTTCCTTCAGCTCAATCTCTCTTGTTTGTGCAGCTACTACAAGACAGCAAAACAACTCCCTGCCTGCACTGATAGTCATAGTTTTATCACTACTAACTTTTGATTTGATCTTCTTGCTTAGAGATCAAATGTCTTGATGTTGAGCTTGTGCAGTGGTTCAGAGATTCCAGTGGTATTTGAATTTAGTCTGTCTTCCACAAACTGTTTCATTGCTTTGATTTCTGTATTATTCACAGTAACAAGCTTAACCTCTGCAGGTGCAACAATGCCAGTTACAATTTTGGTGAGTGCTATCAAGTCAGCATTCAAATCAAATGGGTTTGTCATCGAGTCGGTGACTGCGTTAACAATCTTATTTACATCTCCTTCATCTTCTTGCATGTGACATGGTGCAGCATCCTTGTGTTTTCCTTGTGAAATGTCTGAATCTACCATATCACACATTACCTTCGTGGAAGTTGTGATAGCTGCTCACTCATGAGCAGTGATGAACCATCTAGCCAAGGATCCTGGTTTCAAAGTGAAGCCCACTATACCCCCTTTTACTTTACTATCATAGTTTACTGTTGGTTCAAGTGCCATGTCTGTCCAGACTTTGCTGAATTTATTTCTAGACTGAGCTACAACATAATTTCCTTGCACAAACTGCTCATGAATTGCAGGGGCACAATCTGGCAGAAGCTTCTTATCAATAATGTACATAGATACCCAACGGGCATAGTTGGAGCAGTAAAAGGCAAAAAAATAGCGGTAGCACCTCTACAACTGCCTCAAGATGCAGGTCCCAGTTGCTTTCATGTTCTGCTGTAATTGTAATCATCCCAGAATGCAAATGTTTGGGAAGCTCCTTTTCCAAAATTGTTGAATCTGTGCAATGCATCTTGTACATTCCTGAGGGCATCACTGAGCTGGGAAAGTGTTACTGTTAGGCTTGTTGCATCATTGTTTGATGCCGCATTTTGACATTCCTGGAGCTTGCTGTTGATGAGCTCTACATCCCAATCAATCTCATTGTCTTGTACCTAGTTACAAAATGCCTGCCACCTCAATCTGGACAGAGCCTCCATTGCAAGCTTGTGGACCCTCACTCCGCAGTTGTAGGATTTGCCTTTAAATAGTTTGCTTGCTGTGTTGATACCACACACCGGTGATTCTATGAAGATGTCTTTCAGACCACTGTCTTCATACTTCTTTCCAATCACCGCCAGAAATGTCTGCGCTATGTGAAAACCACCCATTCTCAAGACTGTTTTCTGATATTCCTCTGGGCATCACCACTGAATCTCTTTGGCCTTACAATATATAGCTTCATCAAATGTCAAGACACTGTAATGTTGACCAAGTGTCTTAGACATCTTGCAGACGTTCTTCATTACAGTGAAAACTGTACTCCATTCAGTAGGTAATGCTGGCAGCATTGGACAGTACCCAATAGATGTTACTGTTGGTATGGTAGATGAAATCATCACATTAAAAGCTGTCCATCATGGTACTTGCTGAGCATTCATGTTTTTAAACTCAACCTTAAATAGCTTGGTTGGTCAGCATCTTAAAATTAGGTATTGCAGCCAGCCCAGTGGTGCAGAGGGCTGAGGCGCTGGCACCTTACATCATGGTGTGCCAGTACCCTGAGTTTGGGAACAACCTTGGGTCACTGGGGACCCAGCTCGGGATGAGGAGGGTTGGAGTGGGATCGAGCTGTGACTCTCCTCTCCAAAGGGGTGGATGCCCACTCCACCGTAGTCCTGCTCCCACCGGGTGGAGGTCTGGTGGGTGGGGCAAGTGGTATGGAGCAGCGACACAAGTCTGGGGAAGGGTGGAAGGGGCCAACAGATCCTGGCATGTGTGTGAGCCTCCATGCGTGCACACACATGTGTATGCTGTGGCCCCGGGGGGAAGGGAGAAAAACTTAAAATAAAATACCAAAATTTCATATACATATATATACTGTATATACTGTACATATTTGTGTATATATATATATATATATATATATATATATATATATATATATATATATAAATGAGGTATTGCAGATCAAGGTTGGGGGCTTGTTGGCAAGCCTCAACATCAGTATACCAGCTACTTTTTACTTTTCACACAAGATTTGGTGTAGGGCATCTGCCATGAGGATTGTACTCCTGAATGGGTTGGCATATTGCAGTTGTTTCAAGTGATCATGTTCGCAGTGCTATTTTCTTTGTTTTAGCCTGAGCTGCCACTGTGCCAAAGCTGCCTTCTGGAATTGTAGGAGTCTGATGCTGATATACTACCATAGCTGTGCCATGGGTTGTGTGTTTTCCTTCTAACATTTCCTCATTTACAGTATATCGTTATTGTCAGCAGCAAACTGAACAAACTCCCCATGCTGTATGTTTGATGGAATTATGATATTGTCCCTGGCAACTTTTTCATGCTGATCCATTGCAACAGATGTATCAATTCTCTCTAGAGCTTCATAATTGACAGTATGCTAGCTTGTGCACCACTGTTACTACCTGTTTAGAGCCTGTCATATGGCGTATGGACATTGCAAGCCCAACATGTTTAGGTGTATGCATTTTACCTCTGGATATTATATGAATGAAGTCCTGACCAACTGATAATATCTGTCTGTGGAGGGTCTTGTCAGTGGCGGTTACTAAAGGACTGCCATGTTCAATAGGTTCATCACCAGCATTCCCTTGGGATACTCATTTCAGGAACCTATACACATTGTCAGGAATCATGTCTAGTGCTTGTTCTAAATTGATAGTGGAATTACCTATTGGATTGATCAGTCCCTCACACATTTTGAGCTCACTACGGAGGACCTGTACTGCACGAAACAACATCGATGCAGTTGAATATTTATGTTTATTTTCAGAAGTAGGGAGAGGGTTTTCTGTTTCCTACTGCTGCTTTGAATGCAATCGAAAGCTCTGTTGATGACATCTTCCAAAGACACAAAACTGATATACACAAACTCTGGTTTACTTAGGTCATGCTGCATTTGAAAAACAATTTAGTCACCTGAATAGTTTGTTAATCTCTTCTTTAGCTTCTCACTGCAGTAACTCTCATTGCTAGGAACTTTGCTTTTCAGAATATCCCAGTTTCTCTGTAGCAGGTAAGACGTGGACAAGGCTTTTCTGCTAATAACAAGGTCATTCTCAATTTCAGAAATAAGTACACTGAAACATGCTTCATACACAGACTTATCCTCCTTATCACTAGCTAGTGAAATTTTTGTCTGTATGTTTCTTTTTCTGGTGAAAGCACTATGGCAGTCTTTGTGGTACTTTGCTTCAAATGAAATTAAGTCCAATCCAGCTATTTGCTTTAAGACTGTCATCTGCTCTGGCTTCAGCTGCATCAGGCAGAGTTTTTTGCCCTCTGAAGGTTACAGTCTGGGATAAATGTTTGTCTTTTTTGTGATACACCTTCTGGCATATTATACACAAATTCCAGTTAACAGGCTGGCGAGTCAATTGCCTACTCTGTGAGCTTGAACACTGACCAGTATCAGTTGAAGAGCCAGGACTTGAGCTTCTTCCTCGACCTTCAGCATGCTTCAGGTTTGTTTTGCTGGTGTAGGACTGATTACATCGTGCATGATAATGTACTGCAGACAAAGCTAATAATGTGTCAGCGTCTAACGGCTGCAATCGTTGATAAACATGGTCTTTTCTAACAAGGCATGCATTATAACATGTCTTTAGTCCTCCAGGGATTGCACTCCTCAGGCGTTCCTGTGTTGTTATTTGGCAGATAATACACTTGGACCAGTCACTAGTCAGGTGGGTTTTTTGGTGAGGAGGGTCAAAGTCTCAGCAGGGTCTTCAGCCATTTTGTTGCCTCTTAGTAGTTGTTATTACCTGACAAAAGAAGAAATGCTATTAGAAATATTTTCATTATTACATTATTCATTGTGTATAATTATAAGAAGAAAACACCCTTTGTCCATGTTTTATAACTATAAAACATGATGTTGAAATAAGCAATTTTTTTTATAAATTATACCGTATAGTGTAAGCAGATCATAAATTACACATATAGACAAAATAACAAGCAGAGAACATATTTAAAGTAAATTTGCCATAATGTAATCTATATAAAATGAAAACACTATAAAATTATACATGTTAAAGGAAAGTCATTATTTTGACTTTTTCAAGAAATTCATGAAGGCAGTTTGACATGATTTAGAAAAGCATTCATATTTCTTAAAGTTACCACCTCATAATATCACTTCCCCTCAAAAATCACTCTTGGGGGTTCACCCCTTCATAAAAAAGTGTTAAACCTTTTCTATAGGGGCGTTGCTACCAATTTCTAATTTAGGCGGCATTTTCCATTTGAGCCCTCAGACTATATACACAAAAGACAGAAGTCCGGATTCCTACCCTATTCCAGCAATGACAGAAACATAAAAATCTGTCAGCAGAAAAGGACCACATGGCCCATCTATTCTGCCCTCTTTCCTCCCCATGGTTCCTTGGCCATGTTGACCTTATTCCCTTCTTTCTTTCTTACCCTTGCCTCTCATGTTCAGTTCCATATTGGTATCCCATGCCTTCTTGAATTCCTCACTGATTTTGCTCCCCACCACCCATTCTGGTAGCCTAATCCAGGGACCCACCACCCTCTCAGTGAAGTATTGTCCCTTCATATTTCCTCTGAAACTACCTCCTTCCAGTTTTAAGCTGTGCCTCCTTGTTGCCATGTTATCACTTATTTTGAAAATGCTCCCATCCCTCACCCTGTTCATTCCCTTCAAATATTTAAAAATTTCTTTCATGTTCCTCCTTTTCCTTCTCTCTTCCAGTGTGTACAGGCCAAGCTCCTCCAGAGGTTCCTCATATGACCACTTGTGCAAGCCCTGCACCATTTTGGTAGCCCTTCTCTGGACCCATTCCACTGTCTTTGTCCCCCTTTCAGGTGCAGTTTCCAGAACCGTACTCCATATTCCAGGAGTAACCTAACCATGGATCAGTACAGTGGCATGATCACCTCCCCTCCTCCTGCTCATGATACCTCTCCCTATGCATACCAGCATTCTGTTTACCTTCCCTACTGCCTTGTTGCACTGATTTGTCACCTTTAAGTTATCTGAAATGATGATCCCCAGATCTCTTTCCTGTTTTGTTGTTTCAGTTTCCTCTCCTCCCAGCCCGTAGCTTACTTTTGGATTTGTGCACCCTATGTGCATAATCTTGCACTTCTTTGTATTAAATTTCAATTGCCACCTCACTGACCACTCTTCCAGCCTGTCCAGGTCCTCCATCATCTTTTCTACCCCTCCTGGTGAATCCACCCAATTACAGATCTTTGTGTCATCTGCAAATAGACTCACCTTCCCATGGAGACCCTCTGTAATATCCCCAACAAAGATGTTAAACAGTACTGGGCCCTATACTGACCCCTGGGGCACCCCACTTGTCACTGTTTCCACCCTGGAGTGACACCATTGATAACCACAATTTTATTTCTGCCCTCCAGCCAGTCTTCCACCAAATTTGTTAATTTCCTCCCTACCCCTAAGCTGCCCAGTTTCTTTATTAGCATCCTGTAAGGGATGATGTTGAAGGCCTCACTGAAGTCCAGATAGGCCATGTCCACCACCCATCCCTTCTGTCATCCCATCAAAGAACTCTATCAGGTTCATTTGGCATGATTTGCCCCCCTGTAAACCCATACTGGCTGTTTTCCAACATTAGTTTACCCACCACAGAGGTAAGACTGACCGGGTGATAGTTTCCTGGATTTTTCCTCCCCCCACTCTTGTGCAACGGTACCACGTCTGCCTTTTCCAGTCTCTAAGGACTTTCCCCCTTTCCAGTGACATATTGAACAGCCTTGTCAGTGGCACTGCAAGTTCCTCCTTCATCTCCTTGAGTGCCCTGGGATGTAGTACATCAGGGTGTATCGCCTTATCTACCCTTAATTTGCTTAGTTCTTCCAATGTCCTACCTACTGTAAAAGAACTTGTGTCTACCTCCCTGCCCTCCTTCCCCCTATTCCTCAGTACTGGTCCCCTTCCCTCATCAGTGATTATGAAGATCGAATTAAAGTACCTGTTTAGCATGTCTGCCTTATCCTCATCCTTCTCAATCAAAGCCCCTCCCTTGCTGCCCCAGTGGCACTGAGGGTTGAGGCACTGGATGCCACACCTCATGCCATGCTGGTGACCTGGGTTCGGACATGAGCCCAGGTTGTCAGGGGTCAGCAGGGGAGGGATAGGATTGAGCATCTGGAGGACTGCTCTCCTATCCTGGGGAGGATTGTGGGCCTTCACCGCTCTGCAGCGACCACTGGTGATGACCGGGGCACTGTCAGAGTTGGTGCATTCAGCAGTGGAGTGCAGCAGATGTCAGCATGTTGTGCCCAGATGTCAGTGCACATCTGCGTTCCAGAGAATCTAACAGAGGAAAAATTGCAGCATTGACCACGGCAGCTTGATAACTGTGACTTCCTAGCCCAGCAGGGCCCGTTGCACATAGACGCGTGCTGACATTTGTCCCTGGCCTGGTGTGGGGATTAGGGGAGGTCCGTCTCAAAGGTGAAGCTGCATAAGCCAACTGGTGTGTGGATGTGCCTCTGGGGTCACTCAAGGGAAGTGAAGCGGTGGCTGGATCATAGTAGGTCAGTGGCTGTAGGGGAAAAAGTAGAAATAAGATAAAAAAAAGCCCCTCCCTTCCCTTTTAGTCTCATTATACCCTGTTTGCATTTTCTTTTCTTGCTAATGTACTTAAAAAAATAATGATACAAATGATAACTATATCATTTTGTATGCACACTGTTTTTCGGTAGTAGACACATTTTATTTTGTTTGTCTTGAGAAGCTCCCCAGAAGATGTTTATAAAGTCTTTGTCACCTTTTTATGAGTTGTAATTGCCTTACAGTCACTGATTGTTTCATAAACTGGTTAATGTGATCCCCCTCTCTGCAGCGCATCTGCTAATCACCCAGTAAATGGAAGGTGCCTGTTTGGAGTTTCCTAGAAGACAGTTTCCCAGATTGTAGTAATGCAAAAGCAAAAACTCCACTCATGTCTATCAGAAAGGTAGAATGGTAGAAAGGATGACAGAACAGAATATGCTCCTCCACCACAGCTGATACTTCTTGGCCCCCCAACACTGCACCACAGAACCAAAATCAGTACCACAATCAGCACACTTGACTTTAGCATACTTAATGGAATGGCTTACTGAATGCTAGTCACTGATTGCCAACACATGCTACATTCAGACTGCCCACCCATCCAGTTAAAGCTGCTTTCAGTGAGTAAAGACAGTCATCTTTTAGTCAGTTGTAGTTAGTGTTGAATTCTAAATCTGGTACTCACCAATGGGGACAGAATTACAGATGTAAGGGTGAGTAGCCACCTGAGTTCAAACATTCACAGTATGTATGGTTCAGAGTGGGAACAGCAGAGGAGGCAAACTGCACGAAAGCAAGGGCCCTGAACTTCAGACAAACTGATTTTGCAAAGATGGGGAACGTCTTAAGAAACTGCTAGCAGTGAAGGAGAAAGAGGGTACAGGAACAATGGGAGAAGCTTAAGGGCACATAGTAAAGGCAAAAATCCACTGCATTAGGCAAATAAGCAAAACAAAGAGAAAGAAGAAACCACTACAGTTCTCAAAGGAAATGCCTAAGAAGGTAAGGGCAAAAAGGGTGGTATTTAGGAAGTACATACAAGGATTCACAGAGGGAAGATGACAAGGAACTGTATCTCAAAAAGCAGAGGGAGGTGAAGAAAGCAGTCAGGAGTGCCAAGAGCAAATGGAAGAAATAATAGCCCAAGCATTAATAAAAGGGGACAAGAACTTTTACAGGTACATTAGTGAAAGAAAAAATATCAAGGGAGAGATTGTGAGACTAAACAAACTCTGACCAGAGCCGATAGTGCTGCAGTTCAGGAATCTGGGATAAAAATATTGAAAATTACCAAAGTTAGGAACCTGCACTAGTAAAATGTAACATAGGCTCATAAATTTGTTATTTTGTAATATTTGTACACCAAACCTTCAACATAGCCTTGCTATGACCCTGGCTTGTGAAGAAGGGCAGAGCAAATGTTCAGCTCCTGGCTGAAGGTGATTTGGTGCAGGGACTGCAAAATCAATTTTTCGGGACATGAAAACACATTTTGGACAGGAGCTGAAAAATGACAGCTGTCACATTCATGAGGTGCTGTAAAGAAATGTCCATATTGAACATTTGGGCTAAAAATATTGAATATTACCTAACGTACGAGCCTGCATTCGCAAAATTCAATGTAGGCTCATAACTTTGTTGTTTTTTTAATATTTTTACACCAAATTTTCAACATAACCTTCTTATGACCCCACCTCATGAGGTGCTGTAAAGATGTGGCTATGCTGTAAATTTGGAGTAAAAATATTGAAAATTACCAAAGTTATGAGGCTGCATTCACAAAATTCAATGTAGGCTCATAACTTTGTTGTTTTTTAATAATTTTTTCACTAAACTTTCAACATAGCCTTCTTATGATCCCACCTCATGAACAAGGACAGAGAAAATTTTCAACTCCTGCCTGAAAGGTGATTTCACACAGGGACCAAAAAATCACGTTTTGGGACAGATTTGCCTAATGTGAGTACAATTGTTCATCAGGTGGTGTCCCAAAGAAGACAAGTTGAAGATTTGGCCCAAAAATATGCAAAAATGGCCAAGTTATGTCACTAAGTTCAAAACACCATTGAAATACATTGAACTGCATACCTGTTTCTTCAGTTCATGGTCCAGCTTTGGAGAGTGAAGATGTGTCTGTGGTCCAGAGTGGATTATGGCACTGGACCCCTGATGGGTAAGTAAGGGCCGGGGGGTGCCGAGTGGTGGGTGCTGAGTGGGAGTGTCAGGTGGGGGGGAGGATCAGAAAAGGCCACAAAAGGCATTGATGGACTGTTTTCCTTTTACAGGTAAAACCAACAACCGTGGATTTCCCATTGCAACACTGGGGTTGGGTACCCCCAGTGTCACTGTTATGTTTCTGGGGGTGGAGAGGGAGGGTCGGTGGGGGATAAAATTATATAATAAAAAAAAAGTCTGGCATGGGGAACACAATCGTGACACTAGGAGATTGGGCACCCCAGTGTCATTACTATATTTGTGGGGGGTGCTGAGAGGGAGGGTTGGTGGGGAAAATATAATAAAAAAATAAAATAAAAATCAGTGGTCACAGTGGAACATGGTACACCTCTCGTCAGGTCCATGATGGCTGACGCACTCTATTGTGCATGCGCAACTACTAGCACATGTGCAGTAGAGTGTGGTAGTCATCTTGGATATGGTGGAGTGTTCTGTGTTCTGCTGTGACCACTGACAGAGAAAAAAAGTAGTGCTATGAGACTGCTAAGGGAGACAATGAGTGGAGTGCTTTACAGACATAGAGGTGACTGTGTTGCAACTCCAACATGTTATTCAGTAAGAAGAAATGCACTGAGTCCTTTTTCTACAGCAAGAGGTCTGCAGGGCTATGCCTACTGCAGCCCTAAAAAGGAAGGAGGTGAGTGTACAGTGGGAGACCAAGAAAAAACAGAAATACTGAACAAATATTTTTGTTCAGTATTTACAGAAGAAGGGGAAGGGGAGGGACCACAGTTAGGAATTAGAAGCACCACTGGAAGGGAGGTGGACACCAGTCCATTTACAGAAGGCAGAGTTCTAAAGGAGCTCACAAAGCTGAAGGTATACAAGGCAATGGGGCCAGATGAGTTGCATCTCAGAGTATTAAAAGAACTAAGGGAGGTGCTGGCAGTACCACCGACAGCCCTGTTCAACAGATCAATAGAAACAGGGGTGGTACCGAAGGATTAGAGAGGGCAAATGTAATCCCGCTCCACAAATGTGGGAGCAGGGAGGAGGCAAGCAATTGCAGGCCAGTCAGCCAGACCTCAGTGGTGGGGGAAACTAATGGAGTCTCTACTAAAAGTAAGGTTGGTGATATATCTTGAATTCAAAGGATCACAGGATATGAGGCAGCATGGATTCACAGTGGGAAGGTCTTGTAAACTAATCTGATAGATTTCTTTGACTGGGTAACTAGGGACGTTGATCAGGGAGGGGTGGTGGACATGGCTTACCTGGATTTCAGCAAGGCCGTCAACACCATCCCACATAGGAGGCTTGTAAACAAGCTGGCCAGTCTGGGGTTGGGCTCCAGAGTGGTAAACTGGGTCAGAAATTGGATGTGCAACAGGAGAAAGAAAGTGGTCATAAACAGTGTCCAATCCAAAGAGGGGGGGTGACCAGTGGGGTCTTACAGGGATCAGTGCTGAGACCAGTCCTATTTAATATCTTCATAATTGACATTGCAGAAGGGCTGGAAAGGAAGGTATGTCTCATTGCAGATGACACAAAGATCTGCAACAAGGTGGACACCCCAGGAGGGGTGGTGAAAATGAGAAAGGACCTAAGCAGACTCGAAGAGTGGTCAAGGGTGTGGCAACTAAGATTCAATGCAAAAAAGTGCAAGATCATGCACTTCGGATATAGAAATGCAGGGGAGGAATACATGTTGGGGGGAGGTACTGATGGCCACCAAACAGGAAAGGTACCTGGGAGTGATCATATCAGATGACTTAAAGGTGACCAAATAATGTGAGAAGGCTGTGAGGAGAGCAAGTGGAATGCTGGGGTGCATATGGAGAGGTATCTCCAGCAGAAGGAAGGACGTGGTGATGCTACTGCACAGAACATTGGTAAGGCCTCATCTGGAGTACTGTGTCCAGTTCTGGAAGCTGCATCTATGGAAGGACATAGAGTAGAAGCAGTTCAGAGAAGGGCAACAAAAATGGTGCAGTGGCTGCACCAGAAGTCATATGAAAATAGACTAGTGGACCTCAATATGTGCTCTCTGGAAGAGAAGAGAGAGAGCAGAGGTATGATAGAGACTTTCAAATACCTTAAGGGTATAAATAAGGTGCAAGGGGGTAGCATCTTTCAGAAAAGAAGATGTGCAAGAACAAATGGCCATGATATGAGACTAGAGGGGGGGTTGGACTTATAGGTAACATACGGAAGTATTTTTTCATGGAAAGAGTGGTGGATGCATGGAACAGCCTACCAGTGGAAGGGGAATTCAAGAATGCATGGGGATGAACATAAGGGAACCTCAGTTATAGGAAGGAGGGGATACGCCGCAGATCACTTTGGATATGTGGATAAGAAATAGGTAGAGAAAATGGGCAGACTAGGTGGGCCAATTGGTCCTTGCCTGCCATCAGATTCTATGTTTCTGTTTTTATGGATTGCTAAACTGAATGCCCACAACATGCTACATGCAGTACTATGAGGATAACAGGATACAATATGCTCCTGAACCACAGTTGACACTTCTTACTCTCCTAACACAGCACCATGGTACCACAACTGGCACACTTCAGATTGCCTAAAAAGTTACAGCTGTTTTCAATAAGTAAAGGCAGTCACAGTTAAAAAATGGCAATATGCAGCTGTAAATACAGTGTACATGATCTGTATGTTATGTAGGTTTACAAAGATGGCTTAGATAACATATTGATGACATTTCCCATTGATTTTAATAGGCGTCCATTCACTATAGCATTCCTGATGTATGCAATTTCAGATGTATGCACAACAATGGCTTGGCCAGAGCTTGTGCACACTGTACATCTGGAACTGACTGCATATACACAACCATGACAACCCTTTCTAAAGACAAAATGACAATATGGAAATGATTTATTGATTTATTGACTACATTGTGGTTGCATGGAATGGGACACAACAAGAACTAGATAACAGTCACAGCTATCTAAACACAAGGACAGATCACCTGCCATTGGTTAGAGGGAGACTGCTAACAAAACTCCACAGAAAGATTACTGACAGAATTCATTTCTGCAACTGGACAAATAACATAGGAGCCCTATAAAATCCATTTCCCATAACCAGTCTATAAGAGCAAAAAATAACTGTTCTAAACCAGAAAGTT
Source organism: Neoceratodus forsteri (assembly GCA_016271365.2). NCBI lineage: Eukaryota > Metazoa > Chordata > Ceratodontiformes > Ceratodontidae > Neoceratodus > Neoceratodus forsteri. The sequence continues at coordinate 1,262,026,042 of CM057449.1, read as the reverse complement.
CCCAGGAGGCAGCATTGGAAATAACAACCAGATTCAGGCACAGGGGCTACCATGAGAATGTGATACAAAATGCAAGGAAAAAGATTTGAAAGAGAGCGACTTTCTCCTTTAAATAATGTGGTGGGACGGGGTAAACAAAAGAGCTGACAACAAAATCTTATTTAGCACTGCATTGAATGGTTCTTTTTATTCCATAAAGGAATCATTAACAAATACAGGAATGTCCTTAAGGGCAACAAAAATGGGAGGATCTGTATTTTCACAACCCTCATTAGTGGTCCCTAGGAAAAAAAAATGTCAGTTGGAGGCAGAATTTTGTATGCAAGGGCCTATTGGCCTATGCACAAAGGTGTGTCTGGGTATGCGTGATTCGTGCATACCCAGACCGTGTAGCTATGCACAAAGAGACAGGTGCAGGGTGCTTAGTATGTACAGCTGAGCTCACCTGCAGGGTCCCTGTTGGTGGCCCACCCCCCGGTGTGCAGCTATGCAGGGGCAGTTCAAGGGACACAGGCAGACATCCAATCAAATGCTTGTCGTGAGTCCCAAAGTAGATCCCCTGTGCCACGCAAGCAAGATACTCTGGGAAGATGTAGGACCACTGTTTCTTTAACAATTGAGTGAGTGCACATATGGCTGCCCCAGCCCTTGCATGGTGGAGGGATTCTCTGTCCCGCTGCAGCTGGCGTGTATCTTTGGGAGGGGGCACATAAAAGATACAGTAGTATCCCTGTTGCCATATCCTGGGACCCTCTTGCCTGGCCCTCTGCTCCTTAGTGAATGGTAAGGAGTGCATGCATGCTCCCCAGACACCCCCCAGACTGCCTGTGGCACGAGGCCGTGCATTCTGCCCGGCAATTGTGTGTGCAAGGGGCATATGCCCCTTCCATGAATGCCTCCAGGGGTCCACTGGACCCAGGCTGTACTGCATTCTGACTTAGGGTTACCTATATACCATGACACACAATGCATACATAATCCAAACATTAGTGCATAGACCCCTAAAAGAGAGGGGAATTTCATGACAAATATGGACATAAGAGGAAACTTTCCTTGTGGCCATTACACACATTACAATAACACCTATAGGACAAGACAATCAAGAATCCATCTAGGAATGAGGAAGTAACACGGAAACATAGAAATTAATGGCAGATAAGGCCCACTAGGCCCACCCAGTTTGCCCATATTGTCTACCTGCTGGAAAAACTACTGACCCTTCTTGATCTCTGGCTTTGTTCTCTTTCCTATCGCTAGGGTTCCCCTATGCCTATCCCATGCATTCTTGAATTCCCCCACTGAATTTGCCCACACTACCTCTGCTGGGAGGCTGTTCCATGAATCCACAACTCATTCTGTGAAGAAATACTTCCTCATGTTACTCCTTAATCTACATATTGAGGTCCTCCAGTCTCTTCTCATACCACTTTTGGTGCAGGCCCTGTACCATTTTTGGTGCCCTTTTCTGGCCTGCCTTTACCCTGTTTATGTTCTTACGGAAATGCAGCCTCCAGAACTGGACACAGTACTCCAGATGAGGTCTCACTAATGATTTGTACAGAGGCATCACCATCTCCTTTCTTCTGCTGGTGATACCTCTCCTTATGCACCCCAGTACCCCACTGGCTCTCCCTACAGCCTTGGCACATTATTTGGCAACCTTTAGGTCATCTGATATGATTACCCCTAAATCCCTTTCCTGTTAGGTGGCTATCAGTATCTATCCCCCCATCATGTATGCCTCCCCTTGGTTCCTGTGCCCCAAATGCATGATTTTGAACTTCTTTGCATTGAATCTTAGCTGCCACACTCTTGACCATTCCTTTAGTTTACCTAGGTCCCTCCTCATTTTTTCTACTCCTCCCGGAGAGTCTACCCTGTTGTAGATCTTAGTGTCATCTGCAAAGAGACATACCTTTCCTTCAAGCCCTTCCGCAATGACACTTATGAAGACGTTGAATGGGATTGGCCCCGGAAAAGATTCCTGTGCTGGTCACCCTCCTTTCCTCAGATTGACCTCCATTTACCACCACCCTCTCTGTTCTGTCCCTCAACTAATTTCTAACTCAGTTTATCACCTTGGGACTCATTCCCAGACTTCCCAGCTTTTTTTTTTTTTAAATTTAAGTTTATTCAATTTTTCCAGAAAGATACAAACAAAATAAAACTCTGCACAGGACAAAAATGTACAACTATACAATAATAAGACAAGACAAGAAAATAAAGCTACAAACCCCATCCCCCCTCCACCCCCCCCCCAAGGCATCCCACTGTCCGAACAGTAACAACAGATCTGCAACAGGGTTGATACACAAGGAGGCATGGAAAGGATGACAAAGGGACTTGGCAAGATTGGAGGAATGGTCAGAAGTATGGCAGCTTGGATTCAATGCAAAGAAGTGCAAAGTAATGCACCTGGGAAACAAAACCCAGGGAAGATTACACAATGGGGTGGGGGTAGTAACAACAACAAAAATGAAAGGGACCTGGGGTAATCATATCAGATGACCTTTAGGTTGGCAAGCAATGTGAGAGGCAGTAGGGAGGGCTGGGGGATACTGGGATGTATAGGGAGAGGCATTACCAGCAGAAAACAGGAAGTTGTTATTCCCCTTTACAGACAGTTGGTGAGATCCCATCTGGAGTACTGCGTCCAGTTCTGGAGATCTCATCTCCGCAAGGACATAGACAGGATGGAGGCAGTTCAGAGGAGGGCAACTAAAATGGTGCAGGGTCTGCAAGAGAAGCCATATGAGGAGAGGCTAAAGGAGCTTAATATGTATACCCCTGAGGAAAGGAGGGAGAGGGGGGACATGATAGAAATGTTTAAGTACCTCAGTGGAATCAACAAAGTCCAAGAGGGTAGCATCTTTCAGAAAAAGAGATGTGCAAGAACAAGGGGACACAATTTGAAGATAGAGGTGGGGACGGCTCAGGGGCAATGTGAGGAAGTATTTTTTCACAGAGACGGTGGTGGACGCATGGAACAGCCTTCCTGAGGAGGTTGTGGGGTCGAAAACTGTGGGAGAATTCAAGAATGCATGGGACAGACATAAGGCAATTTTTGTGGGGGGGATAGGAAAAAATAGGTTGTTGGTTAAATAGGATCTGCAGCTTATTCTCTAGGTAGGGAAATGGGCAGACTATGTGGGCCAAGTGGTCCTTATCTGCCATCAAAGTCTATGTTTCTATGTTAACAACAGAGAGTTATAGGCTGTATAAAGTGTGTATAGACTCCCATCTATCCTTGTACCACTTGGTACAGTTACAGAGACTTGCTATCATTTTTTCCATCTGGAGGTTGGACAACAGTTCTTGATGCCATTCTGTATAAGAGATGACATGATCATCCTTCCAGTGATGGAGAACCAGGGCTTTGAGGGAGAGAGCAATCATTGACATATGAAATCTACGCTGTTTGACCCTGATTCCGGTAAAATCACTCAGAAGACAAACTTCCGGGGTGAATAAAGTATCCAGTCCCAGTAAGGGGTCAGCCGTCTGTTTAATTTTCTCCCAGAGTGCAGCAATCGGAAGGCAATCCCAAAAAATATGAAGCAGGCTACTATCTGCTTGGTTACAGCAGCTACAAATTGGGGAAGGAAGTTTGTCCATCTTATGTAACTTGACCGGAGTCAGATACATGTTCTGTAGAATTGAGAACTGCATAAGTCGCAGCTTATCTTGAGTGATATGGGAGTGACAGGATCTCCATATCTGATCCCAGCTTAGGGTCCTTTGGGGAAATTTATCCAACCAGTAAGGGGAGGAACCATCTATAAGAGGGAAGACCAATTCATAAAGGGAAGCATATACATAATAAATCAAGTAATGCTGCAGAACCAGTTCTGTTAAAGGGGTGAATATCTCCATCTTCTCTCTACGTTCTCCCAGTGACAACTGTTTGGAGACCAAGAGATGTCGAATCTGGTAGAATTTGAAAAAGCCTCCTGGACCTGATGGGAACTTCAGCATTATGTCTTTTACCAAAAGATAAGAATCTCCAGATGCTAGATCTTGGAGGCTCTGTCCAATGAGTGAGGGGAGCCACTCCTCTGACAGAGGAGCACCCCATATATGGAGATTAGGATTCCTCAGTATAGGTTGCACTGGGTCCCTAAGGGGGTTATACTTTAGGACAGAACATAACTGAAGATGTACCCTCAACAAGGTGGCAATGGAAGAATTGTGCAGTTGGGTGGGGCGGTCTTTCAGGTGGGTGTGCAGAATGGCCTCATGGGAGATACCACATGAGTCAAGGAGCACCTGCTCTATGGAGAGCCAGGATGGGACATACAGGAAAGAATGGAGAGCCTCCACGGGGCGCAGCCACCTAAGATATTTTCTTAAATGACCAACCCAATAATACAGACCAAAATGAGGAAGACACAGCCCCCCTTTTCTTTGGGAGCTGCCAGCTTGTGGTATGCCTGCCAAGATGGTTTACTGCTCCAGAGGAAGTCCGAAACCATATGATGTAGCTTCTTAAACCAGGAGAGAGGTAGCCACAAATTCAGCATACTTGGGTAAAATATACATGGCAAGATGTTCATTTTAATCAAACTAATCCTCCCCCAAAGAGACAGAGGTATGTCCTTCCAGCGGGCTAAGTCCTGTTGCACTGGAGACATCAGGGGGTCCAGATTAAGCAATTTCAGCTTGGCATCACCTCTCGCCAGGGTTATACCTAAATATTTGAGGCTGTTTGGGGACCATTGTAAGCCAATATGGCTTATCAGCGTGCTATGCATTCTATTGTTCAGAGGGAAGACCATAGTCTTGTCCAGATCAACTTTGTAATTAGAAACTACACTGTAGGCTGAAATAGTCTCCATAGCTACAGTAATGGAAAAGGAAGGTTGGGTAATGCTCAATAAAATATCGTCCGCATAGGCCGATACCTTCAGTGCCTAAGAACCAACTGTGATACCGTAGACATTTGGACTGCTCCTGAGTTTCCACAACAGAGGCTCCAGGTATAAATTAAATAAAAGAGGGGACAGGGGGCACCCTTGCCAGGTACCTGATTCTAGAGCGAAAGAGGTGAAGATCACCCCATTGCAGTATATCTTTGCACTAGGCTTGGTGTATAAGGTTCTGACCCAATGAATATACTGATGGGGGATGCTAAACTTCTCTAACACTCAAAACATAAATTCCCTGTCCACTCTGTCGAACGCCTTCTCTGCATCCAGGGAGACCAACACCACAGGGTATTCAAAGTCCCTGGATGTGGAGAAAATGTGCGCCAGTTTTCGTAAGTGATCTTGGGATGTTCTGCCTAGCAAAAAGCCGACTTGTTCGGGTCCAATCAAGACAGGGAGGACTGTAGATAGTCTATTTGCTAATAATTTGGCTAATATCTTAATATCGTTGTTAATAAGGGAGATTGGTCTATAGCTTATGACAAGATCCTCTGGTTTACCAGGCTTAGGCAGAAGGATTAAGAGGGCTTCTAGAATGTGGGGATCCAAGGGGTTTTCTGATAAGATGAAAGAGAAGAGCTTGTATAGCCATGGGACTAGCTGGTTTTGGAATTTCTTATAGAAATTCAGGGAAAACCCATCCAGGCCCAGAGCCTTGTCCAACAGGAGCGCACAAATGGTTGCTCTGATTTCCACTTCTGTAATGGGGGCTAGCAAAATTCTCTGCTTCTCCCAAGGATGGCCAGGGAAGGGAGTCTAAATATGCCTCTATCTCTTGGGGGTGGGGGGAGTTGCTGTATTACTGTACAAATCCCTGTAGTAGCGTTCAAATTCAGAGCCTATCCCTCACGCGGTGACCTTAATCGAGCCATCAGTAGACGACTTGATAGCCTTGACTAATTTGGCAGTCTCCTGGTGTTTAATTCTTAGCATCAACAGGTGTCCAGCCTTCTCTCCCTGATCTATATAAAGTGAGTGGGACTTGAGAATGGCATATTCTGCCTTTTCTCTCAACAGCTCATTATAGTTTTCATGGAGTTTTAAAAGGGAAGTTTTGGTGTTCTCATCTCCAGTACAGGGGAGAGCACTTTCTAATTGCCTGATTTGTGTCATGAAATTAGAAAGTTAAACTTCCGTCTTCTTTCTGTGAGAAGCTATACTAATGAATTTGCCCCTGAAGTGACATTTCAATGCCTCTCACTCCATATAAAGTAAAAACAGAAAAGATGTCCCTGACTCCTGTGTGGCCGGGGTCTGCTTTGGTTCGAGTACGCGATTTGCAGTCGTTTTTATTTATTTATTAAATGTTTTCTGTTTTTTTTCCTGCTACACACACCCTCAAGGTTAGATGCTTTTCATAAACCCCTTGAGCTTTGTTCTCAGGGTTTATGTAGCCTCTAACCCCTCAGGTGTGTGTAAACTTCTTGTTACACACACCACCCCATACTTTATTCTAGACAATGCCTCCCTGGGCTGATTCACCTCCTCTCCCCCTTCCCCTTTTGACAATGCCTCATCAAGGCTAATCACCTTACCCCCTCTGTCTTTTGGTCTCCTGACCATCCAACCAACTATTAGGACAGTGTACCCCCCTCTTCTCCTATCCTAAGCCCTACTCTGGCACCTGTGTTTAAGATGTATAAAATTGCAATTACTTGACTATGTAACTTGTTTCACTGTTTCTCTGTATTTGTTATGCTATCTGCAATGTAGTTGTCCCCTACTGACTTGGAACCTTTGAAAAAGAGTCATTGACTCAAACGTATTAATCCTAAACTGAAATACATAAATAAATACATTTTTTAAACTGTCAGACCTCAGGTGTAATATACTTTTTTAAGTGCCCGTGCAACAAGGTTTATGTGAGCAAAACTGTCAGACAATTGAAAACAAGAAATAAGGAGCAAAAAAGCTGCATTAAATCCCAGGACATGACTTCCCTACTTGCTAGACACTTTGTTGAACAACATCATCAGTTACAAACTACATTTTTTTGGTCATGAGAAAGTAGTCAAGAACACACAAGGGGGTGTTTTTGACACAAAATTACTAACAAGTGAGGCAATCTACATAGAGAGGTTCCAAGCAACTGATCCTAAATATGGCTCGAATGATGTAATAGATTGGCAGCCTTATTTTCTAATACAAATGTGTATGTATATGAAAACCCCCTCCCTCTCCCATCACCATCCACCTATGGGCAGGGTGTATACTGTTCTTTAGGCACTGGAAGCTCCCTAATGAGACTTGTTCAACTGCTTACTAGAGATAATTGCTGCCTCATGTTTACTGGCCTGTGCTTTGTGCATCTGAGGCACAGTAATATACAGTACCTGCTTGGCTGTCATGAGCATAGCACTTTCGGTTCATATACCTCAAATTGCAGTCTGATTCTGAGTTATTACTTTCAGTAATTTCAGTCTCGCCTCTTTAAGAGCTTATTGTGTGCCCGTGTGCAACAGATTTCCTAAGTGAACTTTTTCTCAGTGGCCAATTATGGCTTCTGTGTCAAGGTTCTTTTCTACTACTAATTTTTTCTGTATCAAGGTCATAGTAATTAGTTCTCCTCTAACGATGCCTTCAATGCATTCCATGCCACCATCAGGGAAAACCTCTGTATTAGTATTATGTTTCAAAATATTTTAGTATTGCCCCTTTCACTCAGATAAAATTAGCATCATTCAACAAGAACACCGCATCTAATCTCCACATTTGCTGCTGGGCTTGTGGGTCAAGGGAAAAAAACAGAGATACCAGCGCATGATCGGATACAATGATGCAATTATCAAGCAGGCCTGTACCAAATGTAGGAATAGGATTCCAGCCCCGCCATCCTCAAAATAAAACCAAAAAGAAACTATTTAAGGGAGCAGCCAGTTTCAATCATGGCAATCAACACAGGACAAATACTGATTGGAAAAACCGGGCCCACTCATGACATAGCAACATGTAAGCCTATCTCATTTATTAAAAGACACAGAAATCAGCCATCCTGCTGGTGCAGCAGTAGCTCTACTGCTTGTGGCACTGACAACCCAGGGTCAGGAGCGACCTCGGAAGTCGGAGGGTTGGCTGGGGAGAGGAGGAGGATCGAGTGTCCCGAGGACAGCTCTCCTCCTCTGGGGAAGGGTGGGGATCAGCTCTGCACTGTACTGGCCCCTAGGGGAAGTCAGAGGAAAGACAGCCCAAGCTCAATGAGGTGGGGGGGTGGCAGATGTAAGCATGTGTGCCTTGACATCAGCACATGTCACATCCTCAAGGGAGGAAAAATGGAAAAACTGTCCAGGTTGCAGTGGATGACTGCCGGCCTCCGCAGGCCCCACACCCGATGACTCAGGCTCCCATGAACTCTGGAATTGAAGTCCTAGTGGGTAGAGGGACTCCCTGCCACCCCTGCCATTGAACGGCACAGTGGGGGACTCCAGGAGAGAGGTAAGACCTGGGAGAAGTTGAGGTAATGGGGCTGGGAGGACCAGCGAGAACATGGGTCAACTGGGATAGGGGCACAAAGAGCAAGTGAAAAAAAAAAGCACAGAAACCAGGTGCAAATACATGCAATCACCAACCATATGGAGCTCAAACATGCTCCTTTCTCAGGGTACATTGGTATGTATCTAGAAAAATATATACAGTAATACAGTTCCCAAAATCTTATCCCAAATATATTTTAAATATAGTATACAAGCTCAGATTTCGCCCCCCCCCCAAAACCAGGACTTTTTTGTTAACTGAAACCAATTCCATCAAATTAGTTATATATCTAAATCTACATAAATCAACCCCAGCCTTACACTGAGGTAAAAGAAGTTTTGAGGGACACTCAGTACAGAGCTCAGGGTCCTCTATGATCTAATGTAGAAGGCAAGCCAAATACTGGAGGGGAGGGACAGAGATACAGCAGTATGTATGGAAAGGTTTACTCCATGTTCACCCCCTCGTGTGTTCTTGGCTACTTTCTCAAGGCCAAAAAAATGTAACATTTGTAACTGATGTTGTTGTTCAACAAGGCATCTACCAAGTTGTGAAGTTATGTCCTGGCATCTAATACAGCTTTTATGCATCCCAAGCCTCAGTTTCAGTTGTCAAAATGTTTTGCCAGCACAAACCTTATCACACCAGCATTTCAAACAATATATTACACCTGAGGTTTTTATTTATTTATCTACGATTTTTTTTTAACCTGGAAAGGCCCACTAAGCCTTATTGCTTTTTTCCAGGTTTGTCCGGCGGAGGGGGGGTTACATTGACCTGTTTTATTGATCGTTTATAAAATCCCCGATATCTACTTCCTCATTTCTAGATGTGTTCTTGATTGTCTTGTCCTGTAGGTGTTATTGCAATGTGAGTAATGGCCACAAGGATAGTTTCCTCTTATGTTCATGTTTGTCATGAAATTGCCCTCTCTTTTATTAGGGATTTTATGCTCTGCAGAGCTTATGCACTAATGTTTGGATTGCCTACAGTATGTGCCATGTATCCATGGTGTGTAGGCAACCCTAAGTCAGAATGTCATACAGTGTGGGCCCAGCAGACACCTGGTGGCATTCATTCCCCCAGCTGATTGTGCAGCTACATACTGCAGGCAGTCCAGGTGCATGTCTGGAGATGTGCACAGACTCCTCACCATTCACTAAGGTGTGGAGTGCCGGGCACGGGGGGTGCAAGATACAGCAGTGTGGACACTGCTGTATCCTTTACGTGCCCTGAGAAGACACCTGCTGGCTGTGGCAGGACAGGGAATCCCACCACCATGTTGCCCCAGCCCACTTGGATGTCAGGGTGGCTGGAGGCAGCCATTTGTGCACTCACTCATGCTTAAAAGAAACAGCAGTCACGCTCCTTCCCAGAATCCCCTGCTCACATGGAGCAGGCGGTCTACCTCAGGACCCAGGATGGGCATCCGATTGGATGCCTACCTGTGTCCCTCAAACTGTCCCTGCATAGCTGCACCCCAGGGCACGGGGCTGCCAACAGGTGCCCTGCAGGTGCATGTGGCTGTGCATACTACACACTGTGTACCTGTCCCCGAGTGTGTAGCTATGCGGGTCAGGTATGCGCTACTCTTGCATGCCCAGTGACACCTTAGTGCAGAGGCCTTGCATGCATAATTCTGTCTGCAACCAACCTGTTTTTTCTAGAGACCAGTAAGGGGGGGTTGTCCTGAGGACATTCCAGTATTTGGTAATGATTCCTTTAATGGAATAAAAAGAATCATTCAATGTAGTACCAAACAAGATTTTGTTGCCTGCTACTATGTTTACTCCCTCCCACCGCACTGTTTAAAAGAGAGTGCCTCTCTTTCAGACCTGTCTTTTCCCTTGCATTCTGTATCAATTTCTCATGGTAGCCCCTGTGTCTGAATCTGGTTGCTATCTCCAATGCTGTCTCCAGGGAACTTTCCAGCTCAGAACAATTCCTTTTTTGCTCTTATAAATTGTCTGTAGGAAATGGACTCTATAGGATTCCTAGGATGATAGCTGTCCACTTGTAAAAGTGAATTCTGTCAGTCATCTGTCTGTGGCATTTTATCAGTAGTCTGCCTCTAACATATGTCAGGTGATCTGTCCTTGTGTTTAGATAGCTGTGACAGTTCTCTAGTTCTTGTTGTGTCCCATTCCATATAGCCACAATATAGTCAATAAATTATTTCCATATTGCTATTTTGTCTTTAATAGGGTTGTCATGATTGTGTATTTATTTATTTATTTAGCTTTTGTTGACCGGGTAAGTGTACTAGACAAATTCTGCCTATTTTCAGGCACGACCCGGGGGAGGGGGATACATATGAATGCCAACTGACCTTGAACCAGATTAAGCTGTTGGTGGTATTTTTAGTGAATGAGAGAATTTGTGGACACAGAGATCCCTACTTCCTGCTTCCTGTGAGCAGGGGACCCATTTCTGGTGGGACCAAGATGGCGGAGGAGAGGACAGTGGAGGAGGCATGCTGTGGCTGAGTTAGCAAGGCTCAGCGGGGAACATGAATGCGGCTTTCCGGATGGCTGCAGAGAGCAGTGGAAGTAGGACAGATGTTGCTCAACTCCTAAATCATCCGTGCGAGGGGACAGTGAGTACGGCTGGGATGCACCTTGATGGTGGCCAGAATAGCGTGCGGAATCCTGCAGCCTGAAGTATTAGTGCCACGATCACGGAAGTCATTGGGAGTGTGGAATTGGAGCAAAACCGTGAGTTTCTGATGGAGCCTGGGATCTCAGGAGAAATGATGGTAAACGCTGCAGTTTTGTGTGGAGCTCCAGCTCTTTCGCAAAAGGGTCTGAGGGAGCTTAATGTATTGAAAAAAAACGGCAGCTGATAAAAGAAGCTTTGGCTGAGTTCAATGAATTAAAACAACAAGCTGAGGAGGATCGAAAAGAAAAGGCCCGTTTTGGACTCTCCTTCGGGCCTACCAGGTACTGTGCCTATAGGTTCTACAAGGCCCCAGTTTTTAGATCAATCGACTGGATGAAACCCCACCTCAGGATGCTAATCTGGTGGTTAATGAATCCTGGTCCCCTCAGCAAGCTCTCCAGGAGGCAGGTTGGATACAATCAGATGAGGGAGGCTGGATAGCCGACCAATAATCCCTCTGCGGGAACAAAGCGTAGCAGATGGGAAAAGAGCCAAATCTGCATCAAGGGATGCTGTATCTAGCTATAGGCCAGACTGTTTTGAAACTTCCCTGTAATAACTGTACACTCTTCTTTATGTGTGTCTCCTCAAACCAGTATTTCTAATTTACTATCAAATGGTTCTTTACTATCAGAGCCCACGTTAGGAGCAAACTGTCACTCCTGAAGCTTTAAGTTATGCAAATGTTTTGGGTTCTGAGTTAAATCCAGTACAGGATCAGCCTGTTATCTCACAACCCCCTGTTACATTTGCTAGTTTATTTAAAAAACCAGTTACTTTGGCAAAACGAAGGAATGCAGTGCGTTTAAGGTTCCTAGGTCCTATGGATGGTATGCCAGATCGTTTTATGTAAGGAAGGTTTTGATTAAGCAAATGCTGGGTTTCTCAGGAGGTGTATGCCTGCTCACACCCAGGGGATATAATTATGACATTAGTTTTAGTACACCAGATTTGCTAAATAAATTTTGGATGAGATATGCTCTTTAAAACTAACTCAGCGGTGTACATTTTCAGGCTATACCTCTCACCAAACAATCCTTTAAAGTAATAAATGTACTTTTTGGAATGAGGGAGTAAATGTAGAAGATATAACGTACTGGGTGGAAAAAATGTACTGTTCAGGGAATCCTGAACCTATATTGGATGATGAAGGTTTCTGGAATGGAGGGTGAGATATAAGGTTAATCTATTTCAAAACGATGAAGGTCTACAGCATTTACCTAGTTGTTTCTATTTGGGTCGGGATAAGGGTTTTATTTTTATCCAGGCCAACCAAGACATTGTTATAAGTGTGGCTCTCTAGGCACCTGAGTAGGATGTGTGAAGTGGTAAAATGTGCTCAATGTGGAGAACAAGGACATGTCCTTACTGACTGTCATCACCCCAGTAAGTGTTCACTGTGTGAAGATGCACATTCTTTTTGTTGATTGCCCTTTAAGCTCTGCTTAAAATAAATCTGGAGACTATAGTATTCAAGATTTTTACATCAATCTGGCCGGTTAAGCTGCCCTTAGGAATAAAACCTACCACACCCTCTGGGAGACCTCAACCACATATTTCTGGTAATCATGGTTGTGCATTGATTCAAAAAGAACCTCAGTCGCCAGATACACCCTGATGTTTCACGAGCCTCTGTCAGCGACACAAAATCCTGTCTCTCAAGTGGCGGTTTCTAAGCGGCGGTTGATTTCAATGCCTCCACCGCTCCCGCCCCAAGAGGCCTTTACTCTGGTATCTTCCAGAAGGCGTAGTCTTCGATCTAGCAATATTAGCATGGTGATTCCTGAACCCCTATGACTACACATAATCCTTTTATTGTATTACAAGATGACACAGGGACGGAGTCTGACTCAGTTTCTGTAAATTCCTCACAACATGATGGTACGCCTGATATAGACCAAAATTTGGCAAAACTGATTTAGGCAAAAGAAAAAAATAGATTGGGAATGAGGAAAGGGAACAAGAAAAATAATATGCTAAAATGCGTTCAAAAATATGGCTGGTCGTTTCCCTCTCTTGATGGTAGCAGTTTATAATCTTTGGTAGCTTCTTTAAATGTGAATAGTATGTTATCCGAGAAGCAGGGTGTTGATTTTATCACTTTTTGAGAAAAAGGATTATGATGTGTTTTGCAGGATACTAGGTTACATACCAAACTCGATATTGAATTAGCAACTGCTGGCTGGAGATGGGGGTTACCTATTGGTCTATGGGTGAAGACCCCTGTAGTGGTGTAGGTATAGCCCTAAATAGTCCCACTGCAAAGGTGATACAACTAGTTGATCTTGTCCCTGGTCGTGTATTGTTGTTGGATGTAGTGATTAACGGTTTACAGTGTCGGTTAATCAATGTTTATGCACCTCAAACAAAATTTGCACGTATTGAAATATTTTGCTTATTTCAACCTTATTTATTTACTTCAAAGTATGTTTATTTGGGGGGTGACTTCAATTGTAGTAGATACAATACAGATAAGGGATGCCGAACCACCAAAATGTTTTGTGATGCTACTTGTCTTAATAATTTACTTGTTCAAACAGGCCTTAGTGATGTTATGGCCCTTTCAGGGAATCCGGCAAAAACATTTTTTCAAGGCAATAAGGCCACAAGGATAGATTTTGGTTTCTTTCCGATTCCTACAGGTGACTGATACTAGAACATTGGCTGTTACTTCCTCTGACCATGTAATTATAGCAGCTACGGTGGCAAGTCATATGCCTATGCATGGGGTCCAGGGTACTGAGAATGAACTTAGCTCTATTACTTCTTCCTACAATTGAAGATGGCTTCTAGCTATTTTAAAGGCCAGGAAATCTGTGTTATGTCTCTATGATACTTATCGGAATGGTGGATGGATACAAAACTGAAATTAAACGTTTTTTCAATCAATAGGAGATTATATGGTAAATACAAAACTGATACTTACTTAAATTATAGAAAGGAATTTTGGATTTACACTTAGTATGGCCAATGGTGAGGTTTCAGTCCTCCCCCAGTTATACGAAATAAGAGAAAAGATGAATAATTTTCAATATGATCGGGCAAAATCTTTAGAAAATGAACGCCGTTTTGGTACCCAAGGCACAAAGGCCTTTCTGAATTCATTTCAATTTAGTGCTTCCCAAAGACATCAGAAACATATGACAGGTCTTAATGATCAGGCAGGGATTTGGTGCACACATACCAGAGAGGTTATGCGGATTGTTGATTTACATGTACAGAAACTTTTTGGTATTACTGAAACATTGAGTCACACACATGAGAACTGGTTGGGAGGATGTAATTTACCCCAAATTTCAGATTCAGGGTCAGTTAACTTAGTAGCACATATTACAACACAAGAGGTTGCTGCAGTGTTGGCACAAGTAAAAGCTGGTACAGCCCAGGAATGATGATATTCCGTATGAAATTTATAAAATATTTTTCAACAATTGTTGGAAGAATTTACAGGTGTTTTGAATGAAATACTATCCTCGGGATATTACCAAAAGTATGAACGAGGGCTTGCAGTTTTATGTATAAAAAAGGAGATAGAGGGATTTGTTAAACTGGAGACCTATAACCCTATTAAATACAGATTTTAAACTATTTACCAAAATATTAAACAACAGATTGTTACTTAATGCACATTCCTTTTACATCCGGCACAAACATGTTCCATTCCAAATAGGAACATTACCGATAGTCTAATACTTTGAGAACTTTTTCAAAAGGATCTACAGGGAACTTACAGGTTTGATTTTGAGTTTAGACCAGGCAAAAGCCTTTGATAATGTAAGACATGGTTATTTATGGGACTGTTTAGTTGGGTATGGTGTACCCGATACCTTTATAGAATGGATAAAAACCTGTTATGCCAATGCTACTGCTCAAGCTTTTTGTAATGGGTGGGTAGGGACTATATATCCCATATTACGGTTGTCGCGTCAAGGATGTCCTCTTAGTGCCCTTTGTATTTATTTACTATAGATCCCTTAATTAGGCGGGTGTATGGTCATGACAGTATCGAGGGACTCTCCTTTTCAAGTACTGATCCTGAAGTTAAATGTATTGCCTATACGGATGATTTATGTTTTCGATTGGGGATCTTCCTCTGCAAGGGTTTTCAAAAACGTTTTACAGGGTTTTTGTTATATACCGTGCACAAATTAACTATGAGAAATGTAATTGTATAACACTGGGGATAGAGTATTTTCATCTTACACAGGTTATAGGCATTCGTAATTAAGGATACTTGTAAAATTTGGGGTCTTTATTCAGAGCAGGAGATTTAGCATATCTAAATTGGAAATTTAAACTAAAGGAAGCACAACTAAGGTAGATGTCTGGAATACATGGAGACTGCCTAAACTGAAATGGATTCAACTGGTTAAAACATTCTTATTACCCATATTTTTATATTTAAGTGCGGTTTTAGTCTTCCTTTAGCTTTGGAGACACAGTTATATGGATGCTTTTTGCTTGTATATGGGGCAGTAGATTGAACCCCATAAAGAGAGCCTTGTTGTTTAGGGAGAAAAAACATGGGGGCCTAAAAATGTTACATCCTGTAGTTTTTTTCTTTACTATGTTTCTCTATACAAATTTAAAACCTCTGTTTATAGATAGAGACACACAATGGAAACCATGGCTTCAGGATACTCTGGGAGATTTATGTCTTTTCTGGCCTGAATATGAGGTATTCCTGAGACAACGTTCCATAAACCATCTCCCACAATCTCTTAAAATATGTTTTGGGAAAATTAAATTATGGGGATTTCAAGGCATACCTTTTGCATTTTACTAGAAAGGAATTATCATATATTTTACAAAAGTATTTTCAAGATTCGGCTCCATTTGATTATTTTCCATCTCCTATAAAACTTGCAATTGGCAATATGTTAACCTCCCAGTTCCACCTCATATGTGGGATGTGTTATGGTTATCCATATGGTAAATTAAATGTCCGAGCAAATCTAAAACATAAGCAAATTACAGATCGGTATTGCCCTAGGAGTCGTGTTTTGAATTAGTGGAGACAATGGAACACTTATTTTGGAATGTCCTTTTATAAAAGTTTTGGAGTCTTGTTTTGAAAATGGCCTACCTTTCCTTTATACCCCATGACGTTAGATATGTTGTGTATAGGGATTCTGCCAGTAACCACTGTGCAATATGATAAAGTGACTTTATGTTTGATTTTGCTTTGTTTTAAATACTATATATGGCATGTGAGATGCCGTTTCACCATTCAACAACAATATTTTCACAAGAAGCATTATTTGGTATGGTTGCTAATGCAATATTGAGATTGAAAAGGCAGGATTATGGGAAATTTTCTTCATTTATATGTCACTCTAGATGGGATTCTGTAGATTGGCTATAACTTCATTGGGTTAATTTAGAATAATTATTTTGGATGTATTGAATTAATGTTTTCTATTTGCTTTTCTTCTTCTCTTTTTTTTTCCCTTTCGTTTCATGTATAATCTTTGTTTTCTATTATGAAAACAATATGCTGTATCATTTTCTTTAATGTGACTTAACATTGATTGAATTTATTGTTTGGTTTGCTATCTATAACAAAGTTCCCTACTCATTTTGTAAGTGGGGGTGGGGGGTGGGGACTGTTTTGCAGTTTTCGTTTTACATTGTTTGGATGATATATCTTTGTAATAGATTATCTTCTATATGATTTATATATTATTTTGTGTGATTTAACACTGTATGTTTTCAATTTTGGTTTACTGAAATAATAAAAATTCCCCTACTCTTTTATTAGGGTGGGGGGGGTTATTTTTTCAGTATGTCTAGTAAGTTTTGAGTCTATTGCAATGTTAGTTTTGTATTTTATGTATGATGGCATATGTAATTTGTTTCAAGTAATTTGCTTTTGCTTTTGTGTATTATTTGACTGTATTTTACTTTCCAACTTTAATAAAAAATTCCCCTACTCTTTTCGATAAGTGCCATGGGATCTTTAACATCCACCTGAACTACCACCAATCCAGGCAGATGGGACCTCGGTTTAACGTCTCATCCGAAAGCCGGCACCTCAGAAATGCAGCACCCCTCTCATGCTGCATTACGGTGTCAGTAATGGGATATTAACCCAAGTGCCAGATGTGGGAACTGAACCCATAGCCCTCTGATCTCCCGGCCTCAGAGGCGAGTGTGCTACCTACTGAGCCACTGACACTGCCATATGCAGTCGATTCTGGGTGTGTTCACAATCTTGGGTCATGCCAGTTTTGTCAATACATCCAAAATTGCATACAACCAAAATGCCATAGGAGTGAAAGGGCATCTATTAAAGTCAATGGTAAATGTCACTAGTATGTTACCTAGGCCATCTCTGTAAACCTACATGACAAACAAATCATATGTACTGTATTTACAGCTGCATATCGGCATCTTTTAACTGTGACTGCCTTTACTCATGAAAGCAGCTGTAGCCAGGTGGGCAGTCCTAAGTGTGCCGATCATGGTACTGTGGTGCTGTGTTAGGAGGCTGAGATGTGTCAGCTGTAGTGCAGGAGCATATTGTATCCTGTTATCCTCATAGTACGGCAGGTAACATGCTGTAGGCATTCAGTTTAGCAACCCAATTTAGCCTTCACCACTAACTAAAACTGATTAAAAGCTGACTGCCTTTACTTAATTAAAGCACCTCCAACTGGGTTGGTGAGCAGTCTGAACATAGCATGTATGAGCGATTCGTGACCAGCATTCAGTAAGCCATTCCAGAAAGACTGCTGAAGTCAAGTGTGCTGATTGCGATACTGATCGTGGTACTGTGGTGCTGTGTTGGGGGGTCGAGAAGTGTCAACTGAGGTGGAGGAGCATATTCTATCCTGTCATCCTTTCTACCATTCTACCTTTCTGATAGACGTGAGTAGAGTTTTTACTTTTGCATTACTAAAACCTGTGAAACTGTTGTCTAGGAAACTCTAGCCAGGCACCTTCCATTTACTGGGTGATTAGCAGATTAGTTGCAGGGAGGGGGGTCAAATTGATCAGACAATGAGACAATCAGTGACTGTAAGGTAATGACAACTCATTAAAAGGTGACAACTTTATTAGGATCTTCTGGGGAGCATCTCAAGGCAAAAAAAATGTGCATACAACTGAAAAAGTGTGCATACAAACAATATAGTTAACATTGCTGGAACAGGCAGGAATCGGACTTTTGTTTTTTGTGCATATATCCAGAAGGTACATATGTCTGAATGGCATACACGTGGAATGTGGGTGCATTCAAAGGCATCCATATATATATATATTAGCATATGAGTGTGCCATGCTTGAGCCATGGCTGTACCCATTCTTTGTAAGTAGGAATCCCTTTCAAACCTGAAATAGTTCAGGGACAGGACAAGCTCTACCATCTTGATCAATAACTTGTTTGGTGGTGTACTGCCTTGTTTATCCCTCTCCACAGCTTCCCAAGTGCCTCACAGCTTTTATCATGGGGCATGGATGTGTGTGTTTTTCAGATCCCATGCCACTAATGTGCATTTATCCACATTTATAGTTGTTTTATATAGATCCTATATGATGTTTATTATATGAGTAGTGTCCTGAATATAAGATAGTGTTTGTTTCACTAATGGACCCATACAGTTTTCCACATAGATGGATAATGGCACTAATACAAAATTGATAACAGAAACAATGGGCCTTCCCGGTGGTTTGATCAGATTTTATGGATTTTTGAAAGGGTATAAAATATTGGAATTATTTAAATAATGGAGTTTTTCTGCAGAGGGCATCTTTCTCCCATTCTGTTACCACCCACTGTCATATACCTTCTCTTCTTTTCATGGTGATTTGCATATACATCCCATGATGCTTTGCATTATAGGGGTATGTGTGATTTTGTATTTCTTTGAAACTTGGCTTTGTTACCAATGCTCTTTTGGGTAACCTTTGCCTCAGTGCGGTTCCTTGTCTTTTAGCTCGTTTTTTGGATTTTGTTTTGGGCTCATCATGACCCCAACCCATAAGACCAACTCAGGGCTCTGGTTCATTTGACCTGAGGTGTGATACAGACGAGGCCCACTGATGAGTCCTGGATCAGATGAAACACGAGTCTGTGTCTTCTGTTTACACCTTTTGCAAACTGTGTGAGAGGCCCTTTGGCACCATGCATTCTTGCTTAAAGCTGAACAAGCCGAAAATGTCATGGTGATTTACATATACATCCCATGATGCTTTGCACTATAGGGGTATGTGTGATTTTGTATGCTTTCTCCAGTGTCCCCTCAACTAGATTCTGGATCTGGTTTGTGGTACCTGTTGGGATCTTTGAGTAATTTTCTGTGTCTCTCCGAAATATGTGTCACTGCTGTTTGTACTGATCATAGGCCATAACAACTATTGCCCCATCTTTGCCACTGTTTTTGATTACTATATTGGGATAATTTTCAAGGTTCCTTAATGCCCAAACTCTGATACAGTCACAGTATACCTGCTCCTTCTGTCCATATCTCGGTCTTGTGTCTATATTCCTAGTGACTAAAGCCATATTACATATACACATATATCTATCTCTCTACACATATATACTGTATATATATATATATATATATATAGTCATTACAAAAATTGTTAATGCATCAGTTAGAGGTTAAACTGGCAAAAGTGGGGAAATGAGATGTTAGTGTAGCTTACTAACCTACCACCACAACCCCATCCTCCACAGACTGACAGATACTGGGGTGTGCCATGGGGTCACGAGGCCCAACTCTTACCCCAGTACATGTGTAAACAGGTTGACGTGCTACAGTAAAGGAGAATGGGGTGAGAGTTAGGCCTTATGATCCCATAGCACACCCCAGTGTCTGTCGGTCTGTGGAGGATGGGGGTGGGGTGAAGTAGTTAGCCCCACCTAATATCTCATTTCCACTTTGTCAGTTTAACCCTAACTGATGTATTAACAAAGTTTTTGCAATGAATTTTCTTTTGAAAAGTGTAATATAACTAGTAAATAGCATGCGTAGGGGAGTACGGGTGCGGCTGCCCATTTCTGCATAACAATATGCATCTGTAGGAGCACAGGCCCTCCAGGCTCTGTGCTCCCACTTACACATAACTATGGAGCCATACAGCAGCTCTATAGGGCAAGGAACCCTTGTAACACTAATCTGCCAATATCTCAGCAGTTATAGCAGCTATGAAAAAATTTCAAGTGTATTAGTAATCATGACAGTGAGTCCTCCACTTGAGATTGTCAACAAGATCCATATCTCACATTGTTTACAAGATGCAGGCACCGAAAAATGATGAAAAGGCACCCTTGGAAACCTTATGACACTAATTTGCCAGTATCCCCATAACCATAGTAAGTAGGAAACAAAATCCACTGCAGATGTAATCTATAACTTCCAAACTTTTTTTAACAGCTTAGGTCACCTAAAGGTGACCTAAGCTATAGATAGCAAAAAATCCGTATCTCGCTTCATTTTCGAGTTACGGGCGCCAAAAGTCACTACAGGCACCATTATATTATCCTATGGGGAAAAATCTCAACTTTGTGATGGCATATCTATGGAACCAATTAACTTTTCAACACCTAAATAGCATAATTCACATCTCTGGGGCATCCCCTTAATATCCTATAAATTTCAAGTCAAAAGACCAAACCGTTAATTTTCAATGCAGTGGGAAAGTTTTTAAAAGTTAAAAAATTCCTAGTTCATGAGGTAGCAAAATCCCCATCCGCGAGGTCAATCCCAGTTCGCCAGCTGTCAAAATTGCCATCAACGAGAAATCCTTGACTGTCAGATTTTGGCCATCTGGTCACAAAATGACGGCCAAGGATTTTGCTACCTCACAAAAGGGGGATTGCTCATGGACTGGGATTTTTTATAATTTATTTATTTCAAATTCAGATTAATACCTTTGAGCCGGGGGCTCGTTTACAAAGGCTTCAAGTCAACAAGGAATACAAGACATTTACAGATGATGAAACATTGCAGAACAGAAATACATCAACTAACAAGTGGTATTAGTGTGCAGTTACAACATTAAGCAGGGTACAAGAATTAAGGAGAAACAGGACCACACTTCCAGAGAAACATATTAATGCAGCACTAATTAAGTGCAATACAGTGTTTAACAATCATGTTACAGTTCAGACGGGGTGCTCCCAGTCTGCATAAATGCATGTTTTAGCAGCCAAGGTGAGGCTTTGTCAAGGTGAGGTAGTAGGTGGTGGAAGGTGGGAGGGGGAAGTGGGCAGTTGTGGAACAGGAGGGTGGGAGTGAGAGAGGGTAGCGTTTGACAGGTGTCAGCTCATGGAGTGGGATTTTGTCAGCTCATGAAAAAAGATTCAAAAACCCAATCCCCTTTCGTGAGCTGACAAATTCCCAGTCCGCCAGCTGATTCCCTTTTGTGAGGCAGCAAAATCCTTGACTGTGAGTAAATCCTCATCCACGAGAAGAGCCATCTGGTCACAAAGTGACAGTCAGAGATTTTGCTACCTCATGAAAAGGGATCGGCTGTCAGACTGGGATTTTGTCAGCTCGCATACTGGGATCGGAAGAGAGTCGTGGACGAAGAATTTCAAATTTGAAATGGCCATTTTTTGAACAAAACAAAGCAAACCAAAGGTATAGGTTTGTAGAGGGCATCACCCTGAACGAAACCCATGCCTTATTGCAACAAGAAGTCACCCATGGAGGAAGCTACAACATTTTGTTTGGGGGGAAAAATTAAAATGAGATGGCGGCTCGCGGATGAGGAATTTTTTTCTAATGGACTGGGATTTTTTAAATCCCCTTTTGTGAGCTGACAGAATCATTGACAGTGAGCCCAATCCCCTTTCGCAAAACATACATATAAATCTTGGAGTGAACTGGGCATGCTCAGAACCCAAACATTAAAAATTAAATAACTTTGGAACGGATTTATATTTTTTTACCAAAGCAATGCTGCATTGTTTTTTGACCCAAACACTTTCTACATTCCACATTTCAGATCAAAATACCAAATGGTGTGGTTGCAGCGTGATGTGCAAAAAAATGTGTCAAAAGTAGTGAAAAACGCATTTGTCAGAGCTTTGCTGCACAAAAACTGTAAGTCCAACCAGAACACAACTTGGCTAATCAAGAGATATACCATACAAGACTGCACATTCCAAATTTTGTGCAAATCTGTTAATGGTTGCAAAGTTATTAACGTGCAAAATATGGGTTTAACATTAAAGTGCCTACTCAACCCTAACTATAGTGGTGCTACTGCACCACTATAATAGAATATATATATATATATATATATATATATATATATATATTATAGTGGTGCGGTCGTGCCACTATAGTTAGTTGAGCAGCCACTTACATACTAAAGTCAAATGTTTGGACATTAATAACTTTGGACCCGTTCAATGGATTTGCCTGAAATTTGGTACATGCATTGGGGCACACTGGATCTCTTTATTTGCTAAATTGCATTTGTGTCAGAATGCTGGTCTTCGTGTACGAAAGCGCTGAAAAATGCAAAATTATCCATTTTTTGAAGGCACCCTTTGGCATGCTTAATGTGGTCCTGCACGGCTGTTGTGTGGTGTGCTGCTCTGCAGGATGGCTTGTTTTAAAGAGCTTTGGTGGCTGAACATGCTGCATTTTGTTTGGTGGAAAAATATTAAGGCATTCAAAAGTTATGGCACTTTTAATTTCCCATTATAAGTCAATGGGAAAATTTATATGTATATCTTGTGATCAAAGAATGAGGGATTCTGGCCATCTGGTCTCGCCTGGTGATCAAAGAATTTGCAGCCTTGTGGTTCAAGAATCTTTGTTTCTGAGGAATTTTCAAAATTCTTTGACCGTGAGGTCCACCATCTTGTTTTCAGTTTTCCAATCACACAAACACAAATATCTTGGCTTAGGGGTCATTTCTGAAGTAAAACTTCAATGGGTTTTACTCAGGGGACCCTGATTTATCAAGCCATGGCTTTGGTTCCATCCAAATCAGTCAAAAAATAGAGTTATAAGCTTTTAAAATCTTAATTCGCAGCTTGCTAACAATCTTTGATGCGAGCCTACAAATTCTTTGATCGTGAGATTCTTTGATCGCGATCTTGCATTGTGACCTAAAACACTAATATCTCAGCTCGGGGTGGGCTAGGGACACAAATGAGGACTTGTTTTGCTCAGGGGGGTCTGAAGTCAATTATAATGCATACATTCTTTGTTTTCAATTAGTTTTTTCAATGCAGTTTTTGGGGAAAAGAAGGGTGTACCCTTTTGTGACTGCAACAACTAGCGTTTCCAGTTGTGCTTCTGTTACCATTCGAATCACCCTTCCCGTCTACGCCACCGTGTGCGTAACTGTTTGCGTTTTCATATGTGCTTGCATTTCTGTTTCTATTGTCTTTACTGTTGCTGTTACTGTTACCATTTATGTTTATTTTTGCGGTACCATGACCTTATGTGTAACAGTTTGCGTTTTTGTATGCGATTGCGTTTCTGTTTTTTTTTGGCTTTATTGTTGCTGTTACCATAACCATTTGCATTTACAACTGTGGTTCCGTGAGTGTGTGCGTTACGGTTTGCATTTTCGTACGTGCTTGCATTTCTGTTTACTTGGATGTTATTCTTGTTGTTACTGTTACCATTTGCATTTACAATTGTGGTAACGTGAATGTGTGTGGTACCAGTTGTGTTCTGTATGCACTTCTGTTTGATTTCTCCGTTTAAGTAACAGTTTGGTTTGGTGTCACTTTACGCTTCTGTTTCTATTAACGTTTGCTTTGTTATTTACATTTGCTTTGCCATGTGCATTACTGTTGCTGCTTGCGTTTACTTTGCAGTTCCTGTTACTGTGTAACAAGTCATCATGTGGCTGGAGCGCGGGGCCCAAAGGGCCCCCACACTGCTGCCACTGCATTCCTTTCATTATTTATCATCCCCATTCTCAAAAATAAGGGAAATTAGAGGCAAAAAACTCCATTTAATGCAACAGTGAGGGTTGTTCCACAGCAAAAAAAAGCTAGGAAATTCAGGGTTAGGGTTGAAAGTACCCCTTGGACTGCCCACCCCCAACTGGCATTGGGGGTGTGCATCATCGATCCTAACTTTCACCCCATTCTCCTATACCTCAGCTTCTTTATACATGTGATGGGTGAGAGTTAGGGGTGGCGACCCTAACGCACACCCTGATGCCGTTGGGGTGGGCTGTGGGTCAAGGGGAGCTTTCAACCCTAACCCCAAATTTCCTAGCCTTTTTTTTGCTGTGGAACAACCCTAACTGATGCATTAAATGGAGTTTTTTTGCCTTATATATATATATATATATATATATATATATATATATATATATATATGTGTGTATATAATACCTGCACAGTAGGGCAGGTATAGTTAGGTTGCACTGCCACTTCTTTGTTAAACCTCAAATTTTGAACTTTAATAACCTTGCAGCCGTTCATCCAATTCACCAGAAATTTGGCATGTGCAATGTCATACCATAAATCTCTGGATCTTAACATTTTTGTTTCAGTCAGATTTGCAGTTGCAGAGTGTCAAAAAGTGTGAAAAATCCTCAACTTCTGTGAGTTATTTGCTCTTCTCTATAGCCTGAACAGTTTGCCCATCTGGTCTGAAATATTTAGGGTATATGGGGATTTGGTCAGGAGAGTGCATTTTGAAGGTTTGGTGAAAAAATATTAACCCATTCAAAAGTTAATAAAGTTTAAAGTTTCCCATTATATCCTATGGGAAAAAAAATATATGTTCCACTCGAAAGCAAGTGGTACTGTTTCTAAAGCACCTTATTCTGTCACAAATGCCCTCAGTAGTGTCGTGCTGCTACCATCTTGTTTTCAGTTAGTGGTGGAGAAAACACATTACAGCTTAAAAACTAGCACCCCTAGGCAAACACCAACTGTTGTGTTTACTTAAACGGGGTCCTAGAAACAACATCCATGCATCAGAATTTTAAAATAACACCCAGAAAGGTCTTTTTTTGATTATGCCATTTATACTGTTGCAAATACATGCACAACACTTTCACAAATTTGCCAAAGTGTCACAAAGTACTTTCACAATTTGTGAAACTTTCGTAATTTGTGACAGTACTCTCCCCAAAATCATGGTTTCTTTGTCACCTCACTGCCACTACGGGTTTAGACCTTTGGACTGAAATTTGTAGGGTGGCAAGCCCTTGCACCACAGATGTGCCTTTTGGTGGCTTGGTGGAAAATTTACATCGATTGCATAGTTACAGTACTCCAAAGTTGTAAGTTTGTTCCATAGGATAACACTGTGGCATCCACCAAAAGCATGGTTTCTTTGCCACCTCACTGCCACTACCGAGTTTGACATTTTGGACTGAAATTTGCAGGGTGGCAAGCCCTTGCACCTCAGATGTGTCTTTTGCTGCTTTGGTGAAAAAAAATTACGCTGGTTGCAGAATTACAGCACTCCTAAGTTGTGAATTTTCTCATAGGATTACACTGTTTCAGTGCCTATATCTCAAAACTGGTTTGAGATATGGATTTTTTGCTAAGTGCAGTTTAGTACACCTTTAGATGTTTTAAGCATGCACGGAGGTGGCTAGGTCATAAATACAACTGCAAAAGAATTTTTTTCCGCAGTTGCTACAGTTACTGAGATATTGCAATTTAAACATTATGAGGGTTGCTTGGAATGCCTCTAGGCCTTGCTGTGTGTCTGTACTTATGTATAGATGGGAGTGCAGGGCCCAGAGGGCCCACGCCCCCACCTATGCATACTATTTAGGATAAACTGGGAGCACTGGGCCCTTCTACGCTATGCCTCCACACTCATTGGTGGGTGGGACCACAGGGCCCAGTGGGCCCATGCTCCCACCTATAGATATGATTATGCAAAACTAAAAACACAGAGCCATCCAGTGCCATGTCTCTATACTTATAGATAGGTGGAAGTGCAGATCCTAAAGGGCCTGCACGCCCACCCATGGATACCATCTTGCAATACTGGGAGCACAGGGCCCTCAGGCGCTATGTCTCTACACTAATGGTGGGTTGGAGTGCAGGGTCCAGAGGGCATGCACTCCCAAATACGCATCCCATTATGCAAAACTGGGAGAACAGGGACCTCCTGCACTATGCCTGAACACATATGAGTGGGTGGGAGTGCAGGGCCCAGAGGGCCTGTGCTCCAATCTATGGATACCATTTTGCAAACCTGAGGACATAGCTATGGATGGGTTGGAGTGCAGGGTCTGGGGGGGCCCATGCTCCCACCTATACATTCCATATGAGTAACATTTCACTTTCTCAAAAAGAAAGGAAATTCATTGCAAAAAACTCTGTTAATGCATCAGCTAGGGTTGATTCCACACCAACAAAAGTGTGGAAATTTGAATTATGGTTACCAATCCTACCAGCTCATGCACCACCCCCACCCTCCACACACCAACAGGTGTTGGGGTGTGCGTTGGGGTTGTTGGGCCTAACTCTCACCCCATTCTCCTATACTGTACCACCTCAGCTTGTTTGCACATGGAATTGGGTGAGAGTTAGGCCAACAACCCCAACAATCACCCCGACACCTGTTGGTGTGTGTGTGTGTGGAGGGTGGGGTTGGTGCTTAAGGTGGTAGGATTGGTAACCCTAATGTCAAATGTCCACACTTTTGTTGCTGTGCTATCAACCCTAACTGATGCATTAATGGAGTTTTTTTGCAATGAATATATATGTATAGATCTGTCTAGATGGGAGGAATACAAACTGATGTTTTAACCTGAGGCTGAAAATCTTTATTTTCTCCTTGTCCTCTGTAATTTGCTCTGTGTTCTCTGGCAGTGTATAAAAAAACATGAGGTGTAACTTTCTAAACAAAGATTCAAGTTTTGTTTTGACTTGAATTATTTTACTTTGCTGTGTGGACAGAAATATAAACTTTTTGACAATACCCATTTTTCTTCTACAGTGAGTACTTTTTTTGTACAGATGAATACTACTGTAGTTGCTGTTGTTGGAATGTATTTGTGACCTCATTGTCATTTTCTCCTATGTGTCATGTGTTTTCTTGCCTTTTCTTTTTCTTATTATGTCTATATTCTCTGATATTCTAGTGGTGCTTGATACACCTTCTCCTGGGTCCTCCCTGTGTCTTTCTGATATATCCTTTATGTACTGGTACCCCTCCGTGCATTTTAGTCTGTAGTGCCTGTGTCCCCTGAAATTCCCATGGTAAAAAAAAGAGCCCCTCTACCCCTGTATGTCCATCTATTGTGCTCTGTTTTGCTGCTAGAGGAATATAAGGAAGAATCTGAGTCAATGTCGTACACAAAATTCTTGTTTGTTGGTCCCCTTTTGTCCTTCATCCATGCATACACTTTATTATCTTTATAATCATTCAAGTCTCTCTTAAGTTTACTAATTTTTGTAGCTCTGATTTTTTCCTTAAACTCCCCTAATGGAGTATTTACTCTTCTCAAAAAATGCTTAAGTTCTTCCATGGTGAATTTCTGCTTCACCTTAGTCACTGCATTTTTCAAGTCCCCTTCAATCTTTTGTTATTCATTAGATATGGCTTCAATAATTAACAGCATGAAGTCACATGAACAGCTATTTCTTGCCCCATCCCAATGCCGTGTCTAATTCATGGTCTACAAAACCCAGATTTGGTTCTACATTAATTCTAAGGCCTCTAGGAAGTTGTTGTTTTAAATACTGGGTAAGTGTTAGAACTTGCCTCTATAGTTTAACCTGTTCCTGCTTGAGGTAGTCAAAATGACTGGTTACTGATGTTGTGTTGGTGGGGCCTGTAAGTACACTTTTGCTTTTGAAATTTTGTAAAATTCTCTTTTCATTTGATTCACTGATTAACAAAGAATGTGGCATATTTTCTGTGACTTCTGTCTAGCTCACCAAAATGTATCATGTTATTTCACTCTGATGCACTTATATCAAAATGCTAGTCATCAAAAGGTTTGCCATGGCTCAAAAGTCCAAGAGATATATGGAAAAGTTCCAGCTTACACCACAGGAATCCAACAGTCCTTTAAAATGTCTGTAGGGATCTTGCAGTCTTCCCTTTATTCGTGATTCACACTCCTTCATTTTACTTCTCAGTGTGGTGGCCCTCTGGAAAAAGCACTTGCCATGTGCCTCAAAACAGGAACAGGATACCAACCTAGCCAACCTCAACACTGAACCAAAATGAATCTATTTGAGAGAGTAGCCAATTCCAATCAAGTCAATCAAAACAGGACAGACTGGAAGAAACAGGCCAACTTATCAAATAGTAACATGTAAAACACATAAAATCAGATGCAAATACATGCCATCATCATTTCAGAGCTCAAACATGCTCCTTCCTCAGGGTACTCTAGTATATGTCTATAAAATGTATACAGTAATATAGTTCCCAAAATCATATACCAAATGTATTTTAAAGATACTATATCAAAAAGTAAAGGGTGTCATAAACATAATGCAAAACACAAAAAAAAATCAACCCAGATATATTTCAGTATTAAAAGTCTGGCAAGCTCAACCCATCACATTTACAGTGCATCTTTATTAATGTTTTTAAATTTTATAAGGGTGCACCTGGTGTGTGACCAAACAAAAGTATACAATTATAGTACCAGTGCTCCCTCACCTACTCAGCTGCTTTAAAGCCCGCAATTCATTCAAATAACTCCAATGTTTTTACTTTTTTTTTTATTTCAACATGTTACAAGGGTTCTTGGTCTCATCATTCAGCTGAATTATGATCAGTCTGATCAACACAACAAGGTGACCCACTCATCGGTCTGGAAAAAAACATCATATTTCAAAGCAGCAGTGCAACAATCTGGTGAAAATTTTGACCTATACTTTTTTCTGCTGTTTTAGATTGCCACTTACTTCCTGACTTGTATGATATTCTTCTTTTCAGAATTTGAGTCTGCTTTAGTGTTTTATTTCCACATCTGAAATAATAAAAGAAGAGTACTCTTTAATATGGTTCGGATCAGGTTTTCATCAGTATTTGCAGCTATTTTTGAACAACTATTGTTCTGTAAGGTCAGAGAGTACTGCCGGCTGCATAATAGTTAATTGTAGTCACAACAGAAGTGACATATTTATTTATTGAAAGATATCGGAATTACAATCCTTTGAGTCATCAACTCCTTTGCAAAGGCTCCACGTCAATAAGAACATACACTAAAGGATAACAAACTTAAACAATGGGTATGGCTGTTATACATTGGGCAGCAGTACAAACTTAAATATATGGCACTGTTGAAACTTACAACATTGATAGAGGATTTAAAACATTTGGTGCACCGTAAATGTAGGGTTACTTCATCTGGGATCTTTAAAGAGGTCCCAGGTCTACACTTTGATTTGCATGACAATATTATGGTTTTGGAGGGTCTTACAAAATAGGTCCTGAGTCAGAATAGGATTAAAGTGAGATTGAGGATACTAGCTAAGGGGACTAGACGAGAGCACTGGGGAGGGGTGTCCCATCTAGGTGGCATTGGAACCCAGTTTTTAACGTTATCTGCCGTCACAGGTTGCCAATTTGAGGAGCGTCCTAAGCCCGGCATTAAATTGACTGAAACTGGATGTAAGGGAGATTGTGGATGGTAGGTTGTTTAGCCACAGTGGGGCACGATAATGGAAGGACCATTGCCCAAGGGAGGTTCTACAGTGTGGTACTAGTAAGGGTGTGTTTGCAGAGTGTCTTTGTGCCCTCCTGAGTGAGGCTGTTTGGATAAGAGGGTGGAGGCCTATTGGAGCTTGTTTGTTTAGTATCTTCCTTGCTAGAAGGCAGGTGTGATACTTTATCCTCTCTTGGAAGTTGAGCCAGCCAGTGAATTTGTAAAGCTCACATGTATGGGTTAGCCTGTACAATTTGCTACCAGGTGGCAGGCTTTGTTGAGGGTGAGGTTGATGCTATGCAGGGCAGTATGATCAGCAGACCCATAAATTACTATGCTGTAGTCAACCGAGTGTAGTATTGAGGAGGACACTGTTAGATGCATTGCATGTGGGGGAATGCAATGCCTATGTCTGTATAGGATCCCTAGTCTGGCATTGATCGAGGAGGATACTTGTTGGATGTGAGCATAATAGGTAAGGGGAGGAGTCTAACCAGATGCCCAGGTATTTGAAAATGTTAACCTGTGCCATGGGAGTTTGTGATGATTAGAGGTGTATTACAGAGTGGGTTTTGGTGATGTGTAAAGATCATAGCTTTTGTTTTCTTATAGTTAAGTATTAGGCAGTGTTCAGAGAACCAGGTTTCGAGCTCACCAAAGAAGGTCTGCAGGGTGGATTGTAGGGTGCTGAGATGATGATGTTTCCAGAAGACTACAGCATCATCAGCATAAAGCAGAAACTTCACACTACAGGATTTGGGGAAAGAGCTCAGAAAGAGGGTGAAAAGCAGTGGGCCTAATATGGACCCTTGTGGGACCCCTGAGTGGACTGTTTTCCTGGAGGATATGGTCCCATTAGTTTTCACCTGCTGTGTCCTGTCTTTGAGATAGTCATTAAGCCAGGTGGTGACTTCTGGGGCGATATTTAGGGATAGAAGAGTGTGGAGAAGAAGCTCATGACTGACCGTATCAAAAGCCTTGGTCAGATCGATGTAGAGAGCCCCCACTACTGCACCATGATCCAGGGCCTCATGTATATAGGAAGTAAATTCAACAAGAGCTGTGGAGGTGCTGTGACCCCTCCTGAACCCATGTTGTTCTTGACAGAGCAGATTGCATTTGGTCAGGTAGTCCGTGAGCTGGTCTGCCACTATTTTCTCAAGGGCCTTTGACGGGGGGGGAATGGATATTGGCCTATAGTTGTTGGCAGAAGTTGTGTCACCACTCTTTAATATGTTTAGAGTAGGGGGCCAAAATGTCGCAGGCAGAGTTAAAGGATGAAACAAAATAGGTGAGGGCAGCATCAACTGTTTGAGCAGTGTGGATAGGAGACCAGTCAATGGAGGCAAGGTAAGATTTTAGGCATGGGAGGACTCCTTTCCTTAGGTGTCTTTGCTTTGTGGTTTTTGGGGGGCTAGGGGGAATTTTATTTGACCACCAGCAGGTAACTGGGGAGTGTTCACTTATCGAGTCTGGGAGCACCTTGATCTGGGAAAGGTTTTTTGGACGGTTGGTGAGGATAAGGTCGATAAGGGGGGATGTTCCAAATTTTGGGTCTAACCTGGTCGGGGGTTGGACCATTTGAGTGAGGTTGTAGGCAAGCACTGATTCTTTGTATGAGGAGGATGTAGCAGATAACCAGTTTATGTTGAAATCACTCAGTAGGATGACTTTGCACTTGGGAGAAAGGTGGGCAATACTGGCCAGTACTGAGTCAAAAGCGGGCTTTTGGTTTCTAAGGGTGATGTATACTGCCAAAATGTATAGTAATTTTCCTGGGTTGCCAAAGCTTATTTTAACTGCTAAGGTTTGAGCTCCATAGGAGGGTTGTGGGATAGGTACTGAGAAGGCATGCAGGAAGGATCTAGTATAGATGGCACAGCCTCCACCCCCTCTTGTTTAGCCTGTCAGCTCGATGTATGGTGTAGTCATTAAGGGCTATGGAACCATTTGTGACATTTACTGAGAGCCAGGTTTCAGATAGGGCAAGGACGTCTGGGGAGTGCTGCACAATTCAGCCCTGAAGGGAGGTGAACTTCCTCTGAAGGCTGCAGATGTTAGGTGTGGCTAGCTTTAGGCTGCCCTGCTTGCCCTTTGGAGTGGCTCCATATATGGGAGTACCTGGGTTAGGATGAACATTCCTGGACTGGATAGGAGGAGAAGGAGGAGAGTAATCTGAAACAGTGCCTGCCAGAGTAATTTTGTCTTAATTTGGGCAGCTGTGGGGGTATTTGTTATAGCGCTGATGACTGGGATAGGGTGGGAGCATAGTAGGTGGACTACGAGAGTGAAAGACTCTAGGGATTGTTTCCCCGGCTGGCAGCCATGGACTGGGGTAAGAGGGTGTACCTCAGGGGGCACTGTGGTGGCAGTGTAGTGACTTATGTGTGCATAAGGGTTTGTTAGTCTGTCTGGGTGGGCATATGTTTTGACATAATAGTGGCCCAAGTGATCCATGTTGCAGGGGCATGAATTGAGATATGCTCTAGTAGACCAGCCTTCTGGAAATGCAGTAGTGCTGGTGGAAATAGGTAGAGCTGTTTGGGTGATCAGTGAGGTGAGAAGAATTATTTCTATTTGGTGAAGATTCATAATTGCCTCTTCTAGTTCTGTGTGTGCTATCTGTTATTAGTGGCCACTAGTGGTGATGCCGTAGAAGCTGCAAATGGGAAATTAGGCTGATTGGTTATTTCAGCCGTGTGGTCCACATTATATATTACAATGTTTACCAAGGGCAGTGGTGGTGTGGGGCAGCCGATGCATAGCATCAAGGGACTCAAGCAACAGCAGAGTGTGAACCTGCTTCGGTCACGACCATTTCAAACGTTCTCTGTACCTTTACTGAGCAGCTTCTGGTTGTGGGGGAGGACAGTGGTCAGCACTCACGACCTCCTGAGATATGGTCCCAACGTTGTGGAGAGGGAGAGAAAAGGAAACAGGATTAAATAAGGTACTGGGAGGGGCGGGACACTGCTGGAAGTGCTCCGTTTACAATTTCTTTTTTTTTTCCTTAATGCCAGCCTACTATCATTTATGCCTTACAAGAAAACAGAAACACTGGTGCTTCAAGATATGGAATATTTTCAAAGGCGTGTAGAAAGGGGTCCAGATTGAAATTCACAAAAAAGTAACACTTAATGTGAATTCATCAAACACTTTAAAATACAGCCTGGGTTCTCTATTTGATTTAGGAACTGCAGTCTCTGGTATAGCAAGGCAGTAGAAAGCAGGTCAAATAAAATGGAGACAACAATCACTTAAGGTAAATTACTTCATACACTCTAAAAATACAGCCTGGATTCACTATGTGATTAAGGAACTGCAGTCTCAGGTATAGCAAGGCAGCAAAAGTATGTCAAATATAGTGGAGAAAAACTAACTCTTAAGGTAACCACTACAAACACTCCAAAATGCAGCCTGGTTATCTATTTGTTTAAGGAACTTGCAGTCTTCGGGTTCAAGGCAGCAGAGAGCCAGGACAAATTGAGGGGAAAAAAACTATATCCACTGCTGCTCCAACATTTAAAATCCCACCAGGAGGGAAAAAGGCGCCAAAACTGCAAATCCCTTTGTTCAAGCAGCAGCAGTGTGTAGACCTGCTCGGTCATGACTTCAGTAATTTCAAACATTCTCCCATACCTTTACTGAGCAGCTCCTGGTTGTGAGGGAGGGCAGTGGTAAGCCCTCAAGGCCTCCCAAGATACGGTCCCAGTGCTTTACTGAGCAGCTCCTGGTTGTGGGGGAGAGCAGTGGTAAGTCCTCATGACCTCCTGAGATACGATCCCAGCACTTTACTGAGTGGCACCTGGTTATGGGGGAGGGCAGTGGTAAGCCCTCACGACATATAAACAACTGATGGACAAAAACAGTTGAAAATACTGATGAAGACCTGGTCCGCTCCTTTTATTATTTCAGACATGAAAATGAGTACTAAAGTAGACTCAGATTGTGGAAATAAGGGTATCATACAGGTCAGGAGGTAAATGGCAATCTAAAATAGCATAAAATAGTATAGGTCAACATTTTCACCAGCTTGTTGCACTGCTGCTTTAAATTTTACCTTTCATTCTGAGCTGAGGTTTCCCTGCTTTCTTTCTGTCTGATGGGGAAACCACTGTCTGCCTTCATTTCTTATATAATGTGCTCTGGTCTGTAACAGGCTCACAGGTGATCTTTGGGGAGATCACCAATTAGGAGAAGACCACAATTCTCCCACATGCAATTTATTATTAAAGGTTTGGCAAGCTCAACCCATCACATTTACAATGCATCTTTATTATTTATTTTAAAGTTGATAGGGGTTCACCTGGTTTGTGAGCAAACAAAAGCATACAGTTATAGTACCAGTGCCCCCCCACACACACACTCAGCTGCTTTGAAGCCTACAATTCATTCAAATAACGCCAATATTTTTACTTTTTTTCATTTCAACATGTTAAAGGAGTTATTACTCTCATCATTCAGCTAAATTATGATCATTGTGACCACCACAACAAGTTGACCCACTCAGCAGTCAGGAAAAAGCATAATCTTTCAACCACATGGGTTCCTACTGGCCCAGCCCAATCAGGTGTCACCTTAAAAACATGGATGTTCCCAGTCCAATGAGAAGACATGACAGAGAATCTCTCCATCTGCTCTCTCATACAGCTCTCTCTCACCCATGTGCTAGACTTCAGCCCCTCTCCAGCCACCCTCCATCTCCTTGTGTTGCTGTCAACTGAATTGGGTGGCAAACAATGAGTTATCTAAACCATTCTAAACAGTAAAAACTGTTCAGAAGTGGTTTGATTGCCATTGCTGCTGCTAGTTTGGGGGTTTGGATTTTCCCCAAACAGGTTTGTCCCATCTCTAATGGCAATAAGATTGTATTCTTTAAAGTTTAATGCTAAATAGTGCAACCCATGCTGCCCCCCACCTTTTACATGTCAATCTCCATGTGAAGCATTTCTAAGAGCACAGTGGCACAAATGATGTTTTCAGAACTTCCCTTATCTTGTGCTGAATTGGAAGATTCTTACAATTTGTTACAGTACTTATTATGACTGTAGTTCTAATCTTTACATTTTTTAACAAAATAGTGAAAATTATGCATGCCAAGATGAGCCAGGCAATACTAAGAATGCATGAAGGAAGCAGCAGCATGATAAAGGTTGACACATTTCTTGAGAATTGTGGTATCAGTATCACAAACTGTGGGATATGGATACACCTTAAACATGCCTCCTTGACTCAGCCATTTGTGCAAGCAACTGTATGACCAGGTACAGTACTGAACATTGCTGTATTTATCCAGTTACTCTGTGATTTTGCATTTACATTTCTGTTCTTTGTTCACAGTGAAAGCAGAGCTCATGTGGCACACATAATATACAAAAATGATAAGCACACAGTGAGAGAAGTTGTAAATTTGCTGAGCATGCAGCATGGGGTCTCAGCTTCTATAACTTCCATAAACAAAAATGCATAAGCACATGGACTGGACAACTCGCTTATTCCATAACTGCACAACAAGGCCTACAACCTTGCAGTATTTATACCACAATGTAGGGCTTGGTAAAGTCCCTCTGAAATGGAAACCTGTCCCACCACACCTCTATAACTCAGGGTCTTCTAACAACCCTTGAGATGGTAACCAATCAATGTAAATACCATGTACTGTGATTTTATGTAAAATTTGTCAAAATGTAATGTTCTGTTTGAAAACTATGTACAATATGTCTTGATTTAATGTTCTGTTTTGTGTTGATGTGGAGCCTTTGCAAAGGAGTCTTTGACTCAAAGGATTGTAATTCTGAAATTTCAATAAATAAATAAAATATGGAAGAACATGGTAAATAAGTTACCGTTCTGCATAATAATTTGCTGATTTCATGTTCTCAATTGGTGGGGACACGGCTTAATGATGTTCATTGTTTACAGACATTGCCTACATTTGTGATGTGAACAAGGTGAACCAAATGAAGCATGCAAGAGACAGAAGATACTTTATGACATCATTTTTAAGAATGAGACAATGGTTTGCTGTAACAATTTGCTGCCATGGTATTTAAAAAGAAGGGATGGGTTTCATTAAAACTGCTGCCAAAGCACCTCTGAAGATTCACATCTGTGGAGCAATTCAAAGTGGAGACATGGTCATTTTGTATTTTTAAGAGGGAATGCACTTCAGTGCAGTACAATATATATAATAAAAAACAGACACATACTGTCACCAAATCATGTATTTAATGTTATTTTTTAAATACTGGAGGAACATAGGTCAGTCTCTTCTTTAGAAAAGAGATTATATGGCAGGCTCCTGCAACATTCTTTGAAATAGTCACTCCAGATAGCCATCACTTTTATCAGGACAATAATCGAAACTCACTGAGCTCAATTGTCAAAAGGTGACACAAGGCTTGCATCAAGCCCTATATCAAGCCAGTTTTTTTGGTGCAGCTGCGCCAAACTCCTTTGATGCAACTGCACCTGATTTTAGTACATCGGGTGTAGTTGCAATGGTTTCCTCAGTTTACGGCAACTTGCACTAAAGAAAGGGTCCCCCAAATGGCACAAGTTAGATCTGGAAAAAGCTGGTCTAACTTGTGGCATTTGGCACTCAGGACTGAAAATCCTGATCACCAGCTGGAAGAATGCTGCATGACTCATGCGCCAAACAAAAAGTGCACCACGGGTTTGTGGCACTCTCAGGGCTTTAAAAATCAAGCCCACTGTCTCAACACACTTTGTTGCTGAGAAGGGGAGTAAGTGGGTCAAAACACCACTGGAGTGCACTGTTATATAAACATTTGTATTGGAATTACATGTATGGTCCAGTAATATGACAAGCTGATCTTATGTTTTGATTCATGATTTGTGCTGTCTGCTCTTAAAATGCCATATAATAGGCCACCATAAATGAACCCAATACAGAGAAAGACCAATCTAAGACCAAAATAGGAACTGGTTGATAGAATAAAATAGTTCTGGAGGACTCTGACACCAGAAAATTACAGGTGATACATTAGATATTTGGATACGATGCCAGTTGTGACTGCTAAGGATGGGCGTGCAACTGGAATGTGAGGGATATTACTATATGCACCTCATAAATTGTTACTGCTGTATATATTATACAACATTTTCAAAATGTATGTAATGTATCAGCAGTTGGGTTCCCCATATTTGGAACAGCCTTCCATTTGTTATTCAGGATGAAAGAAGTATTCATAATGTCACTTTGCTCCTGTCTGCTTTTGTCTTTGTTAGAACTGTGACACTCCCTGTGAGATTGTTTATTTACTATTTGTTACATATTTGCATTGACTGTTTTATGCTGCTATATGTTATATATTGTATTTTATATTTAATTTGATGCTATCTACAGCCTCTAAATTTGTACTTGATGTTAACCCAATGTACTCCCCAGGCACATATGTTAAAAAGATTCCCTCTGTATCTTGGTATGTGTTCTCCTGGATTAAACAACTTCATACATGTATTTAGTTAGTTAGTTAGTTAAGTTTAGGATTAATGGCCAAGGGCTCATTTACAAAGGTTCCAAGTCAGTCAATACAGTGCAATACAAGGCATAGCATAACATAACATGAC
The DNA here is from genome assembly GCA_016271365.2 of Neoceratodus forsteri. Classification (NCBI taxonomy): domain Eukaryota; kingdom Metazoa; phylum Chordata; order Ceratodontiformes; family Ceratodontidae; genus Neoceratodus; species Neoceratodus forsteri. The sequence goes on along the minus strand of CM057449.1, from coordinate 1,261,988,822 downwards.
ATTGCTTAGCAGAGGTTACACAGTACACAGGTGCTATTGTAACAGCAAATAGGGAAAGATTTACAGCATGGGAGTGCTAGCAGTGTTATCACTCATTGAGTAAGGTACAGTGCTTTGAGACTGCCATACAGGTTCACTACTGAGGGGTAGTAAAATGAGCAGCCAGAGTAGACTTTGTCAGGGGTGGGTCCATATAGGGGAGGAGAGTGAAGTAAGCAGCCAGGGTAGGCTTTGTCAGAGGTGGGTTCAAGGAGAGGCAGGCAGTGGGAAGAGCAAAGACAGGGAAAGGAGAAGGGGCTTGGGCTGCTGGGAAGTGGTAGGAGCAGCAAGGGCAGGCTTTGTTAAGAGTGCTGGGGGAGGAGTATGTGGAGCAGGGACTGGGGAGAGAAGGAAGGGGTATGAGGGGGTGCGGATGGGGGTTGGACAGGAGTGGAGAGTGACAGAGGGTCAGGTTGAGGTGGGTGGGTCAGCATTAGGAGAAGCAGGCACAGACATTTTCATGGTCCAGGTGGGAGCACAGCCCAGCTTTGAACTGATAGAGCTTGTTACACTCAGTTAGGGCATTCGGGTAGTTTACTGATCCATTTGGGTCCCTGGAAGGATAGAGATCTTTGAGCTACAGTTGTTCACCTGAAAGGCACCTGCAAACACTCCTTAGTCACACTTCTAGTGTTGATGGCAGGTTGTGTATTTTTGAAAAGCCTAGAGGTTGGGTTTGGTGTGAGTCCTAACATCAGCTTTTTTCCTAGTAGGCAAGTCTGGAATTGTGTCCCAAGGTGGAGGGGGAGCCATCCGGTCCCATTGTAGAAGGCACATGTATGGATCAAATGGTCGGCTCCCAAGACAAAGTGGCAGGCCTTATTGAGGAATGTTTTCACCCTTTTTAGGGTGGTATCAGAGCCAGCCCCATAGATCACAAGGCATTAATTGATGGTCGACAAAACCAAACAACAGGTAACAAGTTTTAAGGCATCCGGGGTCATGGAGTACCTGTGTCAGTAAAGAATACCCAGTATTGTGTTTGCCATTTTGACGACTTCATTAATGTGCGACAAGAAAGTGAGGGTGTCATCCAGGTGTACCCAAGGTATTAAAAGGTGCTGACTTGCTCCAAGATATCTCTTTTGTGGCTCTTTATCAGCAGCGGCCTGTATTTCTTCTTGCTGTGGAACTGAGAAGAGCATCCTTTTTATCTTCTTGTAGTTGAGCAATAGTTTGTTAAGTGTGAACTATGATTCCAGCAGAAAGAAGTTTGCTTGCAAGTCTGAGGTGATAGAGGACCGATTGCTTCCAGGTACTGAGATAATAGCATCATCAACATAGAGCATGATGTACGCTGGGCAGGCAGAGGGTAGGAAGTTAATGAAGAGGCTGAACAGCAGTGGCCCCAGAATTGATCCTTGGGGGACACTAAGATTCACCTCCCTAGGTTCTGAGAGGTTGCTCTTTATTTTCACTCTTTGTGTCCTGTGTGTGAGGTAGCTGCCAAACCACACCACCATGTCAGTGGATAGGCCTGTGGATAATAGACAGTTTGGGAATAGTTAATGGTTAATGGTGTCAAAAGCCTTCATGAGGTCTATAAATATAGACTTTACTGCCAGGCCATTATCTATGGCATCATAGGTCTGAGAGGTGTAATCAGCCAAGGTAGTAATGGTGGAGTGATTTTTATGGAACCCATGTTGCTGTGTGCAGAGACGGTTGTGCTTTTCCAGGTATTCTGTGAGTTGATCAGAGATCACTCACTCCAGGGCTTTGGTGAGTGGAGAGAGGATAGATATGGGACTATAACTGGCCAGGTTGGTTCTATCTCCATCTTTAAAGATGGGGGTGACCAGTGCTGCCTTCCATCTGTCTGAAAACACACCCATTCTTAGTGAGGCATTAAATACCTTAGTGAGTGGAGTGGCAAGCTCATTTAGAGTGAGGGCGACCAACTTCATGTCAACTAGGTCACTTCCCATCCTAGTCTTCCCTAAGACTTGGTTGACATATTTTAGGGTCTTGGCCCTTGTGATCAGCCTGAAGTAGAAAGGAGGAGTGATGTTGTTTGGGGGGGATTCTTGATGGATGGCTGACTGGGAGGCATGAGGTAGTCCTTAGGTAGCATGCTGCTAAGGTTGGTGAAGGCAAGGTTAAGTGCATCCACAATGTCACTGGGTTCCTGGAGTGTACTGGCTGAAGTTAGGATTAGGTCAGATGGAGCTCTGGAGGCCTTTCCTCTGAGTGATTTCACTGAGTTCCAGAACTCCCTGGCATTGCCCCAGTTCTTGCTAAGTAGGTTGTTATAATACAATGCTTTGGCCAATCGGATGAGCTTCATACATTTGTTCCTGGCTGCCTTGTTGGTGATGATATCAGTCTGCGAACCAGTTGCCTTAGCCTTATGCCACAGGTTGTCCCTGTGTCACATAAGCTCTAAGAGGGAGCCCAAGAGCCATGGGTTAGTGGACCTTCTTACCTTTTTGGTCTTGTATGGGGTGAAGATGTTGTAGGCCTTAGTGAAGGCCTTAAGGAAGTATTCCAGTGCTTTGTTCCTGTCCTTTGCTCTGTCAAGCGGTGACCAGTCTATCAGCATCAGGTACTGCTGATCGATTTCTCAAGACTTGTGGTGTGCATTTAGTGAACTTGTTAGTCCAGGTGCACATAACTGGGAATGGTCACTGAGGGAGTCTGGTAGGACTGATACTTCAGAGATATGGTCAGGGCAGGTAGTAAGAAACCAGTTGATAAGGGTTCCGGTGCCCATCTGGTAGTTATGCCTGGTGGTTTGTGTGACCATCTGAGTGAGATGTAGACCTGATATTTGGTCTCTTACAGCTGATGTTTCTTTGGACTGCCAGTTAATGTTAAAGCCCCCAACAATTAGATGTTCCCATTTTTGCTTAGACTGTTCTTAATGTTTGATAAAATGCTCCAGGCCAGTGGTGTGTTTGGCAGGGGGTATATAGACAGTAGAGAGTAGTAGGACCATGTTCTGTTGGCCTATGTTGAGCTTAATGAGAGTACCTGTTATTTCTGTAATAGGTCTGGATCAACAGAAACTGACAAATCGTTTAATTGTCATTTTGATAATGGGAGGGGATACTGAAATAAATACAGGCCCTGAAAACAAAAGTGAGTTTAAAATTATATACGATAATGCTCGATGTTTGAAAAATAAATTGGACCTATTTAAATTCTGGACAGCCACTGAGTCCCCAGACTTGGTTGCTTTAACTGAATCGTGGTTAACAAACAATATAAATACTAGGGAGGTTGAACCAGAAAGTTTTCTTGGTCATCGATTAGATAGGGTAGGGAAAAAGGGGGGTGAGTTTTATTATTTACCAAAGAGGAACTAGGGCAAACATCAGTACAGTTTTCTGGTCAAATAGGGCTTATTGATTGCCTATTAGTAAAGATCCATAAGTTAGCCCTTATTGTGGGGGTTGTCTATGCCCCACCGAAATCTCCTATTAGTGCATTTGAAAAATTAGCCTTGGTCATACAGACTTACAATATGGGCTTTGAATTGCTATTAATAGGGGATTTCAATGAGGCTTGAGGAAAACCTCGTGGGACTGCATTACAAAGATGTTTTAAAATTTTATATGTAGAACAAAAAATAGCATTTCCAACTAGAAAAACCTCTCAGAATAGTATTGGCAACATCTTGGATCTAATTTTTGCTACAACAGAAATATCAGTCCAACAACTGGAAGTGAAACAACCAATTCTGGGAGACCATAGCTCAATAAGTTGCATTTTTAAATCTAAAGGGAAAGAAATCCTTGTAGGTCAGGTTCCTTTAAAGGTTAAAAAAAGATGTTTTAAAAATATAACAAAGATGTTTTTTTGGCCAGACTAGCTTCCATAAAATGGCATAGATAATTTTTAATTCCCTCCATAGACCTGGCAATCCAGGAATTCTCTAAATGGTTTCTTGAAGTTTGTAATGAGTTGGCCCCCTTCAAATTAATTGTACAGAGGAAAACTCATGTTCCCTGGGTAATAGAAAAACGTAAAAAGCAGATCAGAGGGAAAGACAGGTTATGGAAAATTGCAGGGAAATCTTTAACATCAGAAGATTGGGAAAAATATAAAAAAAGTTAGAAATTCATTAAGACTCCAAATAAGGAAAGCTAAACAAAAATATTATGAAACCAAGACAAAAGAGACTACTGGTCCAAAAAAATTTTGGACTCTGATAAAATCCTTTGATTTTTCAGTAAACTCAAAATCTCCAGTTCACATGGTAAGTAGGGATATTCTTCAGCCTATTAGACAATCTGCAAATATTTTAAATAATTATTTTGTAGAATTGCCAGATTTAAATATTCCTCAGTCTATTCTAGGGAAAAACAATATTACAAATACCGATGTACCCAAATTTAGATTTAAATACTTCTCATGTAAACAGATAAAGGAGGAAATAAGAAAACTTAAAATAAAAAAATCTTTTGGCCTGGATCATATAGAAAATCATTTTCTTAGAGATTCCCTTCAGGTTACTCCCCCGGTATTAATTAAACTTTTCAATTGGAGCTTAAGGGAGGGAATTTTTCCTTGTACATGGAAGAACACAAAGATTATTCCCATTTATAAAGGAGAGGAGGATATTTTTGTGCCTACAAATTATAGGCCTAATGCTCTATTGTAAGGTCTTTTGGAGGTTATGGAGAAACTGGTTCAGAAACAACTTACTGATTATCTGGAGCAGTACTCCTTACTAACAAAATATCAATCAGGATTTCGTAGGGGATTTTCCAAGGGCACCGCACTCACCAACATGGTAGATATTATTGCTTCTAAACTAGAGGATGCTCTGTCAGTGGACGCGGTGTTCGTGCATTTATCTAAGGCTTTTGACACAGTGGCCCATGACTTGTTGGGGGAACATTTAGAAGAAATAGGTATGGGGGAAAATCCACTAAATTGGTTCAGGTCTTACTTGAGAAATAGAACTCAACAAGTGTATATTGATGGTATACTTTCAGACGAAGCCCTGGTAAAGCGAGGAGTGCCCCAGGGCTCAATTTTAGGGCCAACCCTTTTTCTTATGTAACCCCCCTGTTACCCAGGGTTACTAGAATCCCAGTAAGACCTAGTGGTAGGCAGGGAAGGCAGCTTGTGAAACTCCAGTTAAATGGATTTCACACTGTCTCACTCTGTTCTCAGTCTCAGCTGAGACTGAGGGATGACATCACCATAGAACTATCGCAGCTGCATGAGCCACAATGGAATCTGCAGAAGGGAGTTAGAGTAGAATGTTGGGAGGTTTGAACAGTAGTCTGTAGTCAGTTGGAGTTTGGAGCTTGTTGTGAGAGGAGCACAGCAGCTCTGTGCTTAGGCTCTTGGAGCCTCAGCCCTGAAATAGGGCTACAATTAGGGAAAGGTGTGTGTTTCCACCTAAAGAGAGACACAGTGAGCTATTTTTAAAGTGGTGGAGACCGCTGATTTGGGGGTCTCTGTGCCCCATCCCTCAGGGGATGAGGCAGGAGGGGTTGCCTTCATTTCCAGGGGCAACCCCCTGGCTACTGCTAGTGAAGAAGCTGCTTCATTTTGTCCATGTGTGTGGGGTACAAGAAGATTTCATGATTCGCCTGTGGGGCGCCTGCAACTGGAGGGTGAGTTCTGCTCTTTCTAAAGGGCCCATGTTTCACCCTGGACTTGTGTTAAAGTGGGGATTGGACTACTGAAGTAGTGGGAGGCCTAGAGTAATAGGCTTAGCCAAAAGTAAAAGTATGCTCAAGTACAGCACATAGGGGAAGTCAAGACATGTAGAGGAGATGTAACATACGTCTACCCAGTAATCTACATTGCCAAGCTTTCAGAAAAGAGTTGTTTAGTTTCCAGAGAAATGGCCGGGTATGGATTGTGGGAGCTGGAGGTGGGAGAACCCCCCATATTTAGTAACCAGGTCCACCTCTATGGATTTGCTCTGTGGATTTCTACTTTGCCTCATGCACTGGGTCAGTGATGAGGGAAGTACCCAGACGTGGGATTGGAAGGAAAATTTCCCTCTAGGAGTCGAAGGCTCTAAGGTGGTTTGGGGAGCCACCAATTGGAAAACTGGTTCATTCCCATAATGGACCATGGATCAAGTGGCCGGTGGGGGAGCCGGACCAGTGGGGAAAACCCAAGTAGTGTACAAGTCGGGCTGTGTATCCAAAGCTGCATGCAAGTCCGGGCTGAGTACCTGGTGGATTTAGAACCTGAGGGCTGGAAATGTGAAGCAGTGTTCTGTTGTCTCTAATCTGCATTACCAGGAATGTAGCCCCATGGGGGTCCGTCTATGCTTTGTTTGTTCAGTTTGGATGTGAACAAAAGCCACACTGTAGAATCCCATTCCTGGTTTTGGACATTACAGTTATTGCTTCCTGTGTTCAGATTTACTCGGGTGCCCCTGTGCAGGGTAGCCAAACCTAGGCCCCCTGTGCCAAGTAACCTCATCCTCCCCGAACCCAGTCCCCACCAGGTACTGCTGTCAGCTTCAACTGCATGCCACCTGTCATTTTGCAAAAAGGCAGGGGTCCGGGGGTTACACTTATATACATAAATCAGTTAATTGACAATGTAAAAAAATCTAGTGTTCGTTTATATGCAGATGACACTATCCTGATCTCTGGTTGTAAGACTCCAGAGCTTATGGAAGTGCACCTGCAGGAAGATTTTACTAGGCTTTGCACATGGCTATCAGACTCGGGGTTAATAGTAAATAGTAAAAAAATAAAACTTATGATACTTCAAGAAGAGGGAAAAGATTTGAACAAAAGAAATAAACAAATACAAATTAAAATATTACAAAATGAAATATTGACCCAGGTTTTGGAATATAAATATCTTGGGGTATGGATTGATAATCAGCTAAAATCTGATTTTCATCTAACCAATACAATATCAAGGAAAAATAAAAAACTAGGGGCATTTAGGCGGTCTAGTTTTTGTATAAACAGATTAATGAGGGAGACTATAATAAACCAACTTATTCTCCCTGTGCTAGAGTATGGTAGCCACATGTATGGCCTAGCTACAAAGGGTTTGTTGTCAAGAATTGATGTAATGTATAATTGTTTGGCTCAACTTGTATTAAGAAAGGATTATCGTGAACATCATTGTAAATTACAAGAGGAATTGGGTTGGTTGACCCAGGAAAATAAAAGGAAATTACTTTGGGCAAAACAGATATATAAAGTTGTAAATACAAACCAGCCAATGTACAGTACCTTTACAAAAAAATTAGAAAAAAATCACATGTTTATAACATGAGAGGTTCAAACACTAGAAGTTTTGAGTTCCCTCAACTTAAGAATAAGTATCGTTACATACAATTTCCCATAATTATGAATAGATTATGGAGTTCTTTAAAATTAATTACAGGAAAACAGTATGAAAGCATTAAGGTGTTTTCATTTATCTTAAAAATTGAATTAAAGACAAAATGTGAGTGCTATGGATAAAATCTTTTGTCTGATTAGAGTGCTTTTATAATATTGGACCGTAGGACCTAATTCAATACTTCTTATTTGTTTGTTGTGGTATAAAATGTCATGTGACATTGAAATTATGTTATTTATATTGTATATTATGTTATTTTGTCGAATGTCATTATTTGTAAACTTCTATGTTTAAGAAACAGTATTTTAAATAACAGGACCATCTTGCAAATAGGACATTTTGTCCTAATGATGTGAAAATTGACCATCTGCTATCCTGTATAAAAATAAAGGGTTTTTACTACTACTACTTACTTAATGTCCAGAATGTGTACCTCCTTGGATTGTAGGCTGCTAGGCAGTATTTGTCCTTTAATATCACTTTTGAGGTAAACCATACAGCCCCCTTCCCCGGCTTAGTCAGACGGCCCTGGCAGAATGTTGTGTAGCCTTGCAGAGCTATTGTTGCATCACCGATCTTAGGGGAGAGCCAGGTCTCTGTGAGAGCTACTATATCAGGCTTGAGCAGCTCCACCCAAGCCTAAAACTGCAATAGCTTTGGCAATAGGCTTCCTATATTTAGGGAGGCAATCTTGAGGTGTCCCAGTTTCGTGGAGTTGTTTGCAAGGGGAAGGGGTCCTCGGTTGGGGTGCACATTTCCAGATAATAGGAGGAGTACCAGGATTAGTTTTCTAAAGAAGCATGCCCAGAACACCCAAGAGGAGTCAGTCTTAAATTTGGAGAGCTCATAGCCATAGGTGATACTAGTTGAGGTGTGGTATCATATCAGGGCAGCTATGGGGATTTTGAGTGCCCAGGGTTTGTAGATTTGTGGTGGGAGCTTGAAAGCAAGCCACAGGAAAGATTCTGTGTTTGTTCCACTTGCAGTGCGGATCACTGGCCACAGGGTTCCCAAGAGGGTACCATAATCCATATTAGGTGTAACAATCTTCCTGTTAATTTTGTCCTCAAGAGAGATAATGAGGAAGGAAAGGATTACTAGTTTGGGGGTGCCAGCATTGTGTTGTCCAGTTGCATTAAATAGCATGCACAGTGGCTGAGGCAGGAGGGTGGTATAGCTCTTTTTTGGGACTGCCCAGCTTATCGGGGTTTGAGGAGCACTGTAACAAGGGTGGCAGCACTGGGGAGTTTCAGGTGGACTGAATATTTGCTAAGGCTTCAGCCTGTGCTATAAGGGAGAAGCACAATCAGGCCAGGGTAGTATTAGCTGAAGGGGAGGTGCACAATAAGGTTAGAAGTAGCACTTAATGGGTGCGCCATAAGAAGATCTAAAGTAAAAAACAGAACTTGAAACTTTAGTAGGGGAATATTAATTGAATGTGACAGGCACAATTGGGCTGATGCAGCCCCTCGTGGGTGCACAGTATAATGAACTAATGAAGAAGTAGACACTTAGTAAAATGCCAATCAGCAACCTCAATGAAAGGTCACATGTCCAACAACTACTATGAAGCTAATTGCTCCAGTTTCCTTTCCATGTTGAGCTTAAAGTTAAAAAAGAGCAGTATGGGAAGGTAGTGAACATGTGGAACAAGGAGGCAGTATAGCACAGTGGTTTAAGGCTCTGTGCTGCAAACCTAGAGACCTGAGTTTGAATCCCACAGCCCCTCACTTATATACTGTGTCACCCTGAGCAAGTCGCTTAACTTTCTTGTTCTCCCGGGTCGCACCTGTAAACAAGCTTTCAGCTTAGTGTATCTCTCCTGGTAAAATACATCTATATATATATACATATATATATATATATATATATATATATAACTCTAGTGGCTAGAAGTTATAATCTGCTAATGGGAAAGTCAATACTTTAAAAAAAATGTGGGTTGTCTGGCAGTCGGGCAGATTGCCATGGAAGAGCTGCTGGAGAAGGCTCAGCTACCACAGGGAGAAGTTGGAGGAGGGTGCCTGTTCAGGGCAAAGTAGCCTGTGGAGAAGAGAAGGGACAGTCAGGCTTTGGGTGGGGGGGGGAGAGTGAGAGATGACCAGCGAAGCACAAGGAAGGATACAAGGAGAAAAGAGAGAGAACAAAATCAGGGCAAAGGACAGAGATAGGTGGCAGTGTGAAATTATAGGAGGCTTAATTCAGAAAGAAGAGAATGTATAGAAAGATATGGGGTACCATGGAGTGCTTACCACTACTCAGTCAGCTGAGGCAGAGTTACAGAGTGTAGAAAAGCATACAGTCTAAAGTTCTAACTGTATTTGGCAATTTAAATCATAGCAATGTACAGTATACTCTAAGCATTGATAAAAAAACAGTTAAAATGCTGAAATCAATATAGTACACACAGCAGCAAACTCAGACCAATAATATAAAAAGTTAGTGCAAGGAAAGCAACTTAGGGAGATGAAAGCAACTGCCAATAAGAAGGCAGGAGAAGGTGAAGTGCCCAGTCCGGGCTGAGGAACTGAGATACAGCACCAATCAGCTAGTGGAGACAGAAAGCACGAAGATTCAAGCCGGACAGTGGCTCCAAGGGCCGGGCTGTGTCTCTGTGTCCGTACCTGCGGGTCTCTGGGCTGTTTGGCAGTTGGGCAGGTCATATAACTACAATGAATGATGTTTTGTACTGTACCTTAAATTAAAAAAAAAAACACCTTTATCAATCCCCACCACCACCACAACAAAAATACCACACTACAACAAGTCCTAAAATTCAGAATATGTACTACATTTCCACCAAGATTCCAGGTAGGTTGTTATGCTAGACAAGTCGCACAAACAGCACACAAAAAATATATCAAGTAATGTGCAATACTCCTGGGTGAAGCAGGTAAATCCAAAGCCTTGGGTTCCCAGAGGTTTCCACTAATGGCAGTTCTCCTTTTCTCCATGCTTGGTTATAATTTGTATAATGTACTTTTTACCCACTGGGCCTCAACTACCACCCCCAAACTAAAACCACTGACAATAAAATGGGTGAACAGAATACATTAATAATATGACACTAGCAGAATGGTTTTATTTATAGACTTAATTAAAAAATTGCAATACAGAAGTTGAAGAAGAATAAGCATTTATATAGCGCTTTTCATACACAGTATCCCAAAGCACTTTACAAGCAATGCTAGACTGGTAGTGAAGTGACTGAATGTGTGGTGGCAGCCATATCACATATCATCACCCACACACAGCCTGGATAATTGCATGAATTGGTTTATGGGAAGGGGGAATGTTGGCCAGGACACCGGGAATGTTCCCTGCTCTTTACGAAGAGTACCCTGGGTTCTTTTACTTCCACCTGGACACCCACCAGGACAACACCACGATGTGCAGAAGGGACCTCGGTTTAACGTCTCATCCGAAGAACGGCACACCCCAGTAGTACAGCACCCCCCCAATACTGTACTCGGATGCCAGCGAATTTTAGGTGCAAGTCCATCCTGGTGTGGGACGAGAACCCATGACCTTCTGGTCCAGAGGCGGATGTGCTACCAACTGAGCCACGCTAACACCAATTGTCCAGCTACACCCCAAGTTTCTCATATGTCCTTCCCCCGCATACTTGATACATTGGAGATGTGTAATATACATTTTCTTAGACGTACATGGACCTGATATATAGCCACTGTCTCAGCAGATATCAGATGATGCAGAAAATGCTGTAAAATGGCTCAGAGTGCACCTTTCTATCTCCAGCCCAATCATTATTTTGCCATTAGTCACTGGACTGTACAAATTTGGGTATACACCTCCAACACACCAACTGACTGGGAGGTGACGTTTTACATGGTAAGTTTCAAATCTACAATAAGTATACAGTATGCCCCTATAGTGCCACAGGTCTGTAGTGTGATGGAGAGGACTGAAAAGTTCACTATGTGCTTTCAGATTGAAAACAGGGGTTTCACAAAGCACATAAGGTTGGTGGCCCAGGGGAGTCCAGTCATTGCATGAAAGCATCAAATGGAGGTCTACAGGATCATCATGCTCCCCTGCATGGCACTAAGTCAGGGGGAGATACCTATATGAGTTGTCAGAGCCACAGCTAGCTGATAGTTCATCACATTGTAAGTGTGATGCTTTAAGATGTACAATATTGCATAGTACACTGCTGCATTTTATTGCTGTGTAATGTACTAAAATGTTACACTATATTTGTGTTTTGCTGACTAATATCAACAGCATTCAAATGGAAGCACAGATACTGGCATCCTAGTTTATACTGTATTGTATCTCTAACCAGTGAAGTGACCCTCCATTCTCCCAATGACCTATCCTGACCTCCAGTGATCCTCCAGCCTTCCAGCTGACACCTCAGCCTTCATATTGACCCTGCCAAGTAATTAAATAAATAGAGTTTATTAAAAATACTGTGTTTATTGAGCAATTCAATTTACGAACATTGAATAATTTGTAATTTCACACTGGCAAAATTTAGAAAAAAAATGAAAATAAACAGGAAACTACTGTATATAAATTACATCATTTTGAATAAATACTCTCTCCCCCTTGTTAATATAATATGTATGAGCAATACTGGAGATTGTTAGCACAAGACAGAAGTGGGAAAAAGGAGTTTTTACTTTGGTCACAATTCCCTCCCACAAGCAAGCAGGCAGACATATTTTGGGTTGGGTTCAGCAATGTATGGTTCCAATGCATTATGGCGGCTATGTGACCGAAGGAGCTAACATGTACTTAAGGAGTTTCCTAAAGCATACACCCCATGTTGAAAAAGAAATTGCCATACAGGGGATCAAGGAAAACATGGTCCAGCACTAATATCACAGTGGAATTTAGCTCCTATAGAGAATTAAGTGAGAAGTGTGGAATGGTAATGGCGGCATGAAAACATACTGCAGAAACAACAAAAACTAACATTACATATACAGTATGTGAATACAATGGAGTTACCACATTTAGCAAGCCAAAAACAGGGCATTTTGAAATTTTCTCTTGTTTCTGGCATGACACAGCTGTCCAAACTTAGACTATTTACGACAAAATAAGGTTATGAAAATAAGGGTTGCTTATTTCAAACCATAAGTGGTCTCTCATACCAGATTTGTCTTATCTACAAAGCAATATAAAACATGTGAAACTCAAGTTCTGGTTTTCAAAAACAGAAGATCTTAATGTGACTTATAATATGTTTATATGTACAATGCCAGTTGTATGTATGAACTCATAAAACAGATACTGAGGCAAAAATCACGTGGGTTTCAAAATTGATTATGTGCAGTACTAAGGATCATGGGAAACAGTACAGCACTTACTCAGCAGCACAAACAGAGCAGCTTCAGTGAAGCATGATTCCAAAAGGGAGTCTTGCATTTGGTTGTGATTTCCCCCTCCATGCCAGTAGACACTTAACGAGTTAAGCCTCCCCCTCTTCCCATAGCCATTGTCCAATACTGCGAGGAAACACTTATGGTGTATGATTACAGATTAACTGAAAACCTGTTCTAGAGTATACATTAATTAATCAATAATGCATAACAGGGTGTGTGTTGTTGTGGGATTTATCCATACCTGGTGTGGTGTGTCACAAGGCCACAGGCAAAGTGACTTTAATCACACCAGAAGTGGATAAATCCTGTAACAACCCACACTCTGGAGTACATTATTGCAATGATACAATTAAGACTTGAGAGGGTTTGTGCAGGACAGAGAGAGCTCAGTATCTATCTGCTGCCATCTGTGCTGTGCCATGAGTGGGAGCCCCTGTGACGAAGTAGCCCTTTACTGCTGCCCACCTAAATTGTTCTTTTTTTTCCCCCTACAGTTCAGTTTTATTTTTTTTTGTTTTACAACTGTATTAGTGTCTGGTATGACTGTTACACTAAATGTGGGAGTGACAGCTATGACAGAGAGAGAGAGTGCTAAGTGCAATCAACTGGCATGCTGTTTATTATGTTGAATTTAAGATTGAGAGCGGCACCCAAAACAGTGAAGTGCAAGAAATGGGCACTGCATGTAACAGTGAGGCAGTGCATACAGGGCAGCCAGAGATGTAGCCTGGCTGTGAGCTGTTCTGGATATTTGGATTGAGGAGGTGTTTGTGGTGCTGTCGTTTTTTTTGATTTTGATTCAAGAGGGATGCGGCACCTTGGCTCAAAGTGTCTGGTTTGGCTGAATTCTTCTGCAATGGGAAGTGGCAGCTTTTTCAGGATGGAGGTTTTTATGCCAAAGTCATTCTTATTTATCGGTTTTGGTACTCAGTACATTTTTGGCAATTCGCATTATAAATTTGAGGAGGTATTTTACTTTGCCATTTAACAGTGAGGAAAAGCCGGGGGGGGGGGAACAATGGCAGCTAAAATGTTTATTTTTAGAATGTTGAGGTGGGTGTAGTGATTCTTTTTGAAGCTTTTGTTGGCACAACAGCTGACTGTCACTTTTTGCATAGGTTGTTGTGAGATTTACCCACAGCTAAAACTGCCACTCCACCAATCAGAACGCTGGATTCTCAGACACCATTGTATAATATGCTGTAACTTGAGCCACCATGCAGTTTCACTGGAAAATTGGTATATTACATGTGAATATAAATGAATTTTTCAATCAGTCAAAAAGCTTTATTGATCGGCAACACTCCATTACAGCTTAATACAAAATACATAAATACAAATTCAGCCATACATGTAAATATAAATGAGTTGTGAATAAAGTGTGCTGTAGCACAACTCTCTTATTATACCCCAAGAATATCTTGCCATAGTTTTAAAATACTATTTCTGCCCAGCACTGCACACCTACAAAAATAATAATTAACTTGTGCAATGTTTATGTGGTGTTCTATATTTGATAGTGTTTCCATCATACATGTAATATCTTTGACTCCATGCAAGAGTCATACACTAAGCTAAACTGACTGCACTACACTGTAAATAAAAATGTTTATACTGACTACTGAGAAGTTTTGGAAATGGGGGACCCCATCACCTGTGATGTAGGAACACACATACAGTACAGTACAGCACAGTAATTGGCAGGGATCTGGTTAACATTTCCTAACTATATTCATTACATGTTGTATTTTCACTCTATATTCGATTAGTTACACAGTTGTGTGCCTCAATAGTATACAACGTACACAGGTGCAATGCTTCCCCATTCTGCTTCTAGAACCAAGTCAGGAGGTTCCGCCTCCTGCACATGAAGACATGAACATTTTTTGCTCTCCCCTTCAACCAGAATTATCTACTGCAATCTGCCCTCAAATGAACTTTAAAACAAAATACTTAATCTAAAAGAAAGAGCTAAACAACATGCCAGCTAAACTAAAGCCAAAAGAAATGCTTCTCAACTTTATGAAGAAGCAGGTGGCCCCAGAGACATGGCCTCATTTACTTCCAGCCACTTCAGCAGGCATAACGAATACGAAGGTGATGAACGGTCCACCATAACTTCTAAAAGACTGTTCTTTGAGCTAGGGAAGGTCATTTCTACAATGGTGAAGCTAGAAAGGGCAGTCAGAGAAATGGCTATGGGCCTGGCAGACGTCACACAGTGCACAATGGATCTTGAGTCAGGCCTGACCAAGGCAACAGACAGCACAGAACAGCATGATGCAGTAATCTGCTATCTTAACCACTGGGCATGGAAGCTTACAGACAAAACAGACAACCTTGAGCTCCACTCCTGACAGGACAACCTAAAGATCCATGTCTTGCCAGAGGGAACAGAAACAGGTGTGATTGAACCATTTTGGAGTCCTTTCTTGCAGAGCTTCTGGACTGGCCCAAGAGCATCCCTCTTAACGTAGTAAGGGCACACAGGTCTCTTGCTCCAAATCCCATGGACTCCAGAGCACAACCGCAGTCCATGGTCATTAAAAGTTTTTGGATTACATGACCAAGACAAAGGTGTTCTCTCTCACATGGTCCAAACAAAAAATTCTGTTTGGGGATACTAGATTATATTTTAAGCATAATTTTATGCCCTTGACCCTAAAGAAATGCAGAACTCTCCCAGAGATCAGAAAGTACTTTGCTACACAAAACATACCGAATGCAAATACTAGCCCAAGCTCAGTTTAAAATCTACCTCCCAGATGGGCCCCAATTTTTCAGAACACTGGCAGATGGTAAACTGCTTTTGAGGAACCTAGGAGTGCCACCAAACTTATATATTCCCCCAGACCCAGCACTGCAGAAGTTTCTTGGTCCTGCACCCTGGAAAAAGGCTTCACAATCCAGAAAATAGAACTGCAAAAATCCAATAGAGCACAAGCAGCACCAGAGAAAAAAACAGAAGTTGCAACCCACAATCCAGTTTCACCAAAACCCACTCCCAAAGACTTGGACATTTGAACTCTTAGTGCTTACATGGGATCGGCTGTATCTGCAGGAGACTTTAGTCTGATTAAGCCAATAAACTTCTTGAACCATTGAAAATGTCTATTTGCTACAATAAATTGCTGGTTATTATTGGTAATTAAGATCCAAAGATTAAAGTTTACAAGTTAGCTGCACATATTGATGTGGGTTCATCTTTGGGAATGGTCAAAATACCAAATTTTTGTAGAGGGCGCTACTTGAGGTTCAATGGGATGCAGCACAGGGTAACTGAAAGGTCCCCCCACTTGAAGGCTACCAAATGCACTGTACTGAAAACACAGAGCTCACGATGGCAGATGGTCTTGTCTTTCTCCTACTTCATCTCACTATCTTCAAGGGCTCTGATTTGGCTACCAGTTAGAAAGAGAGACTCAAATTAGTAAGTACAGGTGAGCAGTATCAAAGCTGTGCAATGAGCCCTTTGACATGGCTGAATCTATGGGTGAGCAGAGGGGCAGGTGCCACTGACTAAGAGCTCATCACCCGCACAGGTGTCCCCAGGGTCATGGGGGGGGGTCCACATAGCATGACACTTCCAAAACTATAATTTGAGCAGTGCCTGGCCTGACCCTTCAGATGTGCAGCCCGACTTAAGGGAAGGGGTGGAAGGCCAGACTGGTCAACCCTATGGCTCCCTATAAGAAAGCAATGTGCAGTTGGTAGCTACTAAATACAGCGAGAGCAGGACATACCTGTCATAAATGGGTTTTATATTTATGAAGGAAGGAAGGCTCCTCACCATAAAGAGGGTAGTAATGGAGGCTGCTGGAACCAGATGGGGACCATCCCCACATCCCCCTCAGGGACAGTTAGCCTTGCAAGCTGTAAAGTAGCATACATCAGTGGCTAAGTATAGTGTGTACTAAAGGATTTAAAAGTGATTGGTGATAACCAGGCAGGCCAGGAGAGGATCCAGAGGCTATGGCTCAAACTGACCCCAACTGCACTACCACATGGCTAAGGATGACTACACATGCTGGCCCTGGGGGTTCAGTGTCATTAATGCAACTACATTGAAACAACTCCAGCCACTAACTGGAGCACACTGAAATGGTTCACATAGAGCTACCCTTCCCTGGGAAGGAAGGAGCTAGTTAAAATAGCTCAAAGCCAGTAAACTGTGTCTCCATGTTGGTGATCCCCTTTTTACTATCCCTCAGAAGAACAGATGCAGCAGTATCCTCCAGGAGTGGAGGGGGTGGCAGCTCGTCAGCATAGACAATAGGTAAAAGGAAAGCCTTCCCCATGTCTTGGAATAATATGGAACCCTGTGCAGCACTACCCGGCCTTGGCCCTGAACCCACACAGTTTCATAGTTCTGAGGGGAGGGTGGCACAGTTACTTGAAGTGAAGAGCTGAGCACAAGCTGTGAGGGAAAGGCAACACACTAGGCCTGCCAGGAGAAATATAGTGGGAGGGCAGCCAAAAAAGTGAAATTCAAGCATAGGGCCTTGAGACAGAGGCAATCCCTGCCATCCAGCGACCATCTAGCAGAGGGACAGGATTAATCTGTACCAGTCTGAAGTTTGTAACGCCTAACAAAGTAGTTAAAGTTTCTATCTTTGTTTGTTATTGTCTATTCCATTGTGTAAAGTAATATGTGGGAGTTGGGGGAAGAGGAACCCAGGGGTGGGGTCAACTAGTAAGGTTTCTAAAGAAACTCTGACAAAATAGCAGATAGTAGGGTTGTCATGCGTAATATATGTGGGCTAAATAGTCAAACTAGGCATAATAGAGTATTAAAAGAGTTACTGAAGACCAAAACATCCATAGCCTTCCTACAGGAGACCCACCTTACCTAGATTGAACACTCTAAGCTGAAGAGGGCATGGATGGGGGCAGTGTATCACGCCATCTACTTAGTTACAGCAACCCCATAGAAGAGGAGTGGATTTCTTGTTCCACAAAAATTGCCCCCTTGAAGTTAAGGAAGTGGTGCAGGATCCAGAAGGGAAGTACATTTATGTTAAGGGCAGACTTAAAACAGTGCTGCACACTCTGCTCAGTGCATACACCCCAAATCAGGTCCAGGAAATTAGATGAACCATATAGCAGAGCTGCAGCTTACATAAAGCAACTCTCAAAAGAACTGGGATGAATAGAGGTGTGGCAGTTTCTGTGCCCCGCGGTAAGGGACTACACCTGTTGGTCAGCCCCACACAATGCATACTCTTGACTGGATTTCTTTTTGATCTCCATGGAATGGCTTCACACAGTAGAGGGTTGAGCTATTCAAATCCACACACTCTCAGAACATGCTCCAATAAGGCTGTATCTATCCATCAACCCAGGAATTAGATCTTTACCTGGTAGCTTCATGTCTTGTTGCTTAACAACTCAGACTACAAAGACTTAGTAGAAAGCTGCCTGGAGGAGTACACTGCCTTAAATTCCGTAGAGGACACTGTCCCCAGCACTGTGGTGGGATGGGTTTAAAGCAGCCCTAATTGGGAAAACTATCTATTTCACTTCCAATCTGAAGAAAAAAAGGCAAAGAGAACAAATCAGCCTGGAAACCCAAATCTTTGACTTGGAAGTAGAACTCAAAATTGTCCTTGATAAAGAGGTGAAAAAGAAACTAGAGGACAATAGAAATAAGTTAAATAGACTGTTATACAATAAAATTGAGGGGGAGTTCAGATACTGTCACCAATGACTTTATGAGGTAAGGAATCAAGTAGGATGCTTACTAGCATGGCAGCTATGCAGTGAGGTGACTAGAAGAGCAGAAACCAGATCACAGAGCAGAACTCAATCCCAACACTTTGAGACAGGCCCCAGGAAAATAACAGAGCAATCTGTAGCTTTTTATAAAAACCTCTATAGTCAGGAGAATATTGGTGATTACAAGGCCAAATTAAATGCTTTCTTTAAGAAAGTCAAGACCCGTTAATTATCACAGGAAGTGCAAGAATAGGTAGACCACCCAATCACTATGGAAGAAATTCACACAGCTATGGGGAACTTAAAAGCAGAAAAAGTCCAAGGCCCAGACGGGCTAGCACATTGAATTCTACAAACACTTTAGGGATGCCTCACTTGAGTATGGTGTGTAGGGCAGTACAGAGGGAAGAGCCCCCACACACACATGACAGTATGCACAAATCTCCATTATCCTGAAACCACTAAGGATTCCCCCATCTGTGGGTCCTACCATTCCATCTCCCTCCTCAGTGCTGGTAAGAAAATATTCACCACAGTCTTAGAAAATAGACTGCAGGGCTGTGGTATCTGGTCCACCTAGACCAAACTAGATTCATCAACAGTAGACTAATTCATGGTAATGTCAGGATGTTGTTCAACTTGATATCTTGGCAATGAAACATACCTGAGTTAGCACTGGCAAAATTCATGGATGCAGAAAAAGTATTTGACCCAGTGGACTGGATATTCCTGCACAAAACTCTGAAAGATGGGAGAGGGACGAACATTCAGAGAAAGCGTCCTGGCTTTATGTGCATCCCCCAAGGTCACTCTTAAGGTAATGGGATTCAGTTGGAGCAGTTTCATATGACATGGGGTATCAGGCAGGGGTGGCCCCTCTCTCCCCCCTGTTGTTAGCACTCTGCATCGAGCCCTTGGTAATTGCAGTACAGCAGAATAGGGGAACTGAAGGAGTTAAGGTGGGAGGGAGATCTCATAAGATTTCACTATATGTGGATGATTCCCTATTTTATCTAAGCTCACCTGAAACCTCAGGACTGACCTTACTGAATGAGCTCCAAGAATATGGCCAGATATCAGGATATAAAATCAACCTAAATAAGTCTGAAGCCATGCGGTTAGGTGGCACATGCCCAACAGGCTTTAGGGGGATGTTCCCTTTCAAATGGGCCCAAAACAATGTGGTAAGTAGGGATGGGCGGGTCGGCTGTGACCCAGTTTTGATTCCGAATCTGATTTATTTTGGTTCTGATTTACTCTGATGAATTTTAGACTTATTTTAGTCTATCTGAGTATGAGAAATGCATCAGAATTATTCTTTTAGATCCCTCTGTTAAAAAAATAAAATGTAACTTTAAAAAAAAATTTGTGTCTGTATTTTCGTGTTGTTTCAATGTAGGAAACAGTGGGCTGGATTCACAAAACTCTTGAAAAATCCCACAGCTGCGGGAAGATATCAAAACAAGTGGGTTGCCACTTGCAGAATCGCAGTTTCTACCTCAGCTACGGTATTCTCAAAAGCAGAGTCCGTTTATGATCGGCTCCACAATTTACAATAGCTTGCAGGTAGTGTTGCTGTGGAAATCCCTGCAGCTGTGGAAAATGGCCAGTGGGATCAGCTGTAGCACCTTCCGCAGTTGCTGCAGATGTGAATAGCAGTCTCCATTGCTGCAGAGATTTTGGTCCACAACTGGAGTTGTGGCGTGGAACTTAGTCCCAAAAACATTTGTGAATCCAGCCCAGTGTATGCAGCTCATTTGGGCCTTTGCAGTGAAAGGAGACAGTGTGTCAAGTAAATTGAGAGAGACCAACAAATTCAACAGTAGAAAGACAACAGCAGATTGCAGACCTTCACTGAGTCTGGCATGCTTTTTGGTGGGAGACAGGCAGCATGAGCAGGATATGTGATGGGGCCCCAACCTCCCATCCTTTCAACTTGGGATGTTACTTTTTTTATTTAATTATTTTGCTCACCTACTTGGTGTTATAGCAAGCATCAAGGGCTCAAAATTATAACACACACTCCTGCCTGACTGGCCAATTATTTTTTTATCTCTTGTGTTTTGTAACTTACTTTTTTATCTGGTTGACCTTGCACCACCCCAACCCGGCATGTCACTGCTCCGTCCTCCCTCCCCCCCATCGACAAGCTTGTGGGGATCCACACAGTGTAGGATCCAAGGACTGTGGGGGCTGGCATTCATGGCAGCCATATGCAGTCAACTATGGCATAAAAAAATACTTTTTTTATACACCTGTTTAGCCCCCACTGCCACCTACTCCTGTCATGAAGCCCACCTGCCAGTCCCCAGCCATGTCACTTCTTCCCCACCCCCATTGTCAAGCTGGTGGGGATCTGA
Organism: Neoceratodus forsteri; assembly: GCA_016271365.2. Lineage (NCBI taxonomy): Eukaryota > Metazoa > Chordata > Ceratodontiformes > Ceratodontidae > Neoceratodus > Neoceratodus forsteri. Next base: position 1,261,968,070 of record CM057449.1, on the reverse strand, counting down.
ATGGTGCAGGACCCGAGGACTGTGGTGGGCCGGCACTCATGGCAGCCATATGCATAGGTTTTTTTCCTTCGTGTTCTCCCCTTGATGCTGCCCTCCATTTCAGACATCCAGCAATTCACTCTTATCAAAGTTTGTGAAGCGGGTTGGCAGCCCTACACCAGCACCCCACCCACATTCTCCTGTGCATGATTTACTTTCTTTTGGTCCAACAATTCACTGCCTGTTGGTATTTTTAACTTGTGGAATAAACAAAGTAAATGCCACCTCGTTCCCAAACTGAATGCTAAAAACACACAGCAACACTGTGACCTCATAAGAAGGAATTTTTTACTTCTTTCTGTTATGGTTGCTGACCTTTGTCCTCTGAATTCAAAGAAATAAATCATTAAATTAAATATCGTTACCATCATCTTCAAAAACCACCAAGGAAGCACCCTTATTATGAGACACCTGTTGCTATTCGTCATCATAGTAGGCTTTTATGTTCCTTCCACTGTTCACTGAATTGGTAAGAGAATTTGTTGAGATTGACTTTTAGGATGGAAAGGCACGTACATTTTCAGGGTTGAGCCTAGTGCAGCTATCAAACACAATATTTTCAGCTGTGCCAAATATACACTCACAATAAACACTAGTGGGAGGGCAACTAATGAGCTTTATAGCAAAGGCAGATAATGCAAGTCAGATCTTGTACTTTCCCAACCTGTACTCAAATAGGTCATCAGTAATATTAGCTGGTGGTTCTCTTAAATAGGAATCTGCAATATTAGACTAAGACAAAGAAGTCAGCTCCACAACAAACACATCTGAATTGTCAGTTTCCATGAGTTTTGACCAAAAAGTGCGAGAGTCATCTGTGTGCTTTTCAAAATGTCATGCCTTTTTTCAAGGGCTGTGAAAGAGGATTTTTGTGCAGGACTACCCAGTGTTGATGAAGGAGTACATGGTGGTACTAAGTGGGAATTATTGCTCTCAGCACAATTAGATGTTCCATCATCAGATCCAGAATCCACATCACATGACTCGTTTGTATTGTCAACTATAGTTCCTTGCTTTTCCTGTACAATTGCTAAAATCAGTTTTTTTTTTTATTCAAGATAAGCGTCACTGAGATCTGAAGGAGGCAGCTGTTACAACTTAAACCGAGGGTTAAGAAGAGTTGAAAGGAGAACATTTTTGTTTGTCATGATATTAAGCCTTCTGCGATTTTGGAAGGGCTGTATCAGTCCGTCCATAAGGGATACACCAGATTTGTCTCCTTTTAGTTCAAAACCTCTGCGCAGCCTCAAGTTCCTTGTTCAATAAATTAATGACGGGAATAGCCTGACTTGGGAGGTGGGCACCTACAAGGAACATCTGAACATCTGATGCTGGACTTCCAAGATGGCTGGGTGAATCACACACCAGCACACCCAACTGAAGCACCTCTGCATTTTTTCTTCCATGGCTTATATGTTTTAAGTTACTAAAACACCATTTTTTTATCACTTACCCTGAAAACATTAAAGGGTGACAGTATTCACGTAATGAATCTCAGCCACTGAGATACATCAAAAGAAACATTAATGGCCAAAAAATGTATAATCCTAAAGTGGAAATGTAGTAATACTTGCACATTTAATATTTGGCTGAATCTAATGATGGATGTATTAAAACTTGAACAAATAATTTACATGACAAATGAACAAAAAGAAGAATTTTAGAAAATGTAGTTACCATTCCATAAACATATTCAAAATGAAAAAATTTAAATGCTAAAGAAAAAGATATTTTAGATATAGAAAGCATAGTTTTGAGTTTTTGAACCTCAGGTTATGATGACAAATAAGTCCAGATGTCAGAATGTAATTCAAGATGAGTTATTGGTTTCATATATTTGCCTGAACCAAAAAAGAGGGAATAGTCTGGCTTAGAGTAGCGTTCTTTTTGCTAATCTGTTGAGTTGCTTCCTCAAAGGGAGTCAAGAGCAATGTAAGATGCTCCATGAGGCCCTACTGGAATTAATTCAGGACAACACTATCTGCTACGATGTGCTCCATGGTACATTCATGGACTGCCTTCTTTTGTGCAAGAAGTCTCTCACACATGTAGAACGTTGAGTTCCATCTTGTAGGAACATCTTGTTTTAGTTGCTGTATTAGCAAGCTGTTTATTTTCTGAAGGTCAGTCAAGATATCACATGATTTTATAGAATGACTTAAAATGGCCACCGATTTTTTTTGCAGCTCCCACTAGTGTTACTATGATGTTGTTGATGGAAAGGAAAGCTCCTACTAACAGATTTAATGAATGAGCAAAGCACAGAATGTGAATAAACAACTATGTTTCAATGCACTAACAATATTGGCTCCATTGTCTGAAACCACAAATCCAATATTAATTCCCAGGTGTTCTAACCACTCAGACATTTTGTCACACAACTCTTCCAAAATATTGTCAGCGGTGTGATGCTTACCAAACATGTTAATGCAAAGAACTGCCATTCTTTGTCGTTCTTCCTGTACACTACTGCTTGTGGTGGTGTTTGAAGTGACTGTGACACCCAATGTACTGTGATGCACATATAATCAATGGCTTGAGAATTCATCCACATGTCTACGGTCTGATGCAAAGTACAACATTCACTCTCTTTAAGAGCCAATTTTATTTTACTTGGCATAATTTGTACATTTTGAGAACAGCAATAGTTTACAAAATATTTACGGCCTAGTATATTGTAATGTGGAGCAAATATTTTAAAAGAGCTCTAAAACCATCATTTTCCACCACAGAAAATGTCTGCAGGTCCTTGGCAATAAATTCAGCCATTAACTGATTAATTTTTAATGTTACTTAATGTGATCTACTGTGGGCAGTTTTTTGTTCGGGTATTGCAGTATTGGACGGCTGTTAAGTTCAAGCATGAGGGCAAAATCCATGGGATTGCAACTGCAGAGCTGTAGCTTGTCCAGGCTGAATACATTTTTTTTTCTGCCCGGTTTCTCACTTTCTTCACCATCACTGTTGTCTGTAGGATTATTTTCATCACAGATATTTGTCCCTTGCTCAAGACTGCTGCCCAGCCAAATGGTTGGATGTGCTCTTTGCAAATGCCTTTTTAGTGATGTTGTCCCGAACTGGCCCTTCACTTTCCCCCTGCTAACTTGCTGATGACAAAAGGAGCAGATAGCAAAACATTCATTTTTTGGACTTAAATGAAAATAGCTCCACACAACTGAGGTGGAATGTTTTATTGTCGTGCCAGGAACTGCAGCAGTTGTGGTGGCTAGTGTTTCTGACCCTGATTCTCACACACTGGGGCTGTCCCCAAAAGAGCTACTATGATTGCTACTGATTTTTTTCCACCACTGGCTATTGCTAGTGGTGGTGCTTGCTGTATGTGTTTTTTCTTTTTGGGTTTGGGAACCCAGGTGGCATCCTCTATCTCACTGGTATTATATTCTGATTCATTACCTTTGGAAGAACATAACTGTGATACATCGTCGTGATCGTGATCTTGTTCCTGTACATTTACTACATCTTCATCAGAGGCACTGCTTTCTGAAGAAGGAGCTGAATATGCATGAGTGGCACACTGTAGAGTGTTCTAGATAGAGTCTTTTCCTTAATCACTGACTTTTTAGGTCTAACTGTTTTGGCTACCTGTTTTTGTGTTTTACTTTTATCTGATTTTTCTGGCAATGCTGATAGTGTTGCACTACTTTGAGAAGGGGATTCACCAACATTCTTTTCTTTTTTCTGGTTGTGTTGTTTCATCTGTTTCTGATTGTGTTGCTTCATTATTATCAGTTGTATTAATTATGTCTTCAGCAGTGAAGTTACCTTTTTTCTCTGAATTTCTTTTCGGGAAATATTTTTATTGTTACATGTACCAATTTCAGCCATATAGCTGGTGTTGGCCGCATATTCCATTTCCATAACAAATTCTGATTCTAAATCCATTTTTTGGGGTCTAGCTTAACTACTTAATTAGTAGTACAGTATTATTAGTTTGGATGCAGAGATGGGAAACAGAGTCTGAGACGTGACACCTCCCTCTCATAATACATGAGACACAATGACCTAGTAGTAGTTCAGATACAGAGATGGGCAACACAGAGTCTGAGAAGTGACACCTCCCCTCTCAAAATACCTGAGGCACTATAACCTAGTGTGACCCCCCTCAAAATACGTGAGGCACTATGACCTAGTAGTAGTTCAGGCACAGAGATGGGCAACACAGAGTCTACAGCAGTATGACCTTTCAGGGTAGCACAAAGATGGGCAACACAGAGTCTGAGATGTGGGTGACTCCCCCCCCCTTTCAAATTCTGTTCTATACAGCACTATAAGTCCCATTCAAAATTAGTGAGGTACTGTGACCTTTCAGGGCAGCACAGAGATGGGCAACGACACAGAGTCTGTGGCAATATGACCTAGTAGTAGTTCAGGCACAGAGACGGATGACAGAGAGTATATGGCAGTATGACCTTCCAGGGTAGCACAAAGATGGGCAACACAAAGTCTGAGATGTGGGTGACACTCCCCCTTCAAAGTCTGTTCTGAACAGTACTATAGGCCCCCCTCAAAATTAGTGAGGTACTATGAACTTCAAACAGAGTCGTCCTGTGCTGTCTGCTCCCCTTATTAGTTCTTACTTTCTTAATATTGTTTTTTTTTTAAAAATATATTTTTTAAAGAGAAAAATAATTATTAAGTTGTTGGATGCAGTACACTACTGATATTTACACTTTGTTTTTCAATTTTGTTGATTTTGCAAGAAAGACAGACTGATTTTATTTAACCTATATTCAGGCACAGAGATGGGCAACACAGAGTCTGAGATGTGACACCTCCCTTCAAAATCTGTACAGCACTATGACATAGTAGTAGTTCAGGCACAGAGATGGGCAACACAGAGTCTGAGACGTGGGTGACACCCTCCCTTCAAAATCTGCATGGCACTATAAGCCCCTCCTTCAAAATTAGTGAGGCACTATGACCTTCAGACAGTCTTCCTCTCCTGTCTGCTCCTTCATTAGTTCTTTCTTTCTTAATATTTTTATATTTTTTTTACAAAAATATATGCTTCAAACAGGAAAAGAATTATTAAGTTGCTGGCAGCTGTACACTAGTGATATGTTTTACACTTTTTTTCAATGTTGTTAATTTTGCGAGAAAAACAGACTGAAATTAGAACCTAACCTAACCTATCATATTCACTACTATCTTTCATGAGAACTGCACCTGTCTCATGGCACTGCAGGCCACGTATTTTGTAGTACCCCTAATCTCCTTCCTGTTTCCTTTAGTTTCTCTAAAGCTAAGAAAACGTCTGCAGTGTGCACTCTGCTGTTGTCTGCTGTTGAATTCATTCATCTCTCTCTCCCTACTCTCTCTCTTGCTCTCTGTCTCTGACTAAGGAAAAATGTTGTTTTGTTTTGCTTTTTTTACTGTGGCGTTAAGAACTGTGCAACGTCTGCACTCTGCTGTTGTCTGCTGTTGAATTTGTTGGTCTCTCTCTATTCTCCCTCTCCCTCTCTCTCTCTTTCTGACTAAGGAAGAAAAACATTGTTTCATTTTTTTTTGTACCGTGGAGATAAGTGCTCTGCAGCATCTGTAGCACTCTGTTGTTTGCTGTTGAATTCGTTGGGCTCTGTCTCTGTCTCTGTCTCTGTCTCTCCCTCTTTCTGACTAAGAAAGAAAAACTTTATTTATTTTTTTTTTCTGGAGTTAAGTACTCTGCAAAGTCTGCCCTCTGTGGCTGAATTGATTGGTCTCTCTCTCTTCTCTCTCTCTCTCTTCTTTCTCTCTCTCTTTTTCTAACTGGAAGAAAAACATTTTGTTTTGTTTTTGCTGTGGAGCCTCCCCACAGATACACACACAACTGTCTGCTTTCGATGCAAAGCCCCAAATGAGCTGAATACATTGTTTCCTACAGGATGTCCTGCGGTGGCTGACACACAGAAATGGCTAGAACTTGGGTCAATCACAGAAAAAAGACCCTAATTCGTTGGCTCCTTTCAGTGCCCCAGTATCATGAGTGTTTGCCTTTGTTGGTCATGAGATGGTCCAAGGGCTCGGAAGTATTTGGTAGAGATGAAGAAAAGAAGTTTGTTTGTTTTTTATTTCTGTACCCTGCCCTGCCGTCCCTGGAACAGGCTGCTGCCTGTAATCCACTGGACTGGATCACACTTCTGAACTGGGCTAACATGGCAACTTGGGTCAAGCCATGAAAGACTCAGTATTCACAAACAGATTTGAGTCGGCCTAGTCCAGGGAGGTCCGGAAGTGCAGCAGAGTTGATTCGCTCATCCCTAGTGGTAAGATACCTGGGGGGGTAGAATTTCAGCAATTCTAACATCCCTAGTCTTACTAAAGTATGAGAACTTACTAGGTGAAGTAAAGGCAGCTATATCCCATTGAAAACTACTCCCACTTTCTTGGGGGGATAGCATCCCTCAAAACAAGTATTTTGACACATTAGTTATTCTTCTTCTAGGCCCTTCCAATTAACATTCCTAAACACTATTGTAGTAGACTGCAAAATGTTTTACTTAGTTTTACATGGGTGGCTAGGAGATGGTGGATCAGTAAGAAACTGCTGACTTTCCCTAGAGACTGAGGTGGGCTGTTGGGTAGGCCACAAAAAGTTTTATTCAGCTTTATATGGGTGGATGGGAGATGGCAAATCAGTAAGAAATTGTTGATCCTTCCTGGAGACTGAGGCGGACTAGCAATATCCATGCTAAAACTGTATTACATGACTTCCCAACTGGTACCTGTAGTAACTTGAACCAAACAAAGAAGTGATACAGGGTGGCTAGAGATATGGGCCAGATAATCCTTGCCTGTACCTCTGTTCACCCTACCCCATGCTGTACTATGCCAAAAGATTTGGGCTGAAATATCAAATCCATGAACTAAGCATACTCTCAGGGGGCTAGCTAAGCATGAAAGCAACAGGCACCCCAAATGAGATAGGGGCTTTGTCAACAATAACAGATCCTGACTTTACACCACCAAGGTGAGACTCAGACTTCCACAGATGGAATAAATTGTCCCTTACTAGATAAGCCACACCAATTAAAAATGAGGTACGGATCACATTTTGGGAACTGAAGAAAAGATTTGGCCTACTGAAACAAAATTTCCATAGATTTCTCCAGGTTAGGCACTACCTGATCTCTTGAAATTTGGTCCACAAGGTAGATAAGAAGCTCACCCCACTTGAGGATTTTCTATACTGGGCTTCCATGCTACAGGGGAGAGGTGGGACAATTTCCAGAACATTTAGAGCCCTGACGGGAGAAACACATGAAGTTACATCATGAATGCACTCTAAGTGGGAAGAGAAGGTAGGGATACCCATTTTGGAGGAGGAATAAAAGTAGATTTGGGAAAAGGGGTGGTGGGTCACAGCATCCCCCTGCTGGCAAGAGTACTGATGGGAATGTGTAGTGAGGTTTTCTCATACCACCTCCATTACACAGCACTTTATTTCAAGAGGCTTCAACCCATGCTGGAGGGGCCGTGATGAGCCACGTACCCATTATCACATATTCTGGGCATGCCCAAAAATTCAGCCCTATTGGAAAGCGATACACCAGGTGCTCACTAAACATTTTTTTTTTATTTTTATTTATGGCATTTTATGATACATAGCGAGTGCTATATTCAGTAAATACACTCAGTCATGGTAATTACAGTGCTGCAAAACAGTGTACAGGCTGTACATAATAGGTTATATAATAGAAATGTGTCCATTGTTCTGTTAGAACTGTTCAATAGTTTACAGGAGTCATAGTCTGACAAGATAATCTCGTAGGAGAGTCCACTCTCACCTATTCAATTGCAAGTAGGTTAATTCACTGACATTTCTTGTCCCTCGCAGGACTAAGAATAAGGTGTGGGAGGCTGTTCCTTCCACCTAAGAACCAAAAGGTAATTTAAAAAGATTGTCTGGACTCGATTAAGTTAAATGACACACCCCTGCACTAAACACCACTAGTGGCTGACATGGAAACATAACATAACCAGGATATTTCAAAAGTACACAAACTGAGTGGAGCTATTTGCTCCCAAGCAACATGGTTCCATAGCTGGTTAGGATTTATAAGACCTATCATTTGAGCATCAACATCATGGCTATACTTTTGGAATCAATAATAATTTTGACTTATAACTAGGGGAAATCATTTACATTACATAGGCTATGCAATGAACCCAGAGAGACAGCACATATAAAAGACCCCACTGACCCAGTCGTTCTAAGATTAATTCAGTCATTAGGATCTAATTCACTTCCTTCTTCCCTGTCCGAAGAGTGCTGGCAGTCTTCAAGAATTTTGGCCGCAAAAGCAGCTGCAGCCTCTGGGTCTGTAAATAGATGTGCTTTGCTGTTATGCCATACTTGCAATCGCTCTGAAAACAGGAGTTGGACTGAACATTACTTCCCAGGAGAGCTTTCTTTGTTTCTTACAGAGCCTTTTTCCTGGTCTGCATTTGTAAGGAGATGTCTGAAAATATGGCAATTTTATTGTCTTCCCATATCAGGTCCCCACATTGCCAAGCTGCTTGTAGGAGAGGCACACGGGCCTCCAAACTGGAGAGAGTGGCAATCGCAGTGAAAGGGCGCTCTGTTGTATTGCCTCGGGCCCTTGATCACATTGGAATGGTGAAGGCCTTGACTACAGAGATACCAGAAGTTTCAGGTAGGAGCTGTAGGTCTGAAAATATCAGACGATGAATTGCTGTAACTATCTCTGTCGACCCTGCGAAACTGAGGAGAGAAGACCACAATATGAATATTCGTCTGTCGATGAGCGTTCTCAAGTGCCTCGACCTTAGCGTGGAGATAATGGAAGTCCTGCACATAAGCCATGTTCCTCTCCTGCTGCCGGTTTGATTCCGAAGTGAGCTCTGTAAGCTGTGTTGCATTCAATTGAACCCTCTCCTCCAGGTCAGTAAGTTTGGCTTCCACATGTTTGCTAGTCAGCGATTGGTGTCTTCTCCAGTTGCTCTAATTTTTTCGAGCATTGCCATAATCTGAGGGTTTGGTGTATTGGGTACTCTGTGCTCTGCTGTGGAATGGCCTCCACTTGTTTGTTTCGAGCATGCCCCCTGCTGAAAGATAAGCATCTAGGTTCTGTCCAGTGTGTTTGTCCTTCTTTGGGCTCATTGCAAGATTTTACTAGCATTCCTCTATCTGTCACTGCTTTTAGAATACTGCTTACTGTACTTTAAGCTGTTGAATTTAGAGTTTTATTCCTCTTCGATCTGCAGCTCAGAAAAAGACATCCACCATGATGGATGCTCCGCAGCGCCCCCACTCACTAAACATTTTGATGCCACAGTACTCTTTTGATTCCAAAAATCTAGCATTAAGTACCAAAAACAAGTGAAATGGGGACTGTAAGACAATAAAGTCTGCATAGATTTCTCTGCACAGCAGCGCTCCAAGGTAAAACAATTAACTGGTTTTAGAAAATGGGCAAAGCTATTTGAGCCATCTGATTGGCTGAGGGACTTCTCCAGCTGGGCATCTATCAGACAACAGATGCCCAGCTATTAAACATACCAGCCCAGCCAACCACACTGCCACAATCATGCTGCCCAGCCTGCTGTGTAATTGGTTGAAACCCCCTCATTTTGTATTTAAATGTCCGCTATTTTTTTCTCTCGTTCTCTCACTTAGTGAGAAACGGCCTCCCCCCACCCGTCTGTGCCTCAGTCCCATCACTGATCCTTCACCAATTCCCACAAAACAGCAGCCACCAAAAGCCCATGAATGTACCTGCTTTTTATAGGTTTACTTTCTCTTTCTGCCACCTCGTTCAACCTCCTCCCACAAAATCTATGGACCTTCCCTGACATCCATTCTTGGGTGATGTACAGTGCTGCCACCTGCCCGCCACCTCAGCTCCTCTCATACAGAGGCATGCACTCCACTCCCGTTCTGCTCCCCATTTCAAATGGTGCTGCACAACAAAGAGAGAAACTGTAGTCTTACATTCCTTTACGTAAGTCTCTCCCACAAAACTTATTTGATCGCTCGCTTCTGTTTCGTCTTCATGGCAACACAATGTTCATCTGGAGTCAGGAAAGTAAAGCTGTGAGCCAGATCGGCTTCAGGTAACTGGTGGTGGCTAAACTGCATCCCCATACAAAATAATGAACTTCTATTTCAAGAAGGTGTGTGTGTGTGTGGGGGGGTGACACTCTGCACTGTTAAGGGGGGGTTATAAACAGACTACTACAGGAAGCTGTGACTGCACACAACCAGTTTATTTAGGTGGAAGAACTATTTCATTACAAAATTACTCCTAAACAATTTATTAACAATTTTTTAATTCTTTTTTTTTTTTTAACAGTGCCCATTTTCTAAGTGCAATAATATCCTCCAGGGTGGGCAGTATGGGCTATACCGGACCTTCCAAGGGCTATAAGGCCCTCCACCTGTGGTGTCGGGCCTCATTACACCCCGGGCGGTCCAGTATAGCCCAACGCCACCCACCCTGTCGGGTCTTATTGCTTACGCAGCAGACCCCACCTTTTCTGGCCACTTTGGTAAAAAGAATAGATGAGTTACAATATATGGAAAGTATTACTGCAACACATAGATGTACACTGGAGAAATATACAGAGTTATGGAAAAGATGGGACTCCTGCAGGGAAGAAGTTCCATAGGCCAAATTAGTTACTGAAGGAGAGGATACAGGGAGTGAGGAGTAGCATTGTGGTAATGCTTCCCCTGCTCTACTTCACCTGGTATCAAGCAGGAGGTAACTGGGAAGAACCCAAAATTAGCATCTACTGTTCTAAACATAGAAGGATCCATCACCTTGGACCCAACTACCATCACCGACGCATTCAATGAAGCATTTACAGATCTCAGTAGCGTACTTCCACATGGCTTCTTCGACTTAGATGACACCCTAAGCAACTCTGAATTCAAACCCTTTCCTGTAGATCTCCCGGCTTTCTATTTTAAAGAGGTCTCTCTGGCTGAATCCAGAAACTATATTCTAAGGGCAATTGGTAAAACAAGACATAGCATGGACTCCCTTGCTCTCAAACTGCTGATCTGTACCCTGGATGCAGTAATCATCCCACTAACCAGAATCTTTAATCTCTTGCTTAGACTAGCCCAGTTTCAGCAAAAATGGAAAGCTGCCACGGTTACCCCAGTTCACAAAAGTGGTGATAGAACCCAACTTGGGAACTACCAACCTATCTCCATATTATCCCCTCTCTCCAAGGCACTAGAATGCATTGTCATGGACCAGCTGGTTGAGTATCTTGAGAAATATAACATCCAAATGTGCCCAACAACACAGATTCAGGAAAGGGCACAGCACCACTTCCACCCTTTTGGAGTTCACTGGATTTATTCACAGTTCTCTGGACCAAGGTCGACTTGCAGGAGCAGCCTTTATTGATTTGACAAAAGCATTTGATATGGTGCACCACCATCTGCTTCTTCAGCAACTGTCCAATGCAGGAATCTCTCAGGAAGCTACAGCTTGGTTCTCAAGTTATCTGGGGAATCGCACCCAACAAGTTAAAATCTTGGGCTTCCTATCCAGTACTAAGCCAGTTTGCTCTAGGGTCCCACAAGGATCAATACTGGGGCCACTCCTATTTAGCCTATTTTTAAATAATCTCCCAAGCTCCTGCCACAAATCCATTTTACTTTATGCAGACAATGCTGCAATCTTCACAAACAACTCAGATCCCACTCTCCTAGAAAACAATCTGCAACACTGATGTGCTAGTGTGGGGAACTGGTTCTAAGAGCATAAATTAATACTAAATTATAAGAAAACCATGGTGATGCTCTTCAGTAGCACCCACAATAAACACAAACACTGCCCTCTGACCATCAGAAACCATCTAGGAACTACCCTCGAACAGGTACCCCACTTTAAATACCTAGGAGTCACCATTGACAGCACCTTATCCTATGGGGTTTACATTGACAACATTGCTAAAGCTGTGAATATCGACATTGGTCTACTCTAAAGACACAAAAATTGCTTGACCCAGGAAGCTCTGAAATTGGCTGTACAATGCTGAGTAATTACCATCATAGACTATGTGCTGGTCATAAACAGCTCGGACACCAATACAGCCCTCCAGCGCATTTCAACTGCCCTCAATAAGGTGTGTCAACTCATATCCAGGGCACCATGTCTCACACATATGTGTGACCTGTATGCATAAACTGGCTGGCTTCAAATAAAAGGGTGTATAAAATATCAAGCCTGTCTGATGGCCAAGAAAATAACCCTTGGTCTCCTGCCTCCAACAGTGCAAGACCTGCTAAGCCCGTCCCACAATCTTCACCAGACCCATAGGTCAGAACCTCAGCTGCTACAGGTGCCTCATTGCCATACTTCACAGGGGCAAAGAGCATTTGCCTACAGAGCCCCTGTATGAGTTAACACCCTCCCTAACAACATCTCTTCTGAAATCAAGATTGGCACTTTCAAATACAAGCTCCGACAACACTTTATTGCTGACAGCAGCTGTGACTGCTTTCCCTAACCTCTCCATTTCCCACCGATGTTAATCCTCCAGCACTTGAGCACTAGCTGCTCCTTCGGCACTTACTCACCTTCCCCCTGTTACCTTCCCTCCGCCCATTACCCCTCCCTTACCTTCCACCATTTCCGGCTCCATCCCCTCCTTGATCTCCACTTCTACCTCTTCCTCCCCTACATTCCTCCCTTAACTGCCCCCTCCCCCTCATCCTAGTCCTACCCACCCTTCTACCCCTTCCTCATAAAGTTGACAAGGCCTACCTTGGCTCATTCCCCCATGTATTGGATTTTCTTCTTTACTTTCTTGACCAACATGTTGCCTAGTTAAGTGTCATTTCTGATCTGTGTCAAATGCTACATAGTTAAGTTTTATTGCTATCCTGTGTTGAATTGAGCCATATTTAATGCATATTCTAAGTTTCACATTCTTAATCTGTTTTGTACATCTTTTACATGGCCGTATAATCTGTTTTTTATGTTGTCTTCTATCTTGACGTGGAACCTTTGTAAGGAGCTCAGTGTTCAAAGGTATTTGTAATCCAAAATTTTAATAAAATTAAAATTAAATAGAAAAAAAAAAGCAGAAAAGGGGTTGGCTTGAGGTGGATAAAAGCTCAGTGCAGCAAACAGAAAATATGGTGTATCATACCTAGGGCCACTGGTAAGCTTCTACAACCATCGTCGACAGTTAAGAGGGATCCTTTCTTTACACTCGGAGCCCCAATGGTCTGGAATAGACTATCACAAACAGCAGCTGACTGTACAAGCTTAACCACCTTTAAAAATACCCTACATAGACTGTATTACAATAATCAGTTGATGGTATAAGTTGCCCACCTATGTGGGGGACATTCACAATGGGCCTTGAGCTCCCTTATGTCCATAGATTCCTAGTAATCCTAGTAACTCTTTTACACCACACAACCTTACAGAAATAGCACTCAATATATATTAAAGTTTACAGTTATTTGTTGGGCTACTGTTGGCCTTATGTTACCTATTACCTGTCAGCTCCTATATTCTTATACTAAATCAAAGGAAACATGCAAAATGAAGATGATGTTTGTATTAGTGTGAGCTGCATTATATGGAATGCAAACTGTGAAATGACTGGTGTCAAGGGTGGATACTGTTCCCATCCCTCAACAACTATGTGTAATTACTCGGTCTTTTTTTACCGCACAATAAAGCTGAGCACGCTACTGGAAAAGAGTTACACATGGGTTCCCTCATTTCCAGCACTAATACTGAGTAAAGAAAAAAAGACACACTTTAGATGCAAGGAGAGACTGTACAGTGCAGCAAACATGCAGCAGACTTTGGTAGTGGGGGGGTAGTTAACTCAGGGATAAGGCACGGTACTGTGGTAACTGACATGCTCAGAATGGAGATATAAAACATACACAACTGATCAGTGCCTCTAGTGGCAAATCATACTCAAAAAAACACGTATTTGCAACCAGTGGGTGACACACGCACAGTAAGACCTGCACAAAATGCCATCTGGAAGGAAAAAGGAGGACTACAGTATGTGTTAAAAACAACTGAAAATAAACAAAATCAGTCCTGGACACTTGGCGATGACATGGTGGCCCACGCCTGATTCAGACATGGATTGCGCTGTCTGCCTTTTCTGACTATGGCAAAATCCAACATGCTGTTGCTACTGACAATATGTTTTTAATTTGTACTGATGAATAGGGGATACAAAATGACCTGACTCAAAATATGCAATTTATCTCCAAGTATGAAGGGGCAGGATTATAACTTAGGAGTGGCAAAACCACAAGTGAGTTATGAAAGTTTTTTCCTCTCACAAGTGGAGAAAAATATGCATTTTGAGCAAGGCATTGTATAGTTTATTTATTCATCAATGATCAAGGAACATTACTGTGACATATAGATAAATGTTTTTCTGGAGGTAAGCTAGCAAGATAAACTAATTTATGCAATATGCGTGGGCAGATAAACAGTGGAATAAATTCATTTATTCTCCCTGCTGTTGGATAAACGGTGGTTCTAATATTTATCCCACACCCTGCCATCAATCAACCACCATTTATCCCACACTCTGCCGTCAATCATCCCCCCTTCTGCTGGGACTACATCACAGACTCTCCTTTCACTTTTTAAATATTTCACTAGCAGCTCCCACCTTCACCCATCCCACCGTATCATATCCATCACACCCTTACAAAAGAGAAATGTCACATTTCCTGCTCTAATTTTGCAGCACTACTAACAGGTTTATAATTTACTTCCCTCCTCCAGACTATTTTTTCCCCCACACTGTCACCATATTCAATACCCTCTGCAGACATCCCGCTCCCTTTTTCTCATAGTCAACCACCTGCAAATTAGCAAACCAGTGCAAATTTCATAAAAAAAAAAAAAAAAGCACACATTTTTATTCAACAATTTTTCAAAAAAGGCAACCTGATGTCACATTCTGACTGAATCATTTTTCATCCCCCCCCACCACCACCACCGTGGTCTCTCTCATTTCACTACTCCTGCTGTTTATGTTTCAACCCCTTTGCTGTTTCTGTCCACAAACCCGCTCTGCTGGATTTATCCATACCTCCCATACATCCTACTGCTATCCAAACTCTCAAGTGCCGGACTCTCTGGTGATGCCTCCAGTTGGTTTCACTCCTACTTGGTAGGTAGAACTCAATCAGTAAGAATTGGACCTAACTCCTCCTCCTCCTCCCCATCACTACCAGGGTCCCACAAGGCTTGGTCCTCGGCCCATTACTCTTCTCAATTTTCCTAAATGAACTTCCCTCAATCTGCACTCACACATCCATACACCTACAGTATACACTGATGATACCGTACTATATGCTACAGGCCCCTCCACCAATGTTGTGGCCTCTACTCTCCAACAAGATTTCAATGCGGTACAGCATTGGTTTCATTCAAACCAACTTTTTCTAAACCCCAAGAAAACAGTCTCCCTAACTTTTGGGACAAGGCAAAGGCTCTTCTACCCCCACTTTTTTCATCACTGAGAGGATCCCTCTTGAGACCTGCACCTCCTTCAAATACCTCAGGGTCTGGCTTGATCAGCACCTTGACTTTTCCACTCACATCGCTGCGCCCAAAACTAGGAGACTTATATTGGAACAAGGGTAGCTTACCTTTGGCAACCCGTAAGGAAATTGTCCAAAAAATGATCTTCCCAGTTCTGGACTACTGGGACACAGTATACAGCGCTGTTTCTATGTCTGCCCTAACCAGTCTAGACCCTCTTTTCCACTCCTTCTGTCGCTTTGCCCTTGACTGCCCCACTTTGACTCATCACTGCGACCTCCATAGCTCCCTCGATCTAACATCGCTCCACACTTGCAGACACATCCACAGCATCAGGACCACAGCAAAATTCTAGGCACAGTCTCTTCCCCCCTACCTTTCACCTTCTCAGTCCCATCACAGCCCACATACTCCCATAGGAGTGGTAACGGCCAGCTGCTTTATGTTCCATGCATGGCCACATCAAAGGGCCAAGCGGCTTTCAATTACCTCATGCCTAAACTTTGGAATGCACTTCCATTTGTAACTTCGCCAACACGGCTCACCTGAACCACCACCTCAAGGCCCACTACTTATCAACATGCGCCTGCACATAGGGCTACCTAAGGGCTGGTACCTCAAGACCCTTACTCATATTTAAGCCTTCTTGATGGCTGTTAGTACACCATCCCTGCGTAGCTTACACATTTGTTGAGCAAATTGTTAGGGGATACAGAAGCAGTCCTCTCACAGAACCGTGAATCAACTCCTATGTTTTCCTCGTTGCCTGCTTCACAGCTAATTATGCTTATTGTTAATTTGTCACATGCACCATTTCTCCTATTGTTTGTAATATGTACGCTGCTTACATGTGCTTCCACTTCATGGCTATTACTTGTGTAACCCCCCTGCAAATGGGGGTTCCCAGAGGTCTTCCAGGAGCTGGCTAAGTGCTCCAAGTCTGAATGGTGTTCGACGTTTAAGCCGTTTATCTGTGAGTGATTTTAGAGCCTCTGGTACTGTCTCTTTAAGAGCTGCCTGCTTGCAGACACAATTAGTTTATATGGGGGGACTGTGTGTTTCCCTGCTCGAGTCCCGCTCAGGCTGCTGATAAATTGCTCCATTTCTGCCGTCGTTAAGTGGGTAGAGTGAGCACTTTTCAAAGATGTAACTGTTGTCCAGAAATCAGTTCGAGTATTAGTGGAAATGTAGTTTGTCTAACCTGCCTTTCTTGCAGCTGGGTCTCTGTGTGTTTTGCCCCTCCATTTTGTATCTGAACTACTGAATAGATCCAATCAGTGCAAAGGGGAGCCTCTGAAATGGAGTTTTTGTGGACCAACCAGAATCAGGACTCTCTTGGGAGCCGGCTTGCCATAAGACATATAACTAGTAATTCTGGGAAGTGAAGTTCTGGACTTTGACGCCTATTTGCACCAACAGGGGGAGGTTTGAGTGATTGACAACTGAGTCCACCAATGGGACTGGGTGGCACCCGAATGGAATGCCCTGCCTTGTGTCTGGAGAGGCAGATCCGTTGTGACCGTGACAAGAGAAGGAGCTCTGAGTTTCTGTGCTACACAGTTTTCACGCGGGAAGCACGTGAGAGGCCTAAACTCAGGTGGCGCGTTGCTGTTTTGACTCGGACTCAATCCGAGAGGAAGAGAGACTGAATGAGCGGGAACCAGGCTCACCCTGTAGAGGACTGGAGAAACTGCTTAATCGCACTCGGTCTGTCAGGAAAGTGAAGCTGCAATATGAACTCCCGGGTTGGCAGTAAGCGCAATCGGGACCTGAAAGCAGCTGCCTGGTCTAGTAGTTTCCTTTACATATAAATGTGTGGAGTGCTTGTGAAGGACAGCTAAATGGGTCCTCTTGTCCCCATGCAGTGCAGACTGAAAGCCAAATGCATGCATGTGGACTGTATCCATTGCTGATCGAAGCTGTGTGCCTGGCTTGTAGAATTCCACCTCCCTGCTGTGTGAGGGAGTCTGGAATCCAGAACCCCATCTGTGCCAGTTTTTTGGCATTGAGTTTGTAAGTACAAATCAGGGTAGCTCCCTGGCATTGGTTTATCAAATTGCAAGTGTTTCACCTGATTTCTTTTCTTTCCTTTCTTCATGAACTGAGCCATCTGGCTCTGGATTGCAATTGGGTATTGTGCAAGTGTTTTTTCCATCACAGGGCTCCAACCAGCTGCACTGATTCTGGCTAGCCTCCCACCATCCTGGGTACCCAGTAGAGTGACATTTGGGACTCTGAATATGCGTACAGTACTGTGATTATTAAAGTGTCTAAACTAATTAACCTGATTTCCCCTTTCCTTGTTACAGCTCCTTAAATAAATCAGATCTGTTTGTTTCAGCAAAGTTACATCAACTGGGGTTTTTGTTTATGTCGAAGTATTGTACTGTGGCTATTGTATTGCATCATTTTGTTTACAGGGGTTCCCCAGAGTCAAGCTGACCAAACCAGTCCTGGGGGTAAGTGTCAATAGTAAAGATACTCATGGTGTATTGTGTGGGTCACTAGTAGGAATAAAAGGAGGTTGCAGTGTCCCAGAGGGCTGTAACCAAGTTAGTCTAACTACTGCAAACCCTGACCTCTGGGTGGAGGCACCCGCCATAGAATCTAGGCCCCTCAACCTGTTAGCAGTTAAGCATGCAGAGGTAGTAGCCCTTGGGATAGCGCCACCTGGGGGTTACATTTGCATGCACCTGTCCTCCCCTCTGAGTCTCATGACAACTTCCTGTATAGTGTACTGTTAAACATGAACAATCTTCCTCTACTGTATGTAAATATAATTGCATTTCTTGTACACTCTTCTTTGTTCTTATAATTGTATGTTTCCTCTTGTCCCTATCCCCCAGGATGCATTTGGAATCGAGCGGTAACCCGTTTAGTATGTTTTCCTGGTAAAACTCTTAAATAAATAAATAAATCTTGCTTAAGTGAGCCATTTTAGCTTCATGCTCCCAAAATAAAACAGTACCTTTTTCCTTTCCTTTTGTTTAAGAAAATCTCTCCTTCAACACCCATAGATTAGCGCTTGCTCTTAAAATGCAGTCACTCTCTGTGTGCCCATTCTTAATATGCTCGACCTCTCCCTCCTCACGCTGCAGCCTTTTGAACAAATCCACAAAAAGCAGCAGCAACCAAAAGTAAATAAAACATTCTGCAACTCATAGCCGACATGAACCTCCACAAAAAAGAGGAACACTCTCTCTCACCGCTCAGATTTTCTCAGGCTCGCTCCTCTCGTGGTCTCCTCTTACAGCCACACACACACTCCACAGGCAGCAGCTCGCTTCTTCCCTCGTACATCACTGAAGGCAGATCAACCAGATAAGACATGAACAGACTAAATAATATAACTAAAGTAAACCGAAATGATAAATACTTTATTTAAATGAAAAATAGCATCATCATAGCCAGTCCACTTCATGGTAACCAAGCCACCATGTTTTTCAAACTCTCCAGCCCGCCCACAATATCAAACCAACTGATCAATCAATCAATCAATCAATCAAAATCTTTATTTATTCAGGCGAACATCATTGAGCAAAGCTCATTTACAAGATGGACCTGAGTGGTCATACAAATGAGGATACAAGTATTATTACATAGACAAGAATAGAATAAATGGCATGAAATGATTATATACAACAATTTACATATATACAAGTAACAATAGAACCATTTAGCCTGTAGGAAAAAAAGAGGACAAAGGGTATAGCAGTCCTAAAATATAAGTTATATGGTCTAAACTAGTTTTTAAGTGAATATAATAGGTGATTCGGAAGAAAGAAATTGAGTTAATATAATGGATAGAAAAAGGGAGGTTTAGTTGGGTCAGATAGGTGGGGGATTATGCTTTATAAAAGCAATTGCAGAGCTCTGGAAAAGGGAGGAGAACAATCTTTGAAGGATGCCAGAGGTAGTAGGCTATCTAGCTTCATGGATTTTTGGAGAGTTCCATGCAGCTGCTAAGGAATAGCTGAAAGCAGCCCTCCCATACGGGTGCAGGCATTGGGGACCTTTAATGTGATGAGTTTACTGATCCTTAATATGAGTATGGCCTGGTTGTAATTTGGGTAAAGCAATCAGTGATATAGGTTGGTAGTTTGCCTGTTAACGCTTTGAGTATCCAGATAACAGCATTCCTATTTCTTCTGTGTTGCAATGATGTCCAGTTGACTGCCATATAAAGGAGCAATGATGGGTGTTGAGGAAGGTCAGTAATAAATCTTATGGACCTGTGATACAGGGTGTCCAGCTTATGTAAGAGATGACTTGAACAATGGCAGTAGAGAAAATCAGCATAATCAATGAGGGATAGGAATGAGGCCTGAATTAACCTTTTTGGAATCACTGTTTAGGTAATGTTTTATTCTAAAAATAGTCCGAGCCTCTGTCTTAGCTTTTTAGTAACTCTTCAATATGGACAGAATAGTCAAGCCTGTTATCTATCAGACTCCAAGGTATTTGAAGTTATCAACAAATTCAAGTTTCTCTCCAAGTAAGGTGGATATATGTAGGGTGTTGGATGCTGGGGTATGGTAGTACAACTCTTTGTGGTAAAGAACATAGCTTTTGTTTTTTGCATTTAGAAGTAGTTTTTGTCAAGTAGATTGTGCTGCAGAATGGAGAATTCGGATTGTAGAAGTTCACAGGCTTTGGAAGGTGAGGGATTGCTGACATACAATACAGTATCATCAGCAAACAGATGAATGTTAGATTGAGTGAGGTTGGCATCAATATTGTTTATATAAATAGCAAAGAGGATAGGGCCAAGAATAGAGCCTTGTGGTACATCCCTTAGCAGAGGTTTTGAGGTGGATAGGTAATTTCCATTTCTAACCAGTTGCGACCTATCTGAAAGGTAATCCTTAAACCAGTTGAGTGATAGGGAATCCAGGCCTAATGAGTTAAGGGAGGTGAGTAATAAGTCATGATCCACTGTATCAAAGGCTTTACTCAAATCCAGAAACACAGCACAGG
This sequence comes from Neoceratodus forsteri, assembly GCA_016271365.2. Lineage (NCBI taxonomy): Eukaryota > Metazoa > Chordata > Ceratodontiformes > Ceratodontidae > Neoceratodus > Neoceratodus forsteri. Next base: position 1,261,947,533 of record CM057449.1, on the reverse strand, counting down.
TAAAATTTTTTGTCCAAATTAGTCTGCCAATCGTTGGTTACCTTGGCTAAGGCAGTAATGGTGCTATGCTTTGATCTAAATCCAGATTGTGCAGAATTTAGAAGGTTATTGTTATCCAGATAGTCCCTTAACTGAGAGTTTACTAGTTTTTCGAGCATCTTAGATAGTACTGGTAGGATGGAGATAGGTCTGTAATTGTTGAGATCCCTAGTATCACCAGATTTGAGTAATGGAACTACTTGAGCTGTTTTCCAAGTAGATGGAATGGATCCAGTAGTTAGGGAAAGATTGAAGAGATGAGTAAGAAGAGATGCACTGATGGAAATGTTGCTCCTCATATAAGTGTCTCGGCTGTACAGCAATGAACCTAGCAATCATACAAACTACCTCAATATCGCAGATGAATGCAACAAATAATCCCAATACATTTATACAAAAGAAAACGCAAACTTTACTAAAAAAACATAAATAAACACACCAAAAATTCCTTTTTTATTGCATAAATTGGATATGCAATGGACAACTCATGACATACATGATTTATCTGCACTTGAACAGTTTGTCCTCGGACACATCAATCGTGGCTTACGCCACTCGTGAGGTTACCCGAGGTCAAACTGCTCTTGTGCAGATAAATCATGTATGTCACTCATTCCCATTGCATATCCCCTATTTATCAGGAAAAATGTACTACCACTGGTGTTGCATAAACCTAACCTTTTTAGCTAATTTCCAATAAAGTGTGCATTCCTGAAACAGGTAAATTTGCCTATGAGAATTTTAGAGTTCTCTCTTCACACTAGCCAGTCTATCATACCCTCTACTGACATTATAAGAGGCAATTTTGTATCTGAGCCATGAACAATACATTAGAAAATGAGTTGTACTAAACTAGGGATTTGTGAGTTCACAATATTTTTTTCACATGTGAGCACAAACAATTTATTAGGAATAAGTGTCTGACCTCCATTTTAAACAAACTTCACACTGCTGCTGGTTTTAATAATAGTTAGGACAGTGCAGAATCCTGGCATCTGTTTTTCCTCTGTAAAGGACTTTTCAATAAATTGCAAATGCTTTTAACTAACAGATGTGACTATAAAAGAAAGGCTGAGTGTGAGATCTAGGAAACTGAGGTTAGTCAAATGATTACACACACGGCATCCCTAGTTTGAAAACAATCCCCACCACATCAGCAGGGTACATGCACTCATTACCACCATTTAAGCTCGTTATCAGCTTTTAGGATAGTGATCAACTGCTCCTAATAAATATGAATATGTCAGCATTAGTCTGAATTTCGCATGGCACACTATGGGGTATGATCCACAGTAACATTTGTTTCCTACAAGGACTAGCTTCAGGGCTTGAAGAAAGTGTCCTCTATGTCTACTGCCATGATAGTTCAGTCTTGCTGTTAAGCTCATCAGTTTTGCTTTGAGAGTGAAATCATGTTCCTTGAATGATCAAAGGGTTTTGACTAGCATACTCTTTCCCCAATGAAACTGAACTTCTTTTCAGTGGCATGAGCATTACAATCACAAATGAATAGCATAATCCCCTTATTTTGAAAATCAAAAGATAGATCAGTGGTCATGAATGGGATGAGGACATTTAAACAAACAAGCACAACATTAAAAATAAAAAGTTCATATAATCAAATGGGTTCCCACCTATGTACTGTAGATAGATAGACAGGTAGAGAGACAGACAAATAGATAGATAGATTGATAGATAGATAGAGACAGATATACAGTATATTTAAATACTCCTGTAACAAAACCAAGTTGCAGTACAGATGTAAAAATGTAAAACAAATACATTGCCAAACAAAGATAAAACATTTTACGTACAAAAATATAGCAGATATATAATACAAATAGTCCAAAAAAACATAAAACATTATACAAAAACTGGGCTATGCAGCAAAGCAGAAGCTATTACAATCTTCTTGAATGCCTGCCTAAAAAGCATTTGAAAATGGGGAGGTGGCACACGGATTGTGACTTCCCTAAAAGGGACCATGACAGAGCTGAAACAGCCCACCCTGGGCTCCTGCCATCCACAGCTCCAGGGGTTGCTGTCCTCCACCTCGAGCAAAGCCCACCACCTGACCGGAGCACCTTCAGCTTGCAGCGCCAATGGCTGCACTATTCTCCCCAGATCCAGGAGCCGAAATAGCCTATCCTGGGCTCCTGCCATCCATGGCTCCAGGGGCTGCTCTCCTCTATCCCGAGTGAAGCCCACCACCTGACCAGAGTGTCTTCAGCTTGTGGTGCTGATGGCTGCGCTACTGTCCCTGGATCCAGGAGCCAAAACAGCCCACCCTGGGCTCCTGCCATCCATGGTTCCAGAGGCTGTTCTTCTCCTCCCCGAGCTAAGCCCATCACCCAACCAGAGCACCTGCAGTTTGTGGCACCGACAGCTGCACTACTGTCCCCCAGATCCAGGTACTGAACAGATTGGGCTCTTCCCGGCTTGAAACACTGGATCTCCGATTGGCTCCCGGTGACTGCTGCCAGCGTGACATTGGCTATAGCTCCTCGAATATTTTATTTTAAAATAGCCACTTTTGGCACTTTTTCTGCAAGCATTTTAGAACTACAGCATGATTTTAGAATACGTAGCTTCACTATTTTTTTACTTACAGCCTAATTTAAACCAGTATACTGCCTGCCATTAACTTGTTTGTAACAGTCCTGTTTAAACCTGTTGAAAGGAAAATGGGGACAGCCATCCGCACAGGTGTGGTCTATGGACCACCAGCCCAGGAGGAAGAAACAGATAGGGAGCTGATGCTAGCCATCCAAAGGATGGCAGACAAGGGTGAGGTAGTACTGGTTGGAGACTTCAATATTCCAGACGTGGACTGGAGCATCCCAGCAGCAGCATCAACTAGGAGCAGATTTATCCTGGACTTCCTTCAGGGTGCCTTCCTCTGCCAACTGGTCATGGAACCAACTCGGCAGAAGGCAATACTGGACCTTGTGCTCACAAACAGGGAAAGTGTGATGGGGGTAACAGTGGGTGAGCACCTGGGAAACAGTGACCACCAGTCATTGTGGTTTGAAATCACAGAAAGAGCAGAACCAAACCACACAAAAACACGTATCCTGGATTTTAGGGGGGCAGACTTTGGGAAAATGGGGAGATACTTGAAAGAGGCATTAAGGAGAATGGGACAGGAATCAGGGGTTGAGGAACAGTGGGCAGTATTTGAAATGGGGATTACAAGAACAACAGAATTATGCATTAAGCAGGTTAGCAAGAGGATAAGGAAGAGGAGACCATTATGGTTTTCCAAAGAGGTAGCAAAGAAAGTGAAAGCCAAAAAGATTGCATTCAGGCAATACAAAAAGACACAGGCAGAAGGGGATAAAGAGAAGTACCAGGAGAAGCAAAGGGAGGCAGGGAGGTCAGTAAGGGAAGCCAAAGCTCAGACAGAAGAGCACATTGCAAAATCAGTGGGTAGAGGGGACAAAACCTTTTACAGGTACATAAGTGAAAAAGAAAGACAAAGGAGGGATAGTGAGACTGAAGGGGAGGATGAGGGTCTGGAGGATGACAAAGTAAAGCTGACATATTGAACAGGTATTTCTGCTCAGTCTTTACTGAGGAAGAGGAGGGTAATGGGTCTGAAGGAGTACAAGGGAGAATTGTGCAGAAATGGACACAAGTCCCTTTACACGAGAAAGGGTCCTGAAGGAACTGGAAGTAATAAGAGTTGATAAAGCAATGGGGCCAGATGGAGTGCACCCAGGGTCCTTAAAGAACTAAGAGAGGTGGTGGCTGAACCTCTGGCTATCCTGCTTAGCCGATCACTGGAAACAGGAGGTACCCAAAGACTGAGGACAGCAGATGTAGTCCCCTTATACAAAAGTGGGAACAAAGAGGAAGCAGGGAACTACAGACCAGTCAGCCTCACCTCGGTAGTGGGGAAGATCATGGAAGCACTACTGAAAGAGAGATTGGTAGAACATCCAGTTGTCAATGGACTTCAGGACCCAAGGCAGCATGGTTTCACCAGGGGGAGGTCATGTCAGACCAACCTCGTTGAATTTTTGACTGGGTGACTAGGGAGATGGATCAGGGGAGGGCAGTGGACATGGTCTATCTGGACTTCAGCAAGGCCTTTGACACTGTGCCACATAGAAGACTATTACACAAACTGGGGAATATGGGTGTGGGCAGGACAGTAGTGTGGTGGGTAGGTAACTGGCTGGGTGGCAGGACACAGAGGGTGGTGGTAAATGGCTGTCACTCCACAGAGGGAAGAGGACCAGTGAGAGTACCAGGAATCAGTGCTGGACTGGTCCTATTTAACATCTTCATCAGTGACATTGCGCAGGACCTAGAAGGCAGAATTTCACTGTTTGCTGATGACACAAAGCTCTGTAACAGAGTAGACACACCAGAGGGTGTAGACAGAATGAGAAGGATCTGCAGAAACTTGAAGAATGGTCAGGGTTTGGCAGTTGAAATTCAATGCAAAGAAGTGCAAGATAATGCATATGGGGCACAAAACCCTGGCACAATATATCAGTTGGGAGGTGAGGATATAGCATGCACCAAGCAGGAAAGGGATCTTGGGGTTATCATCTCTGATGACCTCAAGGTAGGGAAACAGTGTGACAAGGCAGCAGGTAAAGCAAATAGGATGCTGGGATGTATAGGCAGGGCATCACCAGCAGGAAAAGGGAGGTCATAATTCCACATACAAGACACTAGTGAGGCCCCACCTGGAGTACAGTGTACAGTTCTGGAGACCATACCTACGTAAGGACATAGACAGGGTAGAGAAGGTTCAGAGGAGGGCAACAAAGATGGTGCATGGATTGCATCACAAGTCCTATGAAGACAGGTTGAAAGAACTGAACATGTACTCCCTGGAGGAGAGAAGGGAGAGAGGGGATATGATAGAGACATACAAGTATCTTACAGGGAGGAACAGGGTGCAGGAAAACACTATTTTTAAGTGAAAAAGATGTTCTAGTACTAGAGGGCATGGGATGAAGTTGGAGGGAGGACGATTCAGAGGAAACATGAGAAAAAATTTCTTCACAGAACGGGTGGTGGACAAGTGGAACACCCTGCCAGAGGAAGTGGTGGGGGCTGAAACAATCACGGGATTTAAGAATGCATGGGATAGACATAAAGGAATTCTGGAGGTCAGGGGTAAGGGGCAACAGACTTCTAGGAAAACAAACTGAACTTACAAGCTCAAATGGGCAGACTGCGTGGGCCATAGGCCCTTATCTGCCGACACTGTCTATGTATCCATGTATCTATGTAAACCAGTGTACTGCCTGCTCTAATTGTACTGCTAGCCTACTATTGTAGCCTGTAATCTATGGCTTGTGCACAGTGAGCTGTCTATATTTAATTGTTAGTGCTTCTGTCCAATTACACAAGCTATGGAGGCATTAACACATGACAGGGTATGGGTTTACTGAGCATTAATCCACGCCTGGTGGGGCTGAAATCACGAGGCAAAGCCAAATGATTTCAGCCACCCAAGCATGGATTAATGCTCAGTAAACCCATACCCTGGTGTGGATTAATCCTCTTATAACATGGGCAATGTTTTGTTTGAGTTTTACCTGAAAAAACAGTGAAATAAAACCATGTGGCCATGCAACTGTGGGTATGTCAGACATTAGCCCACGGTCAGATGACCTGTTTGGACCAAACAGAAGACAGTATTTTAGGAACCCATGTTATAAATTATTATACTGCACAGTTTTAACTAGTCTGTGTGCCTGCTGCTAATCTGATACCTCTTACTGAAAACTTTTTCTCCTTACCTACCTACCTTGTCTGTCTAAGCTACCTCTTTTACTTGCTGTGTACCTCCTATTACCATTTTCTTTTCCCCGACCTTCTTTTGCGCCACTGTTTCTATTCTTCTTTTGTGGTGCCACAGAGTACACACACCCTCCTTGGACCTTTCCATAACTACACCCCCCATTTCTCACCTCCTTATCTTCCTCCAATTATTCTAAACTGTGTCCCTCCTGTCACTTAGACAGTCCTTTGTCTAAAACAGTTTTAATCAAACTATCTCTTCATCTCCCCTCTCTTCTAGGGTCGAAACAGCCCACCCTGGGCTCCTACCATCCACTGTTCTAGAGGCTGCTCTCATTCAGCCCAAGTGAAGCCCACCACCTGACCAGAGCGCCTTCAGTTTGTGGCGCCAACAGCCATGCTGTTCTCCCCGGATCCAGGTACTGAACAGACTGGGCTCTTCCTGGCTTGAAACCCAGATCTCCAGTTGGCTCTCTGTGACTGCTGCTGGCCTGCCATTAGCTACAGCTCTTTGAATATTTTATTTTAAAATAGCCACTTTTGGTGCTTTCCCTGCAGGCATTTTAGAGCTACAGCGTGATTTTAGAATAAGTAGCATCACAATTTTTGTCCCACCCATCCTCCCTTACCACCACATCTTAACCCCACCTCCTGAAACTAAGCTTCACCCTTCCTTAACCCTTCTCTCCCTGCTGTCTGCCCCTCCTGTTTCTGTTGCAGGTGCTGGCACTTCTCGCGATTCCTGTGAATCCCTACCTAACTTAACATTAACATGTCCAAACATTTGGGATCTCTGTTGTTCACTGGGCTGACAATTTTCATCCTATAACTGCTCTCTGCCAGATTTTGCCCCATAGCCACATCTAAATCAGCTTGAGTCTTAATAATTTTACCTTTTCCAACATGATTGCTGCCCCTCGCAAGCATATTGCTATTACCCCTATGATCCTCCCGAGGTTGCCACTGTACCGTGCCTTGCTATATACTGCCAAACTAGTAAGGAACCAGTCTCTTCAGACCCAATCGTTTATGCACTGCAAGCTATGGTTCCTGCTGCTCCTTGCCTTATTACTGTCGGGGGACATAGAAATAAATCCAGGCCCTCTGACATTACCTTGAGGTGCAATAGGGGATTGGTTCAATCTAAAGGGGCTACGAATCATCCACCTTAATATCAGAAGCCTTATGAAAAACTTTTCTGAACTGGAGGCCTTCGTGTCTCTATATCATCCTGATGTCCTTTGCCTATCCGAGACCTGGCTCAAGCCCTCCATCACTGATGTTGTGTGCTCACTAACTACAACCTTATTAGGAATGACAGAGTGTCCTGTAAATGGGGCAGGGGAGTGGCAATCTATTTTAGGAACCATCTCAATCTATCCCTAACCCCTGCCCCCTCAGAGCGTTCATGCAAATCTCTCTACACTGTTCCCCTACTTGGCCCAAAAAAGCTGCACATAGTATGTGCCTACAACCCACTCCATAACGGCACCTCAGGTCTCATTGAGCTGCTTGAGCTCTCTGTTGCCACAGCTGACCACAATGAACTGCTCATTCTCGGGGATATGAACCTGATCTGGCTGGGGCATACTCATAACACCCTTCTCTCCTTGGTCTGAGATTTTATCCTACACCAAATCATCTCTGATCCAACTACAGTAGAGTGGCATCCCCCCATGTATCTTAGTGACAGGATACTATCTAATCACATTGACAGCATCGTGGCTGCAGGTTCTCTGCCTGATGCTGTCTCTGAACACTCTCCAATCCTATGCATTTGGAATCCTTCTGCGGCCCCCTCCCATCCACCACAGGTAATTACTTTCCATGACTATGCAAAACTAGACCACACTATCTTCCTTCATGAGCTCTCCTCTATCGACTGGGACTACCTCTGTAAAATTCTTGATGCTGAAGCAGCTCTTAGCTTCTTTATTGAGAAGTTTATGACCCTACAAGACAAACACCATCCCCTCACCTCATGTCGTGTTTTGGCAAAACAAACCAGATGGCTTCACAAAGATCTTCGGGCCTCCCTTTGGGCCAGAGATAAAGCTGGAAGTGCTTTAAAAAATCAGGCCTCATATTGGACTATAATATCTACAGAGCCCTACGAAATGCCCCTACAAGAAGCAAATCAGGCTAGCCAAAAGCTCCTATAGTAAAGGACTCCTATTGAATGCATCCGGAGACTCTAGAAAGTTCTGAACTCACATCAAAACCTTTGTGGGCTCTAAATAACATCACTCAAATAACAACATGGTCCTAAATGGTGCCCACTGTAATAACCCATCTACTATTGCTAATGTTTTAATGCTCATTTCTCTGACTTCTCCAAATACACAGCAGCTTTCCCGTCATCACCCCCCATGACCAGCCCTGCAGCTGAGAACCACTCTCCTAAACACTCCCCCTTTCCACTTTAAAGCCATCTCCAGACTTGATGTCCTCAAGCATTTATGCACCATTTCAAACTACACTGGCAACAAGTCTGATAGCTTAGGGCCCAAACTGCTTAAACTGGCTGCCTTCTTCTTCATCAGAGCTCTGATGATAGGGCAAGTGTGCTCCGAAACATAAGCATGCACAACATGGACACTGGCAGCCTATGTGAATGGAAAAAGCAACTACGCAGCAAGAAACCAAGCTGCATGAAATTAGCCTATGGCTACCAGCTTTTTGTTTAAGTTCAAAAGCACCAGGAATGCTTATAGCTTGTGTACAGGTAAAACATTGCAGAAATAATTAAAAATCAAGCCGAAGTCCACAGAAGACACATATGGAGAGGAGGTGTTCTTTTCCTGAAGAGTCGTGGCTTCCTATTGAAAAAATAGATTAATCAATTGAGCCGTGAAGCAACACAGGATAAAGGACACATTAATATTGGCCGAACTGGTATAGTTGTACCGTTTTTCTGTTTTTTGCCAAAAGCATTATTGCACCATGGAATAGGACACAAGTTTTAAGGTTGTCCAGGACAAATGGTGTTTACTAACAGAACTGCTAAAAAGAAGTAAAAATAAAAAAGGTTGAATATATGGATCTTGTGGTGTTTTACCTTCCTTTTAAGGTGTGCAGATAGACTGATTCTAATGGAATTAATTGTTTGAAAAATAAAAGAGTATTTTTTGGGAGGAGTGGAGGAGCAGCAAATGAAATATTGACTAAATCATTTAGTGTCCATGGATGAACAGCTGAGTGTCAGGAGTTAATTCAGACTGCATTGCCAACATCAGTCATTGCAGCAAGCTGATCCAAAATCATATGGCACCCAGCATTCCTAAAAAGGAAAGAGTGTTTTTTTTTTTTTGTGGGGTGGGGGAGTGGGTGCATAGCAAAGGCACTAGTGGCTAAATCATTCAGTGTCTGTGAATTAACAGCTCAGTTTCAGGAGTTAGTTCATTAGCATTACCCTAGTCTCAGAGAGCGAGAGAGAGATGGAAGGGGGAGGGAGCTTGGAGCTGAGCCAAAATCATATTGTGCCCACCAAACCTAAAAATGAAAGTGTTTTTTGGAGGGAGTGGAGGAGTAGGGAATGCAGTATTGGCTAAACCATTCAGCGTCCGCAAATGAATAGCTGAGTGTCAGCAGGGCTGGATCTACATTAGCATGGGTTCTATGCACAGTAGTAACCATGGACCCCCTTTCCCCCACCTCACTGGCATAGGTAGCTCAGCTGAACATTATCACACAAACATTCAACACTTCAAACATTTTACTGTACTGCAGTTGAGTCATTAATTACAAAATTAGTTATACTTATATAAAAGCTTTTTAAAAGATATCTGATGGAATTAAAATAATTAAAAATGATGATGAATCTAAGGCTATCATGTCTGCCATACTACCACATGACATTTGTCACCAGCTAACAAATATGCTGCTTTAATCTTTACTTTCAGAGGGAACATTTTACATTTTTCAAGGAAAGTTATGTGCACCCTTTATACAACTGGTAATGTCTTCTTGAAACAATTGTACATCCAAGGACAGGGTAACAGTCTGCTGCCTTATGCACTGACCCAGATGTTGTATTTTAAAATCAACATTTTTTTTGAAGAAATGCATACAACAAAAATCACTAACAAATTACACTACCCTCCATTGTAAATACAAATGAAAAGCATACTTCTACATCCCTTGCAGCACGTGTGACTTGGGACTGGGCTTCCCTATACATTTACCAACACAGCAACACTTTTGTGCAAGCAGGACCTTTCACCTTGAACAGTAACAGTCATGATTCTTTTATAAAGCTTGTACCAAAAATGAAAAGCATTCATGCCTTCTTTAAATTCCATTTCTCTTTGGAACTCAGCTATCAAATCATTCAGTATATTTTTTATCAGTGGGCTGTGGCACTAGGCACCACAAAATGCAGTCAGATCAAACACCCATATGAAGAAGCCATATTTTGTTTCATTCTGAATGGGCAGAATGGACTGTTATGAATTCAGATTCCTAGGCTTTAAAGTCTTTCTAATTAGTTTATGGCTGCCGCAATGTAATATTTGTAATTGTAATACAATAATCACATCATCAAAATAGAGCATTACTAACAAAAGTCAAATACCTTTTTTATCAGGTTAGGTCCTCCCTCCAAATTCCTCTGGCTTCTGCTGGTGAAGATGATGAATCTTAGGCAGTGACTCCAACTGCAGTGTCCATTAAGTGTGCTCACTCCCCAGCAGACACTCCCGACTCTGCCACCTGCTTCAAATTATCGTCAGTCGTCCTAACAGCAGATTATCAGGCTACTGCTGGGCAGCTGCTGCCCTCAAGCTGAGAGTGTCTGCTGCTGGCCTGCCAGTCCTCCTGCTGGTTTGGAAGTACTGTAAGATAGACAGTAGCTACTGGCCAGTGGCCTGGCAACTAGCAAACTGTGCAGCACTGCAATGTACCATTGCGGTGTGCACTCCCTGCTTCTCCAGCTTCCTCCCTATCTGACTAGCTTGCTACTGCTCAGGGTGGCCTGGCTCAGCCCAGTCCTCTGCTGCTGTTGTGCTGGGCCTGGCTTGGCTTTTAACAATTACCATAGAAGAATTTTTTTATCTTCGTTTTTAATTCATTCTCCTTAGTAGGAGGGATCCCCCTCCTGGCTCAGACAGAGAGATCATCTCAGGCCACACTTTGTCTCTGTTCCATTCCAGCAGTCTGTGACAACATGAGGCTAGGCAAACTACCTTTAAGTCCTGCCACTGACCAGTCCCCTCCTCAGAATTGAGAGCATTCAGACAGACTCAGGCTCCCTCCCAACCCAAACCCACAAACTGCTCAGCCAGACAGCCAGCCGACTGTTAACTCCTCCTGGCTTCCTTCTGGCATGCCGCACCTGCTGTGCACCTTGTCTGCTCAGAGTCACAGCTTCCTCAGATTTAGACAACAGTAGAAATATTATCTGTCAATGCAGCCAGTGCACCCTGTCGTCATGGATGGTGAGGATGCATGTTCCGCAGCTGCCCTTCTTAGTCAGTCCTCCTCACTGTCCCACTGCTGTCCTCTGCTACTGACCTGAGCTGCTTTATCACCACTGGCAGCACCAGTCCACAGCTCCACACACTGGTCAACAAGCAGTCTACTGCATGCAGTAGCATGCCACCAGGCAGACTAACTCCTCTGATCCTCTGATACAAAATTACACACCCAACCTGGCAGCTGCTTGACTCACTCAATTGTAGGCAGTCCATCCACTCCTCCTCCTTTGTGTGAGTCAATGGCCTCACCATCATGACAAGAAAGGCACCAAAACCTGAGGTGCTGCCACCTACACACTGAGCAGGTGATGTCAGTGTGGTCCATCCAGTCTATCACATGCACACAAGAAAGACTCAGTATGAAAGTGGCAGGAAGAGGGGTTAACAGTCTTACTGTGTAGGCAGGGACTGCATGGCCAGTAACTAGATAAAACCACAGGACCAAGCCCCTAGCCCAGATTCAGTTTTGTCTGTCAACCCCCCCCCCCCACCACCACCACCACAGTGACCTCACCGATCTTGGCCTGGTTCCCTCTCTGCTATACCTTTTCAAAAAATCATGCTGTTTTCATGCACACTAAAACAGATTGGGGTTGGTGGCAGAAATGGGAATGGGGGATACTCAATGTCTGAGGAAAGGGATGGTGGAGAAAGCTGTGTGGCAAGAAGAGATTAAGTGTGCACTGGGAAGGTCAGGGAATAGGATCACAGACTTGTACTTCTTCTCTGCTGCACTAACTTTGTAAATTACATGGATTGTCCTACACATCGTTTGCTTTCTTACTCTATGGCTTGCTGGTATACACATGTATTTTCCAGAGGGGCAAGTATGTCTCATTTGTGGCTGGAGAAGATCACAGAACAGCTCACTGTCCAAGTGAAGTTGCCAGCTGATTGGCATACCATTTTCCTAATGTATATTTCAAAAGTTTGGTGTGTAGTGTCATGTAAATGAAGGAAGGCAGTCACTGGCTGGTAGATGCGGAAACCTCTTTTCAACTATATCAAGTTTCTGCCTATCAACTGGCAGAGCAGCCTGATGATCAGCCTCATTGATCATTGGACTGTCATGATCAAGCCCATTGCAGCTTGAGCTACATTGGACCCGATAGTGACAGACCACTGAAATCCAGTGGTAATTGTGCAAATGTTCATGGGTAGCAAGGTATAGCATGGTATTTACGGTAGCATACAACATGTAATTTCACTGCTAACACTGCACTGCAGTACGCATCATGCGGTGCTATTGGTTAACTTTTATACAGTTACTACTGTGCAACAAGTAGACAGATAGGACAAAAACAAATGTGGGGAAAAGGGTAGCAAGCAAAGAGGAAATTAATTTTTATCCCTTCTTGTCAGTGCCCTTTCGCCCATTCTCTCTCAGTTAACAATAGCACCAGTGAAGTCACTGGGAGCCAAATGGTGGGATGTACTAATTTAGTGTATATCAGATAGGTTGCTTTAAGAATTCACATACTGTAAGACTGTTCAAAGATGGAAATATGCAGTAGTCACACTAGGACCAGATGTGGTGCAGAAGGGAGAATGGGTCAGCTGTTCCTGTCACTGTGCCCATTTAGTGGTTTGTACTGTACTTTGTACATTCTGTAAACAGGGACCTTGCCATAATGAAGGATAACATCATGCATGATCAAACCCTTAATTTATGCTTGATATAAAATGCAGTATGCTAGCATGGAAACCTTGACTGGCTGTAGTATGGTTGGTGCTTTGTGACTCAGAATTAGCCCAAAGTCACAGAAACCCCCTTTGCTAAAACAAAAAAGTTATAATAAACTGTTGTTCCATCTTGGCCCCACTATTAATGGGATAGAATGAAGCTTTTTAATGCTGGAATGCTAAATATTTATGTTAGTAGGACAGGTCCAACCACAACTTATAATATGTCCTTCCTCCTGAAAGCAAAGAAGAGCTTGTGCATGGAGTACCCATAATGACCTGTTAGTATGTTAAACAATTTTAAAGAGCAGTGCATATTAGTGGTGTACATTTTGACCTATACAGTACTTCTAGATTCTATTTTAGATTACCCCAAATCTCCTCTTATTTGATGCCCCTTTTCCCATTTTGTGTTAGCTTTAGTCCTTTTGTTTTACATTTGAAATAATAAAAGGAGCGCTCATTTTAATATGGCTTGGTCCATGTTTTTTTATCAGTACCCTCTGTTGCCTTTGAACACCCCTACTTAGGCATCACTTTCCTTGGGTCTAAAACTAACATGCCTGCTGCAGGCACTGCTTCCTGGGAAGCAAAAACAGCCAAGAATAATGATGAAAACCTGGTCCAAGCCATATTACAGTGAGTCTTCCTTTTAATATTTCAGAAGCAAAAAAGGGTAAAGCAGACTGAAAATCTGAAAAGGATATCATACAGTACAAGACAGAAGATAAGTGGCAATTCAAAATGGAATAAAATGTACAGGTCAAAACATCCACCATAGCATGCACTGCTGCTATAAATTAATGCTATAATTGTTATTGTTTAGATTTGTGTATGCTTTATTATGAAAGATTATTGCTTTTAGAGTATATGAGTTACAGCTATGGTGGAGAGAGACGTACATGATAAACATAAGATTTAAGGTGATGGTTTATGAGAATAAATTTAGTAGAAGGCAAAATGGTGCTCCTGTGAGGCTTTTCTCCGATAGTTACATAAGAAAAAGAAACGGTCCAGGTCTGGGACATTGATCAGCTTGCTGACCACTCATTCATTCATTAGTTAGTTAGTTAGTTAGTTAGTTAGTTAGTATATCCCAAAACACTGCATTGTATCACTCAACATTACAAAATTAAGCACATAAAAATGAAACTAACTCATACAGACAAAACACAAAACTAACACTAAAGAAACATACTTCACATGACCCATGAATACATGAAAAAGTTTGCAAATGGCACTGATTGATTGATTGATTGATTGATCGATTTGTTTGATTGATTGACCGACTGATTGATTTATGTTTTTTATTGCCAGGTAAGTGCACTAAGCTGACTAGCTTACTTTATTTCTAGGCATGACTCAGACAAATAGAAAAGCACATTCGGACAATTAACAACTGATACTGAGCAAATGTGATGAAGTTCACATGTAACAACTTCATGCATACATATTTAACAGATGTAACTTTAACACGGTGCAACATTTTTTATATTTTTCAGTGTTTCTTAGAAGTGTGGGTAATGAATTCCAGAATTTGGATGAATAGAAGGAAACAGATTTCTTTCCTACGTTGATAAATATCCTTTGCACTTTAAGCAGGAATTTGCCATTGGACTTTAAGAAATGGATGCAATGTTTAGGTTGAAGAGGCTCAAATAATGTTTGAGGTTTGGTTCTTAGTAGCTTTTCAGTCAAGTAACCCATTGTGAAAAGTCTTGTGGCAACAGGGGGCAACCATCCAGTCAATCACTTTTGTTTTTGTACAGCAAAAATACATAAAGACTATCTCTAAGCACTTCACACTCTGTAAAAACCTACAAACAATGCAGCACACATTTATATTCAAGATAGCAAGGTGTACAACAGTCAATTTCACACTAATGTAAATAAATACAAACATGTCGATAAAGTAAGCAAAAACAGTACACGTTGGCAATTAAAGGGAAAGTCCCCTCAACCTATCTTCTGTATACCTGTGTAGTTTGTAGGCATGACAATTTTTCCCTCTCTTGCATCCACCTAATTTCTTCCAAATTTAAATATAAATGAGGTTGCTTCACTCTGGTCTACCCTGGTGTGAAAACCTGCTTGACTCTATTGCAGTGGTCATGACCCGACTCATGTAAAGCATCCTGAAATTTTATGATATTTTAGTGCTACAGTCTACTGTAGTTATGCTGTATTAATCAGTGCTGTTGCTGTCCTCTGCAGTCCCTGTGTTCTTAACTTATGCCAACCATGAAACTTTTCAAGGCATAGTAAGAGCCCTGCTGATTTCTGTAGTTTAAAGTGTATCAGAGTTAGGAAAAAAAATGCTTTTTGAAAATACAGGGACTTCAAAAGACATGTAACAGAACTGAATGAGTGTATAATTTATGCAGGCTTGTGAAGGTACGCATCAAATCCCATGATGCGTTGCATGAGTGAGGTCATACCCTTTGCAGTGGAGAAAAACAGGTTTTTAAACCAGGGCAAAACAGAGAGAAGCAACTTCATTTATATTTGAATTATGAAGAAATTATGGGATGCAAGAGAGGGAATCATTTTTCATGCCTACAAACTACACAGGTACACAGAAAAACAGGTTGACGGAAATTTCCCTATAAGTGCATATCAAGTGCAAACAATCATTCCAGGCCTGTTCAAACTGATGAGTCTTAAACCTTGTCTTATAAGAATTCAAATTAAATGTAACTCAAACAAGAGGTGCCTGAGAGTTCAAGAGTTTGGGGCTATAAATACAAAAAGCTTTGTCTTCCTGAGTCCTTAGACTAGCTCTAGGAACCCAAATAATAAATTCAGATATCTAGGCCAAGTAAAGCTAATTAAAGGGGCACTGTCAGCTTTGCCCCTCCATTTTGGATAAAATGTTTGCTTTATGCACATACATATGTGAAGTTACAGTAGAATGCCCCTGTATATTTGAAAATTCTCCAGTTTACGTCATTTTAGCAATATTTTCATAATTTTCTTTAGTAGCATTCTGACTGAAATGAGCCACCCACTGGAAGCATCTGTGCACTAAGAACATGCATCTGCCAGCAAGCACTCTTCCACTGTTGAATATTTTTACAAACATGGTCTAAAAACAAGTTAAACAATCAGATATCCTCACAAGGAACTAGTCCTGGCTTCTGAAGAAAAACCGAGCACTGCCACAAAAAACATTTGAAAAGCACTGCCGACATTGCGCACATGCACAAGAATGACTGGAGCCAAGACCTCAAGTATTTGCAGGACTGTGTCACTGTTGCGCATGCGTGCAGTTTCAGCAGCACTTTTCGAATGTTTTTTGTGGCATTACCAGTGCTTAGTTTTTCTTCAGATGCCTGGACCAATTTCTTGCGAGGATATCTGCCGAATTAACTTGTTTTTAGACCATGTTTGTTAAAATATTCAACATCGGGAGAACTCTTGCTGGCAGATGTGCATTCTTGTTGCACAGATGCTTCCAGTGGGCGGCTCATTTCAGTCAGACCACTACTAGAGAAAATTATGAAAATATTGCTACAATGAGGTAAACCAGTGAATTTTTGAATATACAGGGGCATTCTACTGTAACTCTTACACATGTATGTACATAGAGGCACAAGGCTAACATTTTATCCAAAATGGAGGGGCAAAGTTGACAGTGCCCCCTTTAAAATAGCTGGGACCAAAAGTATGCAGTGTGTAGTAAGACATGAAATGGAAGGAACTCAGACTTAACAACTCACACTTAATACCAAACAAATGCAAACATGCCAATGCTTATTAGCAAAAGCACAAATGTTTTGTTTATTTAGTTATTTATTTCAATGGTTTTATCAGGAAAGACGTACAGTACTAAGCTGGTGTCAGTTTGTTTCCAGATGCATCCTGGGGAAGGGGAAGAGTGGAGAAGATAACAGATACAAAATACAGAGTATAAAATAAATCAAATGGAAAAAAGTATGTCAAAATAAACATGACAATAATGTTTAAGAAAAAATTGTCAGTCAGTAAGTTACCATACAGTAAATTGTGAAACTGACAAAAGAACAATTAAATAGTAATCTACTTATCAACAGCATGGATTCAGGAAGGGGCACAGCACCTCAACTGCACTGCTGGAATACATCACCTTCCTACCCAAAGCCCTAGATAGTGGACACCAAGTCGGGTCTGTGTACATAGATCTAATTAAGGCATTCAACATGGTCAAGTCATCCTCTCCTACTAAAGTCTCTCCTCACTCTGGGTCTTGCTTCTGAACCCATCTCCTGGTTAAAAAGCTACCTAAATGGTACATCACAGCACGTTAAAATAAACTCCACTCTATCTGACAGTCTGATGGTTTGCTCTGGCATCCCCCAGGGATCCATACTAGGGCCACTTCTCTTTGGCCTCTTTCTAAATTCTCTCCCAAAAGCATGCTCTGTCCAAGTGCTTCTATGTGCGGACAAATGCAGTTATCTTCTGTAGTCACAGTGACCCCCCCTTCAGCTTGCCCTCCAGAGTCTTTTCTCTGAAACTGAAACATGATTCTCTGCCAATAAACATGTGTTAAATTACAAAGAAATAGAGTCTATGGTCTTCACTCATAGTCAAAACAAATACAGGGTCACCCCAACGTGCATACTTAACTGTCAAAACTCACAGCTAGAACAAGTGACTTCCTTTAAATACCAGGGTATTACCCTTGACTCCTCACTAAACTATCATGAACATATCCATTGTCTTAGCTCTGCTGCAAATGCCAGAATTGGTCTCCTTTACAGAGACAAATGGTGTATGCCTTCTGCAGCCCTATGCCTAGTGGTTACCTCATCTGTCCTTTCCTTATTGGATTACAGGATTATCTTCTATGGTGCAGCTGACAATACCACACTTCACAGAATTAAGATCACCCTGAATAGGGCCTTGTTGTCTTGTCATAGGGTGTGATAGGATGAATCACACCTGTAACCTTTATTGGCTGTCCAACTGGCTCAACTTGAGGGCCAGCTGAAATACCACACCTGTCTCCTTGCCAGGAAGATTGTCAATGGTCAGTCCCCCACTGGGCTCCTTAACCTCATTCAACATGCACCATCCACAAGGAATACTAGAGGCTCAGCCAAAGCCACATTGCTTGTGTCATTCTGCAGAACATCCCTGGGGCAACGTGTACTCCACTATAGAGCTCCACTCTGGCTAAATGATCTGCCCCCCGATACCTCATCTGTCCAGAACCTTGGTCATTTTAAACTCAAACTCAGAGAGCAACTAATCACCACCAGTACCTGTGACCAGCCCTGAGCTGTCCACTCGCACGGTCGCCCCTCTTTTACTGGTGTACCAAGCCAAATCTCTGTGCCTTGATGCTCCCCTCTCTCCTCTCTCCTTTCCCTCTACTCTGATTGATTCTTCTTTTTTTAACTTTTTGTTTATTAAGTTTTATGATCTTACAGCAGAACTGTAATATACATAAGGCAAGGGAATGAGGTGCACAGACCTCTACAGAAAGTGTACAGGAGTCATTCATAAGATCACTATCTTCAAAAAAGGGACAGGAGTAAAATTCCAATCTCTGTAAAGGACTAACAGAAGATTTTATAAAGGAGTTCTGAGCTAGTTAACCTGTAGAACATTAACACTCTCACCTCAAACTATTACAGACAATTTTATAGAAAAACAGGTTAGAAGCTCACTCACAGAATTTATCTGATGTAGTGGGCTGACTGACAAATCACAAGTAGACAAAATATCTAATGAATGCCTGGTCCCAGCCAAATTGCTTCAAAAGCCCACAGTCTAAGGCAGAAAACAATCTGCCCTGCGGGTGCAGAAAGAAACAAATTCAGGTAATTTTTAATGTTTACACAATGAGTGGTGGTCTTTGCCCACCAAAATTGACAACTACTGTGTTAGTCATATAGAAACTAGAATGCATACATCTAACTAGTGGAACAGCAAGAGGTACAGCTTTAAAATTAAAAAGATAAAGTCCAGTGAGATTGAACTATAGTGCAAAGCATCTGAATGACTTATATTTATAACAAGCATAAACTGTAAGGGCTGTGTGGAAAAGTCCCTTAATTAAGCAAAACAGAGTCTCAGACCCATATCGGTTTAGATTAAACACCCAAGTAAGAGTTCAAAACACATCACCTGTCTTCATCCGATGAGGGCTCTGGAGGGTTTAACTGTCCCAAAAGTTTCTCAGTGAATTGGGCTGCAATTACCGAATCCATGAAGACATGCGTCTTTGCATTATGTTTAATCTGGAGATGCGCTAGATAGTTCAATCGAGCCTCAACTCCATGACGCAGTAAGTCTTTTTTTATCACTTGAAGGTTTTTTTCCTCATTTGAGTCTGCACGGAGAGGTCAGGAAAAATTCCCAACCGGCTACTTTCCCAGATTAATTCTCTTCTCACTCTGGCTGCTTGCAGGAGTGAAATTCGGGCTTCTGGGGTCAATAAGGTAACAATGGCAGTTAGTGGTTTCTGATTCATGTCACCACATGGTCTAATTCACTGAGGAATGGCAAACGCTTTTAAAATGGTGATTCCAGCTTCTCAGGGCAATAGTTGTAATCATCAAATACAAGCTGGGTAACCGCTGGTAGCAGCTTTGAAACTCCAGAAAATTTAGGGAGAAACCCCACTATACGAATGTTCAACTGAAGTTGAGCATTTTCTAAAGTTTTCACCGTGGCTTTTAGGAAGGAGAAATCTCAGGCATAGGCTGCGTTGCATTCTACCTGTCTTCCCTGAGCTTCTTGCAGGTTTTTATAGCGGTAACATTGTCCTGTATAGAATGATCAGTTTCCAACAGTTTCACTTCTACTGCTGCTAATCTCTCATTCGTGTCTTCACCAGTCGCCTGAATCTTTGTGAGCATCACCAGGATTTGTGGGGTAGGTAGCTCTGATGTGGTCATCTCAATCAATACTGTAGGCCCCTTGCTAATGCTGGAGCTCATTGGGGATAGAAAAACACCTAGGCTTGAACCGGTCCATTTAGCATCTCTTTTTGGACCCACTTTAAGCCACACAGCTTACTGCAGGTCTTCAGCTGTATTTGTAGGTGTTTTTCCAGGTAAATAATGCAGCAAATAATACTTTTTAAATACACGATGGAAGAGCTGTTTTAAGATGCTGCCACCATCTCGACGATCCACAGCCCCCCCCCCCCCATTGATTCTTCTGATGAATTGTGCCTTTATCTTAAGTATATGTTTTATTGGCTTAGGAAACCTTGTATCATCCTTGAAATCTGAATGTAAGCAATAGCTTAATTTGCTTGAAACCTTTGTACCATGCTTGACTCTGGCTATTTTAATTCTCCCAAGATTCAGAAGCTACTTCAATGTATTGCTCGAAAACCTTTGTACCATACTTGATTCTGGATTGTTTCACACTCTGCATTCATTTGTAATACCTTTCATTGTATTGTCCAATTCCTTTTATTTTGTACTTCCATGATGTGGAGCCTTTGCAAAGGAGTCTCTGACTGAAAGGTTTGCAATTCCATTCTCTCAATAAATAAATAAACAAGGAACAGGGGGACTGACTGATGCTAAGGAAGTGGGGAAGTGCAAAAATCAGTGAATTAGGTGAGTTACAGGTGAAATGAGTCAACCTAATTTATTGATAATTTTATAAATAAAAATTGTGTTGATCAATTTTATTGATCAGAAAGAGCACCAGACTACAGCTTTCACATACCACCCAGCAGCTAGTTAAAGTCACTCCCAAAGTACCCCAATATTTTATGTATTCCATGGCTCTGTTCTGTCAGTAGCACTAGCAGTGACCTACTAACATCATTTAGAGGTTGAGTGTGTGTTTCCTGCCTTTCTTGTTTTGCTTGTGTATTACTACTACTAGGGGACAGCACCTGAAGAGCAGACCACTGTGTTGGGTGTTTTTGTTTATTTTTGAAGTCTACAATGTAACTTGGGGCCAGGTCATGAAGAGCCTTATAAACAATTATAAGTATCCTGAAGTCAATTGTGCTGGAGTGGGAGCCACTGTAGAGACATGAGAATTAGAGGAATACGATCATGTGCTTAGTTCTAGTTAGGACACAAGCAGTGATATTTTGTAGTCATTGTAATCTGTCTAGTGTTACCTTTCACACCTTAGCCAGCAAGGAGTTTCAGTAATCAAGGTGACTCGTAATAAATGCATGAAAGTAACAAGTTGTGAATAAGGCAGAATGGTATGTAGCTTAACAATGGTATAACCAAACTCAGTGTACAATGTAAAGTGGTGTTTTTTATGGATTCCTAGCAGTACAAAACAGCAAATATTGTTATATAGGATGTTATAAAATGGCAAGAACAAAACAGTAACCTTATTTGTCAAGATACAGTATGTCACCTCCATTAAAATACTCCAGTATGTATTTTTTTAGTACTTGTGATGTACAGTACTTCCTACAGGTGTAATGAAACAGCATTTGGCCTCTTGCCTCATCAGTCACCTAGGGTGTCTACCACAAATGTATTAACCCACACCCTGTCATATAATATTGCTTACTTAATCCTAGCAATGGAATTGAGCCAGCAGTACACATCTAGCTGTGGGCACATAACTTCATAAAGCAGTACCAGTCTGCTTGTCAAGCATGGGAGTTACTGAGTGATTCAGGAAAACAAGTGAAGGACCTGAGGTTTTATTGAGTGGGCTGGTGGGTGGTCTGATTGGACAGCTAAAAGACATCTATAAAAAGTCTACAAAAAGACTTGCAATGCTGTCACCACTGATGCAATAGCCTGCAGCTTGAGCTCCACTCACGGCCCTCTGTAAATCCATAGTAATCCCACATTTGAATTAAAAAAACTGCGGAAAATGGCAAGACTAAAGCAAATCAGGATGTCAGCTTGCAATAGGTTGAAAGAATTTATGGTGGAAAGTCCAAATGTAAAGAGACCCCTCTGATCACAGAGTGACATCCTCTACTTTTCACAAGTAGGTGACTTGCCTGAACAAGCTGTAGAGATGGAAGAAGAGGAAGAAAGTTTTATTACAGTGCAGCCCACTTATAAAAGACACATCCTTGTAACCAGTTTTGTCTGTTATAAGAGTTGTCTGGTATATCTTAAAGACGTAAAATGCAGGTGAGGAAGCACAATCTTGCAAGCTCCAGTCAGGAAATTTCAACTCAGCCCCAAATCAGTAAATACTGTGGTAAACAGTCCCAAAAGCAGCCAGTATAAATAGAGTACAATAGTAACAATCAGAATACAGTGCCCCCACAGCTTTGTTTCCTCTGCTTTTAGCAGTATTCTGCAAACTGATCATAGACTGAGGTGGGAAGTGAATCAGAGTAGGTCAGAGTCAGGGGTCATAAAGTTTTATCAGCACTGTAAGCAAAAACTATTTGAAACATGAGCGCTGACCATAGGCTGTGAAGGGGAGTGTGGTCAGAGTCAATCAGTTTCAGTGACACAAGAATCATAGATGACCTCCGAAAACAGCCCAGCTGCCAAAATCTTCAAATCTTCAACTTACTTCCTCAGTGCTGTTAAGCTCCATGGGCTAGCTCCTTGATCCTCCAAACACACAATGGCACAAGATGGCATCATCTCACTATGGAAAAGACTCATGGTAAGGCAGAGGTTAGTTAGAGAGTAGTTATCACCTAATCAGTAGGTCAGTCAGGAGGCAAATCAGCTAACTGGAACATAGATTAACATCCACAGTGTCCGCTACAGATGGATGGCCTAATTCATTATATACAGCATAACACTGATTACAATTACTTTGGCTTTTGGGAGACTCGAGATGTCTTGTAAAACTGGGTATCTGCTATAAATGTGTCCATACTATGTGGGTTGCACTGTATTACCTCTTGGTCTCTGCCTGCATAATATCAGCACAACTCTCTCCAAGCTCAATGAGGCCTTGACAGTGATGCAGAGGTAAAAGAAACCCAGGCCTTCATAACAAATCTGGAGCAGGTCCACATGGAAATGACTGTGCAGGGAGACAGCCACAATGCTGTTCTGCTATACTTTTACCGAATGGAGCACAAGATGTTTGGAAAGCTATAGGCTCTCGAATCTCTGTCCCAGTACAACAATGTGAGAGTCTATGGGCTACTGGAAGATACCAGAATAACGGATGTGATGGATTTTATGGACTCCTTAATCAGGGAGTTGATGGACATCCTACAGGACACCCCCATTGTCACTGAGAAGGCACAGGCACCTTGGCACCAAAACAAAGGGTATGAATATACAGTAAAGGCCAGGTCAGTGGCCATGAAACTGTTGGATTACAAAGTTAAAATGTTGATCTTGATGAAGACCTTGGTTAAAAAGGAGGTAGTGTTTGGGAACATGAGGCTTTACTTTACTCCAGCTGTTATGGACAAGCACCAGAAAGTTTTGTAAACTATTAAGTACTTTAAAGATTAAAAAATCACGGCACACTTTATTGCTGCTACCCAGTTTAAAATCTTCACAAATGCTGGGCAAACATTTTTCTGCCAGGAGGTTGCCAAACCATTATGTGTAGAGCTGAGGATCAAGACTGTACAACCAGTGATTGAACTTGAGTTACAGCAAAATTCTTGACAGATATACGGTGCATTACCAAAGGGCAAGAAGAGGCAGATGGGTCAGGCTGGAGCCATGTGGAAAAGCATTTGGCAGCACTACAGTTGTGAGGAAGCTGGATTGCAGGGGAAGAGCACTTCATCGAGCTGATGAGACTCACAATATTCAGGTATTCTACTACGGTTTCTCTTGCAGGTACACTGGTCTGATGGTGTCTCTACTAGTTTGGAATTCTGGCAGTCAGAAAACTGTCACATGGACTGAGGTGGCCGCTTTCCACCATTTATGACTTCTTCATTATGATCAAACTTTCATTGGTTATTGTTCCTATGTTAACAATGTTCTTAAGCTGGGGAGAACTGAAATTGAATTTGGGCCGGGGATGTATAGGAAGTGATACATGACTGGAAACTAACTGAGTTTATGCAGACCCTGGAAACCTGCCTCTTCACCCCACCATTCTATTTTCTGAAGAGTTCAATGTTGCTTGGGCTACCGCCTGGTGGGTTTGGGCCACTAAAAGAGCCAAGTGGGGAGTATGGACCATTGTAGATGTGGGACATAACCCAGATGCACTTGAGTGATGCAGGTAGGGGGAGAGGTAACTGGGTATACTGTATGCCCAATCAACAAACTGTAAGACACTCAGCTTTTTGGGCCTGGCAGGAAGCCACAGGTCACATGATGGTCACCAGTCTCAAACTACAGTATGGTGTGTAGTATACTCATGTTCCATCCTCACTACTGCACATAGCCACCTCATGGTCTGCCCCACAAGCCACACTCTTAATATTTATTTCAGAACAGGTGGGAATACTGCCCCACATATGCCTTGCTCACTGGGCCATTGGTCACCAACCTGCATATCAGTGGATATGGAGAGGGTGAGGTTCACTGCCAGGTCTTCTGCTGAAGTATTCTGTCTGTAGATGACCCCTGAGAAGATTTATATTGTTCTCAGTTTCTTGGCCCTGTTTGGCCCACCTTTCTTGTAGGTACTCTGCAGAATGGTACTCTAGCTGAATCACAATTCCATACCACCCTTGGGGTGTGCAAGGGGAACCAGGTAAGGGGAGGGGGCTGAGCTGTATAAGCCATCAAGGATACACTGTTTGGTTTCTTTTGCCATCACAGTGCTGTTTGATCAGAGGGATGGAACAGCAGCACAGTAGAGAATCTGGGGTAGTGAGGACTGCAACCCCATGGCACCCTCGCAGTGTGCCATAGGTGACAAGCCTTGACAGAGATAAATTATCCGTTCTCTACAGACCTCTGGAATTTACACATTGAAGGAGTTTATTGTTCATGTCCTGTTGACAATGCAGTTATTTTAAATTTATATTTACTGTGTGTGCTACGAAATGCCTGTCATGAGGGATGTGGGGGGGGAGTCCTCTTCTGTAATGCTCGGTTGTGATGGTGCCTTTAAAGGAGATTTAAAATAATTTATGTGTACTAACTGCCCTCTCAGTTTCCTTTCCATGCCAGTTATGTATTTTGATATGCTTTGATCAATTCTTTTATAAATAAATAATCTAACTTTGTAATCCACGCAGATCTACTTAGAATTCCACTCTTCCCACCAGCTACTGATTTTTCTTTTCATGTTTTTAAGACATTCCATGACATCAGTTACACCATTCCTTACTATTCATCTGAATGGTGGTACGGCTGTCACAGAATGTTCAGTCAGTATGAAAAGTGACAACAGGAACTGCTGAGGAGATAGAGATTCAGAGTAGTTACAAAGGCAAAAGTTAGATTATTGATTTAACAAAAAAAAAAGATAAGAACATATCAGAATATTGGACAGACACCAAAAGGAAAACAGGAAGGCATCCAATGGTGTAAAAAACTGTTTCCTATCTCCCTCAAGTGACTTAACTGGGTATACCCCCCCCCCCGACAGTGACACCAACACAGCAACCTACATCGCTGTCGAAAAAATCGACAGTTAAGCGACAGGTCACTGTGTTGTGCACACCTGGAACAGGAGCAGACTGTCTCCAGGTCCTGCACCCCCCCGAATCAACTCCAACTCGGTTGACAATCTAAGAAAATGCAGGGGGCATAGACCCTGGCAGGATTCTGGGGGCAAGCCCCGATAAAAAAGACCTGAGACAATCCGATTTATGTTGACTGCAACTTGCGGTCGACATAACTGCCATCACTGTGATGTCGGTCGACGAACATCATAGAGCCACTTAACTGTTGTGACATATAACATTAAGGGGTTAGGGTGTTCTGTGAAGCACAGTAGGTTGCTGCAGGAGCTTATCTGGATGCACGCCTCCCTGGTTTTTATCCAAGAAACTCATCTTACTGCAGTGGAACACAAAAGTTAATAAGAGCTGGGGTGGGTGCCTCATTCATTTAAGGCTCACCCTATCAAAGAAGGATGGACATCCTTGTGTGGAGGGAAACACACTGCAGGTAAATATGGTAAAGGTGGATCCCAAGGGGGAGTATTTAGTAGTAGTAGTAGTAGTAAAAACATTTATTAATTAAATGAATTGGTAGCTCAGCTGAGACAATTTCATTTTCAGTGAGGTCCAAGTTTCAAAATGGTTACTTTAGTTGTCATTACTTAAAAACACAGTCATACAGTTTAGTTGCAAAAAATATTTTAAATGTACATACAATATATACAGAAATATACAGCTATACACAAGTACAATTTCAGTGTAATCCCAGGTCCTATTTAGCTCTCCTATCCCTACACCAATATTTTAGTTGTGCTATATGTTTCTTCCCATCTTTGTTTCTAATTGAGACAGGTAATGTATCCCATAAATTCGGCCCCTTATAAAAAAAAAGTAAGATCTTCCTAATTCTGTATTACACCTAGGAATTTGATATTCTACTCCTTACATAGATCTTAGCCCTGCTTTGATCTCTCAAGTATGTAATCTATTAATAATGTAGTCTGGGGCTTCATCTCTAAAGCACTTATCCATATACATTATCGCATGGAGACTTCTATCACTTAGGCAATACCAATTTTTTGCCTGATATAGTTCACTTATATGGTTTCTTATGGGTGCCATAGTAATATAATGAGTGAGTTTATTATGGATAACATCTAATCTACTTAGTATGGAAACACTGGCATTGGCACCAATACACACTGGATCTCCATAATCCAATAAAGGAACTATAGTAGTGTTAGTCACATGTTTTCAAACTAACTCTGTCGTACAATGTTTTATTCGGTAAAGGGTTCCCAAGCATCTACTTACTTTTTTCAAAACCTGATCTACATGAGCATCCCACCTGAGGGAACTATCCAGGTACATACACAAATAATAGCTGAAAACCTGTTCAAGCACTGAATCATTCAGTGGGTGGTATATTCAGAAATGCTCCAGGCATGGGCACAAGCCTGGAGCAGCACAACTGGGCTGCGCCAGGGCATGGACCAGGCAATATTCAATGGTTCTGTGCCATGGCTCAGCACCATTGAATATGGCACTGGAAGCACCTGCACTGCACATGGCACAGTGGCACTGTGCCAGTGACAAATGGCAGGAGAGGAGCAGGGGATTGCGCCAGTGCAAGAGGAGCGGCATTAGGCACAGTAAGAGTAATATTCAGATGTGAGCATGCAAATGAGGCCATTATGAATGCACTGCACAAATGGGGCCATTTGCATGTCATTATGGCCCCATTTGCATGCAGGTGTGCCGATCCCCGGCGAGTTGCACCTGGCGCCCTTCCAGGCCGCAGCCGATGGGGATTGATGCCCCCTGCCCTTCGGCAGGCAATGCACCCCAATGGCCAATCATGGGCTTCAGTTACAACTATATTCCCTGGTGGTCCAGTGGAGCTGCTCCCCAGCCCAATTGCGGGCCTAAGTAAAATATAAATATTCCCTGGTGGTCCAGTGGACCTGCTCACCAGCCCGACTGTGGGCTTAAATAAAATAAACTAATCCCTGGGTGTCCAGTGGTCCCTCTTCCCAGCCCGATCGGGGGCTTTAGATGTGAATATACAACCTGGTGGGCCAGTGGTACCCCCCTCCCCACCCGACCACTCAGACCCACCACCCCTTCCCAGTCAGCAGCGGATGGCAGCTCCTCACCATAAGCCGCCCAGCTGCCCACCAACTGACAGCGTGATAGTCCAGCTGTCGCCAATTGGTCCCTGCGTGGGCCAATGGGCATGCAGACCATACTGTACTACACAGTCCCAAAATGTGAATGAATCATTCACAATTTGGGACTGTGTAGTACGGTACAGTACAGTCTGGCATGTCCATTGGCCATCGTAGGGGACCAATGGGTGTACAGCCGCATTGTATGCTGTATCAGTCAGTGGTGCCACGTGGCTTGCAGGTGGGAGCTGCCATCCGCTGCTGACTGGGGAGGGGTGGTGGATCTGAGTGGGCGGTGGGGAGGGGTTACCGCTGGCCAGGGTGTATATCCACATCTAAAGCCCACGATTGCTGGGAAGCGGGTCCAATGGACCACCAGGGAATTAACTTCTTTCTATGCCCACAATCGGGCTCGGGGGTAGTGTCCACTGGACCACCAGGGATATTGAGTCATTACACCAGCATCCAGGTAGGGGGGCACGACTCCCGAACTGTTCTGGGGTGGGCAGGTGGTCGCCCACAGCTGGCGGCTGCCATGTTGCACCCTGCAATACGGCAACTCACCTGTGGGTGGTCAGGACTTGCTTCTGGTTTTCAGGGGCGGATCTTTGCATCCCCCTGTGCGGTGCAAGGCGGGTTTGTGCCTGCATATGCGTCACACATTCTCGGCTGAATATTGGGATGCTGCATATGTATGGCATGCCCCCGCACTTGCGCCTGCAGACGAGATTACTGGTGTGCCCCTACACATCAGGAATTGCACAGCACAATATCCCCTTTTGAATATCGTGCTGGGGTGCATCAGTGGGTTGTGCATGGCACAACATTGTTGCACCATGCGTAACCCCTTTGAATATCCCACCCAGTGTCTTAATCTGAAGAGTTCCTTCTCCTATACTCCTACCCTTTTTTCCCTGTGAAATACCATAACTTGTGATTTTTTTAGAATTCAGGATGAGTTTTTCTTAAAAGGACAATACAGGGATGGCCCCATAATTTCAGTGAACATCTATACCCCAAACAAAGAGAGACAAAGAGAGAGATTACGAGTGGTGTCCATGGACCAGGGTAGACTCCATTTGCTGGGGGGTGATTTTAATGAGGTGTTATTCCATGGGTGGACTGCAAAGGCAGAAGTGGTCCAAACCTTGGCCTGAACAGAAATAGTTAGAGTTTGAGGCATCTTGCCAGAGAGTGCTGGCCCTGGAAGATGTCTGGTACTGTTTACACGCAAGATATAATGCTTCACCTTTTTCTTTGCCCCACCCCCCACCACCAGAATTCCTATTCATGGATGGATATGCTCTTTTTATCCACAGAATGGTAGCATGTAGCTTTGGACTGCCATATTGGGGATGCTGCACTATCAGACCACACTCCAGCACAGCTTGGCCTGGATTTTACCACATACTGTAAGAATTCAATGTGGAGGCTGAATACTTCCTTAATAAAGCTGTCCTCCTTTAAGGAGATGGTTTACAAGGAAATAGAAGAAGAATTCTGGTATAATCGAGAGGTGAAGACATCAAGGCAAGCCAATGGGATGGCCTGAAGGCTACCCTGATGGGAGCAATCATCAAGTTTGCATCCCATAAGAAACAGACAGGTACCGCCCAAAGGGAGGAGTTAAAATGAAGGGAGGAGTTAGAACATCAGCTCTTTGACCTGAAAGCCACCCACAAAATTACTTTAGATGAGACTTTGTTGCCCTAAATTAAGGCATGCAGAGATCAACTCAGGTACTTTAGGTAAAGTTATTATGAGGTGAGAAACTAGGTGGGCAGACTGATGGTGTGGCAGCTCTGTAAACAATTAGCAAGAAAGATAATTTTGAAATTTAAAGATAGAACAGTGAAGTAGATGTCACCCACCCTGGGAAGATAGCAGAGTTCTTTGCAGACTATAATAAAACTCCACATACGGAAGGGTACTCCCTAGTATGGGGAGGATATTAAAGTGTACTTTACTAAATTACAACTGGTTACTCTATCCCAGAAAGATTTTGAAATCCTAGAAGCCCCTATCACACAGCAGAGCTGGTAACTACTATTTGAGATGTTAGAATGGGAAAGCCCTGGGGGCTAATGAGCTTCACTCAGAATTTTAAGAAACATTTGCGGAACAACTGATCCCCGTGCTGGCGGGTTTATATGGGGCAGTGATGGAGGGAGAGGGGGTGCCTTCATTGTAGAGAAGGGCCCAGAATTTGGTTATCCTAAAGCCAGGTAGGGACCCAGTGGTTTGAGAATCCTACTGACCAATATCTCTCCTCACAGTGTCTTTAAAACTGTTTTCATCTATACTGACCCAGAGATTACAAAAAGGGGTGGGTGGCCTAGACCACCCAGATCAAACAGGACTTATTAAGGGTTGGAACCTTCATGATAACATACAGTGCCACCTTAATATTCTCTACTAACAAAGAATGAGCCAGCAATTCCAATTAGCTGTTTCCATTGACACGGAAAAGGCCTTTGACCTGGTGGACTTTGCCTTCTTCATGTACATGCTGGCAACCATGGGATTTGCATCTTGGTTTCTAACCAGTATCTCCTCATGTACACTTCCTCTGAGGTCAAGGTCTGGGTCAATGGAGTGACTTCTGTAGATTTCTCCTGGCCAAAGAGACCAGACAGGAGTGATCCCTCTCCCTGCTATTCTTTGTCTGATACATTGAGCCTCTGGTGGTGGCAGTCCATGCTAGTGTAGACAGACAGGGGTAATGGTGGGAAATCTGGTGGGCAAGATTACTCTATATCAGATGATTCCCTCTTCTTTGTCTGGAACCCAGACACCACAACTACTGCACTAATGCAGAAATTAGACCTCTTTGAGCACATCATTGAGTATAAGACAAACTACAGTATGCAAAATGAAAGGCACTTAAGATCTCAGACTCCCCTCAGCTGGGGTTCCAAGCCACCTTGCCTTTCAGTGGGCTCCTCATAATACCATTAAATACTTGGGGACCAGGGTTACCCCAAATTTGGCAAATCTGCTGTAGCTCAATTACCTGAGACTTTTGGAGGAGACTGCCAGGGACCTTAAGACTTGGGCACTGCCCACTCTGATGGTGGGAGGAAGAGTGGATGGAGTACAAATTAACATTCTCCCACATTTGCTTTTTTATTTCTAAGCCCTCCCAATTGTGATCTCTCAGTCTGTTTGGCAATGGCTTAACAAACTAACATCCCTATGATGCTCAAACACAGATTGGGGCCCGGGCCTCCCAAATTTTTGAGTAGTACTACCTGGCAGCCCAGATGTCAGAGGTGACTGCACTGGCTAGACAGTGACCAAACTCAGGCTGGTATGCCTCAGAAAATAGAAAATCTTTGCCGGGTCCTCTCTAAGACTTTCCTCCTCAATGCTATCCCTACAAACGCTGAGGATGATAAATAATCCTAGGAACCACTTATCTGTGAAAATGGGCCTGCTAGTCTGCAGGTTGACACACACCCCAAATGAGGTGGGGCACTTAATGATTGGAAACCCAGATTTTGCCACTCCCCCAGAGCAGGTATTGGTTTCTATTGCTGGGAACAGAATGCCTTAACTGTGTTTCATCAATGCAGATCTAATGGAGTTTGCCAGTCCTTTGACTCCCTCAAGCAAACTTATCACATCCCATATGGGAATTTCTTCTCTTACCTGCAACTCCACCTCTACCTGAATACAAGAGATAATGTGTTATGGGTTTCCAAAGCAAGAATGGGAGGACCTCATGTACTGGGACCTCCAGGCAAAATGTCACTACATCTCAGTGGTGTACAAATTATTGAGCCAGGCCAAGGGCCGCACCCTGGAGGGGGTCAAACATTAATGGGAGGCTTAATTGGGGTTGGGGATCCCAGACCACCACTGGGCCAAAACTATGAATAAGGGCTGATGAGTTACCACATCCCCCACATGGAGGGGGTATTGCTGGAGGATCCTTGTTCAGTATTTCCATACCACCTTCATTATGGTATTATTTTGGAGAAGGGGGTCAGATAGTTGTTGGAGGGGCTGTGGCTCATGAGGTATCACTTCCACTTTTTCTCGGGAAGACATAGTAACATAGTAGTTGACGGCAGATCAGGACTGCTAGGCCCACCCAGTCTGCCCGTATTCCCTGCCTGCATCAGCGGCCGCTGAACCTACTTGGTCACCACCTTTTGCCTCTCTTCCCCACATCTAAGGTTCCTTTATGTCTATCCCATGCATGCTTGAATCCCTCCACTGTGTTAACACCCACCATTTCCTGGGGCAGACTATTCCAAGCATCTACCACCCTTTCCATGAAGAACAACTTTCTCACATTTCCCCATATTCTGCCCCCCTTCAATCTCATAGTGTCCCCTCGTCTTTGTACAACTCTTGTACTGAAAGATGTCACCTGCTTGCGCTTTGTTCAAGTCTTTAAGATACTTGAAGATCTCTATCATATCACCCGTTTCCTCCTGTCTTCCAGTGTATAAATGTTGAGGTCTTTTAATCTGTCCTCATATGTTTTCTGATGCAATCCCCACACCATCTTGAGCACCCTTCTCTGGACCACCACTACCCTGTCTATGTTCTTGCGAAGATGAGGCCTCCAGAACTGAACACCATATTAAAGATAAGGCCTCGTCAGCGTTTTGTACAATGGCATCACCATCTCTCATCTTCTGCTAGTGATACGCCTTTTGTATGCACCCAAATATCCCACTGGTCCTCCCCACAGCCTTGTTACACTGTCTGGCCACCTTTAGGTCATCTGAGATGATTATCCTAAATCCCTTTCTTCCCTGGTGACTGTCAGCACTCCCCCCCTCAATCCTAAAACTCTCTGCAGGGTTTCTTCACCCCAGGTGCATGATTTTGCACTTCTTTGTTTAATTTTAATTGCTATACTTTGGACCATTTTTCCAGCTTTCCCAGATCCCTTCTCTTTCTTTCAACCCCTCTGGAGTGTCTACTCTGTTGCAGATATTAGTATCATCTGCTAATAGGCAAGTCTTCCCCTCCAGCCCTTATTCAGGAGTACTTGTGCCATATCTGTGATGTGCTGGGAAGGATACAGGGCCAACTTATTCCATTTATCTTTACCACATTTGTCCTGGGACTCCCAGTGAGAGGCATTATCTCATATAACAGAGGAATCTTCGGCACTCCTTTGCCTAACTGCAGCAAAAGGCATTGCCATACACTAGTTATTGGCTGCTGTCCCAAAAGTGGAGGAATGGAGGGGTCAGATAGAAATCATCCAGCAGATGGAACGATTCACAGCTGACCTACTCCTACAGAGGGACCAGTTCTTAGAGAAACAGAGGGGATGGCAACAGTATATCTTGAGGGTTCAGGGGCTGGAGGAGAAAGAACAGGTCATAAAGTAAAAGGTGATGGTGCCTAGAGGTGCTACCCTCTCTCCTCCTTTGGGTATTCCTATTTGCCCCCCTTCAACCCTCCCACTCAAATAGTTTCATCATAAAGTGAATGAGTGATTAGCAAGCACATCATGGATACGTGTATAACTGGTAGGCCTTACCCAGTTACCAAAGACTAAAATAAAATGAAAAAATAACAATGCATTGTACTGTATGTCTTTTCATGTCATTAGCAGGCTACTTTATAGTAGTATATTCTGTAAAAAAAACACACAGAAGTATCTCTGCCTAAAAAGGGGTTAAGTTCTATTCTATCATATAGGCTTGGTGGACTCAAGACCCTCAGATTAAAAATCCAAATAGATTCTATTCTAAGCATCAGGGAGTTTATATCTATACCTCTCCTCCCCTGAGGGGCCTTTCGTATGGCTATAAACTAGAACCAGTTGTCTTTAGGGGATATCAAACTCATAACATGCACAGCTACTGCATCATCCACATCTCTGTACTCATTTGACCTCAGGTGCTCACTTACTCTGACATAAAGAGTATAGAGATCTTGCTTATTTCGAAGGCCTTACATAAACATTCAACCAAATAAACAATGTTGTTACTCCTACAATTCAGGAAGCGCTTTATCTCAAAAATTGTTGCTGTTAACACTTTGTAGACTCAATTTTCCAAATTACAGTAACATACACTATTAGGGATGGGTAGTAGGGCCATACACAGTAGGCCAATATAGCATTGCAGGTGTAATACGGAAGCACAGATGACTTAGTAGTGTTATTACATGCCAACATCAGGTTTCAGATCTGTGCCATTATTAGGGGCACGGATGTCACCCAGCCCTTGGCATTGTACATGCTTTAGTCTAAAATATACTGATAAGTAAATAATTATTTACTGAAACCTCATAAGTACCGTGAAGGTACATATCTTCATTCTCAAGTGTGGGTCTGATCTTTCTGGAGTGGGACAGAGGTAACAATCAGAGCACCAGAGTGAATGGTAGGAGAGTTGGTGAGGTCCCCAATAGGGGAAGACAAATGGGTCAGCCTATTTGTGTTCTAGGGAGGGGTCTGGTGGTTACACCCTGTACTTGGACCCTGGGCTGAGACAGTTAAGGAATAGAGACCAGGTCTTGTAGAATTTCAGTATATTGTTTGAAGCTAAGTGCAACAGCTGTTCAAATTGAGCCAGTTGGACCATGTTCAGGAACTCTTTCATGGTAGAAATTTCTGGGTGTGCCACCTCCTTTGCAGAAACCTTTTGGTCATGATGCTAGCATGAAATAGTAGGTCAAACTGTTTTGAGGATAGGTGTGGAAATTCCTGCCTCAAGCCTAAGAGAAACAGACATGAAGACAACTGAATATTGGCATCAACGGTTGACCCCATGGTACCTTGTATATGGTTCCAGTAGCTCTGCAGTGCTAAGCATGACCAAAGGATATGGGAGATATCTTCTTTGGGTTCTCCACATCTCCAGCAGTTATTATTAGGAATAAGATGGGCTGTGCAGGGCACCATCAGTGTGCAATATCAGAAGTGTAGCACTTTATTTTGTATTAGTTTGCTGTGAGTGTTCTTGATCAGGCATGGACCACTCTCCTGCAGGATCTCCACTAGTCCTCACTTATGTCACAGGCAAGAGCTTTCTCCCAGGTGTGTTTAGCTGGAAGGATTTGATCAGGAATAAATTTTCAGATAAGACAGTAAATAGCTGTGCCCTGCTCGCAGATTTGGAGAGCCAGATTGGCAGGGGGTGCAAGGATAATGGGGTGGCGGATACCTTAAGTAACTTGAGGTGATTGCATTCAGTATCTGCAGGAAATGCCAGAACTCTGGCTTCTGCAACTCATACCAGTCTTGGAGTCCTTGGAAGGAATCCAGGCTTACTTTGGCAGGAAGAAGGAGATCTAATAGAATGTGAATGCACTTCACCTTCCAGTGCACCCAATGACTATAGCTTCTGCCTGTCTAGATATTCAGATTATCTGGGGATGAGGGCAGGGTGAGCCAGGTCCTTATACAACCAGTTGTGCAGTTGACTCCATACCGTTCATGAGGTTTGGATAGCTGGGCAGAGGATGAGTCTCCACTTAAAGAAGAAAATATATACTGCTGGAGGACTCCACCCAGCAGTTGTGATTCAGTATCCAACCATGGGGAGGGTGCTTGATCCAGATCCTGGAACCGTTTGGTGATCTGGGCTTTCAGTTTGCCCAGGAGAAGCCAAGGAACCAGGGCAGCACCCATCCTCCCTTCTGCCAGTTGGCTCTTAGTTTGCTCCTATTATCTCTAGGCAATCTGCTCTCCCACAAGAAAGCACCTATGAGCTTATCTATACTGTCCAACCAGATGTTGGGGATATTAATAGGCAAGTTCACTATGGCATGAAATAGTCTTGAAGCTGTGATCATCTTTATAGCTTCTACTTTACCAGCCATGGACAATGGAAGCATTTTCCAGCAGTCTAGTTCTAACTTGAGCTTCTTAAAGAGGAGTCCTATCACAAGTGCTACATTGCTGAATTAGAATAAGCATACCCCAATAAATCTCATACAAAAATTATGTTTCTATGTTATTTCATTTTAAAGTTATGAGCTATGTTATAACCCTGATTTGTCTACCTGTTCAAAAAGTCAGCTTCAGTTATGAGTCACTGGTGATGTCACAACCTGCACTCTGATCTAGTTCTCCCTATCAGTAACCTTATAGGACCTGTTTCTCCAAAATTTAAGAAACTACAGGTGAAGTAATCATTTAAAAACAACCTGACAGGGTTGGCTGCAGTGCTTGTGTTTCCAGAACTTTAAAATGTTTTTTGAGGGACATGCAATCTCAGACTGTGGCAAAGATGTGCCATCTCAAAATGTGGTGGGACACTCAATCTCAGAATGCAACAGAAACACATTGAAGAATCTGGCAGAGACTGGCAATTTCAGAATATAGTGTGAATGCACACTGTCAAAATGTGACAGGACACACCATTTATTCTGAAATTGCTTGTCCTGCCACATTCCAGAATTGTACGCACCCACCACATTTCAAAATTGTGCATCACACACACACCACATTCCAGCATTGTGTGTGTCCCAGCCACATTTAGAATTGTACATCCATGCCACAATCCAAAATTGTGCATCTCCACCAGATTACAAAATTGCACATCCTTGCCACATTCTGAAGTTGTGTTTCAGTGCCACGCCCAAATTGTATCACAGCCACATTCCAAAATTGTCACTGCCACATTCCCAAATTGTGCATTACGCCACATTCCAAAATTATGCATCACCACCAGATTCTGAAACTGTCATCACTGCCACATTCCAGACTTGTATGTCACCTCCACATTCCAAAACTGTGTGTCACTGCCACATTCTGAAACTATGCGTCACTGCCACATTCTGAAGCTGTGTGTCACTGCCACATTCTCAAACTGTATGTCACCACTGCATTCTAAATCTGTGCATCACCGCCACATTCCAAACTTGTGTGTCACTGTCACATTCTGAAACTGTGCATCACTACCGCATTCCAAAATTGTGCATAACTGCCACATTCTGAAATGATGCATCATTGCCACATTCCAAAATTGTGCATCACCACCACTTTCCAAATCTGTGCGTCACAGCCACATTCTGAAACTGTCACTGCCACATTCCAAAATGGTGCATCACCACCACATTCTGAAATTAGAAACATAGAAACATAGAAATTATCGGCAGATAAGGACCACTTGGTCCACCCAGTCTTCCCTAAATTCTCTACCTATGATGCCACAGGAGACCCTACCTGGTCTCCAGCTTACTCCACCATTTTGCTTCTAAGATTCCCTTGTGTTTATCCCATGCATTCTTAAATCCTGTGACCATTCTAGCTCCCACCACTTCCTCTTGGAGGCTGTTACAAGGATCCATCATCCTCTCCATGAAGAAATACTTCTTCATGTTTCCCCTGAGCCCCCCTCTAGCTTCATATTGTGATCCCTTGTCCTTGAGCATCTTTTCCTTTGAAAAATGCTCTCTTCCTGCACCTTGTTTACTCCTGTGAGGTACTTGAATGTGTCTGTCATATCCCCCCATTCTCTCCTGTATTCTAGGGAGTACATATTCAAATCCTTAAGCCTCTCCTCGTATGTTTCATTGGATACCAGCAAAATTGGGGTCATACTAGGTTTTCAACACTGGCATAGGCTATGCAGAAAGGACTTTTAGGTAGCCCAGTTTGATAGACAGGGTCGGATGTTCAAAAATTGAGGTTCGGGCAGGGAGATCAGGATCTAAGTTGACATCTTGAGTAAGCATTGGCCATGCCCCCCCCAAATGCTTTTCAAAGTATCAGATTTCACGATAGCTGGATAGAACCTCCAATGGCCACATTTGTTGTAACCTTTTGGGGTATTTTACAACTAAGAATTCCCATGTAACCATGGGCTGCAAGCAGTGGATCAACCTGTCTGATAAATTAGCTGCTCTCCTAAATACTGTTCTCTTAGTTTTTAAATCACCTCCTGTAAGGCTGGTTCCATTTCTGGGATATGTCAGTTTTGCTAAGGCTATCCTGAACTCGATGGACGTGTGCTGAAAATCAGTAACAAAATTCAGTAGATCATTTACCTAGTATAAGTTCCTATAAGTAGGGCTTTATGTTTTTCATGGGATCACAGCTTTCATGATTTCCATGAAATTAGTCCAATGCCATGAAATTGGTAGTTTCCTTTGAAAATTCCCAACACTCGTCAAATTGTGGAAGAACACCGACAATGGAACAATCTAAATGATGTTGTTGAGGGAAACGACCGAAGGAGTGTGGTGCAGGGAGATCACGTCATGATGAGAAAGGTGCCCCCTCCCCAAGAAAGTGTAGGAATTACCTTTGGCTCCACAATGCCCAGCAGGAATGCAGCAATTTTGTATGCTCAGTGTAGTGTTCTGAGGACTGGGATCCTGTAAACGGGATGAAAACAGAGTGTGGCCATGCTCCCAAGTGAAATGAGGATTCACACACTCACTGATGCCCCAGTCATATCGCATGACAGTACAGACTGCACTTTGGGAAGCAGAGTTCATTTGTAAGAATTGATCCACACTTACGCTGCCCCCAGTACTGAGACACAGCACTTCTTTAAATTAATTTCATCTGCACAATCCCTCAGCAAGGATGTTATGCCATGCTCCTTAAACCTCAAAAATCAACCAATTGGTGCATTAAAGCATGTGCTCCCTGCTAATCAAGCCAACTCTCGTTCCAGGCTGTTCAGGTTTAGGCCACTGTGGCTCCATTCTTCGTGTAACTACGGGCTATAGGTAGAGGAGTTACACTGGCTGTCGATTGTTTTTTTGGGGTAGAAACAGAAGGAAAGCTGACTGTTATAACATAAGTTATTGACATTTCATACCCTGAAGTGCCGTGAAATATGATTTTTCCTGGTGCATTTGCCGTGAAATGGCCACTTTTACTGAGAAAAAAATGCATCCCTACCTATAAGTGATAAAATCCTCTCTTTTGGTCCCAGTGAGAGAGGTGAGCAAGAGGACATGGCAGAGATCCAAAATTACCTCATGGGGTGAACAGGGTGCAGGACAGGGTTTCTTTCAAATGAGAAAAGCTCTAGGATCAAAGTGTATGCTATGAAGCTGAGGGGAGGTCAGAGGGATATGAGAAAGTACTACTTCACTGAAAGAATGTTGAATGTGTGGAACAAACTGTCAGCAGAAGCAGTGTAGACAAAAACAGTATGGGCTTCAAGCATCGTGGGACAGACATAGGGAATATTAATAAATTGGCAGAGAGGAGGAGGAGAAGGGGTGTCACCAGAGACCAGTTTAGGTCTGCAGAGACAGACTACATGAGGGACCATCTGGGCAGGCAGGGTGGGCCAAGTGGTCCTTTTCTGCCAACGTATTATATGTTTCTATGTTTCTGTTTATTGCAATTATTGCTACCCAGTATGTGTCATAATTATATTGCTTCTCCCACTATTGGTGCTAATTGAAATTTGGGTAGAATCACTTTAAGTGATGGGAATTTGTGATTTATTTATTATATGGGCAGGCCCTAGGAAGTACTACCAGCCTGACTTTAGAGAACTGGTAAAATTAATTAACTTTTAATATTAGTTAATCCCTGTTTTAGTCCTTTCACATCCAAACGGTGGTATTAAACCATGGGGTATGCATACTAGAAACTTTTGTGTATATGGATTATTACATCACTGATAATGGTAT
Source organism: Neoceratodus forsteri (assembly GCA_016271365.2). Classification (NCBI taxonomy): domain Eukaryota; kingdom Metazoa; phylum Chordata; order Ceratodontiformes; family Ceratodontidae; genus Neoceratodus; species Neoceratodus forsteri. Next base: position 1,261,908,381 of record CM057449.1, on the reverse strand, counting down.
TCTTGCCACTGAGTTGTTTAATGGCACTATTTTAGACTGCAAAGGTTTCCAAAACCTGTGTATCAAGAGATTGAACTCTGCACCCACTGAAAGTGTCAGGCTGACATTTTCCTGAGAGACTGTGACCTGTCTTGAGACAAAAAGGAGGCAACCGCATGCCACAGCTGCCAGCCTATGGGCATTAGAGAGAGAGAGATTGCTTGAGTACAACTATGAGAAAGCCTGCATTGAGAGAAGAAACCTGCATCGATCCAGCAGACAGTCTAGGAGATGGTTGGTTAGTGCTAATGCCAGGTACTAGCTAACGCTCCATACTAAAATTCTGAAGCCTTCACATAGGTGTGAGGCATGTTGCCCCTGCTCTTTAGACTGATCTGTACTGTGGAGGAGGAAGACGGAAGTGCCTGAGAGGTTCAGAAGACTGTAGAGGCAGACAGCTTGAATTACATCCAGAGGCAACTGAGACCTGAAACACTTTAGAGCTGCCCCCCCCAACTGCAACAACTAAACCATCAACCTGAGAGGAACTGATTCTGCAGAGGAGGAGGAGAAGGAGCCCATTTGACAGGAAAGTGGTACAACAGAACCACTAGTACTCTCAGGGCTTGCCTTGCAACTGGGGAAGTTTGTACAAAGTTGCCACCAAATCTACAGATTTGGCCAAGAGGCCAAGAGCTACAAATACTGTGTTTCACCATTTTGAAGCCACCCCTGATCACAAGTCAGCCCTAAATAAAAGCCACACCAGAAATATAATTTATTAATAAAAGCAACCCCCAGTTTGTAGCCGCAGCTTCTAAAAGGGGTGGCTTGGAAAACAGTGAAATAATCAGCCCTCCTGACACTCAGATACCCTACCATGTCTTCCTTCAGTTCTGTATTTACTCACTTTATGTGGCAGTCTTGATCTTATAATGTCAGTAATGAAACTGAAATATTGGATCTTTGATGTGCAATTTAAATGGTAAATGAGTGGGAAAAGTTGACGGCATAGGAGTAGCAGCAATACCATGTGTGATATGCTGTTGCACTTTCTCAAAGAGCTCAGAATTGCCTCCTGTATGAATAACACTAAATAAATCCCAAACTATGATGTGGCTGGAAGTACTTTAATTATGCACCAGTAGAAGACAGCAGGAGGCAGTCGGAATATTCATAGGATGCATAGGATTAGTTTCAAAGTCAGTAGCATTAGCCTTTATGACTTGTTGTTCCATTTCATACTGTTCCCATGGTCACCTCTCTCTTCATGACTTTATCTAAGATTTTCTTAAAGTCACTAATACTGGAGCTGTTTACAACTCTACTTGATAAACCATTCCATTGTGATATGACTCTGATTAAACCACCCTCCCCTTAGATTCTTTTTGTAGTTTTCACCTTTTAACAACATACTGTGTCCCATTATTTTCCTATTTTGTTCCTTGGCGCTCAAACCCACATTCCCACAAATCTCTGTTCTGAAATGCACTATACACCATGCACATATCTCCCCATAGCCTTCTTTATTGCAGTGAAAACATTCTGAGCTCCCTTAGTCTCTCCTCCTAGGTCAAATGCTTTTTGTAACATGGCATAAAAAAGAAAAATGAAATGAAGCACTCAGATAGGTGCAAACACACCATGTGGTACAGTAGAAACCATGGTCTAATATCATAGTAGATCATGGTTTGTATTGTAATACCTTGGCAATCCATTACAGGTAAGAAGCAGTATACAAGTGAAAACAATATGCAAATAGCTTGCAGTGTATAATTGTCCCAAGTTGTATTTACTAAGAATTTTCCTGGCACAGGGTTTTTGACTTTTTCAAGATTGTTCTATGTTGAAACTACAACAGAAGTTCATGAGTTACTAAAGACTGTACATTTAAACTCCACATATACTGTTAATTATGCTGCAGTAATATTTCTGTAGAAGTGAACAGTTACATACTGTTACCAACCATTCTGATCTACTGCTTTCTAAGCAACTGTGGGTGCAATGCATTGTGGATAACTGAATAATATTATCTGGCTTAGCCTTTTCTTGGTGAATACACAGTGGTAAAGATGAGCATGCAGCTTCTATAACTGAAAGGAAAATAACTGACACTGAGATAAACAAAGCAAAATTAAAGAGAGGATACTTCTGTGGGTGAAAAAAATAAATTGAGAGAAACAAAAGAAATCAAAGAAACAGACTAACAATAGTAGTCAAAACAAGTATTTGAAAGATGAAAGCAGTAAACGTTATGTTGTTCTATGTCCTGCTGAGTTAGGTAGTTTAGAGGAAAAAAAAGTGAAAATAATATTCCGCAAAATAGTAGTTGTTCAATAAAGTGTTTTTCAGATTGGCTTAGTTCAGTACATTTGGAGAAAAGGTGCTTGTGCTGCTAGGATTGTGTGACAGCCACCTATTGGTCTGCAAAGGAACTGGAGAAAGAAAACTAAAATGTACCATAGCACACTCCCATCATGCAGTGCAGCCCATATCTTCTAATTAAATACATAGAGAGGAAAATCAAAGCACCTAGAATAGAAAGTGAATTGCAAGTTTTTGAAAAGTTGTAAAATATGTTTTGATTTTAGAAAGCTTAAAGCTTGTAATGAAAGTTATTTTAACAAAAGTGAAATAGCAGCCATGATATTTCCAATAGGTGTGTTACAATTGTTTTCAAGTATATGTACATCATGTTTAATAGCTCAATTTATAGTATTCTGAAAGTAAATCAGTGTGATTGTACTCATTTATTCAAAGACTATTAGTTGTACACTCATTGCCATGTTACAAGTGGATTAAGCCACTCGTAAGGATGGGTCTACAGTGGAATTAATCCATGGTTGGTTGATTGGACCCACTCGGCCTTCAGCCTTGTGGTCCAACCCCCCAACCATGGATTAATACCACAGTAGACCCATGCTTTCTCGTGGCTTAATCCTTACATGTCCAGTATCTGCTTGGTGGCCCTTCTCTGGACACTCTCAAGTATATTATTGTCTCCCTTACCATGTGGCCCCAAAACTGAATGCAGTACTCCAACAGCACATTTACATGTAGTGAGATTTCCAATTCAAAACGTTTTTCTTAGTTTTCTGATTTTTGCATCAGAAATCTAAACAGCATGTAAACCCTGTATTTTCTAATTATGTAGCTAACCCAGTTCAAGTCTGAATCTGATTAATGTCCCTGGTGTTTTCTCATTAGAACCCGAAATCTCTGCCATGTAAATGGCAGTAGCCTTTTTGCCCCTGATTCACTCTTGTCACACATGCTCTGAATGAGTGTGGTTGGCAGAATGTCAGCTTGATTTACTATGCAGGAGACTAGTCATTTTCTGATTGAATTTTTGCCCTGACTGTACTGACTGTGAATTGTTCAGTCATATCTGGACAGGTGATCTTATTTGTTTTTTCATTTTCTTCTGTCATTCTTAACAGTACAAATGTTTATTTGTGTTTCATTAATACGATATTGGCTGATGTGAGATTTTACTTTGCAGTTTAACTTAACTCTAGTACTACCGAGTAGTCAATAGCTCCAGGTAACTTACTGAAATCCTTTAATATTATATTTATTTGTGTCCTTTTTAGTAATAAGTAAACAATATCCATAAGAAACAGAAAACCCTCTCAATATTGCCTGTACCTACTCGGGCCTCGGGCCCCCCCCCCAAATGTTGGCTGATTAGTTGGGTAGCGTAAACCAGCATTGTTTCTTCAATCTCATGTAAGAGAAACTCTTGACACGGTTCCTATTTGCTTCCTGTTACCCTTCTTCCGGGTTGTACTGCCAGTCGTATTCTCAGTACATGGAACAGTTTCTGATATATCTAATTCTCCATTATTATTAGTAGTTTATTTCTGTTCTTGTATGAAGTCAAGTAGAAAAATGTATTATTAATGCCTCTGTTAACTGTTTCTCTGTTTTTAATACATCTTTGCCCTACAGAACAAACCCTCCACTTTTTTTTTATCTGAAACAACCATGTATCAGAAACTACTAACAATTCAGACTGGATATGTAATTTATTTTTAGTTTTTACTTTGTTTGCCCTGACCATTACTATAAACAGCCCCAGATGAAATGAAATAATTTAGTGATTAATTTGTCTTCTCCTTGTACTGAGGTAGCTGTAGCTGCTGTATTCTCTTTTTTATGTTTGCTTGTGTGTGCAGCACACAAGAAACATTTTGAGGTGAGTAGAGCATTGCAGAGGTGTGGCAGTCTTTGGCCAATCCAGCTACTGCTTTCAGGGGTGCGTCCCTTAGCCACCAATCAACAGGGATGCTGCCAATGACGGCCATTTCAGAGCAAGCACGGACTTGAAAGAAATCTGCTGCTCCAATCACGGACAGTTTCGCATTGCAGCGCAGATCTTTCCCACCCCACCCCACCCCCGCAACTAGGCATATCTCCATCCATGCACATTACAGTGGACAGTAATGTGTATGGCTGGACTTATAAGCAACTCATTTGCTCAGTGTGACTTTACCAGTGAAATAAATAAATGAGCCCCACCACGGCTTTGCATAATTGATGGCTCCTGCCACCCACCACACACTCCCCCCAAAGTCAACATCGGGGTGCTCAATCCTTGTGTCGGCATGCCCCCAGCCCAAGCATATCTTTTACCAACAACAAGGTGCCCAATCACCATGTTGGCATCCCCCCCACTATTGTGGCACACTGAGAGCCCACCCCAGTGTGCCAAAGTAACTGTTAACTTTATCCAATACTGAGGTGCCCACTCCCAGTGTCAGATACGCCCCATACCCCCTTTTTTTCAGCCAACCTCGGGGTGCCCAATCCCCAAGTCGGCATTGATCCCCCCCTCAACTAGTCTGGCACACTGGAAGCCCATCCCAGTGTACTGCAGTTTATTTTTCATAGTATTTCATCTGTAAAAAAATTAAACTGTCCCCCGAGGTCTTTTTTTTTTTTTAAACCTACAGAAAAAGGAAACGGTCCCTCGTCGTCCTCGCCGCTGCCTCCCCAATCCCGACCCTCCCTCTGCACACACACCCTCACCCATACTTACCTCACGAGGTCAGGCGCTGCAATCTTCTGTGGACCTGGAACATGTCTGCACTCTTCAAAAGTTGACTGCAAACTGAAGAAAATCACTGTAAGCCAGTGTTTGGATCACGTGATGCTGTCATGAAGCTCACAGCTCCTGGTGATTGGCTCCCGCACTGACTCACATTTAAAGAATAATTTCACTACATTACTACTACAGGGCTGCAAATCATGGTCAGCTCAACTTCACATCGACCCATTCAGGGCATCATAAAATCAGTTGTGGATAGCGGGATGTTGGGAAAGAGGAAGGGGGGAAGGGGCCTCAACCATAGACATTTCTTCTGCATTGTTGGTTTTACACAAAATGGTGGCGGGACAGATAAAGGCCAAGGATGTGGGGGGGGGGGTTAGGATATCAGTATGCACTGTCACTATCATCAAACCACTAGGTGAAGCAGGATAAGTTTATGCATTGTATGGTACCAAAATAGAAGACCTTATATCCCAAAGTTCCTATAATGGCTTGTTTTAAAGTTTGTTCTTGGAATGTGAAAGGTGCACAGTCTCCAACCAAACATGCTAAAATACTGTTACATCTCTGTAAATTAGATATTGACATTGCTTTTCTTCAGGAAACCCATCTCCAATCCTCTCAGGTTCTTCAATTATGGAGAGCATGGATGGAACAGGTGCTGGGTATGGGACCCAACACTCAAAAGGGAGGAGTCGCCATACTAGTGGCACGTAGACTACCATTCCGACTGCTGGACTCCATACTTGATAGCCAGGATAGATTCATTCTAATTAAGGCTCTAGTAGGGCACCTGGAAGTAATACTTGGATCTATCTATGGCCCAACAACAGATGATCCCCAGTTTTTCATTTCTCTCATGTCCCAACTGATCCCATGGTCCTCAAGTCCTTTACTGCTAGGGGGTGATTGGAACTTAGCATATTGCAATATATTGGACAGCTCCAGATCCAATACCTCCACTCTCTTGCTAGCACAGTTGGCCATCAGGGAAATGATGGACATGGTAGGTCTAACTAATCCATGGAGGGCACTTTTCCCTTCCCGTAAGAAATTCTCCTTCCATTCCATTCCCCATAACTCGTTCTCCAGGATAGATTTTTTTTTTTTGCTGGATACCGGACATCTTTCCTCAGTACTATCCTGTAATTATCTTCCCAAGGTTATCTCTGATCACCATCCTATTTTATTACAATGGAACCCAGGTCCCCATACCCCACGAGATAAAGTATGGAGACTCAATAACCAGTTACTTAGGATTGACAATTTAACTTCCCATTTTATCACTTTTCTCACCGAATTCTTTGACATTAATTCCCCACTACACCCAAGCTGGATATGCTTTGGGGGGCCCTGAAATGTACTCTTAGGGGTGAACATATCCAGCTGACCACCATAAGAAGAAAATTACCTCACAAGTTACCTCTGCCTTGCTCCAAGAAATAAGGAGAGCAGAACTATCTCTTTCACTGTGCCCATCTCCTCAGGACCTCAACAGCTTAGAGAGATCCTCAGAGACCGCTATAATCATCTACTAACGGAAAAAGCAGAGCATCTGCTCCTTCAATCCACAATTCATTATTTTGATCAGGGAAACAAAGTAGGCAAACTATTAGCCCTGCGGCTCTGAGCTCAAACTGCGGATAGAATAATTCCCTCCATTCGCAACTCAGCTGGAACTCTTATTACCTCTCCCCAGGAGATAACAAACTGCTTTCAAGCATATTATCAGGCACTATATTCTCGGCCCAATACTCCATTCTTTCCTGAACAGGTTGACCAGTTCTTAAACAATATACAACTTCCACAATTAGAAGATCACCAGATAGATATACTAAAAGCACCTCTTTCTATACCTGAAATATATGCCGCTATAGACAGGCTGCCAACAAATAAATCACCAGGTCCCAATCGTTATACGGCAGAGTTCTATAAGGTTTTTAAAAAGCAGCTGACTCCTATTTTATTAAATACATACAATTATATATAAGCATGGCTTATCAGACTATTCCCTTGCGTAAACCATGATAGTGGTTCTTCCCAAACCCGGAAGGGACCCTTCTTATGTCTCCAACTACTGCCCCATCTCTTTAATAAATGTAGATTTCAAAATATTAGCCAAACTTCTAGCCAATAGACTTGCTAAAGTATGGCAGAGTCATATAAGTCCGGAGCAGGTTGGCTTCGTTGCAGGCAGGTACTCCTCACATCATATGCGTAAATTGGCCCACCTTATCTCTGCATCCAGGAACTCCTTAACTCCATCGGCTTTGGTTTCTCTGGATGCAGAGAAGACCTTTGACAGGGTCTCTTGGGATTATCTATTTTACCTCCTGCCTAAGTACCTCCTTCCCTCTCAATTTATTAACTGGATCAAAACTTTGTACACGCATCCCACCGCTCGAGTACTCTGTAATGGTCGTTTATCACATCCTCTCAATCTCCAACAAGACACAAGACAAGGTTGCCCTCTCTCCCCATTTTTATTTGATTTATATTTAGAGCCACTTATCCGAAGTATTAATACCTCCCCCTGAGTCTTGGGGATTTCTGTTGGGCCTCATCAGTATAAGCTATCGGTTTATGCAGATGATGTACTTCTACATGTGTCCCATCTTTCTAAATCGATTACTGCTGTACTGGATATTATTAAATAATTTGGCAGATTCTCTAAATATAACCATAATATTTCCAAACTAGAGATAATGCCCCTTAATGCTCATATCTTTTCAGTTGAAGTATCCCATCTGGGAGTCCAGTGGACTAAGGAGAAATTAAAATACTTGGGGATCCTTTTTTCGGCCTTGAGTTCCAGTATGAAACAATATAATCTTGATAAAATTGTCATGCAAATCAAAATGGATTTAAATCAATGGTCCTCACTTCCTCTCTCACTATGGGGATGTATAAATGTTATCAAAATGAACGTACTCCCTCGCTTGATATACCCGCGGCAAATGATCGACTCTTTTCTCCTGAAGTCATGGTTTGTACAAGTACAAAGAGTGATATCCCACTGTATCTGGAATGGAAAAACACCTAGAAGAGCCCTCACTAAACTGCAGTGAAGTAAGACTAAGGGCGGTTTACAATTACCTGCTTTTCTCTTTTTACTACTTTTCAACCACCTGTGCAATAATTCTGCAATGGTTGAAGGGTCCGACGCTAACTGGCTCCTCGCTTTACTCCCCACTTTGGCTGCAAATTGAAAGAACTCTCTGTTCTTCCCAAAGTATTGACCTTAGTGTGCTCATTTATGCCCCTCTTAAAAGTATTCCCAAAAGTTTACTGAATACACCCCTCAAGGCCACCCTCCAGGTTTATGCTCAACTATGTACTACAACCCACAGCTCTACTATAAAAGATGTGGCCCAATCTATACTTCAGAATCCAAACTTCAAAATTGGAGGCAAGCCTTTAAATGAATCCTTCTGGCCATTTAGTCCCAAACTTCAGGTTGAGGATCTTTTGAAAGATCATAAGTTGTTGACATTTCAAGAAGCTCAGCTCAAATACAGTCTTCCTGTTTCTTACTGTTTTAAATATATACAACTTTCCCATATGCTATTTCAACACTTTGGGATAGGCTACTGGGAACAAAAGTCAGCTGGACCTATATTATCTGCTATTTCCACATCCCCTACCTCACACTTCATTTCCTATTTCTACCGCATCCTACGGGATGTGGTGGAAAAAGATGGGGGACATCCGTATTATAAATGGGACCAGGCACTGCCCGCTGCATCCCAGTCAACTCAATCCTGGCCTAAAATATGGTCTCATCTGTACCGGGATATCAAATGGGATAGATATCATCTTTTACAGTTTTACATAATACATGATTTATATTACACACCAGTCAAGTTATATAAAATGGGCAAACTTTCTTCTAATCTGTGCACTAGATGTGGGACACACCTGGTACTCTGCTGCATGTACTTTGAGAATGTGATAAGGTGACCCCCTTCTGGAAAGCTATTAACTCCAATATTGGGTCTGTTATACCTTTAGGTCAGAAATCTGCATTTTGGGGGATTATGGGGGTCTTCTAAGTGGCAATCAATGAAAGTATATGGCTATAGTATCATTATGTGCCAAAAAAGTCATTCTTCACCATTGGATGGACCAGAAAACTTCAACATTAATAGAATGGCTCCATGAGGTTCTCTTTGCTATACAAGCAGAGAACCTTGTTGCCCAAACGTTCAGGAGAATGAACCACTACCAAAAGGTTTGGGCCCCCTTACATACCCTACTCATTATATAAAAGTTGTACCATGACTTATGTAGACAATGTGATATTCCTCTTCATATGTTGAAGTTAACTACACAGACCATGCAAAACTCTTTCGTTGGAGGGAGGTACTTGTAGGGGAAAGGAAGGAGGGGGTAACGTGGGGGTGGTAGAGTACACAACCCCAACTACTGATTGTTGCATTCTGCTGTAATTTCTGCTACTGTGAATACTTGTATAACTGTCGCAATTTGTCTCTTTTGAGATGTGCCATTTGTATTTCATGCAGCCGTCTTTAGTCTATGAATATGTCATTCTCTATGCTAGTGTACCAATTGAAAAACTTGACTAAAGTATAGCAAATCTGAAAAAAAAATCACGGTAAGCCCTATAATGGCAATCAATGGGGGGGTTTCAACTTAGGTTGATATCTCACCCATTTTTGAGAGTTTTGGTCCCAAATTTTCAGCATGGGGTTCTTGAGACCCCACTACATGAAGACTGGCACTGTCATTTTGTTTCTCAGTCCTGAAAGGTGAGTTCATGGTTGCTGTGTGGAATCACCTTTTGGGACAGATTAATTAAATGACAATGCCACTGTTCATGAGGTGGGGTCCCAAAAAGCCCATTTTGCAAGTTTGGTGAAAAAACTCCAAAATATGAATGCTTTATGAGTGTGCATTGCACAGTTTGTACGCATGCTCGTAACTTCACCAGTTTTTAATATTTTCACTCCAAACTTCCAACACTGCAATTTTTTCACACCTCCTTATGAACAGTACAGCTGTCATTTTTTGCATCCTGCCCGAAATGTGTTTTTTCACCTGTGGCACAGAATGGCACAGTCGCTGAGAGAAATCAACTTCGGGACAGATTAATGAAATCATAGTGCCACTGTTCATGAGTGGAGGTCCCAAAAAATGCCATGTTGAAAATTTGGTGATATAATCCCAAAAAATGACTGCGTCACAAGTGTGCATTATGCAATTTCTATGCATGCTCATAATTTTGCCACTTTTTCATATTTCAACTCCAGATTTTCAGCATTGCCATTTTTTCATACCTCCTCATGAACAGTACAGATGTCATTTTTCACGTCCTACCCAAAATGTCTTTTTGCACCTGTTGTGCCAAATGGTGCATTCACTGTGTGAAATCACCTTTTGGGATTGAGTAACAAAATAATAGTGCCACTGTTCATGAGGTGGGGTTCCAAAAAGCCCATGTTAAAAATTTGGAGTGAAAATACCAACAAACACCGGGGGCATTAGGTTTTCCAACCAGAACGCCCCAACCTGTACAAACTGACAGGCGTCAGGGGCATGGCTTGGGGTCATCGGCCGTAATGCTCATGCCATTCCACCCCCACTCCCACCCTGTAGCCACTGACAAGCATTGAAGTGTGTTTTGGGGTTTTCAGCCCTAACATTCACCCCATTCTCCTATACTCCACTCATCTCAACTTATTCCCTTATGAAATGGGGTCAGCATAAGGCCGAAGACCACAAGGTACACCGTGACACCTGTCAGTGTCTGCAGGGTGGGATGAGGTTGAATGGTGTGAGCATTATGGCCGATGACCCAAAGGCACACCTCAGTGCCTGTCAGTCTCTGCACTGTGGGGTGAGGTTTGGCATTAGTTCAATACTTCACTGCCATTCCTATTATGCATCTCTCTAACTCATGTAGTACCAATGTCAATACCATGAAGCAAACATTCAGCATTGACATATGCTTGGTTTTTTTGTACTTCATTGGATTAGTTGGTAACTTTGAGAGATTTTTTTTTCTAGCTGCCATTCTTTTGTAAATTGTTAGAGCTGCACAAACCTCTCAAAGTTTGACATGTCAAACTTCGAATGTCAAACCTGGAAATGTTATAAACAGTTGGTTTGGTCCAGTTATGTTCAACCTTCTTAAAAAGTTATAAAAAATAATAATTTTCTGTGATGTTTATGCATTTTTTTTGTTTTTTACTGTATGCTTCAAAAAACACCCACAACACTATGTTCCGGTGTTCCAGACTGAGTGAGTGAGTGAGTGATTTCTACATCAAGAAACTGATTTTCAAACCTATGAATAATGTGAATGTGCAGCAAGACAGATTTCACAGCTTCTGCTGCATGCACACACTTTTCCAAAAGGTTGCCCTTTTGTGACCTTTTACACAACTGATGGTAGCTTGTGCAACTTTATTTGCAGTGATTCTATGTCAGGCGCAAATATAAAAATGTGGCTGATCATGTGGCAAAAAATTGTTAACAATAGCATTTTAGCTGGTGTAGGTCTTTTTCTCCACCCTTGCAAGTTTTTCATAGGGACTTAATCCCTGGGCCATTTCAGACCATTTGAAAATTGGTCCCTGATGTCAGGGACTAAATTGCTAGAAAGTGGCATTAGGCAAGGCTTTTTGAGAAGCAGTTAAATGCTTCATTTATTAGTGCCAATTTCCTTGCTTCTCAGAAATTATGACCATAAATTTTAGCAGGTTCTATGTGATAATGGCAAAAGCCAAAAGACGATCGCCATTATCAAGAAGTCTAGAGTGCCGAAATTTTTTTGGCACTCTTACACCCTGATGCACAAAAAAGGCTCCAGGGACTTACTTTAATGTTTTTCTGTTGGGGCCTGCCCCCCACACACACACCTCCATGGTGGTTCACCCCCACACCCCTACTAAAGGATTCTCAACTCAGGGGTGCATGTCGGGGTGAAACATTAAAAATAAAATTGCACCAGCGCCTGACCGAACCTGGTACCACACCCGCCACAGCCACGGACCAACCCCCAACAACACAATGCAGCTTGGCAACTCACCGCAGCACCACCCCCTACAGCTCCTCCGTCCCCTCCCAGCCCATGCTTAGCGTGCTAGCTCCCCCCACACGTGTACGTATAGTGACATCCTGTCGCTATTTTCACCAATCCCCGCTATCCAGCCACCCTACCCTCCTATTGCCATGAGGGATTCGCTGCAGAGTGGGTCACCATTACGGACAGTACCCTTCCCCATGCGCCCTCCTCATGGGATACCATTTAACAGCATATTGCTGCATGAGCAGCCCAATTCTTATATTTGCACTAGGTATATCATCTCTGCAAGCACACTGCTGTAGCCCAGGGAAAATGGTATGTTGACCCAATGGTGACACCAACACAGCGACATACCTTGCTGTCAGCAAAATCGACACTTTGCAGACAAGTCGCTGTGTTGGTGCACCCAAGACAGCGGCACATTATCTCCCAGTCCTGCACCCCCCCCAAATCAACTCTGACTGGAGTTGGCAATCCAGAGTACAGGGGGTGCAGACACAGGACTGGGAGACATATGGGATTTATGTCTATCACAACTTGTGGTTGACATAAATCTTGTCGCTGAGATGCTGGTTGACAAACATGTTGTTGAACCGGCATCATATAACTGGAAAAGATAAATGCACAGTGTAGTTTCCTAACCCATTTCAGAAAGCCAACCCCCCTTAAAAATATATTATTAATGTATGTCTGCTGCTTGTCTCCTTTTATTTTGGTGGAAATTTGTTTTAAATAATTTTTCACGATACCAGCCAATAGCTGCAGGTGTGGCAACAACTTTAAGGGTGTGCAAGATGTGAATATTATTTCCAAGTTCCACAAATAACATTATACCTGGATCTGAGTATCAAGTATTTTTCCCTATTTAGGGGTACTGGGGAATAATTTTCAGAGGGAATGAAAAAATTACAATAAAATCCTTTATCTCTTACTAAGTAGCTAGGGCTAGTCCCATAGTGAACCCTTTCCCAGCATCAGCCATTTCCTACCTTCCACCACCTCCCCTGCCTTCCCATACACTGATTTAAAAAAAAAAATTGCACATGCTGAGCGTCTGTCACTAAGCCAGAAACTGATTGCATGTTTGTTTTCTAATCAATCTGGTTTTTGTCCCCTGGATTGCCAACAGTACTCCCAAATCCCATCATCAACCTTCTCATAGAATTACCGGTTATCTACCACTTGCCCAGGATGGTGGCAGTGGTGGGTTTCCAGCCACATCAATCACACATGGGCCTGTCAGGCTCACCCAAACTATGGCAGGGCAGGGCTTTTTCCTCCTGGTTTTAATTTTCTCCCCAGCATTGCAGATGTGCAATGAAATACACACACATGAGCAGAACTTTTACCTTTGACACCCCTGAGGTGTTTTGCTAATGTTAAGTGTGAAATACATTTCTAGAAAGCATCAACAGTAACTTTGGTACAATGTGAGGTGTATTTTCCAGAGGGATGGCTGAGTATGAACTTGGAAATAAAAGGTGGGAGACCCCACATCTGGAGTGACCAGTTCAGCACTCTGGGTTCTGAAGGGCACCTGTGTTTTTTCTGTCAGTGCATGTGGCCAATGCCTGAAGAAACATCTACCCCAGTGACGTTTTTTTTCTCCATTTTGAGCCTTTAGTGCTCTGATGTGGTCAGTGTGCCACAATTAATCCTATGCTATATGGGAAACGTCCAAGTACTGGCTGTGTGTGCCAAGTCCAGAAGAATGTGTGTGTTCACCTGTGGCTAGTTCCACATTTTCTACAGTAATCCTATGCCATATGGGACTTCCAAGTACTGGCCATGTGTGCCTCGTTGAGGGAATTTGCTTGGTGTGTCTTACCAGTGGCTAGTTCCACATTTTCTACAGTCATCCTATGTTATATGGGAAATTTGGAGTTCTGTACCTCAGATGTCTGCATTTACCATGTGTGTAAACCCTTGGGGTTCCATCTTCACTTTGTGTGTTCCTACTTTGTTACGGAATAAAGCCACACTCTAGAATCCCAATCTGGGATGGACATTTATGTTATTGCTTCCATGTGGAGTTACTTGGGTACCCCTGTCCAGAAGTGCAAACCTAGCATAGCCCTAAGCAAATGTTTTCTCCCTGGGACCTGTGTTTTGGCCATGGTATTGGTCCCACCAGGTGTGTGCCTAGTAGCCGTACTTGGTTTGTGTTTTATAATGTCTACTCCATCTGCATATCCCACCTTGTCTATGGTGGCTAATCAATGTAACCCCCACCCACCCTGCTGGTTAAATAAGGGGCCAGTGGGGGGTTACATGTGAATTTTTAAAAATCAATTATGTAACTAATAAAGCTTGTTTACATTATTTACAGGAAAATATTTTGATTAGTATTATCAAGAAATAGTTCAGCGTTCCAGAAAAAAGTCTTTCTGAAGTGATGAAGAGACTGCGTTTTTCATTAACTGCCTTAAAGGGCTTGATATTGTCAGAAAGCTGGATGGTAGAAAATGCAGTAACAGTGATATTTATAACAAGGTGGTAGGAAAAATGAGTGATGCAGGATTTGTCCGCATGGTCGATCAAGTTAAGCATCAGTGGAAACTGTTGAAAACTTTATATTTCAAAATTTAAAAAAAGCAATGAGACCAGTGGGGCGAGCAGATTGTCATTCACATTTTTTAATGAAATAAATGAAATATTAGGAAGTAGACCTTCATCTATGATGACAACACAGACACTGGATGTTGGTTTCTATACAGAAAATAACGAAGCAGGTATAAGTAATCTAAATCTACTATGTAAAGTCAGTGCAGCAGGTGAGTTTATATATTGATACATCCCAATTATTATTTTTAAGTACATAAAATTTTAATAGTAGTTACAATGTTCATGTGAGCGGCACAGAGGAGAAGGAAGAAACTCTTACTGGGAGGATTCTAACATTGTGGGGTGGACCTTGGTGCAGATAACTGGGAGGACAAGTGCTCACCCGGCACCACAGCTTGGAGGGATGGGAAGCAAATCCTAGGGTATTCTGTGGCAGCATATCCATTCACACAGAAGTAATATCTATACCCCCCAGTACAAAGAGAAGAAACAGTGATCTACAAGAAGGCATACATGAGATGGTAGCTATGGGATAGGTGTAAATGGTGAGTGACTTTGACTGGCCAGAAGTTGACTTGAGAACCCAAACAGATGCAGCATCCAGGTACAGATACATCCTGGACTCCATGCAATAGGTGCATCTGGAAAGTACCATTCAGTATGCAACAGACCTTTGTACCCGACAAATAGTCAAAGGCTAAGGATAAAGATAAGTGAACCACCATGGTTCTCAAAGGATGTGGTGGAAAAACTAAGGGCCAAAAAGTTTGCATTCAGGAAATATGAGGATACTCAAAGGCAGGATGACAAAGTAGTGTATTAATAAAAACAGACAGAGGCAGGGAAGGCAGTAAGTTGTGAAAACGCTAGGTATGATGAAAATATAGATAATGAATCACAGAATCCTGTCAGCAGAAAAGTACCATTCTGCCCATCCATTCTGCCCGAACGAGGTTGCCCAGCCCCCTGTTGCCCTTTTACCTCCCACTCCTCAGCCCTCTATCTCCTCTCCTGCCTAATCCCATATAGTTATCCCATGCTCTTTTGAAATTCTCCACCATATGCACATACACTACACATTACAACAACCTGTTCCATGGACCTACAACCATTTCTTATAATTAACACCCCCTTAAGTCCCCATAAAATCTTCCCCTTCCAGATTGAGTGCATGACCTCTAGTGATTTTGTTTTCAATCAGTCTTAAGATGCTATTCCTGTCAGCCCATTGGTGCTGAGGGTTGAGGTTGTTGGACGCTGCTCCTTATGTCATGTTGGCGACCTGAGTTTGAGAGTGGACTCAGGTTGGCAGGAAAGGGAGAGGATTGAGTATCCAGAGGACTGCCCCCCCTTCCCTCGGGTGGGTAGTGAGGATGCATCACTCTCCAATGGTACCCAATGGAGATCAGAAGCACTGTTAGAAAGCAGTGCTGCAATGATTGGTGGAGTGCACTCCAGAGGGGAAACACACAGAGAATCCATGGAGGAGATGGGGAGGCAATGCAGTCTCAAGGGAATGCAGCCCACATCCTGAGGCTGAACCATCCTTCAACCGGGATCTCCCTAGCCCCTTGACCTGACCCAGGACCAACCCTCTAATGACAGAAAAGGCCATCAGGTTGGTGGGGCGGGCCCTCCTCATGGGGGTGAGGTGGTGATCTGGGGGGTTCTGGGAGGACCTTTGGTTTTGGGAGAGGGTGCACAGCAGCTGTACTCCCCATATAGAAGGTGGTTCTAGGAAGGGAATAGAGGCTGTATTCATGAGGGCACTCTTGAGAGATGCCCCAATCCACTGGAGTAGAAAAAGACTCTACAAAAAAAAAATGCTATTCCCTTTTACTTTACTTATTCCCTTCATGTATTTGAGGGCTTCCACCATGTCTCCCTATCCCTACCCATCTCCAGCGCATACTGACCAAGCTCCTCCCGCCTCTCCCCAAATGTTTCTTCCTATTCTTATTGTCCTGCCATCCTTTCTGCTCAAGGTAACACAAAGGATCTCGGCAGATCCCTTCTCCTCTTTACCCTCCACTACTCTTATCTCATCCCTCACATACAGGGCTACTCAGCCCTGCCTTTTATTTCTGTCTATCCCTTTTTTTCTGGTCTACCCCTTCTAAAAAGACCTTACCCTTCTATCTCCACCTCACAGCTATGACAAACCGAGCACCACATTTCTGTTATTGCAATTAGCTCCAGGCCGTCTTCTCCCACCACTGCCTGAAAGTCTGCCATTTTATTCCCTAGGCTTCTGGCATTGGCTAGTATTCCCTTCCATCCCACCCTGCCTTATGATCCCCTTTCCTCCTGCTGTCCCTTGTCACTTGTATTGGGAGAGTGCAAACTAGGTTATCTCCACTGGGCCGAGAATCTTCATCCCCCTTAATGCCACACTCTCCTCTGTCGAGTTTAAATTTAAGTCGACCCTCGATCTCTCTTTCCTCATTTGCCAATGAATCCTCTTTATGATTGAACACCCATACACTATACCTGCCCTTGCATTATCTAGCCCCGAGAGTGCCTTGTCTCTACTCTACTGACCGGATGTCTGTTGAATAGCTGATGTGGACCTACTCCACCGAAGTGGGAGATTGGAGGAGGCTGGAAATTATAGAACTGTCAGACTAGCACCATTGGTGGGTAAAATTACTGGAGTTTCTGCTAAATGAAAGGATAGTAAATCACCTTGAATCTTGTGAAAGACAGGATGCGAAATGAATAGAGACTGAAGGAACTCAACATGTACACCTTGGAGGAGAGGATGGTGTGTGAATACTTGATAGAGACCTTGAAGTATCTAAAGGGGGGTAACTAGGTACAGGAAGGCAGCATCTTCCAAAAGTGAAACTGTTATGAACCAATCAGGAGTCATGACATAGAAACATAGAAGTTGACAGCAGATAAGTACCGCAAGGCCTATCCAGTCTGCCCATTTCTTTTTCTACCTTATAAATGTGCCATCGGCCTTTGCTCTGTCAATGGCCTATCTATTTCATACTCATCTGTATTGCTCCCGTATGCCTATCCCATGCCTGTTTGAAGCCCTGCACAATATTCATATCCACCACTTCATGAGGTAGGCCGTTCCATGCATCCACTACCCTTTCTGTGAAAAAGAACTTCCTCATATTACCCCTTAATCGGCATCCCTCTAGTCTCATGCTGTGTCCTGTTGTCCTGCTATTTTTCTTATATTGAAACATGTTAGACACTTTCACCTTGTTAATGCCCTTAAGGTGTTTGAGTGTTTCGATCATATCGCCTCTCTCCCTCCTTTGCTCTAGGGTATACATATTGAGCTCTGTTAATCTGTCCTCATATCTTTTCTGATGCAGTCCCTGCACCATTTTGGTTGACCTTATCTAGACTGCCTCAATTTGGTTAATTTCCTTGTGAAAGTGTGGCCTCCAGTACTGCACATAGTACTCCAGATGGGGCCTAACCAGTGTCTTGTAAAGAGGGATTATTACCTCCCTCTTCCAACTTGTGATAAACCTACTAATACATCCCAACATCCCCCTAGCCTTATCTACTGCTTTAGAGGTCTGCTTGGATGATTTCAGGTCGTCGATGATGATGATGCCCAAGTCTCTATCTTCCCTTGTGACTGCCAGCAACTCCCCTCCCATCCTATAGGTGGCTTCAGGGTTTCTCTTCCCAATGTGCATGATCTTGCACTTCTTTGCATTAAACCCCAGTTGCCACTCTTCTGACCATTTTGCTAGTTTATCCAGATCTCTTCTCATTCTGCCCCCCATCTAGATCATCTACTCTGTTGCAGATCTTGGTGTCATCTGCAAACAGACAAATCTTACCCTCCAGTCCATCAGCAATGTCACTGATGAAGATATTGAAGAGGACTGGCCACAGGACTGATCCCTGAGGTACCCCACTTGTGACTTGCATCTCTTCTGACTGTATACCATTTACCACCACTCTCTGTTTTCTGCCCGTCAACCAGTTTGTCACCCAGGTGACCAACTTCTGACCCATTCTGAGCCTACCCAGCTTATTAATCAATTTTCTATGTGGAACAGTATCGAAAGCTTTGCTGAAGTCAAGGTAGGTGACATCAACTGCTCCTCCTTGGTCCACCACTCTGGTTACCCAGTCAAAGAAATCTATGAGATTAGATTGACAGGACCTTCCTTTTGTAAACCCATGCTGTCTTGGATACTGTGCTCCTATGGATTCCAGGTATTGCACGATCCTTTCCTTAAGGAATGCCTCCATAATGTTACCCACTACTGAGGTAAGACTGACTGGTCTGTAGTTCTCTTCCTCCTCCCTGCTACCACTCTTGTGGAGCAGGATCACATGAGCCTTTCTCCAGTCTTCTGGGACCTTTCCTGTGCTCAGAGACTCACTAAACAGTCCTGATAATGGCTCTGCTAGTTCCTCCCTTAGCTCCTTCAGTACCCTGGGATGTATGTCATCAGGTCCCATTGCCTTGTCCACCCTGAGCTTATCGAGCTCTTGTAGGACACTTTCTTTTGTGAAGGGATTAGTGAACACCTCCCTCCCTCCTGTGTCCATGGCGCTGAGCTGTGGGCCCTGCCCTACCTTCTCTTCAGTAAATACTGAGCAGAAGTAACTATTTAGAATAGATGCTTTTACGTGGCCATACTCCTAACATGCCCCCTTATCTCCTTTAATTTGAGCAATACCCCCTCTGGACTTTCTCCTTTCACTAATGTATCCATAGAAAGTCTTGTCACCTTCTTCTACTGTTTGTGCTAGTGTTTCCTTTGTTTGGGCCTTTGTCTGCTTACTGTCTTCCCTGCTTTCCTTAGGGAAGTTTGGTATGCCTCCCTATCTTCATCCCGCTGCATTCCCTTATATTTCCTGAAGGCCAGCCTTTTGCCTCTGATCTTTTCTGCTACTGTGTTTGAAAACCAAAGTGGTTTCCTTCTTCTTTTGCACTTCCTTTTCTCTCTAACACAATGGGATGTTGCTTCAAGTATTGCATCTTTGATGCTTGCCTACTTTGCCTGTTCCCTCTCGCCTGTATTTCTTTTTGCCAGGGCTAGCTTAAATCTGTTGGGCATCTTATCAAAGTCAGCTCCTCTGAAGGCCCATATTTTTGCCTTGGAATAGGATGATTTAGTTCTAGTGATGGTCACTGGCCCTCAGGTGACCTTCTACCTGGAGATCTGTGATCCTTTCCCTGTTAGTCACTACTAGATCTAGGATAGCCCTGTCTCTTGTGGGTTGTTGTACCAGCTGTTTGAGGCCCTCCCCCTGCAGGGAATCCACCATGTGTCTAGTTCTGGCAGATGTTCCTGCTTGTATTGACCAATCTGTATCTGGCATGTTGAAGTCTACCATTATCAGAACCTCCCCTTTAGCAGTAATGTTTTGCATATCTTCTAACAGCAATGTGTCTATGTTCTCTCCCTGGTCTGGGGGCCTGTAGACAACCCCAGTTCATATGGCTGTCCTATTTCCTGTTTCCAGGGTGACCCACAGTTCTTCTGGCTTCTTATGTGTATTCTGAATTTCTATAGCTTTGATATTTTCATTGACATACAGGGCCACTCCACCCCCACTTTTTGTACCTCGGTCTCTTCTGAACCGTACATAGCCAGGTACTGAAGTCTCCCAAGTGTGGTTACTGGTAAACCATGTCTCGCTAATTGCTACTATGTCCAGTTTAGCCTCTGTCATTATTGCCTGCAGGTCTGGGATCTTGTTTCCCAGACTGTGAGCATTTGTGTACATGATTTTCCATTGGCCAGATTTCGGTCTGTTAGTTGTTGGTGAGGTCTGGCGTTTCCCCTGTGTGTCGTATGGGGATCCGGGCTTTTTTCCTTACCTGGTGATGCAAATGAACTGCAAACATGCTGAACTCCTGTTTAACCACTAGCTGAGGGGGGAAGGGTGTTCTTCCCATTCGATATATGGGGTGCTGCACCCCCTCCCCATTTTCTAGTCGAAATATTCTGCAAAGACGTCAAACTTCTGCCCCAATGCACTGACTCCCTCCTTAATCAGATGCAGTCCATCAGATTTAAAGAACTTTTGCTCCAAAAACTGTTGCCAGTTCCCTACAAACGTGTGTCCTTTTTTCTGGCACCAGCCCTTGAGCCACATGTTTAGCTCCCCTATCTCCCCTTCTCTGACCTTCCATCTATCTGCCCCCCTCCCAGACTGGCAGGATCTCAGAGAAGGAGATGCTGGACGAAATGGATGATAGTTTGTCACCCAGCCTGGCCAGGTGTTCCTTGGTCTCCACAACTGACCGGCTGGTGAGATTATTAGTCCCTATGTGTACCAGGACATCAATGTTTTGTCCTGCTTTCTGAACAATTTTAGCAATGCAGTCAGTGTCTCTGATGTACCTGGAAGACATCTGACCATTAGCCCTGGCTGGAGTTGGGTATCAACTCCCTGAATCATGGAGTCTCCTATTATCAGAAGTTTTTTTGATTTCCTTTTTTGCTTTTTTCATTTTGGTTCCTTTTTTGGGTGAGTTTTGTTGTGCTAGATCCTATGCTGCAATGTTCTGCTCTGCAGTGTCCTCTGCCCCTTTGATTGATTTCGGAGATAGAGGCAGATACCAGTTTGTAGTTTGTATATGGTTTGTGGAGGTAATATGTTGGAGAGCATTGAGTGATGGGGCACCCGATTTACCCCTCCTAACCACCTGCCAACCTCCCAGACCATCTACCCTCTGCGGTCAAGGTGCTTCTGTTGGATGTTGGGGAAATGGCAGATGGTTCTTATAATATATTTCCTCTTGAATATGCAACTTGAGGTGCACAATCTCTGCCCATACTTCCTGGAACAGAGCCCTTAGAGCTCCAATGGCCCAGCATATAGGACAGTGTCCTAAATCCTGTAAAACTGCCTTTCTGAAAAGTGTTCCACGGTACCTGCAGTTAATGATATCCATTCCAGATAAGTTGCTGGGTTTATAACTTGGTCAGAGTAATTAGAAGGAAGAAAATGAAAGCAAAAGTTTGATTTTGTGTTTTGTTTGTTTGTTTTTGTATAACTTGTTATAACAAGTTAAATTACTAGTGCCCCTGTAAATGGGGTCACCGGTGGATACCTCACTGATCCACCCCTTCTGCTTTGCCACTGGAAATGTCACGACTGTGCTACCCTATAAAAGGAGTGTAGTGGGATGGTTGGGGCTGGGTGGGTGGCTGGGCCCTTCCCCTGCTGAAAAAGAAGAACCACAGACAAAAGAAACAAGGAGGTAAGAGCAGAAACAATCAGCCAGCAACAAATGCAGTAGCCCTGAAAGCTTATCCTAATGATAGATAAAACTGTAATACCTGTAACGCACCACCTGTAATAATTTCACAGAAGATATACCCTGTAAGAAACACTTTGCTACAGTGAAAAATAAAGCAGTAACAGAAGATATATCTTGCAAAAGACAATTTGAATCAGAAGATTACAGCAGTAATCTGTTAGCACACACCTGTAATAATGCAGCAAAAGGTATACCCAGCAACAACAATTTGAATTAGAGAAAAATAAAGCAATAAAATGTTAGCAACAAACAGTAACAATTCCTGTGAGTACAAAATAAAAATAACACACAGTAAATCTGCCTAGCCAAAAGAAGCATTAATCCTTTCCCTTGCTCTGGTAAGGTTCTTTGCTCTGTTCTTGAAGCAACGTAGAAGGAAAGAGCTCAGGTGAAGCTAGGTACCTTGGCCAACAAACCTATTCTTCCACCTCTTGAAGACTAGAAGGGGGAAGACCAATGGAACACTTCAGAATTAACTTTTTCACGGAAAAGGTGGCAGACTCTTGGAATGTAGCACCCCAGGAACAGGTGTGAGTGAACAAAGTTTGGAGATTTAAACATGCAAGGGATAAGTATGGGGTAATTCTAGATGGTGGAAGGAGAGATTACAACCAAGGATCAATTAGGGTCTGCAGTAGCTAAGTTAAGGTAGTGTAAAAGTGTAAAGTCACAAAAGTGGGAGCAGGACAGAGGCAGGAAACTACAGACCAGTTAGTTTGACCTCAGTGGTAGGGAAAATGATGGAATCACTTCTGAAGGAAAGAATTGTTGAGTACCTAGAGGTCAGTGGGGCACAGGACCCAAGGCAGCATGGATTCATGATGGGAAGGTTGTGTCAGATGAATCTAATAGATTTCTTCGACTGCGTGACCGAAGTAGTAGACCAGGGAGGGTCTGTGGACATGGCCTACCTAGATTTTAGCAAGGCATTTGATACAGTCCCACACAAAAGATTAATACACAAGTTAGCCAGCCTTGAAGTGGGTCCCAAGGTGGTAGTCTGGAAAAAAAATTGGCTAGACAACAGGATGCAAAGGGTAGTAGTAAATGGAATCCACAGTGAAAGGAGGGTTACTAGTGGGTACCACAGGGTTCAGTACTAGGACCGGTCCTTTTAATGTCTTTATAAGTGACATTGCAGAGGAACTGGAAGGAAAAGTATGTCTTTTGCAGATGACACAAGATCTACAACAGGGTTAATACACAAGATGGAGTGGAAAGGATGAGAAGGGACTTGTAAGGTTGGAGGAATGGTCAGATGTATGGCAGCTCAGATTCAATGCAAAGAAGTGCAAGGTAATGCACCTGGGAAACAAAAACCCAGGGGAAGCGTACACAATGGGAAGTGAAATACTGACAACAGTAAAAATGGAAAGGGACCCGGGGGTAATTATATCAGACGACCTAAAGGTGAGCAAGCAATGTGAGAAGGCAGTAAGGAAGGCTGGGGGGATACTGGGATGCATAGGGAGAGGCATCAATAGTAGAAAACAGGAAGTTGTTATCCATCTGTGCAGACAATTGGTGAGATCCCATCTGGAGTACTGTGTGCAGTTCTGGAGACCCCATCTCCGCATAGACAGAGTGGAGGCTGTCCAGAGGAGGGCAACCAAAATGGTGCAGGGTCTGCACCAGAAGACATACGGAGAAAGACTAAAGGAGCTTAATATGTATACCCTTGAGGAAAGAAGGGAGAGAGGGGACCTGATAGAAAGTTTCAAGTACCTAAAGGGAATCAACAAAGTCCAAGAGGGTAGCATCTTTCAGAAAAAGAGATGTGCAAGAACAAGGGGGCACAATTTGAAGATAGAGGGGGGATGGCTCAGAGGTAATGTGAGAAAGTATTTTTTCACAGAGAGGGTTGTGGATGCATGGAACAGCCTCCATGAGGAGGTTGTGAGTCAAGAACAGTGAGGGAATTCAAGAATGCATGGGACAGACATAAGGCAGTCCTAGTGGGGGGTAGGAGGAAGTAAGCTGTTGGTTAACTAGGATCTGCAGCTTATCTGTTAGGTAGGAAAATGGGCAGACTAGGTGGGCCAAGCGGTCCTTATCTGCTGTCACATTCTATGTTTCTATGTATGAGGGTAGAGTGGGTGGTCATGGCAGACCTTATCTGCCTTCAATTTTTATGTTTATATGATTCTATTCCATACTAGTGCGTAGTGCAACTTCACTAACAGATCCATAATGTTCTCCCAAGTGACAATAAAATTAGAATTATATTACCTAACATTTAGTTTGCTGAAAGATAAACTTAGTTACTATGTGATGAACTTTTATATATTACAGCTCAGGGCATTCCACATGACTTAGATAGTGCACAGGTACAAGTAGCACAGGTACAAGTAGCAGAAAGACGTGCCTCCTGAAAAGACCAGTGAGGCAGATGTGTCAGATGATTTAGATGAAATTGATGATAGTAATCCAATGTTGGCTCATGAAGAAATAGACCCCATGCAACCAGAACCATCATATCCATCTGAATCATATATTTTAATGCACCTTTAAATCAGGTGGAATGTTGTGTGTCACCAGTTGAGTTGTGGATGATGTATTTCACTCTAATAATATTGATTAACCACAGAAGAATGAGAGGGAAAATTGACATACAACTTCTTCATTGGACAAAGGAATACTGACACTTGATTAGTGAGTTAGATAGACAAAGAAAAGAATGGCAGAAGTGGAAAAGTCATATGGTGAAAGAGTTTCATGAGTCATCGACAAAGGTGACAAAGGCGACTTCAGACATAATGGACAAATTTCTCAGTGGGATGCAGGGGTTGATTTCCCAGCCTACTTTCAGAAACATACATACTGCGAGGTGTGTTCGATACCTTTAATAACATCACATGGTATACTAGTCTATTTAAGCTGTATACCACAAGAGGATGTAGGTGATGGCAGGATTTATCCACCCTGCTGTGTTGTTCGGTCACGAGGCCATCGGTCGAGTGAGTGAACCACACCAGAAGTGGTAAATCCTGCTTTCACCCACACCATTGAGTAGGCATATTACTATTATATAATATCCTCTTGTTTTTTGGTTAGAAATTTTTTTTTTATTTTTAATTGCTTGTATTGATTAAATTGCTATGCTGGAAAACAGTCCCGATGTGCATGGACTGCTGTCGCTCCGTCACGCGGGGAAAAAAGTGGTAACAGACTGGTTTGGAGATTTTGACATGAGCCTGGTTATCAGGGAGGGAGAGAGAAAAGTAAAATATATAGTTTTGTTCCCCATTTGCATTTTGTGGCTGTTGTGAGGATCTTTTATTATTATTACTATTATTGTTTTTGTACCCTTACGGTTTAACTCATTGCCTCCTAGAAGATGCCTGTAGGTGGCAGCAAATATATTGCAGTGTGTCCCTGAACAACTACAGAAGTCACCTACAGACTCCCTGTGTGTCCTAGTAACGTCTGGAGACGTCACACACTTATTTTAATATTACTTGCCAAACAGAAATTATTAGAATTGACTGCATAGCACCATTAGAAAGGTAATGTGTTGAGCAACTTTGCCACTGACACTTTGTGTGTGTCATGTTCACTTTAGGAGTTATTCACATTTCTTTATGACATGATGTGTATGGCAGACATTTTGCCCTTCAAGAACCACCTAGGCACTTTGAAGAAAACATACATTCTGGGTATCTCAGCCAGTACAAAACAAAAACTGAATTGAGCATAATTGATTGCATAGCACCGTTGGAAAGGCAATTTTGTGTGGAACAACTTTGCCACTGATATGTTGTGTGTATCATGTGTATTTTAGGAGCTATATGCATTTGTTTATGGTATAGTGTTTGTGGTTTAGATTCGTCTCTCAAACCTCATCAACACACCTTGACTAAAATGGTGAAAAATTATGTTTAATACTGCAGAAATAGTTGTTTTTTTTTACAAACAATTATTAAAACTACATCTAATGTCTGGATGCTTAATTTGGTGTTGAGATGTTACATATTTCCCAACAAAAAAAGGCTTATGGTGCATTTTATAGTAGAGAAAATATTTTTTTTTTGCTGTTTTGACCAGCATAGAAAAAAAATTAATTACCTATTATTACTTGCATACCACCATTGGAAAGGTAATCTTATGCTGAACAAGTTTGCCACTCATACTTTGTGTCTAGCACTTATGTTTTTTGTGCTATTAGCATTTGTTTGCGGCATGCCGATTATGGCTTGATTTTGCTTAAAAGGGCCTAGGATTCACTGTTAACAGTATACAGAAGACAAGTGCCGCAACTTCAGAGAGTTCCTATGGAGGCAATGAGTTAACTGCCATTTATAGGTAACTGAGCCTGGCATCTTCTCTGTGTTTCATTGGTCACAGTGATTTCAGTGTGGATGACAGAACTGGCTAGCTGGAACTTTTTCCTGATGGTTGATGGCACGATGAGACAGTATTTTTTATGCCATTGTATGCCAGCGCCTTGTGAGAAGACCACACCAGGTGGGTAAATCCTAGCCCCCTCATGGTATATTGCTTAATTATAGAATGGCTCTCAAAATACTGGTTCTTGATTGTCTGGCTGGCATGACTTACAACGTGTAAATCCTGTTATCAACCCACAGGAAGAAGTGCCAGTCAGCCACATTAGGAACCACCAAGTCTCTGGACTCACTCCAACCCCCAAAAAACTGCCATGATTATTCAACAAAGAGAAAGGATACCACATCTTAAAATCAATAAAAAGAAGTATTTTTTTCTTAAACGTTTTAGTATTTCTTTCTATTCCTTCACTTTTTCCACATTGTATAATCCCAATGGTGGGGAAAAAATTAAGGCCATGGTATTTTTGAATCAGAGAAAAAAACTAAATGCTGCTCCCAAGCTAATGTTACAGATTCTGGAGGACGATTGCATTGAACAAGTAACTAGTTTTAAATACCTAGGGCTTATTCTTGATGAAAATTTAACCTATGAGTCTCACATTGATTTTGTTGTAAAACAGGTTCATCAAAGGCTTGGTGCTTTATATAGAATTAACTCACTATTGGTCCCCACCACCCGATTGAAACCGTCCCAGAGCTTTTTATTACCTACAGTAGACTACAGTCTACTTTTCTATTACTCTGTTAACCAGAGATTTTTGAACAAAATTAGGGTATTGATCAATCAAATAGCGAGATTTGCCTCCCAATTGCCAAAACCAACACACCATTGTAATCTCAATAACAGATGTGGATGATTACAATTAGATCAGAGATTTCAAGTCAAGTGGGGATTATGGTGAAAAAGATTGTTCTTGACACGGTTATGACATGTTTTTATACTTATTTTCACAAAAGTTCAACATCAGTTCAGGTGCATACCAGATCTTCACACCATTTTATGTTTTTTTGTGCCAACCATGAAAACATCATTAGGTCAGAGGTCTCTGTTATATAGAATTCCTTCTGTTTTTAATGATCTCCCAACTGATTTAAAAAGCTCACTCTATTCCTTGGCTGTTTTTAAGTCTAACTTAAAGAAATGGTTAGCTACTACAAGTGTTTGTGAATGCAGTCATGGTTGATGTCTTTTATTTATTTTATTTTATTTATTTGATTTGTAGAAATAGTTAGCTACTACAAATGTTTGTGAATGTACTTTTGTATGATGCTCTATTTATTGATTTGTATGTCTATACCCTTATATTTCTTTTTAGTATTGTTATCTTGTTGCCCATGGACTTCTCCAGATTTTAAATAAACAAACAAACAAACAAAGCAATATCCCACGAGTTGCAGCCTTGTGACCAAACATCACACCAGGCATGGGTAAATCCTGCCATCACCCACACCAAATCTTGGTATATTGTGCAATGAGAACAAATTTGCTATCTGTATAGATACCTTTAGGTCATCTTAAATGTTAACCATGCATGAAGACATTAAAAGTGACTGGCACAAGGACTATTCCATGCAGTCCTGTGCTGGTTACACACCCCACGCTCCCCTAATTGGATCCCATTTACCATCACCTTCTGTTTCATGTCCATTAACCAATTCCTAATCCAGTATACCACCTTGTGTTACATGTCCATTAACCAATTCCTAATCCAGTATACCACCTTCTGTTTCATGTCCATTAACCAATTCCTAATCCAGTATACCACCTTGTGTTACATGTCCGTTAACTAATTCCTAATCCAGTATACCACCTTGTGTTACATGTCCGTTAACCAATTCCTAATCCAGTATACCACCTTGTGTTACATGTCCGTTAACCAATTCCTAATCCAGTATACCACCTTGTGTTACATGTCCGTTAACCAATTCCTAATCCAGTATACCACCTTGTGTTACATGCCCAGATTGCTCATTTGGTTGAGCAGCTGTATACTGTATGTGAGCCAGAGCTGAATGCTTTGCTGAAATCAAGGTATGAGATTATTTACACACTCAAGGTTTAGGCTAGGATGTGCAGGGCTTCATCTTTCGGGTAGCTATTAAAGTCAATTGCACTGCAGCTGTACATTCATCTAGTAATTAAGTTAATAATTTAGTGTATTTTTGCTCATTATTCACCTAGCAATCAAGTAGTTATTTAGTGTATTTTTGCTTACCTTTAGGTATTTTATTATTAACTTAGTAAGTAAGTAAGTCAGTAATTTAGCGTATCTTTGCTTATTATTCTGGTACTTTATTATTAGGGTATGTAAAGTACAGCTGCATTTAAGCCAGATGATATGGTGGAGACTGTTTAGGAAGATATTGCTGTCAAGCATGTGACTGTAGATAACTCATTAAATTGTAGTGTACAGTGCGGTTAAGGGGTTGGGTAATTCCAGAACTAGAGGAGTATTTATAGCCAGAAAAGCAGTGTGTAAAATATGGGATGTTAGGGGACATAACACCGTACAGGGCAACCAGGAAAGGATTGTAGGTTGTAACAATTGTGGAGCAGCCGTATTTATGGAGATACTATAGAAGACAGGGGGATGCCCAGTGTGTAGGAGCATAGGAAAACTAAAAATGGAGATAGGATGCCTCAATAAGGCACTACAAGAAATGATAGAGGGCAGCATAGATGAGATGCAGGGGCAAACTGGATATGGAGCAGATGTACGTGGACTAAAGAATATCAGCAATGGGGAGAGATAGAAAGAAGACAGGTGAGGGCAAGGGATAAGTCAGCAGGAAAAGCAGTACATGTTTGAAAGGGATGGGAAGAGGTGGAAGATGACAAGAAATGGAGGAAATAAACGGGATGCAGGGGCAAACTGGACATGGAGTAGATGAACAGAGACTAAAGAATATCAGTAATGGGGAGAGACAGGAAGAGGACAGACGAAAGCAAGGGATAAGTCAGCAGGAAAAGCAATACCAATATGATGGGGAAAGAGGGGAGAGGAGGAAGATGACAAGAAAAGGGGAACAAAAACAAGGAATTCAGGGCAGAAGCTGGACTGCACAGAAAATCTCTGTCTCAGGGGTGACAACATACAATAGATATGCAATACTGACAGAGAGACCCCAAGGGAATAAAGGCAAGGCAGAAATGGTGTTGCAGCAGGATACCAGGGAGGTAGTGGGTGAACTAGGCTAGAAGGTAGTCAAGAGGGCCAGAAATCATATGTCTCGATGGAAGGAGACAAGAAGGATAGAAGTGAAGGAGAGACAAGAAAAGGGAAGAGGGAAAAAAGTAAATGACGTTCAACAATACAGGAGGCAGGAACCATGAGTGGAATGGTAGGGAGAATGAGCACTTTGGAAAGAATAAAATAATAGCCTATGGGTACTCAATAATAAAAGGTATACAATGGAGAAGAACTGACACATATATGAGGACAACAGTGGTGTGTGCACCTGGGATGGAGGCAGGTAAAGCAACTCAAAAGATAAGGGAGTTGATAAGGGAGGTAGGGGGAAAATCAGACTTGATACTTCACATTGGAACAAATGATTTAGCCGGGGAAGAGACCGAGGTGGTGCAACACAGATTTATGGACTTAGCAGCTGCATGTAGGCAGTCAGTAAAATCATTAACCTTTTCTGAGATAATTCCTGTACCAAGGGCAAGCACAGCTAGGAAGGAAAGGATAGTGGAATTTAATGGATGGCTAGACCGGTGGTGTAAAGAGAAGGGATTCAATCTGTAACTGTGTACTGCAAGGGAATTTAGCAGTAGGAAGAGTGAGGTTATTCTGCCACTATTCAGGTCATTGGTGAGACCTCACTTGGAATACGGAGTAAGATATTGGCACCCACACCTGAGGAAGGACATAAACATGATGGAAAGGGTCCAGAGGACAGCGACTAAAATGTTAGAGGGACAGCAGGATAGATCATATGCAGAGAGGTTGCAGGACCTGGGGATGTGCACTCTGGAGGAGAGGAGGCAGAGGGGGATATGACTGAGACATTCAAATACCTGAGGAGAATTAACAGAGTGGACTGTGAGAGTCTATTCAACAAAAGGGCCACCACTACCATCAGAGGGCACAACCTAAAACTGGTGGGGGGTAGATTCAAGAGGGACATAAGGAAGCACTTTTTATGGAAAGAGTGGTGATGGCATGGAATGAGCCGCCACAGGAGGTGGTGGAGTTGAAGTTAGTGGGAGCTTTCAAAAGAGCCTGGGACAAGCATAAGGGAATGCCAGGAAGCCTCGTAAAGGGAAAGACTGGAAACTTCAGGGGGGGACGAAGGACGGGGTCTCAGATGTAAGCTGAAGGCCAGAAACAATCCATATTATTTTGAGCAGACCCGATATACAGAGTGGTCTCCTTCTGCTGGCCATTTTCATATGTTCTTATGTATTACATTAGAATTTGGTCTTTATGATATAACAATGGAACTAAGTAGAACATATTGTGTATAATTCACACACAAAAAACCACTTATCGTGTTGTAGATGTACTACAGCCATCCAAATCCAACCATCGACCCCTCAACGCACAAGCACATGCGCATACACACACACACACACACACACACCCACACTGATCTCTGATATATATAAAGAAAAAAGGGGGGATCTTGTTTCCATAAAGTGGTGGACCTTCTCCTCCCCTGTGGCCTAACCCACTGCAATAAGTTTCCATAGGGTAGTTTTCCCCTCAAATAACCATCACCCCATACACTCCAGTGATGGCATCCCACCATGCTCCCCCTTCGACAACAAGTCACACCGATTGATGAGAATTACAGCTATCCACACACATCCACTGCTACCTGCCAACAGAAATGTCAATGACATCGGGCAGTATTCAGTAAAAGCCCATTGACTGAACTGCCTGCCAATGGCTATTTACTATATACTTTCAAATGTCATTGACAGTTCTGTCAGTGGGCATTAATGGAGGTATGTGGGTGGATGAAGTACTCGTCAACCAGTGCGACATGATGTGGCAGTAGGAGCATGGTGAGATGCCGTCACCAGAGCAGATGGGGGGTGCAGTGGGGATGGGTCTTTGAGGAGGCAAGCTTATTGTAATGGGATAGGTAACCGAGCAGGATGAAAGACAACCACTCTGTGGAAATGTTTTTTTGGTTTTTTTTACATAACAGGATTGGGAAACGGAAATGAGGTTGAGTGGGATTTTTTGTTTATTCTGACAGCGATCAGCCGGGGTGAGGATAGGGAGGCAGGAGTACATCCATAACATGATGCTATAATATGAATTACATTTAACTAATGTATATAACTATTTGCAGATTAACGCTTCTTTAAGTTTAACCATTATTAATGCAAATAAATGAAACAAAACTTGTTTTCAAATCATGAATAGCAGTTTGCCTGTCCTCTGTCATAACATGTTTTAAACTGCGTGATTGATGGTATCATTACAATTATTCTCAGTTGTACATAATGACAGACCTTGGGCCGGATTTTCAATGTCTTTATGGTGGCACATGGTATTTTGCAAAGCAGTCTACGTCAATCAGCAGGCTATTTGAACCAAAGTGTGCTTGCACCAGCTTTGCACCTCAAATGTGGGAGGGTGTCGACTGTGTCATGCCATTGTTTCGCCCACTAACCCCTTCTCAAGCCTCAATACCCAAGTAGTGTCACATCCCGCAGCCCAATGTGCCCCAACAAGTATAAACCCTTGTGATCCATTACCAACCACCACACCCACCATCAAGCCCTGATCTGCCTGTACGCTTCCTGGTAAAACACAATTACCTCTAGTGCCCTTCCCATTCCAAATGCTGGTAAATCATAATATGCAATCAAATCTGTCATGATACAGTGGTCCCTAACCCCCCAGCCCATCACTATGTGCCCAACCACTCCACTTTCACCCACCTTCCATCCAGACACCCGCTCTGGTGAATATAACATCTCTCCACGCACTACCACAGTTGGCCACCAAATGAACTGTCAGAGTGCATACAGAGTTTGGAACTGTTTGATTTTGAAAGCAGCACAAGGGAAGTCACAGAGTTTGGAACTGTTTGATTTTGAAAGCAGCACAAGGGAAGTCACAGAGTTTGGAACTGTCTGATTTTGAAAGCAGCACAAGGGAAGTCACAGAGTTTGGAACTGTCTGATTTTGAAAGCAGCACAAGGGAAGTCACAGAGTTTGGAACTGTCTAATTTTGAAAGTAGCACAAGGGAAGTCACAGAGTTTGGAACTGTCTAATTTTGAAAGCAGCACAAGGGAAATCACAGAGTTTGGAACTCAGTGCTTTGGCTTCTCAGAAGGAACTAGAAAGGGGACAGAATCAGATCTACAGTACAATAGCTTATTGTTGTTTTACATTGTTTCTTGTGGATTCTACTTGGTAGAAGGTTATTTATTTTCTTTCTTACTATTAAGGGGCTAGCAGGGTATTGTTTGGGGCTGTTGGAATTTTGAAACCTGTTTTGGTAGCTATAAGTGGGCTCATTTGTTTGATTCACTGTGTGGCAGGCTGCATTTAGGCTTGCTGATCCAACCAATCAGCAACTTCACTACTCCCGATAGCCAACTACCAATATCTCTCTCATAATGGGGAGTTTACTTGATACTCCTTTCACTGTCAGCCATGGGGTTCCACAAAGAAGATGTCCCTGTCACACAAACTAGGGTGATCCATCCGCCCAGTCTCTCTGAACCATCCCCTTTGGCTGACGCTCAAACCCTCACATATGCTCTACCATTGCTGCATCGACTACAGTGGTGTGATCACCATAAAGAGACACATACCACCACACATGTATTTCA
Source organism: Neoceratodus forsteri (assembly GCA_016271365.2). Classification (NCBI taxonomy): domain Eukaryota; kingdom Metazoa; phylum Chordata; order Ceratodontiformes; family Ceratodontidae; genus Neoceratodus; species Neoceratodus forsteri. The sequence goes on along the minus strand of CM057449.1, from coordinate 1,261,875,320 downwards.
ACCAAGGCTCCACTGCTGGATATACAGATCCCCCCTAAGCCTAACCACCAAACTGCTATTTGGTGTCTCGACACAATCTCTTAAACCCACAGGGAGCACCCCAAAAGAGTGGCAACAGAATAAAAGAAGGAGGACCAAAGACAGCCCCCTCTCCCTATCACTGGCAGCCCTCACGAAACTCCTGCTCTTTCTATTACTCTGTATTGGTAACGTGGAAATCAACCCTGGACCCCCTGAATGTATCACCTCTCCATCAGACCTAACCTCAATTAAAGGCCTCAGTTTCCTGCATATTAATGTATGCAGTCTGCTGAAAAAACTCACACTGATACAAGCCTGGGTTGCCCATACCTTGCCAGACTTTCTTGTGGTATCTGAGACATGGCTCAAAACCCACCACAGCAGACAGGGATGTTAACTCACCTAACTACCAGCTATTCAGAGCTGATCACCAAACAAGGGAGGTGGGAGTAGCTATATATGCAAAATCCGTATAGCTGTATCCTATATTGCTGCAACATCTATGCCCAAGGAGTTTGAAAGCCTATCCCTAAAGTCTCTCTCCCAATACAGCAGCTTTTCAGCTAGTTGGTTGCTACAGACCCCTCTGGTGAACACAAGCTCTTATCCCATCTGGGGAACCTGCTCAAACCAGCACTGAAGAAGTCATTCTTCTAGGTGACTTGAATTTCAACTGGCTTACCCGGAAGCTGCACCTCTGGTATCATTCTGTGATACATATGGGTTCACACAAGCTAATTAATGAACCAGCAAAATTAATGCAAGGAATAGTAATAACAGCACACTACTTGATATCATGCTAGTGAATAAACCACATCGATTCACACACTGCGCTGGAGTGCTTCTCTGCGATATAAGTGATCACTGCCCCATCGCAGGGGTAAGATCCACCAGCATAACAACAAGCCCTGCAAAATTCCTCATGAGGAGATCCAAGAAAACATCAATATTGAAGGATATTTGCATGATCTAGCTTACTCCACACTGGCACGAGTTTTATCTTGCCCATTCTGTTGAAAAAGCTCAGCAGGTGCTAAATAACATTATAATAAATGCCCTAACACTCATGCCCCAATCTCTAGTATCCGAATAAAAACAAATCCTGTCGTTGGTTTACAGCTGACCTCAAAGCTGCACTGCTGGAGAGAGACAAACTCTGGAAAATGGCAAGAAAAACAAGAATACAAATGACTGGATGATCTTTAGGAAAGCCAGGAATAGATGCACCAAGAAAGTTAGGGATGCAAAGGCTGCCTTCTACTTGGCCGAACTTGACTCTTCCTACCATAATCCTGCTAGGTTTTGGGGCACCATCAAGGGTATGGTGGGGCAGGATGCTAACACCCTCCTTCCAACTCAATTACACAACAGTTATGACCCTATCACTGGCAAAATGGAAATTCTGGACGCCTTCAATAACCACTTCATAACGGCTGGCCTTGCTTTTGACACCTCTCCAGCTAACCTGCTGAGGGAACAATTAAGCTCCCATTACACTGGTGATCAGAGAGTTGACTCTTCCTTCAGCTTCAAATCTATACTGTTGAAACAAGTAGAGGATCTATTATGGCAACTGGATACCAAAAAAAGTGCAGGGGCAGACTCTCTGGACCCCTACTTTCTAAAGATTGCATGCCATGTACTTGCAGTCCCCTAACACACTCTTTAACCTATCCCTAAACTCTGGCTCTATTCCCACACTGTGGAAGACAGCTCAAGTGGTTCCCTTCTAAAATCAGGGGACCCTATGGATCTTAATAATTACAGGCCCATTTCCATTCTACCAGTGCTATCCAAGATGCTGGAGAAATTAGTGAGTAATCAGTTAAGAGAGTATCTTGACAATGCTAACATCCTAAACCCAGCTCAATCTGGATTCAGGGCCAAGCATAGCACTATCACTGCACTAGCCAAGGTCACAAATGACTGGCAATCCAATTAGATAAAAGAATAATGTCTGTGCAGTATTCCTGGACCTGAGCAAAGCATCTCGATAGTGTGGACCACGAGCTACTACTTTCACCTCTGTACTCCATTGGCCTAAATCCATCCTCCCTTAAGTGGTTCAGATGCTATCTCATCGGTAGGTCACAGCAAGTAAAAGCTGAAGGTGACCTATCCCCATTAAAACCACTGTCAAGAGGAGTCCCCCAAGGTTCTATTCTGGGTCCTATCCTTTTTGCCATTTATATAAATAACATTGATTCAACCCTTACCAATTCCTCTGTACACCTCTTTGCTGATGACACTGTTCTGTATGTCAGCAACCCTTCACCTGCAGCTGCTCGTGAAATCCTACAAACAGAATTCTCCTTGCTACAATATCAGCTACTCGAGAAAAAGCTTCTGTTAAATGCAAAGAAAACTAAAGCAATGATGTTCACAAATCAAAGCTCCACCAGCACATCCTTCCAATCATTCTCCCCAGCTATGCACTATACTTGGAGAAAATCTGGAGTATGTAGAAACTTCAAATACCTAGGTGTGGATTGGACAACAGACTTGACTTCACTCATCATTTAGAAGAACTGTTAAAAAGCTTCGCCAAAGACTTGGCCTTCTGTATAGATTAAAACCCTTCCTAAACAGAGACTCAAAGATGAGGTTAGTCCAGGCCATTTTTCTATCAGTTGTTGACTATGCAGACTTCCTTTATAGTCAATGCCCCATCTCCTACCATCACAAGTTGGATACCTTATATCATAGAGCAATAAGGTTCATTACAGATCTGCCATCTAATACTCATCATTGCTCTCTTTTATGCTGCAGTTGGGTGGGTTTCCTTCACCTCAGAAGGAACAGAAATGCAGCACTATGGATTTACAGAGCGTTGTCAAAAAACTTCCAAACTATATCCTGGACTGCTTCACCCAGACCTCTCCTAGCTCCTATACCCTAAGAAGCAACAACATCTTCCTGCTCAAATTGCCCAAATTCAACACCAGGCTAGGGAGGGCAGCAATCAACTATTCTCTAGCTATAGCATGGAACACCCTACAAAAATCCCTAAAACTGTCCAATATCATTCCATTTGCATCCTTTAAACAGCACTGTACAGTCTTCTTCAAAGAGAAATGCAATTGCTACCACTAGAGCTAGCACTGTCATCTCACAAATCTCTCTTCCAAACCATATATGGCATATTCCTTCCAGACAGACACCCCATCTTATGGCACCCAGTAATACCTTCACCATCCTAGTATTACATTATGTTGAGGTCTGCCATGCCCCCACTGGATATGTATATACTGTACATACTGTAAATATTAGCTTAACTTTCCTGTAACCATTTTTTATCATGTGAATTTACTGTACATCACTGTGTTCATAAACGTTATTTTCCTGTATGTATAACTGTCTTATATAAGTGTATGATGTATCTGTTGTGTATCAACTATTGAACCTTGACCTTATCAGGTCCATCTTGTAAATGAGCCTTGCTCAATGATGTTCGCCTGAATAAATAAAGATTTGATGATGATGATGATGATGATGATGATATGCAGTCTGACAGTTCATTCTGTGACTGACCGTGGTGGTGTGAAGAGAGATGTTCCATTCGCCAGGTCGGGAGTCCAGATGGAGAGTTGAGGAAAGCAGTGTGGTTGGGCACATACTGATGGGACTGGAAAGGATGGGAGTCCAGTAGGTCACCAGGGCTTTTTTTGCATATTACAATCTACTGGAGTTTCAGAGTGTGGAGGGCAGTAAGGGTAGTTGTGGGTTACCGGGAAGCATACGGGCAGCTTGCAACCTCGTACTGAAAATCCTGGTCCTTGTCTTCAGTTAAGCAATTGGTGATGAAGCTGAATGGTATGGTCAACAGATTAACTTAAAGTTAATGGAGGTGCTCAACAGTTTATTTACCAAGCTTACAGGAATTTATAAAGTGTCAAGATGAGACGCTGATAATGTTTCCAAATTAAATAGGGTGTTGCTTGGATAATAGCAGTCTTACATATTTAACCAGGTTAAATTGATGACCTTGGATACCATACATGAACTACAAGGTTCAGAACAGATATGTATGTTAATTAATGATAGCACTGCATACGTAGAGGATAAGTAGATGCCATGTACTCTGTTAAGGCAGATCCAATCTGAAGTCCTGAAAAAGATTCAGAACTATTTGGTGTTTGAGAAGGCTGCGGTTGTCTCAGATCTCCCCCCATTCTTCTTCTATCCACCCAGTGTATACAGTTTCAGTTTGTGATTCACAATAATTGTGTAACCCACAACAAGTTGCGACAACATAAGGAGTGAAAGAATAATCAAAATCACTTATTTTCTGAAGTACTTTCCATCTCGCTTTTAATCTCCCAAATGCAAGCTCTACAACATTCTTCGGAGAGTTCACATATACATTGAAGGACTCTTGTTGTGGCATTAAGTGTGGGTTGTTTGTGTAACCTTTAATTAGCCAATCCATAAGCAGATATGCCAGGTCTCCAATTATGTACATTTTAACATTGCATTGGTTTATCAGCCTTGGTTCCTATGAAGAATATGAAAAGCTGTTTAATTGTAAACTTAGAATATGTAAGCAATAAGACATTGCTAGGTGTTGGTAGTACTGAGATACCCACATACCCAGAGGCGTAGTGATGCAGGATGCCACAGGCCGCGTGCCTCCAGCATCTGGATATGCGAGTATCTCAGTACTACCAACACCCAGCCATGTCTTACTGCTTACATAAAATGGGTTCATAGGCAACTTTTAAAAGAAGGACATTCTAAACAATTTTAAAGCCACAGAAAAATATACTAAACTGTTGCTAAATAATGTAAAATAGTCCCTCCACAGGTGTTTTTAACCTGTCAGTCATCTGTCTTTCATCATACTCAATACATTGTGTGATTGTTTACCATGGAATAGAAGAATTTGGAGACAGGATTTGTTCATGGTAGTCAAAGAAACACCAGTAATGGAAACTGAATAGTACTTGATTTTTCAAATTTGTGTATGTGTGTTGGGGGCTCATGAGCATAAATAACATTAAATTATTTACTTACTTTATTTAATTTAATGGACTTTTATTTTTATGGCCTAGTTGAGGTTTTTTATACATGAGTAAAGACTACAACCATGTTTGTGATGGAAATAAGAAATTAAGTGGATTATGAATTCTGTGAGTTGCTTTGTTTGGTAGGGACTTGTTTTTAGCAATCAGTGGTTCTCTTGAACTGGCATGGCTAGAACCAAGTCTCAGCCAATCAGGACACAGGGACTGACTTGCCCATTTTATATTATAATTTTTAAACATAACACAGTGTGCTTGACTGGTGGCACTGGAGACTGAGGTGCTGGACACCACTCATCGTGCAACGCCGGTGAACTGAGCTGGGGAAAGTACTTACTATTACTGACACGCATGTCAAGAGAGTAAAAAAGTATAACCAATTTTCGGCTATACGGGGTCCTCAAGGACACAGAGAAATCATTTGCTACAGTAGACAACTTTGTGCTCAATTTGCTACGATCGGTGCTTCACATTCCAGAAAGTGTCGCTTTGTCAATTGAACAGGCACACCATTCACTAGCTCCAAAACTGAAGGATCAGCCAGCCTGTCCCAGATTTATTATAGTCAGGTTGCTAAATTTCTAAGAGAGACAGCTTATTCTACAAACAGCCTGGAAAATGAGAGACTTACAATTTGATGGGCAACAAATCTTTCTTGACCAAGATTTCTCTGACCTTCTCAATGACAAGAGATGACAAGTAGGGGAGGCCATTAAGCAAGAGAAAGAAAAAAGATTAAAATTCAATTATACTATCCAGCTTGCCTCAGTATTCATTCCAATAAAGGACCTCTGATGTATGACTCATTACAGGAAGCAGCCCCTACTCTGAAACAAATGGGAATCAAATGCCCCAATCTCCGTGCTGATATCTTAGAGCAAGAGATAGCCAAGGTGGCGTGGTGCAAGAGAGCCCAATCGATTTTGGTGCATTGGCCTTCCCACCTGAGTTTTGACCTGAAGGAACTCCTCACAAGGAAAAATAAACTACCTCGGGGAAGGCAGAAGGACTGGAACCTAGCTCAGCCAGCACTGTCTCCTGAAAAAGAACCAGGGCCCTGTTTTTGCTTTAGTGGGACTTCAGCCATAACATAAGAGAGAGCTGCTGGTCTAAAAAATAAACAACAAGCTGACGTTACAAATACACAATGCAACACTCCTGAACCTCTCTTTTGCCAGATGTAATAAGACCGGAACTTTTACTTAAGATAAGCCTGGCATTGTGGCAAATTTAAATGTCTTTTCACACTGTTTAGGAGAGGAATCTATAAATTTGAGCTCTGGGAAGATATTTGAGGTGACATTTTGACTTGAAGTGATGGGCCTGAGTCCAAGTAAAGTTATCGCAGAGTGCATGAGTTGCAGCGGCTTGTGTAGTGCTCCTTTTCAGTGTCTCTGGACTGGGACTGGGTACATTGACTCTGCTTTAACCCCTTCATCCACTGCTTATCTTCCTCTTAGTGATGGGACATTGTAAAGCCACTACTAAAGATCGGAAATGAACACTAACAACATAAAACAGAACTGCCAGCTTTATGGGGACTTAAAGAGTTGGACTTGCAACAAATTTGGCTGTTAGCTAGAAGGGTCTGGGAAGGAGGGAGGAAATGAAATGGAGTATAAGGGTCATATCAGCTACAAAATCAAAGAATCTGGGTGGGGGAGAGAGAGGCTGCTATTGATAACATTACTTAACAGTTCCTTATGGTGACTCCTGGTCTTCCTGCACTGATGGAGATCATACTAGGATACTTAACAAATTTTATCAAAAGTAGTTGTGACAATCAGATTCACTGACACTACATGGTCAGGCTTGTGTATTCACAAGCACAGTAGCTCATGCTACAACACCCTGTGAATTAACAGGGTTCCAAAATCATAACCTAGGTAGCATATTCACCTGTTTAGTTATGTATTTGATGTTTCCAATTGGTAGTTCATATACTGTTATATTTCATGCACCTGCTGTGTGCTATATACAACTTGCATGGCTTGGTATCAAAGAGATTGGGTGGAAGTGGAAGGGTTTCCAGACATATAAGTGGAAATATACAGTGTGGAGGCAAAAGAAATGAAAGAAAGATAGACAGAGGGAACCAGGACTAGAGGTTTTAACTCATGTTTATTAATATGGGTACTTTAAGAGTGGTTTCCCTGAATGTTCAGGGCTTTAACCCCCCCCCCCATTAAAAGAACAAAAATATTGCACTACCTTAAAAACAATGCGGACAACTGTTTCCTCCAAGAAACAAATTTATCTATGACAGAACACCTAAAGCTTAGAAGATCATGGGTAGGTAAGGTAGTCGGTACTTCTCACCCATTGGGGAAAAAGGCAGGGGTGGCCATCTTACTGAAAAGGGACCTACCTTTGGAAATTATTGAAGAAGATACATTAGAAGAGGGAAGAGGAGTCATTATCATAGGTAGTCTGTTCTCGTAGAGCGTGCATCTTATTAATATATATGCCCCAAAGATGAACTTTCCTTTTATAACCTTGTTTTCAAAAGATTTCAGCCCTGGGAGATGGCCTAATTCTCCTAGGGGGAGATTTTAATTGTGTTTTAAATCCCATGATAGACCGCTTCTCTCAAATTACAACTACAAATAAAACAAGCATTTGTCAATGCCGAATGTTGTCTCGCTGGCATTGGCATTGGTAGTGTAGGAGTTAGAGATGCATCATAGGAATGGCAGTGAAGTACTGAACTGACGCCAACCCCAACCCCACCTTGCAGAGACTGATAGGCATTGGGGTGTGCCTTTGGTGCCGCAGCTATAACACTCATGCCATTTTACCTCACCCTACCCTGTAGACACTGACAAGTGTTGTGGTGTGCTTTGGGGTCTTTGGGCCTTGTACTTACCCCATTCCATAAGGAAATATGCTGAGACAGGTGAAGTATAGCGGAATGAATGGGCCTCACCCTACCCTGTAGACACTGATAAGTGTCTTGGTGTACTCTGCGGTCTTTGGGCCTTATACTTACCCCATTCCATAAGGAAATATGCTGAGATGGGTGTAATATAGGAGAATGGGGTGAACTTTAGGGCCAAACACTCCAAGGCACACCTCGATGCCTGTCACTGGCTGCAGGATGGGGGTGGGAGTGGAATGGCATGAGCATTACAGCCAATGATCCCAAGTCACACCCCTGAAGCCTGGCAGTCTCTACAGGGTGTGGTGTTACAGTTGGAAACCCTAACATCATAGGCATTTGTTGGTATTTTCCCTCCAGATTTTCAACATAGGCTTTTTGTGACCCCACCTCATGAAGAGTGGCACAATCAGTTTGTTAGTGGAAAGGTGGTTTTGCATAGTGGCAATGCCATTTGGTGACACAGGGATGAAAACACATTTTGGGCAGGATGTGAAAAATGACTACTGTATTGTTCATGAGGAGGTGTAAAAAAATGGCAATGTTGAAATCTGGAGTGAAAATATGAAAAATTGGTGGAAGTCATGAGCATCCATAGAAACTGTGCAACACATGTCCGTAACCCAATTATTTTTGGGATTATTTTAGCCACATTTTCAACATAGGCATTTTGAGACCTCCCTTCATGAACAGTGGCACTGCGATTTTGTTAATCTGTCCCAAAAGTTGATTTCCCTCAGCAACCATGCCATTGTGAGCCACAGATGCGGAAACACATTTTGGGCAGGCTGTGAAAAATGACAGCTGTACTGTTCATAGGGAGGTGTGAAAAATTGCCAGTGTTGAAAATCTGGCATCAAATATTGCAAATTTACGAAGTTACAAGGGTGCGTGGAAACTGTGCAATGTACGCTTGTAACACAGTCATTGTTTGGATGTTCATCACCAAATTTTCAACATAGGCATTTTAGGACCCTGTTCATGAACAGTGTCACCATCATTTCTCAAACTGCCCTGAAAACTGATTTCACACAGCGACTGTGCTATTCTGCACTGGATGCGAAACACATTTCAGCCAGGATATGTAAAATGACAGCTGTACTGTTCATAAGGAGGTGTGGAAAAATGCCAATTTTGAAAATCTGGAGTGAAAATATTACAAATTCATGAAGTTATGAGCATGTGTGGAAACTGCGCAATGCACATTTGTAAAACTGCCATGTTTTAGATTTTTTCCACCAAATTTGCAACATAGGCTTTTTGAGAGCCCCCCTCATGAACAGTGGCACTGTCATTTCGTTAATCAGTTTTGAAAGGTGATTCCATACAGTGACTGCAAAATCACCTTTCAGGACTGAATAATGCCATGACAATGACTGAATTCATGAGGAGGGTTCCCAATAACCCCATGTTGAAAATTTGGTGCCAAAATTCCCAAAAATGCCCGAGATATGCACCAAAGTTGAAAAAACCCTATTTATGCCATTATACAGCTTACCGGCATTTCTTCACTTCGCAGTCGGCTTTGAAGAGTGCAGATGTGTTCCCGGTCCACCGAAGATTGTCGCGCCATGCTCTAGTGGTAAGTATGGGGTGAGGGTGTGTGTGGGGAGGCAGGGTGCACAGGAGGGTGGGTAAGGGTTGGGTGGGAGGGCCACCGGAGCCAACGAGGGACCATTTTCCACTTTGCAGGTTTAAAAAAAAAACATTGCAGGATGGTTTTTCTTTACAGGGGCATTTGGCATGCTGGGTTGCACTCCCAGTGTGCCACCTCTGTGTTTCTTTTGAGGGGGGTTCTGTAGCCGACGGGGGATTGGGCACCCACATTGGCACACAACAAATGGGGGGGGACAATATGCTGACAGGGAGTAGGCTACCCCATCAGCAAATTAAACTTGGAAGGGGGACATGATGCCAAGGGGGATTGGGCACCCCCTCGGCACATGCTTGAAATGGGGGGGTGCATTATGCCAACAGGGAGTGGGCTCCCCCGTCTGCAAATGACGTGGGTTGGGGCATGCCAACAGGGGGGTTGGGCGCCCCTGAACTAGGCTCTCTGCACGGTGGCAGTCAGCACCGCCATGTTACTTGAAGGGCTTCACCAGGAAAAGCATGTAGGGTGGTCATGTTTTGGATGCTGCTGCATGACTAGCTTGGCTGTCATTGCAGTGGACCTTTTCTTAGATGTGCTCACCACATTATGTATTCCTGGTGTGGTGCCTGCATGCTGGCTTATTGGGGAATGAGGGACACACCTACTGATGCATGCCCTGCATTCACCCAACAGTGACCATGCCTCCAAATCTGCTACTAATGCAATATGTTGGTCACGCAAGCACAAGCTAACATAAAAATGAACAGGGCAGTACAGAATGGCATGCAGGAACTGTCTCTTTTAGAAGTCTGGAGGGAACTGAATCCCTCAGTGAAAGACTATATGTTTTATTCCAGTCCTAACAGCTCTTATTCCAGAATAGACTATTTTTTATGTAGTGGAACAGATCTGCATAGGGTAAAAGACTGTACAATTCACCCCAGGATGGTCTCAGACCCCTCTGCAGTGACAATCAACTTACAACTAGGAGACTGGAGTAGGTGCACTCTCTGGAGGATGAACTCTCACTTCTGGGGAAGGAGAATTTTCACAACACAATACAGGATGTTATTAATGACTGTCAATGACACAATACAGTGGAGGAGTTAGGGACCAAATGGCATTGGGATGGGCTGAAAGTGGTAACAAGGGGCGCAATCATCTCTTACACTTCACGACTAAAAAAACAGCGTAGAGAAAAACAAGGGGCTTTAATGTCTAGGTTAAAATAGCTGGAAATTGCATATGTGGAAATGGTTGTATATCTTTAACTGTAAAATAATGAAAAGATTAACTGCAAAAAAAAAAAATAACTGGAAACCATTCATAAGAACAGGATGGCCTCAGAGGTGGAGGTGGAATTAAACAAGGTCTGGAAAGACCACAAAATATTTTGGACCAAGTGGTTGAAGGTAAATTAAGATACACAAACCAAAAATATTATGAACAGGGTAACAAAGCAAGCTGATTATTGGCATTCAGGTTTTGGAAAGCACAGGCCGACCGCTATGTGAAGTGGATCAAAATGGAACAGGGAGAAAGGACCAATAACAATTATACCCCCCAAAAAATAGCTGCAGCATTCAAAGAATATTATACAAACCTCTACTCCAGGGAGTCACAAGGGCCTGAAGACAATCAGAGAATACAGGATTTCCGAGCAAAGGTGTCCCTTCCTCAGATGTCTGAAGAAGATAAGCTTAAACTAGAAGCACCCATCACATCTATAGAGGTAGCCCAAACAATTAAAAATATTAAGTCTGGGAAATCTCCGGGCCCGGATGGGTTCAATGTTGAATTTTACCAAATATTCAGTACCCAACTTACCCCTATACTAACTACAGTTTTTAACTCCTGTGAAATGGAGAGTCCCCCCCCCCATGGAGGGAGGCCTTTATTACAGTGATTCCATAGGAAGGAAAACCTCAGGATCTTTTTACATCATACAGGCTGATTTCCCTTCTCAATGTGGACTCTAAAGTATTTACAAAAATGCTAGCATCTTGAATTAATAGTATTCTACCAGACTTAGTACACCTGGACCAAGCAGGGTTCATCCCAGATAGACACCTTACGCACAATATTAGGTGTTGTCTTAATATTTTACACTATGGCCAGAAGACCAAGGATCTTCAACTAACTAGCGGTGGATGCAGAAAAAGCATTCAACCACTTGGGCCGGGACTTTCTACAAGGAGTCCTGGGTGGATTTGATTTTGGGGACCAATTTAAAACTTTTATAAAATCCCCTATAAGCCTGGAGTAAAAATAAAAGGAAATGGCACTACATCTGAATATCTGGACATACAATGAGGAATGAGGCAGGGTTGTCCCCTATCCACAATCCTATTTGCATTGTGTATGGAACCCTTAGCAGAACTCATTAGGACTCATCCAGACTTGGAGGGTGTTAATTTGGGGGAGGGGCAGGATTTCACTTTTTGCAGATGATACGATGCTATATTTAAAAAAAAACACTTTGGACCTTTCCAGTCCTTCACCAGCTTTTCTTGGACTATAAAAAGATACCAGGATTTAAAGTTAATAATGATAAAATGGAGGTTATACTTATATGTGGCTCCCGTTCTCCAGAGTAACACAATTCATACATTTTAAGTGGGTAACATCTAAAATCAGATATTTGGGCATCGTTATCCCCCTGGACCTGAAACAACTTTACCAAATAAATTATGGGAAATTGATGAAAGAGGTTTTCACAGATTTAAAGTGATGGACCTCCCCCATCATTAATGGGTTGCATAGAATCTATAAGGATAAATGTTTTGCCCGGTTCCTCTTTTGTCATTGCATATCCCAAGATCTGATTGGAAACAAATAAACAAAGCACTCTATCATTTTGCATGGGTTGGGAGACATTCTATAATAGCATGGAACTCCCTACTTATGCCTAAAACCCAGAGGGGACTTGGTTTGCCCAACCTAAAAATTTATTACCTGATAGCCCAGTTATTTTCTGGGTATCACATCTGAAAAGAGATCAAAATAACACATGGGTCAAACAGGAACTGGGCAGTAGTCCAGAGGTGAGTCCACTGAGAGATTTTACAGATTCCCCAGAACAATTAAGAAGAGCTGGAATAGCAAACCCGGTTAAAACAAATGTATAAGATGTGGGGGACAGTAAAGAAAGAGCTGGGCCTAAACACAACTCTCTCTAATATAACACAGATTACCAGGTATACTGACTTTCTGCCACCTAGAATAGACCACTCTTTTGAAATATGGAAAAGATGGGGCTTAAAATACTTTGTGCCATTTGTTTACCAGGGGAGAGTTAAGGCCTTTCAAGAACTACAAAGGGACTTTCATTTGCCCACCTCACACTTTTTCAGATACTTCCAGGTTGCCTCTTTTGTGAAAACCAATACAAATTTAGAGGAGGTACAGCAAGACCCTAACCCTCTGGAGTGAATACTCTGGAATGCAGTGTGAGGTACAGGGGTGACCCACCTCATTTTGAGGTTAGTATCCACTTACCTGACCACAAGAGGGAATACCCCATCAACCTGTCAAGTGGCCTGGGCAAAGGAAGCAGGACTACATTTAGATGCACTAGCCTGGAAACAAATACGGGAGGGTTTTTTTCATACCTCAGCCTCAAACACATGGAGACAGCTCAGGTGGAAGATTCTTGTCAGGTTCTTTAACACCCCCACCAAAACTAAGCATTACCAGCCAATAAATCATATAAATGTTGGAGGAACTGTGGAGCAGTGGAGAATCATTGTCATATTTCCTGGGACTGTCCAATCATACAGCCATTTTGGGGAGCAGTAAAGGACCATTTTCAACAAATGACCAGGATACAGGTACCTCTGGAGTTTGAACACATCATTTTCAGTCTCCCCAAGGGGAAATGGACCAGTAGCCAGGAATCATTTATAGGTATACTGCTAGCAGTGACTGGAAAAGCGTTAACCAGGCGCTGGTTGAACCCTGCCCCTCCTACACTGTTAGAGCTGGTGGAGATAGTAAAAGATATCTCCTGGGTAGAGCGGATTACAGCTGAGATATGCCTACATGGGAATAAATTTAATAGCATATGGCTCACTTACATGCACCTAATAGAGGACCAGGAAGGAGTCTCAGTTCTCTCCCAGCAGGCATTTTCTTAAATGAATTTTAAAGGTGGTGCTGGACAAAATAGGAAAAAAGGAAGACAGAAAAGTAAACAAGACATAGGAGTAATACTTCTCCCATACCCAATAAGTAATTAGCATGGTAGTTGATATTAGCAGACAGATAAAACAACCAGCCATGCACAGAATCGTTTCATTTACAAATTTTCTTTTTATTTTTATTGTATTAACAAGAAGTTAGTTATTTTAACTCAGTTTTAATGTATCTGTAATTACTCTAGATAGGAAACTGGACACAGAGCTTAATAGTGAGACACTTTCATTGTTTGCCTGTTTTCGTTTATCTGTTTGAAGCTCTCCTTTATTGAATTCCAGAGTCAATGGAAAAGAAGCAGTGAAGCTATCCTTGTTTGAATATCTGGAAAAGATAATGAGAAAGATCAGTTAGTCTACTTTAGGGTGCGAACACGGTAACAATGTAAAAGAAAAGCTGTATAAAATCGTTAGATTTCTCCATGAAATCTGTATGATATAAAACTGTATCTGTGTGGTATTTAAATAAACTTGGAGTTAAAAAAAAAGTATAACCAGAAATGTATCAAACCAAAATGAATCAACAAGGGCATCTTGAAACTCATAAAGAAGAAAAATACAGCTTATGGGAAGGCAAAATCAGATAATATACCTGTAAGTTGGAAAGTACTTAAAGACTTAGAAAAAAATGTAAAAATGGTATTAATTAAGTAACACGAAAGATGGAGCTCAAATTAACAAATACAGCAACCAAAACTAACAGCAAACAGTTTGACTCATACATAAATTCATTAAGAAAATCAGGGAACGAGTTGACCTCCATAATCTCGGGCACCACAGTAATTTCCAATCCAGTTGAAATGGCAAATCTATTTAATAAACATTTCTGTTCAATTTATACATCCCATAATACATCAGATGTCACAACTATGCCACATGAAACTGTAAAACACACTACTGAAGCAGATGTAATTAAAACTAAAACTATTAAACTCAACAAATATGGAGCCCCTGGTTCAGATAACATACAGTATCTGCACAAATTCTGCAAATCATGGCAGACAATATCACAAAGCCTCTAAAAATACTATTTGAAAAATAACTAAATTGTGAAATGGTGCCATATGAATGGAAAACAGCCAATGTTACACCAATACTTAAGAAGGGTAGTAAACAAACATATCTAACTACCAACCTATAAGCCTCACTTCTGTAATTGGTAAAATCTTAGAATCTATTATTAAGGATAAATCAAACTGAGTTAGAGAAAAACAGTATTTGATACTAATCAACATGGATTCAAAAAGGATGCTCATGTTGCACAAACTTAATTTGCTTTTACGATCAGGCAAACAAGCACCTTGATAAGGGCAAACCGTATGATGTTATACTTTTTGATTACAGTAAGGTTTTTGACCTAGTGCCTCACTGGGCAGTTCAAGCTAAACTCAGAAAATACAACATAGATAAATACATTATTAACTGGATATTAAGTTGGTTGCAGGACAGAAAACAAGTAGTAACTGTAAAAGGATATAAATCCAGAGTCCGAAATGTGACAAGTGGTGTCCCACAAGGCTTTGTGCTGGGCCCACTTTTATTTAAGGTAGTTACAGCAGACATGGATGATAACATCCAAAGATACATCTGTAGATATGTACCTTGGACACTTGGTGGAGTGGGTGGGTGGGGAGGAGATCTATGAAAACTAGATGAGTAGATGATGGTGTGGCAGTTAAGTTCCAATGTGAAACAGTGCAGAAACATGCAATTGGGGCACATAAACCAAAGGGTGGAGAACAAAATGGGGATGTGGTAACAGCAACCACAAAACAGAAAAGAGACATGGGGGTGATCATATGTGATGACCTAAAGGTGCTGGTCAGGTGTCAAAGCAGTGGATAGTGCTAGTGGGATGTAATGTCAAGTGCTTCTTCACAGAAAGGGTGGTGAATGACAGACCCAGTGGCACTGTATGTTGAGGCACTGGCCTTTACTCATCTCTCAATGCCGGTGATCCAAGTTCAGGAACAAGCCAGGGTTACGGGGGGTTTCAACAGGTGCAAGAGAGGATTGAGCATCTAAAGGACTGCTCTCCTCCCTCAAGGAGGGATGTTATGCCATCCCGTTCGCTGACAGCTCTATGGCTATGGCTGGAATGTAGTAGGAGTTGAGATGGCACGTAGCTGGCATCTTTCCATTGGTGGGGAGAGGGGTTGGGAGAAAATGAAGAGAAAGGGAGCTGGCAGGCTCAATGATGGCCAGATGCATTCCCGCTGCCACCCAGATTTCTAGATTACACTCTGAAGAGTGAAGATAATACACTCATCTCCCTGGCACCGTCACAGACTGGTAAGCCACAGAGGGTTTCTGGGGTTGGCCCAGGCAGTGAGAAAAAGCTCCAGATTAGGGTCTCTAGGAATGCTAGTGACCTTTCTGGTACTAGATAAATTTCCGCGACATCTAAAGAAGGCAAACTTTTAATTCAAGCAATTTGGCAATGTTGCAAATAAAAAACATTAAAGAGGACAGGTCCCAGTACTGACCCCTGTGGCACAATGCCAGTCACCTTCCCTTCATCAGAGTGGACAATGTTTACCACTGCCCTCTGTCACCTCTCCCCTAACCAATTCATTAACAATTTTGGCAGCTTTTGGACACACAATGTGGCTACCCAGCTTGTTTACCAGTCTCTAATGTGAAACGGTGTTGAAGGCTTTACTGAAATATAGATAGGCCACAACCACTGTTCCACCCTGTTTCAATTTTTTGGTCACCCAGTCAAAGAAATCTATCAGATTTATTTAAGATGACCTCACTACAATGAATCCATGCTGTCTCAGATCTGGTAATCCACTGGATTCAAGGTTTCTCCATTCGATCATTTCCTACAGTAGTGATTGAACAAATTTCCTACTACCTAAGTCAGGTGTACTGGCTATAGATCAATCTTTAAAAACAAAAAAAAAAAGTGTTCATACAACGTTAACTCTTGCAATTGAATGGAGCCATTGTTGACTTAAAATATTTATAAGGAGGTTAGTCTCATTAATAGGTGGAAACATAAAGAATTGAAACATAATGAATTGAACAATATCTTGATCCATTTACATGTCCTTGATTTAAACAAAGAGGTTAAAATATTCAAGCTTGAGTGGAACTATGCATACACTGGTTAAAGCTTGGCCTGTGTGCATACCCAGTGAAAACACTTTTAAATATAAAAAAAGACCACGTTAAAGAAACAATAAAAACAGACCACGGTACAGAAGTAAAATCTGTATATTTTAACTGGAATCAAAAAAATGCTCAGCAAACACGTGGAAAATGCAGCTAATTTTATTTAAATTTTTTTATTTGTTTCGGGGCCAAATGCACCGTTCCACCACTTTGTGATGCCAATCACTCAGTTTTTGGAATAGACACTAATGTTTCCCTTTTCAGCAGAACTCTATTTCTCTTCTTTGCACTGTCCACTACATCAATATGCATAGATTCATAGATATGTGATGGCTGAAATTACCTTACTGGCCTATTGAGTCTGCCCATTCCCCCTCTTACTTGATCAACCCCTCCCATCCACACCTGCATCTTCCACCTTCCTTCCCTTCAACAACCCCTTGCTTGTCATAACCCATCTTAAATCCCTCCATTGAAGGGGCCCACCACATCATTTGGCAGACCGTGCCAGAGCTCCACCACTCTCTCAGTCAAATGATGCTTCCTAATGTTTCTACTAATCCTACCTCCCTCTACCCCCATCCATGTCCCATAGTTTATGTTTGTACCGTCCCCGTGAATAAGCTCTTGCCAGCTTTATTGATCCCTTTCAAATACTTCAATGTTTCAATCATGTCCACTATCTCCATTCTGGTCTCCAGTTAATACAAATCCAGCAACCCTAAACCTCTCCTCGTATGTCTTCCCTCTTAGGCCCAGTACCATTTTTGTGGCCATTCCATGTACCCTTTCTATGCTGTCTATGTCCTTGCATAAATGGAGCATCCAAACTGTACCCCATACTCCAGGTTCAGCTTACCATGGAGCTGTAGAGGGCAACAGCAGCTCCTTCTTCCTACTGATTATCCCCTCTCAATGCATGCCAGCATTCTGTTTGCTTTGCCAACCACCTTGTTGCATTGAGTCCTTCCTTAAGGTTGTCAGTGATTATCACACCTAAAACCTTCTCCTGACTACATGCAACCATTTCCTTCACCCCCCCCCCAGTGTGTATGTAGTTTTGGGTTCTTCCTCCCCAGGTGCATCACTGTGCATTTTTTTTTATTGAATCTCAGCAGCCATGTTTCTGACCTCCTATCCAGCAACCTTAGATCATTCTTTATAGCCTCAACACCATCTGGAGTTGTCCACCCTGTTGCAGAGTTTGGTATCATCTGCAAAAAGGCAGACCTTCCACCACAGAGCCTCTGCTATGACACTGATGTATATGTTAACCTGAATGGACCCCAGCACCAACCCCTTAGTGACCCTGCTCATCACCCCTACCTCTCCAGAGTGCACCCAGTTAACCACCACCCTTTGACTTCTACCCATCAGCCAGCTCTCCATCAACTTTATTATTTCCCGTCCCACCCCTAGACTCTCCTACTTATTAACCAGCCTATGTGGGGCACAGTTTTGAAGGCCTTCCCAAAGTCCAAGTAGGCCACATTCACTCCCCACCACCCCCACCCCAATCAAGCACTCTCGACATCCCATCTATGAACTCAATGAGGCTCATCTGGCATGACCATCCCAGAGTGAAATCATACAGCTGAATGACTTGTAGCCCCCTATCTTCCAAATATCTAATCAACCATTGTGCATGTCACACAAAATACGATTATTTAAGTTGAGATAGGGGGCATTTAAACATTTACCCTTTGATATCATTTGCATTTAGTTTTAGGGGTGTACTATTTAACAATGTTTCATTTAATTGCCCTCCATGACATTTATTTTTGCTAATTTAGTCTTTTCCAACATACATCAAGTGCCACTATTATGTATGGGAAAAAACAGAATACATATCATGAAAATACTTTTTCTGTTAGTCTAAATTTCCAGCAGCAAAAAAAAAAATACTTTAAAGGATTGTTTGGACACACATGTTTACAACATGATTTTTCTAAAACTCTGCAGTCAGCCAGTACCATCTGTTAAAATGTAAATCAAGCTGCAAATCATGGATGGATACACTGACATGGTCTCATGTTGGCACATTATTAGTTGTCATCTAGTTCATAATTGTTAACATGTGAGAGGAAAAAGAATGACTAACTCCATTTTAGTTCACTGGTTCACATAGATTTTTGAATGGTGTTGATAAAACAGAGTTTGTCTGTTTCAAAGTCATTTTAAAATATCCAGATGAATGAATCCTTGCAGCTTCCATGTGCAGCACATCATATCTACGAAACAGGTTTGCCACATAAGCTCCATCTCGTGTCTGAGTACAATAGATGCTTTTATATAACCCCTCCAAAAAAACCTCACAAATTTTCTCCAGAGACAGAGAGGGGTCTATAAAGTGGAGTGAGACATGAGAGCAGAAGAAGCAGCAACTTCATTTCAAACAGTGCCTACACAGTCAGTAGTCAGTTCTCAATGACCAACCATACCACGTTCTTTTATAGTGGTGGTGGTGGTGGGAGGGGGAGTTGCTACCAATCCTTGTCCTTAGCGCTTTAGCAGTGGATTGAAAGAGAAAGGTATATTGGGGAAGATAGCCCTTGGTACCATGGAACTCTTGAACAGGTATGCTATTTGCATCTATCATCTGAGTGACTGATTATTCCATCTGCTGTTTCGTTTTGCTGGACTGTGAGACTGAGACCTAAAGGAGCATGCTGCTGCCTGTTGGGGGATTTGAACTGTGTGCCTGATATCTGTTTAAACTGTGAGCACTTTGTATAACCTCATTTCTTCTGTGCCTTTGCTCCCCTTTGACCCTGCATTCCTGTGCTCTAGTGAGAGGGGCCAGGTGTAACGGAGCACACTTCATCAAGGAGGAGGGGCAGTACAGTATAAAAGAACCACGCTGCCTAAACCCAGAACAGGTATGCCATTTGCATCTATCATCTGAGAGACTGATTATTCCATTTGCTGTTTCATTTTGCTGGACTGTGAGACTGAGACCTAAAGGAGCGTGCTGCTGCCTGTTGGGGGATTCAACTGTGTGCCTGATATCTGTTTAAACTGTGAGCACTTTGTATAACCTCGTTTTTCTGTGCCTTTGCTCCTCTTTGACCCTGTATTCCTGTGCTCTATGGGAGGGCCAGGTGTAACCAGACACACTTCATCAAGGAGGAGGGCAGTACAATATAAAAGAACCATGCTGCCTGCAGCGCAAGCGCCGTAGCGTGAGTGAGGTGAGTGGCACGAGCGCCACTCGGTATTAGAAATTTTATTAGTAACAATAGGAGAAAATTTGAGTAGTATTTCTGCTGAGACTTACTTAGAAATTTAGGGTTAATCTAACTGGAAGCTGAATATTTTTATGTGAGTCTGGGTAGGTTATTTGTTTCATTTAATGTTAATCTTATACTGAGTTTTATTATTTGTTTTATTTTTTATTCTTTAACTTATTTAATATATTCTGGGGGGTTGCTTATATGCGGAAGTTTTATGTGGTATTTACTAAGTGGATTACCTGAGATTTCCTCTACCTTATAGGATTATCCCTGATATAATGAGGTAGTTGCTCATTATTTTATTAAAGTTTGATTAACAGGGTGGCTTAAATTTTCACAATGTTGATGTTATGGTGGGGAATTGTTCTGGTAGGGTGCCAGTTTTTAGTATGTGAAAATTCTGCTCAGAATGGAAAATCCTTTATAGAATGTCCATACTTGACAATAGAGTATAAGGTAACTATGATGGGAGAGAGAAATGTTCTAATTGGGTGGCAAGGGGACATTCATGCCTCTTTATTGAATATCCATATTGAGACAACTTTGATCAAATGGGCATTTATGGGTAGCGAACTTCTATGTGGCTGGGGACATAATGTTGTTCTAGAAAGTGCCAAATCTATAAATTGTTTAGTGAAGGGGAAATGTTTATATTTTAAAATGTCTAGAATGGGTAAATGGTTTGTAATTATAGGGTTAATGTTAAGTGGGATGTTCAATTAAATCCTGGGCCTGTTGCTGATTTGAATCATGATTATACATTTGAAATGTTGAATGAAAAAGGATTGAAAATTATGCATATTAATATTTGTAGTCTGCTTAAGAAAATTGAGCATTTAAGAGAGTGGGTGGTTTATTATAAGCCTGATATTTTAATAATTACTCAATCATGGCTGCATACAAAAATTCAAGATAATGATATAGCCCTGGAAAATTTCCATATATATAGAAAAGACAGATCCAAAAGAGGAGGGGAGTATTAGTTTATGTTAAAAATTGGATTGATGTTAGGGAATTGCAAGATTTGTATAATTGGACTGATTCAGAATTGTTACCTTTAGAATTAAAGCTACCTTATTCTAAACCCATCTTATTGATTGGCATTTATCGTCCACCTAAAAGTAGCTTAATGGTATTCTTTGAAATACAGGATGTACTGAAGAATTATTAAAATTCACATGAAATTTTGATAATTGGGGATTTAAATGTTGATTGGGGAAATATAGATGCCCATCATAGTCTAATTGATATGGCTACTACATTGAATTTGGTGCAACTGATAAAAGATGTTACTAGGTTAAATGCAGTAAATCCCAGTAATTCAACTATGTTAGATCTTATTTTACTACAAATCCAGAAAAGTTTATAAAGAGGGTGTTACCAGACTCAATGTCAGATCATCAGATAATTTTCTGTATTAGAAATCAGAAATCTAGAAAGACATCTAAGAATGTTGTACAAATTAGAGTCTTTAAACAGTTTAATTATGTTCAATTTATGCAGGAATTAGAAAATTATAACTGGGAGAGACTAGAACTAATTCCCAGTGTGGGGGATGCGTGGGGTATGTTTCAAAAGGATTTAATACAAATTTGCAATAAACATGCTCCTATAAAAACTAGGTTGATAAAGTCAAACAAAGCTCCATGGTATGACTCAGGTTTGTTTAAAATTAAAAGAGCTAGAGATAAGGCGTGGAAACAAGCTAAATTAGCAAGAGAGACCAGAATTGGCATAAATATAGGCAATTAAGAATTTATATACAAAGGAAATTAGAAAGGCTAGATTGGCCTATTGTAACAAAAAACTGTCTAAAGAAATGATGGAAACTCAAGAGTATTTTGTAACACAATAAATAAGATGATGCATAAGGGCTTAGCTTGGGATATCCTAATA
Source organism: Neoceratodus forsteri (assembly GCA_016271365.2). Taxonomy (NCBI): domain Eukaryota; kingdom Metazoa; phylum Chordata; order Ceratodontiformes; family Ceratodontidae; genus Neoceratodus; species Neoceratodus forsteri. The sequence continues at coordinate 1,261,853,364 of CM057449.1, read as the reverse complement.
ATTTCCTAATTAATGGTAATAAGATGGATTTGGGAAACAAGGTAGTTAATGAGTTTAATACCTTTTTTACAAATATGGGTATTAATGAATTACAATTGGGTGGAGGAGATGTAAATCAGGTTCTACAGAGAAATTCCCAGGCAAATGATACAGATAGAGTTTATGTACAATCTGGTAAACAAGCTGAGTTTGAGTTTACTTCTATTACTAGAGGAGATGTTAGGGATTTATTATTTCAAATTAATACTAATAAAGCAGAAGGTATGGATGGTATCCCTAATATCTTATTAAAGTATGCAGCCCCTATTATTGATTTACCCTTAGCAAACTTATTTAATTTGTCTCTTCTTCATGGAGTTACCTCAAACTTGGAAGACTGCCAAGATTGTGCCAATTTATAAGACAGGATCTAGGTTATTATTAGAAAATTACAGACCAATTTCTTTACCAACAATTTCTAAAATTTTGGAGAAAATAGTTGCAAAACAATTACAGGTATATCTGAAAGATAATGAAATCCTTAACAGTTATCAATCCGGTTTTAGACCAGAGCATGGAACAAACACTGCCCTTATAAAGGTCACAGGAGATATAATGAGAGTATGGACAGGGGATGCCAGTGGGAGCAATTTTTGTAGACCTTTCAAAGGCCTTTGACATGCTGGACCATGGCATCCTCCTGTCCAGACTAAAAACCTGTGGTATGTCTGAGTCGGTTATAAATTGGTTTTGAAATTATCTTGACTCAAGATTGCAGCAAGTGACTATTAGAGAGTGGTCATCTGATTTGAAATTGACTGTGTCAGGAGTCCCACAAGGATCCATTTTGGGTCCTATACTATATAATTTATATATGAATGATTTGGGGTTTGAACAACCAAAGCTACAATACCATCTTTATGCTGATGATACAGTTGTATATTTTGCTGATTCATCAGTGAGAACTATTCAAATAGTATTACAACAGGCTTTTGATCAGTTACAGGAATTTTGCTTAGATCTAAATTGGTTTTGAATGAAAAAATCTCAGGTAATGGTATTTCATAGGGTTACGGGCCTAAAACTGAATATGAGGGGTTACAAATTAAAACATTTTCAGGAAGAATCTTGCAACAAGTTGTTAGTTATAAATATTTGGGGTGTATTTAGATACAAAATTTAAATGGGACAGTCATATAGATAGAACCTTGACTAAAGTTGGTAAGTGCTTGGGGTCATTATATAGAGTAAGAAATAGTATGTCTCTGAAAATTAGAAAATTAGTTGTAACTGTTGTTGTACTACCATATTGAGTATGGTAATTTGATATATATGGGTGCGCTTAAAGAGCAACTACATAAGCTTGACGTTATGTATAATAAATTAATTAGATTTATACTGGGAGCTGCAAAGAGTGCACACAGAGTAGATATGTATAAAGAATTAGACTGGCATACTTTGTATCAAAGAGGGCTCTTAGTACAATTATGTTAATGTTAAAATGTATCTCAGGAAAGTCCCTAAATATATGGCTGAGTCCATTAAAATAAAAAGACCTATTGAGGGTCTGCGTTCTGCTAATTACTTGGACTGTGCAGTCCCAAGTCGTAGAACGGCTTGGGGGGATAAGCATTTTTTTAATATTGGACCTTCTGTATGGAATAAATTGCCTGGGAAGTTTAGACCCCTTGAGGGAAATTTTCAGTTGCACCAAATTAACCAAAGGCTTATTGAGAACACTAGTTATGATGGGAAATAGTTTGAATCTTAGGATGGTAGATTGTAACTTGTATTAAATGTATACTGTGAATTAATTATTGTTTTTTTGTATGTTTTTCTTGTCTTAGTTTGTTTTATGATTTTGGAATTGTGTTATATTTATTGATGTATAATTATAGTGTATATGTGTTTTCCTTCGTTATATATTGTTAACTTATAAGAGTAACTGGAAATGATACCTGGATCTCACTGTAAAGGAGCTTCAGCTCAGTGGAGATATCCTTATTCATTTTTTGTATGAATAAAAAATTTTTACTACTACTACTTACTTACTACTACTACTACTACTTACTACTACTACTACTACTACTACTTACTACTACTACTACTACTTTTTGTATCCTTATTCATTTTCTGTATGAATAAAATTGTTTTACTACTACTACTCTTGCATAGCCACCTATTTAGTTAGTTTACATCAAGTATAAGGGCACAGCAATAAGACTGAGTAAATTGTTTCATTACATTTTTGTTAGCCATGAGATGACAGTGCTGTCATTTAACATGAGGTTATTCATGTCAAAAACTTACAACTACGTTGAATTCATAGGAGACAAAACCGTCAAGTAATTACTGAATGAAGTACATAATTGGGCAAAGTAAGAAAAATTATTTTAAAACAAAAAAAATGAAGGTGGAAGAATACAAAAATATGAATTAAGAAATAACCATATATCACAAAACTGGTGAATTTACTAGGTTCGAGTGAATATAAGAAGGCACAAGGCCCATCGAGAATGTCCCTCACAATAGCGGGTCAGAATTACACCAGTATGTGCTTGTTGCAATAATACTCTTCTAGGGCTATTTTAAGGGCATTTAAATCTCTGATATCAACGATGAATGGTGGTACTCTATTCCATACTTCAGCAATTCTAACTGTGTAAAAGTTGTCTTTTGTTGGTAGTGACCAGGGCCACTGGGAAATTGCAGAACTGTTTAGCAGATTTTGCAGGGATTTTGTGGGACTTTTTCTCCAAAATTTTCTGGGATTTTGTGGGACTTTGCATGTATTTTACGGTGATTTTGTGGGCTGCTGGGCACACATTTTTCTTTATGAGGACCTGAATGAGGTTTTCAATTTCAATTGCTTTGTGATGCATATCAAAGTCAGCCATCAAAAGGTATAGCTTTTTTGTAAAAAAACAAACAAAAAAACACAGACACACACAAAAGGTACAACTTTTTATTAAAACACCCACAACTGATCAAAAACAATATACATTATAATAGTAACATCATTGTCAAAGCAGTACCACCACCACCACCTCTAATAATTCAAACAATAAACATTATTAGTATTCTACAGTAAAAGTATAGTACCACCACCACCCCAGATCATCAGGAAAGGATTTTTACATCATAGAATGAGCAGCAATGGTTATCCAACAAAGATCTTTAAAATGTCTTATTGTACTTCAACATAAGTAGTAGTCTAGTGTTGTCATCTGTCAAACTTCACTGATTGTCTTTTAAAAGGTCTGTGTACAGTGAAAAGGTCCATTCAACGTCTGCTGTGCTTACAGGAAGCCAGATATACCTTTTTGCCACAGCAGCAAGATGTGGAAGTGTATCCCTTTGTGCTTCCCACTACTCAGCAATATTAAAATAGTCACTGGGTACTGACTGGGTGAAAGTTCTGTACCCATGCCATTCAAAGTTTGAAACACCAGCCAGAGATGGTAGCTCCTGGGTGTGTTTACTTTTTCCTTGTCCAGTGTTGGCAGCTGCTTTGGGTCAAAGATTCGGGCAGCTTTGAATGTGCCGACTGAGGGATGAGATTTTAAAATTTTGTCCAGTTTCTCACTGCTGTCCAACATAACCTTCTGAAAAAGGTTCACACAGTTTTGTTTTCATGTAACCGACAGCAGGACAACATTTCTACTGTATTTGGTCTGTATTCAGTTTCCCCCCTGTGGTGGCACTGAAATCCAAAAACATATGCACATTTTGCGCCCTTCCAAATATGGACTGTCCCTGTGGCTGGGTGCTTGACTGCAATTGTAGAATAAGGTTGACAATTTCAGAAGAGTGTTCCACAACAAAAGTTGCTTGTGTCACCAGCTCTGCTGCTTTTCCTTTCAATAAGAACTTCAGGTGATTCAAGGTTGCTGCATCAGATTGTAGCATTTCAACAAATTCTGTTAACACGGGCAAATAGACTGCCAAATACTGAACAGCATTAACCCAGGAGCACCACCAAGTTACCACTGCATATACTGGCATCTTGGGTACAATGCCCTGCTTGGATTCCATGAAGGCAAAGTACTGATGCCTATGCATTGGGCTCTGGCAAAATATTTTTTTAACAAGGGGAAACAGCAGAGTTTAAGTCTTCCAGTGTGTCCGCCCAGACTTCCAAGACCAAATTGAGGAGGTGGGCAATGCAAGTGACATGCACTGCATTTGGTAGGACACAGGACAGCACAGTTTCAAAAGCCTTGTGCATATAACTTGCACTGTCCGTGACAATGGCAAAGACTTTATTGAAGTTCACCCCATTGGTGTTTAGCACTTTTTAGTAGAGCTTGGGATACTGTGGTGTTGTTCACATGATGCAAAAACTCAACACCAATTAGGAGTGGCTGCTCCCCAACATTAAGCAATGGTTGGGCCAAAATAGCCAACACGCTATGCCCACAGGCATCTGTTGTCTTATCCAGGAAAATGAAGACATCTTGATCCTCCACCACCTCTTTCAGGGACTGTTCGTGATCAGGCCAAAGTTCTTGGAGGTACATGCTCCGAAGCTGTGCTGGTTCTGGAAGACTACCGCCATGTTTTGTGTGGCTCAACTGAAACACAAAGTCAGCAACTGCTGTCGTAGAGGTGTGCCTAAAAAAACAAAAAAAAACAAGAATGAATATATTACAGGGGAAAATAAACTGTGCCTGGAAAACAACACAAAAGCAAACAAGATTTAATATTTTACAGGGAAAAAAACAAACTGTAGGCTAGGCCAGCCCAGTGTCATGGAGGGCTGAGGAGCTGTGAGCTTTACCTCCTGCCACACTGGCAACCTGTTTGAGAACACCATCAGGTCAGCGGGGAGGAGAGGATCGAGTGTCCAATTGGCCTCTCCTCTCTCCTCGGGGGTATCTGCTGTCCTGCTCTTAGAGGCTAGATGGTAGTTTTGAACTCTAGCAGCAAGGAAGGGGGATGCAGGAACAAGGCAGATGTGCACTGGGGGGGGAGAAATTGGGTTCCACGGTGCCAGAGAGAGATGAGATGGACTTGGTAGGCAGGGACAGAGCAGATACCAGTCACCCAAGGGGAAAAACAAACCGACTATGTAAAAAATAAAATAACTGCAAACATCTGTGCGACTAGTACTTACTTTGCATGCTTTTCTTTGCAGCTTCTTTTCTTTCTAGATGTTTCTGCGACTTCATGTGCATGTCAGCTGTATGCTTCCGCATGAAGTCAATTGTGTGGGTACAAGCATGACAAAACAGAAATCCTCCATCCTCATAAAGATCCTCCAGATATAACTTAACCTGATCCTGGGCACGCACAAGATACGAGACATGATGGTCCTTGGCCTCTTCGCGAGAAAGACGGAAGTGCTTTGGTGGTGGTGTAGACATGGTGTAATTTAACTAAACCAAAATTAAACCCCCCCAAAAAAATCAAGACTTGAATGAGAGCATCAGTGCATAGAGGGAGGAGAGCTTTCCTTGGGATGCTTGATCCTCCAATATCACTCCACTAGTTTGCATCCCACAATGTTCTAAGCTGAGCAGATTGGTTTCAAAACCTCAGCTCCTGGAGTTGCTTGTCATGGCGCTGAGCTTGCCCATTGACTTACTGGTATCCATGGAACAAAAGATTCCAGAAATGCAGTTTTCTTGCTACCTATTATACTGGCCAGGCACACCCCTCCACAGCAGCGAGTCAAGGACTCACCACGGGAGGGAGGGAGGGACTGACCCAGGCAACTGCCATACATGAAGGAAAAAATTGTTCTGTGCCACTCTGGTCGCCTGCCCCACCCTGCTGCTCACCTGAGGTCAGAACAATTTTTTGCCATGAGTGCCAGTCCGCCAGGCCCACCCTCCACTCCCATCTGTGAGGAACCATGGCAGCGATCAAGAACACACGGGAGGGAGGACGGACCCAGGCGACTGTCATACATGAGGAAAAATTGTTCTGTGCCACTCTGGTCCGCCCGCCCACCCCTGCTCGCTCACCTGAGGCCAGAACAATTTTTTTGCCATGTGTGCCAGTCCGCCAGGTCCACCCTCCACTCCCATCTCCGAGGAACCACGGCAGCGATCAAGAACACACCACGGGAGGGAGGGATGGACCCAGGCAACTGCCATACATGAAGGAAAAAAATTGTTCTGTGCCAGTCTGGTCACCCGCCCCACCCTGCTCGCTCACCTGAGGCCAGAACAATTTTTTTTTGCCATGTGTGCCAGTCCACCAAGCTCACCCCTCCACTCCCATCACATTTGAAACACTATGCATTTCTTCTCCCTCCTTCAGTCTGGACTCCCTCTGAGGAAGACACAAAATTATTTAGCAGCTTCCCCCTAGCTGGACCCTCCTGGTCACCCTCACCACCAAGGCTCCCTCCGTCCCATCCTCCGAGGGGGACATAAAATGATTAGAGCAGCTGGTCCCTCCTGGTCTCCCACCCTCCCTCCGAGAGGCACAATTTTTTTAAAGAAATGCCTCCTCCCATCTGGGCCCTCCCTCCCTCCGAGGGGGACACACAAATGTTTTACAGCAGCTGCCCCCTTCCTGCAGAAAATAGAAAATCATATACATACCTGGTAGTATAGTTCAGGTCCACAGCAACAGTAGCAGTCTCCACAAATAAGCTGGCAGCACAGAAAGCAAAGGATACAGCTCTTTTTATGAAATTTAGAGGCTAGCCAGCAGCCAGCAGTCAGTAGCTCTCCTCTGCTCCACGTTCTGCTGTGTTGTTCTCCTCTGCTGCACATCTTCTACTTTTGCTCCAAGTTCTCTCGTTCTGTCCCTCAACTGGCTGGCTACCCCTCAGGCTGGTCCTCTGCATGCTGCTTGCTCAGCTTGCTCCTCTCACTTCTGTTCTCCTCTCACTTCTCTCAGGTAGCTCCCCTCACCTGTCCACATTCATTTATGTGGTTTTGGCGGACCTGAGGGGAGCAAAGTGTAAAAAAGGTGCCAATGTCCGACTGGTGCAATTGGCCCCAGCTAGTGTGTGGCGCTTCCCAGTGGCGTCACTAAGCATGTCACATGCCAGAAAACCCAATCTACAGGCTATGGAGGCACATCGGGGCACATCGGGAGAAATTCTGCAATGGGACACAGAATTTCCTCTGGAGTACAGGTGGGTGGGCAATGTAATTTTGGACTTGCAGGTGGGCGCTGTGGACTTTGCTGGTGTGTGGGTAGGGTTCTCTACAAAGGGACACAGATGGACTTTGCTTTGGAGTGCAGGTGGGTGGGCAATGTAATTTTGGACTTGGGGTGGACGCTGTGGACTTTGCTGGTGTGTGGGTACTTTGTTGGTGTGGGCAAGATCGGAAGTGTGTATTTTGTGGGAAGCGCAATTTTTGTGAGGGGCCTGAAAATCACGCTTTCTGCAATATAATCATGCCCGCAATTTTCCAGTGGCCCTGGTAGTGACCCATAGTACTATTAACTTTCTATTGTGAGATCTAGTATTACTCATAGAAGTACCATAAGAAAATCCACAGCTGTTAATAATATCCTGTTTCTGGATCTTATGCAGAAGTAATAAATCACCCCATTTGCATCTGATATAGAGGGGATGAAGTCATATTCTTTAATCTTGGAATAATTTTTTATTTTAGTAATAGACCTTTGAACTCTTTCTACCCTATTAATGTCTTTAACTAGATGAGGAGATCAGAATTGTGAGCGATAGTCCAAGTGTGGGTGAACATAACTCCGATAGAAAGGGATAATACATTATTCAGTTCTTGAAGTAAAGGAGCGCCTAATCCTAGAAATCAGTCCCACTGCTGTTTTGGAAGCAGCTGTCCAATGATTAGACAAGTTTTATTTATTGTCCACTAGAACCCCAAGGTCTCTTTCAAGATTAGAATTTTTTAAAATTGCTCGGTTTAGTACACAAGAGTAACTGGGGTTCCTGTGTCCAAAATGCATGACCACACATTTATTAGGGTTAAAAATCATTCAATTTCTCATTGCCCACAATTCAAGTTTCCTTAAGTCTTCCACTATAGAAAAATGCTGGGAAAGGCTATTAACTTGACCTCCTAACTTGCGTCATCTGCAAACTTTATTATATTGTTTTTAGGTCACTGCCCATGTCAGATATAAAGAGGTTAAATAATGTTGGGCCCAACACAGATCCCTGGGGACATCATGGCTGACTTCTTGGTTAGTCAGAGTATTATTAATATGAACACATTGGTAATGGTCAGTTAGCCAACAGTGAATCCATTTAACCAGAGAGTGATCAATGCCCATGTCTGATAATTTAGTTATTAGTATAGTGTGTGGCACCTTGTCAAAAGCTTTGGAGAAATCTAGATAAATAATGTCCAAAGGAACTCCATTATCCAGATTTAAACTGATTTTATTATAAAAGGCAAATCAAGTTGGTACAGCAGGACCTACCCTTTGTAAACCCATGTTGTTTCAGTTGACCCATATGATTATAATTTAAGAATCCTACTAATCATTTTTTAATTAGATTCTCCATAACTTTACAGCAGTGAGATGTCAGGCTGGTAGGTCTATAATTTTCTATATAATTAAACTAACAATATACAAACACTTAACATTCAGCATCCTTACTTGAGTTGTCAGGTGAAAAACAGGTAACTACAAACACCACTGTGCATGACAGTCTCAAGATATTATTGACAGTGTCACACGCAATACTTACTAAAAGACACATAACACATGCTCAGAAATGTCTGTTAATCGGGTAACTAAGCTGCATGTAAACACAGACGCAACTTATCAGGGTTTTCAGCAAAATATCCTGAAACATCATGTAAATGAGTACGTCTCTCTAAAATTCCAATTATTGAGAAAGTCGACTGAAGAAAGAAATCGGAAATCTCTTTACATGTAAATGTGCTGAGTGTGAGGCCTAACCAGTGCTACATACAGAGGCAGTAACACCTCTCTGTCTCTGCTCCTGATATTCCTTCTTATGCATGCCAGTAATTTACTACCCTTGTTTGCAATGTCTTTACAGTGTGTACTAAGTTTTAATTTATTTGTGACCAAAACCCTCAAGTCCTTTTCTATGTCAATTGTTGCTACCCCATTTAGTTTATGAAGTACTTCACCTTCAGATTTTTTTCCAAAATGCAAAACCTTGCATTTTTCAGTATTAAATTTAAGTCTTTTGTAGTAGCCCAGTTTGCTAAGGTGTCAATTTCTTCCTGAAATCTAAAAACATCCTCAAGTTTGGTGACTGTTGGTACCAGTTTAATGTCATCTGAAAACTTGCACAGCCATGAATTGCTTGTTCAAGTCAAAGATGGCACAAAGATGTTGAATAGTACCTGGCCCAAGACGGACCCATGGGGACCCCACTGGTCACCCCTGCTCACCCAGAGTAATGACCCCACATACACACCTATGTTTTCATTGCCCAAGTCACAAACTAATCCATCTTATAATATTGCTGTTTATTACCTTTTCCTTCAGTGTTGTTATCAGTTCTCTATGTGACACAATATCAAATGCCTTGGCAAAGTCCACATAGAGGACAGCCAGTGGTATGTCCAGCTCAAGGGTCAGACTGACTAGCACAAAGAAACTCAGAAGGTTAGTTAGGCATGATCTGCCCATCCTAAATCCATGCTGTAGTGCATCCTTTAGACAATTTGTTTCCAGAAACTGTTCCAATTCATCCTTTATTATTGCTTCAAAAACTTTCCCCATGATAGAGGTCAGACTAATTGGTCTATAATTTTTATAGTCAGCTATGTCTCCGTTCTTATAAATTGGGACCACACGAGCAGTTGTCCAGTCATCGACTATTTGGCCTCCTTAATTCAATCATTTCTGGAAGATTTCTGCCAGAGGCTCAGCTATCTCTGATGCCACCTCTTTAAGTAGCCTTGGGTGAAGATCATACAGGCCAGGGGATTTTATTGAGTCTAGTTTTAGCAGCCTAGTCTGAACATCTTTTGTTGATATTTTTTTATCATGGTTGTATTACTGGATACCACTTGTAATGTATCCATTTCCTTCTTCTTTGCGAACACTAAGAAAGAAATCATTAAATACCTCTGCCACATCCAAACTATGTGCTATTTTACTATTATCCTTGATAATTGGGCCCACCAGGGTTTTGCCTTCTTGATGCTCTTCATAATTAAAAGGATTTCTGTTATCCATAGTCTTTATAGCCAACTTTTTGAAACCTTTTGCCTTCTCTATTACTTTTTTCAGTGCTCTCATCTTGATTCTGTAGGTTTCTCGTGCTCTATTTGAAGTGATAATTTTAGCTCTTCTATACGCTTTTTTTTTTTTGCCGTTATTTCTTTTTTAACTCCTTTAGTAAACCATGGTGGTATTTTCCCTTCACTGTTGTATTTCTTCCTAATGGGAATGTGTTTTTCAACTATATTGTTTATTTCTGTTTTGAATCTAATCCATATTTCTTCCACACCCAGTCCTTCAAACTATTTTTTCCAGTTCCATTTACTTGAGTGGTTTCTGAGTAGATCATAATTTGCCTTAACATAACATCTGATTTCAGTAACTTCCACTGATTAACCTCTTAGTTGTAATGGAGAACTCAACCATATTATGGTCGCTTCTGCCAATGGCCCCTGGTTTTACAATCAGTTATATCATCTTCTAGATTACTTAATACCAAATATAAGATATGTTCTGCTCCAGTGTCATTCAGTACATAGTTTTCTGAACTAAATGTGTCCAGCATGTCCAGGATCTCACTTTCTGCAGCTGTACATGCCATTTTTTTCTGCCCATCTGATACCTGGATAATTAAAGCACCTGGATATAAAGTTGGCATTCTCTGTTGGTGTTTTCTGGTTAGCATAGACTTGGACAAAGGAGTACTAGAATTCTTTCCTCGTCTTTTGATTGTACTGGAGAAAATGTGGAAAGTGCACTGTGGAAAGATGGAGAGAGAACAGTAAGCATCCAAAAATGGAGTAGACTTGCTCCACAGCATGTTTTCTCCAGTTGACATTTCCCAGTCTACAATGATGTGGACCATGTGGTAATGGCAATGACAGTATTACTATGGCAAAGAGAGTACATAGTTGTACCAGTATTTGGCCAGCAATGCTTCACATAAGAGGCTGTATAGGGAAAATGTGTAGACTGTACTGGGGAAAAAGTGGAGAGAGCACAGCATGTAAGAAATCGTTCAGCTCAGTATTTGCGTTAGTAATACAAGCTGCCCCCATTTAGAAGCCGCAGTGAAAAACTGAAACATGTAACAGAAGATGCGGCTTCTAAGTGATGAAATATGGTACCTCATTTGGAGGTTCAGTCATTTAATTGCTTGGTCTGTGGGGTTTTGAGTTTAACTGTTCTGTTTGTTTTTATGGTTAGGTACCCAGTGAGGCACTGGTAGCTCCCTTTGAGGTATACGAGTAAAAATGGTACCAGTGAGTAGTGCCCTAGTACAAGTTAGCTGGTAATTAAAATGTTTTTAAAGTGTACTTGCTACTGCATTGTCTTGCCTGGTGGAAAGTGGTCACTGTTACTGTTTTAAAGTGTTTACTGGCTGGCTGAGCCTAATCAGACACTTAAAATCATGCCCTGGCTCAAGAGTTCACAAGATTCATTTAAAACCAGTTTTGCTTTGCATTCCCTATCCTTGTGACTATCCCCAATAAATATTTTGTTGATATTTTACATTTTGTTTCATGAGCATCTTATTAGTGTAAGTCACTAATTATACTTTTGTTGAAGTTAAGGTTGCACTGTGATCTTGCATGTGTAGGGACACTGTGGGAAGTGGGAGGTACTGCATCCCAGGGGTTGTACCACTCTGGCACTAGATCCACTTAAATCAACTCAGTTACAGCTCTGAAGGCAGTGCTGGAATCTCCTGTTTACCAATCAGACCCTGCATGATTCAAGTTCAACCAAGAACATTTTGGTTCCCCCAATTCCAAAAATAGTACCAGATGCCATGGCATGTGAAAGGTTGATCAGAGGAGCTGGATCCTCTTAAAGCCGTACTGCTCCTTTGAGTTCCGCAAGGGATTGATATTTGTAGAATTGAAAAAGCTCTGTACATAGTGAAGTGTCTTGACAAAGAAGCTGTCCAAGGACATTTCCAGCACAGCAACACCCAGAGTTTGGTGGTACTGGTGGAGAGCCAAAACCATGGACGCCACTAAATAGCCCAATGGACTGATCCCAGATGGAGACAGTACCAAGCTGACAATAATGATGCATGCCAGAGTGACCATACCAAAACTAGAAGTCCAGCCAAACATTTTGAACAGAGGTTCCACAAGTGGCTTCAAGCTGAAGGGAAGTCAGCTAGTGAAGTCAGAATGCTGTTAGACCAAGGGGTATGTCACAGCAAGATGTAGAAGCCAGACCCACCTATTTGCCAGCCATATCTGATTCATACAGAAGGTTAAGAATGTTCTCAGGCATGAAACCCACCCCGCAGGAGAAGATGACCTAGAAACTTCAATAGACTATGCTGCTCCATTGAGCCAAGACTGGCAATGCTCAGAAGCCAAGAAGAGCAAATGACTTGAGGAAAGACTCCAAGGTCCTGCATTAGTGACTTTTAGTTCACTGTGGTCCACAGATTCAGAATCTCCAGCCCAAGAGTATCTGACTGCACTGGAGAATACATTTGAAGCACATAATACTGTAAGATCTCTTTTGGAAGTTCAAGATGACAGAACAGTGGAAAGGAAAGCCATTGTCCACTTTTGAACTGCCTAGAAAGGGCCTTGCAATGAGTATTTTGGAAGGAGTGTGGCCTCGGGACTTGAACTGGATCAGACTGGAATATGTTCTCAAGGCTGCCTGCCATCCCACATTGTAGATTCTCAAGTTACTGTATCTCTGGCTGAGAGAAAGGATAGCCCTCCATCTCACAGTGTACTAATGAGAGAAGTTCAAAAAGCTAAGGAAGAAGAGGAATGATGCAGTCCCTACCAAGTCTCAGCAGCTGTTACACAAGTTAAAGAAAATGTACCCTCTACAGAGACTCAAGTGTGGAGAGAATTGCTGAAAGAGTACAAAGAAGTGATCCCCAAAGCAAAAGTAGCTCCAAGTAGTGGACAAGGCTGCCACCAATGCCAACAGGTTGCTTCAGCTAGCCAGAACCTTTCAGTAATGAACACAGGAGTGCAAGCACAAACACCACCTGTAGATTGTGACCTCCAAACCCAAGCCAATGAATTGCATATTCTGGTAACTGAACTAAAGAAATGCAACATGCAGTCCATGGCCTGGCAAAGGGAGAGAACCCCAAAGTGAGGACAAGCTGCAGTCAGTGCCCCTGTTAGAGACCCAAATGCATATCTTCCACAACAAAGTAATCTAGGCTGGAGACCATCTCCTGATGAACCACCCAGACCACATCAGTATAACGAGGACGTGTTCTGTTTCAACTGTAGAAGAGATAGACATATGAAAAAAGAGTGTTGATCATGAGAAAATCTGCAAAACATTACAGACAAACACTAAAAGAATCCAGAAGCAAGTCCCATCGGCAACATGCTCCAAATTTTCTGTAAAACCCTCAATAGCCATGTTCACTATCAAACAGCAACAAGAGACTTTACCAGAGCACCTTGATAACTTAGTTGGTACTTCAACTGAAACAACCATAAAACAAATGGAGTGTTAGCCCAAGCTGTTCTCAACAATGGCTCACAAGTTTGTATAATTTTTAAGGACAGGTAGGACAAGCATCAAGCTAAGGCTTGTAAGCTGCAGTGATTGGAAGGCCTGAACATGTGGGACCTGAGTGACAAGTCCTGCCCCTATCATGGTTGCTTTAATGTCCGAATTGTGTTCCCCTCAACAGTAGCTGGAGCTGATGATGCAGCTGAAACATTGGCATTGGTCTGCCCGCAGTCAGAAATGTTTGACAATGCGCCCATTTTCATTAGAACAATAGTATACATGTTTGGATGCCCAGTCCAACTTTGCCAGGAGCAAGAGGTGCAACAGAATGGAAGAGCACTGTGAGTGCATGGACTGGTGAAGAAGGTCTACCAGAAACAGATGCAGAAGAGATCAAAAGAGCAAGAAGATTCTGTTGGCATTATCTGGTGCCCAAAGGCTGAACAGCTTGTTCTACCCCTAATGCAGAGAGTAGCATCTGCAGAGTGATGAGTTTGAAGCAGTACATGAAAAACTAGATCCTGATGATAGATGCCCTTGAACAACATGACTTGCTAGAAGAACAGCTGGTTAAATCAACTGTGCTGCCTGTGAGAGCACATGCCATTGCAAGAAGTATCACTGTCCAGGTGAAAACCATGACTGGTTGAGACATTACAGTAAGAAAAGGTTGAACGTTGGCTCAGGTGTACTGGGCAGACACAGCAGTATAGCCCCAACCCAACCAGGAAGTTAAGAATGTTGGACTTGACCCTGAATACTTTGACTTTGGGGAATCCTCAATGTTCAAGAAATAGAATCTCAGTATAAGTCAAAAGTTTGGAGAATGAACTAAAGTCTTTTCCCTTCATGACCGTAAGTCGGGTGCACCACCAGAACAGAATATCACATCAGGCTGCATGATGATCATCCTTTTCAAGAACAATCCGACATCTGGGCAGCAGACATTGATGATGTGAGAAGAAATCTTCAGTAACTGCTTGCAGCAGGAATAATCCAATAATTAAGAAGCCAAGCACCTCTCCTATCATTGTTGTACACAAGAAAAATGGTGCAGTTCACATGTGCGTTGACTACAGGACTCTGAATAAGAGAACCGCCCCAGATCAGTATTCAATGCCAAGGATCCAGGATGCCTTAGACTATCTCAATGGACATAAATGGTTCTCAGCCCAGGATTTGAGAAGCGGGTACTACACGATCCTGATGACTCTTGAGGACAGAGAGAAAACTGCTTAAATATGTCCACTTGGCTTTCATTAATTCCTTTGTATACTCCAAGGCATATCTGGCACCACAGACACATTCCAACACCTAATGAAATGTGTAGTCAGAGACATGAACCTCCTAGAGTGCCTGAGCTACCTTGATGATGTCATTAGGTTTGGAGAGATCCTCGAAGATCATGAAGTTCATCTGATGAAGGTGCTAGATCAACTGAAAGAGTTCAGGCTCAAACTCTATATTGAAAAAATGCTAATTTTTCAAACGCTCCATCAAATATATGTGTGACATATTGTATCAGCCCAAGGAATTAAAACAGAGCCAAGCAAAGCTGAAGCCTTGACCACCTGGCCCAAGCCAAAGAACCTGAAAGACCTATAGCATTTCCTAGGCTTCAGAGGTATTACAGATGCTTTACCAAAGACGATACCTAAGTGGACGAGACTGTTGCTGTATCTAACTCAGGTTACCCGCCAACAAACAAAGGCAAAAAAAACTCCTCCATTACAGATCCGAACAAAACTTATTTAAAGCTAAGTGACCCATTCAGCCAGCGATGGTACACTCAGTGTGATGAGTCATTCAAAGAAATCCTCTACCTTCTAACAAATGCACCAGTACTTGCATATGCTGATCCAGCAAAGCACTATGTTCTATATACAGGTGCAAGCCTGTGTGGACTTGGAGCTGTACTGTATAAAAGTAACCCTAAAGGACTGAGGCCAGTCATCTTTACCAGTAGGAGTTTGAACAACACAGAAAGGAATTACCCAGTCCATAAATTGGAGTTCCTTGTGCTCAAGTGGGCAACTGTGAGCCGGTTTCATGAATGCTTGTAAGGAGCACACATCACTGTCAGAACAAATAATAATCCTTTGACATATGTAAAAACAAATGCAAACTTAGATGCTGCTGGACACAGATGGTTATCCACTTTGTCAGCGTATGACTATTGTGGAGAATAAAGGTCTGGCCTGAATCACATGGATGCTGATGCCCTGTGAAAATGACCAGATGCATCATCCACAGACAATCAGACATGGATACGAATCCCAGAGCAAACTGTTAAAGCACTGTTCAAAAGGTTCAATGCAGATAAGACACAGACAACTGCCAATGCTCATCATTTCATTGACAATCTTGGCATACCTGGTGACTGTGTACCAAATGCCTACTGCCACTTTGCTGCATTAGATCTGACCACTTTTCAGCAGTTAACTCCCCAAGATTAACAAATAGAGCAAAGAATGGACTCTAGCTTGAAAGACTTTATCTTCACCCTGAAGAAGATAGGTGATGACACAGAAGTATGCACCAGTAATCCAGACACAAAGTTGCTACTGCAGGAGTGGCCAAAGTTAAAAATCAAAGATAACTTGCTGTGCAAAGAATTCCAAGGATCACAAGGTTTCCAAAAACTGCAACTAGTCTTGCTTTTCAAAGTTCAAAAAAGCTGTCTTGTGTCCCCTGCACGATGTCATGAGACACCTTGGAAGTGAGTGAGATTTGGACCTTGCTCGTGCTCAGTTCTATTGGCCACACATGGGGAGTGATGTGAACAATACTGCAAAAACTGTAACAGTTGTGTGAGACGCAAAAAAAGTGCGCCCATGGAATTGGTATGCACAGACTTTCATAGCTTAGGTCTAGACTCTAAGAACATTACAAATACCTTTATTAGTAACATATCACTTGGACCAAAAGGCAACAACTGTCACAAAAGTCCTAATAGAAAACATAGAAACATAGAAGTTGATGGCAGATAAGAGCCTCCAGGCCCCCGCTTGTCTGCTCTGTTACCCTACCTGTTGTGACTCAGGAGGCTCTAATCAGCCTGCTGCCCCCTCCCATTGCTTTTTCAAGATCCCTTCATGTCTGTCCCATGCATTCTTGAAACACGTAACCATTTCTGCCTCCACCATTTCCACTGGTAGGCTGTTCTATTTGTCCACCATCCTCTCTATGAAAAAGTACTTCCTCACACTACCTCGGAACCTCCCACCCCGCAAGCTTCATATTGTTCCCCTCGAGTCCTTGAACATCTTTTTCCAAACTTCTTTGTACACTATGGAGCCCCACAGTGGATCCATTCAGACCAAGGCTGACATATTAAAAGTCATCTAGTAAAAGTAATGCTGTCCCTATGGGGAATCAAAAAGTCAAAAACAACCTCTTATCACTCTCAGGGTAATCCTTAGCCTGAATGATTCAACCTAACTCTACTCAACATGCTAGATATGATGGACCTAAAATAAAAGAGCAAATGAAGTCAAAATGTTAGTGCATTAGTCCATGCATACAACTGCACTAAAAGTGATGCCACTGGATTTTTCCATAATACCTGTTGTTTGGCATGGGAGCTCAGCTTTCTATGGCCTTGTGTTTTAGTGTCTTTCCTGAAGAACTTAAGCCAGAGAATTACCTTCAGTATCTTCAAAGATTGAAAGACCAGTTGAACGCCACCTACAAGTTGGCCTTGGACACCACAGCAAAGTGCAACAAAGCCAATAAACAGGTACAACATAGGAGTTAAGGCACATGAACTTCTGTCAGGAGACCGTGTTTTGTTAAGAAATTTGGAACTGCCAGGAAACACCAAAATTGCTAACTAGTGGGGCAACACCCCATTTGTTGTAATGGAAAAGGTGTGTGATATGCCTGTGTACAAGATTCATCTTACTAACATACTAATTGCCAGCAGATTAGGCCTTAAGGTCTATCGAGTCTGCTCGAACCTCAGATCCCTAGTTGGGTACCGAGGCGTCCCCCACCCCTTGTGTTCCAGAAACTCCTATCATCCTTCCCTACCCCCCGGGCCAGGCCATCATCTGATACATACGCTTTCTGTGTCTGTCCCACCATCTCTTGAAGCCCTCCACTGTGGATCTCTGAATCAGCTCACCAAGCAGCACGTTCCAAGGATCGACCACCCTCTCAGTGAAAAACCTCCTCCTCCTCTTCCCCCCTCACCCTTCCATCTTCCAACTTCAAACCATGCCCTCTGGTGATACCTCCCTGTTTTAGTCTAAAGATCCCCTCCATGTTTACCCTATTTATTCCCTTGAGGTACTTGAAGACCTCAATCATGTCCCCTCTGTCTCTCCTCTCCTCTCCTCCAATGAAAACAGGCAAAGCTCCTCAAGTCTGTCCTCATACGTCAAATCCCCTAGTCCTCGTATCATCTTAGTTGCACTCCTCTGTACCCTCTCCATGAGCTGTATGTTCCTCTTCAAGTGTGGCCTCCAGTACTGTACACAGTACTCAAGGTGTGGTCTAACCAATCCATTGTACAGCGGCAGAATCACTTCCCTGCTCCTAGAGGTGATCCCCCTTACGATGCATCCCAACATCCTGTTTGCTTTGCTAGCCACTCTCCTACACTGCTCGGAGTTATTCATACATGCATCCACCATGACCCCTAGGTCTTTTTCCCCTGTTGAGGCCTCCACCTCCCCTCCCAGGGTGTACCTGTGTTTAGGGTTTCCCCACCCAAGATGTAACACCCTGAACTTGCATCTTGAAGGAGAGCAAAGTAAATAGCAGATTATCCACCAAAACCATTTGTTGCCTGTTGGACAATTGGTCACCAGTCTTGTAGTGGACTCTGTAGAATCTCAAAACCTCCCAATTACTCCATCTGTTACATGCATACAAAGAGCAAAGCAAAAGACAAGACAATCTGAAACTGTTCCACTACAACTGATGCTCAAGTAGATAGTAGATCAGGATGACTCAGACTCTGAAGGTGACACAGAAGAAGGAGTGTACTACCCTACCAGGCATCATGCGAGGCTGTTCAGAGACTCAGACAGAACAATAAGTAATGAGTCAAATGTGACTCTCACAAAGTTGACACCAACAATCATGGGCTCTGAACCAATACCAGATGTACCCTTGGATGTCAGGACTGTATCTCAGGAAGTAAGAGGAGAACCAATACAACCTGTAGAAACAGCAGAAACAATAGAAACCACAGAAGAAGTTGCAGAACCCATTTCGACTGAGGATACTTTATTGCTGGTCAATAAAATGGGAAGGATCAACCCAGAATAAGAGGAAGAAGTGACTGTTTAACTCCATTATTCTGAAAGAGCTTCAAACCTTTACTCAAGTTAGCTTATGACTCTCCAGGTGCCCCTACCAACTTGCCAATGCATGTAGTACACAAAGGTATCTATGTCGTACCCAGATCTCTGTCTCGTATTGTCTTTTGCAAAGCCAAGACCATATCACCAGGAGTGGGAGGCACAGTAAAAGGTTAAAAGGGAGGTTAAATAATGTTGATGCTGCACTGATCAATGTTACAGTATTGCACAAATTTATGGGACTGCCCATTCCTATGGTGTTGCTAATGATTACTGTCAAGACAGCTGTTTTGTAAATGTGAAAGGCCTTTCATTTTGTGTGTTTGACTAGTTGCATTTGTTTAGACTAGGACGTATTGTGTGCCTACTCCAGTCAGGAAACAATTATCTAGATAGACTGTGCATGCTACTTGTATGTTTTGTTGTACTCAGTTTATTGTTTCAGATGGACTCTGTTGAAGGACTTTATGCAGACATCAAGTATTTAGGCAGAAGAGAGTATAATCCCCCAAAATGGTGGGGGCTTTCCTGGACTCCCAGCCACCCTGGAGCCACCTCCTGCTGGGTGGTTCAGTACTGCCACACTGCCACATAGAATGTGTGCATGTTCAAGCAGCTGCCTGCAAGAACATATGAGCTGCCTCAAAGCAGTTCAAACTTTGTTTCAACAGCATTCTGCATGCCCAACCTGCCATGGACTTCATCACCACAACCTGCAGCCAGCACAGCACTGGAATTGGACCATCTCTAGTGTGCTCTGGCCCCAGGAACTCCAGCAGCCATCAGGGGACACAAAGGCACTAGGAGGTGGAGAATGGGCAAACATACTGTACGTTTGGCACTCAGAGGCTGCCAGTGCATTTAAAAGAGGGACTTTGCTTTGCCTGGGAGAGAGCAAACAATGGAGCTCCGATTGGGGAGCAGAAAGTCTTAATACACCCACCCCTACCACCACCAGATAACTAGGTACAGGTGTGTCTAACAAACTGAGGGGCAGCGAAAACAAAAGCTGGGCCATGGCCCTATAAAAAACTTTAAGGCTAGAGCAAGAGTTCTTTAGAAAGACAGCCACCATCTTGCTGACCCCTGACTCTCACAGCAGCCAATCAGACGTAAGGGATCTCAGTACATGAACACAAGAGACTACTGGGAGAATGGCTGTGCTGTATGCTTGGAGCCCTTTCTGACAATGAATAGGATGTTGCATGAACATTATGAATACTAATTAAGTTCATTGACAGCCCTCTCTGCCAATAGTAAGCTGCTTTCCCCACAGAAAATATTGAGGGCAGCTATCAAAGACAAGAGTCAGCAGTAAGTTCTCAGAACGAGAGGAAGACTAATGCATTCCCAGCCAAAGCCACCTAGGAAAGCCTGTGTGGGCTTCCATAGTCAACCATCAGGGAGTAACTTGAAAGGTTTCCACAATCCAGCCCCTGGTCGTGGGGAGTGAGTCTCCAGAGTTAATAACATTATGGATATGGAATCCGTCAACGCCAGACTACATCTTAGTGAGGACGGTTCAGAGTAATTTGGGGTCCCTGGATTGCCTAGGAGGCGGCCCTGCTCCTCTGTGGCTCTCTAGCAGACATGTTCAATGAGAAGCTTGCCCCACTCTTGTTTGTCAAAGGCTTTAGAAGTATAAAAGCACATCAGATGGGCAAAACTTATATAGTTCTACTAATGTATAATGTCAGCTCCTTCTCCCTTGCCATTCCCTATCTTCCTCTTCCTCTTCTCCTCCATACTCTACCCTTTAAAAGTGTTGATTATGATGGATTTTTAACCAGCATGTTGATTGTATGTTCTTTCCCCTACTGCTGTTGTTATTTTTCTGTTTTACTTATGTAAAAAGTTTGGAATTTTAGAGCTGATTTATAATGTCTAAGTTTAGTAGAGGTTTTAATAAGATATATACAAGGCACTTTGTATAAGGTATTAATAGCTAAATATTCTTGGACATCATAATGATGATTGTATACTGTTGTAATCTGATGATGGTTGAATAAACTTGAGTTATTAAAAAAAGGCTTCCACAATCTGTGTATCAAGAGATTGAACTCTGCACCTACTGAAAGTATCAGGCTGACATTTTCCTGAGAGACAGTGACCTGGCTTGAGAGAAAAGGAGGCAACCGCATGCCACAGCTGCCAGCCTGTGGGCACCAGAGAGAGATTGCTTGAGTACAATTGTGAGAAAGCCTGCACTGAGAGAAGAAACCTGCATCCATCTAGCAGACCTTCAGGGAGACAGCCAGTAAGTGATAATGCCAGGTACTAGCTAACGCTCCACACTAGGGTTCTGAAGCCTGGACATGGGTGTGAAGTGTGTGGCCCCTGCTCTTTAAACTGGTCTATACTGCTGGTGAAGAAGATGTAAGAGCCTGAGAGTTCCAGAAGACTGTGGATGCAGAGAGCCTAAGCTACATCCAGAGGCACCTGAGAGCTGAAGCATCTTTGAGCTGCCCCCCCCCCCAACTGCAATAACTGGACCATCAACCTGAGAGGACCTACATCTGCAGAGGAGGAGGAGAAAGAGCCCATTTGACAGGAAAGTGGTTTAACAGAACCGTGAGTACTCTCATGTACCATTATGTGGGTGACACAATTGGATACACTAATTATAGTAGCGGGAAAATGTTGTGAGTGGCAGGATGTGCTGGATTTCACAGAGCCCTGCACTCATGACTGTTTTGCCACTGACACTGTTCTCCTCTGGTCCACTCAGGCCTGGACCCAGAGGAGGTTATATTTAGTGTCAGAGTGTGCTGGTGGCAGAGCCCTCTGCATCAGGGGGTGTGGGGGCAAAGTCCTCCACAAAAAAACAACTGTTCTGCCCTGCTCTCCCTTGTCACCCAACTTGGGTTGTGGCAGAATGTAGGGGCGCAGTAGTTGTGGGTGACATGCTTCTGGTGCCCTTAATTATGGTGAACAGATTCATGTTGCCAAGATATGGGTGAACATAGTACTCTCAAGGCATGCCCTGCAACTGTGGAGGTATGTACAAAGTTGCAACCAAACCTAAAGATTTGGCCAACAGGTCAGGAGTCGCAAACACGTAATTTGGAGGGTCTGCTTTTGAAGCAATTTCATGGCCTTTGTGATTTGGGGTTTTAACTGTTCTGCTTGTTTTAAAGTGCACCACTACTGGCCAACCAACTGCAACATCACTGAGCATGCAACAATCTTATGGCTGGGTACCCAACCTAACAGCGCCCTTAAAGGTATACGAATAAAAACTGACAGCAGTGGGTAGTGTTCCCAGTACAGGTGGACTGGTATTTCAAAAGGTTTTACAGTGTACTTGCTACTACCTTGTCTTGCCTGGTAGTGCATAGGCACTGTTCCTGATTTAAAGTGCTTATTGGCTAAGCCTAGTCAGGCACTTAACCCTTAAGTTGCCAAGAGAATTAGAATATATAGGAATTCTGGACTAATACATTAGTCTGTGGCACAGCAAGGGTTAATTTCATGCTCTGCTCAAGAGTTCACAAGATTCATTTAAAATTAATTTTGTCGCATTCCTCCATCCTTGTGACTATCCCCAATGAGAGGGCCTTAAGCCCGAGGTTCAATGGGTGGAGCAACTACGTCACTCCCCCATCAGGCTTATAAGGTCGCTCATCCTGGGCCTCTCCAGGATTCATTTCTCGTTGTAGCCAGAGGTGCTGCTCTCCTCCACCACCTATTTGAAATTCTCTATGTTTTCCCCTTGTCTCTGCAGATGCCTCTGGCTGCCCTTTGGTCATCCCCACCTTCTTTTGCTTATTTACCTGCCTTCTATCTCTCCTGCAGCTAATGCTGCTTCCTTTCTGTTGGCCCCTTCCCCGTCGGTGCTTTCAAGCGCTCCTCTCCCTCTGTTTGCACAATCCCCTCCACCTCCTGGTTTCCCTTCGTTGCTTCATTTAGCATCTGTTCTCTGCCCTGTCCTTGTCTTGCAGTGTCTTCCTACCTCTTCATTTTTGTTAGTTGCCTTTCTTGCCTCCCGGATCGCCGACCCGATTCTACGCATGCCTGGGCTTCCCTACCCGGCTCTTCCACCGTGTCCCCCACAGTCATGTTGTGCAGCTGCTCCAGGGTTCCCATGCCACTGTCCATGCCATCACCCCACCTGGCTCCTCTGCCTGCTAGCAAGCCCAGCTGGGGGTAGCTTTTGCAGTGTCCCAGTTGCATTTCAGCACTCGCTGTGCTGGGCCCCTACCACCGTCAGCTGCCAGTTCATTTGGGCATTTTCACCCATGTTCACATCCAGGTTGTAACTCCCCTGCTCTATGCAGACCGGGTCACCAGCTTGCCTTGCTATTCTTCACCCTCCTTTATAACACCAGCAGCCTTTTGGAGTTTCTGTAGTTCCACTTCTCCCCGTCAAGGGAGTGATTTGCCCATTAGTTTCTTCCCTGCAGCACAGATTTCTTTCAGCTGCTAGTACCTCTATCACAAAATTCACATCAAGATATCAGACTGTTTTATCCCTGTCTGCCAGCAGCAGTCTCTTTAAAATGCTCCTTTTTAGTGTTGTTTTTAGCTCGTGTTCCTTACTCTGTTCATGAACCTAAGTATTCGCTCAGTCTACTGGCCTGATGGCACTTTCTACATTGGCAATTTCCGTTCAGTAGCTTTGACCATGTCTACAAGCCTAGCATGTGGGCTTCTGCTACTGTAATACAGGAGGATCAAAGGGTGGGCAGCTTTCTACCTGTAGGAGCAATAACCAGCAGCAACCTGTGGAAAGGCACCTGACGGTTTTCCTGCTGTGTCTGCCATCTCATTTCAAGCCTCCTCTGAACTGCTCATTCCCTGCCTCAGACTCCTGTGGGCTTCTCTCTCACTTCCCTGCTTCACTTCTCACTCTGTGCTCCCCAGGTCTGTGTTTGTTCCCTGGCCCTCAGCCTGCCCCACAGCTTCCATTGTCCTTCGCTTCTAGGATGAGTCAGAGCTTCTCCATTTTGCCTTGCCAGCATCACAGCGCCTCCCTCAGTGTGCACTCTCTCAGGTGAGAGTCTGCACCTCTAGTTTGTTTTCTCATTTCTTTGGGGTTTTTATCCTATACCTCACATTTCCTACTTGTATCCTTTTATTTCACCCATACGTGTCAGGTTCATGAATCCGGTTCTCTTTCCCTCATTCTGACCTCATGGTTCATCGTTTTAGAAACATAGAAACATAGACGTTGACGGCAGATAAGGACTGCAAGGCCCGTCCAGTCTGCCCTTTTCCTTTTCTACCTTATAAATGTGCCATCGGCCTTTGCTCTGTCAGTGGCCTATCTATTCATACCTCATTTGTATTGCTCCCTCATGCCTATCCCATGCCTGTTTGAAGCCCTGCACTGTATTTATAGCCACCACTTCTTGAGGTAGGCCATTCCATGCATCCACCACCCTTTCTGTGAAAAAGAATTTCCTCACATTCCCCCTTAATCGGCCCCCCTCTAATCTCATGCTGTGTCCTCTTGTCCTGCTATTTTTCTTATATTTAAATATGTTAGACTCTTTCACCTTGTTAATGCCCTTAAGGTGTTTGAATGCCTCAATCATATCACCTCTCACCCTCCTTTGCTCAAGGGTATACATATTGAGCTCTGTTAATCTGTCCTCATATGTCTTCTGATGCAGTCCCTGTACCATTTTGGTTGCCCTTCTCTGGACTGCCTCAATTTGGTTAATGTCCTCGTGAAGGTGTGGCCTCCAATACTGCATGCAGTACTTCAGATGGGGCCTAACCAGTGTCTTGTAAAGAGGGATTATTACCTCCCTCTTACGACTTGTGATACCCCTACTAATACACCCTAACACCCCTAGCCTTACCTACTGCTTTAGAGGTCTGCTTGGATGATTTCAGGTCATCAGTGATGATGATGCCCAAGTCTCTTTCTTCCTTTGTGACTGCTAGCAACTCCCCACCCAGCCTATAGGTGGATTCAGGGTTTCTCTTCCCTATGTGCATGATCTTGCACTTCTTTGCATTAAATCCCAGTTGCCACTCTTCTGACCATTTTGCTAGTTTATGCAGATCTCTTCTCATTCTGCCCACCCCATCTGGATCATCTACTCTGTTGCAGATCTTGGTGTCATCTGCAACACTCAATTAATATACCTCTCATCGGAGCCTATGCTCCCTCCTTTCCTACCTCTCTTTCCCCATGTCAGCCTCCAAGGCTTCCCTCCATCATCGTCTTAGTAGCCTCCGAGTCTCCTTACTCACATCAATCAATCGAGTATACCTCTCCTTGGGTCTTCTGCTACCTTACCGAACTGCTGCACTCCTGTGGTGCTCATCTTCATCAGTCTTCATCATCCTCAGTCTTCTTATGGCTTCTGAGCCTCCTTACTCACATCAATCAATCGAGCAAAGCTCTCATTGGATCTTATGCTACCTCATCAAACCGCTGCACTCTTGCGGCACTCATTAGCATCAGTCTTCATCATCCTCAGTCTTCTTCTGGGTGTACCTGGCTATCTCTCACTCATTTGACCTCTACATGGGTTTCCTCTTCATTGAACACTCAAGTATACCCTCAGTGTCCCTGCTACCTTCATTCAACTCTATCTCCTCAAGGCCATGCCTTCCTGTCTATCGCCTTTTGCTATGGGCTGGCTGGCTCCTCTCCACCATCATTCTAGTTCATTTAAGTTCATTTCCTGTCTCCTCTTCCTCAGTCTTTTCACATTGAACTGCTGCACTCCTGCAGCGATCATCATCAGTCTGCATCATCCTTGGTCTTCTCATGAGCACATCTGGATACCCTTGTTCCTCTGACTTCTACTTGGATCTACTCCTTCCATTGACTACTCCTGCATACCCCTCTCAGGTCCCTACTGCCTCATGTTTCTTCTTGATCTGTGCTTTCTTTTTGTTTTGTTTTCCCTGTCCCATCTTCATCTTTTCTACTCATATTCTTCTCTTTAACAACATACATCTTCAAATCAATCAGTGTCAGCCTGGAGGAAGGTGACCTAGGCCTTGGATCCCCAGAGGTTTCTTCCTTAAAGGGTGTTTTTCCTCTCCTCCGTGCCAATGGTCATAATATTAGTTAGAGTTAGTGCTTAATTAGGTTAATTAGTTAGGTTCCGCTGTTGGACGGAGGTAGATGGTGGCCCCAGCTTTCTCCTCTCTCCTTAGGAAGTCTACCCCTAATCATCTTCTCAGAATTCATTCATTCATCATCCTTGTCTCTTCAATGCTCAACACCCGATTGGGTATTCTTTTTTGGGCTTCTTTCTAAGCTACCTTTAGCCAATTCAAGTGGGGAAAACCCTCCGCCAGGGTTCTTTGCCTTGTACCCCTACAGGGTGACGTATCCCACAGATAGAGACGTGGAAAGCCACAAAGTAAATCAAGTCACACAAGCATCATCTCATCTAGTTGTGTAAGCACAATTGAATGGGAGGGCTTTAAGCCTGAGGTTCAATTGGAAGAGTAACTATGTCACTCCCCATCAGGCTTATAAGGTCACTCATCCTGGGCCTCTCCAGGGTTTGTTTCTTGTTGCCACCATCCACTCCTCCTCCTCCAGTGGCTCACCTCTCTTACCCATGGGCTTCTTCATAAGCTACCTTTAGCTGATGCAATCATTCCCATGGCACCTGTAGGGGGGAACCCTCCTCTAGGGTTCCTTGCGTCGTACCCCTACAGAGTGGTATATCTCATGGATAGAGAAGCGGAAAGCCAAAAAGCAAATCAAGTCACACAAGCATCATCTCATCTAGTTGCATAAGCACAATTGAATAAATATTTTTGTCTTGTGACCATATTATTAGTGTAAATCACTGTGTTGAAGTTAAGGTTGCACTGTGATCTTGCATGTATAGGAAGAATCTGTAAGGAAGTTGGGAGGTACTACATCCCAGGAGATGTACTACTCTGACACCAGGCCCACTTAAACTTCACTCTGGGTGGAGGCACCATGCTAAACTTAACATATCTGGATTCAAACCTCCCAATCAGAAACATCAGGACCCAGGCCCTCAACCTTATTTGAGCCCACAAGGCATGTGTAGTAACCACAACATCTACAGTGACCCAGTTACATAAGGGTGGCATGGATGCTCTTCCACCCCTGATAAAGCATCATGTAATAGACATGAAACACTGGGGCAACAATGAACACTAGTGTTATTTTCCCATTTGTGAACCATTTTTGTGTTTTCATTTGGATTGTTTAACCTGCTCAGCAGCACAGCTCCTCCATATGAGCACGTGTTTTGTGTTATATTGAAGTGGAAAGCCTCACAGAGGCACACAAAAGAGGAACTACAGTACCTTAGTGTTGGTCATGGAGCAGAATTACAGTGTGGAAAATATTCTGCTGTTCATCTAATCACTTTTGAACATCTGAATTTACCGCATGATCAGAAGGTGGGAATGTTCATGACAGATAGTAGGTGCAACATGCTGAAGGACATGAATAATGAGGATTTCTGCCATGCACCTTGTTTAACACATGCACTGAACCTGGTGAGGCATGTGATTAACAAACACGCACAGCTAAAAGAAATACTTGATACTGGATGGGGCATTACTAGACATTTCCATTGTTCTCCCAGACTGATGTGCTTCTTTGCCAGTACCAGGAGAAGCACCATGTTCCACAGTGTTGCTTAATTACAGACATGGTGAGAAGGCAGCACTTCCTCTTTTATAAGGTAGAGAGATTGGTGGAATAGAAAACCGTTTTCTGGGCTATGGAATTTGACAAAGTGTCCTTTGGCTGATATCTGTCAGAGATGCAGTGGTGAGTGCGGCAAAAGCCTGTTCCGCTTCTGAGGCATTATGAACAGGCCACCAAAGATGTCAGTGCAGAATCAGAAACCCTCAGCATAGTCCTTCCCTTGGTGAGTCTTCTTAAATGAAACACACACACTGTTATTTGAGATCTTCATCAAGTTTATCGGTAGGCAAGCTGAGAGAAACTGTCTTTTACAATTGTGTACAATCACAGATTACAAAAGATTAAGATTAATATACAAGTTTGCCAGCCTGGGAGTGGTTCCCAAGATGATAGCCTGGGTAAAGAATTGGCTAGAGAATAGGACACAGAGAATAATAGTAAATGGAGTCCACTCTGAAGAAAGGGGGGTTACTAGTGGGGTACCTCAGGGTTCAGTATTAGGACTGGTCCTCTTCAATGTCTTTATAAGTGACATTGCAGAGGGACTGGAAGGAAAAGTATGTCTCTTTCCAGATGACACAAAGATCTGCAACAGAGTTGATGCACAAGGTGGGGTGGAAAGGATGAGAAGGGACTTGGCAAGGTTAGAGGAATGGTCAAATGTATGGCAGCTTAGATTCAATGCTAAGAAGTGCAAGGTAATGCACCTGGGAAACAAAAACCCAGGGGAAGAGTACACAATGGGGGTGAGATACTAACAACAACAAAAATGGAAAGGGACCTGGGGGTAGTCATATCAGATGACTTAAAGGTGGGCAAGCAATGTGAGAGGGCAGTAAGGGGGCTGGGGGATACTGGGATGCATAGGGAGAGGCATCACCAGTAGAAAACAGGAAGTTGTTATCCCTCTGTACAGACAGCTGGTGAGACCCCATCTGGAGTACTGCATGCAGTTCTGGAGACCCAGTCTCTGCAAGGACATAGACAGGATGGAAGCTGTCCAGAGGAGGACAACTAAAATGGTGCAGGGTCTGTACCAGAAAACATATTAAGAGAGACTAAAGGAGCTTAATATGTCTAGCCTCGAGGAAAGGAGGGAGAGGGGGGACATGATAGAAACTTTCAAGTACCTCTAGGGAATCAACAAAGTCCAAGAGGGTAGCATCTTTCAAAAAAAGAGGTGTTCAAGAACAAGGGGGCACAATTTGAAGATGGGGGGGCTCAGAGGTAATGTAAGGAAGTATTTTTTCACAGAGAGGGTTGTGGATGCATGGAATGGCCTTCCGGAGGAGGTTGTGGAGTCAAAAACAGTGGTTGAATTCAAACATGCATAAGACAGTCATAAGGCAGTTCTAGGGGGTGGGGGTAGAAATAAGTAGGCTGCTGGTTAACTAGGATCTGCAGCTTATCCATTAGGTAGGGAAATGGGCAGATTGGGTGGCCCAAGTGGTCCTTATCTGCCATCAAATTCTATGTAAAACACGAACAATACATAAACTACACATAAAACATTTAAAAACATAGTTTTCACAATGTATCAATCAATCATTTATAAAACTAGAAATCTTCTACAGCAACCCAGCAAAGCAAGGCTGATGGTTGTGGCCACCAGAATGGTAGCACTAGTGGCAGTAGTAAAAAGGAGAGCAATGATGATATTTAATCTGAGTCATCTCAGCAGCACCACAAACAGGATGCAACACTCAATAAGGGAAATGGCAATAATGCTTCATACATACAGACAGATGTAAAAGCATTAGATTGGGTACACAGTTTGGCATGGCAGCACTAGTGAATCCCAATTATTTATACATATAAGATCTCCTTTGCCCTTACCACCCCCCCCCCGCCTCTCTGATCCACCAATGAGAGATTGCTGGAGATTCCCAGAGTCCGTTTAAAGACAACGGGGGCCCAATCATTTGCTTTTGTGGCCCTGACTCTGTGGAATTATCTACCTCGTCATGTAAGAGAGTACCTGACCATCCAGAGTTTCAAAACAGCACTAGAAATGTATTTATTTAGCCTGGCATATCTAGAGTCTTACTGAACTTAATTTTTATCATGGTATATTCCCGATTTTATTGAAGCTAATATTTATCGTATTGTAGCTTTATGAATTTTAATATTTGCATTATGTATGTTTTAATTATTATGTTTTGCTTAGTTTATGTACAAGTGCCTTGGTTTCTAGAAAGGCGCTTTCTATAAATACAGATGATTTTGGTTTTGACTATATATATATATTCATTGCAAAAAACTATGTAAATGCAAACATTAGGGTTATAGAATGCAAAGCGCACAAAGAAGGAAATGAAAAACATCAGGAATTTGGGAATCCAGAGTATTGGCAACTCAGTTGTGGGGTCTTACTTGGGATTGTCAACCCTAATGCCCACCCCCTTCCCCAGCCTGTTGTCTCCTGCCCAAAGCACAAGATATAGCTTCAACCTAGTGCCTCATAGTGCTACAGTATGACCAACATAATCTGTAGGAGCTTTTGTCACACAGGGCTCTACAGGCCCTGCATGAAGACATCACATTTGGCATTGTCTGATCAGGGGAGGGGGTGGGCATTAGGACTGACAACCCCAAGTAAGACCCCACCACTGCTATCGATACTTTTTGAGTGAGGTTCCCTGACCCACCACAGGGTGTGGCGTTTGCACCAAAACACTGCTCGTCCCTAACCAGGCTGGGACTGGTGCTGAATCCTGCAGCACCTTCCCCATCAGCCTTGTCCCATTAATCCAGCTCACTGAGTTCACACCTGAACTCAGAGAACTGGCACGGTAAGACAGCATGTTCCCAGTAGTGCAACAGACATCACTGTAAACAACATTACTTAATAAATTCTTTGTTTTTTAATATTTTGACCCCAAACATTCAACATAGTCTTCGTATGACCCCACCTCATAGACCTGGTAGATAAAAATGTTCAAATTTCTGCTGAAACACCATTCTGCACCACAGGGGCTAAAACACATTCCATCCAGGATGTGAAAAATGACAGCTGTAATGTTCATGAGGTGGTGTGAAAAATGGCTACGTTTAAAAATTTGGGATCAAAATATAAAAAATTACCTAAGTTATGGTGTGCATAGAAACATTTCAATTTACGTTCATAACAGTGGCATATTTAGGAAATTTTACACCAAGTTTCAAGATAACCTTTTTCAAACCACACCTCACAAACACTGTCAGTGAAATTTCATTAATCAGGCCCAAAAGGTGATTTCACGCAATGACTGAGAAATCACCTTCTGGGCCCGATTAACAAAATGACACTGACAGTGTTCATGAGGTGGTGTCTCATAAAGGTTATGTTGAAAATGTGGTGAAAAAGTCCTAAAAATGGTGAAGTTATGAACATAAGTTCAAAACACCATTGAAATATATTATACGACACTTACTTTTATTCCTCAGTTCATGGTTCAGCATTGATCCACAGAGGATAACAATATGCGACAGTGTACAACATCAACAGGTAAGTATAAAGGTAAGGGGAGGTGTGGGGTGGTGGGTGTTCAGTGGGAGGGTCAGGATGAGGTGGATGGGATGGCAGTGATGATGAGGGACAGTTTGCTTTATTTCAGGTATTTTAGCAACTAAGAAATTAATAAATTATTTCAGGACACTGGGGTGGGCTCCTGGTATATGCCGACACAGGAATTGGGCCCCATGTCTAAACTATTATTAAAACAATGGGCTGCGGGGCATCAACAATGGAGGTGGCCATCCCAGTGCTGGATTACAAAGAAATAAAATAAATAATTAATTAAGTAATACACTGCCACCAGGGATTGGGGCCCCCAGTGTGCAGATACAGTTTAAGGCACAGCACAGTCAGGATGGTGGGGCTTTAATGACAGTAGCCATGTCCCTGACATACAAGTCTTGACACAGCATGGGTTGCTATATGGCACAGCTGTCGTTTGTTAGTAAACAACAGATGTGTCGTATAGTTCAACTGGCTGTTGTCGCAAAAATTCAGCTATCCTTGGAACCTTGATTTTTTAAACTGCACAATGCTCACAAACTGAATTTTTTCTTAAATAATTTAAAAACTACTTAACTGTGAGAGGTAACTACAACAAAAGTACATACTGTGGAACAACCACTGTCAAACCTGAAAGTTTCAGGTTTCAAAGCCTTATGTTGTTTTAGCTATCGGGTGCAACGAAAGTCTTAAAATTTTTAAAAACTGTGATTTTTATGGTTTTTTGCACCTCTGTAACATTTCCCCACTGAAATGATCTACACAATTTTTTTTTTGGATCAGCCAGTCCTGACCTGAGAACTTTGCTTTCCAAATTTCATGTAAATCAGATGAAAGGAGCAAAGTTATTAAAGTATACAAACACTGGGGTTTGACATGAGCGTGCTTACTCAGCCCTAATGTACAGGCATGAATGCACCTGTATACTAGATAGATAGATAGATAGATAGATAGATAGATAGATAGATAGATAGATAGATAGATAGATAGATATCCTACCGTAACTCCCCACCCCCACCACTCCAAGCAGGAAAAGGAAAAAAACAATTTTTGCTGTTCCGACTATTGGCAAATCAGGGGTAGAATATTCTTTGGGGTTCTCAACCCTAGTGCTCACCTTACTGTGATGTAGTCTTCAAACATCCTGTACATAAGTGTGAACTCTCACACATTGCCAAAAACCTGTAGTCTCTGCCTGAAGAAAACATATCACATGTAACCTTAATTGGTCATGGAATGGGTGAGTGTTAGGATTAAGAACTCCAAGAAAGATCCCACCCCTGATTCACCAGGAGTTAGGACAACAAAAACCATAATGTTTTGTCCTTTTCCTGTTTGGGGGTGGGGTGAGGATTTAGTGCTGGAAACCCTAACACCATATTTCTCTACTTTTGTCACTTTACTCTGAACCATATCTGGTACATTGATGTAGTTTTTTGCAAAGAATTTTCTTACCTACTGAGATAGTAGGATCATATCCTCATTCATGCAAGACCTTTCAGGACCTTAAATGAACACACCCATCTGGCTAGGAAACAATGCACACATCCATATGACTGCAAAATGCCTCCAGAAAACCACTTTATCTGCTTTTGTAATTGTTTTTTCTGAGGCTCACTACAGAAAAATATATATTAAGTGCCTCCCTTAACTTCCAGTGGTTGATTGTATGTTGTCAAAAGTGTGTTTTTCATTTTTTAGTAATAGATCAGTAAATGTTTGTCAGTTTGTCCTACAATTTTCTATGGTTGTAGTCTAAGAAGAGGTACACCTTTGGTGCATATTTGATGGTGATTGGACTTTCATTGTGGATTTGGCACCATGGTGAAGACTGGAGGTAATTTTGAGGTGCAGTGCATGCCCCATGAATGTTTAGGGGGGATTGTGTATTAGTGCTGTAGTACTCATTGACACCTTTTTTTGATATATTCATTCCCCTTAACTCCAATTATTGATGGACTTATGGCTTCTTAAAGTTGCAATGTCATCCTATGAGAATTTTCATTTTTTAATGTTTATGTTTTTTATATGTCTAGTTTCAATTTGTATTTTGTAGGGACTTAGTCTTGTAGTACTCATTGGCACCTTTCTTGTGATAAATAGATTGTCCTTTAACTCCAAAGACTGATGGAGGTACAGCTTGTTAAAGTTGCAATGTTATCCTATGGGAATTTTCATTTTCTAATTTTTATGTTTTTTTATAGGTGTATTTTCAGTTGGTATTCCTTAGGGACTTAGTCTTGTAGTTCTTATTGAAACATTTCTTTTTATATAAACTTCTCCCTTAATTCAAAAGAATGACAGTTATAGCTTGTTAAAGTTGCAATGTTATACTATGGAAATTTTCATTTTTAATTGTTATGGTTTTTATATGCCCTAATTTTTTTTGGGGGGTATTATGTGTTAGTGCTGTAGTACTCGTTGAGACTTTGTTTTATATAGATTGTTCCATAACTCCAAATATTGATGGAGTTATGGCTTTATTGCAATGTTACTGTATAGAAATTGTAATCTTAAAATGTTTACCTTTTTTACATGGCACCTGAATTTTGTATTCAAGGGTATTATGTATTTATGTTGTAGTACTCATTGAGACCTATCTTTTGATATATGGATTGTCCCTTAACTCCAGATATTGATGAAGGTATGGCTTGATAAAGTTCCAACATGGAAAAAAAACTAAGTCAAAATTATTTTTTCGTCTGAAGGAATCCTTTTTTGTGAGATTGTGTCAGTCTCATGAAACAGGATTCATTCATGTGAAAAAAGAATGTGAAAAAGCCTATTTGCATGTGAAATGTTAGAGCTTTTTTTTTCCTCTGTGGGCCTTTGTGATCTGGTTGCATGTTCATCTGCACAGCAAATGAAATTAATGGATATTTTTGATACAGCAAATTGTTATTCCATTTGATTACTTTTTTGGTTGCCTAAGGGGTAAGTGCTGTGACTAGAGCCTTTCTGTATTTAAGTGTGGTCACTGAACACTCCCAGTTCTCCTTAGTGTGGCTCTGTAGTTACATGAATGTGAAAAAAAGTAGTTAAAATTCTTTTTTCATATGAAGGAATCCTTTTTCCTGAGACTGTATCATTCTCAAAACAGGACTCCTTCATTCTAAAAAAGAATGTGAAAAAAACATAGTCCAAATTATTTTTCTGTATAAAGGCAATCTTGTTTCATATGGCCTTATTCCTGTTTCATACAGCCACACAAAAAAAGAAAATTTTGTCAGGAAAAAAGATTTTAAAAATGTGTTAAAATATATTTCTTGGTCATTTTTCCAAAAACTAACTGCACAATCCAGCTAATGGGGTCTCAATTAGCAAGATACAGGTGTTGGTGTCTCTGCATGATATGTTTTTATGGTTTTTCAAAACATTTTTGTTGAAAAAAAAAACAAGCAAGATGGCCACTATACAAAATAAGAACTTTTTTCAAAAAACAGGTTTATTCCCCCATACAAAACAGAGTCCTTTTTCATATGGCCAAATTATTTTCTTGTATGAAACAGCTATCCAAAAGAGCATACTGAGCACGCTCAGAAGAGAAATTTCAAATCTTTATTCCTTTGGAATGGATTAATATTTTTTCACCAAACCAATGAAAGGCACCATTCTAGGCCAAGCCCTTGAAGACTTCAGACCAAAATTCCAAACTGTCTGGGTGCTAGGTGATGACAAAAAAATATTTTTTTTTCACTATTTGGATCTCAAAATCTGCAAATCTGATCAAAATGAAACTTGCCATATCAAGAAATCTTGCCAGCAACACTGTGCATGCAAAGTTTCGTGCAGATCCATTGAACAGGGGTGAAGCTATTAAAGTGCAAAATTAGGGGGTTAAAATTAAAAAGCCTACCCAACCCTAACTGTAGTGGTGCTATAGCCTTATATATTTTTATTTATTGTAAAATCAGAATTATAACCTTTGAGCTAAAAGCTCATTTACAAAGGATCCTCATCAAACAGAAGGTGGGGGGAACATCAAGTACATGGACAGTGGATAAAAACAAAAGCAGCTAGTAAGCAATGTCAGTTACACATCATTAAAAATGCGATACAGCATTACAAATAAAAGGATGGGGAGAGACAGATTACATTGAAAAAGCCATTACTTGATTACACAATACAGAGGAAAATAGTCCCATAACAGATTAAGTAAATAAAGTGCTGATTCCAACTATGTACAAAGTATGAGAATTCCCAGATCGCAGCAATAGAGCTTGAATGAGGTTCCCAGAGGAGCGATTAATGTGACCACTAACAACAATAGCCATTAAGGGAGAGTAGACTACAGGCCAGATGGGTGAGGGGGAGAGTACGACGGTGGGTGATAGCTTAAGGGCCAGGGGAGCTAAGCGAGCGTGGAGGTGGGTGGTATGGAGGGTCAGGAGGACTAAGTGAGTGAGGGGTGGGGGGAATGGGGGACCAAGGGTTGGGTAGGTGGGGATTAGCAGGAGATTCTTAGGAGCCACAGGTCGCCGCAGCCAAGCCATATTGTGTCAGGGGGCACCGGGAGGGCTAGAAATGGCTGGGATGTTCTTTACAGCAACCTTGTACTGGAGGGGAGATGGTCTTCTGAATTTCAGATTTGAGCTGACCAAGGCGAGTAAGGCTGGTAGTGGCCTGGGGAGATCATTTAGCCAGGTAGGAGCCCTTACTGCAAAGGCTTGCCTCGCCAAGGCCGTTCTTCTGAAAGGCACTGCTAGGGCATGTCTTGTAACACTTCTCATGGAGTACTTAGCTGGGACTGGATGGAATAAGGCTTGTGAGAAGTGCGAGGACTAGAATGGCCTTCCTCCTAGAAGAAGGCAGGAGTGGAGCCAGATTCAGTCCATGAGAGGAAGCCATCATATCCCAATGTAAAGGTTACAAGTGTGCATAAGGCGATCTGCACCTAAAACAAAGCGGCATGCTTTGTTGAGGGTAGTATGGACTCTGTGCAGGCTGGTTCAGAGGCTGCATCATATACCACATTACCATAGTCCAGGATGGATAGAACTGTCCCTTTACTGCCTGAACCCTAGCCTCAGGTGTGAGGCAGAACCGAAGCCTATAGGGCCCCTAGCTTCCTATTGTGGCAGTGGTACTATTTCATATATGTTCATTGAAGGAGAGGGACTCGTCGATTGTAATCCCTAGGTGCCGAAACAAGGGCACTTGCTCAAGGGTGGAGTGGCAGTTGCACAAAATTGAGAAGGGAGAGGTATACCTTCTCTTTTGGCTTCCGGCAAAGAGCATTGACTTGTTTTTTTTTTGCTGTTGAGCACTAGCAGGCTAGCTTTGATCCAATCCTGTAGTAGGTCAAAGTTGTACTGCATGTCCTTAGTGAATGCATCTTGGCAAGAGCCTCAAGTGAACACCACCATGTCATTTGCATGGAGCAGTACCTTGGGGGGGGCACACTTCTGGAAGGTTGTTCACAAAGAGGCTGAACAGGAGTGGGCCCAGGATGGACCCCTGCAAGACCCCCACTGTGACGTCACTGGTCTCAGAGATGGCTCCAATAATTTTCACCTGCTGAGAGCACCCAGACAGGTAGCTGGAGAACCAACTGACCATGGGGGATAGTCCAAGGCAGCTTAGTCTATGCAGCAACAGCTGATGATTCACAAGGTCGAAAGCCTTGGTTAGGTCTATGAAGATTGCTTCGACCAGTTGGCTCTGGTCAAGGGCCTCGTGCACGTAGTCTGTGAAGGCAATTAGGGCAGTATTAGTGCTATGTATCTTGTGCAAGCCATGCTGTTGGGGGCAGAGGAGTTTATATTTATGCAGGTGGTCAGTGAGTTGGTCGGCTATGATTCTCTCCAGTGCTTTGGAGAACAGAGACTGAATTGAGATAGGTCAGTAGTTGGATACTAGTGCCTGGTCACCTCCTTTGTGCACAGGAGTGACCAGAGCATATTTCCAGGTAGATGGGAAAGTGGACAGGTGGAGAGACAGGTTAAACAGCTTGGTGATGGGAAAGACAACCTCTTGTAAGGCAATGGAAATCAATTTCATATTGATTCCATCACCGCCCATCCTTTTTTTCCCAGGACACTTGCAAGGTATTTTCTTGTTTCCTTTATGGTCACCTGTCTGAAGTAAAAGCTTGGGAAGGGCTTGGCAGTGGTAGAGGAGAGTAATTGGTTGGAGGCTGGCATTCCATCAGGGTGTGTGAGGCCTGGGAGGCAGGACTGCACTGTAGTCAGAGAAAGCCTTATTAAAGGTATTGGCCATGCCAGCATCATCAAGTATGATTTTGTCATTGTGGCAGAGCATGATGGGGGATCCTGTCATCCGACCGAGGAGGTTTTAATTGAGTCCCAGAACTTCTTCCGTTACTCCAACAGTGAGATTGCTGGTCTTGTGGAATGATGCCTTGTCCTGTCGCATTGCCCAGGTGTACCTGTTTCTGGCTGCTTTGTTGTTTTGAATATCCGAGTTATCCTGTTGCCCTGGGCCAGTGCCAAAGGAGATCCCATTGCCGCATCATACCGAAAAGCTCAGGGTGACCCAGTCCATACTACAACCTTTATCATCTTCTTACAGTATGGGCCAAAAGTGTCTGCAGCCACATTGAAATGAATGAGGAAGAGTTGGAGGGCAGTGTCAACAAAAGGGCATAAGTCAAGGCGCCAGTCGATGCCTGAAAGGTGATCCCTGTCAGTCATGCGCTTATTTTTATAACTCTGTTCCTCACCAGTTTGGGTGGTGGAGTTGGCCTGTTTTGTGGACCACTCACATTGGATAGGTGAGAGGTCACTCAGGGTATCCAGGAGTACCTTGACATCAGTTAGCCTTTCCGGGTGACTTGTTAGTACCCAGTTGATCAGAGGGCTTCTACCGGTGCAGTAGTTTGTTCTGGTGCAGCTTCTGACAGCCTGCATTAGGTAGAGTCCAGATACAAGATCTCTGTGTGCGGCACTGGAGCTGGCAAGCCAGCTGGAGTTAAAATCCCCAAGTACAATAGTTTCCTTGTGTTGGCTAGCCTGGGTGTAAAGATTAGCAAAGGCTTCTAGCCCAGCTTGCTGCCGCCCTGGTGGGATGTAAACTGCCAAACCAATCAGGCCTTTTTGCCCCTTGCCTAGTAGGATTTTTATTGCTAGGCATTCGCCCTCATTGCTGACAGTAGCCAGTTGAATTCTGTGGTGCTGCAGGTGGTTCCGGGTGTATATTATGCAGCCACCACCTCTTTTTCCAAAGTGGTCCTGTCTATGAAGGTTGTATCCAGCGATGGAGACTACCAAGTCGGTTGTTCGTGGTGAGAGCCAGGTCTCTGTCAGAGCAATGACGTCAGGTAGAGTATGTGCCACCTAAGCCTCAGACTGCATTAGCTTGACTAGGAGGCTGCCAATGTTCAAGGCCACAATCCTTAATTGCCCCATAGGAATCGGGGTCTGAGTGTGGGTTGGAATGGGGCCAGGGTTAGTGTGATTGTTTCCAGAGATCAGCAGCAGGATTACGATGAGTTCCCTACATATTTCTGGGAAGGCAGTGTTTATATTTGACCTCCAGGAATCCTGGTAGTCGCATTTAGTGTGTGGTGAGCCAAGCGCAATGTTAAGTCCAAGAAAAGACATATGGCTGGGGCAAAGATCTGGGTGACAGAAGCCATATGTCTTTTTCTTGGACTTAACATTGCTCCGTACCAGGATTCTGTGGGGATCGGTCAGGCGGCTGCACCTTGATGCTTAGCTCAAACCACGGGTGGTTCGCTGGAGGATCCACTCGCCCGGTGGGGCTTGCCATCCCCTGGGGAAAGAAGGGAAACAGCTAGAATATTAGCAAACAGAAAGGGGAGGAGTAGCAGTTAAACAGAGGACAAAAGGACCAGGGAGGGTCTGGAGTGAATTGGAGAGTGGGGAACAGATTAACAGAGTAGCTGGGGCAGTTTAGGTGTGAGCAGAGTAGCTGGCTGCTACGGGAGTGGCCAGAAACACATTAGCACAGTATCTGGGGCAGAAACAAAGAAAGAAAATTGAGCTTTAGCTGGCTGAAGAGATTTCTGCCTTGTGCTTGAAAACCCTTAGCCACAATACAGTCACATTTCTAGAGTTAGAAACAGGCAGACATTGCTAAGATATGGCCAGAGGGAAATTTAAGCTAAATCTTACTTTCTTACTAATCTTACTTTCTATTTTTACCCCTACTCAACCTTATTCATAGTGCAGACAAATATTTTATAGGCTGGGAGTCAGACTAAACAGTGCTAATAAATGGCAAGAGAGAAATACAGCTTCAATTTAAACACACATCAAACACGCATGCAAATTCAAGTGAAGTGAGTAGAGTCCAGTTTTGCAGGCAAGTTAATTCAGCTCAGCAGAGTCCTGTTTTGCTGGCAAAATAAAACAAGTAAATGAAATTCACTTCTGCCAGCAACCAGGCTCTGCTGCTGGAAGGCTGACCCTCTAAGTGAGAGTGCGCCAGTCAGGAACTGCCGTGGGTAGGCACCAGATTCAAAGACTCAGTCGAGAAGGCTCTGTACCTGGATTCTGTGGGGAGTGGTCAGGTGGCTGCGCCTTGGTGCTTAGGGGTGTGGTAGCGCCACTATTGTTATGGTTGAGTAGGGTGTTCAATGTTAAACCCCTAACTTTGCATCTTAATAGCTTTTGCAGAGTTTGATGAAATTAGCAGAAATTTGCATGTATTGTCTAGTAGGCAAGGTCTAGATCTGTGGAAGTTTTGTGTTATCAGCTTATGCAGTTTCTGAGATCTGCATATGTCATTTTCTGGTAGGCGTCTCATTTTTTCCTATACTTAATATAGATTTCTTTGGCCTCACCTACAGCCTTCGTGGAATGGAATTTTTCCTGAAACTTTCAGGGTAGAAGCATGCTGTGGCAAGGCAGTACCTTTGGAAGGTTTCGTGATAAAATATTAAACAGTTCCAGAGTTATAAGGATTTTAAGTTTTGTGTCTTTCTATTATGAGCATGCTCAGTAGATTTTTGGGATAAAGTTCTGATACACCAATAATCTGGTGTTTCAGGACTGCTTTTGATTTTGTGTGATGTTATGCTCATATCACATTAAAAATATTTTTTGTTTTGTGACATCCATCAACTTGTTTCTGTCCTCACTAACAAACTACTAGTTCAAACTTTTGTTGCAGGAGCCATAATAAAAGAACATGAATCTACCTCATTAGAACATGCTGGTTCAGATTCTGAGGCTTTTATCAGTCAGTCATGATTATAAATACCTTTCATGTATTTCTCCTGACCATGTTAACATCGTTCCCATTTTTATGTTGCTTGCACGCATGTGCAAGAAACATAGTGCCATCATCGGAGATTTCGGAGGTGCGTCGCCTCCTCCTCCAATTCAGTCAGTGAGCTGGCAGGCGCGGCCCCTGTAAGCCAATGCATTTTGGAGCTGTCTATGACCCGCGCTCAAAATGCAGTGACATAGAGTTGAAAAGGGGAGCTACGCTTCAGTGAGCAGAGATAAGGCGTAGCTCCCCCACCACTGCAGGCATACGCCCCCGGACCTACTGTGTAGCCGACGGTGCCCAATCCCGTCCGGCTGAGCTCGTCTCCCCCACCAGTTATAGGTGCCGCGCTGGGAGCCCACCCCAGTATGGCAATCAGTCCTTTTGCCGGCGGGGTGCCCAATCCCCGTCAGAGCCCACCCTAGCGTCCTTGTGCCATGCTGGAGCCCACCCCAGCATGGCAAAAATCCTAGCGTCTTTTTAATTTTTTACCTGAAAGCAGCGGTCCAGGCGTGTCGAGCCCCCCTCCCACAACCCGCACCCACCCACTGTACCCAGCCTCCCCGCCCCCTCACCCCATACTTACCTCCGGACTCCGTAGCGGCGATCTTCGGTGGACCGAGAACACGTCCTGCACTCTTCAAAGCCGACCGCAAACTGAGGAAATGCCGGTAAGCTGTATAATGGGCTAGATGGGGGTTTCAACTTTGTTGCATATCTCAGGCATTTTGGGAATTTTTGCACAAATTTTCAACATGGGGTTTTGGGACCCCTTCTCATGAATATTGTCACTGTCATGGCGTTATCGGGACCGAAGGTGATTTCGCACAGTGACTGTGAAATCACCCTTGAGCCTGAATACCACCATGACGGTGAAATCATTCATGAAGGGTCCAAAACCCCATGTTGAAAAATTTAATTTGCCAAACAAAATGACTTTTCACAGTGCGTTCGCGGTTCACGAGCTACGTAGTTCGTGAAATTTCAATATTTTCACTCCAGATTTTCAACATTGCCATTTTACCACACCTTCTTATGAGCAGTACAGCTGTCATTTTCACATCCTGCCCAAAATGTGTTTCCACCCATGTAGCGCACAATGGGCAGTCGGTGTGCAAACTCAATGTATGGGACACATTAACAAAATCACAGTGACACTGTTCATGAGCAGAGGTCTTAAAATGGCTATGTTGAAAATTTGGTGAAAAAATTCCTAAAAATGACTGTTTTATGAGTGTGCGTTGCGCAGTTCCTACGCACGCTCGTAAGTTCACAAATTTTCAATATTTGCACTCCAATGACTTCCAAATACCTAAACAGCACATAGAAGCAAGCAACATTCGGCATTGACAAATGCTTGTTTGAATGGTGACTCTCTTTTTTTGTGTCACATTGTTAAGGTGGTGCTAAACTAAATTTGACTGCAAAACTGTTTTTAACTGCAATTCAAAAAAGTTTGTTGGAAACTCATTCTGATTGCCCAGCGTAATGGTTTGTTTTGCAGCATGAAATTTGATTGTGCAGCCTGATTTTCTCGGTATACAATTTGATTGCACAGCAGAATTTTTTGTTTCAGAGAAGAATATTCAGCACATTCAGCCCAAACATACAGCGCAACTGTGAAGCAATTCACTAGTTGCACAGCACCAAGCTGAGCATAAAAGAAGGAGGCTCAACTGCATACACCCCACAGCCAGAGAGCAGGACAGTCAGGAACAAATGGATACCATAGCATTCCTTATGGAGCAGGTAATGAGGGGGGTGAGGAGAAGGGAGGAACGACAATGTGGCTGTGGAAGGGCCCGTCGGTGGTATGCCCAACACAGATGGTACCGTGCCTGACTTACATATAGGGAACTACAGTGACACAGAGATAATGATCGGTACCGACTCAACAGGGCAATTCTGAGGCAGCTCTGGCAGGCTGAGCCATAACAAACTGCAGATACCCACCGAAGGAGCCATGCCATGTTGGTGGAGACCAAGGTGACAGCGGTAATGTGCTTGCTCCCATGAGCACCTTCCAGAAACCAGTGGGTGCCACTGCTGGTATATCCCAGGCAGCCACATCCTGCCTCCTGACCCAGGTCCTCAATGCTCTGCTGCCTCATGCTTTGGAGTGCATCAAATTCCCAAGCACACAGGCACAGCGTACAGCAAACATGCAGGAATTCCACAGGGTGGCACACATGCCAAGCATGATAGGGGCCATTGATTGCACCCATGTGGCCATACACACACCACCTAGCCCAGAAGGCACAGCATACATGAACAGTAAGGGACACTACTCCATCAACTGCCAGCTGGTGTGCAATGCCACAGGCGCCTCATCGATATGTGCGCCACGGGCCCTGGTAGTACATATGATGCATTCATCTGGCACCAATCCATCCTGTGCTGAGATTTGAGAGGGGTAATCCCATGGGGCACCTAGTTAGTGAGTTGGGACAGAAGAGGAGCATAACTGCAGTAGTGTGGAACACACACAACACCTTGGACAAGGAGCCTGATGACACAGCAGGGGAGCATGCATACAGGGGCCCATGAGCGCTGGCCACAGGGCGCATGGCATGTGCACGGCACCACCCCACCACCATAGATGCGAGGCACCACGGATGGCCATGTGTCCAATGGTCATAATGGCAGGCCATAACATTGGCACAATGCATGCAGCAGCAGGGACATGATCCCACAAGCCTGTGGAGGTGTAGCAACAAATGGATAGGACACACATGCTGTGCCATCAATGGTGTCACATGAGCTGTATATGGGGGTAGTGGCAAGGGTACACAAAGGGGCAGGTAGAGGCAGTGTGGACTGGTAAGGGGGAACAGGCAATGGCCAGATGGGGATTTGACTAACACATGTGCTTTCCCTACAGGTGACAGTGCGTATCCCCTCTGGCCCCAGCTGCTCAAACCCATACGACAACCCAGGAATGGGGCCGAGAAGAGGTACAATGAGGCACACATCGCTACATGCAGCATCATAGAGCATGTCTTTGGCATGCTCAGAATGCATTTCCGTTGCCTAGACAGGTCAGGTGGTGCCCTATAATACAGCCCTGACAAAGCCTGTGGCATATTCCTGGCCTATTGCATGCTTCACAACATGGCCATTGAACATGGAATACCTGTCCAGGTGGATGAGGGTGACAGTATAGATGATGAAGATGAGGGACAACAGAATGGGGGTGAGCGGCCAGCCATGGAGGGGAAGCATCCCAGGCTGGCTGCATGTGCCAGGAGGCACTGGGATACCATTATCGAGGAGCATTTCGAGAACCACAGGTGAGTACCACACAGGGAAGCAGGGCACGCACACCACCACACACACACACACACACACACACACACACACAGTCATGGACACAAAGAGATGCATGCATCCAGGGACACACACCAGTCACACAGGTGAGCACACAGGCATGCCAAGCACACACACCCGCACAAGGAACAACAAATACATACTGGAATGGTCTGGTGTCATATGGTGGATGCACAGGACCACACATGCATGCAGTCACACACAGCTGATCAGCCACAGGGTGCACCACAGAGCACACAGCACCAGGCAGAGGCAAACACAACACTGCACCCAGGGACACAGACACACACACAACAGTACTGCAGGCTGTGGTATGGATCAGAGGGTATGCACTGGCACACAGGCAATGCCAGCACAGTGCTGCACTCATCACGTCCATGCCACAAGGTCCAGCACCACTGCCCACACACATGTCAGCTGTGACCCAGCCCACACGTGTGCCACAGCACGCTAACCAGAGCACAGCCAGCCATGTGCACAGTTGGCAATGCAGCAGTGGACTGGACTGGGCAGCGTACCCATCAGGACTACTGTGTGGATCCATGGCTGCCATGGCCACAGGGGTGGCCATACCCTGACTGTGTGGCAACCACAGGCGGCTCAACAGCCACAGGGGGTGTCACCACCACATCCACAGGGGTAGATGCCTGAGAATGCGACTGGGTCCTCACAAATGTGTACAACCCAGCAAACAGACTGTTGCCGAGAGTGTCTGGGATGGGTATGACAGCGGGCAGCATCAGCCTCAATGGGGTCACCAGACACCGAGCCCTGGATGTTCCAGTTGCTCTATGGGGAGTTCTACATGTCCTGCTGTGACCAGTGGACACCAGCATTGCAAAGCCCACTGCAATGGTCTCCGCAATGCAGTCCAGTGAAGCGGTCATGGCCTCCTGCAGTTGCCAGATCTCACCAGTCAGCTGGGCATGTACCATGGCTCCATGCTCAGACAGTTGATACATCTCAACCCACAGCACATGTATCTCTGCCCTGAGCATATCCTGGTTGCCCATGGAATCCCGCAGAAGCTGGGTGTGCTCATCTAACCTGTCTGCACCT
This sequence comes from Neoceratodus forsteri, assembly GCA_016271365.2. NCBI lineage: Eukaryota > Metazoa > Chordata > Ceratodontiformes > Ceratodontidae > Neoceratodus > Neoceratodus forsteri. Next base: position 1,261,808,801 of record CM057449.1, on the reverse strand, counting down.
TACGTATCATAGTCCTGCTGCCGACAAGCAGGAGGAGTGTGGCCTGCTGTGCCACATCCCTTGGCTGGGAATGCTGCACAGGAGTCATAAATTGGGGTGGGGACTGGCTGTGGGTGCCAACAGCTGCCCCTGCGGATGGCTGCACAGTGTCCCCCACAGTCTGTTGCAGCATGACGGCAGCCTGCTGGACCTGCCTGGCAGAACCAGTGCACACACCTGCGCCCTGTCCCTGGCCAACACCAGCAGCAGTGTTCTCACTGTGGGGGGGCACAAGGGGGGCTGTGTGTTCTCTGCCCACCAGTACTGCCTGCCACCACCTGTGGGAATACTTGAATGGGGGAGGTGGTCGGTGCCTGAGCACCCCAATATCAATGTGATGTCATTCGGATGAGACGTTAAACTGAGGTCCCATCTGCCTGGATTGGTGGTAGTTCAGGTGGATGTTAAAGATCCCATGGCACTTATCGAAAAGAGTAGGAGAATTTCCCCGGTGTCCTGGCCAGATTTCCCTCATTCACTAAAACACCACCAACAGCTTAATCTGGTTTAAGGTCAGTTGCCATTCATCTGTATCCCCCTTCCCTGGGTCATGCCTGAAAATAGGCAGGATTTGTGCACTTACCCAGTCAACAAAAACTAAATAAAATAAATTAGTGTAGTACCCATCCTCATTCTGCGTAGCCGGCACAAGCACGGGGAGGCTGTCCTGCATGAGGAGGTCAGCCAAAGGGTCCTCATCAGCAAGAATAAGTAGGTCCACCAACCCAACATGAGGACGGCATCCCCTGGTGACTGCCACAATGACAGAGGACATTGATGGCATAGCATCGTCCTGTGCCACGGGTTCGGGTCCAGCCTGAACAGCACCCCTGAGGCATGATGGATCTGTAAGACAGAATGGAGAATGGTTAGTGTGTCACTGATGCATTGCAGGTAGTCTTCAATACAGTGGAATGTCTGTATGTGTGCCATAGATGTGCCTGCTCTGCCATGCATGTGGTGTGGCTGCATCGCTGCCCATGCACATCAAGACACAGGCATTGAACAGGACAATGGTCTGCATCTGTGCCCACACAGCAATGTGTGGCAATGGCCCACAACTCACAGGCAGTGTCCACCCCTCCATATGGCATACAGCACAACTGTGGTTACCCTGTCCAGTGTGACATGCCGGTGCAAGTGTCCACTGTAGATGGCCACGTGCAGGCACATCCTGCAGCAGACGCCCATGTAACGTGCGTACTAGTGGTTGTGGTGTCCCTGGACCAGACACCACCCAACTATGACTGAATGCCCACAGCTGCCACACAGCACACAGGGGACCATGTTGGACCTCGGTGCAGCTGTGCAGATGGTGCACCACCCCAAGGCACAACATTAACACACTAGTGGCACCCCTGTTGTGTGCCAGGCACCCCAATGACCTGCACTCTTTGCCTCCGAGGTGTCCTACTGGTATACTCACAGTGCTGTGATGGGCTTCCACCTGTCTGGACCCCCCCGGGACAACCACAATGGATGCCCAGTTGAATGTCGAGGCCAGCATCTCCTCTTCTGCATTGAGGACTGGTGCTGTTGAGGGTCCACCACCCATCATGTTGAGCGATGCCCTAATGGCAGCAATCTTCTCCTTTATCCGGCACTTGTCTGTGTTCATCTTCATCTTGCACTCCTGGGGAGTGCGATTGTAGTGTCCATGGGCATTCACATACATGGCCACCTCCTCCCAGCCTGTAGCCCGCTCCTGGGTGGCCTCTGTGGCCCCACTCAGGAGTTCCTCCCTGGCAACATATGCCTCCACCAGGGCATGTTTTTCATCTTTTGTAAAGTTGGGTCTGCGTTTTCTGGCAGGCCCCTGCTCCTCTGCACTCTCAGAATCTGATATAATGCCACCTGTGAACAGGGATGGTGCACAGATGAGCAGTATGGTAGCATCTCCTGTTGCTGTGTAACATTTTAAATGTGGCAGTGCAAAACAGCTATCAGCTATCAGTAATCAGAATGTAAACAAACCTAACTTCAAGGCTGAAATTCCTGTCAGTGACCACTGATGTGTGGTGTCACTTAAATGGCTCAGCTCATGCAAATGAGCTGTGGAGCAACCAGTAATGAGATGCAAATGTGTTGACTTGCACTGATATTGGTTCATGAGGCTATTTGCATAATAAGACTGAATATTACAGAACTGATCCTGGTGCAACTGACTGTGTGAAGCGCAACTAGGATGCGCCAAAGCAATTCGCTGGTGCACTTTCTGCGCATGCACACTATGCAGTACCTCATTTGCTATGCATGTAGCCTGCTGTGCTATGTACACAGCTGTGTATAGCGCATCCGGCATTGCTGTGCATGTGTGCCCTACTACGCATGCAGGCAGGCTGCGATGTTGCCCATTGTAGCACAGGTGCGGTTCTTGCGCCATTGGTGTGTTGTATGTGTGGCACTGCCTGACCTTCAAAAGATGGCAGCAATGCACTGATGCTCGGATGTGGGCCGAGGATGTGACCCCACTCTCCTGCCCATACTTCCAGCATTGCACATGTGTGGTACTGTGCCATTTTTCACACTGGTGCATGTATATCGCACATTTACATGCTGCATGGTGGTGTGCTGTGCATTCCTTTCAAGCAATTGGTGTAGCAATGCAACAGAGGTCTCAGTATACCAGCAGTCTCCACAGTGGGCCTTGTTGTGTGTGTGGGAAGTATGGCACATGCCGTGAGAGGCTGCCCTCTGGTCCATAACCGGAGTGACATGAAGATGGCCAACCTCATGGCCCTGGTTGCCCCACTGGAGGGAAAGTTGTTTGGGGGCTGTGGCACTGCAGGAGGCACGGTCCCAGGTGAGGGCCCGTGTTGCAGAATGCATGGAGAGGTGTACTGGGATCCCCAGGACAGGTGAACAGTGCTGTCACCAGTATGGGGACCTGCACCGCCGTGATCCAGAACACTTCAGGAGACTGCAGGACCAGGCCTGCCGTGGTGTGGTCCCACAACCAGGTACATATGTCTGTGCATTGTACATGCTACTTCTGCATGCTAGTGGGGGCATTGTGGTATGTGACAGGTTCATGTACAATTGCACACAGGGTGGGCCAGCCTTGTTTGGGTATGTCAGTGCTGTTGGGAGGCTGTGCTGCACAATGTGTGTCCCTGTGAAACAGCTGCAAGAATGCTGTATGTGTTCCCCCTGAGGTCGGCTGTAACAACTGCCCATACAGACCTGCAGATTTTCATCTAGGAGCAGGATTCTCTGTGAAGAAAAGGTGCTTTGCTGATCACAGAGTGAGTTTTGGGGACTCTGCTTGTTTCATCCACTCAGCACATAGAGGGGGCAGGACTGCTTGCCATTTAAACTTGCGACACTCGCTATGCTATAGAGGCAGCTGCAAGAGTGCTGTATGTGTTCCCCCTGAGGTCGGCTGTAACAACTGCCCACACAGACCTGCAGATTTTCATCCAGGAGCAGGATTCTCTGTGAAGAAAAGACACTTTGCTGTTCAGAATGAGTTTTGGGGACCTTGTTTGTTTCATCCACTCAGCATACAGAGAGGATGGGACCTCTTGCCATTTAAACTCACGGCACTCGCTATGCTACAGAAGTGGCTGCAAGAGTGCTGCATGTGTTTCCCCTAAGGGCGGCTGTAACAACTGCCCACACAGACCTGCAGATTCTCATCCAGGAGCAGGATTCTCTGTGAAGAAAGATGCTTTGCTGATCACAGAGTGAGTTTGAGGACCCTGTTTGTTTCATCCACCCAGCACACAGAGGGGCAGGAACTGCTTGCCATTTAAACTCATGCCATGCACACTAGTGTGAGCGGTGATACAGTGAACTTGGAGTAGAATTTGGAGGTAAGTTTAGTCTTTCCCCTTGTGTGTGCTGAAGCTGAAAAATATCATGCGGATGGGAAATATGACTCCTGAAGCTGAAAAAGGTTTTAAATTGCACATAGTAAGCACTTTACAAGCTAATTCCAAACTGGTGTCAGTAATTAGCTCGGACTAGTAGCAAATGGAGTAAATATCTTAGGAAGTTTTTCTTTGCTAGTTTTAAGGTTATTATAGTTAAATACAGTTTTAGACTATTTGTTTGAAAGGCGTTTGGCATCTTAAATAGGAGTCAAGAACATCGTAGCACAACATTGTATTTGTTTTAAATGTTAAATAGCAAAAGACAGGAGTTAATCTTGGGGTGTTTGAAACAAACAATTTGCCAAGAAACCTTAGAGATAACTAGGACAACTGGAAATTGAGTAATGTAAAGAGATTTCTTTTAATTTTATTTTGAATTTTTTGATTTTATAGTCTAAATCATTGTATTTAAATTGTTTTTGTGAGCTAAAAATTGTATATTGATTTAAAATGTATAATTTGTTTTTTTGGATTAGTGTAGCAATTTTTCTCTCTGTAAATGGGTATAAACTGTTAAATATGGAGCAGAATGGAAGTGGATGCTGTCTGTTGACATCTCTGCTTGCAGGTCTAGGACCCAAAGTAAATAGAAATAGGAATACTGGTAACAGCAGAAGAAATAAATTCAATAAGTGGAAAAATCAGCTAGGGCCACTTAGGATTACAAATTGGATACAATTGGGTTGTGGACCTGGGAGTATTGATCCCAACAGAGGCGTGTCACTGATTATACTCTGATTATGGTAAGTGGAGATGTGGAATTAAACCCAGGCCCTATTCAACAAACAAAAACAAATTCAATTAGACTAGCGCATGACAGTGCTAGAAGTTTGGTAGGGAAACAAGAATTGTTTGAACACTGGATTCATTTAGGAAAATATGATGTGGTTGGTATCTCCGAAACATGGCTTACAAAAAAACACCCAGATACTGAGATAGCTGTTAAAGATTACTCTATATATCGGTATGATAGGCACATAGAGGTGGGATGGCCTTGTTTATTAAAGACAGTTTGGGACAAATGAAACAATTGTTTTCTAGAAATACAGAGGGTATAGAGTTGGTTTTGGTGCATGTTTTAAGTTAAAATTAAGTGTTGGTGTGGTATATTCATACCCAAAAGTTAAATTACAGCATTTGAACAGTTTGCATCAAAATTAACTGCTACAGCTGAACAACTGGATATAGTGCTCTTAGATTACTTTAATTGTGCCTGGGGAGCAGTGAGGGTCAAAAATGGATAGAGAATTATAACCACTGGAAACCTCAGATTATTAATGTGCCCACAAGGAGAAGCCAGCATCAAAGTAATGGGAATATATTAGACTTAATATGTGTGTCAACTGGGATTCATACACAAAATGTTAGGGTGGGTGCCCCAAATTTAGGGGATCATTGCTATATAGAGTGTGAGATAGTTGAAAAACACAGTATACCAGATTTACCAAAAGTTAAATATATTAGGGACTATAAAAAGTTTAATAGGACAAGATTTCAACACGGTCTGAACACAGTAAACTGGGAGCATATAGATCTTATTCCAGAAGTTGACTTGGCAATTGAAGAATTTATTGATACCTTGTAGACATCTGTAACATAAATGCGCTTTTCAAACAAATTAAGGAAAAGAAAACTCATTATCCATGGATTGATAATAAAATAAAAAAACAAGTTAGATGGAAAAACAGATTATGGAGGAAGTCAAATCAAACAGTAAAATCCTTAGATTGGGAATTGTTTAAAAAAGCAAGAAACAAATGTAAAAGTTTTATTAATAAAGCTAGAAAAAAGTACTATAAGCAAAAAAATAGAACAAACGAAAAATCCTGCTCACTATTGGAAGCTGATAAAGCAGTTAGAAGGGAAGAAAAGTCAAGGTATGGACATAGTTCTGCAGGATAAAGATGGAACAGAGTTAAACGTGAGTCAGATTGCAGGAAACCTAAATCATTATTTTTGCGCACTCCTAGATCTGGATGTAATAAACAGGAAGGAGGCCTTTGTTGCTTCCCCAATTATACCTGGAAATGATAATGTGACAATACCACAGTTCTATTTTAGGGAAATAAAGAATAAGGAGATTCATAAACAAATATCAAACTAAACTCACTAAAAGCTATGGGGTTGGATCGGGTGGAAATCAAGTTCTTGAAAGATGCTGTCTAACAGATTACTCCAACTTTAACTAATTTGTTTAATCAAAGCTTGTGGCAAAGTATTTATCCAGAGTGTTGGAAAAACTCCAAAATAATACCTATATTCAAAGGGGGTGATCGAGATATATTAACAAACTACCGACCTATTGCGTTGCTGTCTGTATTATCAAAAGTTTTTGAGGGTCTTGTCGCAAATCAGATTTGGGATTCTTTGGAAAAATACAGTTTGCTGATGGATTGCCAGGTTGGATTTAGAGCAGGGAGGTCGACGGACTCTGCTCTCGTGGACTTTCTTGATACTGTCTCAAATGGATTGGAGCAGGGTGAGTCCATAGGAGCAGTGTTCGTTGACCTCTCTAAAGCCTTTGACTTGGTGTACTACAGTGTCCTGATGGAGAGGCTCCCCTTAGTGGGAATGTCACAACCAGTTAAATCATGGTTATTGTCATATTTAACAGAATGAACCCAGCAGGTTAGTGTGGGAGAGATTTTGTCCGAGCAAGAAGGGACATATAGTGGTGTTCCCCAGGACTCAATCCTGGGCCCCCTGTTGTTCCTAATTTATATAAACCCAATTCCACAAATAATTGCCAGATCTCAAATCTTTTTGTATGCAGATGAAATGACTCCGATTGCAGAGCCAACAAAATACAGAGTTACAATATAAATTGCAATTAGATTTTGATTCCCTACAATGTTGATTTGTCTTTCTCCAAAATGCTGCTAAGTAAGAAAAAAACCAAGTTATGATGTTTCAAACAAAGCGTGTAGAAAAACTATCAAGTTAGGAGATACATATCATTATATTTGATGGAACTAGACTACAGGCAGTGTCCCTATATAAATATCTGGGGGTACCTTTAGATTCTAGTCTTACTTTTGGTAAACATATAGAGTATAGTACAGAAATTGAACATTTGATTGGGGTTATCAGATGGAAAATCTCATTCCTGGCAAGAGAAGATAGAAATGGCTGATCTTGCTCAAAATAGAACTGGACTTTATCCAGTCTATGAATATCGATCTCTCGACTTTGTTTTATGTCAAGCCTTCCTCCCTACAAGTTATCCGAAAATGTCCAATGCTTGCAACTTCTTTAAGAATACATACTCAACTCTGTTCTTTCTGTTCTTTTTTGCGCTATAAGCCCTATCTGGATTTATCTCAATCCATATGGAACTCACCGTCCTTCTTAATAAACAAACAGAGAATTTCCTCTAAGTGGTTGCCCCAGCTGGGAGAGGGGATTGTATCTACTTTTCTTGATGGGGAGGGATCTTGGCTTTCTGTGTCTAAGTTAATCCGGAAATTTAATATTCCAGAATCTAGCCACTTCAAGGCTCTCCAACTTAAGCACCTTCTTACTACCATGTTGGGTAATATTCCTCCTCACTCCCCCGCATTTTCTTTATTATCTGAGCTCACTTCCTTGTTGGGTCCTCCCAAGGTAATCTCGAAATTATATCAAGCCCTTTTTCATTGGTGATACGGAGGCTCCTACGGTCCCACTAAATATTGTTCCTCCCTTTTTCCCCATCATACCTTGGACTGGCCTGTACTATGGCAGTATGTGTATGTGTCGCAAGACAGATTACGGCTTATGCAATACCATATTTTACGCAATCTGTATTACATGCCCCCAAAATTGGCTAGTTGGGGCCTTCTTGACTCTGATTTGTATTCCAGATGCTCCCTAGATAAAGGGGCACTTCTCCATATATTTTGGCAATGCCCTAAAATAACCCCATTGTGGAATTCAATTAAGACCAAATTGGACCCTTTGTTGGGTCTGCAGGACTGTTTTCCCCAGATATTTGCCTGCTGAGGGACTTGTCCCTATAGATGTTACCACGGAGATTTCATATGTCCATGATAGCATTATCTGTTAAAAAATCGTGCTCAAACATTGGAAGGATGACATAAGTCCATCCTATCAAGAGTGGTTCCATGAAATCCTTGCTAATCTCAGAACAGAGAAAGCCATTGCAGGCCTTTATAATAGGCAACAGAAATATATACGAGTTTGGGATCCCTTACACCTCTAATTACTGTTGGTGTTGATAATAATAACTAATCGTAGTCAAATGACGGATTGTTTTCTTTAACTTACTACTGTACTGGGGGTGGGGGTGGGGAGGGACAGAACATGTTTCACACTGTTGTTATGTTGTCTAACTGTTACTATTTCTGTCTCTTGTGTTATTGCAAAACTGGTAATAAAATCTGAATAAAAAAGAAGATAGAAATAGAGTAGCGTTGCAGCTTCTATTGCCAATAATGGAATATGGGAGTCAAATCTATCAGTATGCAACAAAGTCAACTCTGGAAAGTTTAAATAAAGCATACTATAAAATAGCTAGGTATGTTTTACAATGCCATGTAAATACTCATGACTGTACTATATTACAGAATTTAAAATGGGATACACTAGAGACATAGAGAAAGAAAAGATGGGGCAGAGGGCATATATGGCATTCAGGGATGGAAATGGAATGCCATACATGTTCAGGCCTACTAATAAATATTCTTTAAGGGATACTCAAAATAGAGGTCTGAAGGTTCCATTAGTGAAAAATCATTATACAATGGCAAGAAAAAATTCTGACCTCTAATTGGTCAGACTGGGACTGGACCCGTGATGTTATCCCAGTACAACATCACGGGTCTAGTCCAAGCACAGAAATGACTGCATCTACCGTTATTAAAATCATTGAGCCTGCTCCTGTGATCCCGCTCCCCTGCCCACTTTTGAACCACACACACACAAGCTAAATAAACAGTAAACCCATCAGTGTCACCCCCGCCTAAACACCAGTGTTGTTTCCTGCTGCAAGAAAGTTCATGTAAAAAAAAAAAATATTCATTTTCATGACAGTCCCCCCCAACCAAGCAGCTTCAGTGAACAGCACACAGTGTGTACCAGAGTCCTCATTCACTCGCTCTGAGGACAACAAGCTGTAAAGAAAAAGACCCACCAAATTATTCAGAAGCACACGTCTAAGCTTCTCTTCGATCCATTTCACTCCACATTAAAAGAAACGTGACGGCTGGTTTCACTTCCTCATTGAAACCGCAATCCTGAAAGTGTGAGGACAGATCAATAAGGTGCTTCTCATTCACAGCCGCATAGGAACTATTTAAATTAATGTACTTTCCATTAAAAAACTAAATAAAATCTGAGAAGGCACTGAGAAGACAACAAAAAAAAACGAAAGTTGTGAGGAGACCTGCAAAGCGAAGAAAACTGTATGTGTGGGGCATCCATTTGAACAGACAAAGCCACTCACTTACCAACAGCACCACCTACTGGCTAAAACGGAACTATTTTTCTCCTTCAAACTCCTCCACAATGATAAATAAAGTAAAAACTGTCAAAAAATGTACTTTTTAAGTTGTTTTCCAGCTACTAAGCGACTATTGTATAATAGCAATAATGCACTCAGGGTGTGTGTTGTGCTGGGATAACGTCACTTCTGGGGTGATTAGTTGCACTCGGCCTGTGGCCTCATGCCTAATCACCCCAGGCGTGACATTATCCCAGCACAACACACACCAGTCGTCGTTATTGCGTTGATGCAAAGGAGGTATTATTTACCAAAGATCTGGAATTAATTGAGATTGATGTTAGAAATGCTGGTAGCTTGGGCCAGTTTAGGAAGTTTGTTATCAATGTGGAAACCGAATTGTCTGTGCTTAGGGTCTTAGGAATGTCTTATGAACTTTTTTCATTATCTGTTAAATGTTGTTGTTAGGTATGTTTATTCTGTTGTTCAGCTCACTGTATTACTGAATTAAGGTTTTGTTATATTGTTGTTTGTTTTATAATGTATGGAACTGATAACATTTTGAACCTGCAACCATAATCTACACAGGACAATCTTGTAAATAGGGTTTAACAGTCCAAATGATTAACTCCTGTCAATAAATAAAAATTTTATCTATCTGTCTGTCTGTCTATCTATCTATCTATTTATCTATCTATCTATCTATATGTTGCACTGTGACATTGGCCCACGCATTGTTCCCAGCTTGCGTGGCGGACCCAGTTCCAGCATGGCATTCTGCACCGTGGTGCATTGTGTTGGGTTTGCTTGGGCTTGGGCTGTGTGTTAGGTGTTTGCATACTACTCAATGTCCCCTTTCACTGTGTTTCCTTTGCAGGGTGGGAGGCATGCAGGTGGGCCAGGGAGGGAGGCTGATAGGCATGGCCCCAGCCAGTTGATGGGGCAGCAGCTGGGCCTGATGGCCAGGTGTCAGGTAAGTGTGTGACCTTTGCAGCAGTCCTGTACCTGGGGTTGGGTGCTGGTGGGGGCCAATCCACACAGCAGGCCATTGTCTGCATGCTGTTCATGTGCACGTGTTGGTTCTCAGGCACTGTTGCCAGTGTTGGCGGCAGCATGTGGTTGTCCGTCATGCAAATGGCTTCTGTGTGCTGTTACCCTGTTGCTGTCACTGGTGGTTGCTGTGTGTGACCCACAGTGCACACAAAGGGATGCTGCTGGGCCTGCTTAAGTGTTGCACATGGGGACATCAGTCCCTCACTGCGAGGCATGTGCACATATCACACTGCTGGGTACTCCCTGGCCAGCATCCCCTTGCTTGTGTACAGTTTTCCAGGCGGCTGTCGGTGACCTCTGCGCATGTGCTGTTGGCGGCCTTGTTCATTGGGTCCACCTAGCTTCAATCCCTATACACACACACAGCCTGGGGGGCTTTCATTGTGTGGGCTCTGTCACTTAGTTTCTGTTCTGTGTTTCCCCTGCATAGGTCATCTGAGATGAAGGGTAGGATGGTGCAGTGTGGGCATCCTGGGTAGAGGCATACTCAACCTGCAGTGGATGGCCACTGGTGTGTACCACTGGCAGGCGGTCCAGATCAGCCGGTCACGAAAACTGCTGTCAGCCACGAGGACACTGAATGCAGAGGTGTGCAGCTTGAGGGAGGACATACATCGGCTGCGGCATTAGCACATGAACATTTTTGTTTCTAGCCCCAGGTGTTGCTTCCCCACATTCCCATTTCCCATGGAAAATGATGTTCCCCTCCCATCACTGTCCTATCTCACACCCGTCCCCATAGCTTGCTCTTGTTGATTGCTGTTTTTTGCTTCCCTTTTTTTGGTTCACATTTAGCTTGTGCCCCTTTTCTATTTGTTCTGGTTATTTTCATGCTGTATTCCTTGCATTGCTTGTTCCATACTATAGTGTTGCACTGTGTTCCATCATTTGTGTATTAAAGCATTGTTTCCTATTTGCTTGTGTGTTTGTGTGTCTCCCTCACATGCCTGTTGCTTCAGTGTGCTGTTGCTGACCATGGTTGGAATCTGGACGGGGCATGTCCTGGACCATGGTGTATCTGCAGTGTGACACCAGCAGATGCTCACAACCTTACCTGACACATCCCTTTGTGTCGGGCTTCCATGAGTTGCCAGGGAGAGCTAGCTCTGTGCTTGCCACATTGTCCTGCGCCCATGTCCAGATGTCAATCATGGTGCCCACCCTTGCTGTTTTGTTCTTCCCCTTGCTGCTGTGATGCAGGTTACCCTACGTTGTGTCCCTGTGCACCTGTTCAACATGTGATGCATGCTGCCATGTGCCTGTCTGCCAGTGTGCCTGTGGACCACTGTGCCTGCATGGTGCCTTTGCATGGTGGCAATGGTGCTTGGCTATTCTGTGTTGGCTGTTGGGACTGTGGTCCTGAGATGCTCATTCCCTGCAGCCCTCTGTACCATGCCTGTTGTGTGCCCTATCCCGTTGGTTGCCCGGGATTGTGTGGTGCTCTGTGCCATGTCCGTAGGCATTGGGCTCTGCACTGTTTCTTTGCCAATTACCCCTCCTTTGCCATTGTGGTTCTTCCCTGCCTCCACTACCATGGTCCTGTGCCTTTGCACAGCCCTGACTGTTTTCCTTGTCACATGGTGCAACTTGCTCCATTTGCTATATGCAGCCTGCGCAGTTGCTCCAGCACATTTCAGGTTGCTCTGGTGCAAGCCTGTTTGCGCCATGGCACATCTTTGCTATATTCAGCATTGTCCGTGCCGGAGCATTTCTGTGGTACATCTGCTGAATATTGCAGTTTTGTGCTGTGGCACAACTGGCTTGTGCAGCGCATCCACTTGTGCATGTTCTGGGCTCACTTTTAAATATCTAGCCCATGATTGTTTTGTTTCACAACAGAAAATTGGTTTCTCAGCGTGAAATTTTATTGCACATCAGAATTTTTTGTTTTGCAGCAGAAAATTGTTTTCTCAGCATGACATTTGATTTCATACGGTGAATTTTTATTTGTAGTAATAAATTGGTTTCTCAGCATGAACTCGGATTGCACATCAAATTTTCAGATCGGCAGTAACGTCATGGAAAAATATTGTGAGAGACACATCAAAGCAGGCAAACCATTGCGTCTGTAATGTCGGCATGTAAACACATTGCCGACCCAAAACTTGTGGGTAGTGGAATGTTAGAATAGGCCTGGTGATCACCAAGTCCCTAACTGCAGGGCACACAAGGACCTGCACTTCCATAGGTGGACAGAGTCTTCTCTTTCTTCCCTGAGCCCTGCACATCTGCATGTCTTCACCTTGGGTCCCAAAGGACCTGCCTTAATGAGGATACAATTCAGTATCTCAAAAGTAAGAAATTCTTTGCAAAACTGCATTAATGCACCACTTAGGGTTCAAGTTAATGCTACAAGAAGTAAGGAAATGTGGTATTAGGGTTCCAACCCTAACTCCCTACCCCCCCCAAGCAGCAAAAGGACACAGTCCACACATGCAACCACAGACAGCCATCATCAGGTAAGACAAACAACATACAACTGATTCCAGATGGCACAAATGCGGTAGCATTGATGTGCTACCTTCATAGATTTGTATATGTGGCCACACCTGTGTTCGTATGTTGTACAGTGTGTTCTGCAAACAGAAGGCCCCATGGAGCCTGTGCCTCTGTATACATAGGTACTTATGCATGCTGCATGAGCTACCTTGCTAGATAGCATGATCTGCTATTGCATTATTTTCTATATGCAGCTGCATAACTAAAAACCTGCTACCCCCTTGAACAATTTCTAGATCTGCTCATGAAACCATGATACATACATTGTAGCAATATCTCCACCTGTGTATCAGCAGGCCCCATATGTCCCCTGGCTTCTGCAGCCAGAAGTCAGTATGTATGTCTTACTGAGGAGCCTCATGAGGGGCCTGTGCTTCTACAGACAGACGTACTGTTGCCATTTGTGTATCTGAAAACCTGATACAGTGGCGCTGTCTATAATGGGCACATGTGTGCAATCTATTATGCCCACTATAGGAGATGGTCGGTGTAACCAAAAAACAAGTTTTCAACTGTGGTTTAAATCGCAGTTTAAATTCTCCACTCAAGCAGTATATTACTGTACAATATTCAAAACACGGTTTAAATTCCTGCATCCCCACACCTGAATAAAATTAAATAAACAATGCTACATAAGGAAATTGTGCTCATAACTTTATTTAAGTACTGAAATTAGGACGATTTTGCGACGCCTCAGATTTCTATCCCAGGACTGCATCTGATGTCATCCAAGATGAACTGTTAGATCTGTAAACCACTGGCAAATGATGAACTCTGCAAAAGCAACGTGGGTTTCTAGACTTGCCCACAACTAGTGGCAACAGTTTCTCAGAGCCGTCCATATTGCAGCAAAGGAGAACCGAGATTCTTTCCTTTTGTTTTTTGGAACCAAGAAGTGGATCGCTTTTAAATGCCATGGTCCTGTACCTAACACAGCAATAAAACAGCCCAATTTCATCACAGTTAAATATATTTTTTGGCTCATACCCCTTCAGGATCTCTGGGAGCACATTAAGTAGCCACTGCTCTGCACTTTCAGTATCCAAGTTTAACTTCTTGCCATGTGCCCTTTTGAAATCGATATTGTTTCTAGTTTTCCACCTCTGAAGCCAGCCATCTGAAGGGTTAAAATCCTCTCAGCCAAGGGCTGTCGCTAGTTGCTGTGCTTTCTACTGTAACAATAGACCACTAATTAGTGCATCCTGACCACGAGCATTTTGGAACCAGCGGAGAAGTGCTGCTTCAACTTCCCCGTTCTTTCCTTCTCTCTTCCTTTTGCGGTCGGGGTTCTGATTTTTAGTCCATTCACTGAATAGCTGCTCTTTTTGCCTCAATAGATCTGCTGTTGTGGATTTAGGAAGATTGAAGTGATGAGCAAGATCCCTCTGGCTCACCTTAGGCATTTCATTGATTTGCTTGAGCACATCGATTTTTTGGCAGGGGGACATCACTTTAGGTTTACTAGCCATAGTTACTTGAGGTGCAGAAACAAACTGAGCACTGCAGTCTGGCTAGTACCTCTTTTGAACCATCAAACCACTTAACAGTAAATTAGCATTACAAATTGCGCTAATTGGGTGCGAACACCAGTCAGTTCAGATTGGAAAATGCTCTACAATTGCCCTATATAGCAGGCAATCTTAACACACTTTAACAGATGCAGTTAAAATGAGGGTTAATTAGGAATGGCAAACGGATTTGACTTTTTGCCTGCGTTAACCGACTGCCTGATTTAACTGCGATTGGTACATTTGGAGGACACTGTACCCCTTGAACAATTTTTAGATCCACTGCTGAAACCATGAAACTCATATTGCAACAGTACTTCTGTCTCTGTAAAAGGGCCCTGCCCATATGAAGCCAGAAGTAGGTGTGTAAGTCTTACACTTGTGGCTGAAATAGTGCTGCAGTTTTTGGTGTTATGACCTTGTGGCTCCCATGCTTCTACAGCCAGAGGACAGTGTGTATGTCTTACATCTATGGCTGCAGAAGCGCAGGCCCATCTAGTGTGTGCATGTCTTACAGTGTGCGTGACACCTGAGGCTACAGAAGTGATGGTCCATTATGGGCCTGCATTTCTGTAGACAAAAGAACTCTTGTAATTTGGGTATTGTGGATTTGTATCTGTGGCTGCAGGAGCCTGTGCTTCTGTACACAGAAGAAGAGTTGTGATTTGAGTATCCTGGATTCCTGTCTGCACTGACAAGTGAGTATATCCATTTTGCAATGTGCATGCCACAGATACAAATCCACAAATGTAGCACATCAGTAGTACTGCATTTGTGTCATCTGGAAAAGCTGTGTAAAGTGTTTCATACCTGATGATGGCTGTCTGTGGTTGATTGTATAGACTTGTCCTTTTGCTGCTTGGGGTGTGTGTTAAGGTTGAAACCCTAAAGTCACATTTCCCTACTTTTGTGGCATTAACTTAAACCCTAACTGGTGCAGTAATGCAGTTTTTCCAAAGAATATATAAGCGCCCCTATATTTAGGGTTGAGCAGGGGTTTCTATTTTAAACCTCACTTTTTCTACTTTAATAACTTTGACAATGTTCAACGGATTTGCACAAACTTTTGCATGCATGGTTTGGTGGGGTAGATTTTTTGACTTGCCAAGTTTTGTTACAGTCAGATGTGCCGATTCGGAGATGTGGATAGTGCAAAAATGTAAAAAAATCAGTTTTCTGCTGTTTTTTTTTTTTGTTTTGTTTTTTGTCATCACCTTGCACCCAGATGGTTTGGAAATTTGGCCTGAAATTATCAGGATAGAAAGGACTTGTCCCATAGATGTGCTTTTTGCTGATTTGAGGAAAAAATATTAATCTGTTGCAACGTTATTACATTTTAAAATTTCAGTTTATGAGCATGCTCAGTAAGCACTTCAGGATAGCTGCTTGGAAAAAAAAGAATTTGGTCCATATGAAAAATGATTCTGTTTTACGTGGAGCCCATGCTTTTTCATTTGAAAAAAAGTCCTTTTGTGTTTGCTGTCATCTTGTTTCTTTTTTTCACAAAAATGTCCAAAACCCCCAAAAGTGACCAAGACATGTATCTTTCTCATCAGGACTCCATTAGGTGGAAACTGCACTTTACTTGTGGAAAAATAAGCCCCAAATGTATTTTTGTTTACATTTGCTATCCTTTTTTGTGACTCACTTCTGCTTTTTCTGTATGCCCTTTTCATTTATACGAAAAGAATCCCTTCATATGGAAAAATATTTTTACCTTTTTTTTTTCATATTTTTCCATATGCCCTTTTCCATTTTATCAAAAAGTGCCCCTTCATATGGAAAAAGGTTTTGGACATACTTTTACTTTCTGATTTTTCTGTATGACCTTTTTTGTTCACACAAAGAAGGATGCCATCATACAGGAAAACATTTTTGGACTGATTTTCATGTGTACTGTAGGTAGGCTGAAGATAAAAAAAAAATCAGTAGGCTCCTTACAATTTATGTGTGTATATACTGTGATAATGTTGAAATGCAGCCAAAAAAAGGATTGACTTCTATAAAAAAAAGAAAAATTCATCGTTAAAGTAAAATTCGATAAAAAAAAAAAAAACAAGTGTTGTGCCATGTTACCCTGGTGTTTAGTGGCACCCCACTCTTCTCATGGCTGTCCCATTATATCAACTTTCCCTGGTGTCCAGTGGGACTCCCCACACACCTATCATGGTCCCCTGCATTACTGTGTTTCTCTGGTGTCTAGTGGCACCCCACCACCCATCGGTCCCCATCCCCATAAGTAAATAAATATATTCCCTGGTATCTAGTGGCATTCTCCACCTACCATTCACCCTTCCCTTAATAAATAATTTCCCTGGTGTCTAGTGCACCCCCAACCTCCAATTTGAGGCACAACCCAGAAATTCAGAAAAAGGTCCCTCAATGTTTGTTTTTTTACAAATCTGTACAAAAAGAAAACGGTCCCTCACTGATCAGCCCCCCTACCCTCACCTCCCAAAGAGCAGCCATCACCCCACACCCTCCAGTACACCACCACACACTCTCACTCACCTGAACAGGACCCAAGTTCAAAACCCACTCTCCGATTGAAGGCACATCTTGCTACTGGAACCAGCGACTGCAATATAAGAAACTAAAATAAATGCAGTTCAATATATTTCAATAGGGGTTTCAACTTTTATACATAACTTAGCCATTTTTTAAATTTTTACTGCAAATTTTCAACATGGCCTTTTGGAGACCCCACCTAAAGAATAATATGGCTGTCATTACGTAATTCCCACCTGAAAGATGATTTTGAATTTGCTTGGTGAATTCACCTTTGGGGCAGGATTGAGAGAGTTTTCTTGCTTTTGTTCATGAGGTGGGGTCATAAGAAGGCTATGTTCAATATTTGGGGTCAAAATATGTAAAAATGGCAAAGTTATGACCATTCATTGCAATTTCAACATGCACACTCATAACTTTGGAAATTTAAAATAGTTTGCCCCCAGATTTTCAACATAGCCTTCTTATTACTCCACCTCATGTATGTCACAGCTGTAATTTTTCAAGTCCTGGCCAAAATGTGTTTTCACACCTGTGGCATGGAATGGTGTTGCAGTTGTGCAGTAATACATTTTGTCAGGGATTCAAAAATGTTCTGCATGGGGTACATGAGGTGGTGTAATAAGATGGCTATGCTGACAATGTGGTCACTGTTGTCCTATAAATGGAAGTGTAGGGCATGGAGGGGCCAGTGCTTCCACAGCTACATACATATATGCATCTATGGAGTGATGGGAAGGCAGGGCCTGGAGGGCTATGCGCTCCCACAGGCAAATAAGGATATGATTATACTATCTCAAAAAGTAAGGAAATAAATTGCAAAACACTGTGTTAATGCTCTAGTTAGTGTTAAAGCCACAAATGTAGGGAAGTGTGGTGTTAAGGTTTCCAAACCTAACACCCCACCCCTACCCTGCACACACCACCAGGCATTGGAGGTGTGTCTTGGGGTCATCAGCCCTAATGCTCACCCCATTCTCCTATATTGTACCCATCTCAGCTTATTTACTTACTTATGGAATGGAGTGAGTGTTAGGGCTTACAACCCCAAGGCACACCCCGGATGCCTGTTGGTGTGTGCAGGGTGGGGGTGTGGTGTTAGGTTTGGAAGCCCTAATGCCATATTTCCATCCTTTTGTGGCTTTAACCCTAACTAGAGCATTAACACTTTTTTTGTAATTTATACACACAGTATATATTCATAGAGAATAAATGCTAGTAAAGTGTAGTATATGAGGATATAGCCAAGGCTTTCAACATTGTCTCCCATTCCTTCCTTCTCAATACTCTCTCCTCAGCTGGCTTGTCTCAAACAGCCTGCAGCTGGTTTGGGGCCTACCTGGTAGGTCGCTGTCAATCAGTGAAGATAGCTGACTCTTTATCTCCACCACTTCCCATCACTACTGGGGTGCCCCAAGGCTCTGTACTTGGCCCTCTCCTATTCTCAGTTTTCCTTAATGACCAACTGTCAGTATGCTCTTCATCCTGGATCCATATGTATGCTGACGATAGGGTACAATATTTACCTCTGGCCAACCTCCCTCTGATGTGACTTCCAAACTACAGCTTGACTTTATCAATGTTTAGCACTGGCTAAGCTCACACCAACTCTTCCTCAACACCAAGAAGACAGTCTACATGACCTTGGGCAATAGACAGAAACTCTCCAGGCTGCCCTCTACCCCCTTCTCCCACACCCTCGACCGGACTATTCTAGAAAGCATATCCTCTTTTAAATACTTGGGAGTCTGACTTGACCAACACCTTAACTTTTCTGCCCATATTGACGCCATCCTGCAAAAACTGTGCCCCAAGCTTGGCATCCTTTACAGGAACCATAGTTCCCTGCCACTACCGGTGCAGCATAATATAGTTCAGAAACTTATACTCCCTATTTTTGACTATTGCGATATAGTCTACAGTGCTGCCTCTAAGTGTTCCCTCACCAGATTGGACACTCTTTTCAATGCTTTCTGTCACTTTGCTTTTGATGCCCCCTTTCGCTCCCATCACTGCTGTCTGTACCACTCTTTCACTTTCCCCTCCCAGGAGGGAAGGCGTCTCTCCCACTGTGCCACATCCACATCCAAGTACTGGTTTGGGACACTCCCCTCCTACCTCTCTGTCTCTTTCTCTGCTTCTCCCCCCTCCTCCCACCCTCTCAGATCCACTGGTGCTTGTTCTCTAGCTATCCCTCATTGCTCTACCTCTATTGGACTGGAAGCTTTCTCCTACCATATCCCAAAGCTTTGGAACTCCCTGACATCCCCCCCCATCTGGTTCTCCTCATCAACGTACTCTATCTCCTTAGCTCTACACAACTTCTATTCCTCAAACTGCACTTGAATCTAACCCCCCATTCCCCCCTCCCCAAGTGGATTCTCCTTCTACCCTACCAATCTTCAGTCCCCCTCCTGTATCTGTCACATGGTTGCCTGGTTCCTACCTCCCTCCCCATTTCCTCCTGACCCCCTAACGTATCCCCTACTCTCTTCCCTTACTCTTCTAGGTTGTAGATCCCCTCTCTCTCCTTCTCCCAACCCTTACCCCCTTCTGTCCTCTCTGCCTGCTCTGACCTCCTTGCAGGATTCTCTGCATCCTGAAGGAGTGCAGAATCTGGCACATCTCCTGTCTCCTCCTATTTCCTTTTTTCTCGCACTCTCCGATCCTAATCCCATTGCAGGGTTTCATTGCATCCTGAATGGGACTAGTTTGGAGGACTAGCTTAGGTACCTAAATCACCTCTCCTTTCTATCTCTTCCTCCCACCTCCTAATCTTTCATCCTCCCTCCCTTTTAATTTCCTCGCCCTCACTCCCTGCCCCCTCCCCCTTCCCCCCACCTGCTGCCTGGCCAGTTCCCCTTGCAGGATTTCTCTGCATCCTGAAGGGGTTTTCTGTTTCTAGACTGCCATGTTTTCCCTTTTTTTCTCTCTCATCCCCCTCAACTTCTTCGCCCTTCATACTCACTGCCTGTCTCACTCCTGCCTCCAGCCTCCTTTCATCCTCCCGCCCCTGCAGCCTAGTCCTGTATCCCCACAGGGTCCTGAAGGTTATTTGTTATTAGGCATCCCCCCTCCTTCTCTTTTCCCCTACCCTCGAATCATCACCCTCCCAACTCCACTCTTGTCTCACTTCTGCCCTCCTACGGGCCCACAAGCACTTTGCCTCTCTTACTTAACCTATATGCATAGCACTTCATCTATTTGACTGCCTCCATAGGAGTTCTCCTGCTCTCAGGTTGCTACAATTCCTGTGCTATCTCAATCTAGGTTTGAGTTAACTCACTGTAATGTGCTACTCTTGTAATGTACTGTTCCTACACCATTAATCAATTGCTGCTCTCTGTTTTTCATACCTGACTGTCTAAGCCACTTGGATCGTACCTGTACACATGGCTATGTCTTTGTTTTTGTAATTGCTCTACATTGTATTGCTCATGTACTAAATAGCTCTTGTATTGTTATTGTTTTTGCTGCTCTCCTAACATTGTACCCCCCTTCCCCAGGACGCTTCTGGAAATGAGCTGTTCTCAGCTCATGTTGTCTTTCCTGGTGAAACATTTTCCAAACAAAAATAAATAAATAATACCATTGAGGTGGTTAAGTAGCCAATAGCCCATGAGCCCAAAGGACGAGTGGGTATGTTGAGCTAATTAGCCCCTGAGATGGCATTATATCCTCATATACTACATTTTCCTAGCATTTGTTTTATATAATACATTAGGATGGTTATAATCTTTTTTTAGCTCACATTCGGGATCATTTCTGAGTTTACCTTGATAGATTTTGTCAATCCTGCTTTTCCTTCGTGCAGGGTCCTCCTATTTAAGGAGATGTGGCTAGGGCTGGCCACGGGAATGGTGTGTGGTCTGGGTTGGTGTGGTGGTCAAGAGTGCAGTTTGGGTCAGCATGTAGGTCAAGAGTGCACTTTGGTTCAGTGTAGCAATTGGGAGTGCAATGTGACAGCCAGGAAAGTTGTCCATTTCTACTCAGCATTGGTGGCAGTTGCATGGCAGGGATGGGTGAGTTCATTGTATATGTTCTGTAGCTAGTTTGAGTTTGGTAGTGTTCACTTTGAAGGTCCTTCCACCCTCTTTCCCAAGACTTTAAAAAAAACGCTGTTCATACAATGCATGCTTCTGTTACCCTCCCGCTCCCCACACTCAGATAACTGCCACAGTTCTTCAAAACATACCTGCAGGAGGAAGACTGGTGCTGCTGAGGAAAAGTCATATACTACGGGCATTAATTAAAGTCATATACCATGGACGGCTGTGGTATATAACTTTAATTAATGGCCATGGTATATGACTAATTGGTGTAATATATGGAGAAATAGATGACGGGCTTTTCAATGGGGCACATGTCCCATCCATGTATTATATTATAGTGGTATAGTAGCACTACTATAGTTAGTGTTGAGCACGGGGTTCTACGTTAAATCACAAATTTTGCACTTTAATAGCTTCACAACCGTTAAACAGATTTGTACATAATTGTGCATGCACAGTCTCAGGGGAAAGATGTCTTGACAGGCCAAGTTTTGTTCCAGTCAGATGTGCAAATTCCAAGATCCTGATAGTGAAAAAAAGGGAAAAAATCGGGTAGCCAATCAAGAACGTGTAGCAATAACAGCATGGTAAAAATCACGTAGACAAAGCAGCGTAACACAAAACAGCTACGGGTATATAACAGTGAAGTTAAGACAACACAGTACACCACAAAGCTGTTGTCAGTGTTGGGGAAGTAGAAGCGTTCAACTGTGAGGTGTTCCACTGTGCCGACATTGTGACGTACAGCATGGAGGCACAAACACAAGTTCCTGTATCCAGCTGTCTGGGGTTCAGAACCCAGGTCTGACTATTTTTTGGTCTTTCCTCACCAACCGTTTCACCAGGTATAATACATATCCCCTCAAAAAAAATGTTCACCCATCCCTGAGTTGATTATAATTATGTAGAAAAATATTCCCCTGTCCCGACCCACAGATGTTGTTTCTGGAGTTTTTCTACTTGTGTAGTCCCTTTCTTGTGCCATGCATCTTCCTGTGGTAGTGTGTAATGTGCCCAAGCTCCAACATTCATCCACCACCAGTGTAGCGCTGTCTCTACCTTCACTGTATTTGATGAGTGCTAGCACATGTTTCACTCTTTGTACTGCGCTTACTTCGATCACACTATTTTTCTTTAGTGGTTTTTGACTAGATCCAAAAATTGGGGGAGGGTTGCTGTTTTTTTGTCATCGCCTAGCGCCCAGGTGATTTGGACTTTTGCTCTGAAATTTTCAGGGTGGACAGGGCTTGTGCCGTAGTAGTGCTGTTCACTGGTTTGGGGAACAAATATTAAATTATTCCAAAGTTATAAGAATTTGACATTTCAGTTCAGAGCATGCTTAGTAGGGCTTTTTGAATATCTGCTTAGAACGAAAAAAAAATTTGGTCCATACGAAAAAAGATCCTTTTTCATATGGGGCAATCATTTTTCATGAGAAAAAATTCCTTTTTCCTATGGCGCCATCTTGTTTCCATTTTTTTTCCAAAAACATTTTTTTGAAAATGCATAAAAATGAGACCCTATAGAGACAGCAACACATGTATCTTGCTCATCTAGACTCCATTGGGTGGATTCTGGTGTTACGTTTTCCAAAAATGACCCAGAAATGTGTTTTTTCTACATTTTAAAATCTTTTTTTTGTGACTCAATTTTCTTTTTTCATATGCCCATATGGAAAGGAATTGGGCCATACAAAAAAAATCCCTTCATATGAAAAAAGAATTTGGACTTTTTTTCAGATTCTATTTTGTATGAAGGCATCCTTTTTCATATGAATGAAATAACCTCGTGAGAAAGGATCCCTTCATATGAAAAAAAGATTCTGAAAAAAAAACTGTGTCAATATTCTTTTTTCATATGAAAGCATCCTTTTTTGTATGAACAAAAAAAACTCATGAAAAAGGATCCCTTCATACAAAAAAAGAATCTGAAAAAAATAAGTCCAAATTCTATTTTCATATAAGGCATTTTTTTTCATGAGTTTTTTTTTTTTGTTCATACAATAACAGATGCCTTCATACAAAAAAAGAATTAGGACTTCATTTTTTTTTCAGATTCTTTTTTTTGTATGAAGGGATCCTTTTTCATGAGGTTCTCTTGTTCATATGAAAAAGGATCTGTTCATGCAACAAATAATTTTAACATTTCTTTTTCCACATTTCAACTTCAACAAACCATAACTCCCTCAATATTTTGATTTAAGTGGCAATCTATATAGCAAAACAAGGGTCTTAATGAGTACTACAAAAATAACACATAATACCCCCAAACAAATTTAGGGACCATATAAAAATATATAAAAATTAAAAAATCTAACTTCCCATAGGATAACACTGGAACTTTAACAAACCATTCAACCAAGCTCATTAATTGTCTTTTTGGGAGAAATGGAAGTGCAGGGCCCAGAGAGCCATTATGGATGTATGTATCTATGGAAGGATGGAAGCACCAGGCCCAGAGAGCCCTACCCTTCCATAGGGAACAGGATATGTTAATGCAGGTCCAGAAGGGATCTGTGTGAATGAGAATATGATTATAATATCTCAAAGAGTAAGGACATTCTTTGCAAAAAAACTGCATTAATGCACTAGTTAGGGTTTAGATTCAAGTGACAAAAGTAGGGAAATGTGGTGTTAGGGTTCCCTACTCTAATACCCCATCCCACCCTGCAGGAAGCCAAAGGAAAAACTATTATGGTTTACGGTTGTCAGTGCTAATGCTCACCCCATTATCATATACTCTGCACATCTCAGCTTGTTTAATGATGGAATTTATTTATTTATTTTTATTTATTCAAAATTTGATAACTGGGAAAAGCACCAATGAGCCAGGCTTGTTTCCAGGTGTGACCCATAATGGGGTGAACAATAGGGATGACAACCCCAAAGAACACCCCAGGCCTGATTTGCAAAGACTCAGGAGAGGTGAAACTGTAATGTTTTTTCCTTTGGCTGCCTGCACTGTGGGGGTGGGGTGTTAGGGTTGGGAACCCTAACACCACATTTCCCTACTTTTGTCACTTTAATCTGAACCCTAGCTGGTGCATTAACAACTTTTTTTTCTAAAGAGTATATATAATACATGGACGGGAACTTTTCCCAGGAGAAAAAGGCCATCGTTTATTTCCCTGTATACCTGTGACCTATCTAGCAAGCAAAAGAATACCTGTGACAAATCTATAAATTCAAAGTATATACCTGCACTAATTAAACAATTACACTAATTAAAGCTGTATACCTACACTAATCAAACAATTAAAAGTATATACATGCACTAATAAAAAGTATACACTTGCACTACATCAGACCCTATGAGACACCACTAATAACACAATAAAACATCATTAGGAAGCTATCCAAACCAATTAACAAGCTGCAAAAGAACCTGAAAAAAACACTCACACAAAACCCTCCTAAATGCAGAAATCCTCCAAACACCTACCTGCACTCACTACACACTATTCCCTCCTTGCTGCAAGAGACCTTCAGGTGCCATAATGTGACTGCAAAAGTAATATCCATAACAATAACCATCCTCAGCACCGATATTCAAAAATGTGGAAAGTGGAGTGCAAAAACTGGCATTCCACTTTGCTATAGCCCTGGTGCCCAATGATACTATATTCAGTGAGATAGCGCAATGGCACTATTTGACTGAATATAGGGCCATGTCAGCCACAATTGCTTGCGACAAACTGCAATTTGCAATATTCAGACAGATCCATGCAAATGAGTCCATTGGGCATGCAAGATGCTAAGGGACCATTTGCATGCCCATTATGGGCACATTTGCATGGGTAGCCAGGCAATTTAGTGAAGCCTTGCCCCCCCAATTGCCAGGTGCCAGACACAGAGCTATTCCTGATGCTAATGATTCCCCTCACCTGATCCCTCAAACAGTACATGCACACAATTTTCCTGGTACCCAGTGGTCCCTCCCCCCTACCTCACCCATGCCCGATGTTCACACACAATTTCCCAGGTGTCCAGTGGTCCCTCCCCCCACCCTCACCCATGCCTGATGTCCACACATAATTTCACTTGTGTCCAGTGGTTCCTTCCCCCCAAACCACACCCATGCTCAATGTCCACCCACAATTTCCCTGGTGTCCAGTCATCCCTTCCCCCACCTGCGCTCATACCCAGTGTTGACACACAATGTCCCTGGTATCTAGCAGTCCCTTCCCCCTCCAACACTCATGCCCCATGGAACAGAACAGTTACTCTAGTGTCTAGTGGTCCCTAACACCTAATGCACTGCCAGATTAATAAAAAGATTCTTCTTGGTGTCTAGTGGTCCCTCCCCCCATCTGAACCCTGTCTCAGTACCTGTGATAGCCCACCCCAGTTTGACAATCCCCCCAGCAATCACCAGCCTGCCACTAATATGCAGGATGCATGTGGCAAGTAATGCCCCCCTCAATAACACAGCTCTGGCCCTGTTCCCAACTAGTGATATTCCAACCCCCTAAGCCCATGTCTCATTGGTGTCTAGCAGCCCCCCTCTCTCCTGCAGCACCAAGAGCCCACCCTAGTCACCCTTAAAGAATCTCAGTGCCACAGTGAAGCAATGGCAAGTGACACAGCCCTCCACACACCACCTCAGCCACTCACCATCTGGTAGAACCAGGGAGTGCTCTGCTTATTAGTGCACTAAGATTCAGGTAAGGATGACCAGGGGGTGGGTTCTTGGTGCCGCAGGAGGAAGGATGGCCACTAGACACCATTGAGACATAGGCTGGGGGGTTCAGAATATCACTAGTTGGGATTAGTAGCTGTGTTGTTGGGTGGGCATTACTTGCCACAGGCCTCCTGCACATTAGTGGTGGGCCAGCGATTGCTAGGGGGGGGATTCTAAAACTGGGGCAGGCTTTTACTGGTATGGGGTTTGGATTGGGGAAGAGACCACTGAACACCAGGGAGCATCTTCTTTTATTAATTAGGCAGGGCATAGGGTGGGGGGACCACAAGACACCAAAGTAAATGTTCTGTTACATTGGGTATGTGTGCAGGTGGGGGAGGGACTGCAGATGCTAGGGACATTGTGTGTGGACATTGGGCATGGGTGCCGGTGAGGAAAGGGACCATTAGACACTAGGGACATTTTGTGTGGACATAAGGTATGGGTGTGGATGGGGGGAGGTACCACTGGGCACCAAGGAAATTGTTTGTGTACATCATGCATGGGTGGGGGTGGGGTGAGGGACTGCAAGATGCCAGGGAAACTGTGTGGACACTGGGCATGGATGCCAGTGGTGGGAAGGAACCACTGGACATCAGGGACATTGCTTTGGTGGCTTGGGACCGCTGCTGAGTGGCCACCACACTTCCTCTGTCAACTGCTAGGGTTGCACAGGAGTAAGTTGCGGTCTCCATTGGTAATATTTGAGCTGCACAAGGGGACCATGCAAAATTACCTTGCATAGCACAAATACTCTGAATATTTGATTGCTTCAATGTTCAGGTCCCTGCCCCTCCATTTGCATTGCATCCCCCTACACAGTTTGCCCAGATGCAAACCGGGCTTTTGAATATAAGAAAATTGTGTAAAGCCTGATTTGCTCATGCAAGCCAGGATTTGCACTCAGACAAACTTTTGAATATTGGGCTCCTAATGTATTTTATTCAGCAAACAATGGGTGAGGGTGGAACACAGAAGTATATCCATTGATGGGGCTACTTAGGTCAATAACGCCACTCGTCCTTTGGGTTTGTGGCCTTATAGCCCTAATTAGCCCCCTTGATGGGTATACATGCTTGCATATCACCTGTACCCATTATTTATTCTATACAGATATATGTATACACACGTGTACACAACAGATGTGAGTGTATATTGGTAGAAATAAAAATTGCTATCTGTAACAGCTTAGACCTAAGTTTCAAGACATCATGATATTACTTAGATTATAATTGATATCTTGAAACTTAGATTTGTCATTGCCAGTCACCTCACATGCCTCCCTGCACTTCTGTAGTAACAGGATAAGACACTGAGGTCAGAGTATGGGAACGTACACAACACTGACGGCCGGTGGCTTTCAAATGCTCGATCGTTCTCACTAGCAGTATGAATAGAAAAAAAAAGTTCTAATTTAAAATGACTGTGATGTACACAAATTTTGTTTACTTCTGAACAAATTCAAACAAAATGGAACAAGTAATCTGCCATGTGAGATGTCCCTGCCAAGCCAAGATGGAAATTACCAAAAACATCTGCTGCTGCTGCTGCATGTGGTTTTTCATTCCTTACCCAGCATGATACCCAACACAAATACTCCCCAGCAATTAATGCCATAGAGAAGCTTCATTCCTGGTGTAGAAAACCTCCATCCACCGGTGCTTCAGTGAAGACACATGACCTCTAACACACATTATGAGAAAGACCCAGAAGATGCATCTTCTTCCCAGACTACATACTCCTCAATGACCACAACTACACTGCTATAAGACCTCTGGCATCAAGAGACATTCATGATGTTCCCCCCTTAAAGACTCGAATAAGAATGACCTTGTGACTTCCCAACTCCCTTACTTTCAACTAGCTAGTAGCTGGGTGCCCAATCACCAAAGTCAGCATAGACAACTTTCCTCCCCCACAGCCAGCAGTCAGAGACATGAGGTGCCCACTCCTGGTGCCCCCAATTGTCACGCCAACAGTGGGGTGCCCAATACCCACTGTGAGAGGTATCTTTGAAAAAGGAAAACATCCTGTGATGTCTTTTGCTTTTTTTAACCTGAAATAAATAAAGCAGTACCTCATTATTTGCCTCCATCCCCATCCTCCACCCCAACTCTCCCATTCAGCACCCACTACCCTACACACACTCTTACCTTATACTTACCCAGCCCAGGTCCAAAACTGTAATCCACTCTGGACCAGAGACATGTCTTCACTCTTCAGTACTGGACTGGGAACTGAGGAAAACAGGTAAGTGTGGTATAATGTACATTATAAAATGGGCAAGAAAAAGCTTAAATGATGATAATTGGCTGGAAGGTGTTTCCAGCCGTGTCCTTATCAGCTGATATTGCTTCAATGGGCACTACATGTGCCAACCAAGAACAAGCACACAATTAAATCAATCTATCTGCCACTGCTCTCCCGCTGCAGCTCACAGCTTCTTGGGTAGAATCTCTTAAAACAATATCTATAGTAGGAGACTGGTGACACCACCAACCTAGAAAACTGGCATACACTGTACAGCGCAAGCACCTCATGCCTTAGTACACCCCTGGGCATGCTCTTATCAAGCAATAACCCACACCTCATCATGTGTTATTGCTTGCATATTTCAATACATTTTGAACTTTCATCATAACGCGCTCATTTTTTCATATCTTTTGCCCAAATTTTCAACATGAACTTTTGGGACCCCACTTCATGAACAATTGTGATGAAATTATGTAAATCCATCTCAAAAGGTGAGTTCACTGTCACTGTGCAAAATCACCTTTCAGATCAGATTTTTATAATTTCACTACCATTGTTCATGAGTTGGGAACCTAAAAATACCATGTTGAATGAACGTACATTGAAATCTTTCTATGATCGCTCATAACTTTGGTAATTTTCAATATTTTGACCAAAAAATTTCAACATAGTCATTTTTTCACACCACCTCATGAATGTTATAGCTGTCTTTTTTCACATCCTGGCCAAAACATGTTTTCGAACCTTTGGCACAAAAGATGTTTCAGCGGGTTCAGGAGGTGGAGGTGGGGTCATAGGAAGACTATGTTGAATATTTGGGGTCAAAATATAAAAGAAACAACAGTTATGAAGGTATGTTGTGATTTTTCTATGCATGGTCATAACTTTGGTAATTTTCAGTATTTAAACCCCAAATTTTCAACATAGCCATTTTTTCACACCACCTTATGAAAGTGGCACCTGTTGTTTTTCAAATCCTGGCCCACCTGTGATTTCGCACTTATTGCGCGAAATTATATTCTGTCCAACATGTTATTAAGTGACACTTGTCATGTTCTGAAGAAGGGGTCATAAAAAGACTTTGTTGAAATTTGGGGGTCAAAATGTCACACAAAAAAAAATTAAGTTATGTTTTCAATGGAGATATCTGTTGGCCCAATGGGGAACACATAGCCTTCCCATACCAGTGATCTGAGTTCAGATGCGAGCTCAGTGAGTAGGCTTAATGGGCCAAGGCTGGGGGGTGCAGGTCCTGCAGTGTGCATCACCAGCCCCAGCCTGAGGAGGGACTGAGCAATGTTCTGATAGACACATAACACCCTGTGATGGGCCACAGAGACTTCCCTTACAAGTTGTTAACATACACATCAAAGTCTGATGGGCTCATGCACTGGGTCAGGACTATCTCCAGTATTCTATTTATTTCATTTCAGGACCTGCATAAATGAGGATACGATTCCACTATCAGAAAAATAATGGAAATGAATTGCAAATATCTACATTAATACATATATTAGAGTTGAAGAATGCAAAGCACACAAAGTAGGGAAATGAAACACATTAGAGTTTTGGATCTCCAGAGTATTGATGAATCAGTGGTGAGGTCTTCCTTGGGGTTGTCAACCCTAATGCCCACGCCCTCACCCCACTGCCCGTAGCCTCCTATCTGAAGCACAAAGTACAACTCTAAGCCAGTGCCTCATAGTGATACAGCTCACTACATGTTGCCAACAGAATCTGTCAGAAGAAAAGGAATAATGTCTGACCTTGTTTGTTCAGGGGAGGGAGTGGGCATTAGGGTTGACATCCTCAAGAAAGACCCCACCACTATTTCATCAACACTCCAGAGACACAAAACCCTAATGTTTTTCATTTCCCTACTTTGTGCACTTTGCGTTCTTCAACCCTAATATCTGCATTAACATAGTTTTTTGTGCTGGCCCAGTGGCACTGAGGGTTGAGGCGCTGGACACCACACCTCATGTCATGCTGGTGACCCAGGTTCGGGAGTGGACTCAAATCATCAGGGATCAGTGGGGGAAGAGAGGATTGAGCATCCAGAGGACTGCTCTTCTCTCCTGGGGAGGGTTCCTGGGGTTTGCCCACCATATAGCAGCTCGCAGTGAAGACCACAAGCACTACATGCTGGTGGGAACTTAAAAGGAGAAGGTGACAGTGGACAACTGTGGGAAGGGGAAGGAGCACGCCCTCCATGTGGTGATGTCATTGTATGTCTGCATCTTGGGGAGACTAAGAAGTAAAACCTTGGCTGCCAGGGAGGCAATGGATGGACTCAAGCATCCAGCCCAGATGCCCAATGCCAGCCCCTGACCCGACTTGACTCTCCGTGGTCCCTGCCTCCTCCCATATGGGACCAGAGGGAGAGGGGAGACCCAGCACCTGATTCCTCAGTCAAGGGAGGGGGTTCAGGTGGACAGTACCAGCCTGGGCCAATGGGTCTGCCAGAGAGATGCCCTGGCAGTCAGTGTTCAGAAGAAACAAACAGAGTTGAAAAAAAAAAGGTTTTTGCAATTAATATACATATGTACATGTGTATCTATACATACAATCTATTCCTCCTGTTCATGATGTCTGTATCAAGCATAAACTGTTGCATGCACTTAAAATGTAGCAGCACAGACAACATGAAGAAACAACCAAGATCATCCTCCTCTTGCACGTACTGCTCCTCCTCCTCAATCAACTTTGGATTCTTTCAGTGCCAGGTGACAGAGTGATGACATGAAAGAGGACTTGGATCATGATGGACCAGAGACAAAAAAGGACATTTGAGAACTTTTTAAGAATGACTGCAAGCAGTGTGAAGACATTTTAGAGGAAGGCGCAGACATCTCACCCAGTTAAATGAAGGTTGCTTATCTAGCATATATACTCTATAAGAGTATATATATATATATATATATATACAGTATATATAGATATAGATATATATATAGATTATATATATATGTAAATATATATATATATATATATATATACGTAATGGGTGGGATATTCAAAGCAGTTGCACATGGTGCAAGTGAGATGCACCTGCGTAAGTGCGGAAATGCGCCAAAGAGCGATATTCAGCGGAAGCCATTGCGCTGTGCAATTCGCAGTTCGCCAATGTGCAACCCTAATGAATGTATGCGCAAGTGCAGGGGGCACAGCCATGAATAAGTGGTGCAGTGTGATATTCAAAAGCAAGCAAACGGCACAAGCATGGAGCAACAGGAACATGCGCGGAGCAAACTTGAGCCCATAAAAAGAGGGAGCAAGCAAGGGACAGAGGCTTGTGCCACAGGGGAGCAATAGAGAGGGAGAGCAAGTGGGCAGGCTGGACAGCAGGAGGGGTGCAAGACAGAGACAGAGGTGGCCAAGACGTGCAACAGAGTGTGGGACTGAGCGTGTGACACTGATTGTGCCTGCGTGTGTGAGCGACTGTGTGTGTGCATGTGAGACAGGTGCGGGGGCAACAACAGCAGTGTGTCTCTGCGATACCAAGCATAGGAGGGGCAACAAAAGTGCCCAGATGGGTGGGAGGCAGAGGCTACAGCCAACAGGCCACCAGCTGGGAACCTCGAACACAGGTGTGTGCCTAGCGCAGGGGCACATGCAGCAGCACACAGCCAGGGGTGCCTGGGGAGGCAGCTGCCCAGGGGGGCAGAACAGCCCAGGCCATGGCCAGAGCCATCTTCCAGATGGAGGAAGTAATGAGGGGTGAGAGGAGGCAGGAAGCAGAGTGGCATGGTCTTGGAAGGGCCCGTCGGTTGTATGCCCAGAACAGGTGGTACTGTGCCTGCACCACCTTCGAACAGTACAGTGATACAGAGATTGTGGGCTGGTACCACCTGAACCAGACAATTCTGAGGCAGCTCTGTGAGCTGTGTAGTGATGAGATGCAGGCACCCACAAGATGGAACCATACCCTGTCGGTGGAGACCAAGGTCACGGCCGTCATGTGCCTGCTCACCACAGGTACCTTCCAGAGACCAACAGGTGACACCACAGGCATAAACCAGTCGGCCGTGTCAGGGCTCCTCACACAATTCCTCAATGCATTGCTGCCATATGCTGCAGAATACATCCATTTCCCCAGCACACAGGCAGAGCGTACAGCAAACATGCAGGAGTTCCACAGGGTGGCACGTATGCCTGGCATGCTAGGGGCCATCAAATGCACCCGTGTAGGCATCCGCACACCACCTGGCCTGGAGGGGTAGCCTACATCAACAGGAAGGGCTACCCCAGCATCAACTGTCAGGTGGTGTGCGATGCCAGGGGGTTAATAATCAATGTCTGTGTTACACACCCTGGTGGAGCACACAATGCATTCATCTGGCACCAGTCAGCACTGTGCCACAGGTTCGAGAGTGGGGACATCCCCACCGGCCACCTAGTAGGTGAGTATACTGTTGGAATGGGCAGCCTGGCACAACAGGGCAGGGTATGGGAAATGCTAGGCCAGGGGCATCAGAGGATGTGGCCGGGAAGGCAGGGGGGTGCAGCTACACAGACCACCATGTTAACCACACATGTCAACACACAGATGACAGTGGATACCCACTCTGGCCCTGGCTGCTCACCCCATACCGGTGCCCATCAACCCTAGCACAGGAGCGATACAATGAGGGACATGCCAGCACACAGAACATCATCGAGCATGTGTTTGGGTTGCTGAAAGCCTGGTTCCATTGCTTGGACAGGTCTGGCGGTGCCCTACAGTACAGCCCCTCAAAGGCCTGCAGCCTATTCCTGGCCTGCTGTATGCTACACAACATGGCCACCGACCGTGGGATAGCTGTCAAGGTTGAAGAGGGGAACAGCAGTGGGGATGACATGGCCGCCAGGTCAGGTGGTGGTGAGCAGCCCCCCCCCGGGTGAAGGGAACCCCGGCTGAACAGGATGGACCAGCAACACCGGGATACAATTGCAGAAGAGCACTATGGTGCATGCAGGTAGGTGAACATTACCACACACACGTCCCAGGGACCATCGCACAGTATTCAGGCATGCAAGGGTGGGCCCCATGACAGCAATGGCTGGAGGGTAGCGTGGACGTGCATGGGACTGGACTCCGTAGAAGCACCCTGTACAACACTGCACACCCCACCCACACACACACACACACACACACACACACACATGCAGACGGGCACCCACATGCGCATGCCCAGAGGCCACCAATAGGCATGTGTCAGACACTGAACACTGGTGCACAGTAGCAGCCGGCGTTGTGTTGGCATCATCATGCACATGCCACAGTGGCCAGTGGCTGGGTGGGTGTGCACATGGCCTGTGTGCAGCATCGACCATGGATGCCACGTCCCTGGAACGCACATGCACACACCACACCAATATGCACACAGGGCAGCAGCAGACAATGGACAAGGAGGATGGTGGCTCAGGAACACTACGCAGTTGCACAGCCACCGTAGACATGTGGACAGCCCCACCGAGACTGCCCAGCAGATGTGGGTTGTGCAACGGCCACAGGGAGTGTCTCTGATGGTCCCCTAGGTGTGTCACTGCGGGAACGCGACTGGTCCCTCGCAGGTGTCTGCAGGCTCCCAAACATGCCAGCTCCAGGCATGCCTGGAATGCCAACAGCAGATCCCGGCATCGACACAGAGGGGGTCGCATGACGCCGTGACCGAGGGGTGGAGAATGCACTCCATGGGGTCTGCGGCAGATGGCCATGCACCAGGGTGGCCAGTGGTGCTAGGCTGGCTGTGACTGCAGCGGTAAGCTGATCAAGGGCTGCAGTCGTGTCCACCTGCATACATGTGGTCTCAGCCAGGAGCTGTTCATAGTCCCTGTCACACCTCCCTGCGGCCTGACGCAGCTCTGTGCAGAGTGCATGCACCCTGCCGCAACCAGCACCTGTTGCTCCATGGAGGCCCGTAGCAGACAGGTTTGCTTGGTCAAGGGGTCAGCGCCCTGGGGGGCATGGGCATTGCACCGACCCATGGATGGTGCTCGACCCCACAGCCCAGCCCCCCACACTGGTGAGGGATGCACAGTGGGGCCCCCTTGGGGCTGCTCATCCTGCGGTGCACCTTCAGCGGCCACTGCTCCCGTCACCCCCTTCAACCTCTTCCAGCTGCCGCTGCTGCCCCTCCAGCCGCTGTGTGCTGATCAGCACCAGTGTGGCTGCACCAGCACTGCCACCCCCTTCAGCCTGTGCTGCACCGATGGCGTCCACATCAATGGCGGGTGTGGGGGCCAGTGGGTGGACAACCGCCACCAGGGCACAGTCTGCACTGCCGTGGCAGGTGTGTGGTATGGATGCCTCCACCTGAATGGCAACGCCACTATCCAGGATAATGGCCACATCGTCATCAGTCCCGGACCCTGCCCCGATCTGTGTCTCTGCATACTGGATGCCATGGCTGGCATCATGCTGAAACACAACCAGAGCCTCGTCCACAACCACACCACAGGCATACGGATGGACAGCGGGGTCGGGCTGCCTGCAGTCTGGCCCCCGGACACCAGTGGAGGTGGATGGATGATCCTCCAGGTCCAAGACCGCCCCCATGGCGGGGAACACAGATGCATGAGTGCCACTGGCACACACCCCTGCCCCCCTGCCCTGGGCTCTGCCGTTCCTACCATGCAGTGATGGGCTGCCCCCTGTCTGGATCCCACCACCAGGCACCCCCTCGACGGCGCTGCACTACATGGACGCCGCCACCAACTCCTCCTGCGGTGACACCTGTGGCACGTCAGGCTGTCCACCGCCCATGGCAGCACGTGCGGCCCGGATGGCAGCCACCTTATCCTTAATCCACCTCTGGTCTGTACTGACCTTCTTCTTGCACTCCTGTGCAGTCCTTTGATGGATGCCCTGCTGGTTCATGGCCCTGGCCACACCCTCCCATGCTGTTGACTGGGCCTGTGGGGTGCCTGTTGAGCCACGCAGGAGAGGCTTCTGGTCCAGGTAGGCCTCAAATAGGGCATCGCTCTCTGCCCTCCTGAAG
Organism: Neoceratodus forsteri; assembly: GCA_016271365.2. Classification (NCBI taxonomy): domain Eukaryota; kingdom Metazoa; phylum Chordata; order Ceratodontiformes; family Ceratodontidae; genus Neoceratodus; species Neoceratodus forsteri. The sequence continues at coordinate 1,261,773,911 of CM057449.1, read as the reverse complement.
TTGGGCCCCCGCTTCCCTGCAGGCCCACGCTCCTCAACCTCCTCATGATCCGTCATGCTTAACCCTGTGGGAATAAACATGTGGTCAGTGATGGCTACAACCCACAGCGCACTCCCATTCCACTGTCCTGACAGGCCCACAGCCTGGCGGCTTACCTCTGAAGGATGCAATACCGGTCTAGAGCCTGTGCAGTACCATGACACCTTTATAGCACATCGCATGCAAATGAGGGGACGTGCAACTGTAATAAAATGCAAATGCCTCTGATACACTCCTGATATGCTGATTAGCTAATCTGCATATGCTGGCTGAATATCGTGAAATCGCACATGGCGCATTGGTGTTGCATGCACAAGCCGTGGCGCAACAGTGTGACGTGAGCAATAGGCCCAGCAGTGCAAATGCATGCAGTGCCATTGCGTACGTCAGTAGTGAGCCTACCCACACTGTGCTATATGTGGTACAGCACTCTGCCGCTATTGGGCATGTGGCGCTTGTGCACTGTATGCCCTATGGCACCCAGGCACTATTGGCCCATGGACCATGTGGCCCACATGCCCCTATTGCGTCCCATGCATGGTGGGCCTAATCGCGCTGTAGCACACGGTGCACATGCTGACCTTTGACCCCACGATTGCCCTTTGACCCTCCAGGTGACCTGTGGCACGTGCCAGTGCTACACAAGCTGTGTCACAAAGCCCCATGGCTGTTCAATTGGTGATGGCAGCGCATCACCAAGTGAGTCGCGCACCCCCAGCACATGTGGCTCGTGTGCTACTGGGTGCCATTTTGGTTGTGCAACTGCATAAATGACCATGCTGCACCACAGCAGTGCCAGGGCACCTAACTGGTCACAGGTGGAGCTGGTAAACCTTGTGGCCCTTGTGGAGCCACATGCAGGCAGTCTGTTCAGCCAGGTGCACCTGGATGGGCCAGGGACAGAGGGGTAGCAAGAGGAGGCTGAGGGGCTGGAGGAGACCACAGGGACACAGTGCAGCAGTGAGCAGTGCCACCACCACTATGGGGACCTGCAGTGGAGGGACCCTAAGAGGCTACAGGCACTACTGGCATGCATCCAGAGGGGCGTTGTGTCACATCCAGGTAAGTGCACTATGCCCATGTCCGTGCCAATCCAGTGTTCTGTGGGGGGCCAGCAGGGTGGCACACCATGCTGCGGGGGGGCTGGGGCTGCACGTTCTGTTGGCCATGGCAGCATTCACCATGGGTGTGCTGTGCCACTGCACTGCAGCTGCGCTGAGCCAGTGGGCATGCTGTGCTGGGGGGGCATGTGGTGTTGCCAGGCACTGATGTGTCTTTCTCCATGTTTCCCTACTAGGCCCTGAGGATGGAAGGAGTGCATGGCTGGCTGGCGCTGTGGGTGGGCCAGTGTGGGCCATCACAGGGGCTTGGGGTGCAAGATGCTGACCGCATGGGCAGCGCTACCAGACAGGTGCAGGGTGCCTTGCAGCAAGCAGGTAGGCACTGTTCCAAGGTATGATGTTGTGCAGGGTGGGAGTGGGCCACAGCCCCCTGTGCACATGGTCATTCCAGCTGTGCACTGCCCGCGGTGTCCATTGCACCATGCTATCACACATGTGTGTGGTTGTTGCAGGTGGGCTGTGGGTGCACCCGGATTCCAGCTGTGTCACTGCCATCCCGTCGCTTAGCCCTGTCACCTGGCTGCCATTGTTGTGGTGTGTGGCACACGGGTGGTGTTGGTGTGCAGTGTTCTGCATGGCTGTGGATAGTCAGGTTGGTGGCTTGTGTGGGCGCACACACTGCGGGAGGCTGTGTGCCATCTCAGGGGTGCATGTCACTATTGTCCACTGGTCACGGTGGGTGGGCTACAGTCATACGGCCATGCACTTATACCATGTCCCCTCCTTTGTCCTAGGTGTCCGTTGCCCTGATGTCAACACCAGGCTCCTTCGGCAGATCCTTTGGGTCACCACTGCCATGCTCCAGGTGGCATGGCTGCTACAACTACCTGCAACTGTTTCCCTTCCCTGTCCCCCCTCCCTTGTACCCTTGTCTAGTCATGTCCCCTGTCCCCCTTACTCCCTTTCCTGGCCTCCCAGTTTGTATGTGGCCTCCCCATTCCTTGCGCCCTGTACCCATTGATTGTTAATGTGTATATAGTTGTTTTATGCCTGTTTTAATACACATTTCTATGGTTAGCCATCTGTTGGTGTCTGTTTTGCAGTTGGCATGTGGAGCCATGCTGCAGTGGTGTGCATGGTGGCTGAGTGGTATGTCTGGGGTGGACTGGGGGTTGTGCCTGGTGGTCTCCGCCCATTGGCTGGTGGCTGTACCCTGGGGCAGCTGTGGGCTCTCTGTTCATGTTGTGTGGCATGTGCATTGTATGCTGTTGGCCTGTGTGTTGCCAGCTGTGGTCTAGGTGGCGTGCCATGTGCCTTCCTGTGGGGGTTGCCAGTGGCTGTTTGCTAGTGGCCATTGGTGCCACCCTGCCTCCATGCACCAATGGGGTGCACATGGTGGGGGGGCCTGCTGCCGTGTGCTTGCCATGCCTCCCTCCTGGCATTCTCTGTACCCTGGTGGCAGTCTATCCCACTCTGGTGGCATGCTCCTTGCTGTGCCTGTTGTCCTGTGTCCTGGCGCATGCACCTCTGCCTCTTTCACTGCCCTGGTTGCGCTATGGTGCATGTTGGTTTGCTCCCTGGTGCAGCCCTGGTTGCTCTATGGTGCATCCCTGCAATATTCAGCCATGTTGTGCTGGTGCTTGCCGTCATGCGCAACCTTTGAATATCGCATTCAGCGCATTATGGCACAGTGGACTTGCACTGTGCCGCTACTGCGCCTGCCTCTGGTTCACGTCTGAATATCCCACCCCATGTCTATTTGTAATCGTACATAAAGTAGTTTACTCTGGAATGACTATCTACAAGCACGTGGTCATAACAGGTTTTATGGTAATTAACAATTAATATTTTTGTATTTTTCTTGTATTGTTGGCTTTTTAACATTTTTGCCTGTCTGTATATTTGTGATATTGTCTGTATGTAGTGACTGTTTTCAAGTCAAGTCTGTAAAAGGGCCATGTGGCCCGGAACTTATTTACCTGGTTAACAAAGTTTAAAATAAAATAATAAAACAACAGAGCCATGGTCCAGCTGAAGTAGTGATCCCATCAAATTCTGCCAAGACAGGAAAGTCCTTTGACCTGAGCTGCCTAAACTGGCTTTGCATTTTTTGAGCACACCTGGTGATATTGCCTTACCACATTGCTCCAGGCTAGATCCTGACAATACTGGATTCTTAGCCTTTCTCAAATGCAGCTTAATACAAATCCGCTTCAGCTATCCATTTGATTATTCTCAAGTGCAACTCCTATACCTCCTCCTGGTAATTCTCTCTAGATGCCCTCCAGCACTGGTAGTGCCACAATCCAGCTCATCACTCTGTCAGAGCTGGCAGTGCAAGGATTGTGACACACAACACCAAATCAAGTCCTCCTGAAGACAGTACTACTTTTACAAATGCCATCATCAGCAAGTTCAGTGTGATAAGGTATAATTTGTAATTTGCACTGAGTCATTAATGGTTAAATTAGATTCATTACATCACCCAACCTACAATCATGGTGGTGACCCTGACACCAAATGAGTCATCTGTAAAGGCCTTGTACAGATACACAAGTTCCTTGGTCTCGTGATCTCAAGTAGACCAATAACAAGTTTGGCTGCCAGCAGGCAGCAGCTGTCTTGTTACTTCACAAACTTAAAATACATAAAAATAAGGAAATAAAAACTGTACATCAATGTATGTTGTAAGATTTGGGAAGTAAATGCAGTGCCCTAAATTTTTTGTCTTTCAATTTGTGTTTATGTTCTTGGATGCATAACCTTTTCTGGAAGGTCGGGAAGTATTATACATTTTGAAACTATATGGGGTCACTAAGAAGTAATTAACATGGAGGTAAAACAGACTACATGGGGGTTAAGCCTTGAACTTAGCAATGAATACTGTATTTACAATGTTCATAGCTCAGAACTGAGATGAAGCAGTCATACTTATTGTAGTCTGTCACACCACTTCAAATATACCAATCACCAGCACTTGCATGAAAACACCACCTGCCAAATAGCTATTGTATTTATTGCTGACCTCAAGGCTTTTATTCCCCACTATGTTATCATTGTTTTTACCCTACAGCAATTACTGTATTGGAGCTGAAGTACAGCAGTTCAGCCAGCTTGAAGAAGCCAGACCTAATTTTCAGGCTCCAAGTCGAAGCCAAACCGAATATGGTTTGGGGTCACTTCTCTCACCCTGACCTGCTAGTAAGGGACTTTAGTGCTATTCACGGGTAACATACTGAATGCCTGTTACTGCTTTGTGCCACTACTTCCATGGGTCTTGAATTATTAGCTTTCCTGTTTAACATTGGAATGGTGCTACCAACTGAGAGTTGCAGGGAAGGGTTTCCAAATACCAGGTAGTATCAGTATCAGTTATAGTGTCTAGTAGTAAAAGCATCCCAATAAATAGACTGGAAGAAATCTGGATTAGCTAGAAAAATGAAGAATTAAAAGTGTAACCACCCAGTCCCCTGGTGTTACTAGAATCCCATCAGTGTCAATGTTAGGCAGGGAAAGACAGCTGGTGAATAACTAGTTAAATGTTTTTTCACTTACTCAAGTCTCTTGTTTACACCCCTTGTTTCATGTATGGCCTCTCATCGTTCCTTGATAATTTTCTTTAACTGTTATCATCTTGGTCCACTTTATAGTTCTGTTGTGTTAAGCTATAGGAAAGTGCACCATGGAGTGGGGGTGGAGGGTAGTTTTGATTTTATTTTCTCAAGATAGTGTTGTTATTATTTTCTCTGAAAGTTTCTCTCTTCCTGTTAACATTCTGCGTACAGCTTATTATGCAATATGCGCTGATGTCAATGTATCCCATGTTTTTATGACTATGTGTTTGGTTATACTTAATAAAGTATGTTAAATTAAAAAAAAATATATTCTGGGGCCCGGGCATTTATGCAGGCGACCCCTTCTCTTTGGAATTCTCTACCCCACCAGTTACGTGAGTGCGTGACTGTGGAAGGATTTAAACGAGCCCTAAAAACTCATCTTTGGCACCAAGCATTTGGCGACTGATTGGCTGTTTTTATTTTAATTTTATAAGTTTGTTTAGATGTTTGTGTATTAACTAAGCTGCTGTAATTTGTGCAATATGTCGTTTGTTTTTAAACTCGTTCGGTGCCTTGGCTTTGGAATGGTGGCATAAAAATAAATGTTATTATTATTATTAAAAAAAACAGTCTCTTGTTTACTTGGCTTCAGCTGAGATGAGAGAGATGAGGTCATTTAGAACTCTCACAGCAGCATAAGCCACAGCTGGCTGTGAGTGGGGAGTTTTTAGAATCTTGGGTCAATAGTCAAGTGTAGTGAGTAGTAGTCCATGCGTGTGTGTCAGCAGTTTGCAGTGACAGGAGAATCTACTTTCTCACCCTAGTCCTGGTATTCTCCAGCCTGTCAAGAGAAGTGGTGAAAACTGTTGTCTACAACTGGATCTCCTGATTTTCATCCCCAGAGAGGTGAAATGGACTGCTAGTGGATGGATCCTAGGGGCAATCCTCTTTTGAGCCAGGGCATTTTGAAGCTGCCTGTAATGTTTTAACAGTGAGTAAGATCTGACTTTGTGCTGCCAAAGGAAAGTACCTGTGTTGTGGTGTTTCTCTGACTAAAAGGGAAATGTATACCTGTTCTGTTCAGAAGTTTGAGACTGTTCTCAGTTTAAAGTTGGCTGACAAGTGTGAGGTCCAGATGTACGGCTAATTCACATTGTTCAGGCCTTTAGTTCTCACACTACCAGTGTAGTATTTCTTCAATGTTGGATGTGAAAGTTCATTCAATAATGCATTTACCCAAGTGTGTTCAAGATGTTTAAGGTGTAACTCTGAAAGAATGGCTGGGTAAGGATTTGGGAGCAAAGGCTGGGCAGCCCCCCATCTAGAGTAACCAGTTTAGGACTACAGGTTCAGTAAGGGCACCTAGTTACTTTAGACATAGTGGCCAATGTCTGAAGAGGATTTTACCCCCTAAAGTGGGTTGTGCTAGTTATTAGCCAAATGTATGTTCAGTTGTGGCCAGTGCCACTGGAAGAAATGTAAAAGTCATATGCCGTATGGGAAATGTGTGTTCAGTTGTGGCCAGTGCCACTAGAAGAAATGTTGATGTTGTGGACAGTGCCACTGAGAGAGTATCTAAAGTCCTATGAAATATGGGAATACTGTACGTACAGTTTCTGCCAGATTTGAGTTGGTTTGTTGTTCTGCAAGTTCCTAGTGTCACAATGTGTAAACCTTGGGGGTCCACCCTTGAGTTAGAGAACATCCTTTGGAAAAAAGTCACACTCTAGAACCCCAGCTATGGTTTGGACATTTACGTTATTGCTTCCTGTGTGTGTGGATTTACTGGGTACCCCTCCAGAAGTATAGATCTAGCATAGCCCTGGCAAAAAGTTCTCTTCCTAGGACCTGGTTTTTGTAAATACTTTATAGGCCATAATAATTTGCTTTTGTACACTCCCACCCCTTTTGACCTGTAGAAGTAATGAGCCTGGGCATACATTCCCAAAGCTAGGGATGGTACCAATTTGCTAAATGTGTTTCTGAAGTAGTCTGTGCCCAGTCAAGGGTACCAAGGGTAGCTAACTGTGTAAAGTAGCGGGGGAGGGGGGTACACAGGCAATAAACAAAGGACAAAGGAGGGTAAGATAATTACATGAAGCAAGACTGGTAAAGTGCAACAGAAAGAAAGGCTGTAACACTGACAGTGCATACTTTACTGGATGGCATAGAAAGAAGTCCAGAATTAGAGGAACAGAGAGAGAATAGGATGGGGTGTAAGGTGAAATAAGACTGGTGAGACAAGTGTCAGCATTTTTGATTTTAAAAACTAGAAAGGCTGTTTTAACCTACATATTTTAGGGGATAGTGAGCCAGTATAAGCCATGGAGAATCAAGGACATATCACCATGTTTTTTTTTTACTGCAAGCATGATTACAAACAGTAGCAATCTGGATATGTTAAAGTCTTGAAAGTTGAGATTTAGGAAGGCCATAAAGGAACAAGTTTCAGTAGTCAAGAGGAGAGGAAGTGTGGATCAGGATTGTGATAGAAGAGAGGTTTAAGAAATGAAGTGCATGATCAGTGTTTTGGAGATGGAAAAAAAAAAGATTTGTCACATATGAGAAGGAAAGGTCAGGACCTAGAAAAGCACCAAAGTTATGAATGGAAGAAGTAATATCTGAGTTCAAAAGGGAGAGGAAGGAAGAACAGTAACAATTGAAGAAGCTTCTTTTATGCAAGAGAATACTGCAGTCAGATAAAGTTAATTGAAAGAAATGAGAATTAGACCCGTCTTTAACCTGTGAGACAGAAAGAGATTATATCATAGTGAAGCACTATTGCTACTACAACTAGGATTGGGTAGACACTTGTATGTTAAATCATAATTTTGGCCTGGGTGAGGTGTGGTAGTGATTCTTCTGGGTGCCAGGAATGGTTAGATTGAGGCAGGGGGGTCTGAGGGGGGAGTTTGACTATAAGTGATGATTGGATTTATGCACAGTGTGGAAGGTGCATGCACCTGGATGCTGGAGATTGCATGCCACAGAAGTGAGGTAAAGCATGAGGTGTCACTGTATACTAGGAAGTGCTTGCTATGCAGGAGAGCCCACTTAAGTGCACACTCTCAGGATATTATTTTTTGTGTACTTAATCGAGCTGTGTATTTAACAGAAAATTAACTTTTCAGACACAGATCAGCATTGCCATTAATGGCTTTATTTCATACCAGGCACTTATTATAAAAGTCATAAAAAAGTCATATAAGCATACATAAATCACTATCATTTCACTATTATTAAAAAAAATCAATTGTCTCCCGCTGTTTTGTGTTTTTTAAAGCAAGCTGCTTTACTTAAGACTCCAGACTGACAACAAACAATTTTTTTTCCATTGTCAGGATGAATTTCCTTACTCTGTCCATGCTGGTAACAACTACGGCAGCAGTTACCAGCTCCTCCTCATGCCTCTTCTTATACTTATTCTCCTGATCAGCATGGTCTTGTGAGTCCCCACAGATATCCCCACATATTTCTTTTATTCACTGAGTGGACTGACAGTGGGTACAGTGGCATCAGTCTTGATATATTCCCAAAAATCACTTATGGACATGCCAGTTGGTAGGTCAGGAACCAGCAACATATTATCAGACTTTGTTTCTGGGTCCATGGTTCTCTCTGTGGTTCTCTCCTCTGATGTCAATGATGATGTGAACCCTGCCTTGCCATAGCAATTGGCTGCTGTCTCTTGGTGACATCAGCCCACGCCAAGACCAGAATCTGTGCCAGATCCAGGATAAAGATACGCTTTGCAAGTTCTGAAATAGTTTGGTTCCACTGTCCATGTAAACCAGAACATGCTAAATGTTCTGTCAAAAACAAGACAAGAAAAGGCAGATTAGCATTTTTTACTGCAAGTGTAGGTTGGGAATTTCAGGGTTGGGTAAGCAATGGAATGGACCTTTCTGCAATAAAAATGCTTTAGATTTCTGATTATTTCCATGTTCCTCAGCTGCATTAAGGATGCCATGTTAAGAGGCAAGAAAATTAATTTTACATTTGACAAGCTAATGTTCAGGTGCACATTGCAGTTATCAAGAAGCATAGCAATCTTCTTTTGATGTCTCCTCATTTGGACATTTATTGTTTGTAGCCACCTAGTGAAAATTTTGCAGTTATCCACACATTGGAGTTTTCCATGTAAATGACTGGGAGAGTGTTGACGTCTATGCCATTGAGACATCTTGGCTTATGGGACTTGCCTATGACCACTGGTTTCATCTTTTCAGATCTGGTCATGTTTGCACACACCAGCACAGAGGTGCATTCACAGGCCTTTTTCCCACCACTAGTAGCATCAGTTTTAAAAGACAGTGTACCCTCTGGTGTTGCCCTGAAGTACAGCCCCATCTCATCACAGTAGTGGTAATGGCATCTATTGATTTCAGGAACACACCTTCCACTAGCTGCATGATCTGTTCAGTTCCATCGACCTGAGTTTCTAGTGTGCTTACCCGGGGAGTCAGGACATCCAACTTCTTGTCCATATTTTGGATAGTCTCTACCAGTTTTGAGAGAGTCAAGTTCACCATGTTAAGGGACATTTCATCTGGGCCAGTGCCACTTCTCCATGAGGCTTCATCCAACTGCTGCAGCTTGCTGTTTCATAACCGAGATGCTTTAGGTTAGAAAAGTCTGTAAGAGCAGCAGTATTCCTGAATTGGGCCATCCTCAATCTTCAAATGTCAGATGCTACTGATATATGCAACAGAATTGAAATAGTAAGGTAAAATTGTATTTTATATAAAAATTAGGTTCAGTCCCTTGGGGGCTCTGCCAAGCCACGTCCCATTGGCTATGTATTTCTGTAGTTCTGCCCTTATGTCCCATGTAATCCTCAAGGGTGCTCGCAAGTTGCACCAATACCCTAATGCCAAACAGTCCATTTTGCTCTTATAGATCTGCTAAAATACACATTCCATCATCAAGACCACTTCCTCAAAGGTTAAGATCACCTCTGTCCTAGCTGCCAGTATGATATCGCTACGATGACAACTTTACTGTGACAGACACTATAGCAGCAACAGCTCCAAATCACTATAATGTGAGTGTGGGATCCCAGCACTGCTTTCTTGGGGTATTGCACCCCCTCCCCAAAGCAACTCTGACTCAGAGTTGATTAATTTAGTAGTGGTGGGTGCAGGGGACAAAGCCTCCTGCATGGGGTAGTTCAGGGGGTAAAGCCCCCAAAGAAAACACAGTCTGAAATGACTTCCTTTATGCCAACCACAAATGTAATCAACAAGTGGCAGGCGCAGCTGTGCTGCTACTTGTAGCTCTCTGAATTTGAGAGCACCTCCTCTATGTTTTCTCCTGCACTATCTTAGAAAAGTTAATTTGGCTGAGCTTGACCTCCAGTTCACTATTTGACCAGAGATCTGAAAAAACTTTTCGTTGTTGTGGTTAATTTAGGGTTTTTAACATGAGGCAAAGCAGGGAAGTGATTAAGCCTCAGGAGCTAGCGTTCTTATTTTTTAGCTGTTCTCCCCAGATCCCGACCGGATTGGGGTGCTGTTGGTGGTGTTCCAAAATCTCTGAGCTGCTGCAGGATTCCAGCTCTCATGCTTCTGGCTTCTGTTCCATGGACTGCTTGGGACTATCATGGGCTGGCGGTGACCTCCTGGTTCTTTGTCTGGCACCAAGACTAGCACTGGTGCTCTTTAGCACAGAGGGGCTGGCGTTTGGGATCTGCCCAGGATCGTGCATTTTTTCTTCCAGTGGCAAAAATCTTGCACAGCATGGCTCATTGGTCTGTGGCAGCACCCTGTTTGCCACCATATGCAGGGGCTGCCATGAGCATGTTGGACCATTGCTGTGTCATTAACTTTCCTGGGAGAGCATGGGTGTTGAGGGCATTTCTGTGCTCATTTTCCTGGGGGAAAATCAGTCGTCTGTCTCCATAAAGTGGCATAAAACATCCAACACCAGATTTCTGGGTCAACCGGTGCCTGGTGCCATCTGTTGCATGGTATTTTGATGCAGTTCCTTTGGTCTCTCCACCCCCTTTGGACTATCATGGGGGGGGTGGATTGTGTGGGTTTTTGCAGTAATCTGGATTGTGTGGATTTTTGTGGTCCTCTTGGTTTTCCATCACCCCCACCACTGGATTATCATAAAAGGGGGTGGATT